>JAZHEH010003259.1:4957500-6207500 GCA_036589455.1 Ateles fusciceps
AGTAAAAGCTTTTTTCTAAAGAATGCAACTTATTTCCCAGGGGGTGTCTTACAGTATATGTACAGAGCTAAATATACTGAATTAAAAAAAACGTAAGCATTTTCTAACAGAGTGAAGGAAGACTTGAACTAGTAAAGAGGCAATTTGGGAGCTTATCTCATTCTCATCCCTGTTTAGCTGGGTAATCTTCCTCTCCCTTGGCTTTAGTTTCTTTAACTACGAAATAGTAAAATAGAATGTTTTATTTTAAGATTCCTTCTAACTTAAAAGCTGTGTTTTAAATAGAGCCAATTTACATTGTTTCTCTCTGCCTACAAGTGCAGCTCATGACTCCACAATAACGTTAGAATAACAGACAGGCACTGAGCTTTACATAAATCCTTTAACTCACAGCAGCCTTGTTGGACATATTTCTTATCCCCATTTTACAAAGATTGTTCCCATGGGGAGATTTAAAATTACTATCTCTAAAATAATAAAGAGAACTATAAGAAATCAGTAATAACACAAGCGAAGAAACGGTCTAAAATGTGGTATGTGCCCACTCTGCTTCCCTTTCCTTTCTGTCTCCCCGAGCCTCAACTAATGCATAAAATGGGTATATATGACCTCTCTGAGCAAAAAGCAGAAGCTAAAAACAGATGAATTCCTCAGAGCGTCTCCAGATCAAAATTCAATGCTCATGCCCACATGGTGTCTTTTAATTGGCTGTGCAGGGGTTGGTTATTAGGAAGTATAAGAAAATTTTTAAAGAGCACTCATAAACCATCTAAAAATAAGATTACAGTTGCATAGAAAATATCTGACCCTGAGTACAGACATCCTTTAGAATCCATGGGGAATTGAATCTATCCCTGCCCTTCCCATAGATACCAAAATCTGAGGATGCTCAAGTCCCTGATATAAAACGGTGTACTCTTTGCATATAACCTACGTACATTCTCTTGTGTGTTTTCAATCATCTATAGATTACTTATAATGCCTAATGCAATGTAAATTTTATGTAAATAGTTCTTGTCTTATGCTGTATTGATTTTTAAATTTATGTTACTTTTATTGCTGTATTGTCATTTTAACTTTCCCCCTCCCAGAAAAAATCTTGCTCTGTCACCCGGGCTGGAGTGCAGTGGCGTGATCTCAGCTCACTGCAACCTCCGCCTCCTGGATTCAAGTGATCCTCCTGCCTCAGCCACCCAAGTAGCTGGGATCACAGGTGCACACCACCACACCTGGCTAATTTTCGTATTTTTGTATTTTGTATTGTAATTTTGTGTTTTGTATTTTTAGTAGAGACCACGTTGGCCAGGCTGGTCTCAAACTTATGGAGTCAAGTGATCCACCTACCTCAGCCCCTCAAAATGCTGGGATTACAAGTATAAGCCCACCACGCTCGGCCCTTACATTGTTTTTTTCCCAAACATTTTTGATCTGAGGTTGGTTCAGTTCCCGGACGCAGAATCCTCAAATAGAGAGGAACTGTACCACACAGGTAATGAGAGTCAGAGGACCTGCCTTGATGACTGACATGAAGCAGAGGAGAATGAGGGAAGACCTGATAAAGATGCAAACCAATAAGGTTACTTCCATGGATTTGAAGCAAACCTAAGGATATGATATGGTCTCCATGTTAAATATCACGTAGATTTATATTTTAAGTTTATTCCTTCACTTTGCCTGCTTGTTTATATGCTAGCTTGTCGCTTTCGTGTTGCTACTATTTTCAAGATGATATGTTCTAGTAACTGTAAGTCAGAGTTTTTGATGTCTCAAATTTGGGTCACTCCTAGATGCAACCGATGCCCCCCATTTCCCTATACATTGTCTAGGAACGTGTATGACAACCAGACTTCACATTCCAAACCGAGGGCTGGAATGAGTGGATGATTCTGACAGACGTAACATATCGACAGGACAAATGTGTCCTTGTTTTGTGTGAATAAATGTGCACATTGCACTCTCAGTCTAGTAGATGGATTCCCAGAGTTCCATGGAAATCATCAGAATGAGAAGAGTAAACATATGTTAAATGAACCCACGTTGGTTGATAAGCTCTGCTAGGCGAACAGTATTTACGCAGTACAAGAACTTCCATGTCAAGTTCCGGGGCATAAACAATGTGACTTGACTTAAAAAACGAAAAACAAAAAGCACCGCACACCCTTAAAACCTCTGTCATGTGTAAAACATAGTTGGTCAAGAGATTTATGAGGGAATTTCATCTTCCTTTCATGCACATTAGCCACTGCTGATAACAAGATTAATAGAATAGTGATTTATATCAACATTTATTCTCTAACCATTTTGTTTTAAAATAGTGTACTTCGAATGGTCTTTTTCAAGTTTTGAGAACTAAACATTGAAATTAGCCTTGGTGGGGGGGTGCCTTTCATCCTGGAAGCCTTTTTTTTTTTTTTTTTTTGAGATGGAGTCTTGCTCTGTCACCCAGGCTGGAGTGCGGTGGTGCGATATTGGCTCACTGCAATCTCCACCTCCAGGGTTCAAGCGATTCTCCTATCTCAGCCTCCCTAGTAGCTAAGACTACAGGCGCCCATCACCATGCCCAGTTAATTTTTGTATTGTTAGTAGAGACGGGATTTCACATATTGGTCAAGCTGGTCTTGAACTCCTGACCTTAGGTGATCCACCTGCCTCGGCCTCCCAAAGTGCTGGGATTACAGGCGTGAGCCACTGCACCCGGCCAGAAGCCTTTCTATTTGAGGCAGGATTGGTATGGGGCTCCCACAGGCCCTTCAGTGACTAAGAAAGCCTAGCTCATTGTCACCCCCAGAAGATAAGCATTTGCTCTCATAGAAGGGGGACAGATTCTCTCTGCCACCTCATAAGAGCAGAGTTATCTGTGCACTACTTAGTAGGCTGATGACTACCATTTTTAGTAACTTTATATATAATTTATTAAATTTGCTATTTACTATAATTTAGTAACATTATACAATTCATTCTGAAAATAAGTATGTAAACATAATAAGCAATGAAAAATTCCCAAGTATATATACCAAGTAAAATGTTTTATTATCCGTCTTTAGAGTTTTATATATTCTACACAAGCACACTGTATAATAATGTAAATTTCACCACTTATGCAAAAAGCTGATTTTCCCCCTTTTCATGGAAATTTGCTTTAAATATCTATTTTACATTTCTGCTCTCTTAAACAGAGGATATTGGGCATAGTGATATTATTTACATATCCTGGTGACTTGGAAACTTGTATTTGGTAATGCAGGATTAAAATTCTGTCCTGAATTTCCCCTTCTTTCTAACAGAATGCCAGCTGTCACATCACCTGCCCTTTAATAGTTTTCCTTATCTTCAGGTCTCTTCCTTGGGTGTTGCTTGTGACCAGGAAAATGCACCCAAACTAAGAGGCAGTAAGGCTTAGGTGTAGTTTTTAAGGCGTTACATAGCTCTAAGGCAAGGCATTTGTAAAAATCACTTTGGGAACAAGTGGTCTCTTACTTTGCTATTGTCCTGGAGCACAAGATTTCCTTAAATCTGACCCCAGAAGAGTGATCTATTAATGTCATGGTTTGCATGTCCGTTAAGGATCAGAATCCAGTGTATGCCAAACAGTTGAAATAGAAAAGGTTACAATGTGGATGTGTAATATGTGTGGCCCAGGGATCCTTTTCATGGGATCCGTAAAGAAGGCATCCTTTATCTCAAGCCCCTCCAGTAGGAATCCTAATTCCCATCAACACCGTACCAGAGAGGAGGCCTGCCTTTCCAGGCTTCTCGATGATTTGACAGTCTCTGCCCCAGCCTCCACTCCCCAGTCATTTTTTGTTTTTATGTTCCCCAGTATGATGCTACAAAGCAAGCCGCAAAATGGGGCTGGGAACGCTTTTGGCAAAGAATGCCCTTCTTCTGTGGGATATCCTAGAGGTGCCCCAGAATGAGACCACAGGCGTCCTTAGGATGCTGACCCGACCCTGGGAACGCTAGAGGTTGACACAGGGGTCGAAAACCGATGTCCCTTGGATGCCTGCAGTGCTGTTATATGACCCCATCCCACTGGGCAGCTGTCAGCACCACAGCGGACAAACGTTTTGACTAGAAATCGTGCCTTATTGTGAGAGGTCGCACTGGTATGAAAGGAACATTTTCATAAAAGGAGCCAATAGAAAACAGCTTGGGAAATTACAGACTTGCTTAATTAGTATGCTCCAGGTTATTCTCATCAAATTTATTTTTCCTACCTTTCTATAAATTGGAATGAAAAGATAATAAATCACTTTCTCTTTCTGCTGCAGATGAGGGACATCACAGGTGATTTATCTTCCATTCCTTTTCCCCCTGTATAAAATACGGAAGGTATTTTCTGGGACCTTTGGCACAGCTATGTTCACCTCCACACTACAAAAGCAGAATTGCTTCCTCTTTGCATTTGGGCCGGAAATTATGCCTTAAGCTCGTGTACACCACAGGGTTACATATCTAAGAGGAAAGAAATTATACCTTGGAAGTTCCTTTGGCAGCTTTCTTTTCTACCCTATGAGATTCCTTAATCTGTCTCCTTTTGACTTTCTGTCTATTGAATGTTGCATGTGCGGGCATCCTCAGTAGCAGATATTTCCAGCCTTCCTTGGCAATTCAGAAGAGAAAAGGCGTGTGCCCAAAAGGACAGAGAGAAGTTCCCTGACAGGTGATTGCTTCCTGGTTGTGTTCTCGCGTTGGCCCAGTTAACCAACACCTGTGCAATCCCATCCCACAGAGAATACATAGGAATATAGGCATGGATCTCCTTTGATACCCCAAGAAGTGTCTCAGGGAAGTGTGAGTCCTTCCTGTAAGTTGCAAGGAGATTCTGCCGCTATATGCGACACTGCAGGAGAGGAGGATGCTCAGGAAAGACTCATCAGAAAAAGCAAGGGTGCTCACCCTGGACCTGAGCTGCCTAGATTTTAATCTTGAACCACCAGCCCTAGACACACCAGGAAGAAGACTGCCCTGTCTCACAGGTTCTGAGGGTTCCACAGAGCTGACCTGGATGCTGACAAGACCACTGCTTCACAACCAATATACCCCCCACCCCACTGGGCTCTGCTACCCCAAGCCCTGATTCCTCCACTCAGCAAACCTCAACCATGCTGTTGGTGTCTGCTCTCTGCTTAGCCTGCTCAGTGGAAAGAAGGTTTCTGTCCTGTTGTATATAGGTGGGCTTTGTCAGAGGTTTGAGAAATCTCAAGAAATCTGGGGAATACAAGTTGGAGTGAAAATAAGCAGCAAAGGCAATAAAATAGGAACCTGATTCCCTTTATTTAAGCTAAGATTAAATAAGTATATATCAAAACAAGTGTCTTTCATTGGTAATAAGGAAGTAATAGAAAGAAAACTATTTTTATACACACATAAATTCATGATTCTCATGGCTTTAGATTTACTCTTTTAATGTTTCCATTCATTCCCTTATACATATTTTATACAAATTATTACCAGCTCAGATGTAAAAAAAAGTATAAATCATTTAGTATCATTCTTTGACAGGTTAAAAGCATAATATTTGAGGTCATATATATTAATCTGCATAGAGATGTGTCAAAAAATCGAATGCACCTACTACTATATTTCTTATAGCTAAGACTTTACCAGTTAAACGATGAGCATAAAACAACAATCTCAATTTAACAAAATTAACAACTGGCTAATACTGTCCTTTTTATAATTAATTTTTCTTGATACGTATTAGACGTACCTATTTTTAGGGTAAAATTCTCTTTTTAAAATAGCCTTAAAAATATAATCATTCCTTCAGTGACTTCATACATTTGTGTTCTTGGGTCAAGATTAAATTTTCAGAGCTGCTTTGGGGTAAACAATTCTCCGCATGCATAGCCATCCTAGTAAAAATGATATAATCATAATATCAATAAGAAATTATGTGCACATTTCTTCTTCCCTTCACCATTTCCACCGCCATTTTCTTAATAATTTCTTTAATTTTCTCTGTAATTATCTACAAGAAACCTGGATGAAGGTAATGAAAAGAGGACCTATTCTTAGTGAGGACATAGAAGTTATAAATTATTGAAGTAGAGATCTAAGGACCATTTTTTGGTCATGTGTTATTACTCACAGATCAAAGTATATAACAAAGCACCTTTAAATAAGCAAATATCATATTAACTTCAGAAATGTTTAACCTTGTTATCTGAAAAGATAGTCCACCAGACAGTAATTCTACAGTTTGAAAGTAGCATGTAAAACATTTTATGAGGGCCGGGCGCGGTGGCTCACGCCTGTAATCCCAGCACTTTGGGAGGCCGAGGCGGGTGGATCACGAGGTCAAGAGATCGAGACCGTCCTGGTCAACATGGTGAAACCCCGTCTCTACTAAAAATACAAAAAAATTAGCTGGGCGTGGTGGCGCGCGCCTGTAGTCCCAGCTACTCGGGAGGCTGAGGCAGGAGAATGGCTTGAACCCGGGCAGCGGAGGTTGCAGTGAGCCAAGGTCGTGCCACTGCACTCCAGCCTGGCGCCTGGTGACTGAGTGAGACTCTATCTCAAAAAAAAAAAAAACAAAAACATTTTATGAATACATGAGAGACTCAGAGACAGCATATTATGTGGCATAAATACACTTCTTAATAAAATACCTATTTTTACATTGGCGTTGGAGTCAAGTTCTTGACCTTAAGAGAGATTCGAATATATGGACACTAGACGCATGTTCTCACCGTATGGTCTTCCCAAACTCTTTATGTTTTTGGAGAGATGAAAATAAGAGCAGAGGGGGGAGAGGAGTTAAATAAAATAGTAAAATATGAGGGGAGCTTTAAAAAATAGTAGATCTTTTTAATTCTCTTTATTTTCTTCCCTTCTTGAATGATGTCAAGGCACAAAGGCTTGGTGGGCTTCCTTCAGTGGACGCTCAGCCAGGGATCATCCCTGCTCTGCTAGGAGCACTCCACACTTTCCCCACCCCCCTCAGCCCACTTCTCAGCACCCGTCCCCAAGACTCCTTCCCAAAGCCAGTGTGCTCCCAAGTGTGCCCCAGCCTGCCTCTGCTCTGCCTCCAGACCTGGGCAAGTGTGTAAAGTGGCCAGCTTCCGTCAACACCAAGCCGCTCCATAAAGCAGATATGTACATCTTTAAATGCAAGATGACATAAAATTATAAACATAAAACACGATTATCAGTCACCAAAATGAAAGTAACCTATAGCAAAGGATTTTGTTCACTTTAGAGTACTTTAATGCAGAACTATTTTCTAGAGGACTATACTCATATCCTGTATCTGCGTAACTTAGTCAGGCTGATCTTACCTAACCAGAAGAAAGTTTCACAGGTAAGGTGAAACTATCGTTACGTAATGGAAAGGGAATTTATCAGAATCCAAAAAGCAAGAAACCAGTCATAAACAGGAGAATCTTGCACTTGAATTACACTCTTCCAAGCTTGCATTGATGCAAAAGCCTTTAGTACCTTATTTCTCTGCATTATTAAAGATGCAGACAGTACTTTGCAGCTTTTTACAAATGGAAAAAAGTATGTTATTATTCCAGTTCCCAGTTCAGAACTCGCAGATGCAGAACTTAAGCTCAGCCTGGAAACCAGGAAGTGCATTACTCTGTTAGCCATTAAGAAACTCAACAGTTTACAATCACAATCATTTATTAGACTGTGTGTTCCATGACAGATGGGTGTCCAGTGTCTATTATTACTAATTCATAACCAGTTCTATCCAAGGCACTTGAGCCAGGGAGAAAGCAATGCTATTTGCCATTCTCCTCACTGCTGTTTTTGTGTATTTAAAGAATCAACTTCATTAAATTGTGAATTATTTCGTGCAATGGTTTTTCTGTCTTCACCCTGATCTACCCTCACAGCACATCACCTCCAAAGATTAACTAGCCCAGGGCCTCTGTCTGAAGTTGGCACCAATGATGCCACCTTGTGGGCACAAACTCCTCTCCTGAAAATACCAGCTCCTTCCAGCAGGCTGCTTGCCAGCCTTCCAGGGGCTCTGGAAAACCTGCTCCTGCGCCTCAAAAGGTTATTGTTAGCTGCCCACCCTGCAGTCACATCGCACTCCCTCTGCACCACCCGGCCTATTGGCCTCTGGAAGGTGGCTCACAGCTCAGTGTGGTAGCTTGGAGTTGAGCAATGCAGCGTCCTTCCAGGCTCTGCCCGGCATCAGCCCGGAGAGGCACAAATCGCTTCCAGGAGGCCTCGCATATGATTAGCGGGAGCCAATGAGCAGCCTCGAAAAAGGGAGCAGTTGCCAAAACAGCAGATGTGTCTGAAGGCTGCATTGGTTCATCTGGTGACCTCCAGAAATCAGTGAAAGATTTATATTCCTAATTATAGACTTTTCGTAATTTAGTCATCCTCTTCATTAAAAAAATGAAGCTACAATTGCAATTTAAAATCCAATGTTACTTTAGGAAGGGTGTCATCATTTTTGAGTTTTGCAAATCGCAATTTAGACGTTCTTGAGATAGGTTGGCAACACACACACACACACAATTTTACAGAGATACCAAATTGTGGAGCTCAGAACAATTTTTAAAAAATGTACTTTGGTTGGAATTTGGTGCTCGTTATAACTTAGAAGTTGTGAAAATAAACTAGAGTTGACTGGAAATTTATGTGCTCATTGAATAATCAGCATCGAGACAAGAGACTATGGAAGAAATTGGATGAGTAGGCAGGCCATATTGCAGCAGTTAATTGTTGGAAGTATTTGGTTTTTACAGTTGGATATTGTTTAGGGCATGGAGATTTTCTTCTGTGACTTAAAAAATTCCACAAAGCTTTCTGAAATGCTGTAGTAAAGGGGCAGGTGGTTCTCTCTTTTCTGTAACAATTCCCTGGCTTGCCTGTGGCACCTCTTTACGTGGGTTCAAGATTTCTATAGATGCTTTCATCAGCCCCTCAAAATGAAAACAATTCCTTGTCAATTTGCCTTGACAAATGAAAACACCGGTTTCCTGTGTCTCAGATGAGTTTAGCCACAGCAATACATGCAAATAACAACGAGTGTCATTCACTCTCAGCCAGGGCATTTGCTCTTGCATTTAAACAGCTTAAGATGGGCCCTAGATATACCTTCCCAGGTTCATTGCAGGGCTCTACGTCCAGAGAATAGCAGGTGGTATGTGTGCATTCGTGCAAGAAGTCCATGTTGAATTAGGAATATTTTAAAGTATGACGACAAAGATTTTCTTGCTGTGTCATTCCAGGAATTAAATCTGAGTTGTTTCTTTGGAACTTTAAAAAACAAAGTTTACTGAGAAGCAGATGAACTAAGTGGAATGAGATTGTTTTCGATATTAGCTCTTAAGTTACTTTGACCTTCTGACATTGCTACAAAGTTCAGTAGATTTTCATCAGAAAGCGTACTAGCCCTTATGCAAAGAAAGCAGTGTCTCCTTAGTAGGTAAAGGAAATAAACTCAAATGCATTTGGTAAGAATTCCCCTAGTCATGCCATATACAACTATGGGTCTCAACACAAACCTAGATGTATAAGAACACCAAGCAAAATGTCCACATGGAGATAACTCCAGACCAGATATTTTCCGACCCAGAGAAAAATTTGTTGTCAGGGACTTGATTGTGTATGAAAGGAATGTTGTTTTGTTTCAGAACCAAAAATTTCCGACAAGATAGAGCATGAGCCTTCTGAAAAGAGAGAGCTTTTTGTTTTTGCTCACAAACATGCTCAGACATAGCTTTCCTTTCAGCTAATTAAGCTGTTTTAAAGCAAACTGGTCAAACAGTGACATCTTAGTGGGGAGCCTTGGAGTCAATTGCATGACATAGAAGGTAGGACACTTAAAGGGTGACTTCTGCTTTTGTGTTCTCTAGCTGAATATTTTCTACTTGGTCAGTGCTGCCAGAGTGACCCCATACAATTGGGAGAATTCAAAGCCACTGACCTCAAGAGATGCCATTAAGAAGGCAACCACAGAATGAAATTTCATGGTCAGGAGCCGAACTCACTCTCTCCTACCAAGTCCTGATGCTTACAATATTTTATATGTATGTTTTCTTCCTGTCATTACCATACTGTTAAAACAGCTAAATAAAAAGACAACATAGCCATGGGGAATTGCTATAAATAATTATTCTTGTGTTAATGTAAACTCTCAGCCTTTTTCTTAAGAGTACTGTTCAGAAAAAAGTCAACATCTAGGTTAATGACGGTTGCTTTAAGAGAATGTAGTGCAATACCTAGAACACGTTTCTCTTAGCTAAATATACAGCAAGGAGGATGGACTTCTTCCCCTGTCAAATGTTATCAATGATGTATGACACCCATAGTCTTTTGAAACCAATAGACGTAAAGTTGGTTTTTGGCATCTGTCATTTTCTCATGCTGAAGCAAAAAAAAAAAAATTAAATTTTCTATAAATAATTATAAGATTATTGAAAATGCTTATCCTTCTTATTTCTTATATTAAACCCCAGCACATTGAATCAGTCAGTAGGCTAAACACGGGTATTTTAAAACACTGACAATATTAAAGGGCGTTTTGTTTTCCCCATTAATAACAAATGACTCATTCTTTTTTGCCACGTAGCATGGTGATTTTACTTTAGTAAAACTAATTGCAATGAAAACGTGTTAAGATAAGTGCCTTCCCATAGAGATCAGATGCTACCTATTTATATGGGAGACTTGTGCAGAAGAAATTAAAGAAAAGTGTTAAAAACAGAAGGAGGAATGATTAATTACTTTTCAACTCTTCTTCACTAGAGATGTAACACTCAAGCCAATTTTTTTTAACGGAGGTTCTGTGTTTTTCTTTGACTTTTAAACACTAACTATACCAAAAATGAGTGATCCACAGAAACAGATCATCTGGCTAATAAGGAAAGAGAGTCGTGAATACCAGCACTCACTAGGTGTCTATGACTGAGAGGAATATTACTGAGAACATTATCATTGAGAGCATTGTTGTGTTGTGATTAAGAGAGAAACTTTGGGGGCCAAATGGTCTCCGTTCTGTTCCCACTCCACCACCTCTTGCTGCTTAGGTAACACAAGTGACCTCTTAGCTCCTTGGCTTCCAAACCTGAGGGAGGAGGCTGACAACGATTGCCTATAAGACAGGGACTCTTGTATTGTAAGTGAGCATTGAATGAGTTAAGTGTCTGGTACACAGGAACCACTCTGTAAATACTGGTTATTATGGTTAGTGTGTGGCAGGCATTATGCTAAGGACTTTACGCACGTTCTCACGCTCAGTCTTCACAAAAATCCTATAAGGACCAGATCATTCTCTTCTTTTTAAGGCTGAGAAAGATAAAGTTCATAAGAATCTAATGAATTACTCTGCTGTCACAGAGCTCAGATTTTAACCCAGTTTGCCTGACTAAAGTGTCTGTTTTATTCCATTCTATTTTACTACTTCTCAAATATATATCAAAACAGGTATTTTTGTGTGATTGTGAAAACATAAAAGAGCAGAAAGAAGAAATAAACACTCAAAATTCTGTCTTCATTGAGCAGCACTGAACATGTTGACAGATTGCCTTTTATATAAATATAAAGTGCATCACTTGTGTATAGCACAACCATCTTTTATGTATAGTGGAATAACTTGGCCATATTTATACAGTTATGCTGCAGAAAGATGAAATCCAGTAATGAGACTACCGTACAACTGACATAAAGTTGAAGAAAATGAAGGCCTTTGACTAACTATTGACACTTGCCAGTGGTTTGAGTCAAAATCAGGTCCAGAAGGAGACAGCCCTGGTGAGATGCAGCCCCCGGCCCACGTCGTGCCCTGGCTCCAGAGCTCCATCTTGGTCCTGGGCTCACACTGCAGATACAATGGCACAGAGCAAAGGAGAACCGTACCGGACCCTCACACTACCCAGAAACAGTGACCACACATCACTCTGGAAGAAGGGCTGCTCAGATGAGTTGAACAATAGAAAGAGCACAGTCCTTAGAAGCAAGCAGACATAAGGACAGGCTCTAGTTCTGCCATTGGCTAGCCAGGCATGTGACTTGCTTGTCTGAGTCAGTTTTCCTCTCAAAAAACGGAAATAATTTATATCTTATAGGATGGTTAGGAAGATAAAAAAAAAAAATGACAGAGTTGGCCTCAGGGAAAATGCTCCATAAGTAGCAATAATAACAATAATTTGTAACAGCCATTTACAACGTGTTGAGTGCCTACTTCCTGCCTACCCTGTTCCCGGTGTTTCAGATGTTCTCACCCACTGTTCAGATGACCATGGTGATCTATCTGTCTCTGGAGAATGGTGTCATCTCCAAGTTTAGAGGCAGTCTCTATTTTTTTAAAAATTATTTTACTTTAAGTTCCAGGATACATGTGCAGAATGTGCAGGTTTCTTTCATAGGTATACATGTGCCATGGTGGTTTCCTGCACCTATCATCCCGTCATCTAGATTTTAAGCTAAGGGCAAAGTCTCTCATTTCTTCTATAGATGCCCCACATTAACAAGTAAGTCAAGTACACAGAGATGGTTAAAGTGAAAAATACAAAATTAAAATATAAAAAAATTGCTGCTAAGATAATGATGTGTGGTCCAAAGAGTGGAACAAAGGATACTGTGGCTTTAGAAAATTAAACACAGAAGACTTGTACGCATAGAAGCCACCAAATCACTCAAAGAATCAGAGATTGTTACTGTACTTTTGTATGCTTGAGTCAGGGACGGATATAAGGTAAGAAGTGTCCCACTGTGAAGGTATAGGAAGGTTGAATATTTCAACATAATTCTTCCATATGCTCAAGAATACTTAAGTCTGACTTAAGGCATATGGTCAGTAAAATGTAGAAGACATTTGTATGCAAAGTTCCCCAAACTTTAATGCTCTGAACACAATCAAGGACGAAGCTTCTCACAATTCGTTTTACCAGTATTTGAAAATCGTATGAAAAAAGCTGAGAATCTGATAGAAGCAAAATTTTTAAGGGCAAGGAGTGGTCCATGAAGTCCTACGGTTTTCATGTCAAACAATCTGTGCCTGAATGTTTATAGCAGCTTTATGCATAATTGCCGAAACATATTTGAAGGGTGTCAACCAAGATGTCCTTCAAGAGGTGGTAGATAAACTGTGGTACATCTAGACAATGAAATGAGCTATGGCAGCACAAAAACACACGGAAACACATACGACTAGGCAAAAGAAGCCAATCTGAAAAGGCCACTTACTATACGATTTCAACCACCACATATGACATTCTGGAAAAGGCAAACTGTGGAGGCAGTAAAAAGATCAGTGGTTGCCAGGGGTTCACGGAGGATGAGGGATGAACAGGTTTAGCACAGGGGATTTTTAGGGCAGTGAAATTATTTTTTCTATATAATCCTGTAATGGTAATACATGTCATCATACATGTGTCAAGATTCATAGAATGTACAGCATAAAGAGTGAGCACTAATGTAAACCATGGACTTAATAAAATGCATAATGAAAAACCTCTTAAACAAATCTATGTTTCGAAAAGCTATCTGGGAAGCTGACAGTACAGCTGAAGAAACTGTGAAGAATTTCCATCTGTGTTTAAAAAATTTTTTGGTTCATGAGGAAATATACATTTTGAATCTGATTATTAATTTTGATGAGGTATTTCAAAGAAAGAAGCAGCAGCCTAGAGTGTAAGGCCACAGAGGAGCAGCTGACTGTGACGCAGCGTGGCCAGTGGACATTTAACTCCACCGGTATTCTTGTTGGAATTGTTACTGTGCTTGCTAATGCTCTAATTACAAATTGTATGGGTTTCGAGAAATCTGTCCCACACCTGTTTTTCCCGTGAGCCATTATTTTTAGCATGTGCCTTGTATATTGTAGCGCATGAGGCTCTTCAGGAACACATACACTGCATTTGAGCAGAAATAGTTGTATTTCTTTGCTCCAGTTTCAATGCTACAATCTTTCCTTCTGGTCTGCTGAATAAATTTCTTTCTGTACTGTCTAATCTTCTGGATACCTTAATGTTTTGAAAATATTAAATTGATGTATTTTTACCTTCTGTCTCATCATTCTCTATCAGGAGTTATGTTGTTACAGCCCCAGGAAAATAGAGGAAGAGAAAAATGGAAAAAGAAGAAAGGATATGATGCTGGGCAAAAATCCCACCAAAATCAGACATAGGGAGGAACCCAGCCTGTTTGCCCAGTAGAATTATGGGAAGAAAGGAGAAGCAAATGGTGAGACGCTTGAATTCCAAGCTCCCGTCTTGAAGCAGAAGCCCTAGAGAAAGGAGGCGTATTAGGTTGAAGAAAGATGTTGAGGTGCCCAGAGACCAGCCGCTTCAGGAAGCTCTTCTTACCTTTGGGGATAAAGGAAGCAGAGAAGGAGAAAGCAGAGTCCATGGAATCATAGGGACACACAGCAATGCCAGAGACTTGGTACCAAAGCAGGGAGCAAGCAGAGAAGGAAAGCCCCCACCTCCCACCTTCCAAACGTCAGGCTCCTGCTGGTGCCTCCCATTAACCAAAGCTCAGAAGCCAACCAGCAAGGTAGCCAGGGACAGGGTCTATAGGGGTAGATAGAGCCTTCCAGGACACAGAGAAGGGCAGGCAAAGGCAGAGATGCATACAGGCAGGGGCAGCAAGGGGAGAATAACCAGACACCTCCTTCCATTCCAGCATGAGCTCCACCATACCTTTTTCTGGTAGGCCACTTTTTCTTGCACATGTACACGCCATGCTGGGGAGGAGCAATGGGAGTTCTGAACATTTACCTAGAGACTGAATCATCTAAAAGGAACTGCTTCCATTATTGAGACTGAGTTTTCTAATCTAGACTAAAATATAGTATATTTTTCTCTCTACCCACCAGTCCATTGTAATGAAAATAAAATCAATTACTTAAAGGAATAAAAGAAATTACATTTTTATTGTACGACTTACTGAAGTGTGAGGAAATAGGTGGATCATTCCCACTTTGTACCCTCTCTACACTTTTCTACTTGCAAGGTAACTGAGGTGACTTAACAATGAAATTAGACAGAAATGTCCTGATAGAGACGGAAGAAAGCCAATAGTTCAGACTCCTCTGGTGAGTACATCAATCTTAAGCAATAATTGGATATTAAATTATTTGACATCTAAAATGGCAATAAAAGACATTGTGTTAAATCCTTGTTTATTTAAAATAAAACAGATGTATTTAAAAAATTAAATATTTCTTAAATTCAGTATCAATGATTGTTTATCACAAGGGTGCTTCTGTAAAGTACATTGAGTGATATGCAGAAAAATCTATCCAATTTTCTGAGAGAGTGACATGGTGTTCAAGTGTGACATAAAGTCTGTGTGACTTCACATTTCCTAGTTTTCTGCTTCTATCTCCTCCAAAATGTTGTCGACTACATCCTCATCTTGTGCCTAACACCGCTCATCAGTTTTTTTTATTTCTTCTGGACAGAACGATTATTTTTAGCAATGACCTGCAAGCCTTTTTGAGAATACTTAGATCAGCTTGCCAGAATGTCTTGCTTCATGTACAGACCTAGATTCTATTCTCACCAGGCTTCTCTCTGAATATTTCAAATATTCAAATGCAACTTTAGAATTGTGTCCAGTCCTTCCTCTCCTAAATCTGATTATCCAATGAGAATTCTTCCACAAAAGTGGTGTCAAACATTTTCCAATCTATCCTCATATCTTTCACTAAGCTCTTTCATCAAATCTATTTTACATCTGTCATTTTTTCTATATATACCCGTGTAACATTTGTTTTTGTCCGTCAATTCCCTATGTCATTATAAATCAAAATATATGAGGATAGAGGTTGTGTCTAATTTTCATTGCATATTTCTAAGATAGCAAAAATTAACCGTTTGGGAGATGACCAAAAACTTTATTAAAATGGAGAAGAATGTAACACTAACAACTCTATTTGGAGGATAATGTGTGTTTTCTTACCACATTAAAACCATTTTTTTGAAATTCAAAGAAAACATCTGAATTTCAAAGAGTGGTCTGATTAAGGCATGATTCTGTACCTACGTTTCTTTCATTTTTAAGTATTCTCCCCAAGTCTCAACTCAATATTAAATACTCTGTCTCTCTCTCTCTTTTCTCTCTCTCTCTCTCAAAACAATGGCTTTTCTTGAGAAGTCATCTTAAACCAGTGGGCTTGGGAATCTGACTTAAATGAGCCTGTAGTGAGAAGAGGCATTTTTGGAGACTTTAGGCTTAATCCTTTTTGATTTGACAAAAGCACATCTAAGGGTGGCTCCTGGTACTGCTTCCTGGCCACTTGCTTCTTTTGCTGTGTAGTTGCATGTTAAACATGATGACTTGCTGTATAGAAGCCATGTGTTGTCATAATGTAACATCATTAAACAAAGTGTTTAGAGCAGTTTTAGCTGAGCCAGAACATGAACAACAAAACCCGCCAATTACAGTGTCATTTTGTGTAGTTGTTAAGGTTTCAAATGTCTCCAACTTTTTCTGGTAGGCCATATTGAGCATGTCACAGTGAACATCTGAGATAACGATTTGCTAGGCAATGTGCAATTCTCGCTCCTTTTTTTAATATCAGAGAAGAAAGAGTTCTTTATAATAATTTGGCTCAAACGTCTACACACGTTGCTCCAGCGTCTGTAGCAGCATGTGTTTCTAGGATTGTTCTGGAAGAGAAAATGCAGAAACAGCAGGGAGCAGAAGATAAACAGGCAATCCGTGACTCATTAAAACAAGCACTGGTCGCCAACATTGTGGAGTATGTGAAGACCCCAGATCCAACTCGCCTATAAACTTTTTTTACCAGCTGGACTTAGCATCTGTCAGAGTTTGGAAGGAGAGATAATCTGGTACAAATGATTTCAGTGTGTCGCATTTATTAACCTGCCTCCTTACATAACTCTGCTGATTGGGAACTCGGGGAAATGTTTGAGCAATGACACGGCTTATTGTTGGAATGTTACAACTTCACTAATAAAGACACAAGTTACCGTTTTTAAAAAAATACACAGACCACAGAGCAATTGGAAAATGAAAATGAAGCAAAGCTGAAAAGCATCACGGTCTTGAGAAATGTGCGTGCCAGGAGAATAATTGAAATTCGGTTTGGATTTTGATCATTTTCAGTGCTTTACATCAATTAGGCAGGAAAAGTATTTTATTTTTAAATAGTTGTCACATTAGTTGATCTTAACAGCTTTGATGTAAACAAATGCCAAACTGGGAGCATTATCATGTCCTTTCCAAGCTACTTACTGTTCTAAATGAGTGATTCGCTTCTGTTGTTTAATCTCTGACAATTGCTAGAAGGGCATTTTCACAGCAGAACTGAAGGAAAAGGAAAACAGCACCCATTTTTGTCTCTATATAAAACAGTGCCCATTTTTGTCTCTATATAAAACCGTGTCCATTTTTGTCTTAAGCAGCTTGCCTGGCTTCACAGTTTATTAAAGACAAAGAACATTATCCCAGAAATCAAAACAGTACCGATAACCTGCACACGTTTCAGTCCTGGCCTTTGATTTCCTTCCTTTTTGCCTTACAGTTTGCTTGGGAGTCTTTGGTCAAAGACAGAAACACCGCAGGGCAATTTTCTTTATTCTATTTCTTATCCAGATCGCATGCCAGTAATTTCAAGTAAACGAGGATGTTTACTCTCTGGTACAAAATTTGCACATACTAGCTTATAAAATATGAATAAGCTGGTTTCCTATAACAAAATATAGCCCTACCATTTCAAAAATGAAAATTGCGGGGGCTTTGGAAAAAAATCAGCTGAAGGAATGCTTCACGTTTCACAATGGTTGGCCTATTATTTGTAGTTTTGAAACTTTATTGGTCCCCAATCTAATCTTTTCTGAGTATAAAAACATTAACATATGGTTTAACACAGCACAGGGCTGGAAAGTCCATACCCCAAATGCACATTGTGTGCAGGGTGACATTCACACTACATACCATCCCTCAGGGTCTGTACTCCATTTTACCTGGGATTGGAGAGCCATGAAATCCCTGGAAAAGTTGTTCATGAGTCTGAACCAAATGGTGCACGGTGTACTGAGATACTAACAGTCTATGCTGCTGCCAAAGGTTGTGTCTCAAATGTCTCTCTAAGTAACATTAAAAATCTGCTGCTTCATGCCTATGAATTTCAATATTTATAGCATTCAATAAAATGGTCCACTGTCAGAGAGAGATGTGCCACTGTGCACTCTCTGAGCAGATGGGCAGCAATATGGCACATTTACATGGACCAGCTGTGGAGCGCAGAAATGGATGCTGGTCAGAGGCAAGGTGCAGGCCCCACATCTGGAATTGTAACTGACTGGCCTCGGTACCCATTGTAAACTTTCCTTCCACAGGGTGAGCTCTGATTTAGAGCTGCTCACTAGTGTGCTTTAAACTGCATCAAGAGTCCTCATTAACACAAGAGACTAGAGGGAGTTTAGGGCCTGGAACCCCTCTGTTGGGCATCTGTTAGAGTCTGTGGATGGCACTCTGTAGTCGTTATAGATGCACCCAGGGGAAGATTCTCTCATGCATGATGCAATGTTCTTTATTTAACTGATTTTATACCCCCAAAAAGAGATTTTCATTATAAACAGAGCTACTTTTTCCACATCCCCTTTTCTTAATGGATCAGAATATACCCTCAGAGAAAGGACACTGTCTAGAATATTTAAAAATTTCGTAGAAATATCGAATTATTTTTTCAAGTCTCAAATGGAACGTTGTCTTATTTTGAATGTAATCAGAATGGTTCAAAGGCAGTTAGAAGTTTCTAAAATATGTGAAATTCTTAGACTAGCTGTTTTCATTGTAGTGTCACTATTCTGACAATCAAAACAGCTTAATTTTGTGTCATTTAAATAATTCATCTAACTTGATAGAAAGATAAGCTGCTTTCAATATTTAAATATGAACGAGAAATGGTTTGTTACAAATACTCGAAGAAATAACATTCCTGTTTCATTTGTAATAAATACTTTTAAGATAAAATTCTACACATTCTTTCATTTTGTAAAAGAATTTTTCCACATTTTGCAATTATTGACTAAGATGTATTTGGTCTTCAATGGCCCCATCTCTTGAAAAGTTGTTTATATCCTTATGTTACTGAGTATTCATTTTCTATGACAGTCTCTCAACATCTTTTCCAATCTCCCTTCACCCCCAGGAGAAACACAGGTATTTTAAGCAAGCAAGACAAGTACAACTTATTATCAACTGGCTTATGCCAACTCAATCATATAATTTATGGATATTTTAGGGCCTCATCATTCAATACTCAACTTTAAAATCTACTCTGAAATCTTAACATAAATATGTATTATGCTATTTGTCCTTAATCTTTAAAAATGAAAATTTTGGTTATAACTGCAAAGAAGGCTTAAGGCATGGCTAATTTCCACCTAATGAAATGCTGAAAGGTGGCCACTCATGGTGGCTCACACCTGTAATCCTAGCACTTTGAGAGGCCGAAGCAGGTGAATTACCTGAACTCAGAAGTTCGAGACCAGCGTGGACAACATGGTGAAACCCTGTCTCTATTAAAAATACAAAAAACTAGCCGGGCATGGTAGTTCATGCCTGTAGTCACAGCTACTCAGGAGGCGGAGGCATGGCATAAGAATCACTTGAACCCAGGAGACAGAGGTTGCAGTGAATCAAGAGTGTGCCACTTCACTCCAGCCTGGGTGAGAGTGAGACTCTGTGTCCAAAAAAAAAAGAAGAGCTAGAGGGTTAAAAATACTCTAATTGATTAATTGACTGATTGATTGAATGGGATAGTAGGTTAGTAATTAATGCATGACTGAATGCCCAGCCAGGACATGGTGGCTAAAGCAATGCTTCTTTACATGAGACAGTATTGACTATGTGGCATCATCTGTCCATAAGGAAAGAGATTGAAGGGGGAAGACAGAAACGGACCACACTGGACACTTGGAATTGTTACACTAAATGGTATGGAATTATTAAAGGTAAAGATTGTTTAGTTAAAAAGAATACAGCAAAATTGGCATTCAGGAAAATGTGCATGATTGTAACAGTTTCAAAGAATTCCATGAAAGAGAATTTTATTTTCAACCACAATTGTATTTTACATTAGCAGTTCAGTATTCCAAAGATATTGTGTACTTATGTCAACAAAAAAGGTCAATATTTAGATCATTCTAGACGGCCTTACAACTATATGGATCATGAATATATTGTGAATAAAATATGTGATGCCTCTGGATGGAAATACAGTCTTCTGGCCAAAAAGGAAGATAGAAAACAAGAAGGACATGTGAAGCAAAGTGCAACTAACATGATATAAGCATTTCCAAATGGCTCTCATGATCCACAGCACCTGCCTCCTCTCAAATGTGACTGCTACAAGCTTTACCAACACAAACAATCCCATCTCTGGGTGTCCATCAGGCGAGCAGTGTTCCAGCACAGCGTTGTCTGATTCAACACGTGCTCGTCATGGATTGCTGAATGCACAACTCTTCCCATCTTATTGAGGGACTTCTACTCCCCCTGGTCCTGACACAAGACAAATCTATTTATGTATCCGGTTTCAGGTTTTAAAATACAGAAAGATCATTATTCCTATGATATTTTTGAAAATTTCTCTATCAAGGCAATACCTTAATTATAATTAGATGGCTCTGAAGGATGACACAGTGCCATAAACCTGTATAAAACCAATATTAAAATTTCTTAGCTTTCAGAAGGTATGTAGGTGTGAGTTTGAGCACAAGTATATGTTTTTAAAGAATCTTAATATGATAGAGCTTCAAAAAAAGAGAGGTATCTCATTTAATGATTTTGTGATTTTTTAGCTTAGTGGGTGATGAAAGTGAAGAAAATCTCCGGAGGATTTTCCTGGTTGGTGTTTGTTTCAAATTCCAAAACCCCTAAAGATGAGAAGCAGTTATAAATATTGAAAGGGAGAAAATTAGAATATTCATTGAAGTATTAGATTGGGATTGGAATTAGTGTGAACTCGAGGTTTCAAAAATATATAGTAAGAAACATGAGTATAAAAGTGATGTATATACATACCAATATTCATATATTTCTTAAACAGATTCACTGAAAGGGCCGAGAAGTCATGTTCACTCAACAGTGATGAACACATCTAGTATGTGCTTCCCTTCACATACCATTCTTGGTGGGAGCCAGGGACCTTTGGAGAGATCGCCAATTCCAGGGTTGGGGCAGAAAAAGTACCAGAGGGTCCTGGGATATCTTGTGGTGCTAGAAAGCAGGATGTACTCAAAGGATGATGGGGGCATGTGAGAAGGATACAGGAGCCAGCCTGATGGGATTCCCCACTGGCCAAACTGGGCACAATTTGAGCACCAAAATAAATATTGATAATAATGGAATAAAACTCATAGAATAACATGGAAAATAAGAACATATACAGATATAAATTAATACATTTGACAGTTTGATAAGGCACAAGATATTTACACAGTTTCAAAGTATCTCCCCGTAAGATATTGATTAATTGCCAAGAGGGAACAGATTTAACTTTCCAGTTGAGAAGACTGGCAGACACTGCCCTTGTCGAGCCATCCAAGTAAACCTCATCAATAATGGAACAAAATTCCTGGATAGGAAGAGCCAGCATCACCTCTGTGATATTCTTGTCAATCATGGAACCTGAATCTAATTATGAGGAGGCATCAGACAAACCTAAAATGAAGGACATTCTACCAAATAAATCTTTTGTAATCTTCAAAAGCGTCAAGATCATGAAAACTGAGGAAATACTGAGGAACCATCTAGTCTAAAGGTAGCAAAAGAGACATACCAACCTAAGGTGTGATTCTGAAGAAGTTCGGTTTCCAAGAGACAATTGGTGAAACCTGAATAGGATCTTGAATGCATCGGCGTTAATCATCTGATTTCGATGGTTATGTTGTATATCTGTAGGACAATGTCCTTGTTTACAGGAAATTCACACTAAAGTATTCAGGGTAATATGTTATTAGGTGGGCAACTTAATCTAACTGGTTCAAAAAAAAAGTCTTTGTTCTGTATTTCCAACTTTTCTGTAAGTTTGTAGTTGCTTTGAAATTAAAAACAAAGAATTTTAATACCTAGGCAGGAACCTCACTCTCAGAGAATCTGGATTGATTTGAAGCGGGACTCAGGTGTGTGCATTTTTTTTAAAAACTCTCTTGGTGTTTCCAATGTACAATCAGGGTGAGACTCATTGGTCTAAACTGAGGACAAACCCTCTCACTTTACAAAAAAACTGAACATAATTCACATGCCAGACCAAAGGTCATACAACTGGCAGAACAGACACCAGCACCCAGGTCTTCACATTCCTAGATGGTTCATGCATTCATTTTATTGATAGTGTATTTAGGGCACTGTGCTGGGTGTTTTGGAAGAAACAGTAAAACATATGTGCTTGTAACAGAACTAATGCCTTCTCCTCTACAGCATTTTATTGCTTGTGAAGTGTTTTAACATTTCTTTTGGTTGTTAAAGCAGACCACTTGAGTATTATTACTTTGGTTTTATGGACAAGGAAAGGAAGGTTACAGTGAGCAAGTGATACCCTGCTGTCAGGCCCAGGACTCAGGTCTGCTGACACCTAGGCCAGAGTGTTTCTGCCACACTCTACTAGTGTAATAGAAGAGAGCAAATGTGAAATGTCAAATGAGTAATAAAGAGAATAAGCATTCTGGGAACACACAGGAACTTGAGGTCATTCCAGGCTGCAGTATTAGAGAGAACTTCATAAAGGAAGAAAGACGTGAGTTGCAAATTGAAGGACAATTCAGAAAGATTATTTAAGATTATTATGACTTGTTGGAGATAGTATAGGAAAGGCTTCACATCAATAAAAAATTCCTATCAAAAAGATTATATGAGAATACACAATCCTGGAGTCTCTCGTGGAACCACAAGCTGGCTGAATAGCATGGTTTAGAAATCAGGGAAAACTGGACTGTGAATGTGAGTCTTTTATTTTCATTATCGTTGATTATATAATAAAAAAAAATGGAAGCTTCTAGTACTCAGTGCTTCCAACAATGAAATGAGAAGGCCAAAGACAACCAATCTTAAAGGATTCTACTGAGTGGCCAGGCACTGTGGCTCATGCCTGTAAATCCCAGCACTTTGGGAAGCTGAGGCGAGCTGATCACAAGATCAGGAGATTGAAACCATCCCGGCCAACATGATAAAACTCCATCTCTACCAAAAATACAAAAAATTAGCTGGGTGCGGTGGCACCTGCCTGTAGTCCCAGCTACTCGGGAGGCTGAGGCAGAAGAATCGCTTGAACCCGGAAGTCAGAGGCGGCTGTGAGCCGAGATCATGCCATTGCACTCTAACCTGGTGACAGAACAAGACTTCATCTCAAAAAACAAAAAACAACAAAACCCCAAAGGATTCTACTAAGAATCAAGAATCATTAATTAATCTGGCAGGAAGTAGCATGTATTTGTCTTAGATTAACTGCCTGTCCCTTTGCAGGGCATCTAACTTAGGGCATCTCATTTATACCACCTGGAAACATCATGAGTTAGGAATCAGTGTCCCTCTTTCACAGATAAGGAAGCCGAGGATAGGAAGGATTCGTTGAACTCTTCAACTTCACCCACCCACCTGGTATGTTGCGGGACAGAGGTTTGAACTTAGAGCGACCACCACTCCATCCTCTCTCCTTTTATGTCCCTGCTCAAGGCCAGCAGCCAAGGCCACTGTGTGCACAGCTCTGAGGAGGGTGAATTAGAACTAGGCCTTTCTGAACCCCCAAAGTAATATTTTGTCAAAAAATTCACCCCCAAACTTGATAACATTTGTTTAATTGATAATGTACTTATTTCTCTAAATTGACTTATTAAGTAGAGCAAATATCTATTTCTTTTGACTTTTATCAAGACAGCAGTTCATTGCTAAGAAAATTTTATAGTGTAAAACTAGAAACATGATGTCAATGAAAAGGTTTGAGATCAAGGAAAAGCTCTGACTCTGCTAGAGCTAGGGGGATTGCAGAGTCTAAGGATGAACTTGAAGACAGCAGTCTGCAAGGAGTAAGAAATTCTGGAAGGAATGAGTTGTCTTAACTCCTGGTTCTAAATACTGAAAACAAAACATTACATCACGTCCTGTGGTCATCACACCATTGTGACCTGGGAAAGAGGCTCTAATTGATGCCTTTGTTGAAGATCAGTGAAAAGGAAGCATTAGTTCATGCTACTAATGACTGAGGATGGGAATGTAAAAATGTTTTACCCCGGGAAAGAGATTTGGGGCTGGGATTAGAAAAGAAGGTGCATCCTATGCCAGACCATCAAGGACAGTGGCATAAAAACTAAGCAATGCTTTTCCTGCTCAGACTGATACCCATACCTAAGTCCGTACAGTCAACTGATGCAGTGGTCAAATGCCTTCATTACTTATCCACATCAACTACCTACCTCACATTGTTTGTTGAACCTCTTTAATGTGTCAAATACATATACTGCTTAGACTCTGAGTACGGTAGGGACAGGGAGTTTGTCGGGAGGAGATGGATGTGACGTTAGCTCTGGGGCCTTGAGTCCGGGGGAGATGCTTGCCGTCATGATTACAGTCATAGGTCTTGATTTATTCTCATGTGCACTACCTTTAAAAAGTCCTCCATTTCAACTGGCCAATGCCCACTTGACTCCTCATTGCTTACCCTTTGCCTCCTAAAATTAACCTTAGAAAAGACAATGAACTTGTGGGGACTCAAGGCAAAAGAAAAGTGAGAAGAAATAAAATTGTGTCTAAAATGATTGGTTTTATCCTCTTGATTCCAGAATGACTGGGTAGAAAACAAAAACAGTCTTGTAACCGAGGGAGCGCAAAGTCACCACTGAGACAAAGACTAGGTCAAATTACAGGGTCATTATTGCCGGCGGCCACGGAGGACTCTCGTGTCTCTAACCTGTGGCCCCGAAAGGAGGGTGTCAAGACCTTTTATGCCCATAAACCACCTCCTGGGCGGGGGTGAGGGCGAGGGGCTTTGGACATTCCGAGGGCCAGGGGACTTTGGACATTCCAGTTGTTACTTAAGTGGTTCACGGAAGTCAAGATAAGTGTTAGTTTACACATTGTCTGAGTAGGGTGGAAATTACAGACCTTAGTTACTTATTACAAGTCTTAAAATGGTGCAGAGGCCAAAATGGCGTTGGCTTGGACTGCTTGCCTGTCACATTAGGGTTACAGAGAGCAGTTTCAACGGAGAGCCGAGGTATGGTCGAGGTATGCAGTTTATGGGGCAACTACCACGTCACAGTCTCTGTTGTGGCCGGAAAAACATTGTGGGGCATTTCTTCAGCTTTTTGCCAGAGGAAAAAAGCTAGTCACTGAAAACAGCAGAGTAAATATGCTAAGTTTCTATTTGACAGAATCCTATGGAGAAATATTTGAAATAAATGACTCATTTAAAAAAAAAACTAAAAATATAGACAAACATTATTACATTATAAAAGTTATAAGAAAACAAATTATAAGTCATATTTGACAAACATGAGTTTAGACTCTGCATTTTGCAATCGATAGTTGCCCACTTGTAGGATTTCATCTTGCTAGATGGATACATTCCACTTCCAACTGTGTAGGATCATGAAGAGGAACTGTGATATAGATTAGCCACATGTTATTTTTAATTTGGCTTTTAAATATATTTTTATAATTTTCTTTAAAAGAGTTGTATTTGAATGTATTCCTTGGAGTAATGCTAAGCTGCTGTAACAAAAAGATCCCCAGGACAGTGATTTCAGAAATACAGACATTTATTTCTCTCTCTTAACCCTTCTGCAGTGGGCAGCCCAGGTCTTGGGACAGTCCTGCTCCACGCAGGTTGCAGACACTCAGGATCCTTTCACCCCCCAGGGCATTGTTTTCATGATGGAAGCCAGACTAAGACCATGTCTAAGTTCAGCCGGCAGGAAAAAGAAAGAAGATGTGGATGAACCAGCCCAGTGCCCAAAGCTCCCTGCCCAGGATACACACATCAGATCCTTTCACATTCTACCAGAAAGGATTTGGTGGTATCTAATTGGAGGGAATGCTGGAAAATGTAGTCTCTAGCTACACAGTCATGAACCCAGGGAGAAGCAGAAAAGAGATTTAGAGGATTACCAGCCGTCTGTATCCTGGTGATGCAGGGGAGGAAAATATTTCCTTTTTTCCCCGGAGTTCATAATAGAGGCCCGTATAACAAAAGAATGCGACCTGGTATTTACCTTTAATCATGATGACTATTGTAGGGAAGGGAAGTTTATTAACTGTAGATTTCTTCTTCATTTAATTTTTCTGTTTTTTTACTTTACTTTTTCTATTTTTTTAACTTTTTTATAATCTTTACTGATATTCTCTCTACTAAGTATTGAGTTGTCAATTTAGATTAAAATCTAGATTCGTTGAAACGGGTACTTCTCATCAATATTCAAGATGATAGTTGTATCCATTGTAGTGTAACATCAAGTAAACAGGACAAGAAACAAATTTGGAAAATTTGCTCAAGTAGAATACTATTGAGCAAAAATACACTCTAAAGAGAGAGGCAAATAATTCATGGCCTTTAAGTGTCACTGGCCTCTCCATTATAGATTGGAATCAATTAGAAAAAAAAATCATAATCATCATGTTCTTATAAGAATAGATGTGTATACCTAAATAATCAGTATGGGTGTTATTATTGGAAAACTAGAATCAGGTTTTTAAGATGACTCCAACTCAGCATAATTAGGAGAGCTGGTAAGAACAAATTATGTATCTGGTTAATTCAGTGTCATTAACTTAAAGAAATCTTCAGCAGCATGGGTAAAACATTGAGAAGAATGGAAGGGTAACACATATTACCTGAATATACATTTTAAAATATTTTTGCTGTTAGAAAAATTCAAGAAAGTTTTTTAAAAAATAAATGTACTGGCCGGGGGCAGTGGCCCACACCTGTAATCCCAGAATTTTGGGAAGCCAAGGTGGGCGGATCCTGAAGTCAAGAGATCCAGACCATCCCGGCCAAGATGGTGAAACCTCATCTCCACTAAAATTACAAAAATTAGCTGGGCGTGGTGGCACAGGCCTGTAGTCCCTGCTACTGGGGAGGCTGAGGCAGGAGAATCACTTGAACCCGGGAGGTGGAGGTTGCAGTGAGCCGAGATCACGCCACTGTACTCCAGCCTGGTGACAAAGCAAGACTCTGTCTCAAAAAAAAAAATAAGAATAAAAAAATTCACTGAAAAATTAATGATGAATTTGGAAATTCATGGTGAAACTTGGATAGAAAAAGAATTGGAAATCTAGCAATAAGAATAAATACTGGACAGGAAGGAACCAGACTGCATGCCTTAGAAGATAAGCTTTTTCTTTTCTTTTCTGTTTCTTTTCTTTGTTGTCATTTCTGTGAATACTTTATCTAATTTTCTTCTGAGTGAAGTGACAAGCTGGACTGTAGCCTAAATCAATCAGCTGGTCAAAAAGTAGCATTAGAAGCCAAATCCTTGGAAAATGTACCATATGCATTAATTCTCTAGAGCTCAGTTCAAATCTCATTGGTTAGAAATTATGTTAGGGCATTGATTGGTTGGTCTCCCTAGACTGTCAGAACCCATGCTTTGTACTTATAAATTTGAGCTGGTGTCTGATTTTGTTTGGGAACAGAAATAAATAATATAACAAAACACACATGGGGGAAATCCAACGAGGCCATCATTAATGTGCTAATTTCTAATATCTATCACCTTTCTAACTCCAGGACTGCAAATGTTTTGCATAGCAATAAAGCTCTCTTTCCCTATCAAAATGGAGCAGAGGGAGGAACATTTGCATTTGACTTCTGCTGATAAAAATGAAACATTAAAATGCTATTTGGCAAGTAGGCAAAAGCACAGAGGAGCAAAGCCTGATTTCTTTTTCAGATGTAGTTCTTTGCAGAGTCCCCTTAAGAGTGCTCAGTAGGGTGTGACCATATTGCTCCCTGTGGTCATCATATGGTTTGCCCACGCAGACGCTGAATTGTTTTGTGGATGTGAAATATTGTATGTTACCCCGAGAGCTGTGGAGCCAGCGGATCCAGGAGCTGTTGTTGAGACTGACAGTTACATTGTGTTACTGAATAGTGAAACGGCAGAATCAAAAACACAAATGGGCCCAGACAGAATGTCCTGACCTTTCAGAAAAAGGCTGATTGGATATGGTGTAAGCTTGCCCTCATTTCCCTCCACAATCCATTACACCTTTCTCAGACCACTTTCTCAGAGTAGGCGGCTCATAGATGAGCTTCTCTTAGATTCTTTATGTGAAAATATTTATGGGGGGGGGGAACCCAGGAGCACTACAGCAAACAGCCACCTCCCCCACATATAATTTATTTCTTGATAATTTTTTTATATTAACACAGTCCAAAGACAACATTAATAACAAATAGTGTTATCATTGTTAATCTAAGCATATTGGTATTAATGCTTGTATTTAAAGTAAAAAATGAAGACAGATGACCAGATATGGGAATGAATGTGCAATCAATGCTTGCAAGCAAATGCCATTTAGATGTCTTTAAACTCATAAATTACTGTTTGCAATTACTATTTACCATATTGCTAATTTCTTCAAGCAATCTAAATATAAAATATGAAATGCACAGAAGGGGCAGAAGCAGTTAGTGTCTCATTTCTCTTTATAGATTTTTTGTTAAAGAAGATTTTTTATGAAGTAATGTTTTCTTTATAATCGAATTTGTTCGTTGGTAAGTTTATAATTAAAATACAGCTTATATTTTCATAAGCTTATATTTCAGACTGAGTTTCTGTCACTTTATATGTGAGACTATTAACTATCACATATAAAGATTGCTGCTGTTCATGTATGAAGATATATGTGATGTATTATTAAATCCAGCGTCCTACACAGTCTGACACAAGCACCATTATGGTAAGTTAGAACAAGACTATAAAATAACAACTGAGATCATTAACATGACATAAAATTATAGCTTAAACTACATATTTATTTCTGCAACGTAAGAGGTGGATAGTGAAGTGAAATTTTGACGGGAAATTTTGACAGGAAAACTTGAATTTCAATAATCAAATAAAAGAGTCAAGATGCATGTTTGTGGCTAAAAAAAACCTCTTCTTTATTCTTACTAAGATAGATTTCTCCTTTCCATTTCATTTCCAATAATTTTTTCCCCTTAGGACAAACCTGTGGACACACAGTAGCCTTTTTAAAGGGTGAGTCTGTCTTTCTCTTCCTCTCTTTCCCGTTTAGAATTTCTAGGCTGCCCCTCTGCCTGACAAAGTCTCCTCCATAAGTTAATACATTTGATTTCAACAACTTCTTATTCTCCGAACATTAGACTTGTGGTCTGTGATTTAAAAATGTTTATAAGATTATATTATATTTATTTGAATATTTAATTTTCCTAATCGGATAGAGGGACTTAACTTCCTTTCATATTTTTAACTCCGAACTTCTGCTGCAGAAGTCTGATGATTCTACTGGTATTTCTTGCATCTCTGTTAGAGGAGAGGAAAGCACCTTCTAGCTCAATTAGCATGCTAAAGAATGGGTTTGGTTTTGTGCTCCATTAAAGTCAACTAAATGGATGCGCTGCATGTCTTTATTTCAAAAATAAAGCTGAACAATTAAATCCCGTGTCTCTTTGCTCAGCTTTTGATCCCACACAAAGCTTTCCCACTTGCTGCCATTGGATGTAATGTTTACAAAGTCAGTTAACATCAAGCGCTGCAGTAACAGGCATGGCAGAATTCCTTGTTTTTGCTCAATCAGTCTGTGTTCAAACTATCAGTTTGATTTATTTGTCCACATTGACCCTTATTCACCACTTAATTATCCTCGTACAATGTTTCAAGAGGCTCCTGACACAAGGAGAAAGACAATTGCCGATGTTCTGTAAAACAACGGTTGACCTGATGGGCCCAGATGAAGACCGTGGGTCGAAGGTTGTTTGCTTTTGGAAGAACCCACTTCTCCTGTCAGAGAGCTGCGGCCAGAGCCACTCGCTGTGGGTGCCACAGGCTGGCCAGTCAGGCTGTTAATCAGGTTCTCGAACTGTGAGCTATCACCACAGGATATTCATGGCGTTTTGCTCTATCAGCCTCTCCAAATCCCCTGGTATGTTGGGTATATTAGAGTTTAGAAAAAAACAAAATCCATCCACCACACACACACACACATACACACACACACACACACACACACACACACACACTGCACTTCAATTTCAGCAATGTCTTTATTAGTATATGGTTACTGCTGTGATTAGAAATACATTTTCTCACTTTGTATATGAACAGGATAGGTTTTAAATCACAGATATGACATGAGAAATGAGAAATAATATTTAAACATTGAACTGCTTCATATTGTGGTTGATCTCTAAGCTCCTGCTCATAAATCAGATGAATTATTATGTTATTGGAAAACAAACCAATGTCTTTTATACCTAGCCAGAAATACTATTTATTGCAATAGGTTTCATGTGAAATTAAGGTAATTCTTTTAGAACTTTTGAAATCTGACAACTACTCTACATTCATAGCCTTTAAAATTCAAATATAAATAACAGATAGTTAAAAACAGATAACAAATATCAACATTTCTTAAAAAAACAGTCCACATAAATATAAAATTATAATATAAAATTAAAATTTTATATTTTGAAGTGATTTTCTATAAAAATTTAAATTCTTTTCTGGCACATTGAGCCCATATTTGATTTGGCTATATCTTAGTACACATAAATGGTTTTTACAACACCCTACTAACGTTGGTTTGTCGTTTTAATTTTTTACACATTTTCCTCTCTTGTTTGGTATACTTTCCATCTTATTAAATTTTGCTCTGCACAGTTACCAATGCAAATGACAGCATAATTGTTTTTCATACATTAAAAATGTTCATCAGTGTTGTTTGAGCTTAAAATTACAAAATCATACTCTGACATGGTCTCCGTGTCTTGGTGGTGTTTATTCTTTTGTATCTTAGCCTTTTTCTGTGATGGGCATATGATTACAAATGTTGCTGCACAGAAACAGTATCACGAAAATTAGATAAATGACAGGCGGCAATTTCAAAATGAAAAACATCAAATGTTTCTAAAAGCTACTTAGTGGGATTTTTTACTGCTGTCACTGTAACCAGAACCCTGGGAAGCATTTTTGGAAGCCCCAGTTACCAATATGAAAGCCACCAGAATAGAGTCTTGTACACGCCACAACCCGGAACTCTCATTCCGTCCCCCTGGGGAGGTCTGAAATCCCAGCAGAGATGGTCTGGTGGCCGGTGACCTTCTACTTGACTTGGTGCAGAGAGACTGAGCATCTGGAGGCCAACCACGTGGCCTGGATGTCCCACTCAAACTAACTAGCTGCAATTTCCTCATCTTTGAGGGCCTTCTATCTTCCGAGGTTGGATACAGAGTCCCCAGGATCCCAGGTGGTGTTCAAGGAGATACATGTCTGAGAGGACAGGAGCTGGGCCTGCACACCAGCGACCCGCAGCCCTGCACACCCAGCTTTGACCAGGGTAGATCCACTTTTTCAGTTATTTTCTGTATAAGATTTTTTTCCAGAATGAAGTTGAAGTGTCTCATGGCCTTTAAAGATGTTTTGTTTTAAGCCCTAAATGTAGATGCCTTCCAGCTCTGGGATTATGTAACTGTAGGAATAAAATCATAGTTCTTAGAGCTGAAAGAATGCAATAAGATGAAGTAGAATAGGCAAAAAGCCTCAGGTGGAAAATTTGGCCTCCATGTTGTCCCTTAAACAGGCCCATCATCCTTCCAATAGGTTCAATTATTTGCAACGGCAGAAACCATTTCATACGTTCCCCGTCTGCAAACACATGGGCCTGAGATCCCCTAAGGGGTCCAGCCCAGTAAGAACGCCAGTGACAAGGTGAAGATGCAGACATCAGGGCCTTGTTCCAACATAGACTCCTGCTCTAAGAAAGCCCACGGAGCTGCTCTCTCTGCTCTGGCCTTGGTCTCTAATACCAAGGATTTTTTTTTATGACATGTTCCAATAGAAATGATCAAACTAAAAATCTCTCTGAGAAAAATTCAGCCCTCTTCTAAAAATTATTGTTGTTGCTTTATCTCATTTTTCTGCTTAATGTTTTTTTCTACCTGAAAAAAAATTTTTTAATCTGAAAAAATAATTTGCTTTCAATTCTTATTGCAACCTATACCTGTTTCCTTCCAAACCTTCAAAATTTCATTACCAGCAGCCCAAAGAACTGTAGGACTCTCTCACAGGCCCACTTTTGCTCTGCCAGTGATTAAAAACAAAGCACAGACGTAAAAGCAACCCATGTGAGAAAAGGTTACCAGGAGCCACAGAAATAAGCACATTTTAGCAAATACGATTAACTAACTCTCATGATTGCAAACCTCACAACTAATTAAATTAAGGTTAACATGAATCTTAACAAGAAGATATGAAGGAATTGGACTCTGAAATAAAATTCTAAATTTACTGGAGTAGTTTGGATTATCATAATGGGCAGGGTTAATACATTGCTAGATTTGATTTTTGATGGAGTAAAACTTCAACAAATGAGATCTTGGTCCTCCTGAAGACAAGTAGTTAAATAATACTTGAGAACTTTCCTTGTTTCAGGAACTGTGAGAAGTCTTTAGGTACCTTGAAAGCACTGATGACTTTTCTACTTGACACCAGTATGCCCTTGAAAAATTTCTTCTGTCTTTCAGCATCACGGTTTCTCTGTATGTAAAACACTGGGAGTAAGTAGTGTAGTGAGGTAAATGAACTGCATCATCTACCTCATGCCTGTCACAAAGAAAGTGATCTAGAAATTAGTTTTCTTTCTATTCAGTTCCTTATATAATCCCACAACACCTATGAAACAGGTGTAATCATCCTTTTAAGGATGCACTGGCTGGGCGTGGTGGCTCATGCCTGTAATCCCAGCACTTTGGGAGGCCAAGGTGGGTGGATCACCAGAGGTCAGGAGTTCAAGACCAGCCTGGCCAACATGGCAAAACCCCGTCTAGTAAAAATACAAAAATTAGCCAGGCGTGGTGGTAGGCGCCTGTAATCCTAGCTACTATGGAGGCTGAGGCAGGAGAATCACTTGAGCCCAGGGGGCGGAGGTTGCAGTGAGCTGAGATCATGCCACCTCACTCCAGCCTCCAGCCTGGACAAAAGAGCGAGACTCCATCTCAAAAAAAAAAAAGTGGGGGGGGTGCACTAACTTAGGCTTAGAAGAGTGATCAGAATGCAAAAAAGGTCTGCTGGACTCTCCAGCTTGTGATAGCCAACATAATAAATGCAAATTTAGCCTCAACATGTACATATTTTGGGGAAGCATGCTATAGGTTGAAGGGAGGGAGATGGAAAAGAAGTAGAAAAATATGGAGACGTATAGCTACATATATGTGACCATATATCCTATAACTGATATTGGAAGCCTTGCAAAATGGCCAAGTCCTGACTGGAGGTGTTGCAAGAGAAGCAATGTGGCACACAGTCTTTTGGTTTAAAACAGTGGTTCTGGCAGGAGGTAGTGTTATAAGTAAAATTTCAATGCCACAAAAGAAATAGTACTTGAAGATAAATCCTCTCAGCAAGGTATTTTATTTCTATAGAAGGGTGCGGCTCACGGATGGAGCGATGGCAGCTGCATGCTTGGACAAGTGGGGGAAGGAGTACTTAACACCTGATGGGGGTTGTCCCTACTGCTGTGTCATCCCCCCTATTGGCTAGGGTTAGACTTCACAAGCTAGACTAATCCCGATTGGCTATTTGAAAGAGAGCAGGGGTCCCAGCTGGAGTGGCAGAGTGGGTGTTTTGGCAGGAAGGACAGTTATAGGAGGGTCAGAGCAGGTAGCCAGGAGTGACCTAGGTCAAAGAAGGTGACCAGAGCAGGTGACCAGGATGAGTTAGGATGGAGTAGAGGGCCGGGAGAACAGATGTCAACTACTGATTAGAACCGGTGGAGAAGGTTGTTTATTGAATTACAAGGAAGTTAAACTTTAAAATAGAGAATTAGAGAATAAAAGAGCTGAACATACTGACATCATGATTCTTTGAAGAGAAACTTGGGGTTCGCTGTAACAGTAGGAATTAAGTTCCTCAGAGGACATTGAACATGTCTGAAAACATTTTGCTTATTACAACGGTGGAGGGAGTATTATCGGCACCTGGTGGGTAGAGGCCAGGGATGCTGCTAAATATCTAGAAGGCCCAAGACAGCCCCCTACGACAAAGAATTATGCAGCCCAAAATGTTAGTAGCATCAAGATTGAGACACTGGTTTAAAATGAAAACTTCAATAAGAACAATAAAATAGTCTTTTCATGTATTTATTCCTTTTCAGTAACTGTCTTTAAAAATTCTGGCAGGAATGTCAAATGGAGGTTTGCTTAGTACACTAATTCTGTGAGAAGGTTACAATGATTCTGGGGTGAGAAAATTATGTGTTTAAACGCATGCATTGTTTCTAATACTGGAATAAAGATAGCCCTGAGATAATTGATATTTAAAGTATCTCTAAGTTTTAAATCACAAAAGGTACTTAAAAACCTATTTATAGCTTTTAAATCACAGAAGGTACTAAAAGATACCAACCATTAAATGTCATTCTAAAATAAAAGAGTAAAATCTTCTCATGAAAGTTTCTTCTCTCAGTTGGGAAAACCTGAATTCCTTGCCTTCAATTATTTGAATTCTGGAGATTTGGAACAAACGACATCTAAAATCGAGCGTGCATCGCAGAAAAATATGTAGGAAAGATAAAGACACAAGTTTAAGGTCATTTTAAAGATGTCTGCTGCTTTAAATGTCTCTATTTCGCTCAAACTGGTACCTTCCCTGTAAAACTGACACGGAATTCAAACAAGATGACACAATAAAATTCTTCAAAGAACAAAGAGTAGATTCAATATATAGTTTACCTGTGTGTCAAAAAATAAAACTAGCTTGCTCGTTGAAAACCAACTACTCGTGGAGGAAAGAAATAAAGGCAATTCATTTTCTTATCTTACATGAGTCTTTCTAACACAAAAAAGCATGGAGACTGAGTGCTCCGCAGAGTCTATAATGTTGACCCCAAAGTTCAGGATTGCATTGTTGTGTCTGACTCTCTCTGATGGCAGAAGGGCTTCTGTCTCCCAGCATCTAATAAGGAAAATCAAGTTGTGTTTTCTGTGTGGTGACTCCTATCAGCAGAATTTTAAATATACTTTTAATAAAAGCACATGACCATTTGAAACTTTATGGTTGGTATGAGTAGATGGAAAACCATTAAAAATGTTTTTAATATGGAAAATTTATGACCACAAAATCAGTATATATCAAAGACTTTGGCCAAGGCATACCAATAAAGCACTCACCTACTGGGTTATGTTAAAACAGGGCAAGATAAAAGTAAAGTTGGTTCATTTCTTCCCATCACAACAAAAAGGTTGATAAAGAACATACTTGATATCAAACAGAGCTTCCTGCTGGCTTCAGTTACCTGGGAGTTTGGAGCCTGTGGTTTGAATAATGTCTCCGCCTACAATAGGAAAGACAGCAGAAGTGTGGAGAGACTGATGGGGCTTCCTGCAGACTGAGCTTTTAGAGTTCAAACTCATTCTTTATTCTTGAGTAGAAACGATAACAAATGTGTAAATAAATAGTCACGGATCTTGTGATGTTCCTCTCTTAGTGCTGGGAATTGCATAATGGTTCATCCGGCAGAGGTGAGCTGCCTGCCTCAAACTGCACTCCAGAGTTATGTAAGTTATCAAAAGAATTGGTGAGAAGAATTTTTCACAATTCACTTGAAAATAAATGTCTGTATATGAGATTCCTGAGGAAACAGGGTTTAGGCAGTTGGAGCATTGACTAAAGAAAATTTGATCATGAAAAACATAAAATCTGTAATATTAATAGGCTTTCTACACATGCTTAAGTTATCATTTTGATGACTATAATTTTTGTATCTTTAATTCTGGAAAATATCTTGCCAAAGTAATAAAATCATAATATAAAAATCTAAATTTTAATATGAAATATATTTTCTAAAATGAATTGCTATCAAAGAGATCTCCTCTTGATCCTCATGAACTTAGCCGTTATTTATCTCATTTTCAAACATATCATTAAAAAGACTTAAGGCAATACATTTTGTAATTTCATACATCATTTTCTAATCATTTCTAGTCATTCAAATAGCAATTATATTTGTCATTCAAATTTTTGAAATCCACATTTGTTTCTGTTATTAGCAGATATGCTTTGAGTAATGCACAGAGGGAAATGCTTTAATTTCTGAAAAATGAACCTTTAAGTTAAAGGAAAGTGGAGACAAAGAAATTTCTGATATAATTCAAACTGCTTGAGCTACAGACGCAGTTCTGAGTGACCACGAGAGGGCAGCATCCTCAAATCGTTGTGAGGGGGAGGGGCGGGGCGACAGGAATGAAATTGATGGTGTTTAGCTGAACCTATTTAGAACTTCAAAGCCTTGTACTGTTTTCTAATTCCTCCAATCGAAACCCAAAACAGCCAGAACAAGCATTTTTTTTCTCCAAAATAAAAACAAAATGGAAGAAATTCTAAAGCAGAAATAACACTTCACAGTACTTAACCATGTGTGCAGCACTGTTCTAAGGACTTTACAAATATTAACTCTCTTACTCTCTTAGTTCTCCTAAGAACCCTGTCATGTGCACACTATTATTACTCCCAACCTTACAAATAAGGAAACCGAGGCACGGGGAGGTTATCACTTGCTCCAGTCACGTAGCTGCCAAGCAATGGAGCTGGGAGGCAGATCACAGCGGTTGCTCCGAGTCAAAGCATAACGCTTCTGCAGTGGAACTGAGAATTCCCAACAGTTCTAGTGAGTCGTTAAGCTTTTCTGATGAACTGGAAGTCAGATAGTAATTTCCTCCTCCCACCCAATTTTCTTAGAAGATACAATGCGATTTTTTGTCTTATTTTCCGTAATAATGACCCATCTGCACTTAAAAAGATATCCATTCTGTATTTTTTTGAAATGCACGCTATGACAGGGACATGTGTCATATTAAGACTCGTCAAAGAGAATAGTGCCCATTTTAGGCTTTGAGTCTTAAGACGGTAGAAACCTAAATGTACACAAACATATATAAAGACTCGAGCCTCGGCCAGCATTGGGCTTATAAATTGTTTAAACCAACAGTCTACATATGGGGAAAAATAAAGAATAGCTACAAAATAATATATTATTACACCCTCACCATGATATTGAAAAAAAAAATGACTCAAGAATTACTGAAGGGGATCCCAAGCTAGAATAGGAAAAAGATAAATCAAATTAATTAATCAGGAGTATCAAATAAAAACAAGTTTTAAAAAGAGTTATAGAAGAGAGGTAGTAAAGTCATGTGGAACAAATCTGAACTGTCAAGTAAATCATTCATGCATTCATTCATTCATTCAGTCAGTCATTCATCTGGCAATTATGGAGAGTTAGAGACAGAAGTAGGGACCTCTTCACAAAGTAGAGCCTTGAAAGAGGAGTAGGATTTTGCTAGAAGAGGCAAAGAAGGGGAGCACTTTCTAGCAAAGTGATCAACAAAAACCAAGTTCAGAGATGCAAAGATGTGGAAGAGCAGAAGGTGTCTGAAGAATGGCAAAAAGCCATAAGTAGCTAAAATCTGTGATCTTTGGAGAAAGGTGAGGGAAAGGGTCCAGGAAACGTAGGGGGTGGACAGGAGGAAAAATATCTGTCTTTCCTTCTACTTACTCTAGGTTCATGGCTGAGGCCCTATAACAAAATTAAGATTAACAAAAGAGACTGGGCACAGTGGCTCACACCTGTAATCCCAACATTTTGGGAGGCCAAAGTGGGAGGATTGCTTCAGCCCAGGAGTTTGAGACCAGCTTGGGCAACATAGGAAGACACTATCTCTACAAAAAATAAGCTGCGTATGATGGCAGGTACCTGTTCTTCAGGCTACTCAGGCGGCTGAGGTAGGAGGATTGCTTGATCCTGGGAGGTCAAGGTTGCAGTAAGCCATGATTGCACCACTGCACCCCAGCCTAGATGACAGAGCAAGACACTGTCTCAAAAAAAAAAAAAAGTAATGAAAGAAAAGCAAAGAAATGTGTTTAATGTAAATTTTATATGACACAGGAGCCTTCATAAGGAAATGAAAGACCTGAAGAAACAGTTCAACTTGAATTTTTTTATGGTAGGTTTGATGAAGTATGGACAGTCATGAAGTAATATGACAGGGCAAAAGGAGTATCATCTGATGGTAATAAACTGGAAGAAGTTTATTACCATTAACTGGGAAAAGGCCTGTTTGTTCAGATTCTTCTCTGTGACGCTTCATCTTCAGAGAGCAGGATATTCCTATCCTCTGGGTGTAAGGAGTCACCTCTCACGTGAGAGTCTTATGACCTTCTTTAGGGGAGGGTCAGAATATTCTCCCCAGGTTTTATGACAGGAAGAAGGGCAGAGGCAGGAGGGGGAAGCATGTGAGAGTGAATTGCCCACTTCTGTGGTTTTCTCAAATTACTTCAGCTTAAAATACCCAATATGCCAGGCTGGGCGTGATGGCTCACAGCTGTAATCCCAGCACTTTGGGAGGCTGAGGCAGGTGGATCGCCTGAGGTCAGAAGTTTGAGATCAGGCTGGCCAACATGGTGAAACCCCGTCTCTACTAAAAATACAAAAAATTAGCTGGGTATGGTGATGCATGCCCGTAATCCCAGCTACTTGGGAGGCGGAGGCAGGAGAATTGCTTGAACCAGGGAGGCAGACGTTACAGTGAGCCAAGATCGCGTCACTGTACTCCAGCCTGGGCAACAGAGTGAGACTTTGTCTCAAAAAAAAAAAATAACCAATATTGCAAGGTTCCATATTTTGGGATAGTGAGTCCTGAACCCCATCAGGGGCAATGGGATCTGAAGTGTCTGAAATGAAAGTCTTGATAAGGGACTTGACTTTTATATTGTAGGAAATGGAGAAAATAAGATTAAATTCTGGTGCATATCTAGTGTGCAAGTAAAAGGTTATCATCAACTGTGTTATTAAGTATTCATATGAAGGATTGAATCATGGGTTCCTGTAGGGTCACAGATGCTACCCAAACAGGAAAGCAAGCTCACATTTTCAAATGGCTTAATTAATAGGAGCAACAACAGTTAAAAAGAAGTACGGAAAAAGAGGCGAGGAGAGGAGGTGAGTAAGGTGAGTAAAGAACAGCTGATAGAAGCAGTGTCTCCAGAACGGGCAAGAGAGGAGATTCAAGCAATGATGATCTGTTTACCAGTTAATGTCCATCAGTCTCAGACCAGCAAAGTGACCCAGTTATCTAAATCAGACATATTAAAACATAGGCACATGCCTCTCGAGCATTTTGAGTGCCTGCTATGTTCAAGGCACTGTGCTAGCTGCTAGGTAATCCAAGATGAGAGATGATTTCCCCTGCCTAGAAATTTATAGTCTGTATAGGAGCAGACTGAAGATGGCCAATAATGAAATCATTGCACTGAAGTCAAGACCTTCTCATGAAGAGCCGTCTGCATAGTTCTATGATATTAGAGAAATAAGAATCATTCAGAAGGATGCTTAGGTTATCAATTAATTATTATTATTATTATTTATTTTAGAGACAGGCCCACACCATGTTGCTCAGGCTGGACTCAAACTCCTGGACTTAAGCCATCCTCCCTTAGCCATCCCAGCTACTTGGGAGGCTGGGATTACATGCAGGAGCCACCACGCACAGCAATGCTCAGGTTATTGTTTTCCAGGACTGTCTGGGCCAAAGATGCTGTTCTTTATTCTACTCTTCTAGAAGATTCTATTTTTTTCTCAAGGTTTATTTCTCTGAAGAGGTTACTAAATCCTCTTTCACCCCAGCTCTTAATAAAGGCCTAATCAATGAATAAAAGAATGAATGAATGAATGAGGAATTGAATGTTTATTTGACAATTCAGTCCACAAATATTTCGCATAATTAAATATAAGAAAAATCCTGCCTTGCAAAGAAAGCCTTTGTGTGTCTTCCTCATGCATCAAATAAAATAAAAATAAATTAACAACATGCTTTTGTTTTACAAATAGTAAATTTACTTAGAAATTTCCTTGAAAGAGAACTGAGTGATATCTATGCAGGCAAAAAAAAAAAAAAAAAGAAAAGAAAGAAAGAAAAACAAAGGCAGAGAAAAGTGGACAGTACACCGGATAGAAAATTAAAAGACTAGTTTTTATCCTAGCTTGCCACAATCTAACTGGATAAACTTAAGACAATTTGAACTAATTTTTTTCTCCCCTGTTTCAACTAATAGAAAATGTATTAATTAGCAACTTTTCTTCCTTGGGGCATGGTAGAGGAAAAAAGGTTAAAAGTCAATTCACAATGATCAGAAATGAAAAAAATAATGAAACTTTTTTTAAAAACCTATTTGTAGGCACTTTATTACATGTTCAGCTTCAGTGTACCTAGTGTATGCAATATTACTTCATTTTCAAAATCATTCCAACATGCATTGTTCCTGTACTATAGATGAGGAGTCTGAAATCCAAAGCTGTTACACATATTCCCCCAAAGTGGCAAAACTAGAAGAGCTATGACATATATACTGAGATACAGTCACATAAGAATAAAATGCAAAATCCCTAAATGCAATTTTCTCATTGCATGAGAAAATGATTTGAAAGTTTTTGAGAAAGTACTATAATCAGGTTAACTTTACATATACAGCAATAACGTGATGCAGAAAAAAAATCATTTTTTTCATGAATTTAACAACAATTGTTACATAAGTTATTGTGCCAAAGACTAGGGTGCTATACAGGAGCAATCGTGTCCGTCCCAGGGAGCTTTCAGTGTATGTAACATGTAATCAGCCAATTACAATTCAGTGGGGTAAGTATTGATGGAGAGGCAGAGGATACTCTGGGAAAAGATAAAATGAGTTCTGAACTCTGTTTGAAGAGTCAGGAAAGCATTGATGGACCAGCAGACGTCAGCCAGGTGAAATGTGGGTAGGAGTGTTACTGAGAGGGGGGTAAGAATATGAGCAGAGACCCTAACCATGGAGAGATATGACTTGTGGCTGATCCTGGGGAACTAATACAGGTTTCCTTTGCCTAGAGGATAGGGTTTCAGTTGGGGAATGGAGAGGGATGAGAGTAGCATTAGTTATAAAGGAGCCAGACTAACATGAGCCTTGAAGCCGTGGTTAGGAGACTTAATTCTGAGGCTGCTGAGTATCACCTGATCCTGTTTGTGAGTTAGTGTAGAGGCTGAATTGGAGAGAAACACAGCGGTAGGTGGGCAACCCACTGTGATAGACTCCATTATTTGTTCGTGATTGTTTGCTCCCTTCTGACTCTGAGCACACTCTCCTATGGGTATAATATACTGTTCTATCCTAACAACTATGAGCTCGGCCACAGGACTCACTTTGGCCAACAGACTCTTAGTGGACTTGACATATGCCAACCTCCCAGCAGAAGCTTTAAACGAATGTGATGTGGCTCTGCCCTTCTTGAGCTTCTGCCCTTGGCCATGAGGCTAGTTAGCCTCAAACAGGAACTGCTCCTTCAGCCTGAGTCTCAGAATGAGAAAGGATATGGAACCCAGCCAAAGTCAGGCAAGCCTGGCTAGACTCAGACAAGCCCTGCCCAGCCCAGCCAAGCCTGCGGTTAACCTGCTGTCTTCATGTAACACAAACAAGAAATAAATGTTTGCTTATTCGTTAAACAACTAAGATTTTGGAATTGCCTGTTGTCACAATAATTGCTGACTAATCAACCAGCAATTATCGTGAAATGTGATAATCCAGGTGAGAAATGATTGTGGCATAAATTAAAGTACTGACATTGAGGTTGGGAGATTTGAGGGCTACGGAAGAAATAAAACCAAACAGGCCTTAGTAATTTACTAGAGGTAAAAGTGAAAAATACAGAGGAGCAAACCACAATATCAAGAGTTCTGTCTCAGTAACTGGGGATGGGAAGCAAAGACTTATGTTAGAAAATGCTAAATGTTGAATGCTTTCGCAAGTACAAAGAAAATAATGGAGCATAAGTTAACACTGACAAATATTTTAATACATATGTGTGTGATTATAATTACTAAAGTGACTATCATCCATCTCTATTAAGCATCTAACAAGTGGAAATACGCTTAATTTGCATGAAAAGAGGTTATTACACTCAAGAATGACACTTCTGACTAAAAAAGGTTGTTAGATATTAGAATGCATTATCCATGGTATTCAAGGAATTTTCCTTTACAGGGTATATTTAGTTCCAGATTAGACATGGAATTTTCAAAATTAATCATGAAGGAAGATTTTTTTCTAGCGGTATGATTTGACACTACCCTTTCCTATTCCTCAATGACTTGGCTTAGGTTCATTTTATCTCTCTGGACCTTCATTTCACCATCTGTAAAACGAAGAAATGCAATTGGGTGGTTTTCAAAGCACCTCACAGTTTGGAAACACCAGACCAGACCCCACCAGGACTGCAGAACATTTAAGGGTAAACCCATAGCCTGGGTTATAGAAGGGGCTTTGGGAGCCTTGGGAGAGATGCCTGTGTATGGTGTCCTTTTACATATTAATATTGATATTGACAGAGATAGAGAGAAGACTCTTTTTTAAACTAGACTTTTTTCCTGATAAGAAAAATATGTAGTTAAAATTAGTTTTTGCCTAATTAAAATGTGCAAAAAAAAAAGGGTCAAGAAATGTAATTTTCTGTGACTTTTTTAATATGAATAGAAATCCCAAATATTTAATGCCTTAATCCTTGCTCTATGCGACAACATAATTAAACTTTACAGTTTGGCCTAAGCAGCTATACTTTGCCTTGGAAAAAAAATACTAGGATAAGCAATATCTACATACGCATTTTGACCTAACCCAGCATAAAATATGATAAGTAATGCTCATAATTATTGGATTTGACAAGTGGGCTATTTTTAAAGCTATGTGACTCCTAAATAACTAGATGCTTTAAGTACAGTTTAACATTATTAAATGAGATTTTGCTTACAAAATGGCGCATAAAAAACATTCAAAAAAACAATGTGTCGTTAGCACTGTCACACCAGGCCTATCGTGGAGGGTCTGTAAATGCAAGCGGTGCTAAGTTTGATTGCAAAATAACTGAAATCATAGATTACCAATCAGTTACCAACATTTATTGGGTACAGAGTCCTGCAAATTCAGACACTGTCATACAGAAAGGAAGGAAGTTCATGTTAGAAACAGACTAAGCTATATGAGACCTAAGAGGAAGTTAGGCTGCCAAATGAAATAAACAAAATAGGTTTCTGATCACACGGTTCCTCAAACTCAAATTCTAAAAATAAATAAAAACATGCTGACCCTTCGTCTACTCACTAAAGATAAAGCTAAAATAGGTAAAGACGGGTAGTCTAAAATGCAAGGGGTACAGGAGAAAGGTCTGTACCCATGAAGTACAGAATAATTACTTCAACTATCAACCCAACACTTATGCACTGGCAGGGGCAGAATGATGTGACACCTTTCCTCGTCCAGCACAGTTGACATTTCTGTAACAAAAGACTGGTTAGCAAGAGAAAAGCACATCAAATTTATTTGGCAAAACTTTTATGTGATGTGGGGAAACTTCAGAGATGAAGACTCAAAGACCCTGTGGAAACGGTCTATTTTCATGCTTAGGATCAGTGAAGAATGCGTGGCCATGTAGAAGTGTGATTGGACCAAAGGGTGTGATCTATAGGCTGAGGGCAGAACCCAGCAAGGTCTGACTGTTCAGATTCTTTTTGGTCTTTCTGTATAGCCTTCTTTACTTCTGGACTCCTCTAGAATGAGAGTTTTCGAGGGAGAAAGTGACCTTTATAGGTTTTATGACTTGCTTTGGAAGACAGAGGTTCTAGTTTCTATGACCCACCTTGGGAAAAAGGAATTCTGGTTTCCATAACTTGCTTTGTGGGAGAAAGAGGGGCGACAGACAGGAGGATGGGAGAGGAGCAGAGAGACCTTGCTTCTAGGTCTTTCAATCTCCCTTAGTTCAAAGTACTCAGCATGCCAAGGTAATATACTTTGGGGTACCATGTTGTAAGCCCTAATGCCCTCATGACTAACAACGATTTTTACAGAGGACTTTTACTAGTCTTGGAATTAGTAGGAAAAAATCTTTTTGAGGTAAAAGATGGCCAATAGGTAACTTCGCACATAGTAGGCACTCAGATGTTTGGAATGATAAATTGTTAGAGTTAAAAACCATTACCTCTGTAAAGTAAAATTAAGTATTTGCTGCATCTATTTGGCCCAACATATCCTGCAAGAACTAATTAGAATAATGACTATTTGCAGACAAATCCATACAGGCAATTATTTATAAGCAAGTTAACATTTTTTTAGAGGGGAGGAAAAAATTCAAATAATGGTTATGTCAGATCTCATTCTCAGTTTTATGATATGAAATACTAGTCTTCATTTATGTATCAATGATATATATATATATGTATATAAAAAATACCAAACCACAGTATATATATGTGCCAGGTATCATAGAATTCTACACACAACTATACATGTGTATACACTCATTTACTTCTCACCAAAACCCTGTCAGATTAAGTCCTATTATCCCCATCTTACAAAAGAGAACACTGAAGCTTAGAAAAGTTAAGTAACTTGCTTAAGATCGCACAGCTAGTAAATGATAAAGCCAGAATTCAGATGAGATCGGGCAGATTCAGGGTGGTATGGCCGTAGACATACAGCCAGAATTCAAACATGGGCAGTTTATCTTCATATCTGTGCTCTTAACCAAAATGTTCTGATGTCCCTCCAGTAAACTAAGATCTATTTCATTCCAGGGTCTCTCATCAGACTGGAATTTCCACCAAGGCAAAGTGTAGCAACTCAAGCCACGTCTCATAAATCCCAGTGTTGTCTATTCTCCTTAGTATATTTTAAATGACTGTTGATGATAAAGGAAAATCTGCTTTCAACAAATCTCAAGCCCAGGCTCAATTCAACCTATCATGTCACTATAGTATGAAAAATAAAATGGAAAATCCACATGTACATTGATGATCACCTTATTTATTTTTCCCATCACCCAAACTTTGAATGGAAGTGGATGAAAAGTGGTCCAAAAGGAATTAAAACAGAATTGAATTATTTTGTTTATGTCCTTATGTTTTTCACCTTTTATGTACTGTAAATAAAATTATAGTCCCCTGTGTAATCATTTCCATTAACATTGACTTTCTGACTCAGTTGTGTGATAGAAACTTGTCAAATTCATTATCAGTATGGATCAAGCAGAAACTATTAGCTCTGTTCTACCTGGATAATGCCTAACTCCAAGTGGATTGTTCAAAGGCAACCTTATCAGGATGCTGATGCAATTTGGAGTCTCGCCCCAGTGTCCTGCCTGTCAAGAACTGTGAAGGACCTAAGCTATTTACCAACATGCAAGCTAACAATTTATCCTGCCACAATTTCATGGGTGATTGCAAAAGCCACGAGACTCTGGGTTAGACACAAAGAACTTTGTTACTCCCAGCACAATGGGTAGCATGAGTTTCCGTGTTCACATTAATTCCTTGTTCTGCTAAGTCTCACTGGGGTAATGAAGGTGGGCTGGGTCGATACATGAAGGAGGTTTGCATCGTAGTGTAACTAGTATAGCCAGCTTGCTAGCTTACTCTAAAAGTAACCCTTCCCCTCCCTTTGTTCTTTGTTCCACATAATTACTTACTTGAGAATTCCAGAAACGAATATTGAAATAATGTAGGCATAACGTGGAGCTAAAAGTGGCCGTTTTCCCCCTTCCAAAAGAAACTGGGGTGCAGCTAATCCGTAACCTGACCCCCCGCAAAGATGATGCCAGTGAGGCCTCTGGGTGGTCCATTACTAAAAAAAGTCCCCAGAAAATGACAAGCAGACTTGCACGCTGCACCATGATGGTGCATAGTTTCCATGCCACCTTTCCCCTTAAAACCCCTTTAGCCAGACTGAGAATTTGAGACGGTTTTTTGAGAGTTGAGTCTGGCGATTTCCTCTAGCTACTAGCACTTGAAGAGACCTGCTTTCCTCCCATCAACCTTCACTTTTCTTATCTGGCTTTTCAAGCAGTGAGCAGCTGAACCTGAATTCGGTTTCAGTAGCTAAGGAATCCCAAGTTTAGGAAAACTCTCTTTTCCTTTAATGGGCTATAAACAAACCTGACCATTAAAAAAAGTAATATATCTCTCTCTTGCCCTAGAGAGAAATATTATTATACTGGACGAGCAAACAAACCTGCTCTCTGTTCTGGAGAGAGCTCTTACCTCTGTTTTCCAAGACTGTTTACTATGCAAACATCCTTAAAAAGAATAAGAGCTCTATTAGTTCTGCTCACAAGATATAAGAAATGAGAGCGATCCATGGAGAACTACTTTTCAACATACCTTTACTGCCAGAGCCAGGTGACTACAGCCATTCGTGTGCAACACACTGGCATAGCCAGGTGGCCCTACTGAGTCAAGTGTCAGGATCAGTTTGCAGCAACTCTGATTCCCATCCAACAGTAAAATCCTTACCATAAACCTCCAAACAACAGAAGCCTGGAAAGCTACACATACTACTCACCCAGACACTGACCAGCACACTGAACGTGAAAATAGACTTTCACTGTAACTATTGAGAAGAGAGAAGGTATCTCTGGGGGTTTGTACCCCCTTTTCTCCTTACCTTTTAGCACCCCCACTCCTACCCAGAAAGAATACATATTATCTACCATTCTGTTTAATCTTTTTAGGTCACGTCTGACAATTTATGGACTTTGCAAAATGTGTCTCTCCACTATCTTCCCTCTACTGTCGTTCCTCATGCCCTCATCCCACAGCCTTACCCCCACACTAACATGGAACATTCAACAAGGCCAAAGAGTTTACTCTTCCTGCCCAGTCCTAGCCTTGCTCTCTTAACTAATGGTTTCATTTTTCAGACAGGTATCATCTCTAGAAAGCTTCTGTGTACATTCCTTCAGCGTATTAGTCTATTATGCTACTAATAAAGACATACCTGAGACTGGGTAATTTATTAAGGAAAGAGGTTTAATTGACTCAGTTCGGCATGGCTGGGGAAGCCACAGGAAACTTACAATCACGGCAGAAGGGGAAGCGAACACATCCTTCTTCACATAGTGGCAGCGAGGAGAAGTGCTGAGCAAAAAGAGAAAAAGCCTCCTTTAAAACCAGCAGATTTTGTGAGAACTCACTTGCTATCATGAGAACAGCATGAGGGTAACCACCCCCATGATTAAATTACCTTCCTCCCGGCCCTCCCATGACGCATGGGGATTATGGGAAACCACAATTCAAGATGAGGTTGGGTGGGGACACAGACAAACCATATCACCCAATTTTAGAATAGTTGCTAATCCTTTGCCCTTCCACGCACACTGTGCAAACTCCTGTCACTGACTTTTGAACTTACCACTTTGTACTGCTATTACCAGCTGACACATTGGTCTTTGTGCCTAAATTATGAGGGACTGAAGGTCAGAGAGTTTGTCTTTATTCACAGATAACCAATAGCATGTTAAAAGGTAAACTTAGGCACACTAAAATTGTAAAGAGTTTATTTGAGCAAACTGATTCATGAATCAAGCAGCTAAAGACCACAGGAGGTTTGGAGCTTCACCAAAAAATATGGGGGGGAAAACTTTAATAAGCTGTTCTCAGAAGCAAACAAAGAAATGTGTGACTGGTTACAATGGAATACTAGCCTTAAAGGCCCTAGTTAAACAGGAGTTGGCAGTTCCTAATTGGTGAAGTCCCTAGCTGGTGATGAGTTGGCAGTTCCTGTTTGGAAAAGATGAGTTGGTGATTCCTGATTGGTAAAGACCTAGTTAGAGGTTAGCTGGCAGTTCCTGATTGGTAAAGTCCCTAATTAGGAGTTAGTTGGCAGTTCCTGATTGGTAAAGTTTAAGTTTTGTTTTACAATTACATTGCCTTAGGTTTTGGTTTGCTTATGTAGAAACCTGAGGAGCTGATGTTATGCCATCTCAGCCTACTAGCCTCCCAATAATTTTTTTTAAGCAAGTCTAATGCAATGCCTGACACGTAGTGAGCATTCCAAAAATGATCTATGAAAGGAAAGAGTGAATGAACAGTGCAGTCACACTGAGCTCATTCACAATTGAACAGAAGGCTCCGAGGAGCCAAGACTTTAAGGCTAAGAGACAAACCTCTAGTGGGAAATAGCAAGGCCTGTTTCAGGTAGGGCATGCTTACTCCCAATATGTAAAAAAGTGAACAAAGGATACCAGTAGAATAAGGAGTTCTTATACCTACATATCAATAAAGCACTTTAAAATATGTCACATGAGAAAAAGCTTACAAATGGATAGACATTTTTCATAACTCCTTGAAGAAAATGAGTATTATTTACATAATAGCATTTTTTTTAAATGAATATTTTAGCATGAGAAAGATACATAATCAAGAAAAGCATTCATCATATTGTTACAGTAGGTAGCTAGTCAGACATGAGGAAGGTAGGAGAGGCCCCCCACCACCAGGAATGTCAGGCAACCCTCACGGGATGGTCAGCAGTTGTTGATTGCCTCTCTAAAATAACAATCGGTGGCAGCCAGCACCAGGGAAAGGCCCCATCTCCCAATAAACGGAAACACCTGAAACTGGTAATCAGTATCTTCCCAATAAGATCTCAGGAGTTGGGCAAGTCGGCTCAACATGAACATTAAGAGGCAAAATGCGCGGGCGCGGTGGTTTATGCCTGTAATCCCAGCACTTTGGGAGGCCAAGGCAGGTGGATCACCAGGTCAGGAGTTCAGGACCAGCCTGGCCAAGATGCTGAAATCCTGTCTCTATTAAAAATACAAAAATTAGTCGGGCGTGGTGGCGGACGCCTGTAATCCCGCTACTCGGGAGGCTGAGGCAGGGAATTGCTTGAACCCGGGAGGGGGGAGGTCGCAGTGAGCCGAGATCGTGCCACTGCACTCCAGCGTGGTCAACAGAGAGAATGTACTAGAGGTCATATACCAGTTAAACTCCATTTTGCCTCTTAAAAAAAAAACAAGACGCAAAATGGAGTTTAACTGGTATATGACCTCCGTGGGAAATTAGACTGATAAGGGAAGAACGCTTCAAGTGAGCATGTGTACAACTCCAGGAAACACACTGCGCATGCTCCCCTCCCAAGCTAGCAGGCCACTGTGCAAGCAGACAGCCCGCCCCAAGGGAAGAATCAGGGGAGAAGAGGAGGGGAGCCTACCGAAGTATGCCAATATATAAAATCCCACGTCAAAAGTCAAACCGCGCATGTGCTTGATCTTGCAAGTCACCGCTTGGCTCTCTTCCAAGTGTAATTTATTTCCTTTCATTCCTGCTATAAAGCTTTTTAATAAACTTTCACTCCTGCTCTAAAACTTGCCTCAGTCTCTTCTTCTGCCTTATGCCCCTCAGTGAAATTCTTTCTTCTACGGAAGCAAGAATTGAGGCTGCTGCAGACCCCCTACAGATTCGCCAAAGCTAGCAAGGTCATCACTAAGAAGTTTTTTTAAAATCTGGTGATAGGCTTCAGGACACACTACCCCAAAATACGGCAGCTTGGCACTGGAGAAAACAGCAGAAGCAGGAAGGTGAGTCTCACTTCCCCTTTCCCTTCTTCCTTGAAGCAGGTCATAAAACCTTCATTCCAGAGGTACCCTTCCTTTCCCCAGAGGAAAGGAACATCCTTGTTCTTGAAGATACAGGGACTCCAACAAGAAACTGAACAATCAGGCCTTGCTAATTTCCCGCAATGGATTGCCATTCAATCATATTCCCTTGTGCAATCCAACTCCTGCACGACTGACTGTCCACTCCAGCAAGCCTAAGCATAAACATACACAGGTTTCCCTGGTTCTTTGAGTCCTCATTTCTGAAGGCTCTCATGTGATGTAAAACTTACGTGAAATAAATTTGTATACTAACCTAGTCTTTTGTCATAGGGGTCTCAGCCATGAACCTAGAAATGGGTGGCGGAGAGATATTTCTTTTCCTTTACACAAACAACACATTGCAGAGGCTTAAACTAACCAAGGTTTATCTTGTGCCTATATGGAGTCGATAGCTCAGGAGATTCTCCAGGATTTCTGTGCGCTCAATGATGGCTCAGCATCTACATAACAATAGGTGCTGCCATGATCATTTACAGGGAGAGAGGGGCTCAGAGAGTCTTGCCCTAGCAATGAAATACTTTTGAAGAGATTAACATTACTTTAAACTAGCAACATGTGAACAATCATCAGTCACAGCAGGAAACATTATCTAAACTTAAGCAGATACACCAAAGAAAATATAGCTGAAATAGGAGAAATGCTCACCCATGTCCATTGAGGGAGTTATCTGTTTGGCAGAAGACTGACCTTTAAGTATTAGGAAGTATGAATTCAGCTTCCCATTAGCATGAAAAAGCCCAATAGAAACTTCCATACTTTCTCACTGAGGTCCTAAACTCCCGCTCTCCTTTTTTTGCTATTAAATAAGTAGGTGTATAACCCCTTACCTTTGCCTACTCACAATATGAGAAAAAGCCTACAAATAGATAGACACCTTTCATAAATCCCTGAAGAAAACGAGTCATGTTATTTACATGATAACATTTCTTTTGAAAAATGAATATTTTAGCATAAGAAAGATATATAATCAAGAAAAGCATTCATCATATTTACACATTACTAAAGAGGATTTACTTGTTACTAAAGTACTCCCCAGTGTACACAGACAGGGTTAATTGTTGAAAAACGCGCTCTTTGAATGAAGAGACCTTCTAAACAGGCTTTGTATGAGCAACATGGCTGTTTATTCAACTGGGTGCAAGTGGGCTAAGGCCGAAAACGGCATTAGCAAAGGGCAGTGGGATAGGAGTTGGTTTTATAGGTTTGGGTAGTTTTTTGCGAGGCCGGGGTGTTGCAGAGTAAGTTCAGTTACAGTGGTGGGGGAGCAGGGGAAAGGAGTATAGATGACCACAAGTTCAGTTACGATGGCAGGGTTGGGTGAGAGGTATTTATATTACCGTAAGAACAGTTAAGATGGCAAGGTTGGGTGAGAAGTATTTACATTATTATAAGAACAGTTAAGATGGCAGGGTTGGGTGAGGGGCTTGTCCGGGGAAGCTCCACTGGGCAATCAGGGACAACAGCAAACTCAGGCAGAGGGTGGCAGACATCAGCTGAGGCAAGCAGGACTTCAGACTTTCAGGCTCCAGGCTTGCATATGGAGACCTGACATTAATAAACCGTGTCTTTTCTCCTGTTAATTTCTCTGCTGTCTGTTAACTCACAGGGCCCAACAATCCAAACCTAAAATGGTAGCAGAAAAGTTTCCTCCCAACACTTTCTACAAGGGTCACTTCCATTCACATTTCACTGGCCTAAGAAAATTATGTGGTCAAGCCTAAATTCAAGGGGGTGTGAAAGTGTATCACTCCATATGCCCAGAATTAGAAAACAGCCAGAGATGGATGAACACTTGTAATGTCTACCTCAGTGGGGCTTGAAAAGAAATGAGCTTCACTCACAACTAGGTTAAAAACAAACTAAATATAGAATAAGCACAAAAAGTTACTCTTCTGGGGATCATCTGTGTTGGAAAAGATGTATCCTCTAGCATGATGGGAGACAGATTTATCTCTCTTTTTTTTTTTTTTTTTGATGGAATTTCACTCTTTCGTCCAGTCTGGAATGCAGGGGGGCAATCTCGGCTCACTGCAGCCTCTGCCTCCCGGGTTCAAACAATTCTCCTGCCTCAGCTTCCTGAGTAGCTGGGACTACAGATGGCTGCCAGCACGCCTGGCTAATTTTTGCATTTTTAGTAGAGACGGGGTTTCACCATGTTGGCCGGGCTGGTCTTGAACTCCTGACCTTGTGTCCTCCTGCCTTGTTCTCCCAAAGTGCTGTGATTACAGGCGTGAGTCACCATGCCTGGCCTATCTCTTTTCCATAAGTATACTTCCTAAGCTTTTAGACAGAGGCAAGCACATATATGAAAAAAATTGACAGAAAAAGTCTGTAATTCCTAGTCATTCTGAATACGAGTAAAAAGAATAGTATAGGACAAAAGAAATATCTTTTCTTCCTATCTTAGGTTCATGGCTGAGGTCCCTGTAACAAAAGACAGATTAACAAGAGAAAGGTGTACAAATTTATTTAACAGAAGCTCTATGTGACACAGGAGGCTTTGGAAATGAAGATCAAAGAAGCAGGTAAACTTGTGTATTTTTATGCTTAGGTTTAATGAAAAGTGAACAGTCATGAGGAAGTATGATTAGAGGAAACAATAGGTATGATCTAATGGTAATGATAGCAAGGCCTATTGTTGAAATTCTTCCCAGTGTCCCTGTGTCTTCACGGATACAGATGTTCCTTTCCTCTGGGTATAGAAAAGATACATCTCGAATGAGGGTCTTATGACCTGCTTCAGGTGATGGTAAGACAATTCTTTCCTAGTCTGCTTCAGAAAAAAATGGTGGGAGAAGTGTAAGGAGGCCTTCCTGCTTCTGCAGTGTTCTCAGATTCCCTCAGCTTAAAACACTCAGTATTCCAAGGTGTGCCGACTTGGAATACTGAGTTCAGCATGTCCAGAACCCTCTCATTAGTTTTGATTTGATGACTTTCCATAGGGGTTTAAAGAAAACCAGGAAAGAGAAATAAAAGTTGGATGGTAACAGTGAGAGGGGTAGAAGGATTAGAAACTCTTATTCATTCCCTGAAAAACTCAGGCTTCAAACCTGGTCCAAGATCTGTGTTTTCACTTGGCTGTTTGAGCAGTAGGTTTGCAGGAAAGCATGTAGAACAAGTTATTATTTGTATCTGGAGAAAGAATTGGTTAAACACTGAATGTTCATGTTTCATATTGTCTGAAAAGTTACTCATCATGTTCCTGTTTGGGTAGTCAGGGATGACACACTCCGGCTTCCCTACCAGGCCTCCTGTGGTTCAAGAACAAAGGGAACTGCAGGCTTCCCACCAAGCACATACATTTGCAAACTGTCGCCAGTCAGTTCCCAAGGCCAGGGGCTGGCCCTTGACAAACGCCGCTGCGCTGCAGACTTAATCTATTTCACTCTCCCTGCAGGGCAGACCCAGCATCTCAGGAAAAGCTACAGGATTCCTTCCTTATAGAGCTACAGAGCTCATAGTTGGGGGGGATTGACAGGAATAACTCAATATTTCCTTTCCGTGATAAAAGAAACACTTACATTTAAGAAATACTTTCATCAGCACTTCTCACCCCTGTCTCTCAGAAACAAAGAAAATGGAAAAAGAGCTATTTCTCACAAATTGGATTTTTAAAACATACTTGTTTCTTGATGAATTTGGTTGGTTACACAGGGATTAGAAGTTTGTGGGCAAGGCTTTTAAATACGTTCAATTCTCAATTTATTCACAATATGCTAAGGTATGATTTCATCAAGGACTTAGTGTCTAGCTAATTCCAGCCAGACCTATTAAAATCTGCCTAGATTAGTGAATTTTACCCCCCATGTGAAATGGTAAAATATGTACCCTGAATACACGTTACACAATGAAACTTCCCTTCACAAGTGTGCTTTTCTGGGCTTCAGCCTTAGATAATATCACAAGTTACTTGTTTATTTCTCTCCAAAACTCTCAGTGAAACTGGCAAGGCTTGCTATGCTGAAGGCTCTGTGCTGCACATATAACAAGGTTGAAACTATTTAATCTTCACCTTCTCCTCTCAAACTCATGAACAAGCACTATTATTATAGTCATTTTTCAAATGACAAACCCCTAGATCACACAGCTAAATTTGGCAGAGAACTCAACTTGAGAAACCTGACTTTAGAGCCCATAGCTTTAATCAGCACATTCCAAACTTCTACTTAAAGCAAGATGTTCATTTTCCATAGGATTCACCAGCATGCCACAGAGGACTTTGCATACTCCTTGAATATTAGAGATATTTGGTTCATAGTGTCCATGAAAAGAGTCAAACTCTGTAAAATGTTTGAGGAAATTCATTGTGACTAAACATGACAGACTATGTCCCGCGACACAGCCCTCAGCAGGTCCTGAGAATGTCTGCCCAAGGCGGTGAGGGTGCAGCTTGATTTTACACATTGTAGGAAGACATGAAACTTCAATCAAATCCATTTAAGATGTACATTGGTTCAGTCCAGACCAAGCAGGACAACTCAAAAGGGAGGGGTGCTTTCACGTGGTACGTAGATTTAAAATTTTCCAGTTGACAATTGGTTGTATTTGTCTAAATGCCAGGAATCAACAGAAGGGAAATGCCTGGGTTGCAATAAGAGGTTGTGGAGATCAGTTTTATCATAAAGATGAAGCATAGCAGGCTTCAGAGAGAATAGATTGCAAATGTTTCATATCAGACTTAAGGTCTATGTTGTTGTAAACGCCAGAGAGGTATAATGAGGCATGTCTGACCCCCCACTTCTTACCATGGCCTGAACCAATCTCTCAGGTTAAATATTAAGAGTACCCTGGCCAAGGAGGAAGTCCATTCAGATGACTGGGAAGCCTTAGAATTTTATTTTTGATTTACAACAGATATTTATCCAGTTTCAACTGATTTGAATAATTACCTAATAGGGATAAAAGATAAACTTAGAAGGCATATAAGTAAAAAAAAAAAATTATATTATGACTGTTAAAATCTCAGGCTTGTCCAATATGCACGTGTTTGTCAGAAGACCTAGATACACGGGCACCTTTGGCCGCCTTAAGAATAGACAGCAGCAAGGGGAGAGTAGCATTTAAATGTTTGCACATCAGAAGTTTACATGTTACCTGACTTAATATTCATAACATCTTAAGAGAGAGAGTTGTGTTACCTTCATTTTTCAGGTACAGAAACGGATATCCAGAGGCATTTAGTAACATTTCAAATAGTCATTAAGTGGCATAGCTAGGATCTGAGCCTGGGCATGGTCTCCACGCTTCCTACCTCCCCCACTGTCTTCTGATAGCACAAATGCATGGGGCTTAGTTACCCCTGAACAAGGGGAGGTGAGCTTAATCCCTCTACAGCTTCCCAGGATTTTCCAATACTCCTCACAATTATAGATTCCTATTCTGGAACAGAGAAAGATACACTTAGTGCAAATTGACTTAGACTGAGCATTGGTGGATGAAGAGGAAAGAGACAAGTAAGAAGAAAGATTGACACGGCCTGGCAGTCCATAGGTACCGCACTCATGAGGAAGAATAGTAGTGAGGGTGATCAGTGTCACATCACCAGGCTGAGGATTACAAATGTTCAGCTCGGCCACTCTGCACTACCCAACACTAGTCACTTACTGTCTGTGAGCCATATTTGTCTGATCTTAAAGTGGAGATATCACTAACCCCTGCCATATCACAGAGTCTAAAGAAATGAGTCTAAAACAACACACATTTATCACATCACAGTTTTTACTGGATTTCAGGGCACTTGTCTAAATCTTCTGCTTTAGGCTCTCTCACAGGTGGCAATCAAGACAATCTGAACGGTCAACTGGGGAAAGATTCACTTTCAAGTTCACATATGTAGTGGTGAAGGGAAAACTTCCCCTTTGCTGTGTTAACAAAAGGAGTCACACTCTGTAAAATATTTGAAGGGATTTATTCTGAGCTAAATATAACGACCATGACCCATGACACAGCCCTAAGAGGTCCTGAGAATATGTGCCCAAGGTGGTTGAGTTACAGCTTGGTTTTATTAATTTTAGGCGGACAGCAGCTATAGGCAGACATCAATCAATACATGTAAGTTGTACATTAGCTCAGTCCAGAAAGGTGAAACAACTTGAAGCAAGGGCTTCCAGGTCATAGGTGGAGTCACAGATTTTGTGATTGGCAATTGGTTGAAAAACTTAGGTTATTATCTAAAGACCACGGTTTTTATTATGCAGATGAAGCCCCCAGGTAGCAAGCTTCAGGGCTCTTATCAGACCTAAAAGAGTGCCAGACACTTTGTTAACTGTCTTCTGGATCAGGGAAAAGACCCAGGAAAGGAAGGGGATTCTCTACAGAATGGAGATTTTCCCTATAAGAAACAGCTTTTCAGGGCCGTATCAAAACAGGACAAAGAAATATATTTTGGGGTAAAATGCTTTGATTTCCTTCAGGGTGTGCTAAATGTCCTGTGATACTATACTAGAGCAAGACTGGCATTTTATCTTTCTACAAATTGTCGGTTGTACCTGAATTCCAAGCGGAGGACAGTATAATGAGGTGTGTCCAACCCCCCACTTTCCATCATGGCCTGAACTAGTTTTTCAGGTTAACTTTGAAATGCCGTTGGCTAAGAGAGGGGTCCATCAGTCAGTTGTGGGGCTTTTATTCTTGGTTTACAGCTGTCAGAATGTTGCTGAAGAAAATCAGCTGACAATGGCAGATTAATGGGAGAAATGGCACACAAATTTATTAACATACACATGAGAGAGAATCAAGAATGATTACTCAGTATCCCAGTGGGGTCAAAATACTTATATAGCCTTATTTCAGAGGGGAGGAGAGCGATGGGAATATAGGTAATTCTGTTGAGGGGCAATAAATGATTATTAGGGAGAATGAATGAATACTTGGGAAGATGAATGGATGGGGAAACAGAGATTGACTTATGAATGGTTGTCTTTGGAAATGGAATGAGCCTGAGGAGTAGATATTTCGTGAAGGGGTATAATCAGGTCTGGTTACTTCTTGGTCTTTTTCTCTGCAATAGATACTGTGATAAAGGGAAAGGAAGGAAAAATAATTGTTCTTCTTGGTGGGTCTGTTCAGTCTTTGTGTAGACAGGGAAAAAGTCATTCCCAGCACCTGTTGATCTCTAAGAAATTTTAATTCAAAATACTCATTATACCAGGGAGCCATATTTTAAGGTGAAATTCCCTGCAGTCTTTCACTTACATGGCTGTTGGGAAAATTCAGGTCCTCTCCAATTATAGTAGTGAGGTTCCCTCAGCTTCCCTCTGACTGTTGGTCAGAGGCTGCCTTCAGTTCCTTGCCACATGGGCCTGTCCAACAGGGCAATTAACTTCATTAACACCAAATAGAACCTGCTGGGAAGACAGAAGTCACAATCTTTTGTAATCTAGTCACAGAAGTTACATACATCTCATTATTTTTGCCATATGTTTTTGGTTAGAGGCAAGTCTCTAGATCCAGCCCACACTCAACAAGAGGGGATCACATAAGATGTGAATATCAGGAGGCAGAAATCAATTGTGGCCATCTCAGAAGTCTGCCTCCCCTGCCACTGGTAGGCAGTGAATGGAAACACAACAAGATTATATGTTTGAAAGCACTTAGAAGTCTGGTAAGGTTCAAACATGGCCATTCCCCTACAGCTGAAATTTTCACAATGCCATTGATTATTGCATTAATTTCATTCTATGCCTGTTGGTTAGAATGTGAGTCAGTTATTGGCACTGTGCACCTGAAAAATAGCTGTCCAGGAACACACAGCTACTTTGTTTGGGTGCCTAGGGGACTAGTTAAGGCCTGGAAGCTATGCTACAAGAGGTTGACCATCCCTAATCCAAAAATCTTAAATCTGAAAGGCTCCAAAATCAGCAACTTTTTGAGCAGCAACAATGATACTGCAAGTAGAAATTTCCCACACCTAGCCTCACGTGACAAGTTGCAGTCAAAATGCAATCAAAGCTTTGTTTGGGCCAGGAGTGGCAGCTCACACCTGTAATTCCACCAAGACAGGCTGATCACTTGAGCTCAGTAGTTCAAGACCAGCCTGGGCAACATGGTGAAATCATGTCTCTACAAAAAATACAAAAGTTAGCCAGGCACGGTAGGCTGGGAGTGGTAACATGTGCCTGTAGTTCCAGCTATTCGGGAGGCTGAGGTGAGAAGCTCGCTTGAGCCCAGGAGGTCAAGGCAGCAGTGAGCTGAGATCACGCCACTGCACTACAGTCTGGGCAACAGAGTGAGATGCTGTCTGAAAAAAAAAAAACAAGGTTGGTTTCATGCTCTAAATTATTACAAATATTGTATAACATTACCTTTAGGCTATGTGTATAACATGTTGTATTGGTCTGTTTTCATGCTGCTGATATAGACATACACGATACTGGGCAATCTACAAAAGAAAGAGGTTTACTTGGACTTACAGTTCCACATGGCTGGGGAGGCCTCACAATCATGGCGGAAGGCAAGGAGGAGCAAGTCACATCTTATGCGGATGGCAGCAGGCAAAGAGAGAGAGCTTTGTGCAGGGAAACTCCCATTTTTAAAACCATCAGATCTTGTGAGACTCACTATCATGAGAACAGCACAGGAAAGACCTGCCCCCATAATTCAATCACCTCCCACCAGGTTCTTCCCCACAACACATGGGAATTGTGGGAGTTACAATTCAAGATGAGATTTGGGTGGGGACACAGCCAAACCGTATCATATGTATATGAAACACAATGAATTTTGTGTTTAGACTTGGGTCCCATCCCAAGATATCTCATTTGAAGTCTATTGAAATATTCCAAAATTCAAAGCAATCTAAAACCCTTCTATTCCTCAGCTTACTGAGTAACTGGGACTACAGGCATGTGCCACTGCTCCTGACTTGACAAACAACTTTTTAAATGAGCTTCTGAAACTCTCTACTTTCTAGTCTCCTTCTACCCAATCCCTAATAAATAGTTTATAAGACATTTGAGAATAAACAAGGCTTCTTAAGAACATGGTTATCACATGATCGCAGAAATGACTTTATGTAATTATGATGCTGGTGGATCAACTACCTCCTGGGATACTCCCCACTCTGTAAGCTCTCACTTTCTTCAGATCCTCCTCAAGTCCTGCTCCTCCTTGACATCTTCAATTACTCAAGCCTATACCAATTTTTTTCTTTATAAATGAAATTATATTATATCTAGTGTTGCTATCCTATAAGAAAGCACTTTAAAGTTATATTTATTTTACTTATCAATATAAATAAAATATTTATTTTTATATTATTTGTTTCATGGGGTCAGTTTTTTTCTCCACAATATGCTTACAAACTCCTTAAAAGCAGAAACCCTGTCATAAAAGTGTGTGCTCCACATGCTGTTCTGGAGCTCATTAGCCATGGGTTCAACAAACAGCTGAAAGGAAAGGGCTTAGAACTCTGCAAATGCAGAAGTTGGAAATTGGCTCAATCCCACACTCAGCCCACACAAACCACTTCCCACACTAGTGTGGACATGCCCATCTTTTCCTGGACTATAACCAATGTTGAAGATAACAACTATTTTTTACTCGTCTTAGACTTCTCTCCACTTCACTTTGTACCACCCCCCCACATTCCCTGGAATACAAAACCCACCCAAGTGGTTTGCAATTACACTGATCTGGCCTGGAAATTATACCAAAGAGCCACTAACTAAGAAATGAATCCAGTCCTAGAAAGATAAATGGTGGATCCAACACCAAGAGTACATTCTGGCATGGCTACCTGGAGCCTCTGATTAGGCATCCCCCTTTATTTACTAACCAAAGAAGGTCAGCTGACCTCTGTGATGCTATGCATTTGCTACTCTTGCTCTCCCCCTCCCACACCCAACAAATAAAAGCAGAATCAAAAGGAGAGCATTCCCCCTTTTCCAAGCAGAGAGACCGGAATTCTTGCAGGTGGGGTCTATTCTGCATGTTAGGTACTTTCAGGTAGTATTGGACATATGCAGGAAAGCCCTGCCCCGGCCTCTCCAATCAAATGGCCCCATCCTATGACACGAGCAGCCTGCCAGCCTCCACCCCTACCTGGGCCAGGAGTCATAGATATGTGACAAACTGAAAAGGTAAATTAACTTTGTTTATTTACTGAGCAGAATTGATCAATTCTACCACATTTTTATGTTATTTGGTGTTTTGCCAACATCAATTCCATCTGTAATAGCTCCTTTCCAAGACTCAGACAATCTGTGTGTTTTATCTCATCTTCTTTCTGCAATCTGTGGGTTTTAATCACTATTAGCTGAGTTTCCCAGGAATTGAGGCAGTTGAAGAGTTGCAGGAGCCAGCACAATTGGCATGTGTCAGAGGACAGGTAAATGCACCCCCCACAAATGGGTGTTAGGCATTCACTTTATGCAAGGTGCTGCGTCAATTGTTTGGATAGAAAGACGAGTCAGATACAAGTCCTACTCTCAAAGAACTCAAAATCATTTGTGGGAGATATGTTTGTTCCCCTGACACATACACAGACACACACCTAGTACAACTGAGAGTATGCCAAGTGATTCAGTAGAGGGATAAAACAAGTGCTGAGCGAAGACAAATGAAAAAGTGCATTCTGACTGGGGATATTAGGAACTTCACAGGTAGGTTAACACTTCAAATACAAACTAAGACACAGCTATAATAGGCAAAGAAGATGTGGTTGTTACATTGAAGAAAAAATTGGCAATTGGTGGATTTGGTTTCAAAATCAAAAATTAGTTTGACTTTTCATGCCACGAAGTTTCAGTAATAATAATAAAATTTTCACTGAGGTATTTCAACAATATACAGGATTATGAAGCATTCTATTATAAGCAGAATAATGCTTTATTTGGTTTTTCTGTTGATAAGCATCATGCAAAGACGTGAGATTAGGTCTAGGAAATGTATACACACAAAACGGAATATTTCTGCTTCTAGTGGGCTACACAGCCATAAAGAGTTGAGAGAACCTGAGAGATTATGTAAACTGAACTCATACTACACACCAGTAAACTGTCAGCAACAGAATTTACACTAGAACCCAAGTCATCTGATGTTTACTCTCAAGTACCTTCCACTAAAACCACCTTGTGAAGCTCTTGGGAGGAGAGGACCTTCTCTACTTATGTTTTTTGGGAATGGAAGGACAGAGATAATCATGGGAAACTTGTCTCATCCCACAGCCTCATGGGTAGTTCCTTTGGCTTAGTCAGGAAGTTCACTCTTCCCAGGTGGCCAGCTCAGGACCACCCTCCAGTCTGTCCTGGGATCCTGCCCTGCCTGGTCCCTTCCCCTCTCCCTCCCAGTCTCACTGCCCTTTCTTCATTGGTCAGCGATGGCTGCTTCAGATGTGCTGGTTCCCTACCCTTCACTCTATTTCCTCCTCCATAGTTTCTAGCAATAATCAGGTAGGAGAAGGGGAGCGTGCCAGCATGAAGACCCCAGGAGAACAGGATTTTCATCTGCTTAGTTCACTGCTGAGCAACGCTTGGCACACAGTAGGGCTTCAGTGTTTTCTGAATGAATGGAAATATTTTTTCTTTCCACCATTCAATTAGACATTTCTATCCAGTGGAAATGTCTTCATGACTTCAGTCACTTCATTCAGGCTCTGGGGAACCAGGCCCGCCCTGTCACCGCCCTCCCCCAGTATTAGCAGTCTTTGTGGGGAAGACAGATTAACACAGGCGCTTTCAGTTCATTCAGACCATTCTGATCATGTAGTTGTGGTAGGACATCTTATCTCAGACTGTCGACCCCTGACAACAGGTATTGGCACATGACCAGGCTGAGTCTATAATGCTGTCTACTTCACATGATTGTAGAGATTTGTCCAGGGTTGGGTGGATGACCTAAGTGAGGCTCATCATAACCCTTCCCATGGAATTTTCTCATTGAAGCTACAAGAGGAATGTTTTCTCTTTTCCCTGAGATTCATATATATATATTTATATATATATCATATATAAATATATATATAAATCATATGTGTGTGTATATATATATGATTCTAGAAAAGCTGGTGACCAGCTCTGCCACCATCAGAGAAAGCTGAAAAAATTAAACCACGATTCACAGAGAAACATTGAGTCCTGAAGGTGTTCTAGCCTGTGATTTGCATAGACCCTGATCTTTCCAAGGCCCAATTGTTCAGTTCTTCATTCAGTCCTATGAGTCACCCACAGTATCCTTCCAGCAAGTTCCTATTCATGCTTACAGTGACACAAGTTAAGTTTCTGTTATTTTCAGTGGAAAGAAACCTAACTAATACAATAATTTTCTAAATTTAAATGAATGACAAAGTAACTCTACTCAATCAGATAAATTGACAATTTTATGATTCATTTAGCAATCTTTCTACAAAATGCTAACTTTTGACACTTTATCTTAAACTTTTTGATTGGCTACATTTCCTCTTAATCTAAAAAAACAAATTGTGACTTCATACTTTCTGGCACTTCGGACTGGATGAATACTAGCTTTCCAATATTTAAGTAGATGAAAGATTCTTGCACAAAATAATTGGCCCTCTTATGGACACCTTTGAGCCAGTCCAACACTGTAAGAAGAGGCAATGACCCTGAACGCATAAAATCACAAAATCATTTCGTAGTAGAATAGTTCAGATAGTCCCTCCAATTTACTGAATTGACGGCCTTTGTGAATGAATTAAACTATAAACTGATTATGACCCAGTGCGTTAGGCAGCACATGAATATTTGAGGGTGAAAGGGTACACTGTAGTGGGTGAGAGTGCAGGACCAGGGAACAGCCTGTCTGGGATCAAATTCTGACTCCGTTCCTTAATAGCTATACCTTGTGACAGTTTCTGATCTCTTGTAATTATGTTTTTTTCAACAGGAAATTAAGGTGATATTAACAGTACTTCCACTATATGGCTGATTTGATTATTACATGAGATAACATATGTAAAATGCTAGATTACATATGGCCGATGCATAAGGGCTATGAGAGTGACAGCCATTAATAATAATAATTATTCTAGGTCTTCCATGATTCTAGGATCTCACACTCTATTCTTATTTCCAAAGATAGTGCTTCACAAAACAATATACAGAAATCATTTTACTCTAATATTGTAAAAAAAAATCACTGAAGGACTTAAGAGTGGCTATTTAAACAGTTTCTGCCCTGGACAGAAACAGTAAAGACAAAAAAAATATATTGTCTTAATACCCATTTATAAAAACATAAACAAATGTATTCCTTTCTCAAGTTAGGATTTAGGTACATGTTACTCTGCCAGAGATTATAAGTAAGTCTTAACAGAATAAAAAATATACTTATGTGACTACCAGAAAACTCAGAGCTATATTAAATTTACAACAGCTCTAAATGCTAGATCTGTGATACCAATTATGCATTTGCTGCTTTTAATCAATTGTGTGTTTTTAAAATTGTGGCCTGAATTCTACGTAAATAGGATAGGTGATAGATAGACGTATAGAGAGTTAGATATAAAAAGATAAGTACCCAAACACAATCTAATCCTATATAGAAAGTTACCAGTGTGTTTTCTGCTAGTGTAGATTATAGAACACTAGTGCAGATGGAAAAGTACCTTATGACACAATTGAGGGGTATGGCAAATTTTTTCTGTGGCTTTCTCTTTTTTTTTTTAGGCTTGGGGTCTCGCTCTGTTACCCAGGCTGGAGTACACTGGCGCGATCTTGGCTCACTGCTGCCTTGAACTCGTGGGCTCAAGCAATCCTCCCACCTCAACCTCTGGGGTAGCTAGCACTTATAGGTATGTGTGACTACACCCAGCATAATTTTTTATTTTTTGCAGATGAGGTCTTGCTATGTTGCCCAGGCTGGTCTCAAACTCCCAGCCTCAAGCATTCTTCCTGCTTCAGCCTCCCAAGTCACTGGGATTACAAGCATGAGCCATCACACCCAGCTTATGGCAAATTTTTAAAATTAAAAGTATGATCTATCTCTTGCATTCTTAGTCATGTTTAGCTTGTCTTCCAATTCAGGATTAGCAGCTGTAAGCCAGAGCACATTACTGCCAGCGCACAAAATTCCTTCTCACCAAAGCTCATCACCTTGCCTCCCCTGGCATTTGTTTACACAGTCAGTCTCTTTCTTTCCAACACCTTGTCATAGTCAGCAGGTGCCCTTGTGGCCTCATATGGTACCATTGTCATTCTTCATGAAACTACTTGCAGCTGATGCCCATACTGAAGGATGAGAAGAAGTTAAAGCACAATTCTTTTTTTTTTTTTTTTTTTTGAGACAGAGTCCCACACTGTCACCCGGGCTGAAGTGCAGGGGTGTCTCCCAGGTTCAAGCAATTCTCCTGCCTCAGCCTCCCAAGTAGCTGGGATTACAGGCACCCAACACCACGCCCAGTTAATTTTTTGTATTTTTAGTAGAGACAGGGTTTCACCATGTTGATCAGGCTGGTCTCAAACTCCTGATCTCAAGTGATCCACCTGCCCCAGCCTCCCAAAGTGCTGGGATTCCAGGCGTGAGGCACTCCGCCCAGCCAGTTAAAGCACAATTCTAACAGTCTATCAAGGTTGATTTAATGTTTCTCTCCAACTGATGATGGAAAAAAAACATTTACATATATTGCTCACTTTCAGTTTTCCATATTACATGTTGCATAGAAAGGATGTTCCTCTTGAAAACGAGAGAAAAGGATCCAAAGATCACTGCTCGCTTCTCCCAGAGTCAGGACTGGGTGCTCAGTCACACACAAGTTCTGCTTACTTGGAAAGACCATAAATATATGCCTATTTTCAGCTGAACGAGAAAATCATAAGCTTGTCAAAAGCCTTGGTTTCCTTTCCCATTACTATTCTTCTCCATTGGAACTGCCCAGCAAACTTTGACCCTGAATCAAATTCGGATCTGACTTCTCGGCTCCCATTCCCAGGCTGCATGTGCAGCTGGGGGAATGTCATCACCGAGGCACTAGAAGATCCAGATGTGGCTTTCAGTTCTTCCAAAGATCTTTCTGCATTCTGTGCCTGCAACTACTACACAGAAAAAATAAAAACACCTCTAGCCAGAACATCACAGTCTTTCCCCGTGAAGCTTTTCTGAACATCTCCATTTCCATCTTCCCTCCTTTTCCAGGCTTGAGAGAAGAGTGGAAGAAGGCCAAACGTCTCCCAGTGCTCTAAACCCAGGTCCCTTGGAGACCTCCCTTCCTCCCTAACTACCTTCTTCCGTGTCTCCTCCCAAGCCCACCTGGCATAAGCTCTTGTCCCTCAATCTATCTACGAAATTGTGTGAGTCTCTCCGGATAGTTTAAGAAATCCTTCTTTAGGCCAGGCACAGTGGCTCACACCTGTAATCCCAGCACTTTGGGAGGCCGAGGCAGGCAGATCTCGAGGTCAGGAGTTTGAGACCAGCCTGGCCAACATGACAAACCCCGTCTCTACTAAAAATACAAAAATTAGCTGGGTGTGGTGGCACGTGCCTGTAATCCCAGCCTCCTAGGGAGGCTGAGGCAGGAAAATCACTTGAACCCAGAAGGCAGAGGTTGTAGTGAGCCAAGATTATGCCATCACACTCCAGCCTGAGTGACAAGAGCAAGACTCCATCTCAAAAAAAAAAAAAAAAAATATCCTTCTTTAATGATGACTATGACTCTCTCCTTTCTGTCACAGTCAAACTGTGACAAATAGTAGTCAAAACTCACTGTTTCTCTTTCTCAACACCTATTTCCACTCCAACACTTTGAAAACTCTCCTTTGCTAAGGAAGTCCTCTGAAACTGCTCTCAACAGAATATCTCATGATTTCTTGTGACTAAAAGCAGTGTATACTGCACCTGGGGGAAAGAAGTTTGTGCCAACCCCAACCTAAGTCAACCCCAACCTGAGTCACCCCCACCCTCACCGCTGACTTGGCTGCTCTAAAAACACAATGAGCCAGCAGACAACACTCACCTCCTGAACAGCAGCACCTCCAGTGCCCAGGCCGCTGGATGCCCAGGATGCAAAGATTCTCTGCAAGTTCAAGTCTGTGTGCATGTCAGAGTCACAGACTTGATGTACAGGAATTTCTTTTTTACAGCGAGAAAGGAGATATGGAATCATAACCTCGTGTAGTCAAACTGAGAAAAGGTTTTAGGCTCTTCTCAAATTATCACCTCTTCAGTTTCTGAAAATATTTGACCAATAGAATTTTTTAAAATGATTTAAAGTCTGGTCTGTCTATTAAGCATTTTACAAATATTCTAGAGAGGCAACGATGATTTAAAAAATATATGTTTCAGTTCAATTGTGTATGTTTCTGTTGAACAGCACAGAACAAAAATCATCTTCTGTTTTTCAACTTCCAGATATGTTATATTGCAACTTTTATTGTGGAATGATGACAGTTTCCAAACGGAGTGAGCCCAGTGCCATAGTTAACACAGAATCACAGTTTGTTTAAAACAACTCTAAATCCTTTCCTTTTCATTTAAATTACCACTGTTTTAACTGCTAGATTTCAGAATGCTGAAGACTGAAGAGTTATAAGATGCAGCTAATGGGGAGAAAATCCAAACGACATTTCACGCTTGCATGTGCACAAACACACACAGATTTTATGGTGTTTACCAGAAGGCAGTATTTATAGCTCTGCATAATTTATAGCTTTTAAATGTAATGTGATAATGCAAATAATTTTTTTTTTTTTGCCCCGAGTGATGAGCTCATGAATAAACGTGAAAAGGATGCTAGGCTGGAGACAGGGATGGGAAGAGGAGACTGAGAATGAATCAGCATGGGCCTGCTTTCTCCAGAAACTGTCACGACGACCATGGGATCGGTTCACCGCTCAGCATGATGACTCGGGGCACAGCTATGTGTGACATGGTATTGAACAATTCCCATCCGAGGCAACAGACCAGGAATGCTGCTCAGCCCACCGTGCAACAAAAATGTATGAAATCGCATTAGCAGAAAAACAAGATTTCTGGGTCTTATCACAGAAAGGCTTTTTTCCTCTCCTAGATGAATGTTCACCTCTAATTGAACAACTGTTACCCTCTTTATTTCTACCTGAAAGTGGCTTTTACAACTCATAATTAAGGGCAGGATCTTTATAATCCCATCATGATGAAATGTCTTTTAGTGCCTGAATACAGTTCATTAACAGGATATTTAAGGCTGTTTTTTCAGCGCATAATTGGACTACAATTCATTTGCATGTCCTGAACATGCATTTTAAGCCTATACAAGAACTCCATTTAGTGATTCTCCAAACAGGTTCTGGAAGGCTCAAGACCCCGATCATTGTAAAACAAACACTATGTGAGACTCGATTTGTAGTTGAGAGGGAAATTGTAGCAGGGAAAAATAGCTAAATCCTAACCAGGCATTCTCTAAATTAATATCGTAAAATCATTTTTAAGAGAGAAAGAAATTACCCAGCATAATAATTTCCAAGAGTTGATGCCACTTAAGTAAAACGACAGTGCAACTAAGGTTCTGTAGGAGTTCAAATTTAGACTTTTTCCCCAGGGAACTGTGCATTTTACAGAAGTAGTGATGGACAATACTCTTTAGTATACACAATGGACTTTGGGGGATGTGAGGAAGTTTAAGGGTTAATTCGTTTAAAATTCATGGCTGATTTTATGAGGAAACATTATACATTCTACTCACAAGCTGTTAGATTTGGAAGACTTTAGACAGAAAAATTAATTTAATGGATCCAAATCCTAGCTCTTCAGCATGCTGAAGCAACCAGTAAGTTATTAAACGACAAAAAGTTGAAATATAAACAGATCTTTCCATCTAAACAAACATTTGAATCCTGTATTTCTTGCTTTTTTTTTTTTAGCTTGTTATCCACTTATACCACCAGGCTCAGGTCAGCCTTCCAGAAGGAATTAGCCTTATTTTTCCCACAAAGATTCTAAAAGTCTCTTCCATCAGTCCTTGTTCATGTAGACACGAACCAGGGAAATTAGTTCTGAGACTAAGCTAGCACTGTCAATCCTTCCCTCTCTACCTCTCTTCAAAGTAACTCTCAAGCATCTGAAAAACCCTCCAAACCATGGACAATTCCAGGACTCCAAAATCCTTTAGTAGAGAGGTTGATAAACTGTGCTTATGGCAGGTCTTCCCACTGAAAAATCCATCCAGTCTTTCCTAAGAATGAAAGTGCAGATGCTCAGCTAAGGGCACACTCATTAATTGGCCATTTATTTCAAAATTCTCAAGAAAAGACAAAATGATCGTATTAGCTTAATGTTATGCTTTTGTTCAAGGACAATAAAAGGTCAGTAATTCACATGGAAGCAGAGGCTCCGTCAGATTAAGTGACTGGTCCAAAGTCTCTAGCCCATCCAGAACTCAGATCTCTGTTCCAAAGGACTGAGCTCTTTCTACGGTACTACTCTGCATTAGGTGTGTTCCATTTAATTTATTAAAAGTCATGTGTTGTTATAAGTTAATTGGCAAGTACAGTTCACTACCTTTCTAATAACCCTTTGGAATAAAAATTGCTTACAATTAAATGAATGAAAATACAACGAAAAAGCAAGCAAATAAAACCTTGTCAGATTCTTTTAAATTCAATATACAAAAATGAAAATTTTATTTATTTTTACACTGAAATATGTTGAAATTCTTGAGCCATAGATTAAGAGCAGGTTGTGTTAAAAATAATTTACTTTTACAACTCCATGAACATAGCTGACTACAAAAACCTTTCTCAGTAATTAAAATATCTTGAAAATAAATCTTAAACATAATGACATATGTTTAAATCGATGGTATTGAATTTAAATGTAATTGGAGTTTTGGTTTCAGTTTTCCCCATTGAATGTATTTTAATTAAAATAAGAACTCTCGCTTTTTCTCTATATAATAAAATCAGAGGTTGTTTTTAGGTATTTATATGTTAAGATAAATTTTAACTCAGTGTATCTCATATATTATTATTATATGTGGCATGTTATATGTAAAATATAGATGACCATGTAGTTGCTATCCAAAATGAAAATCACTTAAAATTACCTACTATATGTTGCTAATAATTGCTAAAACTAAATGTAGCACCAGTATGGTTTTATCTATGAGATTTACAGTTTTGTGAAGTATCTCCAAGCAGAAATCAAATTAATTGGCTCTGTGTCTTTGTGCAAATAAGCTCATAGCTTTGTTTTATTTAGAGGATGACAAATGCAGTTTTGTTTTTTAAATTGTTAGCCCTAGTGAATTAGCAGTGATATTAGTGACCAAAACCCCAAAGATCAAGAGATTGGAAATCCCTTAAGATACTTTACCAGAAATATTAAAAAATATATTTTGTACCAGACAATACACTTACATAAAAATATTTTCTGTTTTAAGTAAACAACAATGCATTTTACTGACAAGATGAAAAATATGATGATAATGTGCATGAAAACATTTTTGCTACATAAAGGTTAAGGATGAAGCAATGAGAATAAGAAGAATCAAGCTTTATCATTTTCACATTGTTGAAGGATACAGATATTTTAATAGTCAAATTATATTCATGAATCAATTTCAGTTTATTCTAGCATAAATACATCTAGGAAATTATTTTTATTATGTTATTAGAAATCTCTATCTCATGTAGTTCTTTAAGAAATGATATAAAATTATTTCTGAATATATATTCTTTTGCATCAATTTATTTATTAATCTCTCTGAATGTTGTTCATGTTTTAAGAACTTAGCAAATTTATTCTCGGTCAATGGATTTCATTATTTGTCCTTAGGATAATATTAATTAAATACAAAACTCAGTATTTTATATTTTTGTCAGAAAATGTCAATTTTGCATAATACAAACTCTTTCTAGTTATGAATATATATTAAAAGAAAAATTTAAATAGTAAATGTTCTATGATTAGACATATCAAACTACTATTTTAAATACAAGTCACAAGTTAGAAACATATTTCATTTTAATTGTAAATTTACTAGCATGTATTTTCCCCACATACGTCTAAAGTAAATGTAACTACACTGTAAAGCAGAGGTGATTTGTTTTATTTGAGATAGTGTTTTTTAATTAGATTATTTTAGTTCAAAATGTAATAGTAATAGTAATGTTGGTACTGGTGCAGGGTTAAGTTCTTGTTAACACTATTAAGAATCTTCTGCCAAAGTAAAGTATGTGGGCTATGTTGTCAAAGGTTTCAAATGAAGAAAAATTGTTTCTTAAAAAATTGTCTAGTTAGCAAAGGTTTCTTAACTAAATGAAGAACTAATTTGTATTTTCTTTATGGAAGATCATGATAATGCAGCATACAATTGTGATTTATTTTATGTGCAATTTTAATGTTATTTTATTAGATATAACATTTTATTTCTAGTGCTTTGGGTATTGCGACATCAAATACATATGTAGGTACATTTTACTGTTTAAAAATTTCAGATTTATTAATCTACTTTAATGATACTCAAATAAAAATATTTTATATAAGAATAAAATCATTTTATTAACTCTTAGATCTAACAATAAAATGTAAATTCATAAATAAAAAACTAGTGGGTATCCCTGCTTAGTGAGAAAGTTAAATCATGTTTTGAGTATATTATCAAAATCTACCTTCAATAGGCCTTAATGATTTACATTAGCAATTCTCATTATTTGCATATGGTACTATATATCCCAGATCATCCCCCAAAATTAACAGCCTTAAACTTCATTGGACTGAATGGATACGAAATAAACATACAAAAACCAATAGCCATGGGATGACATAAACTACCTAGAAATAACCCTATAAGATACGGAGCATGTCCTATTTCTAGAAAACTATACACTTTTAGAGAGGAATAATAAACAATAAGTTAAAAAAAATTCCTGGTTCGAACAAGACTGTAATTCCTCCTAAATTAACTCTCATGTATTAATGAAAAACAAATAAAAATAACATGGCAATGAGATTTTATCTGAGATGAGAGACACTTCCCAAAATTATTCTGGAAAAATTAACATGCAAGAATAGCTCAGTAATACTTGAAACCAAGCAAGAAAGGAATGATGTGTTTAAAAATGTTATAACTATTACAATATAAATTGTATGATATTGATGAAAAAATTAAAAGATAGATTAATAGAGCAAAACAGTTTGAAAAAAAATCCTAAAATATAAGAAACTGGTATATTGTAAAAAAAAAATACAAAAAAAAGAGATGATTTACTTACTCAACAAAACGTTAGAAAATTATCTATTTCAAGAACAATTAAGATAAGCATTCAACTTATACTGTACTAAAGAATTCATTAAAGACAGTATAAAAAATGAAATTCTAAAATACTGGATGAAAACAGATATGTATTTTTAACTGATATGAAGGTGAGAAAGGATTTTCTAAGATAAAGGCAATGAAAGAGATTACATGATTAATAAAATTTAAAAGTAAATCTTTAATTGGATAGAAATATTTTTGACAAGAGTTTGCATTCTTAATTTCTAATAAAAAGCTCTAAAAATTACTAATATTCTAATAAAGAGGAACATAAACAGACAATTAATTGAGAAAATATTAATTGCAATAAATATATTTTTAAATGACCAAACTTAGTAATAAAGAAAAATGCGATAAAAATACAATAACATATGATTTATAATTTGTACAACTGACAAAATATGCTTTCAATGTTAATTCTCAACTAAAAAAGGCACTTTCCATTATTTGTAAGAATGTAAATTGATCTTAATTTTAGGGATGAAAATTGACAATTATCTCAAAAAAATTTCATAGTTCTTAAAGAATTCTGTTTCTAAAGAAATATCAGAATTAGACATAGGTTGACAGATGTATATGCAAAGAGGTTCACTATAGTATTATTTATAATGGTGAAACATCTGCAATAGTCAAAATATCCAATGGTAGGTAAATAGTTACGTAATTTGTATATTTGACAGAATATTACACAGTCATTATAAAGATGCTTCCAAAGCATATTTAATCCCTTGGAAATTTGTCATGATATAATGTTAGATGAAAATTCAAGACTCTAACTTATATTTGTATAATTATTAAAATAAATAAATATTAAACAAATGGGAATAACCCAAAATGCTGTTAGGCTTAAATTTAATTTAATTTTATTTTCCAAATGTCCTGAAACAAAAATGTATTCCTTTCATAACATTTATTTTCATTTGTAAAAAAGATATAACAACTTCTAAATTATTGAGATAACAAGGTGATATAGCTAAAGAATAAATTGATACAGACATTGATATAGATATTTTGCTATTATATATACATATATTCATAGGTATAGATATAATATCAAAGTAAACACTTATATCAAATCAGGTTTAAATAGCACTCTCCCATATGTTTACATTAATTCTTTGTGCTAAGGTAATTTGGTAACTGAGGCTGCCAAATGGATAGCCATTACTTTTCCTCCTTGTGTTAAAAGAGTTTTCATAAAGCTTAATATTGATGTAATGTTTCCCTGTCTACTGACTTCCTTCCCACTGTTCATTTTTCTTCATCTTTTGATACCTCAAATTCTTTGATTGATTCATTCATTGATTGACTGAGATGGAGTCTCACTCCATTGCCAGGCTGGAGTGCAGTGGTGTGATCTTGGCTCAGTGTAATCTTCGCCTCCCGGGCTTAAGCTAATCTACTGCCTCAGCCTCCCCAGTAGCTGGGACTACAGACGCGCACCACCACCACACCCAGCTAATTTTCGTATTTTTAGTAGAGATGGGGTTTCACCATGTCAGCCAGGATGGTCTCAATCTCTTGACCTTGTGATCCGCTTGTCTCAGTCTCCCAAAGTGCTGGGATTACAGGCATGAGCCACCACGTCTGGTCTGACACCTCAAATTCTTTGCAGACAAGTAAGGTATAAAGGCAAGCACCAATGTTTATGTTGAATTGGTACTACTCCGGGGTTTTATCGTAGTTTTCGGTTTAAACGAATTTTTATTAGGTGCTGCTTGGCTCCTGAACGGAGACCCTGGCCACCTGCCCTGGAACAGTCTCTACCCTGCTCGGCTACCCTCTCTCCACTTCCACTCTTTGGAAGGCATGCCGCTAAGGTGGCTTTCTCCTGCACATGTCAAGGTTGATGATGCCAAAAAGCCTTTCCCCCAAAGAAGGAATTCACTGTAGAAGAAAATCACTAAAGAATATATATCTTTCTTTCCTGTATTAGTGCTGGAGGTTGTCAGTATCACACCTTTAACTTGTTCAAAGTGCATCAAAGATAAATTTAAAAGAAAACCATATAGAGATCACATGCTTTTAAGAAAAAGCTTACACCTCTGAATCTTTCCGTGACCTCCTAGAAACCCCTTACAAGCTAACTGGCAGAAAATAATGCAAAATTCCCAGGAGTGTTGTGTATTATGTCTTCCATGAGGAAGGATAAAGTGTTCTACAACATTATTGCTAGGTGAAAACCATGTCTATACACTAAAGTTCAAGCAACAATGTAATTCTAGAGTAGAACATGTCATTTTGTTAAATTGGTGGCAGTTTTATTAATGATTTCACAAAGAAAAAATGTAAAATACAGACTTCAATTTGTTGAAGCAGACAGAAACTGATCTTACTGGGTATAGATTACTATTCTCACTTTGATGAAAATAAATAATTTTAAATTGAAAACTTATCAGCAGTCTACTTTTGAGATTACAACATAAACTCAAACAGTTCAGGTAATTAATGCAACATGAATCTTTCATTTGAATTATCAACAGCTATCTCAATTTATTTGCCTCACCTCCAATTGCAACCCTGATCATTGCTGATTTAGGGAACTAAAAAAGGACTCGCATTATTCCTCCTACTGTTGTGCATTTCCTAGTTTTCACAACCCCTGGATAGGAAAACCTACATGCTGAGAGAGAGAAAGAGAGAGAGATAAAGAATGCACTTGAAATCCAAACCCGTTAAGCATATTATTTATAATGGTACATAAGCAAAAGGTAGAATTTTAAAAAAGAGACAACTTTACAACACCAGTTTCCTCTCCCTGATACATTTGAAGTTTTAATGAAAAAATAAACCACCCTTTCCAATTTTGTGATTTAAATATAACATCATTCTATATTAAAATTTATTTCATTCCTTTTTTTTCAAGGAGTAGAAATAATGTGATTTTTATTTGCAGATTAATTCTAAATTTTTCATGAGGGATTTAAAAATCAAGATTATCAAATTAATATTTAATAAATGATTTCACACAATTTAGCTCTAAACATCATACTGTTTTGGCAATGATCACCATTATCTGGGATTATATTAAACACATTTTGTTTATCTCTCCTAAATATACCAAATCTTACAATGTTATTTAGTGACTGAACAATTTACTTTCAATTTTGTATATCACTACTGTTATAGGGGAATAATCAATACATGTTGATTTTAAAACTGAATTTTTAAATTTAAGGACTGGAAAAATGATACTTCTGAAAAATATTAATTCTATTGGAGTTGTTGATACTCTTTTAGGTAGAACAGGATTATGTATTGTCTTTCTGAAGAGAGTATTTTACTTTTAACTTTTTATAAAAATAAATAACAGCTCAATAAAATGTCCTAATTTTCTCCTGGTTTTAAATGTAGGATGTAGAGGCTTAAATGGCCCAAAATAGGTTGCTATGTTGCATTGACATCTAGTGGGTTACAGCAGCTATTACAAGAGTCAGGACGGCTCTCTGAGAACAACGTTAAAGCTGAAACACAACTTAAAAGGTCACCTCTAGTCCAACCCATCATTTGGAAATCGAGGTAAAGTGAAAGTAAATTTGTCTAAAATATTTCAAGAATTATAAAAACATGTGAAGTACATATAGTATTGGTTATGGTAAATAGAAACTCAATTTTAGGAGCAGAAAACAAATAGAAATATAGTTTGCAACACTAATTCAAATAGTTCAGGTAATTAATGCAGGATGAATCTTTTGTTTGAGTTAACAACAGTTACTTCAACTTATTTGCTTCACCTTCTATTGCAACCCTGATCATTGCTGATTTAGGGAACTGAGAAATGAGTAGCATTATTCATTTTGGTCATAAAGAATACAGTATTTTCCTCTTTCTTACATGAAAGTTAACATTATAGCATGCTACAAAACTTACCCTGCTTTTTTCATTTAAGAATATGCATAAGCACACACATACATGTTTATATTTTGAAAATGAGACACCAGAAAGTTAAATTAAATATATTTGAAAATGATCACATATAGGAAGAGAGAGAGAAAATAGAGGGGAAGAGTTAGTGACGGAAGCAAGACTTCTCTGAGCAGTGGGTTGTACAGGACTTCAGAAGTATATAAGTCTTTTACATTTGGAATCTTATAAATGTTCTACATTTTCTTTTTTTAACTTTTATTTTTAAGTTCAGGGGTATATGTGCAGGTTTGTTACGTAGGTAAACTTGTGTTACGAGGTTTTGTTGGACAGATTATTTCCTCATCCAGATGTTAAGGCTAATATCCATTATTTTCCTGATCCTCTCCCCTCCTCTCACCTTCCCCCCTCTGACAGGCCCCAGTGTGTGCTGTTCCCTTCTATGTGCCTGTTTTACATTTTCAAAAAATAAAATTAATCTAAAAAGAAAACAATGAATCCCCAACATAAAAATAAACTGAAGTTAACACATTAATGAAATATCATCAAGTTGATAACATGATCATACAGAAAAAAGAATTATATCAGGTTACTTTCAAAGCATATTAACTATAAAGTCTCAGTAGGATAAATTTTTAAGGACAAAAAGAACTGTAACATTGTTTTAACTGAGTAATTTTTATTTGGTCTTTATATTTTTTAACCAGTGTACATACATTATAAGACAAAGCAAGTAGGTAACTATCTTGACGTTGGTAGGAACCAAGATTTTCTGTGTAAGAGAAAAGAAAAACAAGAAAAAAAATTAAAGAAGTCAAGTAGAAACCTTGTAATGTTAATCTGAATTTAAAATATTACTATGTCCAACCCCACCAGAAACAAGAAAAAAATTACTATAAACTCTGAAAAGATTTTATTTTAAAAACATATATTTCTTAGTTCTGTCAGCTGAAATGTTTAGAAGCACTGACAGAAAATGAAATACCAGTGAGCACCCATGTCACATAGATTATGCCTCTAAAAATCACTTCTCATTAAAAAGAATGAGAAATTCTGACTTTAAGAGAAATAGCTGATTTTAAATCAAGGGCAAAGCAGGAGCCTGGGACAAACTGCCATTGGGCCACTTGAGATTTCAGCACCCCAGCACTCTTCAGTATCTGAATAATGAGAATTCTGATTAGGCCCTTGCTTGCTTGCACAAGTTAACCACTTCCTTTTTGCCCAGGATTCCTTATTCCCATGATATAATTATAAACTGTAGATGTACTCGTTTCTGTGCCAAGCAGGAGGAGATCACTCCAGTGTCACGAAAACGTTTGCAGAAAGAATGAATGCCTTGAGGGATGTTACGACCAGCTGCTGATGCCCAGAAGTCTGGTTATTCAAGGTGTTATCTCAGACTGAAGAAACATAGACTTTTCCCCCTGGATTCCCTGAAATTCCCCATCTTTTACTCTCTAGCCAAGTAAAAACTCCCTGCCACTTCCTTTTGTTAAGGTGGATTTGAGAGATTTTTGCCCTCCCATCTAATTTTGGGCAAATCAAATAAACCCGTCTCTATCTCTAAGCACCTTTGCGTCAGTGTTTGGCCTCAGCTGCACACTGGGTACATGGGCCTGAATTTGGGGTTCTGTGACATGCTTATGCCAGAAAGCAAGGAAAACAGCAGCAGAACATACAAATCCACTTGAAGGGTGGTCCATTGTCAAATGATGTGACATCTGAGGATGTGAAAACAACAATGACTACAACTAGTTGAAAAACATTGAATAAAGACATATTTCATTTTACTATACTTCACTTATAAATTGAAGTTTTGTGTTGACTGTGTGCCGAGCAAGTCTATTGGCGCCAATTTTCCAACAACAGGGGCTTACTTCAAGTCTCTGTGTCACATTTTGGCAATTATCACAATATTTCAAACTTTTTCACATTTTATCTATTATGGTGATCTGTGATCAGTGATTTTTGATGTTATTACTGCAATTTTTGGGGGTGCCATGAACCACGTTCATATATGATGATGAACTTAATAGTTGTATGTTTTATCATGACTGCTCTACCAAGCAGCCATTCCCCATCTCTCTCCTGCTCCTCAGGTCTCCCTATTCTCTGAGACACAATAATATTGAAATTTGGTCAGTTAGTAACTCTACAATGGCCTCTATGTGTTCCAGTGAAAATAGAAGTCACACATCTCTCACTTTAAATCAAATGCTAGAAATGATTAAGTTTATCATGGAAGGCATGTAGAAAACCAAGACAGCAAAGTCGCACTTTTGATTTCCAAGAACTTTTCCTTTGTGCCAGACTTAACCTTTGTACGAAAACAGCCAAGTTGTGAATGCAAATGAAAAGTTCTTGAAGAAAAGTTAAAGTGCTACTCAGGTGAATGCACAAATGATAAGTAAAACAGCCTTATTGCTGGTATTGAAAAAGTTTGAGTGGCCTAAATAGTAGATCAAGCCAGGCACCACATTCCCTTAAGCAAAAGCCTAATCCAGAGCAAGGCCCTAACTTTTCAATTCTGCGGAAGGTTGAGAGAGATGAGGAAGCGGTAGAGAGAAGCTCAGAACTAACAGAGGTTGGCTCATGAGACTTAAGGAAGGAAGCCATCTCCATAACATAAAAGTACAAGGTGAAACAGCAAGTGCTGATGGAGAAGCTACAGCGTTATCCAGAAAAGCTAGCTAAGATCATTGATGAAGGCAGCTACAAGAAACACATTGTCTGTGGACAAAAACAGCTTTATATTAGAAAAAGATGCTCTCCAGAACTTTCATAGCTGGAGAAGAAGTTAGTGCCTGACTTCAAAGCTTCAAGCAATAGCTGACTCTCCTGATAGGGGCTATTGCAGCTAGTGACCTGACATTGTAGCGAATGCTCATTTGTCATTTTGAAAACTCGAGGAAGAATTATGCTAAATCTGCTCTTCCTGTGCTCTTTAAGTGGAACAACAAAACCTGGATGACAGCACATTTGTGTATAGCATGGTTTGCTGAATATTTTAAGTCCGCTATTGAGACTTACTGCTCAGAAAAAAAGAATCCTTTCCAAATATTACTGCTCAGTAACAGTGCACCTAGTCACTCAAGAGCACTGACAGAGATGTACAATGAGACGAATGTTATTCAACACAACATCCATTCTGTAGCCCATGAATTAAGGAGTAATTTCAACTTCCAAATCTTATTACTTAAGAAATACATTTCATAAGGCTATAGCTGCGATAAATAGTGACTCCTCTGACAGATCTGGGCAAAGTCCATTGAAAAACTAGAAAGGATTCACCATTTCTGATGCTGTTAAGGACATTTATGGTTCATAGAAAAAGTCAATATCACATTAACAGGAGTTTGGAAAAAGTTGATGTCAACTGTCATGGATGATTTTGAGGAGTTCAAGACTTCAGTGGAAGAAGTAATGAGATGTGGTGGAAACGGCAAGAGAACTGGCATTAGAAATAGCTTGTAGATGTGACCAAATTGCTGCAATCTCATGATAAAACTTGAATGAATGAGGAGTTGCTTCTTACAAATGGGCAAAGTATTTTCTTGAGATAGAATCTACTCTTGGTGAAGACACTGCATATTGTTGAAAGGTCAGCAAAGAATTTAGAATATTACATATACTTGCTTGATAAAGCAGCAGCAGGGTTTGAGAAGACTGACTCCAATTTTGAAAGAAGTTCTACTGTTGGTAAAAATGCTACCACACAGCATAGCATACTACAGAGAAATCTTTTGTAAAAGGAAGAATCGATTGATGTACAAAACTTCATTGTGTTTTATTTTATGAAATTGCCACAGCCACCCCAAACTTCAGCAACCACCACCCTGATCAGTTAGCAGCCATCAACACTGAGGCAAGACCCTCCGTAGCAAAAGGATTACAACTCAGTAAACGCTTAGATGCTGGGTAGCATTTTTTAGAAATAAAGTATTTTTTAACAAAGGTATGTACACTGCTTTTTTAGACATAATACTTGCATACTTAATAGACAATATCATGTAAATATAACTTTTATATGTACCCAGAAACCAAAAAATTGTGTAACTCACTTAACCACCGTATTTGTTTTATTGTGGTGACCTAGAACTGAACTGGTGATATCTCCCAGGATATATCTGTTTATAAAATATTTTACTGGTCACCACTGGAGACAGTTATAGCAGAAATTAATTATTTTGAAAACTGACAACACAGAAGAGTAAGCATTTATCTCAATTTTCCTGTATGAACCACATTTTAAGGTAAACCCCATAGCCGTAATTTACAAGGGAAAGGATTTTATAAATTATTATTTACAGAAGAATCCCAGATAATAAATCTAAAAAGAATGATATAATTAGAAAATAACCATTTAGCAACTCCTAGTGAAATAATTGATTCTGACAACAAATCACAAGTTCTGAAACCATTAAATGGCAGTTTGATAGAGTTATGGAAATTTATGGCATGTTAAAGTAAAAGCCGTGGTTTATTTTATAGTTCTAAAGGTGGGGAAATGCTACTTGCTAATGAAGAGATCAGGCTGTCACCTGAACCCAGTGACCAATTTTAGAATCAGTCAAAATGGGATATTAAGTGGTTCCTGATGTCACACAATATGAGTTCACAGAACTTACTTTTGCCAAAAATTGACCCTGAATTTCATTAAATAAATGAAGGTGATAAGTTAGCTTTTAGTACTAACTTCCAATTTAGGTGCAAGATGGGGAAAAAGAGCTGGCTAAATGATACTGTCATCACGAGGAAGCAATCAGACAAACCTAGAATGTGGAACGATCTATGGGACAATTATACCAGTTTTTTTCAGTAAGTCAATGGCAAGGGAAAAAAAGATGGGAGAGGGGCTTGCTACAGATGTAAGAAGACAAGAGAATGTGACAACTGAATGTAACATGTGAGTCTCATTTGGATCTTGACTTGGAACAAATCATGTTAAAAAGATGCCTATTAAACAGTCAATGAACTTTGAATATGAACTAGAAATTAGATGATATTAATGAATTTTTGTATTGAATTTAGGTGTGATAGAGGTAACTGGTTGTATTTCCCTCTTTTAGAGACACATTGAAATACTAGGTGCAAAATGCCATTTTGCCTGGGACTTGCTTTTAAATTCTTCAGCAAAAAAGGGGGCAAATAGGTGATTCAAGTGAGCAAAATGTTGATTATTTTTAAAGCTGAGTGCCTGCTGCTATGGATTGGACATGACTTGTATGTCTCCCACCAAATATTATTTTGAAATTTGATCCTCAGGTGATATTGAGATCCGGGGTGTAGTGGGAGGAGTTTGGGTCACGGAGTAGAGCCCTTATGAATGGTTTGGTGCTGTTCCCAGGGTAGTGAGTAAGTTCTCGTGCTGTACTGAGACTGAACTGGCTTTGAGGGGTTGGGTTAGTTCCCAAGGGAGACGGTTGTTCTAAAGCCAGGAGGTTCCTCAGGTTTGATCTCTCTTGCACCTGCCTGCCTGCCATGTGACCTTCTGCACCATCTTTCGATGCAGCACAAAGGCCCTCACCAGAAGCAGAGCAGATGCCAGCACCATGCTTCTTGCACAGCCTGCAGAACATGATCTAACTGAACCTCTTTCTTTACAAATCACCCAGCCACAGGTACGCCTTCATAGCAACACAAAACAGAGTAAGACAGAAGAAATACGGGGTTTTATCACACTTCTCTCTCCATTTATGTGTATTTGAAATAAATGGTTTTTAAAGAAAATGTAAACATTTATGTGAGGTTAAAAAAGAAGTGCTGCTCCTATGACGATGAATTTTGTTTTAATTTACCTGATGTGAAGAGATGAAAAAAAGAAAAGATGAAGACTCCCTTTGCTTCTCCTCTATATTTTTAGCAATCTTCGGAGACTACACTTACTAGGAAAGAAATTGCACTGAGTCAAAGGCATTTCCTTCTCAAGCTCTAATATGTTACCTCTTACATAGTTTCTTCCTCAAAGAAACAAACATAGGATAACACAAGAGAATAGCCTTTTGTGTGGTTTTTAGACACTGGCTCTCCTTGTACCCTGAGGTTTTCTTCTTCCTAAGTGCACATCCCAGACGGCTGTGCTTTGAAGTCCCACATGTGCCCCAGCCCTGATCCTCTCCTAGAAACTCCTCTGAGGGGGCATCTCTGGTCTCCCAGCCAGGGTGGCCAACTCTCCTCTCTGTCCTTTAGTTTCCTTGCATACTCTCCCCCGCAGCACTTAACCTATGATATTAAATGCGTTTGTGTCTCTTCCCTAGACCATAAGCTCCCTTAGAGAAGAGACTCAGCCTTTTAAACATTTCTTTGCAGGGTCTAACACCTTCTGGCAAATAGCAGACTCTCAGTATCTGCCAAATACACGCATACTCTGGTACTATCTCCTGCAAGCATTGGTAACCTTAACAAGGTTTCCACTATGAAAAAAACTCTGTTCTTAATTTCCTTTATTAAGTATTAAGCTTTAGATATTTCTGTCTAGCAAAAAGCCTGTACTTCTGAACCAATAATTAATTCCTCCAACAGTTTTGTTTATTAAAAGACAGTACTTGTCTCTTGGGGTTTCTAAAGCTCCCCACCCAGCCAAGGGTTTTTTCCCCTAACATGTGTCCAGGAAATTCCTAGTTAAGAATAGGCTTATGATCATCAGGCCTAGGATCTAGAAAATTTACAAGTCATAGGAGTTTTAATTTATGGGATTCTGGAAAGTGAACTAGTAGCATAATTTGTATATATGTCAATTTTCCTGAAGTATTTTAAAAAACATCTTTCTTGAGATATGCCACATACCATAAAATTTAATTATTTAACATATACAGTTCAATGTTTTTAAATATATTAATATATTTGTGCAAACATCTCTATAATCTAACTTTAGAATATTTTCATCACCACACCTCCTCTCAAAACCCAACAGCCATCACTGCCCATTCTCTCTCCCCCTCCTTGGTCCTAGGCACCCATGAATGTACTTTCTGTCTCCATAGATTTGCCTACTCTAGACATTTCCTATAAACAAAATCATACAATATGTGATATTTTATGACTTTTTAATTTAGTATTTAAAAGGATCACCCATGATGTAGCCTGTATCACTACTTCATTCTTCTGTTGCCAAATCCTATTTCATTGTATAGATATATCTCATTTTGTTGATTCATTTGTCAAATGATGAACATTTGGGGTGTTTCAAATATTTAGCCATTTTGAATGACGCTGCCATGAAAATGGATGTATAAATTTTTCTGTGGACTTAAATTTCCATCTGTCTTGGACATATATAGCTAAGAGTATAATTGCTGGGTCCTGTGATACCACCACGTTTAATCTGATGAGAAGCTGTCAAACTGCTTTCCATGGTGGTTGCATTATTTATATACCCACCAACAATATACGAGGATTCCAATTTCTCCACATCCTCACCACTTGCTATTGTTCCTTTTTGTATTACTATAGCTACCCTAGTGAATGTGGTTTTGATTTGCATTTCCCTAATGACGGAAAGATGTTGAGCATCTTTTCATGTGCTCATTGGCCATTTACATATCTTCTTTGGAAAAATGTCTATTCAAATGCTTTTGCCCTTTTAAAATTGTGTTATTTATCTTTTCATTGTTATGTTATAAGAGTTCTTTATATATTCTGGATTAAAGTCTCTTATCTGATATATGATTGTCATAGTTAACAAATCATTGATTAGCCCAAGGTCACAAAGATTTAATCTTGTCTTAGTCTATTTTCTGCTGTTATAACAGAATACCACAGACTAGGTAATTTACACATGAAAGAGATTTATTTGGCTCACAGTTTTGGAGGCTAGGAAGTCCAAAGGCATGGTGTAGCATTTGCTTAGCCAGCTGGTGAGGGCCTTCCTGTTGCATCATACCATGGTGGAAAGCAGAAAGACAGGTGAACACATGAAACAGGGAGAAAATGGAGGTCAAACTTATCCTGGAGTCCACTCCTTCAGTAACTAACCCACTACTCTGATAACAGCATTAATCCATTCACGAGGGCAGAACCTTCAAGATCTAATCACCTCTTAAAGGTCTTACCTTGGCTGAGTGCGGTGGCTCACACCTGTCATCCCAGCACTTTGGGAGTCTGAGGTGGGTGGATCATGAGATCAAGAGATCGAGACCATCCTGGCCAACATGGTGAATGAAACCCCATCTCTACTAAAAATACAAAAACTAGCTGGGTGTGGTTGGCACACGCCTGTAGTCACAGCTACTTGGGAGGCTGAGGCAGGAGAACACTTGAACCCAGGGGGCAGAGGTTGTGGTGGGCTGAGATCACACCACTGCACTTCAGCCTGGCGGCGAAGCAAGACTCCATCTGAAAAAAAAAAAAAGGTCTTACCTCTTAGTATCACCCCAATGGCATTCACCATGAGTTTTGGAGGAACATTCAAACCATAGCAAATCTTAAGTTTTCTTTAAGGGTTCTGTAATTTTAGCTCTTTCATTTCAATTGTCAGGGAAGCTAAAGATTACCTGTCCCTGTGTAAGTTCTTAGTTGAGAGAAGCCTCTGTAACAAAGTAGATTAACAAGAGAAAAACAAACAAGTATATTATCATGTACAGTGAACACCATGCAGGAGAAATCTCAATGAAAAGTAACTGAAAGTAGTTGCTTAGAACTCTGGTTTATATAGCATCTTCAACAAAGAACAATAAATTTATGGAGAAATGACAGGACAAAGAAAGGCAGTTTCCTTCCGGGGTAGGAAACAGTGGGAAAATAAATGTATGGGAGTAAACTAATGAAGTCACATTTGTTTGTGATTCCTCTGGTGCCTTCTCTGGGCCAAGAAAGAGTCTAGAGTTGTCTCCAGTAAAGGAGAACTTATATCCTAGCTTTAGGTAGAAAATGGGAAGAACAGGGAGAGATTTTTCCATTTGCTGCTGCTTGTTTTCAGTCCCAAAATAACTGATAATTGTTTTAATGTAGTGTGAAATAATAGTTCAAGTGAATTATTTTGCATGTAGAGATCCAGTTGTCCCAGCAGCATGTTTGGAATGTTTGGAAAAACTCCTTTCCCTGTTGGAATTATTGGCAATCTTATCTAAAATAAATTTATATACATATATACACACATATATGTGTGTGTGTGTGTGTGCAGGTTTTAAAAAAAAAACTTTTATTGGGGTATGACTGACCTACAAAAATCTGTACATACTTAATATATGCAACTTGATGAGTTTGAAGCTAAATATACATCTGTGAAATCATTATCACAATCTAAACCTATTCATCATCTATCTGCAAAAACAGTTTCCTCCCACCCTCTATATTTATAAGTATTTATGCATGTGTGTGTATATGTACTATATGGTAAAACATAATATCTACTCCCTTAGCAAATGTTTAAGTATATAATACAGTGTTATAACTATAGGTATTATGCTGCACAGTAGCTCTTTAGGACTTAATCTTCTTTTATAACTGAAACTTTGTAATTTTTGGCTAATATCTCCCTATATCCCCTTCTCCCCATCTCCTGACAACCACCATTCCACTCTCTTCTTCTACAGATTTAGCTATTTTAGATTCCTTATATAAGTGGCATCAAATAGTACTTGTCTTTCTATGTCTAGCTTATTTCACTTACCATAAAGTCCTCTAGGTTTATGCATATTGTCATAAATGGCAGGATTTCCTTCTTTCTTAAAGCTAAACAATATTCCACTGTATACACATAATACACATACCCATTTATCCATGATGAATATTTAGGTTACTTTATTATCTTGGTTATTATGAATAATGCTGCAATGAATGGGAGTACAAATGTTCTTTGAAATTCCAGTTTCAATTTCTTTAGATATACACCCAGTAGTGGGATTGCTGGATCACATGGTAGTTCTATTTTTAATTTTCTTGAATACCTCCATACTGTCTTGCATATATAAGTTGGCTTCTGGACTCTTACTGTATTCCATTGATCTATGTGTCTATCATTATGTCAGTACCACGCTGTTTTCATTACTGTAACTTTATAGTAAGTTTTGAAGTAAATGTGAGTCCTCCAACTTTGTCCTTCTTTTTAAGGATTCTTTGGATTATTCTGGGTATCTTGCATTTCCATACTACTTTTAAAATGCGTATATCTTGTTCTTCTGAAATTCTTTCATTTATGTGCTATTTCTAGTTATATCACCCAAGTTAGTTTATTTTTTTTTTTCACTCATGATTTCCTAGTCTTCATTTCTTTCTCTTTAAGATTTTAAAAAAATATTTCACACTTTGGGAAGCTGAGGCAGGCGGATCATGAGGTCAAGAGATTGAGATCATCCTGGCCAACATAGAGAAACCCTGTCTTTACTAAAAATACAAAAATTAGCTGGGCATGGTGGTACGCACCTGTAGTCCCAGCTACTCGGGAGTTTGAGGCAAGAGAATTGCTTGAACCTGGGAGGCGGAGGTTGCAGTGAGCTGAGATCACACCACACTGCACTCCAGCCTGGCAACAAAGCTAGACTCTGTCTCAAAAAAAAAAATCTTTCAGAAAACAAATTTGGGTTCCAAAGTGATTTGTTTGTCTTTTAATATTTTAGCTAAAAGCATTTCAAATTTGTGTGGTATATGTGTGTACTTTGTGACTAAATCTTACATCCTCTTATTACAATTTCATTTAATAAGTGCTTTACCAAAATATAATGAATATAACATAAAATTCATCCGGTTAAAGTGTAAAATTCAGTGTTTTTTAGTGAATTCACTGAGTTGTTGAACCATCTAATTCTAGACTAACTTCAGAACATTTCATAACCCTCCAAAGAAAATCTTGCCATCTTAGTTTTTGATAATTTTTTGGCAAACTTCATTCTTGGTAACTTCTTCCTTTTTTTCACTTTAGAAAAACCACCACCTTTCCTTGAGCTATTTGCTTATTCAAAACCAAAGTGTATTCAGGCCACTTGATATGATTCACCTCGTCTCTAGAGAAATCTTAAAACTTTTTCAAGGAAGTGGTCAATTATTTACATAGACTTGAAAAGGCTTTGTTTCTCATCACTGAAAACACAAGGCTTTGAGAATTATCCCTTTGATTTGCTACATTGCAAAACTCATAAGTAGCTCTATATTTGAGTATTTAAATTGTCTGAAGTGTTTAAGGGAAATAATTGATTTCCTGGCTCTACATCCTTTTTAGCTATCTCTTCCTTTTATATAAGAACTGCATTAATAGATGACTTCCAAGAATATTATGAGAAAAACCTGTGAAAATAATTTAAGCAAAGCATATCTGTACTCAATTCTCTATGAACAATGAATGCACCTCTTGTCCACACCCATATGGAAACACTATGTTGAACTCAGCTGTAAAAGTTTACTGAGTTAGGTCAGTGGAAACTTTGCCAAGAACAAACAAAACAATGAGGTCATAACTGGAGAATGTTCTGTTCTCTATTTCCTTTTGTTGTTGTTTTTTTATACAGAGTGTCACTCTGCTGCCCAGGCTGGAGTGCAGTGGTGCAATCTTGGCTCACTGCAGCCTGCACTTCCTGGGTTCAAATGATTCTCCTGCCTCAGCCTCCCAAGTAGCTGGGACTACAGGCACCTACCATCACGCCCAACTAATTTTTTTGTGTTTTTAATAGAGATGGGGTTTCACCACGTTGACCAGGCTGGTCTCAAACTCCTGACCTCAGGTGATCCACCTGCCTCGGCCTCCCAAAGTGCTGGGATTGCAGGCGTGAGCCACCACGCCTGGCCTCTCCAACTATTTTCAAAGCCATCAGAAAAGCTTTGATATCCATCATTCACTATAATGCAGCAAAACCTCACATTTTGAAGTTAGGCACACCTGGGTTTGAATTCCACTGAAGAGCTGAGTTACCTTAGATAACATATAACAACTGTAAACCAAAAAGTATCTGAGACAAGTCAATCAATTTGGCAGTTTATTTTGCCAAGGTTGAGAACGCACCCAGGAGACAGGTCTGTGCCTTTCTCCAAAGATGATTTTGAGGGCTTCAATAATTTAAAGGGGAAAAGCAAACTGGAGGAGGAATAGGGAGGGTATGGTCACATGACTGTATCCACATATTGCAAAACAAAAGGATCAGGTAGTGGAATAATCAATTATGTATTTGTCTTGCACTCAGTGAATCCACACTTTACACAAGATAAGGTGAACATGTTACCAGTGGAGGGTGTCCAGGAGCAAAGAACTGGACAAAATGCACAAATAAAGCAAGGAAAGAATGAAGCATCAAAAGCAGAGGTTTACTGAAAATGAAAGTACACTCTACAGTGTGGGAGCAGGCCTGAGCAGAGGGGCTCAAGAGCCCCGTTACAGAATATTCTGGGGTTTAAATGCCCTCTAGAGGTTTCCATTGGTTACTTAGTTTACACCCTGTGTAAATGAAGAGGATGAAGTGAAGTGACAAAGTCATTTACTCAGTGTACACCCTATGTAAATGGAGAGAACCTTTTCTGTCATAGCTGAAGCATTTCCATTTGATTTAGTTCTAGGAAGTCATTAGGTTCCCTGCATCCAGACACTATTAGCCTGTCTCAAACAGAGTGAAGATATTCAAGCTTTTATCTGTAGCTATCTGCTTAGGAACAAAGGAACGGCAGGTGCTTACATGAGTCGGTTTTCAGCTTAATTTTTCCTCTTGGCATAGTGAATCGAGGTCCCAAGTTATTATTTTCCTTTCATACAACAGACCTGTAGTCTCTGACCCTCAGCTTTCTCATCTATATGTGTAATCTGACTTCTTCCAGACCTCACCAGCTGGAGATGTAGATGAAGTCAGCTAGAGTTCCAATGTCTGTGTCTCTCCAAATTCAATGTTGCAATTTAATCTCCAATGAAACAGTATTAGAAGGTGGGGCATTTAGGTGGTGATTAAGGCATGAGGACTCCACCTCAGCAAGACAGTACAAGCCTCACTGGACACCAAATTTGCTGGCACTTTGATCTTGGACTTCCCCAGTCTCCAGAACTGTGAGAAATCAATTTCTATTGATTATCAGTTACCCAATCTAAGGTTTGTTTTTGTTTTTGTTTTGTTGAGACAGAGTGTCACTCTGTTGCCCAGGCTGGAGCACAGTGGTGCCATCTTGGCTCACTGCAGCCACCACCTCCTGGGTTCAAGCAATTCTCCTGCTTCAGCCTCCCAAGTAGCTGGGATTGCAGGTGTGTACCACCATGCCCAGCTAATTTTTGTATTTTAACTAGAGATGAGGTTTCACCATGTTGGCCAGGCTGGTCTCAAACTCCTGACCTTGGGTGACCTACCTGCCTCGGCCTCCCAAAGTGCTGGGATTATAGGCATGAGCCACCACACCCAGCCTAAGGTATTTTATTATAGCAGCAGGAATGGACTAAGATAAAGTCACATTAACAAACATGACACATACTTCATTGGCAACTTTCCACCCCAGGCTTTGCAGGATTTTTGCTTCCCTGTCAAGTGCATCACCCCTGAGTGCTTCTAGGGCTGTCACTCATGTGCTTACCAGCAAACAAGTTGGTTTCACTCCCACCATCAAGGGCAGTGCCCCTATTCCACACTCCACAGGGGGACCAAATCTGTTCTCCTGCTTCCCTGGGCTAAGAGCAAGTCCTGCTGCTGCTTCTCCAGTGAATGCAGGAGCGTCCACGAGGTTGAGGATGACCAGGCATCTGAAATCATTTTGGTTCTTAGAATCACAAAACCTCTACTCTGATCTAAGTTTTTGGCTTATCCTATCGGCTGCAGTTTGTGCAAAAAATCTTGAGATACATGGGTTTCCAATTCCAGGGCACATAAGAATAAGTTGGTGAATTGTTAAAAATGTAGACTCTACCCAGGACTCTGGATTGGATTTCTCATGTTGAAAGTCCGCAGGCTACTCTCTGGTGTACTGATGATTTGGTCTGTTGTCAGGACTATTAAGACAGACTCTCACTTCTTTTCTCTGTCTCTCCAGTCTCTTCCTTACAGTTTTGAGCTGACCTCTAGACAGAATGACTTATCAGAAATGCAAATCGCTATCATTCTATTTCTCACCATCCCCCAACACGGTCATTTTCCCTCAGTAATACTATACAACAAAAGCCCAATATATTAAACTGATGTTGTGGGAGTTGCCCAGCTGAAGGGAACTCATGAGAGGGGTTGATGGGGGAGCAGGGAGCAGACCTCCTCCCCAGCTACTCAGTCTTCCTGACCCTTTCCCATCCCCCCTGCCAGCCTCAGCAGCAGCCCTGGGTAACCTGTACAGAACCAATGACCATGGAACACAGCCTGAAAATCACGTCTCCAGGAGACAAATGCACAACTCCCTGCATAGCAAACAAACAAGCAAAAGCCTGGTATAATCCAGCCCCTACTCACCCCTCCAGCTTCATCTCTCCCATCACCCGCTCACAGGTCGTCTATGCTCTACAGCTGTGCTGATAACCCCCACTCACCCCTCCAGCTTCGTCTCTCCCATCACTCCCTCAGAGGTCGTCTATGCTCTACAGCTGTGCTGACAACCCCCACTCACCCCTCCAGCTTCATCTCTCCCATCACCTGCTCAGAGGTACTCTATGTTCTACAGCTGTGCTGACAATATGGCAGTCACTAGCCACATATGGCTATTTAGATTTAAATTAATCACAATAAAACAAAAGAAAACAGTCAGTCCTGTTCTCAACTACCCACATCTCAAGTGTTCAATAGCCACATGTGGCATGTGGTCAGTGGCAACGGTGATAGCACAGACACAGAATAGTCCCATCATCACAGGAAGTGCCACCGGACAGCAGCGCTCTAGTGACACCAAGTTAACCACAGCTCCCAAAGCCCACATACTTTCTCACAGTCCAGGGCTTTCGCATTTGGTGTTCCATCTAGTGCCTTCTCTTCTCTGTCATCTATTTGGCAAATTCTCAGACATTCTTCGAGATTGTCTCCAAGCTCCCCCCTGCCAGGAGCCTTCCAGTCAATTTCCAATCTCCAGCCTCATTCAGAGACCACTTGAACAGTGTTTCCTCTCTGATCTCTTTATACCCTGAAATTCTTTTCAGATAGCACTTTCACGTGGCTTTACAACTGTTTGCTTGGCTATGTATATTTTATATTAGATGTAAACAGAGATATTTTAACTCATCTTTATAGCCAAAGTAATCTATAAATATCTATTAAATTAATGACTCCATTGGAGAATAATCAAGTTGCTATATATATCTGAGTGAAAATGGCAATAATCATGGAAATGGTGGATGTGGTAGGCAGAATAATGCCCATCTTCCCCATAAAGATGTCCGTATCTTAAACACCAGACTCTGTAAATATATTACCTTAGCAAAAGGGACTTCACAGATGTTAAGTAAAGACCTTGAAATGAAGAGATTATTATGAATTATTTAGGTGGGCCACATGTAATCACAATGTGATCCTTAAAAGTAGAAGAGAAAGGCAGAAAAGGAGGACAGAGTAAAGCAATGTGAGAGCAATTCAACCTGCAGTTTCTGGCTTTGAAGATGGAGGAAGAGGCCATGAGCCAAAGAATGTGGGCAGCCCCTAGAAGCTGGAAAGGCAGGAAACTCATGGTCCCCTACGGCCTCCAGAAGGGAACACAGCCCTGCCTACCCTTGGATGTCAGCCCAGTGAGACTCATTTCAGACTTCTAACCTCCAGAACTGTAAGATAATAAACTTGTACTCTTTTAAGTAATTGAATAGAATATCAAAAGGAAACTGATATGGTGGAGTTAGAAAGGGAAGGGTGTTAGTACAGAAAGAAATGTGTTTCACTGGGGAACTGCTCAGCCCTGGGGTCTCAGAGTCCAGTGGAGGAGGAGGCCACACTGCAGCAGGGCAGGAGCATTATTGTGGCTCCAAGGCACAGAGGATGTGTCCTGGGCTCTTGCTTTAGTTTGAGGAGCTCTGTCAGGTGTGAGGAGGGCTTCCCTGTGCCCCTGGAGCTGGTGATTTGGGTACAGGTAGGAAGATAAGTTTTCTGTATAAATCTAATTGTGCTAACACCTAGTTTAAAGTTTACCCTTTTGGGAGCACAGAAAATGACCAAACACCTCCACCAGTATCTAGCCCATTGTATGACTTAAGCAAAAATTTACAGTATGACATTAAAAAGACACTGTAGAGCTTCACAAACACAGTGGAAATTTTGTTTGTACAGTGTAAACAGAGTAAGTTGCATTATAACTATAATATATCCCCCATATACAATGAAAAAATTTCTGTTGAGATAAACTGTAAATATTTACTATCCAGTTCTAAATCAGGGTTTCAGTATGAATTGAGTAATTTTCAGTCATCTAATTTTTTTGGAAAAAGCATTTCTTTAACAAATATCTTTTACTCCCAGAACCATTCAAACCCCTTTGGATGCAGCGATGAAAAACCCGGTCACATTCTAGCAATGAGGACAGAGATATAAAGCAGTGAACTCAACAAAGTGCCAGCAGCATCATGATAAGAGCTCCAAGGTCATGGTAGTCATCATGGCCACCCCCACCCTTGGGGGAAAGGTAATGATTAAACTATGTCTTAAGGATAAGTTGATGTCTGCCAGGTGAAAAGGTGGGGTAAGGGAGGCTCCACAAATATAAATGGGGAAGGTGTCATTGCCAGCAGATGTCAGCTTGAGCCATGATCCTGGGTCCTGGTTGACTCAGGAAACTGCCATCATTCTACACTGCAGGCTCAGAGTGTAAGTGGAGTCAATGAATTCTAGGAAGACCTCCCTGAAGAAGCGATGCTCTGAGCTGAGATCTGAAGGAAGAATGACAGTTAACCAAGTGAGAAGAGTGGGGGAATCATACCAGGCAGATGGAACAGCACATGCAAATGGTTCTGGTGCAGGATGAAAAAGGAAAGAAGGAATGATTGATGTCCTGTCCTAGAGTAGGTCAACCTCCAGGAAAGAAGGTCAAGGTCTTCACCTTCTTCACACTCCATCGCCACTTCGCCACTCTTCACAGTATCAGTATCGATACTAGGTGGCAAATATTCCTACATGAAGACTGTTTCCAAAGTTTGGGTGTCTTTCAACTTTCATTTAAAATTTTTTCATTCATAGTTCTCAAATTTTAAATTTCAGATTTGCATGCATAAATCATCAGTGGCCCAAGGATCATAAGATCTAAGTTCTAATTACTATGTGATCTTGGTTAATCACTTAACTTCTCTGGGCTTCAGTTTGTTCATTTATAAGATTAGGAGGTTAGACCATAAGACTTCTATAGAAGCCCTAGAATTCTATAGTTTTGCGGTTTTAGGGATTGAAGGCTTGAAGGGGTCTTGGCATGGTATAATTTAAAAAATAGAGCAAATTATAACACGGCTCATATCCCAGCCCTGTACTGTATAGCTGTATGACTTTGGGCAAATACCGAATATCTTTTCTGATCCATAACTTCTGAATATAATAATATCTACCCTGAAGAGTTACAAGAAACACATATCTATTTATATATATGAGAAACCCATATCTACAGAAGCTATTTTTATTATAACAGAAGTGCGCTATTGTAACAAACCTGCACATTCTGCACGTTCTCCAGAACTTAAAGTATAATAATAAAAAAGAGAATAAAGCCACAAAAAGAAAAGGCAATAAAAATAAGTATTCATTAAATCAATAATATTGAATATTAATATATGTAACATATATATGTATATGTGCATATATCTTTTTAAAGTACATTATTTTAATAATCTGATAAATTTTATAACTTTTCAAAAAATGTGAAACAATATATAATAGTCTCAAGAAAAATTAATCTTTGTCAGAGTTTTTCCAAGGAGAGTAATAATTAATCTTCCACAGATGTGGGGTGTTATTATTACCAACTCAGACACACATAGATAGAAAATTATATTTACTAGCATCTGCCCTTCTGCTGAAAAGGCCATTGAACTGGATAACTTGAGAGGCCTTTTTCGCCTTAAATAAGATATTGAAGAAGAGAAAAGAATTAGTATCAACAGGGAACTAACATCTACAACCTAACAATTTTTGTTTGTAGCTTCCATTCTAGGAGGCATTGTCACTAAAATTTAAGGAACAAAATGTAGGAAGTGAACCCATGAAAATTGCAGGCTGTGAGAATGCTCACGGGGAACTTACTATTAGGTTATTTCAGTGCAGTTTTAGAAAAACTGAATAAGAGAAATAATTTTCATCTATATTTTACCTACATAGGCCCTAGTCCTGAGATCTCATTCATGTTCTTTTCTTTTCTTTTCCTTTCCTTTCTTTTCTTTTCTATTCTATTCTTTTCTGGCATAGCCTTGCTTTGTCACCCAGGCTAGAATGCAATGGTGTGATCTCGGCCCACTACAACCTCCATCTCCTGGGTTCAAGGGATTCTTGTGCCTCAGCTTCCCGAGTAGCTGGGACTACAGGCACAGGCCACCACACCCAGCTAATTTTTGTATTTTTAGTAGAGATGGGGTTTCACCATGTTGGCCAGGCCAGTCTCAAACTACTGACCTCAAGTGATCTGCCCACCTAGGCCTCCTAAAGTGCCAGGATTACAGCTGTGAGCCACCGCACCTGGCCTTATCCTTCTCTTTTTTAAACAATTATGACAGAAACAGGGCTATGTGCTTCAATAGTGATAGACAAAATTAGATTTTTGAAGCTACATTCTTCATTAGATACAAAAAAATGATTTCAATGATTGAAGTTTTGAAATCTCCCAAAACTTGCATTGCTTTATTAAACCCTTAAAACATCACATCATTTATTCCATTTCTTCCATTTATGGCCAAATGACATATTGCCTATGTAGGAAAAACCTCCCAGTGCAGAACACCTATATTAAAATTACATTTCAAAAACATTTTTAAATGCAGGACTGACATTACGGAGCAGTAAGGCACGTCCTTAGAGGTCCCGAAGAACAGCATTAAAGTGGTATTTACACTGAGGGCATCGTCTTAATCCTGGTGGCCCGGGGCATGTAGTCTAGGATTCAAATCAGTCAGACTAAAGCCCCCTGCCCAAAACATAAAGAGAGAATAACCGGGGACATGCAAACCCATTCTGCAGAGATAGATGCTAGCACCAGTTGGCAATTATAACCTCGGAGCAGGAAGAAAAAGAAGGAAAGAGAAAAAGAGAAAAGGTAAGAGAAGAAGGAATGAAGGGAGGGAGGAACGGAGAGAGGAAGAGCTCAAGAATACAGTCATTTGTGACACTTGGACAAGATGGTAAGGCAGAGTTTATTCAGCGGAGCCATGGTCACAGGCATAGGGAGCAATGTGACAGGGTCTTCCAGCTGGGGGAGAGATTAGGTTCAACTCCTACTCCAACAAGAATGAGGGGAGATTTTTAACTAAGGAGCAGAGTGGGGATCAGTGAATAGAAATTACTCAGAGGAAACATCAAGAATAAGGGTTTCCAGCTAGACTGAGCTAACAGGATTATTGCTGAAGGCAGGCCAGGGGGATCAGATATGGAGGAGGCTCAGACAGCAAAGGTAGGGGATTTTCTGCAGTTCAGCCGACTTAGCAGGATCCTTGCTCACACTGAATTCTACAAGGACAGGGAGGGAAGCCCAAGGTTGGACCTAGTAAGAAAGTGCTCAGGAGCCTGACTAAAGTTTTGGTCAAAGGAGAGAGTCTTTGTTGGAAGGAAGGGGAGGGAGGGAGGGGAAAGGAGGGAGGTTAAGGATTTAGGGAAAGAATGAGAGAGAGAAGAAGAGAGAGAAAAAGAAGAAAAGAAGACAGGAAGGGGAAAGGGAGGGAGGAGAAAGAGTTGCTTCAAAGAATTCCTTCCGCAACTGATCCTTATGTTGGTTTGCAACAAAATTCACATAATCTGTGTTCCCAAATTGAAGCCCGAACCTGAAAGTTTAGTTTTAAATCTCCAGATTGATAGTATACCAACGTGTTTAGCAGAAAGAAATACATCCACATCCATAGGTTCCACATCAGTGGATTCAAACAGCTGCAGATGGAAAATATTTAGAAAAAGCATGGATGGTAGTGTCTGTACTGAACATGTGCAGACTTTTTTCTTGTCACTATTCTCTAAGCAATACAGTAAAACAATTATTCATATTGCATTTACATTGTATTAGGCATTATAAGTAATCTGGGAAGATGATTTAAAGTATATAGGGGAATGTGCGTGTAGATTATATGCAAATATTACATCATTTTACAACAGAGACTTGAGTATCTCTGTGAATTTTGGTATCTACAGGACATCCTGGAACCAACCTGAGGGATGACTGTACACACACACACACACACACACACACATATACATGTACTCTAGAGAATGTACTTTAAATCCAAACATCAAGGAATTCCCACAAAAAAATTTTCCAAAAAGCATGAATTGAAAGTCATGACCTTAGGCCATCAAGGAATCAATCTACCATAACTAAGAGTCAACAGGAGTGAAAAATAGCAGAATGAAACACGTGTTGTCCACTGATAATGAACTTAACAGATACAGGATGTTTCATAAATGTGTTTAATATGTTTAAAGAAATATAGAAGGAATTGAAAATGACATAGAGAAATAAGAGGCTATTAAAATGGTCAAGCAGATTTTAAATATCAAAATAGAAAATGCAAAATTCATATTTGAAGTTAGAAACTCAATGGATGTATTGAATAGCAGATTAGACACAACCAAAGAGATGATTACCCAAACACAACCAGAAAGGTGGTAAGATAAAAGTTGGGAAAGAGAGAAGTTTTAGGACATAGAATGAGAAAATATAAAATATATCTAATCAGTTTTTCAGAGTGAGCTAACAGAATGAAAGAGAAATGTTTTTGAAGAGAGAAATTGCCTGAGAAATTTTTACAACTTACAAAAGATAATTCTCAGATTTACTGAGTCCAAGGAAACTTAACAAGATTAAAAAGAAAAAACCTATATCTCTAGACAATACATTAAAACAAGCAAACCAAAGAGACACACCAAAAAGAGAAAATCCAAAAGTAGTTAAAAGGAAAAGATATTTACCTCAAAGAATCAACAATTAACAGCTGCCTTCTCAAAAGCAAGAGTGGAAGTCAAAAGATTGTGATATGTTATCTCCAAAATACTAAGAAAAACTCAGTTCAACTGTCTTTCAAGAACAAGAGTAAAATAAAGACATTTGCAGACAAAGACAGATTTTGCTAGCAACAGACTTCACTGAAGAACCTCTGAAGAAAAAGGAAAATGATCCCAGAGAAATATCTCAGATGCAAAATGGAATGGTGAGTGAAGAAAATTTTAACACCTGGCTACATCTAAGGAAACACTGACTGCATGAAATAATAATATCAACAGTGACTGACTACTTTTTGCAAATTTAAAAATTAGGCAGAACCAAAATACTGAATAAAAATAGCACTGCAGTTGGGTGAGGGGCAATCAGGGTTGAAGCATTCTAAGACCTTAATGTTTAAAGGGAAGGTAAAGGTTTAAGTTGAGACTTATTAAATTAAATGTAAACATTAAAGTTTCTAAAATAACGATTAAATAAACAGAAATAGAATGTATAATTTCCAAATTAGCAGAGGGAAAGAAATGAAACACCAGTGAGGGAGACTTTAAATCAACTATTTACATAAGTCAAAAAAGACAAAATTAAACAATACACATTTTGACATACTTATATGATGACATTAGTTTTTTGTAAGCAAAGGAATGATTAACACAAAGTTTAAATTGGTATATACCTCTCCGAAGAATAATGGAGAGCCTTCCTCGGCCCAGCCCAGGGGGAGCTGGTTGGATCCCTAAAGGAAGTAAGTAGAAACCTCAAGTTAATTTGAGGAGAAGTTAAGAAAGGGATTGTGTAGAAAAGTAGGGGCAGTGTGTAGAAAAACAAATTTAATGCAATACCTCATTGGCCAAAACCAACTGGAAGCTGAAAGGCAAAGGAGGCTGCAGCTGGTGTCCATAGACATCTGTTCCATAAAGCCGGTGAGGCAGGGAAGCAGGAGCCAGGTAAACGGCAAACCCAAGATTACACTCAGTGAGGCTCATTTCATCCTCCTTTTGAGACAGTGAATGTATGTTATTTATACAATTTTGTATGCATGATATAATTTACTGGGAAAAAAAATACAATAAAATAAATAATGTTTGGGCTTTTCTCATTGAAAACTTTAAAAATGTTTCAAAAGTAGGAATGAGGAGCAAGGAAAGTAAAAAAAAAAAAAACATTAAAATGACTAGTAATCGCCATTATTTTCCTTCATCGTTATCTTTTTTACCTATTTATCCTCTGTTATGGTCTAAGTGTTTGTTCCCACTGAAATTCACATGTTGAATTCCTAACCCCCAGGGCCATGATATTAAGAGGTGGGGCTTCAGGAAGGCCGTTAGATCAGGAGGTTGGAGTGCTCATGGATGGGATTAGCTCCCTTATAAAATAGGCCCACGGGAAGAGTGAACCAGGAAGAGAGCACCCAATCTGTCTGTGCCTTGATCTTGGACTTCCCTCCAGAACTGTGAAAAACAAATTTCTAACGTTTATAAGCAACTCAGTTTATTGTATTCTGTTATAGCAGCCTGAATAGACTAACATACCCTCATCGGCAAAGAGGACAGCAAAATATTTTAAAGGGTAGCACAGAGCGCCTGAGGCAGTGAAGCCAGAAGCAAAATGAGGGGCAAAAAGCTTAATATCAAGTTTCGGCCTAAAGTTGCCTCCTTACATATTTTAAGTTCAGCTTAAAGGCTTCTCTGTACCTAGGGAACTATAACTTCAATGGATTTGTAAACAGACTGTAACCTACTCTTGTGTCAATCACTGACTTTTGGCCAATCAAAGAGGGCCAACTGTTTCAACCAAGTTCAAATAAGGCAGGTGCCACGCTGTACTTCCGTGTTCTCTTTCTGTTCATAAATCTCTTCCACCATGTAGCTACACTGGTGTCTCTCTGAGCATACCCTGGCTTGGGAGGATACTTCATTTGCAAATCATTCTTTGCTCAGTTAAATTCTGTTAAATTTACTTTGGCCAAAGTTTTCCTTTTAACACTCATTTATCAGATCTGTCAGCCAAGAAATAAAGGCAATTCCCAAGTTTCTCACTACCAAGTCAGGGATCACACTGACCATTTATGAGGAGGTAGTTTGCTAGATCAAAAATGGCAGACTGGGAATGAATTACATCCCATTTACTGTGAAAATAACATATAAATAAAAATTAAACAGAAAAAAATGTAAACATAAATAGGTCTAAAGATCATAAAGTGGTTTTCCTTTTTTCTTTTTAGTTTCAGTGTTCTTGATTATAAAAACATGGTATTTCAAAGCACAGTCAAGCAATAATAGTGACTAACAACTCCTGAGTGCTTGCTCTTTGACAGGCAGTGTCATACATGTATTTAGTCCTTTCGTCATCACTGAAACCTACAAGGTAGGACTATTAGTACCTTTTTGTAGATGAGGTCACTGCGACATAAAGAAATCAAATCACTAGGCAGTGGTGGAACTGGCTAATGTCCTTCACACCTGTGGCCTTGAATCTGCTCCAGCTAAGGGGCAGGATGCCTGCCCACAGCTCCATCCCTTCCATCTTCTCCCCAAGCAGTGGGGCACCCTAAAAGAGAGCCTGTGGAACTCAAAGAACTATGTGGAACACAGTTTTAAGTCTACTGACTTAGAGGGCAAGAAGAACATAATAACATTTAAGAAAATATTGAAATTAAGTATTTCATTTGATACAGGCCTTCCCAGAATCCAAGAAAAGCTGGGAACTAGTATGGCTTAGATAAGGATTTCTTAACCTATGGCTCACTGAAGGTCCTGAAGTCAAATGTAAGCTCTTATGGGTCACCTAAGTGTCCTAGATATCCTTGCCCATGGAACTAAGTTTCCCTTTAATGTCCAAGTCAGGAATAATCTGAGTCATCAGCAGGGTTGGGTGACCAAAGTCCAGTCTTTATCCAGATAAATGGAATCTGGGAATTTCTAGGCAAGCCTACATGTGCCAAAGATCATCCTGACTGTAGATTGCCACCCCAATCAGACTTCCGGCTCTGCAATGTAGCTTCTTTCTTCTGAAGGTAATTTCTTACCATTTTACATGAGTAATTGATTACAGGAATCCCTCTCTTAGGGAAACATAGCATAATTACACATATAGCATAATAACAATATAAAACATTGGTTAAGGTCACAAACTTGGAGATCTAACAGACCTGGGTTTGAATCTTGTGTCACACATTTTTAGCTGTGAGCAAGTTGTTTAACATGGCTTCTTTTTCTTCATATGTAAAGTAAGGATTATAATATATACCTAGAATATTATAGTGAGAAATTTAGTAAAGCATGTGCCTGGGACATCCAATGTACTCTGAATGGTAGCTCTTGCAGGATTATTAATTTTTGCATCAGAGACTTCTAAAAAGATGCAGACATCTTAATTCCATAGGACCATTTCTCATATCAACATTCAAGAAAGCCAAACTCAGCAATATTAAGTCACATTAGTAAAGACAACTTTACAACGAGTTACGCTAATGCAGACCACATATTTAATTCTGGTGTCCTAATCTGATCATTCTGGTGATCTAATTTGATTAATCCAGTGATTTAATTTGAAACAAGCTACAAGCTGAAATCGTACTAGGGGTGAATGGTTAATATTTTACATAAACCATCATCAATATCCTTTACCTTAATCGCACTTTTCACCTGAATTAATTAAGTTAACTCAAAATTGAGCTTTCTGGTGAGTTCATAGAAGACAAATATTATCTGTTGTAAATCTGAGATTCCAGATGTGGATATGGCAAGCTTTCCTCCTTATTTGGAAATTATGGAGTATGTTTTGCTTCCTAAATAAATGGGAATTTGTTCCAACCTTGTAAGGACGGGGGAAACAAGGGTAGTGAAATTCATCTCCCAGAGAGCACTTCTCCTTTTGCTTCCTAGAATATCACCAACAAGGGCATGTAGATCGTCTTTAAAACAGGATGAGAGAGTTTTCGCCTCATGATCAAAACTTCTGCATTCAGTTTTACAAAGCTCACTCACAAACAATTTATGGTGTTTGGGTCAAAATTGAGAAGTTAAAATATTTTTGAATTAACAAATCCCAAAGTCCAACCAAATGTATTAAAGGATTTGTTCAAATCAACCTCCAGTAATCTCTTCTCCTCTTTAAGCAGAGCTTAACTGCTGCAGCACTTAAAAATAACGCTGTCACAGCGGCGTGCAGCTTCAACTGCTCATCCAAATTCTTATTTATTTAGTGGTCATTTACTTCGCAGTTACTATGCATTAAATTTTACTAACTTGAGTATAGCGTATTATATTTTTATATTTATATTTTTCAAACATAGTTTTTCCTCACAATGAAACAGACTTGTCCTTCATACAACACTTGGTGAGGCAGTCTAGGTCAGTGTTCTAGGACAGGGGCCCCAGCCCCCAGCCCCCAGCCCCCAGGCCGTGGACCAGTACCAGTCCATGGCTTGTTGGAAACCAGGCTGCACAGCAGGAGGTGAGCAGCAGTGAGCATTACTACCTGAGCTCTACCTCCTGTTAGATCAGTGGGCAGCATTCAGTTCTCATAGGTGTGCGAATCCTATCATGAACTGAACGTGTGAGGGATCTAGGTTGCATACTCTTTATGAAAATCTGATGTCTGATGATCTGAGGTGGAACAGTTTCATCTCCAAGCCATCCTCCACCCTCATCTGTGGAAAAGCCATCTTCCACGAAAGTGGTCCCTGGTCCCAAAATGGTTGGGGACTGCTGTTCTAGGACAGATGTTATGCATCTTAAGGAAGGGAGTATAAAGATGCATAAAGGATTCTAGTTCCTCACCAGATGGGGAACTGATAATGCTCAATGCCATCTTTCCTCCCCAAACTGAGCCCAGAAATGTCATGGTGAAAAGATAGTGGATGATGGATCAGGACATAAAGACTCTGAGAAACCCTAGACAAGATAAAAAAAAAAAAAAAAAAAAGCCTGGATCCCAGAGTTGGAGCCAAAGAGACCACAGGTGCAGTAGGTGTGGACAGGCTGTGGAAAGCTTCCCAGTAGTGGCCAGTTCTCCATCTCATGTATCCTGCTGGATCATCACCAGCCAGGGTCTATGGCACTTGTCAGAGGCTGTGACATCACATCAGGACCGCCCTGGAACCAGGTCACTGAGAAGAGTAACAGCAGGCAAGGCAGACCGACTGCTTCCTGATCATTCCTCCCCAGGTCTCACCCAGGCCACCCCTTGGGGCTGGGAGATGACAGCCCAAGAGGCAGCTTTGGGGAAGGCCTGTGCTAGGTGAGATTCAGAAAGGTGCCCTGAGAAAAAGGATAACCAGTGTTGGGGGCATGATAAACGGACCTCACCTCACATCAGAACTCTCCAAGCTAAGAAAGTACTCACACACTCACTCCTTAAACATACTTGGAAAAGCAAAAGCTAGGACGCAAGCCTCTATCCCTTCTCCCAGGTACATACAACAGCCAACAGCAACGTGTTAGCTTCCTGGGCAAATAACAGGATGTTTGATGAGCCATGAGCACTTCTCCTGAATGTATCAGTTATTGTTTTATACATCTTGACACTAGATTGACTGGTGCATGAATGGGTAGGGAAAAATAAAACCCCAATAGGTAGTTGGAACAGACCCCCTATTACAAAACACAGACTAACAGGAGAAAAACAACAGACATTTATTAACATGTGTTTTTCATATATACATGAAAGACACCCAGAGAATGTGTAATTCTCAAAGAGGTGTTTTGAATTTCTGCTTCTATAGTGAAGACATGAAGGAAACGTCATCCCCAAATATAACAAATTTTGAGCTAAAAAACATTGAAGAAATTACAGTTTCAGAAAGTCTAATTGCCCTGCCTTTTCCTGCATGTAGCAAGAAATCCAAAAAGATTCTTTTGTAAGGGCTGCCTTCTCCTTACCTGAGTGAAAGAATATCCCTTATCACTGGAGACAGATTTGGCGCTGTAGCAGGCCTAGGTAAAAAATTTCTGGAATCAACGCTTACTTTCTGTTGGTTTTACATACTTCAAAATCTCCTCGTGACTCCCCTAGAATTTACTGTCCCTAGCCAGATCCCCTTTGGGGGTCCTGTCATTTCTTCACACATTTATTGTTGTCTAAAAAGTATAAAAGCATCTTACTTTGGTTGTTTCTTGAGACGTTCCTCTCTTGTGAACATTCCATGTGAATGTAAAATTAATAAAACTTGAATGCTTTTCTTTTTATTCTCCCTGTGTCAATCTGTTTGGGGGCAGGGAATGTACATCAAAACTTTTGGTATTGAGTGATAAATTTTGTAGAACAGAACAATCCAAAAGATAGACCCACTAAGGGCTCAAACACTTCAGGAATGAAGGTTTGAAAACAATCGAGAGCCAGGTGCGGTGGCTCATGTAATTCCAGCACTTTGGGAGGCCAAGGCAGGTGGATCACTTGAGGTCAGGAGTTTGAGACCAGCTTGGCTAACATGGCAAAACCCTGTCTCCACTAAAAATACGAAAATTAGCAGGCGTGGTGATGGGCACCTGTAATCCCAGCTACTCGGAAGGCTAAGGCAAGAGAATCGCTTGGACCCAGGAGGCGGAGGTTGCCATGAGCGGAGATCATGCCAGTGCGCTCCAGCCTGGGCGGCAGAGCAACACATTGTCTCAAAAAATAAAAAAGAAAAAAGAAAAACAATCAAGTAAAAAAAGCATTCAATTATATAAAGATCCCAAGTAGCTAAAGTGCTGACTAAACATAAAGGGAACACGAATGGGTAGGGGGTGAAGGAAAGTATAAATATCAACTAGTTTTGTGATAATTTGCAGCAAGAAGTACCAGACTACCCCACAGGTATAGTTGTATGGCTGGGGGAGGAGATGACTTGTGATCTTTGAGCATCAATTGCCTGGCCTATAGGATGTGAGTTGAGAATAATCATGTCTACTGTGGGAGGTTATTTTCAGGATTATAATCAAGATCTAAATATTTGGCACTTAGTAGGTGTTCAGGACATGATGATCATCCTGCAGAGAGGAAGTAGGTGATAGTGTAGAGGGTTAAGAGCAGAGACTTTAGGGTTAGAGATTAGAATCTCATAAGTGTACAGGCCTTCTCTGTTTCTAAATCTTACTTCTTAAAAAATAATTGCTTAAATATACATTTTAAAGTTAGAGTTTGTCACAACTGGGTTTTCTGTAGATCCACGCTTAGAGAGGTGACTGTGAAGGAACTCTTTAGTATACATTAGGGAAATAATAAAGCTGGAGCTATGGATGAGCAAAGACAGAGGATTTTCTAATTAAACTACATATATATATATATATATATATATATTAGTTTTAATAGGGAAACTGCAAAGCCTTTCACAGGCAGATACAATTGTCTGCTTCATTTCCCTGTGGAAGAAAGAATTTAAAAATTCCAATCTTCAAATTTCAAAGGGAATGAGAATCTCCAGGAATTCCCTGAGAACTAAGACTTGAGGGAGGCTTGGAAAAAGTGGCAAGAATTTTAATGTTCAAGAATCTGAAAGTGACAGGAAAAATGTTAGGAATTCTGCTCTCATGAATTGCATAGAATCCTCAAAGCTCTGAATCTGTGCATAGCATGGGAGAATTTGAGGCATGAAGCACTGAGATTTAAGAGTACAGCTAAACAAGTATTTTTCTAAGAAAGAAATGAAGAATGAACGGAGCACCAGTATCTGTGAAATAGGGATGAGAATGTTAATTATATTTAAGTTTTTGTATTTCTTTGATTCTTCTTCTAATTATATTTTTTGATCACAATCCCTATGCTTAAAGCTTTATGATTTCCTTAGAAGCACATGACAAAAGAAAACAGCAGAGCTCTCATTTGAATCTTAGCTCTAATACGGCCAGTGGTGACTCCTCATCTGGATCAAGGCGAAGTTGATCCAGATGAGGAGTTACCACTGTCTTCATTTCAAAACACAGATATTCCCAGAAAGAGCTGGCACATTTGATTTTGCTTTAATCTTTTTTTTTTTCTATTTTGTTCCCTTGTGGTAGCTGGTAAATTGTAGCAAACAGAGATCAATAGTAATTGTCACAGCCAGTCGGGATAATCTACAAGCAAAAAGAACTTCCAGGAAGCCAACATAATTCTCTATATAAACCCTCAAATATTTGATGAATGTACCCTAGACACTGTACAAATAAGCACAATCCCGCATTGGCATCTCCAGCTAGATACAGAACTCTTTCATTGCTAGTTAGCAATGAAAACTAAAAGTGTGTATAACGCAATGTGTGTCCCACATCCTGACCAGCCATTTCTGATAGGCAGTCAGTATCACATGGAGTACTAAGAGAAAGACTAGGTTAGCGAGCATTCTTTTCCAGTTTTGAAAAATAACCAGAAAAGTAACTCATGTCTTAGGGATAATGAGTCAATAGTAAAGACTTTTTCAGTGGTAAACAGAACATTTATTTGGGGCATCTTTCCAAAATCTAAAGTTCATATTTTCTGGAATGTCAAAGTTAATGGAATTTGAATAAAAGCCTTTGTTGCCTCTTTCTTGGTAACTATGGCTGATGTTTTTTAAAAAGTTATCCCTAAATATATCCTTGTATGAAATAATAGAGAATAAAGTCATTCTCCAGTTTTTGATAGAGAAACATCCAGTATAAGGATTAAAGGGTTCACTTTAGAGGCAAAGTGAAGGAAGTAAGACATGTTGCATGTTCTAGTCTCTATCATAAGAATAAGCTGCCAATCTGAAGCATTTTTTGTTCTATTCTAAACAGAAAGTACAGCCAAACAACAAGTCAGAAACATGCTAGTTTTTCTCAATACCCATACATTACCCTTTTAAATCATACTTTAAACCATACTTTTGCTCCAGTTGGGCTGAGTGGCTCATGGCTGTAATCCCAACATTTTGGGAGGCCAAGGTTGAGGAATCATTTGAGGTCAGGGGTTCAAGACCAGCCTGGGCAACAAAGTGAGATCCACTCTCTACCAAAAAAAAATTTTTTTAATTAGCCAGGCATGCTGATTCCTGCCTGTAGAACCAGTTACTCAAGAAGCTGAGGCAGGAGGATTGCTTGAGCCTAGAAATTTGAGCCTGCAGCAAGCTGTGATTGCACCACTGCACTCCAGCCTGGGCAACAGAAGACCTTGTCTCAAAAAGAAAAAACAATGTGTTCCTTGGAACAACAGGGAAAATTTCTTGTAAGGTCAGCATAAAATAAAGCACATGGTGTAACTTCCCCCTCAACCAAACCACAAACAAATTATAGCATAAACAACCATGTCTTTATAAAGCAACAGCTAAAAATGTTTTCAAAGTTAGGACTGTAGAAAAAGGGACAATTTTTAAAAATGCAGCTTGATGTATTTTCTGGCATGGAATATCTTTTCTTGCAAGTTATCAAAATATGAAATACCATTTATCTAGTGGTTGCTACGTGCAAACTGCTATACTGCATGACATAAGTCAGCTCATTCATTCTTTCCCAAATCCTATGAAAAAATTATTATTATTATCCACTTTTTACAGGTGAGGAAAATAAGACTTAGAGAATCAGTTTCATGGCTGATAAATGATTAAGCCAAAATTCAAAACCATATCTGTCTGACTCCAGAATTAAAGCTCTATTTTTTTTTTTTTTTAGCAAGTTCTTTTTCCCTATAGCTATGGGTGTTTCCAAAAGAAGTGGCTTAAACATCTTTGCTCTTTTCTCTATACATTCATTCATTTAACTATTGCTTTTAAAAACACTTCCCCAAAATGAGTATGTTAGAATTAGAACGTTGCCTACCTGTAAGACTTTATGACTGTTGCTGTTTCACACATCCTACACTACTTCTGCATGTATGCATCATGTATCCTTAATTTCTTCCTCTCTCTCTCTTTTTTTTTTTTTTTTTTTTTTTGAGGTCTCACTCTGTTGCCCAGGCTAGAGTGCAGTGGCGTGATCTCCACTCACTGCTGCAACCTCTGCCTCCTGGGTTCAAGTGATCCTCTCACCTCAGCCTCCCAAGTAGCTGGGACTACAGGCCATGCCCAGCTATATTTTGTAGAGATGGGGTTTCACCGTGTTACCCTGGTCTCAAACTCCTGAGCTCAAGTGATATGCCTGCCTCAGCTTTCCAAAGTGCTGAGATTACAGGCATGAGCCATATCTCCTTAAATTCTGAAAATTTCTATTTTGAACACCATGCTCTGAATTCATAACAGGTAGTATATAAGTTTAGGCAGGGATTTAATTTATTTTGTCCTCAGTTTTTTTAAATCCTAGAAATAAGTACATTTAAATGCTCTCTGGTGTACACTGTACAATTCCATGAGTCTACAAATAGGCCTAAATGCCATCATATTAACTATTATGCCCCAAAGAGCTCCTTCCCAATGTCCCTGTTTGTCAATGCATATTTAAGCAGAGACTCCTGATGGAAATGAGGAAATGAATTGCATGACTATCTAGCCAAAAGCAGGTCAAGCAGAGGAAACAGAATGTGAGGTTGGAGCCCGACTGGTATGTTCAAGAAACCCACTAAAGGCCTTACAACTGGAGCAGAGAAAACAAAAGAAAAAGTGACACAAGATGAGGTGCGAGCAGGGCTAGCTGTGCCGATGTGCAGTCATAGAAGGCCATGGGCATAAAAGGGCACCACACTTTGTTTAATGCTCTGCCATCAGCACCTTGAAATGCTTCATAATATTTTTAATAAGAAGCCCCACATTTCATTTTGTACTGGGAAATGCAAATTATGCCAGTCCTGGGTTTGAGCAGTAGCAAAAAGTCAATTGCTGTAGAGTCTTTAGCCATTGACTATTGTAAGGACTTTAACTCTGAATAAGATGAGAAACCATTGAAGGGTTCTGAACAGCAGAATGACAAGCTCAGACTGTTTTTTTCTTTTAAATTACTCTGGCTCCTGCCCTTAGGATGGATTTAAGAGGACAAGAGCAAAAACAGAGAGTTTCAGCAAGAAACCAATTAGGAGACAATGATGAGTCAGTCCACGACAGTGCAGTAGAATTGGAAAGAAATGGTCAGAATCCAGGCATATTTTGGAGATGAAGCCAAAAACATATGCTGATGGATATAATGTGGGCTGCAAAAGAAAGACAGAAGTCAAAGGTGATCTCAAGATTTTGCACCTGAGCATTTGGAGAAGAGAGGAAGACTGAAAGAGGCAGGCTTGGGGTTATGGGAATCAGAAGTTTGGTCATAGATATGTTAAGTTGGAGATGTTTATTAGACATTCAAGGGGGAAGTGTTGAGTAGGTAGGTAGATATGCAAGTTTGGGGTCTGAGAAAAAGGTTTGGCCTAGAGATTTAAATATTTAGAGGTGGGGATGATGAAGAGGAACCAGCAAAGAAGAATGAGAAGGAGCAGCCATTGAAACAAAGGAATCAAGAGGGAGTATAACAGTACCCTAAGATTCAGAGAGGAAAGAGGAAAGGAGCTTCTTGTGCTCAGTTCGCCTGTTTGTCAATATGCTGATAGGTCAAGTAAAATGCAGCTGGGGAAGTGCCTGACCATTGGATTTCCCAAGACAGGGACTTGTAAAATGTTTTTCTGTGCTATTGGGATCCTTCTCCTTAGCGTTTAAATGTGAAACTTCAAGCATGTCAACTCCTTATTTACTGTCATGTCAATATTCAGCTATTAATTTTGGTAATCCACCCTCTTTATACATTTTTTAAAATTTTATTATATCCAGCCTTTACCAATATTACAACCTAGTTCAGACCCCTGTTATTTCAGGACTAGATTCCTGAGTACCCCTGCAAGCTGTCTCCTGGTTTAGGCTCATTAGCAACCGATCCTGCTTAGTCATCTGGAAACAAAAGCTTTCCTCAGGAATTTCCCAGGTTCTCTGGCTCTAAAAAGAAACATACACTGAGAAGCTTTTCTCACCCACTTCTCTACTCCAGTGCACAAACACACCCTCATAATGTACAGCACACTCCTAATACTTGTCAACAGCAAAGGTCTGCCTGAACTCCAAAGAACCCACAGTTAGAATTGCCACTTAGAGGAATTCCAAGAGGCCCCTTCGATTCATCAGAATTTGATGGACTGATCCAGTCTCCGTTAATCTATAAGGAAGTGTGAGAGATTGAAACATATCAACAACACTGATTAAGTTGGGCAAAGGACAGATGCTTTCCAATAAAATATAAGCTCATATACCTATTAGAATAAAGTAAAACTTTTAAAAAACTGACGATATTTTACTGCAAGGACAAGGAACACATGGAACTCTCATTTACTGCTGGCAGGAATTCAAAATGGTTCAGCTGCTTTGGAAAATAGTTTGGCAGTTTCTTATAAAGTTAAACAAATTCTTAGCATAAGACCTAGCAGTCCCACCCCTAGGTATTTAGCCCAAAAAAAACCTAAAATATATGTCCACACACAAAAAAATCTAAAAGCTAGCATTTACAGCAGCTTTATTCATAATCACCAACAACCAGAAACAACCCAAATGACCACCAGCTGATGAACAGATCAATCTTTCAAAAATATTGTACATCCATAAAATGGAATCCTGCTCTAGAATAAAAAAGAACCAAGTGTTGTTCTTTTAATGACATGGATGCATCTCAAAAGCAGCATGCTAAGTGAAGGGGACGGAGACAAAAGGCTACATCCTGAATGATTCGATTTCTATGGCATTCAGGAAAAGGCTAAACCTGTGCAGATGGAAAACAGATCAGCGTTCATTAGGGGCTGGTGGTGGGTAGAGGTGGGTGAGTCCAAAGGAACCTAAGGGGAACTTCTTGTGAATTAACTTGATTGTGGTTGTAGTTTAATGGCTTCTCAGGTTGTCAACACCATAAAATGTATGTTGAAAGTGATGCTTTTCACTACGTGCAAATATAAATAATACCTTCATAAACCTGATTTTAGAAATAACTAAGTTAGAATCATGAAAGAAAACGCGGGCAAGTACTTTGGTTTACTCACTGCTTTCTCTCTAGTACCTATAACGGTAACTGACATGTGATAAGCATTTATAGAAAGGAAGGAAGATAGAAAAAAGAGAAAGAGAGAAAGTGAAGGAAGGAAGTGGGGGAGGGAAAGAGGGGAAGCAAACAAAAGAGAGAAAGAAGTAAAAACAGAAAGGGGGATAAAGGAAGATCTAATTCTGGATTTTACATTCTTTAGATTCTCTAATACATAAATTCTGAAAACGGTATGTAGAATGGGCCACATAATATTTCTAGAATTTATTTATTAAGCATTTGATTCAGATTTCTTTTATAGTGTGAAGTAGAGCATAAAGGTTGTGTTTTAGATTTTTATGGGGGTGCATATAGCCCTCTTTCCAAATTGTAAAACACAAATAAGGATTATTAAGATCATGTACACTTCTACTTGAGATAATACAGATGTAAAACAGAAGAGGAAAACATGCCACACAATACGGTTTTTTTGTTTTGATTGAGAGTCTACAAGATAAGGACAAGTTTACCTTTGTGTCTAACTGTAGAATTTTCTATCTAAATTGCTTAAGCTAAAAGTTCAAAACCTGTCATTCAAAGATACATTTCTCCACATAGAATCATGAAAGCAAACATTGGAAACTTCCAGTAGCAACAATGAAAATCTTAAAGATAATTGCCTCTACTTCGCTTTTAAAGCTTAACTATTTTAAGTTAAAGTGCAAAAGCAGTATGTGATTCCAACATAATGGATGCCTCCATCAGGAGCACACTTCAAGAATAACAGCAGCCACGCACAACTGAGGCAGTGAGAAAAGAGTACACTAAAAGGTGCATGAAGCTGAATTGTCTAAATACAAACAAATGAGATAGAATTGGCATCTTACAAGATTTGGGAGATTATTTCGTAGATTAAATCTTTGGTTTAAAATTGGGTTTTCTTCTTTTGATTAAATTATCTTCCAGACACTTGGGCCTCGTGGAATTTCTGAGTGTCCCCAATCTTCTAATCACTTGTTATTACCAGCTTCAGTTTTTCAATGTCAACTATAGACCGTCCCTATGCAGTCGAGTCACCCCCCACTTTCTGGCAGATACTCGACTGTCTCTTACGCCAGATCTCTCCCTCAATCTCTGGATGGAAATAGCAACCCTTACCTTTCTGGAAAAGGTGGTAAGAAGTAATACAAACATATAAATCATGGTTAACAAATTGTACAGTGGAACAAAGGAATTGAATTGATTTTCTTCAGGAGAAAAAACACAAATGGTAAGCAAATGTGAGAAAATATTGAAACCTCACTTGGAGGTTGAATGGATTTCTATTAAACCACAAACCTTTTTAAGTGACATAAGAACCAGCTAGGCATGGGGGTTTGTGTTTGTAGTCCCGGGTACTTTGGAGGCTGAGGCAGAGGATTGACTGGTTGAGCACAGGAGTTCGAGGCAGCAGTGAGCTGTGATCGCACCACTGCACTACAGTCTGGGTGACAGAGGCAGATCCATCTCTAAGAATAATAATAGTAATAATAATTTTTAAAAAAATAAATCCTAAAATACAATATTAAGCCAAATAACACAGAATTCAAAGTTAAATACACAGCACACTTAGCTATGCAAATTTTTTAAATATTTAATATAAAAAGTATTAGACATAACCCAAAATTGTAATAGTAGGTCTCTATAGGTGATGACATTATGCTTATTGGCTTTCAGGTTTTTCTCACTCTTCCCTGTACATTCTAGGCTTTCTACATGAGAATAAATTGAAGACAGTATAAAAAATAATTTTTTAAAAAATCGATGTTTAGTAAAAGAATCTAGACACTAGAGTACATAAAGTAAGATTCCACTTATATAAGGCACAAAACAGGCAAAACCAAGCTCTGCTATTAGAAGTGAGGACAGGGGGTCCCTTTAGGCTAAAGAGAAAAGAGTAGCAGGGAGTATACGGAGGCCTGGGAGGTGCTGGTTACTTAGATAGACTCAGTTTTTGAGAATGAATAATTATTTTCACATATGCGCACTTTTCTGCATGTATATTATAAGTCACTCAAAGTGATTTTAAGAAAAACTATTATAGTTCCCATGCCAGAAAGAGGCAGAAGTGGATATTTTAAAGATCCTAGAAGTCTTCCTAAAACTATGCCCAAACATAACATTACCCAATTAATTAATCTGCTTTCTTGGTTGAGAACTTAATTCATTCCAACAGAGCAAGCAACCAAGTTTCTTTTAAAAGTTCAGGATTTAGTATACTAACCAGTCCTCCAGATTCTCACAGATCATACTAAATACCCATAAAAGCATTGAAAGGCTGGCAATAAAATGTCTACCAAACAGGCATACACATTAAAGAATTGGGCAATAGAGAGTGTGCCACTGCACTCCAGCCTGGGCAAGAGAGTGAGACTGTCTCAAAAAAAAAAAAAAAAAAAAAAAAATTAGGCTCATCCACATGTTTCTACTGGTGAAAAAAACCCATTGCCATTTCCTTCCTGTCAAGGAAGTAAGGACGCCTTTCATAACCCTTTTTCACAGGTGGATGGATGGCTGGCGGAGAAGGAGGACAGTAAAGCAGAAAAGAAAAAGAAGAGTGATGAACCTCAGTGGGATTTGTCCAGTAAAAGCCACATCTGAGCATAAGCAAAAAAAGATTCCTGAAAAAAATACATTCTGAAGCATGGGCACCAGCTACTTATACAGAGGCAGTCAATTAAGGACATGGTATATAAAGCAAACTGCAATGTTAAGAAATGAAAAATAATTTTTAACCAAGAGGTATTTTTAATAAAAAGTTATTAAAATTAGTAAGAGATGTGGCAAATGGAAAATATTATAGGAAGAATGTACATTCAAAGAGAGAAGGGATAATAAATTCTTGGGTGTGCTTCTTCCCCCTCCTCCATGTCCTTGTTTTTACCATCAAGAAACACTGATCCTCCTCCTGAAAAGTCCCTGAGATACAAATCCTTGCTTCCTCAATCGTGCAGCAGTGACTCATCTCGCTAGCACAGCTCGCCCCTTTCCTTTTCCCACGATTCAAAGTACCTTCAATTGAAAGCAGACCAGATTATTTGGCAACTTTAGAAGACAAGCTTTCTTTCAGGAGTCAGAGCCAAAGGGATTTCCCTGAGGAAAACACCAACAGGAAATGTGCACCAGTAGAAGGAGACTTGGGAGACCCGGCCGAGTCCTGCCTGCAGGACAGGTCAACTGAGTCACCTGGCTTGGGACTTTGGGAAGCTCAGTTAGTTGGTCTGCCCCTCTGTGACCACATCTACAAAATGATAATAAACAACATTGGTGCTGCCTACCGCTTACAGTTGTGGGGAATTCAATAATGCAATGGCCATTTAAAAGTACTCGCTACATTGTACAGCAAACAATGAGTTCCTGTTACTATTGTTACATCAGAAGTCAGTATTGAGAGATGGCCCATAGGCTCAGGTCAGCTGCAGTGTGAAAGATTAAAAGAAAGATTAGATACAGTTCCTAGACCAGGGCCCCCCAGCTGGACACCTCTGATTTAAAATCAGGTTGTCTCCAAACCTTTTGCCTGGCACTTTGGCTCACACCTGTAATCCCAGCACTTTGGGAAGCTGAGGCAGGCGGATGACTTGATTTCAGGAGTTTCAGCCCAGGCAACATGACGAAAGCCCAGCTCTACAAAAAATAGAAAAATTAGCTGAGAGTGGTGGTGCACACCTGTAGTCCCTACTAGGGAGGCAGTGGTGGGAGGATGGCTTGAAGCCAGGAGTCGGAGGTTGCAGTGAGCCAAGATCACACCACTGTACACCAGCCTGGGCAACAGAGTGAGACCCTGTCTCACAGAAAAAAAAAAAAAAAAAAAAGAAAAAGAAAGAAAAGGAAAAGAAAAAACAAAATCAGGCTGTGACAAGTATCACTCTCTACATGTAGCAGAAACCGCTTCATGGGTAAAAATCAGAAGCTATACAGTGACTTCTTTAACCATGGACATGACAGCAGAAAATAATAAAATAATTGCTCAATAATAAAATGGTGCTCTAGTTCCTGCTTCCTTTCCCAAGGCCCAACCTTTGGAGTCCCTGTTATAAACTGAAATGAGAATAAATTAAAAACAATATCAAAACTACTTTTTAAAAAGCATGGATGTTTAGCAAAAGAATCTAGACACAAAAGAGTGCATACAGTAAGATTCCACTTATCTCTGCCCCCGCACCTTTCCAAAAAGTTTCATTTTTGGACTAAAGTAATTTACAGTTTCGAAGCCTCATAGTGGTGCAAAGGAGGGCCAGACAGAGGACCTGGCACCTCACACTTCCCAGTGCAGTCATTGTCAGTGTGAGGCACTGCAATGACCTGTCGACTGAGGAAGGCTTGACCAAAAAGAACAGATGATGGAGCTGAGGAGAGGATGAAGGAGGATCAGACGGCAGGCTGCTGCAGTGACCGAGCAGAAGAGTCCAAGGCCAACACAGTGACCACAGATACAAGGACAAAATGACAAAGATGAAGGATAGCATGTGGTAGTCCCCGCAGAGTTTAATGCAAGCCACATATATAATTTTACATTTTCTATTAGCCACATTAAATAAGGATAAAAGCTATAAAGAAATAGGTGAAAATAATTTTGTCATATATTTTATTTAATTCAATATATTCAAAATATGATCTTTCCATGTATAATCGATATTCTTTAAATATGAATGAAATGTTTTACTTTCATCTTTTGTACAAAGTCTTCCAGATTCAGTATGTATTTAACACTTACAGTTCAACCCTGTGAGGACTGGCCACCTCTCAAGTGCTCAGAAGACACATGTGGCTAGTTGGTCATCACTGTGGACAAGGAAAGTCTAGAGTCTTAAAACACCTTTAGATGTTTTAGTCTATCTCCTTTCACAACCTACAAACTGGACCAGATTTACTGATTTTTAAACCCAAATCTTTGACTCATCAAAATGGATTGTATGTCCAATCCATTTCATGTTCCAAAATCTTCCACTTTGAAGAGTCTGCTCACATAAACTAAAAGCAATGTTCACCGTGCCGTGAGTGTTCTAGCTAAAATAACCACAGTTAGAGCTCAATAAAATCTCTAACTCCCCTTCACTGCTGAGACATTAACACACTTCTAACCACAGAGCTGAACAAGCAAATCTTTTAAGTGATAATGAAGCAATGATTAGAACTTAACACCTTCTAAAAAGGAAGCTCATTGTGACAGCTGTTTAAACCTCTAAGCCCTAATTCAAAACCTCTCAATTTTGTTTTTGACAGGGAAAATGAGATTGATTTCTACCATCTAAAATATTATTATTATTTCTATAATTTCATTCTCTTTTCCTAGAGGAAACATAAAAATAACTAAATTTAATACAATCATCATCGCAATAACCATTTAATAATAAAACTACTCATTAGTGGATAGTTTTAAGACAACAATGAAATATAAACAAAGAATCTGTTTCTCATGAGGTTGGGCATATCTGACCACGGCTTCAGGAATGGGGGCTTTCTCTTCGCCCTCACCAAGTCGGAAATGGTGTTCACGTCCTGCAAGGCAAGATTGGGGCTCAATTCACCTCCCTAACTTCTCTTCTATCTCAGATGCCCTATCTTCCTAAGGCACCAAGCCTAGAGTGTATATGAAAACTATAATGGACACCATTTTTCTTCTTCCTGAAGCAGATTCCAACTAATCTGCCTTTTTCTGGATGTTTTACCACTCAGAGGCAGCTGGGACCAAGTTCAACCATGTGGCTAGGTAGTCAGGCCTTCTCTTGTGTGACCAGGCATGTCTCTGGGAACTTGGTTCTATGACAGTCCTTACCTCCTTCTCAGAGACAGGTGCCCCACTCAGAAACAAGTGCTCTAAATCTGCAGTATGACAGAAGAAATTCTGCCAGCAGACGGCCTTAAGACTTGAACTGCAACATCAGCTTTTCCCTGGTCTCCAGCCTGGCAGCCCATCCTACAGGTTTTGAACTTACCAGCCTCCATAATCATGTAGGCCATTTCCTTAAAACAAATCTTTCTCTCTGCAGATACACATCCTACTGGCTCTGTTACTCTGGAGAATCTCGACTTATACCATCATGCACAATGTTTCACAAGTTTAGTTGGTGATTTAATGGACGATGCTGCTAGTGATTTCTGACCAAGCCTAGGAGAGTTTGAAGATTCCTCTTGAACACAGGGTTGTCTCTTAAAACCTCCATCCCAGCCCTCCCCGACTGCATAGCAGTCATGGGTTCAGGTAGAGCGGACCTCACCCCTCACTCCAGGTGGGACCAACATTGGTAATCCAGGCCTAAGCCATTCCTGCCCCTAATTCCCTGCCCATGGAAAGTGGTCAGAGATAGTCTGTTTGAAATTTGTAGCAAATGCCCTGTCTCCCTCTGAGGGGGAAGGAGGAGTATCTCGGCTCTGTGGCTTCTGCAATTCACCTTGTGACCATGGGGGAAGTCATCCTTAAGATGAGGAAGGGACAAAACAAGCACAGAAGAGTGGAGCCGTGTGAATCGGGCCTAAAACCCTCCCTACTTCTAGCATGTTTGTGCATTTGAACCAGCCTCACACCTGACCGAATGGCAGCCTCATCTAATGGATCGAAGCCACATTCCCACTGGATGGTGGCTCAGAATATGGACGTGATGCCCTACGTGTGGTCTCTCATTTGCCCCACTCTAGCATTGCTGTGTTTGCAGAGCTTCAGCCTTTCTGGGATTCTCCATGGTGAGGGTACCCGATCCTTAGAACTTCAGACTGCTCCGCTTCATTCGCTCTGTCATTTCTCACCAGAACCGGAGCACTGCCCAGCAAAGCAGCCACCTGGTAGGCGTTCTGAAACCCTGCCTTATCTTCTCCATATATATATGACTTCCTGAACAACTGTAACAAATGAGAGCAGAATCCCTCCACTCGCCACCACCCCCAGCCCATGCCATGGCACTACCACCCACCTGATAGTATGTCAGATGAGGACCCTGGGGGAGAGAGATGCTGCTTGGTCAGAGATTGTTTTCCCACCTTCTGGAAAATTTCCTACCTGCCTCAAAGGCCAACTTTAGAGCCCAGTTCTCCCCCAGCCCCACCTGTAGCATTTCAATTCCCAGCTAAAGACCCAGCACATTCTGTTAGCACATCTTAGTCTGTAAACTGTGAGAGCATGAGGAGCCATGTGTGGCTGTCTCCTTGAAAATGGGCTGAGAATGGCCTAACTGGAGGAGGATGAATGGAATGGGGGATGTGGTGATCTTAGCCACTATCTCACACCACCAGCATGCAGCCCCACGAGCTCCCTTCTAACTGAAGTCTTGCCATATGTGTTTAAAGAAATATAGGCAATTGCCCATACCCAAGATATAAGGGGGTCTAGGAAATAGAGTGTTTGTTTGAATTATCCTTTGAGCAAGCAAAACTAAGGAATCATGACAATGAGAGGAAGTGTCAAAATGCATTGAAAGATTTTAGACCACAAATGGGACATGTTATCTACACTTGTCCTTACTAAGTGCACAGACACTTGGGATGGGAATAAAAGTACAATCAATGGAAATTCAAGCTCAAGTTCACACTTTACCAGAACGACTGGCCCTCATTCATGCCTGGTGCTGCTGCCCAGAATGGGTCACCCTGCCAGACTTCATTCCCCACAGTGGCTTTCTTCCAGAGGCCGACTGTCCTTTCTGCCGTCCTTCATATCTGTTTTTAAATGTCCCTGAGTCTCATTTGTAGGTGGGGTTAAGGCCATCTCAAGAGATTCCCAGTCCAGTTCAAATCAGGGGATGTGCCTCAGCACCTGTGTAAGACTCCCATCCATTTCATGGCAGTGAGGAAGTCCCCCAGTATATTCTAACCATTACCAGATTTGCTTGTCCTAGGCACTCTGAGGAGCTCTAGCTGGTGATTGTGCCAAAACCAGCTGTCCGAGTCTCAGCTTTAGCCCCATGAAGTAACCAGAGTGAAAGTCAGGAATGTCAAAGTGGAGTAGGCTTGTGTATGAAGCGTGCTGGGATTCGGGGCCAGAGGAAAAGAGAATGAAACCGTGAGCACACGATGCTGACCAAAAGAGAACGCTACCCATGATTTATTTATCCAGTGCTTTCTCTGTTCCAGGCACTGAACAACTCATGTGCCTTCACTGAACCCTCACACCTACTCTATTGAGGTGAGTATCACTGTGGCTCCCAATTTACAGAAGACGAAAATGAGGCACACAGAAATATAATACTTAACCAAGGTTCTAAAGCTATTAAATGATGGGGCTGAAATCTGAACCCACTGAGTCTGGTTTCCCATACTTCTTTTCTTTTTAGAGATAGGAGGTCTCACTCTGTTGCCCGAGCTGAAGTGCAGTGGTGCTGTCATGGCACAATGTAATCTTGAACTCCTGGCCTCAAAACTCATCCCACCTCAGCCTCCAGAGTAGCTAGGACTGCAGGTGCATGCCACCATACCCAGCTATTTTTTTTATTTTTATTTTTTGTAGAGATGTGGTCTCCCTGTGTTGCTCAGGGTGGTCTTAAACTCCTAGCCTAAAGTGAGCCTCCTGCCTCAAGAGCCAGCACAGCCAGCCAGGCTTCTCATACTCTTAATAAACTCCTGCATTCCCTGACAAAGGGACTAGATATGTGCATTATCAGGAAAAGATATCTTTTCTGTTGGATGCTGCTGGGAACACACTCAACAATTTTGCTTCCCTGAACTCCACATTTTTGCCATGATTCCATCCTAACTATTCCTTTTTGGTGCAGTTTTCTAAAAAATATGGTTATGTCCTCAGGTAGGTCTCAGTTAGATTGTTCCTCCCTGCTTTGGCCTAAGGAATAGTGTTGGCCTCATTCTATCCTGATCTTAGTAAGTAAGCTCTTCTAGTCTTCTATCAGACTGCTCATATATTTAACTTGCCACAGATGGCTAAGGAATGGGGTGGAGGTACAATAGCTGTGGTTGGCAAGTGCAGGAGCTAATAAAGGCAAAGCCAGGAGAAGCACAAGCTGACCGTGGTTAGATTTGCCACGTGCAATGATTGGAATCTAAAGCTGTCAACACGTTTTTCAAAAACACAGTCATTTCTTATGAGTCCATAGGAAAATACACACTTTCTAAAATTCCTATTTTATTTTCTCTACCGCTATTTTGTGGTTGCTAGAAGCCCAAAGTGAGAGTAGAAAGTGGTTTCAAGACTCCGTTCAAAGGTCTTCCCCTACTGTAAAAAGTTTCCTAACCACTCCTCACCACTTGAGTAGAATTCACTGTTCCCTGCGGTGTTCTTGCCAGAGCTGGCCACACTTCCATTACAAGATAAATGTGTGATGCCCTTTTTAGGTTACAAATCTCTCCCTCTCTCTTCTCTCATTTGCCATTAGAAAATAAGCTCTCTTTAAATCACTGAGGAGCAGGGGAGACGATGTAGCAAATAATAACACAGCTAACGTATTGGGACAAGTCCTAACGTGTATGATAGAATATATTGTTTGCTGAGAATGATGGCAAGGAAAACCTGGCCAGCCCCCACAAGTGTAAAACTGCTTGGGGCATTCTAAAATAGCAAAATAGTACATGTATATCATACACCGGTTAAAACAATTCTTTAAGCACGGGTTATGTGACCTTGCCCCCATGGCTCCTTCGTGGAGAATACTTTCTGGTTTGTCTTTGATCAGTGGTAAGCAGGCACCAGCTGCCTGCCTAGTTTATTTTTGTCTCTATGAGAAAACACAGAACACCTGCTTGTTAATAATAATCACCTGTTCAGAGAGACTAACTACATGGGTCAGCTTCTGCTCAAGGCCCTCAGCCTGGAATGGTGTCAGCTCCCTGAGGCTCTCAGCTCAGAAGGCTGTTGGCCCTCAGTCCCACTTTGCCATTCTATCTGGGTGTCTGCTTCTTAATTTCTTCAGTGCCGCCTGGGCAGGGGTCCTCTATTGCTGAGCTGGTCTCAGTACTAACGTTTATCTAATAACACAGCTAGTGTTCATCTAATAACATAGCTAACGTTACTTGTCAGGTAGGGGACTGCAAATTTTTCGTTAACTATCTCATTTCACCTTCATGAAGATCCTATGCTGTATACATTATTCTATCTCCACTTTACAAGTAAGGAAACTGAGGCACAGAGAAGACAAGTCCCTTTCCCTGGATCACATGATGAACCAGTGGTGATGGGAGCCCTGAATGCAGGCAGTCCAGCCTCAGGGCTTCATGCTTGATCATGGCACTGCACAGTCTCACCCACCAAATGCCTGACTGGGCCTGGCATGGCAGCTCACCCCTATAATCCCAGTACTTTGGAAGGCTGAGGCCAAGGCTGGTGGATCATGAAGTCAGGAGTTCAAGACCAGCCTGACTAACATGGTGAAACCCCATCTCTACTAAAAACACAAAAATTAGCCAGTCATGGTGGTACGTGCCTGTAATTTCAGCTACTCAGGAGGCTGAGGCAGGAGAATCGAATGAACCCAGGAGGCAGAGGTTGAAGTGAGTTGAGATCGCCCTATTGCACTCCAGCCTGGCGGACAGAGCGAGCCTCTGTCTCAAAAAAAAAAAAAAAAAAAAAGAAAAAGAAAAAGAAATTCCTGCCTTACTAAAGACTGTTTTGCTCACTCCTAACCAGCAACTAGGATTTCTACGACAAAATCAACACGTTTTTCAGATGGTACATTCCCATGCAGATAAAATTATTCTCTATGTACTTAGGAGTAGTAAGAAATTACATTTTCATTTTTGTTTGCTTTCTTGTCTGAAAAGTCGTAGTATAAATTTTCAATCACACAAACTGAGTGTATTTCAATTCTCTTTTTAAAGGTCTAGATGTCAGCAAATATACATTCTCTGACCAAAGTACTGGTTGTTACAACTTGACGATGTAGGGAGAAGAGATTCTTTTCTCACCCATTGTTAGGTTCATGGCCAAGGCACCTAGAACAAAAGACAGATTAACAACAAAGTGCATACAAGTGTATTTAATATAAGTTTTTTTACGCTTAGGTTTGATGAAGAGTGGGCAGCCATACAGAAGGATGCTTGGAGGACAAGGCTGTGATCTAATGTGGTCATAAACTGAGGGGAACTTAGCAAGGCCTGCTTGTAAGCTACTTTACTCTGTCCCTATCATGGACCTCTGGATCAACCTGCACCCTTGAACAACTCCCCCTCTGGAAGAAACCTCAACTGCAGGGCCCTGTCTATGCCCCAATCCAGCAGGAAGTAGTTAAAAAGCAATTGACACTCATGTCCCAACAGCAGCTGGACTTTGCTGTTCAGATGGCGGACTGAGGGGACTGTGTTAACTTCTGTTCCCAAGTTAACACAGTCAAAGGCAAGAACTTCCCAGTGCCATACCTCATCCACCACCCCCATGTGGGAGCCTAGGGTTCTTTGACTAACTTTCGTAGGCAGGAAAGGTAGACTGCCCAGGTGAGCTCCCTTTGTTTAGAAAGCCCAGGAAAAGCTACGGGAGGACTGTGGGCCGGGCAACCAATCCAGCATCAGAGTCAAAAATCAGTCACTCCAGAGGAAGTTTGGAAGAACTCTTCTCACTGGATGAGGACTTGAATGGGGCAGGAGTAACTCCCAGATTAAAAGTCCCCCCTGCCCCTTACCTGTGTGCAGACTCCATCTCTGGATCCTCTCTCATGACAGCATGGGAGTTCCCTGCCCCCAACACTTCTCTTTCTCTCTCTCTGCCTAATAAATCATTTTTCTGCAAAACTCTTTGGGTCCAATATTTACTTGAACGAGCCCACCGCACCTCCAGGGCCTCTTCCCCCATTCCTGGGCCAGAGGGGCCAAGAACCTGGAACACCTGGTTACAATCAGAGACAAAAAAAAAAATTCCTTCCTTCCTGATATAAAAGAGCACTCTGGAATGTGGCCTTATAACCTCCTTCAGACAAAGGCCCAAGAATTCTTTTTTTTTGAGAAGGAGTCTCGCTCCCCTCATGCAGGCTAGAGTGCAGTGGCGTGATCTCGGCTCACTGCAACCTTCGCCTTCCAGGTTCAAGCAATTCTCCTTCCTCAGCCTCCTGAGAAGCTGGGGTTACAGGCATGTGCCGCCACACCCAGCTAATTTTTAGTAGAGACAGAGTTTCATTTTGTTGGCCAGACTGGTCTTGAACTCCTGACCTCAGGTGATCCACCTGCCTCGGCCTCCCAAAGTACTGGGATTACAGGGATGAGCCACCATGCCTGGCCCTGAGAATTCTTTTATAACCTGCTTCAGGGCAGAAGTGTGGGAAAAAGTCAGAGAGTAGCCTTCTCACTTCTGCTGTTTCTCCAAATGCCCACGTACCATATTTTCGGGTAGTATGTTCTAAACCCCATCATTGGCAAGTGCCTACATGTAAGACACAAGAAGGTAACACAAATCAAGCTGCAGAGTGTAAGACAGTTGAGATGGTGGGCATGTGGTTCAGCTGTGGAATTGTGGGCCATAGAGATAATATTTTTGTTTCTGAACAGTTAGGATTTTCTGAGCCCAGCTTACTGACTCTTGGAATCTGTGCTAAAGAACAAGCCTGGAGTTAACTTCGAAGTGATTAATTAGTGAGAATGCCAAAGAAATTTACCTCCCCAAAGATACCTGTGTTTTCATTTCAAGGAAGAATTAAATTCCCAGGACCATGGAGACATGTCTTGGGATGTAAAGCCAGAGACACTAGTCTCATCTTTCCAGTGGGGAAATTTATTTACATTCCAAAAGCTAAGCACCCAGGATCCTTCTTTCTTATCCCAAGAAGAATGTGTTTATACAAGGGACCAAAGGATTTCCCTTCATTTCTTGGAGCGGGAGGGAAAGTTGGCCCTTTCTCCTGTAGGAATGCCCAGATTCATTTTGAAGGTTATCGTCACTTACAGTAGACACCATTGCATGTAGGATGACATATGCAGTCTACGTGTACATCTGGGTCTCGTTGCATAACCCCAGAGATAAGAACTGGGACAAAGAAAGCTGGCAAAATGATTTGCTGTAAGTAAAAAAAAAAGTATCCTGCTCTAGAAATCTAGTATTGGCATTCAAGATAATCATATTAAATATAGATATTTAAAACTTAACAGGGCTACATGCCCTGCCTAGAACCAATGAAAATGGAATTCTCTCTTTTGGCGAAACAAAACTTTTCTGTTGGCTGAATTTAGGTTGTGAGCTGCTAGTCTGTGGTAACTAGTATAAGGTATGCCCTGCCTTTTGAAAAATGAGCCATCATACCATGATTGGAAAGGCACCCAAAAGACCCCTTTGCCCAGGGCCAAGTATTTTATTGTGTCCTTTCTTGTCAAGACCTCCAGCATCACCACTGGATACATTGGTTTTGCTAGTTAAGAACTGTTCAAGCTGGGCGTGGTGGCTCACACCTGTAATCTAGTACTTTGGGAGGCCGAGGCAGGCAGATCACCTGAGGTTGAGAGTTCGAGACCAATCTGACCAACATGGAGAAACCCCGTCTCTACTAAAAATACAAAAATTGGCCAGGCGTGGTGGCACATGCCTGTAATCCCAGCTACTCAGGAGGCTGAGGCAGGAGAATCACTTGAACCCAGGAGGCAGAGGTTAAGATGATCCGGGATTGCACCATTGCACTCCAGCCTAGGCAACAAGAGCAAGAATCCATCTCAAAAAACAAAAAAAAGAACTGTTCGGATGCCAAAATATCTAGGAGTGTCCACCCAAAATGGTTATCAAATACTGATGTCAATAAATTAATTTGTTCAATTTGTTCATCTATCATTACCTGGAGCCATCTAAGAGCACCTGCCTATGGAATACAGAACCATTGACCTAGATGTTAATGAAAGATCAGGATGGAGAGATGCCTTCAGCTGAAGCCTTGTGAACTATGGGAGTTTTTGGTATTGTCCAAGTAGGAGGACTCTGGGCTTCTGAGAAGCAGCAAAAAGTCACTGGGCTTTGGTGTGTGGTGAAGGAAGTGTGAAAACTGGAGGGGAAGACACACTGAAAGAGGAAGTGTGAGGCTCTGAGGACAAACTACATGCTTCTTTAGATTACTCAGTTCTTTTTAGCAACAGTTTTTTCAGCCTAGTGTTTAGTGTGATATTGAGAAATGTTTTCTAAAAGAATCGGGTAGCTGCCCTTTATGATGCTGAAATGGCTAAAAATTTCATGGCTAGAAATGAAATTCATTGCGTTCTTTTTTTTGGATAAGTCTTGCTCTGTCACCCAGGCTGGAGTGCAATGACACAATCTCGGGTCACTGCAACCTCCACCTCCAGGGTTCAAATAACTATCTTGCCTGAGCCTCCCGAGTAGCTGCGACCACAGGTGTGTGCCACCACGCCCAGCCAATTTTTACATTTTTGTAGAGACAGGGGTTCACCATGTTGGCCAGGCTGGTCTTGAACTCCTGGCCTCGTGATCCACCTCCCAAAGTGCTGGGATTACAGGCATGAGCCACGGTGCCTGGCCCATTGTGCTCTTTTAGTTGCAAGGAGCAGAGACTTGTAGGTTACCTTTAGTGACAAGGGATATTGGTAAATATGCGTGAGAATGTTGGAAGAGGAAAGCCTCGCCAATGAGCTCTTCCCCAGAGAGCATAGTGAGGAGCTCTGTTTGGGGGCACACAGTGGTTCTGCTAAGCCTCTGGCTACCGGGCCTCTTGTTCTCCCCCTCAACAAGTGATCTTCTTTGCTTATTATTCTAGTCTTCTATATTCTGTACTTGAGTTTGTTGATTCTTCTTTTCTCTTTTCTCCCTTCTGCCCAGTCATCCTCTTCTCCATCATGGATTGCATTCCAACTCTCTGAAAGATAATCTATTTAGGTTGGCCTGACACTGAGTAACAAAAAAAATTTCAGCACAATTAACAGAAAATCAAACGGATAGCCACTTAAATCAATAGGGGTTTATTTTTTCTCCCATAAGAAGCCAAAGGCAGGTGGTCACAGACACTGGTTCAGAAGCTCAATGCTGATGATGATTCAGGCTTTCTATCTTCCTGTTCTTCCACTGGTAGCTGTTGACTTTTCATCTTCAATCTTGTTGCCTTATGGTTGCAAGATGCCAAGATCTGCTGCAGATCTAGGCATCACTGGATCTACTTTCAATGCAAGAAGTTTGGAAAAGGGCCAAGGCCAGCAAACCCTCCTGTTGCATCTGCCCCTTCTATGAGAAAGGAAAGGTTCCTCCAGAATGCTTTCCAATCCTCTCCCCCATTATACCCCGACACCCACCATGCATACACATATCTTACAGACCTCTGCTTGTGTTTCATTGACCAAAACTACATCATATGCCTACACTTAGATGCGAAAAAGACTGGGAAAGTGAGTAATGAGCCTGTCTAGCCTCTGTAGCAGGGAGGCAGCAAGGTAGAAGGGGACTGAGAAGAGCTGTTAGCAGTCAGCTAATGAGTATCATCTGCCACAGTCACCACGAAGCATGTGGCATCTGTCCTAGGCAGTGCACTAAGACAAGCCATCTACTAGCAGACTTGACTGTCTATAGATAACCATCTTTAGGCCAGGGGTTGGTCTGTTATGATCGGATGTTAGCATGAGAGCTAAGAAGGGGGTTGAGTGCAGGGCAAGAGGCAAGTGCTTTGTTGAGCACCAGTATGATATCCAAATATCTCTCTAAATTCTTATCAGTGACCCAATTATAGCTTAGCCAGCCATAAATTCACTATACCTGCTTCAGTCCCACACCTCTTAGAAGTTTGTTTTGTACATCATGTATTTATTTAATAGGTGGCCACAGACATTGGTTCAGCTGCTCAATGCTGGCATTGATGATTCAGGATTATAAACATAATCATCATGTTGATGATTCAGGATTATCAATATTCCATAAATATTAATGGAGTAATAGGCACTTGTCTAGGTGCTCAGGATCTGACAGTGAAGAAAACAAATTTTTCAGTGAAAGAGGGAGACTACTGAAACAAAATTTTATATGTGTGTATATATACACATATATTTATGTATGCACACACATACACACAGATGCATTTCCTTAAATCTCAGATTAAGTCCCTATTTATGCACTTATAATCCTATTATGCTCCTTGGTAACAATTACTACAATTTCAGTAATTATTTGTGAAATATATATGCCTATATGAATATATTCAACATATACAATATATTCATATTTAATTCATATTTAAAAGCTGTATTAAATTTCCAGTAGAATCTCCAGATGGTAATTAGTACTATGGAATAAACAAAGTTAAATAAGGGACAGCGTAAAGGCATGGGTAGCGTGTGGCTATAATTGACAGACTAATCAGGGGAATTTAGAGCTATATGCTTCAGCCACAAACCTTTACACTGTTTCCTTTAAAGGGAAGCTGGCAGACATTTCTGCTCTGGAGAAAAGAGGAAGGAAACGCACTGTGCTCAGAGCCAAAATGCAGTTTGTGCTGCACATCAAAGCTGTGTTCTCATTGGATCATATTTCTAGCTTCTTCAATTATTTTATTTGGCCTATTAACTTGAAAGCCATATGAGTGTGGTCTTCAAAATGTACCCTTGTTCCTGAGCAGCACTTCAGTATACACTTGGCTTTAGAATGATCTACGCTCCTCCCCAACTTGTTTTCTTGATTTAAAAAACTAATCTGAGGCTCTAGTGGGGGACCAATGTATGCTTGGATATTTTCCAGCCATTAGGCACTGGAAATTTACCAGGGAAAGCTGGCACTGCTCATTTGTTTCTATGTTAGCTGTATGAGATTTTTACATGGGATTTAAAAATAGTTTATTGATCTTCTTCCTACCTCTCTCATTAGTCTGTGGCCACACCCATCTCTTAACTTTATTCAGGCTAATTTTCCCTTATCCTTCAGGTCACAACATAATGGTAATTTCCTTAAGAAAGAATTTCCCTAAGTCCAGACACAGTGGCTTACACCTGTAATCCTAGCATTTTGAGAGCCTGAGGAAGGAGAATCATTTGAGTCCAGGAGTTTGAGAACAGCCTGAGCAACACAGCAACAAGATCCCAGCTCTACAAAAAATTTGAAAATTAGCCAGGCATAGGGTCAGGTGTGGTGGCTCATGCCTGTAATCCCAGCACTTTGGGAGGCCAAGGCAGGCAGATTGCTTAAGCTCAGGAGTTTGAGATCTGCCTGGGCAACATGGCAAACCCCATCTCTACAAAAGATACAAAAAAATGCTTGTGGTCCCAGCTACTTGGGAGGCTGAGGCGGAAGGATGGCTTGAGCCTGGGAGGTGGAGGTCGCAGTGAGCTGAGATTGTGCCACTGTACCCCAGCCTGGGTGATACAGCCAGACCCTGTCTCAAAAAAAAAAAAAATTTAGCCAGGCATGGTGATGTACACCTATAGTCCTAGGCATCTGGGAGGCGGAGGTAGGAGGATCACTTGAGTTGATCCGGGAGTTCGAGGCTGCAGTAAGCTATGATCACTGCAGCCTAGATGACAGAGTGAGACCCTGTCTCAAAAGAAAGAAAAAAGAAAAAAAATGAATTTCCTTAAAATGTAGACTAAGTTAAATTCCTGTTTATGCTCATTTAATCTCTTCCCATTGCCCTCCTTGGGAATGATGACCACAATTTTAGTACTTGTGTAATTCCTTATTTAACAGCTATCTCTCTCAGTAGACAGTAAACTCCATGAGGGCAGGGGCCATGTCTGTCTTGCTCAGGTCTTTATCTCAGTGCCTCACCATGTCCATCACACACAGTATCACTCGATAATATTCAGCCAATTAATAAATATCTTTAGTCTCCAAATGACTAACTAGCACAGTCTTCAGAAGAATAGGTAGGGTGGTGGGTGCTGTGATTGTGAAGCTTGCACAGATTCCTCTCAGGAATAGAAGACTGAGTTCTGTCCCCTTCCTGATGCTCGGAGTGCTGCTAGTAGACACCCTCAGCTGTCAGCCTTCCTCTGGGGAATGCCTCCGGGAAAGAAATGGACAGCCCCAGAATCATGTGCCATTTCAGGGACAGTTTGTATTCAATGAGTAATCAGTGCTGGGCTTTAAGGCCCAGCCCCTCATACCAACTCGAGACACTTTGACAAGGCCATCCCAGCTCCAGAGCTCCCCCTTGGGAGCCTCTATTGGGATGGCATCACAGATCAACTTCTTCCTCTGCTCTGCTTCCTCCACCTCCCCTTCACAGAGGTTTATTCCAAGAACACTCCCTAATCAATGATGCCTTATACCTTAATCTCGGCCTCAGAGTTTCCCACCAGGGTAACTCAACCTGTGATGAATACTACAAAAATGTTTACAAACTGGATATCATATTTTGTCCTACTCCATAAACGCCTAAACAGTAAAGATCAGTTATTTATCCTTGCATCCTTACAAAGACTAGAAGGTGTCTTCCATATAGCGGACATCAGAAACACATCAAAGGAAATATTCTCCCTAAACTTAGTCTAGATTGGGCTAAATTCTTCTTATTCAAAGTGTGGTCCTATTGAAAGGGGCATTGGCATCCCCCTGTGTATTTTGTCCAAAATACAAAATCTCAAGACCCAACCTGATTTAGAACTACTGAATCCAAATCTGTATTTTATTATATGGTTCACATGTACGTCAAAGTTTGAGAAGTACTAAGCTAAGGGATTTATTTTTTTTTTCTTTTTTTTCTTTTAGAAATGCTTGTGATTTCTGCACATTGATTTTGTATACTGAGACTTTGCTGAAGTTGCTTATCATTTTAAGGAGATTTTGGGCTGAGATGATAGGGTCTTCTAAATATACAATCATGACCTGGCTGATAATCCCTCTAGTTTATATAGTGTCTTCATAAAGTTTTCCTTCTTTAAAATTTTCCTTAACACTAGTAATCATGCACTCTTTCCCTCAACAAATACTAATTGAGTGCCAAGTAAAGATGTCAGCTCTATGGAGCTTACACTTTAGAAGGAGAAGAAAAAAACAAATACCAAGGTGTATATTATAGTGTGCAGTAAGGTGAAAGGTGCCAGGAAAAAAACAGCAGGCTGGGGTAAAGAGGAGGAGAGGGTGAGTTGCAATTTAAATTTTACAGTCATGATACTCAGCAGGTGAGATCATTAGACATAACCATGTTTGAGCACAAGCGCTGAATGACTTAGCAACGTGGCTGCAGTGGTACGGGAGAGATACAAAATAACAAAGTCAGAGAGGTAAGAGAGCAGACTTCTTCATGTGAGGCTGCCTAATAAACTGTGATTTGACACTGAATTGCTGAGAAGGTAATGCAAATAGTTTTTTCTCCAAGAACAAAGTAGTTCTTGGCCAAGCCGATTTGATTTGGGCTGTAGGAATCTGCACAAAGCATTTCACTGGCTAAGCCTTAGCTTCTCCAAATGAAAAGGCAGGGATTGGAAATGGCCGGGATTGGAAATGGCCTTTGAAGCCGCTTTCTCTTAAAAATGTCAGGCTCCAAGACACCTAAGTGAAGTCTAAGATGGTAAAACAAAGATTGTGGTTCGGCTGTGGCCTAATGCAAACTTTCGCAACCCCAGGATACTGAAAAAAACTGGAAGAATTGCGGAATGGGGTGCCAGGCTGAAAGATCTTAACCTTTGCACTCAAGTTCCTCCCACACCCAGAAACCCAAGTCCCGCGGTAGCTGGGCGCCGTACTCACTGCGACGTGCAGCGCCTGAGCCCGCCTCCCGCAGCTTCCCGGACTTCGCCCCGCCCCCGCCCTGGTCCCGCCTCCCGCCTCCCGCCTCCGCCGGCCTAGACCCGGCTACGGAAGTGACGCGAGGCCGAGGCTGGAGGGCTGCGCCGGGCCCGCCGTCGCTCCGGGTGGGACCCGGCGTCAGTCGGTAGCAGCATGGCTCTTCTTGTTCTCCTAACCCTTGCCATGCAGGGTGTGAGCAGGGCTGAGATGGGCACCGCGGATCCAGGGCCGTCCTCAGGTACCATCGCTCGCGGCGGGGCTGCGGCCGAGTCGGGACGGGAGGGACGGCGGGGATCCGCCCCAGTCGGGAAGCCCCGCCCCGGTTCTCCGCGGTCGCCCTCGCCCGGGACCCACCGCGTCGGGTCCTGAGCTGGTGACTGGAACGCGAGGCGGGGTCGCGAGACTGGGTCTCCGTGGTTTGCACTCGTCGGTTACCTTTCTCCTGCCTCTCCCCTGGTTGCCACCACAACAAATCACGCCTCTTGTTTTTGCGGCTCTTGTAATCCACTTTTAAATACGATTATTCCCTGCAGAAGAACGTTGCCGGTCTACGCGGGACAGTGTGGTCTCATAAGATTATAATGTCGTCTTCTTGCTGTACCGTTTCTCTGGTTAGATACGCAGATACTCACTAGCATGCTACAGTTAGTTACGTGCAGTGTTCAGTGCAGTAACAGGTTTTACAGGTTCGTGGCCTAAGAGCCCTAGGCTATGTCATCTGGGTTTGTGTAAGCGCACTACTGCCCGAAGAAATTGCCTAAGGGGCCATTTCTCCATTTCTCAGAACGGATCTCTGTCGTTAAGTGACGCATGACAGTGAGCGTCGTGGTCAGCTTGTGACATTGCGCTGTCAGTTCGTGGCTTAAATACTTCATGCTTAGCGTAGAAGTGTATACATTCCATCGCCAGCTGAGAAGTAAGTGGCAGTAACTTGTTTGTCTTAAACGTCTCAGTCTTGAAGTGGTGCATTGCGAGCACTCACTCGTAGGTTTGTCTGGCAGTAGGTCTTCGTAAAGATTTGTTCCTCTGAGCATTTTATTTCCAACTGCTTGTTGACATTTCCTAGGAAACAAATGTTGAGGATGCCTTTTCTGAAACGCAGAGTAATTGTGATTAGGAGCTCCAGTGAAATCAGTAAATCCCTTCCATTAAGTTTTTATTGTATCATGATTCATGATTCATACGAACTTTGAAAGGTCCACGTTTTGCTTCTGTGTTCACAACAATCCTCTAGAGTAGGCGTTATTTGTCTCTCTCATTATGGATGAGAAATTGAGTGACGGAGAGGTCTGCCCAACTGGCAGAGAGGTCATGGCCACTCAGTGGGGGAGCTGCTCAGTTTGGCTCCAGAGGCCAAGTTCTTAACTGCTCTGCCAGGATCAAGTCAGTTATCTATACCGGCAATTGCAGTACTTTGCGGTAAGAGCTTGAACTTAGGAAAGCAACGTGGGGGTGCTTGTCTCTTCCAGGGAAGTCAGTAAAGACTTCACAAAGGTGACCCCAGGAACCAGAGGTGCAGAGACTGAGGTGCAGAGGTGTGATGGAGCATGTTGAATTCGTGGAATATTAAGCGTTTTATTGTAAACTGTGTGTGGGAGAGGTTGCAAGGGGAGATAGGTTAGGTGGAGAGGCAGGAACCAAATAATGAATTGCCATTTATGTGTACCAGCAAGAAACCTAGCTTTACTAATAACTTAAGCAAAAAGAGTAATTTATTGTTTCAGAGAAGCCAGAGTTAAACAGAAAATTAGAGATGCCAGCTGCGTCTCAAGAAGCTAGAACCCAGGAACCCGCTGCTAGGACTCTCCATTTCTTATTTCTGTCTGGATGTTGACTGCTTTCCACACTTGGCACGAATCATAGATGCTGACAGCTTCTGGGTTTTGACATCTTGCTGCCTCCTCCAGGGAAAAGCTCTGATTTGCTCACCTAGGTTAAGGTGTCAGCTTGCATGGGAAGAACATTCTCGTAGAGGGTGGGGTTAGGGAGTTACCAGAAGAAGCAAAATAGTGTGCCTGAAAGCAGCAGAGGTGTTGAGCCAACAAAATAATACACCCACTCTGCCTCGCGGAAGTCAGTCATTACTAATGCTGACATCATTGAATTATCTTACAAAGGGAAATGATTTTATGCAGGATCAGATATACCATTTAGAAAGACCAGTCATCTTATTAAATAGTTTCAGGGTAGACACAAGGCCCATTAGGAGTCTGCTGCTTAGGTTGGAGTCAATTAGAAGTAGTTTAAATGGAGAAGAGGACAGTTAGAAGGAACGTTTAGAAGGAAGAGTCAGCAGGCCTCTGACTGGATGTCAGCAGAGAAAGAGATCATGCTAGCTCAGGCATAGTGTTAAAGCAAGTGCCAGGCTCTTCCTTCTGAGTACAGGGCCCTCCTGAGCATGTGACCTCTATCAGTGCACAGTTTGCACGTCCCTGTAGCCTGCCCTGGGAGGAGGATTGCCTGTCTGCCTCCCATGAGATCAACTGCGGCCTTCTATATTCTGCAGAAACTTTAAAATTTGTCGCTGCACCTCTGGCTCTAAAACTGGGGTCACGTTTGTGAAGCCTTTACTGACTCCCCTAGAAGAGATAAGCACCCCTGCCTTGCTTTCCATTCGTTTCAGGGAGCCCTCTTTTTAAAGTGCATTTCTAACACATTTCTCTAGATTTTTCAGTGCATTTTTCTAGATTGTATTGTGCCCGCTGTTCTTTTAAAGTTAATTTAAAACACAAAATCTCAAAGTAGGAAGAATCCCACAGTGCTGTGGCTCTTGCTTAGCTTCCCAGCCTTATTCTTACTGTTGCTAAGCTTGACTATATAGTCGAAGTTAGTCTTAGGTGAGAGGACCTGGTAAGAACAGGGAAGCAGACAAGAGAATATGGTGATACAGTCAGTCTCCAAGAAGTACAAGTGTTTAGGAATGTATTGTTTTACATTTATGGGCTTTCATTAATATTTAAGTGAAAATAAAATCTATGTGTGCCACTTAATAATCAGTAGTATTTCATTCTTCATGTGCTTTTACACTTAAAAGTAGTATATATATTTTTAAGTGAATCAGAGTGAACTGGCTTTCTTCATCCAGTTTGGTGTCCCACACTGAGTAATAACTGCAGAGCCAGACTGGACTTTACACCAACTGGAAGGCTCTTCCCTGACCTTATACAGTTTATCAGCTATGCTTCCTACTAATTATCTGACTTTAGTATCCTAATGCTCTGGGTACTGTTTAAATTTTTCATTTTTTTTTTTTTTTTTAAGATTCTGGAGTTATTTCAAAGATTCAAAATACACAGGATAATATATTTTAATGATATTTATTGAATGGGATATTAAATTTTCTTTTTCATTTTATTCTGATTCATGATTCTTATAGACTTTGAAAGGACATTTTAGTTCTATATAAAAGAAAATGCGCTGGGGGCAGTGGCTCACGCCTGTAATGTTAGCATATTGGCAGAAGGATCACTTGAGCCCAGGAGTTCACGACCAGCCTGGGCAACATGGCAAAACCCTATCTCTACACAAAAATACAAAAATTAACCCTGTATGGTGGTATGTGCCTATAGTTATAGCTACCGGGGGAGGCTGAGGTCAGAGGATCACTTGAGCCCAGGAGGTCAAGGCTGCAGTGAGCCATGATTGCACCACTGCACTCCAGCTTGGGCAACAGAGCGAGACTTTGTCTCTGTGTGTGTGTGTGCGTGTGTGTGAGAAAACCTAAAGAAGAGAAAAGTAATCGTTTTAAGCAGCTATCTTACAAAATTTGGTAGCATACCAATAGTGCAGTTGCTTTACAAACTAGATGAGTAATTAATGGTTTAATTTTGATTGAACAAAGAATCAAAAATGAGGTTTGAGCCAGAATGAATTCCTGACAGAAAGGAATTGGTTTACTTGTAATTTTCTTATTAAAGGGGGTGTCTTTATTTTAGATTATCCTAATGCACAGTAATCACAATACTAGGTATCTATTTTAGTCTTGTGCACTCTTAAGAAATTATTCATTTTAATACATTGTTCAACTTTTGCAGTGGCCATAATGTAATTGTGATAATGTAATAAAATCAGGAAACATTACTTGAAGCAGGTTGCTTGTGAAGTCACCAGAAAATAGTCCTCTCCAATTCCAATTTAAATATGGAGGTTATTTACCCCTTATTTTATTAAGTGATCACAAAGGGGTTGGAAGCATTTTTCTTGATTAAAACCAAGAAATCTATGCATATTGTCAAGTCATTACATAACTTCTCTAAGGCTTTGTTTTCTCATTGGTAAAATATGTATGATAATATTGTCTCCCTCATGGGATGGATGTGATGATTACCTGAGAAAATGCATTAAAAAGGTGAGCACATTGTGTGTCTTATAGTAAATATTTAATACATTAGAGATTATCATTCAATAATATGCGTTACTATTTTAACAAATATATCTTTTAATATTAAATTGCCTTAGTCATATGTGAAAAATTGTGTTGGCTTTTAAAAAAAACAAACGTAACTAGATCAATATGAGAAATTTAAAATAGGCTCAGCAGCAGACTCATTCTTCTATCTTTTAAAACAGACAAAAATGTTTGTTTTTTGTAGATTGAAAAGGCCTGCACTTTTTTTTATTTTCTAAACTATTTCTCAATTCAGAACGAGTTAGTCCAAAAGAGAATGAGTTTTGAGAAATGATGTCTCTCAGGGACTAGATTGGTCTGGTCCAGTCAGAATTAATGCCAAGCCAAACCCAACTAGACAAAATTGGATAAATAGGAGTAAGAATAAAGGCCTAGATTTTAAGTCAGAAAAATGGCTGAGCAGATATTTATTGGATAAGCCCCAAGTTGGTGGTGGTGTGAGAGAAAAATATAGGGGAGGTCAGTTACTTACAAGTTCGTTGCAGGCCACTATGTGTTATGCCTGGCTCTTTAAAAAGAAAAATTCCGATTAGAAGATTTCTATGAACACTTGAAACATCATGTGCAAGAATTCTCAGAATGTCCTTACACAGCTTAAATCTGGGGGATGCGGCTGCTTGCTAAGGAGAAAGTTGGAAAACATTAAGAAAAATAGCCATTTTATCAGCACTGGAAGCCATTCTGGAGGTAGATTGTAATCAAATGTATCTTGACAGAAATACGAAGGCCTTGATTTGGTACTTTTCATTTATTCAGTTTGGATTTCTTATGCTGGTTCTGTTTTCCACACAGACGAAACGTTTCTGACGGTCTCCATTCGCGTCCCTGTATCTTCAACATGGTGAAGGTGTTAGGTCTTTTCTGAGAGTTGTTCTTTTGGAAAAGATCCAGATCCTTTAATTGGGAACATTTGTTTTTGAGTTGTAGTATCAGAGGACTTAGATGCAGAACAACCGTTTACTTCATCCTGACTTTCTTACGCTTCTCAGTGTGCTCTTCCCATGGAAGAGGTTGGTGAGCAGGCTGTCGGATGATTTCTGCAGAATCCATAGCCTTGTTGCACCACAGGTGTACATACCTTTCATACAGTCTTTGTATACTTGTGTGTTAACATGGGTGATAAATTCTTCGGGCTGGTTTTTGTGTTTTTTTTAAGAGGCACAGGTGCTTTTGGTGGTTACAGGGTGGAGCACAGGTAGCAGCCCTGGTTCCTTCACCCATCCATGCAGAGGAAATGGCCAATGTCCTCAGACTATACTCTGCAGGTATCTATAGTTTGCCATCCACCCTACATTCACCAACATTTGTTGCATAGCTGTCACAACTGCTATTTTTGGTCCTTTGTGACATTCCCATCATCCCGTCGGTGGCACTGCTCTATCACCTGCTGATCTTCCCTGGTCTTTTCTGTGTCTCTTTCTCGCTCTCTTTTGGTATCCTGTCGCTTCTGGCTTATCAGCTTTCTGAGGAAACAGTTGGCTTTAACCAGGGCCCTCCTTTCTTTCTGCGTTGTGATTAAAGTGTTAGGAAAAATAAATTCTTCTCTCCTGTGTTTGGTTTTCTTAAATTCTCAGCTATGAGTTCCAGAGAAGTTCTGGGAATTAGATCTTAAAATAGCTAAAGCTTACTCCAGATAGTATGCAGATGTAATACACTAAGTAATTCTGAGCCCGTTTCCAAAAGCAGCATGAGTTACACAAAACTGTCTATCCCAACACTTTCAAGAGATGAGAAAATCTGTAAGATTATCTTATTTCATGAAATCACTCCAGTGGGATCTTTTCTTAAGCCCCAGAGATAATGATACTCTTTTACTCTTTCTACATATGTTTTTACTTACATAGTGTAAATGTATTAGAAATTTATTGTGAGCCTTAATTTAATCTGAATATATAACAATATAAACCTCACATTACAAAATTCTGAAGCTTAAGAAAACTGCTTATGTCTGTCATATGATTTTGGCAATGACAACAAAGGCAGATGTCTAATAACCACATAGTTTCTCTTCTGGTAGCATTAAAAACCACAGGTTACATCTTTTGGTGTAAATTTGTAAGTTTTTCCTTTAACCTAGTAGTAATGTCTTTTCGCTATAAACCATTGAAATCTCTCCCTCCTACCACCTGTCTGTCTTGCTTTGAAAGCTATGATTTAAGGCCTTGTCCTAGTCTAACCATATCAGGCTTTTACTTAAATTATGGGAAACATACTTAGATTCGCATTAAAAACTAATCTGATGCTGCACAAGCCTACTCTTGTTTGTAGTTTTCCATTGTGTGGTTCAGTAGCCCCTTCCTAAGTACAAATGCATTTTGTTTGATATTCTAGTATGCAGATTACTTCTGCATGCCTTTTCTCAAATACAGGAATTTCAGGTATAAAGCCATTCCTATTGGAAATAACTAAAACGAGGGGCTTAAAAGGAAGTAAAGGATTTCCAGTCTTGGAAACCAGAGGAAGGGGGGTCCTTGCTATGTAGTGGCAGAAAGCTTAGTGACATTGTAGCCTTCACTGACACCAAAAATAGAGAATGTGTCTGAGGAGCTGCGTGATCTAGCTCAGGAGGTTTCCAAGAGAAGTGCTGAAAGCACCACCTAGTTTCTTCTTGCTTCTTATAGTAACATGTGAGACTTCGCTCAATCATGGGAAGAACTGTTTCAAACCAGGACCTCCTGTTTTGAAAATTCTCAGCCTCTGAAGAGGCAAAAAATGCTATAATGAAGAAATGGCCTCTGAAGGAAGGCTCAGATTTAGTGAGTTTTCTCAGCATCAAGTACCTCTCTTACCTGGTTGCAAAGGTATGTTTATATGTGTGATTGTTATTTGATATTAATGTTGATTCATTCCAGGTGAAGAGGAGTGACTTTTATTTCTACCTAAAACATGGATTGTAAAGTATTTGGGTTGTTTCAGGAGGTTGAGATGCAAACATGCAACATGTGATAGTAAAAGGACCCTCTTAAGCCTCAGTAACCCCTGCTGTGAATGGCCATGGGAACTCTACCAAAACCAAAGAAAAGCCAGGGCTACCAATGGCAAGAACAGTGCTTTTGGGCTCATCCTACAAGAAGTTGCTTAGAGAACCAGAGATGGCAGGTACCAGCAGCCTTCAGTAGTGCTTCTGGAAGAGAAGGAGAAAAACTGTAGGTGTCTGGTCACTGGCCACAAAAAGGTCAAGTTAGTAGTATGAAGTATTTGAATCCTGAGACCCTCCCAGCTTCATAATCTCTACCTTTTTGGCCCAAATTGTTACACCATTTTGGTAAATGATATAGAAGTTAGTTATTTTGGCAATAACCAAATCTAGTCCTTTGTTTGAGGGGGAGCCATGAAATATGCTGGTTGACTATAAAGCATTCTGTTGTTAGTTTTTCCTCCTAAACACTTTTTTTTTTTTTTAAAGAAAAACACTAAAATTGTAAACATATAAAGCAAGGTTGTTCAGCCTTGGCACTGCTGGCATTTTGGGCTATATTGTTTTTTATTGTGGGAGGCTGTCCTGTGTGTTGTAGGATATTTAGCACCCTTGGCCTCTGCCCTCTAGATGACGTAGTACCTCCCACCCACTTCCTCTCCAGGTTCTGAGAACCAAAAATGCCTACAGACATTGATTGCCTAATGTCTCCTGGGCAACAAAATCACTTCCTACGGAGAACCACTGTGATAAAGGAAAAAATAATCAGAAAAAGAAAAAGAAATGATGATAGCATTTAATTGTCCATGAGTTCATATTATTTACCTAAATAACTATTGATCCATGTTCGGCTTTGAAAACATAATATATGTGTTAAGTAATTTGTAAGTTAAGGCAGTATACCAGTTTGGTCTTGAATGTTGGAAGTTTTGTTTCAGAGAAAATATAGTAGATTTTCCTCACTTGACAGATGAGGAAACCTGAAATATTTAGCAGTGTAGCCAAGAAAGAACCCAAGTTTATTAATGTTTGACCCCAGGGAGTACTTTTCTTATTTAAGCAGCCTATTTGATGTAAATATAAGTCATTATCATCATTATTATCATCCAAGGCACTTTGAAAAAATATAAACTTCTGGCTCTCTCACAATTTTTGAGGATGCTTATAAAGTATGTTTGGAAGCCACTGTTCTTGTCCACATTGCCATTCATTTATTTGTTTTAATTATATAAGTAAATCATGTTTAGTAGAGTCTTCCAGTGAGATAAGATTGAATAACCATAAATTTGAGGTCACATCACTAACTGTATACATTCATGTTTGTTTATCTATAAAGAAGTGAAGGGAGAAGGAGACATGTGTGTGTTCAGTTTTCCAAGGGGGTGTTGGACAACTTTTTACACTGAACAGTAGGGAAAAATGACTACTTTTTTTTTTCTTTTTTTAAGAGAATGGAATGCAGTGGCACAAACACAGCTCACTGCAGCCCTGACCTCCTGGGCTCAAGCGATCTTCCTCAGCCTCTCAAGTAGCTGGAACTACAGGCACAGGCTTCCTCGCCTGGCTTATTTTTTAATTATTTGCGGAGACAGGGTCTCCAACTCGTGTGCTCAAGAGATCCTCCCACCTCAGCCTCCTGAAGTGCTGGGATTACAGGTGTGAGCCATCGCACCTGGCCCATGACTACTTTTAATAACTAGATTTTGGTAGTGTCTGATTAGATGTTAAAATGACTTCTGTCTGTTATCTTACATGACTCTTTCAAGTCTTACCAACAGATGTTTTCTGAAAGGTTTAAGTGCGTAACGACAAGAAGAAATGTTTGGTATGTTTTATAAAAAGCTCTGTATGCCCCAGAGAGCAGAACGTTGATGAAACTGGAATGTGTGGCTCCTTTGTTCAATCTTTAGGTATCTATTCCTATACTATAGAAAAAGTGTTGAAGGCGTAATAGTATTATGTGTAGAGTTGAGAGGTTGGTGGTATTTTAGAGTGAAATTGGCCATCCTTAGTGTAGCCATTTCCTCTGCAGATGTTTGTATTAGTCTGTTTTCGTTCTGCTGATGAAGACATACTCAAGACCGGGAAGAAAAAGATGTTTAATTGGACTTACAGTTCCACTTGGATAGGGAGGCCTCAGAATCATGGCAAGGGCAAAGGGCACTTCTTACATGGCAGTAGCAAGAGAAAAATGAGGAAGAAGCAAAAGCAGAAACCCCGATAAACCCATCAGATCTCGTGAGACTTATTCACTATCACAAGACTAGCACGGAAAAGACCAGCCCCCATGATTCAATTACCTCCCCCTGCATCCCTCCCACAACACATGGGAATTCTGGGAGATACAATTCAGGTTGAGATTTGGGTGGGGACACAAAACCAAACCGTATCATGCCACCCCTGGCCCCTCCAAATCTCATGTCCTCACATTTCAAAACCAATCATGGCTTTCCAACAGTCCCCCCAACGTCTTATTTCAGCATTAACGCAAAAGTCCACAGTCCAGAGTCTCATCTGAGACAAGGCAAGTTTCTTCTGCCTATGAGCCTGTAAAATCAAAAGCAAGCTAGTTAACTCCTAGATACAATGGGGGTACAGCTATTGGGTAACCATTCCAAATGGGAGAAATTGGCCAAAACAAAGGGGTTATAGGGCCCATGCAAGTCCAAAATCCAGTGGGGCAGTCAAATCTTAAAGCTTCAAAGTGATCTCCTTTGACTCCAAGTCTCACATCCAGGTTATACAGATGCAAGAGGTGGGTGCCCATGATCTTGGGCAGCTCTGCCCCTGTGGCTTTGCAGGGTACAGCCGCCCCTCTTAGCCACTTTGATGGGCTTCTGTTGAATGTCTGTGGCTTTTCCAGGAAAGCTGTCAGTGGATCTATGATTCTGGAGTCTGAAGGATGGTGGGCTTCTTCGCACAGCTCCACTAGGCCGTGCTGCAGTGGGAACTCTGTGTGGGGGCTCCAGCCCCACATTTCTCTTCCATACTGACCTAGCAAAGGTTCTCCATGAGGGCCCTGCCCCTGAAGCAAACCTTTGCCTGGGCATCCAGGTGTTTCCATACCTCATCTGAAATCTAAGCAGAGGTTCCCAAACCTCAGTTCCTGACTTCTGTGTACCTGCAGGCTCAACACCATGTGGAAACTGCCAATGCTTGGGGCTTCCACCCTCTGAAGCCACAGCCCGAGCTGTACATTGGCCCCTTTCAGCCACAGCTGGAGTAGCTGGGACACAGGACACCAAGTCCCTAGGCTGCATACAGCTCGGGGAGCCTGGGTCTGGCCCACAAAACCACTTTTTCCTCCAGGCCTCTGGGCTTGTGATGGTAGGGGCTGCCGTGAAGGTCTTTGACATGGCCTGGGAGACATTTTCTCCATGACCTTGGGAATTAACATTAGGCTCCTTGCTACTTATGTACATTTCTGCAGCTGGCTTGAATTTCTCCCCCAGAAAATGGGTTTTTCTTTTCTATTTCATAGTCAGGCTGCAAATTTTCCATTATGCTCTGCTTCCTCTATAAAACTGAATGCCTTTAATAGCACCCCAAGTCACCTCTTGAATGCTTTGCTGCTTAGTAATTTCTTCCACCAGATACCCTAAATCATCTCTCTCAAGTTCAATGTTCCACAAATCTCTAGGGCAGGGGCAAAATGCCACCAGTCTCTTTGCTAAAACATAACAAGAGTCACCTTTGCTCCAGTTCCCAACAAGTTCCTAATCTCCATCTGAGACCACCTCAGCCTGGGTTTTATTGTCCACATTGCTATCAGCATTTTGCACAAAGCCGTTCAACAAGTCTCTAGGAAGTTCCAAACTTTCCCACATTTTCCTATGTTCTTCTGAGCCCTCCAAACTGTTCCAATCTCTGCCTGTTACCCAGTTCCAAAGTTGCTTTTCATTTTCAGATATCTTTTTAGCAATACCCCACTCTACTGGTACTAATTTACTTTATTAGTCTGTTTTCATGCTGCTGATAAAGACATACCCAAGACTGGGGAAGAAAAAGATGTTTAATCATGCTTACAGTTCCACATGGTTGGGGAGGCCTCAGAATCATGGTGGGGAGGCTAAAGGCATTTCTTACATGGCAGTGGCAAGAGAAAATGAGGAAGAAGCAAATTGGAAACCTCAATAAACCCATCAGATCTCGTGAGACTTACTCACTGTCATGAGAAAAGGAGAGGAAAGACCGGCCCCTGGTTCAATTACCTCCCCCCTGGGTCCATCCTACAATACATGGGAATTCTGGGAGATACAATTCAAGTTGAGATTTGGATGGGGACACAGCCAAACCATGTCAGTGTTGAATACAATCTGTATTATCAAATATTGAAAATTCTAGTGATGAAATGAATTGAGGATTATGTTACAGTAGTCAGTGCATTTGATTATAAAATTTCTATTATGGGAATTTATTGCTTCGTGCTGTATTTGTGTTTCCTTTATATTGCAATAATGTTTCCATAATTTAAAATGAATCAGAACTCTTCTATAGATTTTTCAATAAAATTAATTTCTAGATAACTATTCTTGATTTAAATAATTTTGGTATCCTGGTGAATTCTACTTTTCTTCAAATATGCGTATCTGACTAATGTGGCCTCTTATAATAAGGTTTTCCAAGCGTTAATGTAACTTTCTTACAATTGTCCATTTTACTTTTTGAATCTCTTACAGTACCTATGCCAACTAATGTTACAATTGAGTCCTATAACATGAAACCTATCGTATATTGGGAGTACCAGATCATGCCACAGGTTCCTGTTTTTACCGTAGAGGTAAAGACCTATGGGTGAGTGTCACTCTTATTTATCCATTTTATTCCGTTTTTGTCTAGTTCCCTGCAAGTTTGGCAACCGTCTGTGTTATTGTTTTATCATCCTTCCCACATGGCAAAACATCCTGAACTGCTTGTAGATGTCCAAAAGTGCTAAAAATGCAAATTCTTTGCAAAATATTTCTTGCCTCTTACTTCCTCTTCCTGTCAGTATTGAAGTAGAGAAATATCACTAACTTCTGAGATTAGCATGACAAATAAAGCTAATAGTGACTATGTCGTCTTCCTGTAGTGTATGTACTTTTTAGTTGAACAATATACATTTCAAAAAAAATTTTGACAACTGTTAGTTTTTGTAATGTTCTTAATCCCATAATTAACGTGTATACTGATGGAATCCAGAGTTGTTTAAAAAGTATTGGTAGTACTTCTAACCAAAGAGTAAGGGCTTCCTACTTTGTCTAGTGTCTCCATCCTGTTCTTACTCTGCTCTTTCTACCTCTCTGTGCTGTGAATGAAAGCAAAGCACAGACAGAAATGGTCTGAGTTTATTTGATAACAATAAAAGTTATCTTTGTGTTTTTTTATTCTTTTTAGTTATGGAGACTGGATTGTTGCCTGCACCAATATTTCTCATCGTTATTGTAATATTTCTGACCACGTTAGTGATCCGTTAAATTCTCTTTGGGTCAGAGTTAAAGCTAGAGTTGGACAAAAAGAATCTGCCTATGCAAAGTCAGAAGAATTTACTGTATGCCAACATGGTGAGTAGAATGTGTATACATGTAAATTTTAAAGAGGAAAATATTTATACATGTCTTCTGTATATATTTGCTTTTATTAGCAATTGCTAAAAATTATCACAGCAATGCTTAAGAAAGATTTGGAGGAATTTAGGGAGTCAGTACGGGTTGAGCATCCCAAGTCTGCAAACCCAGAATGCTCCAAAATTTGAAACTTTATGAGTGCCAGCATGGCACTCAAAAGGAAATACTCATTGGAGCATTTTGGATGTTCAGATTTGGAAAGTTCAGCTGGTAAGTATAATTCATATATTCCAGAATCCAAAGAAGACTCAGAAACTGAAAACACTGCTGATATCAAAGATTTCGGATAAGGGATACTCAACCTGTATGCTCCCCTTCTTTCAAGCCCCACAAAATAGGGCTGACAGGTGGCCATCACTTTGCTGCTTCTAAGCCGGCCATCACTTTGCTGCTTCTAAGCCAAATATATGACATTTCCACTTCATACAGATAAGGGTTTGTGCTGCCCAGCTGTCCTCTGCACCACCCTTGCCCTTCCCATCTTTTGTCATTCATTTCTAAGTTACATTCACTGAGGACTTTGCAGCTAACTCATTCTTAATGCCTGGGGGAGTTTGAATACCGCCTCAATACATTAAAAAATTGTAGAGTTCCTTATTCTCTTCAGCCACCGTGATTTTTAGGTCTTCACTCTTCCAGCATCCCGCTCACATAGTGTACCTGATGTTTGCTGTCGCCTCAAACTCCAGAATCTGTAGTGCCAGTTCCTATTTTCTGACTTTGACATCCTACCGTAGCTCTCAGACCCTCACTCCTGGGTAAAGAAACCTTTAGTCACTTGACTCCTTCCTGGTCTTCTAGCTCTTGGGTACCTTCTCTTCTAGCTTCACTTCCTTGCTCTGCTGCTGCCTTTCAGATTGTGCCTCCTTGATCTCTTCTACAGGCTGTTCCTCTCCTTTGGCTTTAAATACTTTTCTTCCCCAGAGTCTGCACTTTTGTCATCTGATTACCACACCATCTGCATGTTAGATTTTTTTCCATGCAGATTTATCAAGGGCCTACTCTGTGCCAGAAAGTATACTGGGCCCTGAGAATATGTTGATGTGTAAAAACAGACCTGTCTGGCACACAGTAAATATGTGAAGACTAGATACATGGTTCACCAACAAACTCAAACATCAAAGACCTAATAAATATGTATTGAATAAGTTCTAATTTTCACAGTAAAAAGAGTTTTGGTGAGGGATGATAACGAATGCCATTTCTGAGATTTTTTTTTGAAACTAGGGTCCTTAATCCACAAAAGCAAAGATAAAGGAAAAATTACTTAATAGAGTTTATATTACGTGAAGTCTTTTTTTAACCAAAATCTATAACTATTTTTGTTTACAACTAGAAATGAAATTAAACTGCTAAAGAGGCAATTTAGATTAAACAAGAGTACTTCTTGCCTGAGATTTATGAAACATTTGTTTATTAAGGACACTTAGTCTATCCTAGATATTTGTGGAGTGGTTTAAATGTGATTCTGCTTTAGAACAACCAGAACAAAAAAAAGAGTAGGTTGATTTATAGATTCTGGTAATTTTATGAAATATACCATGAAGTTCCAAGGCCAGGACTTATTATACTTCTTCCTCCTTCCCCAGGAAAAATTGAACCACCTAAATTGGGTATCAGAAAGGAAGAGAAGCAAATCACGATTGACATATTTCACCCTTCAGTTTTTGTAAATGGAGAAGAGCAGGAAGTGGATTATTACGAAGTCACCTGTTACATTATTGTGTACAATGTCTATGTGAGAGTGAACAAAAGTGAGGTATGTGTTTCTGTTTCAGATTTTTTATAATGGGAATTCTTGTGTAGCTAGTAAAAGTTGTTTCTTTCTGTAGTGTAATGAAAATAGAATGCTTATAAATATTCAAGCAAGACTCACAGAGCATAGATTTTGAAAAGAAAAAAATATGTGGATGCTATTGAAGCAAAAATGATAGGGAGTTAGTCACTAACGCTGACCACGTGAATACACGTAAGTTTTTATTTGCTTCATTAAGTGGAATGGCCCGAATCTAGGATTTTTCCCAGTACAGTTCCATTGCTCCACCGGTTAAATGAGGGATTTTCTTCCTCATTGGCGGTGATGTAAAGTAATATTAGCACTTCTGTCTCTCACCAGCTAAGTTCCTGGTACTCTAGGAATAGGACAAATGAACAATAAACTATAAACATTCCTGCAATTTGAGTTTTTAAATTTACAGTCTTTATAAGGAATATTTGAACAGATGCATAGTATCGTGCTATGCTGAAGTAACAAGTTGACTTATTTGGTAAAGAAGCTATTTTTAGACATGTTCAACATCAGTCATATATGTTTTCTTCAGTTGTTGGTCAGGACTAATAGGGTGATTTTTTTTTTTGCTGATTAAAAGAAGTATACATTTTCACTGTTTTCTTTTTCCATCCAGATCCCATATAAAGTATCCACGAAGATGGAAGATGATTGCAACGAGATTCAGTGCCAGTTAACAGTTCCAGTGCCCTCACTGAATTCCCAGTACTGTGTTTCTGCAGAAGGAGTCTTAAATGTATGGGGTGTACAACTGAAAAGTCAAAAGAAGTTTGTGTTACCATTTCCAGTAGCAGCATAAAAGGTAAGTTCTTGCCATTTTTTTTCTTAATATAGAGGGAGCAGTAACTAAAATAGGATCATGTGGAAAACAAATTTATTTGCAGTTTCAAAAGATCTGTTTTAACAATATTCAGTTCCATTAGTTCCGTTCCTTAGAGAAGTTCAAAATTAAAAATAAGGCAGTTTCTCACTCATTAATGTAGAACAACCAGTTTGGAAAGCCATGTGATGGCCCCTTGACCCAGGAAAGAAAAAAAACATAAGTACATAAAACTGTGCAAATGTGTACATTTCAGGATTATAGATTATAAGTCAGTTTGTTACTTCAGCATAGCAAGATGTTATGAATCCACTAAAATGTTCTTTATGGGGATTGTAATTGAAAGACTGAAGAGCAGGAACCTTCATTGATTACAGCTGTATGGCATGAACTGGACAGAGACTTGCAATTAATATCCAAAAAAGTATATAGATGGGTTTGAATAATGGATAATGGGTCGTTTTTATAACATTTTACAATAATTAATTTTATTTCATCTTTTAATGCGGGGGTGGGGAGATACACACACACACACACACACACACACACACACACACACACTAGAACTTGAACTTGAGAACTGACTCTTACTCTCAGCTGTCAGTTACCTTAAAAAAGTTTGGATTTTTCTTTGCAGTTATGAAATGTAAGTGTTCATTATAGATAATTTATAAAATATGAAAAGCCAGAAGAAAACAAAATGATCTGTAGTTCTATCATGCAAAAAAACCCCATTATTCACAGTTCGGTATTTTCTTTAGTTTTTCTACATAGACATGATCATATTGTTTAGTGTATATAATTTTGTGTATTGCTTAAGCATGTATTGTAAATATTTTTCCATTTTATTTCAGATACTTCATTAATATTAATGTCTGTAGAATATTTCACTATGTAAATTATATTTTTATTTAATGTTTTATCATTTTTGAACTTTTAAGATTATAGGAGTTTTCACTATGATAAATCATGCTTTGATGATTATCTTTGTGTGTATGGTGTATATATATATATTTTTTTAATTAGGATTTTTTTAGACTATATTTCATAGGTTTAAAACTTTACTAAAATTTTATGATACGAGTATATTTTTGAAGAATGGAAATACAGGCTGCAGAGTCAGAACAAACACCTAAAATTTAATACTAATAACTTCAGGCCATTACATGAAGGTTTCAAATAGGTGACTTAAAGCAGTGCAATGCATTTTATGCTAATTTTCATTATGCTATTGGAAAAATAAAACGCTTCATAATGCTCAAACTTTGAAATAATGCAAATGCCCCAGATTTGTTTGAAGCCTGAATTCTAAACCGCACTGATGCTCTGGCCACATGGTGGCATCACAGTGGCTCCTGAGCAGCAGCCCTAATGCCTTGCAGCCAGCACTTGCTCAGCCCGTGGGACTTCTAACACAGCACGAGTGTTGGTTTTATAATTGTTTTCTTTTTTACTATTGTAATGATTTAACTTTTTTCACATCCTGTAGTAGGCGTAATAGAAGCATTCATTAACTAGTAACTTCCACAGTTAGAAAATTTGAGATAATAAAATGCCCTAAAAGATGCCAGACATTGCCACAATATGTAGAGTGTTGTTAATTTAGAAGAAGAGACTGTAGGAAAAAAAACAAAAAACTAAAGATTGTGCTGCAGAAATAAAAGCAGCATTCGATCAAAATACACAATGGTGATTCTAGATGTATGTGCGTAGAAACAAATCTTTCCTATTTTATGTTATTTATATCTGATTTATAATTAAGAGGGCTTTATTCTTGTGCAACATTCCTGTGTGCGTGTACATCTGTGAAGCTTTATTTGCAATTGTGAAATAAATGTAATAGAAAATTCTGAGGAGTGGGGCTAAATCATTTTAAGAGCTGTAAACATTGCGAGAGCTTATTTCTAAGGAGAGATTTTTTTAAATTCTTTTTTTGCATTTTTAACTAAAAGAAATGCATAACTCTGGAAACACACTGTATGTAGGGCTGTAAGGAAATTACTGTGAAAAAGCTATTTTAACTATATTGTGTCATAGCAGAATAGTCCCAGAAAGTTCTAGAATTGCAGAGCTGGAAGAATCATATTGCTATCTAATACAGATACCTAATTTTTTACTCAAATTTCCTAACTTCTGCTTTCTTCCGTGTTCTTTAAAACTCTAGCCATATTAACTAATGTGTAAATCTATTCAAGAATGGCACTAAGACTTTCTGATAGATAATAGCAGTATTCCATCTTAATTGTAATTTGTGATTTTTGCCTTTTTTTAAGGTTCTCTTTGGATTCCAGCTGTGGCTGTTTTACTATTTCTAGTACTTACCCTGGTATTGATCTATTTTTACATTAAGAAGATTAATCCATTGAAGGAAAAAAGCATAATATTACCCAAGTCCTTGGTAATGTATTTAATTTTTTTTTATTATATACACTAAAAGGTTCACTTGAACCTTTTTTTGATAGTTTCTTAAATTATGTTTTTAAAGTAGAATGATGCTCAGCAGCATGTCACCTGCCATTAATCAGTCAGTCTGCCACACATCCAAAACCACATACTGTGTCTTTTGCTCTGCAGCAATGTTTTTAATTCTCAGGGCAAAAACACAGTGAGACATTTCTCTTAAAGATCTTAAAGTCTAGTGGAAAGAAAATGTAATTATACAATGGATAGATAGTGTGATAGGTTCAAAGGTAAAGGTTTATACCTAAGCCAGTGAAGACTTTGTCCAGCTTTGGGGGTGAGATTAGTCATGGTTTTTCCAGAGGCAATGTCTGAGCAGTCTTGAGTGACATATAGGCGGAGTTTATTCAGGCACTAAGGGACAGAATGTGCCAAGGTCCAGAGCCAAAGATGACAGAATAGTATCTATATGAATTAAATATGATAGGAATAATATCTGTGATGCTCAAAGGGCACATTAAAATTTGCTATAAAAAAACTATCTTTAAAGCGAGTAAGAACTATCAACAGTTAGTGGTCAACTCACAAATGAATTGTAATATTTTATCCTTAAGCACAAAGCAACCTTGCAGTATGCCATTTTACACGCACTAGAAAAGGGAAAAGAAACCCGGATATCCAGTAGTCCCAGCAGTAGCATAATGGGTAAATGTGGTGAAAAGTAATCTAGCCCTTGTAAAAGGAAAAGCACACAGTGGGTATTCAGTGGAACAGTGCCCTAAACATGCCATTGCTTTGAGGTAGTCACTCCACTCTTAAAAATGTATTATAAGGAAATAATTTCATAAATAAAAAGATGTGCAGGATAGTTAACATGTTCTATAGCTAGAAAGAATTGGAAACATTTCAAAATCTGCTATTAGAGAAATTATCAGTATGAAGAAATATGAGCCACTCAAAATTATAATGATGAAGGCAAGTAATGAGAATATTACTTAAGTAGATGTGCTCACTTTGCAAAAATGATATGCATACATGTGGAAGGTAATTGTATTAGGGTTTTCTAGAGGGACAGAACTAATGGAATATATAATTATTTAAAGGGGAGATCATTTAGTATTAACTCACACAATCAAAGGTCCCACAATAGGCCATTTGCAGGCTGAGGAGCTAGGAGAGCCCGTCCGAGCTCCAAAACTGAAGAACTTGGAGTCTGATGTTGGAGGGCGGGAGCATCCGGCACGGAAGAAGATGTAGGCTGGGAGGCTAGGCCAGTCTCTCATTTCGCATTTTTCTGCCTGCTTATATTCTAGCCACACTGGCAGCTGATTAGACTGTGCCCACCCAGGTTAAGGGTGTGTCTGCCTTTCCCAGCTGTTAATCTCCTTTGGCAACACCCTCACAGACACACCCAGGATCGATATTTTGTATACTTCAGTCCAATCAAGTTGACACGCAGTATTAACCATCACAGTAATTTACAGAAAGCAACATATATTAATAAGTTATCAGGTGGCTTTTTAAAACTCTGAAAACTTTGTTTTTAATCTTACTATAGTATCTTTCATTAAAAAGAAAAGGCAACTGTCTGTTCACCTGTTACCCTACATGTGCCATTTGGTGGTCCATTACCTTTAGACGTTTGTTTTTTGAGGGTAGGCACTTAAGCTTAACAATGTTTTATCTTTAATCAATCCATTTTTCTCCCTGTAGATCTCTGTGGTAAGAAGTGCCACTACAGAGACAAAACCTGAATCAAAATACATGTCACGCATCACATCATACGAGCCATTTTTCCTAGAAAAGGAGGTGGACTGTGAAGAGCCATTGTCTCCAGTTCCAGACATGCATACTGAAGACAATCCAGGAAAAGGAGAACATACAGAAGAACTTTCTAGTATAACGGAAGTGGTGACTACTGAAGAAGACATTCCTGACATGGTCCCAGGCAGCCATCTGACTCCAATAGAGAGAGAGAGTTCTTCACTTTTAAGTAGTAACCAGTCTGAACCTTGCAGCGTCACTTTAAACTCATATCACTCCAGAAATTGTTCTGATAGTGATCACTCCAAAAATGGTTCTGATACTGATTCCAGCTGTCTGGAATCCCATAGCTCCTTACCTGACTCAGAATTTCTCCCAAATAATAAAGCTGAAATAAAAACAGAAGAACAAGAGCTCATAACAGTAATAAAAGCCCCCACCTCCTTTGGTTATGATAAACCACACGTGCTAGTGGATCTGCTTGTCGATGATGGTGGTAAAGAGTCCTTGATTGGTTATAGACCAACAAAAGATTCCAGAGAATTCTCATGAGATCAGCTAAGATGCGCCAACTTTGAAGTCTGATTTTCCTGGACAGTTTTTCTACTTTAATTTCATGAAAAGTTTATGATCTCAGAAATTGTGTCTTAGTTGATGTCAACCAAATGGAGTGACTTACCTTAGATAAAAGTCTAAAGAGGACGTTTGGCAGTCTCAGTTTTGGCAAGACATTTTTTTTTAACAAAAAAAAAAGCATTGTAACTTCTGAACCTTTACATTGAGATAGGCTAGCAGGAACAGTAAACAGTATCCAGTAGTCCTGGTTCTTAGGTGAGCAGGCGATGTCCCAGGGACCTCTGTAGCCACTTTACTCTTTTTCTTTTCTCTGCTTTGGTATAGCATTTGTTTTTGTAAGTTTTATGTATACAGTAATTTTAAGTGCTTAATTTCAGAAGAAATTCTGCAAGCTTTTCAAAATTGGACTTAAAATCTAATTCAAACTAATAGAATTAATGAACTATGTAAATAGAAACTTTTTTTATGAAACATTACAGTTACAGATTTTTAAATAAAGAATTTTAAAACTCATTTTTATATTCATTTATTCAATCACTTGGGCAATCTTTCATAGTTAAGCAGAATATTTTTATATCCACTGCTTGTTTTCATGCATTAATACTATAGAATTATTTGCTAATTGTTCCTTTTTAATATTTAAAACAACACTAAAAATAATATTTTAAAATGGTTCTTATAGATCTGTATTTCAGTGTTTAACACCCAACATGCAGATCACTGTTCCAAGTGGTATGAAAAGAAAAGATTTAGCTGTAGAGCATGTGGATTGAGGAGTCTTTAGTATAAAAGTGGTGAGTAGAACCATGGAAGTAGATGATAGAACCTTGAGAATTACATGATGTGGAAAGAAATCCCCAGTGAAAGGCAAACCAAGAGTTAATACATATGTTACACAAGGATTTCTTGGAATTACTAAGAGGGTAGAAATATTCAGAAATAAATATGAATCTGAATTAATGGACAAAAAATTGAAATACAATTTACATGAGTAAATTAGCAAAGAAACCATATTTCTTTGGTTTCTGGAGAGATTCATTTAAAAATGCAAGTTACAAATGAGATATTATTAGTGAGAAAAGTAGCAGTGTGGTTTGCAGTGAAACTGGTATACTCACTTATTTTAGGGGTAATGTCTTATGAATTGCTTTTCAAACTGATATCCCAGTACATACCACATTCCACAAAAGTAAATATCCTTCAACAGACTTTGATTCTCTTGTGGGAACATTACAAAAAAAATAAAATTTTACATGAACAATGCACACAGTAGAATGGGAAAAGCAAAAATGTGAAAATAATTGAAATAGCCAAGGAAGAGGTAATATTTATTGCTTCCCAAAAGGATTATATCAATGTGTACTCCCATCAAATGTGAATGAAGTACCTGTTTTTATATCCTAGCTAATTGACTTAGATCAATCTTTAATCTCTATAGTCTGTAGATAAAATACTTTATACATTAAATGCATTTCATTTCTTTAATTAGTAAAGGAGCATGTTTTCATATATTTTCATGCCAACTCATCTTGTTCTTCATTTTTTTATGGGCTGTTTATATCTTTCTTACTGACTACCCTTTATTTGCCATGAGTTACGGATTTCTTTTATAATTTCTTGCCTTTTGAATTACCACACAGATGTTTAAGATGTTTTTAAAGTCAGATTTATTCATTTCCTTCCATTTTTAAAAAGCCCTTCCCATTTCTCCAAAAGATACACGTTTTCAGCCATGTTTCCTTCTGGTCTTTGGTGGTGATTGTTTTACATTTAATTCTTTTAACCATCTAGATTTTTTTGTTGTTGTTCATATAAGGACAGAGATGGGATCCAGGTTTACTATTTGTTTTAGTTTCCTACAGCTGCCATAATAAACTACCATAAACTTGGGTGGCTTAAAACAATACAGAAATTTGTTATCTCAGTTCAGAGGCTAGAGGTCTGAAATCAAGGTTTCAACAGGGCCAGATGCTATCTGAAAGCTCTAGGGGAAGAGCACCCCTTCCTAGTTTCTAGTGATTGTTGCCAATCCTTGATAATCCCTGACTTACAGCTGCATTATTCCAATTTCTGCCTCTCTCACCTGGCACTTATCCCTGTAAGTTTTTGTGTCCAGATCTTTATACAGACACAAGTCAATTGGATCGATTAGACCCACTCTAATCCAGGTATGAACCCTCTTAACTTAATTATGTCTGTAAAGACAGTGTTTCCAGTTAAGATCACATTCATAGGTACCAGGGATTAAGACGTCAATACATCTTTTTGAGGACACAACTCATGTATTTCCCCTAACAAATTATCCCAAATACTATATTAAATTATCTAACTTTTCTATGCTGATTTCAAATACCACATGCCAGATTCTCAGCACTCCTGGAACAGTTTTGTTGTTCAGTCTTTTCCCTGTCTGTGTATCACACTATTTTAATACATCATATACTGAGATTTTATTTTTTTTTTGAGACAGAGTCTCGCTTTGTCACCCACGCTGGAGTGCAGTGGCACAACATGGCTCACTGCAGTGTCGACCTCCTGTGCTCATGCAATCCTCCTGCCTCAGCCCCCCACGTAGCTAGTACCACAGGCGCCCATGATCACACCTGGCTAATTTTCTGTATTTTTTTGTAGAGATGGGATTTTGCCATGTTGCTCAAGCTGGCTTCAAACTCCTGTGCTCCAGCAGTCTGCCCATCTCAGCCTCCCAAAGTGCTGGAATTACAGGCTATTTTGACTTTTGAGGCTTTCCTGAATACTTTTCAGCCAATGTTCATCGCTCATATGTCTTAGCAATAATATTTTTTAGGTGAACAATAACCTGAATTTTTTTTTGGCCAGTTTTCCCCAGATTTTAAACTCATTTGAGATTTATGTTGGCATTGTGTTGACTTTATAAAATGTTTAGGAATAACTAATATTTTCAAGGGTTGAATGTGTTGCAAGAATGGAGACTATTTCTCTCCTCAAGTCTTATATCCCTCATTAAACTTTTACTTCATACAGGTGTAGGGCATTTCTTGAAATTTTATGTTTTGTGCTGCTGATGAGAATGTCATCTCGCATTGTGGCTCCTAAGCGGTTGTCTGTATGTACATGCACACAAACTATTGTTGCAAATTATTTTTGTATCTAGCCAACATCTAAACTTTTTTTTTCTTCATGATTTTCATTTGATTGGGTTTTCCAGTATACAAATATACTATCTATAAAGGTACCCTAAAAATAAGGATAATCCTGCCTTCTCATTGCCAATATTATACTTTGCTTTTTATTCCCTTGTCCTCAGACTTTGATGAACTGGTATAACCTATTTCCCAAGAATGACTAACCAAACCTAGTGACTGTGGGCAAATCACTTAGCCTCATGAGAGAGTTGGATTATACTCTCTCTACCTTTTGGCTCTTGAGTCATTGCTTCCATTTGCGTTAATTAGTAAGGGCATCATCTTTCCAACACAGTTTTGTGTCTAAACTTAATTTTTTCCCCTATATTATTTCTGGTTACCAGCAATTCATGTTATTGAACCATTATCCATGCCAAGTTACATTGTCTTAATTTAAGGTACCGTTTTTTATGCCTGATAATATAAGTGGATGATTTAGATAATCAATGCCAGCTTTGTTTGTATAGTCATTAGCTTCTTTTATGAAGATACAATACTTACTCTACCTTCCACCCCTGCTGCAAATAATAATTTGTCTCTCCATTGGTACGTTTACAGGCCTTTAAGGTTTAGTCACATACCTCAAACTCTCTTTGCTCCAGTAGCTCCTCTGCTCAGGAGATAAGTGTCAGATATTTAACTGAGAGGAAAGAGTGACAGAGATACGTTCTAACTGCCACATTTCCAGAGTATCCTTTCTACAGCTAATAATAAAATACTGTAACACTCACAATGTATCTCCAAAATTAAATATTGAGCAGATATCTATCAATAAAAGGTGAATGGTGGAGAGCACTCACAGATTGGCTTCTCAGATAGCCTTTTCCAGGAAAATTCATGGAACTGAACAACACAGTTATGTAGTCAGACTGAATGTCAGACCCCAGCCCTTGGGCTATGGAAAATTTATGCTGCATAACCCAAGTTGTGCCAGTCCCTTTCCTGGTATAAAAAGAGGTGGGGGGTCAAAGGGATCAGTAGGTACCACACTCAATTTGAGGGGCCACTGATTCATCTGAGGTGAGGCCACTTTTATTCCACTTCTGACGCCATTTTTTTTTTTCCACACAAAAGTTTTTAGTTTATTAAGCTTCTGATGAAAAATCCACAACGGCCATAGATAACATCATTGCAGCACCTTTACTCCTTCGGCTGTGATCCAAATCTCCAGCTCACTTTTTGCCAGCACCAACATTGGCCTTTGCATTCCCCCTGACTTTCTTCATTCTGTTCTTGCGTTCCTTTCATTGCTTTCTTGAGGTCTTTTTCTTCTCATACAGGCCATGTCTTGCAAGTCTATGTTTGGGTTCATTTTTCTTTGCATAATCCAGGGAATCATAAATCATGCCAAAGCCAGTTGTCTTGCCACCACCAAAATGAGTTCGGAATCCAAATACAAAGATGACATCTGGTGTGGTCTTGTACATTTTGGCTAGCTTTTCCCGAATTTCTGTCTTAGGCACTGTTGCCTTCCCCGGGGTGAAGGACATCAATGACCATTTGTTTCCTCTGAAGTAGGTTGGTCATGAACTTTCTAGTGCGGATAGTTACTGTGTCATTCATGATGGCGGCCTATCCTTAGACAGCCGGGGGAGGAAAAGACCTGACACCATTTTGTGAGCCTAAATAACAGCAGGAGTCTAGCTAAAAGGAAATAGTATTTGGGAATGGGTATTGCAATGGGGAAATGTAAACTGTGTGTATTCAGGGAGATAAAGGAAGACAAAGGTTTTTTTAAAAAAATGAGGATTATCTAATTGTTTTGAGATAATTAACCTTGACTATGTAAGCCAAAAATAAAATTATAAGCACCCCCACCCAAACTATCTCAATGGACCCCTCCTCTTGGCCAAGCGCATTCTAAAGTTAACCTAAAAACTAGTTCAGGCCATGATGGGAAGGGAGAGTTGGACTTAACTCATTATACCCTCCTCCCTTTTGGAATTCAGGAAAAACTGACCAGCATTAAACTTAAGTCTGATAAGAAACATTTACAATCTATTATCTCTGAAGTCTGCTACCTGGAGGCTTGATCTGCCTGACAAACTTTAGTCTCCACAATCCCTTATCATCATAACCCAGGCATTTCTATTGATTCTGGGTCTTTAGATAATAACTTTTTCAACCAATTGCCAATCAGAAAATTCTTAAATCTACCTATAACCTGGAAACCCTACTTCAAGTTGTCCTGCCTTTCCAGATTAAACCAGTGTGCATCTGACAGGTATTGATCGATATGTCTCCCAAAAAAAATATAAAAGCAAGTTGTATCCTGACCACCTTGGGTACTTGTCATCAGGACCTCCTGAGGCTGTGTCAGGGGCACATCCTTAACCTTGACAAATAAACTTTCTAAATTTATTGAAAGTTTATTAGTCATTACCACAAATTGGTAATGATGAAGGGATTCTTCTTTTTTTTTTTTTTTTTGAGATGGAGTCTTGCTCTGTTGCCCAGGCTGGAGTGCAGTGACGTGATCTTGGCTCACTGCAGGCTCCACCTCTTGGGTTCAAGCAGTTCTCTGCCTCAGCCTCCCAAGTAGCTGGGATTACAAATCCCTGCCACCATGCCTGGCTAATTTTTTTTATATTTTTAGTAGAGACAGGGTTTCACCATACTGGCCAGGCTGGTCATGAACTCCTGACCTCGTGATCCACTCAACTTAGCCTCCCAAAGTGCTGGGATTACAGGTGTGAGCCACCATGCCCAGCCTGATGAAGGGATTCTGAGTAAAGGTTCCCCTGACCTTTAATAAATCTATTGGTGCTTGGTACCAGCTTGAGCTCTCCTTATGGCTCAAACCAAGAGGACAATTTGCTGAGGCCTGGAAACTCCCTCTCCAGAAAATCCCTGATCTCTCAAAATTTGGTGGAGATCTAAAGCTTATTTTGCTGTACAACTCCTTTTCTAGAGTTTTACTTGCTTCCAACAAGGAAAGCAAGTTTTCCTGTTTCCATGAGTTAACTCCCTTCTGGAGTTTCAGCCAGTTTCCGACAGGGAGGGTCAGAATATTAGGTCTGTTCTTCTGCACATTTCAAGGTTTTTTCCTGCTTCTAAGATGGTAAAGAGCAATCTTATGCCTGGGCTCTATTCCTAAGTAAATAGCAGAATTGGGATTTTTTTTTTTTGTCTTGGAAATTCTCCTTAATGACTAAAAGTTGAGATTGACAAGCAGCTGGTTTTAATTTCTCCTTCCCATTAGAGCACTCAGTAATCATACTGCTGGGATTTTTGTTGTGCTGGCCTTTCTCCCACAGGATTTGATCAACTATAACAGACTTGGTCAAATTCAAATGAGAATTCCAAATTAGAAGAAACAACGCCTCTGAATTGGCTAAAATTCCTGACAGCTGCAAAAACAAAAACAAAACCCGGTGCTTGGTTTCTGTGTTCACTTCCTTTCTCTAAAAAAAAATTGTTCTTTTGCTTACTTTTGTTCCACCCTATTCTTCCTTCCCCCTTCACCACCTCCGGTACCAAGAAAAATCTAGAGGAGGGTTCTAATGACTCAGACCCCTTGCAGAACTCAGAACAAAGCCGCCACTCAAACCCCCTTTTGGGATATTCTGTTTTCTTCGTAGAGCTTCAAGAGTCATGGGCAGATTCTTCTTAGATTTAAAGCTCTGCTTTCCTGCATTGCATTACCTGATCTTTTTGGCTTTTGGGGTCACCAGAGATTACCTTGTGCTGTGAGAAGATTTGACTTTGGAGTGTGTAATGGCAGATAATAAATACAAAGTTAGGAGTGGCTGAGGACAGTTTACAGCTTGTCTTAGCTGTTTTTTTTTCTTTTTCTCTCCAAGAAGTTGTTGTTTAGGATCCTAATTCTAGTTCAGAAGTGCATTCTAAAGAGCTTTCTCCATTACCTTTTATCCCTAAAATTAATCTTGATTGGCTTGTCTGTGTGTTTGTGAGGGCAACTGAACTGTTGTTTTTGTAGATAAATGCCAGACTGAGTATCCTAAGCTCTGAAAAGAAAAGGCATTTTGCTCCTTCACCCCAAAAGGCATCCCTGAGTGACTGGGGTGGAGCCTGATGGGTTGACTACCACCCCCATGAAATGCAGCTGCCCTACAGGAAATCCCCAGCAAAATTAGTTTTAAAAAGCTCCTCCAGGAAGCACATATAGGAACTCCATGTTTTGAGCCCTCAGAGGACTAGACTTCCAGAGAGAGAAACTGAGACACGTAAGAGGGCAGCAACGATTCAGTGTGACACACTGTAGAGCCCCACCAAGAATCAGAACGTTTTGATCCACTACACTAAACCCTAGGCCACAGCTCAGTCCCTCCTTTTAGGAAAAAATGTTGGGAACAAATTTTCTAAGAATATGGAAAAATGAGGAGAATGATGCCTCTCATGCACCTCCTTTGGTTTTATGGTGCCTCTACTTGCAAGTGATTGTGTAAATGGAAGGGCATGCCAAGTTTTCTAGTACTCCAGCCGGTTACACATTAGGTCTGTTCTTATGCACATTTTAAACTGATGGGCAAATTATATCAGGGAAAATTCAGAACCTAAAGTTCAACCTGCAACTCTAAAGATCCTAAGTTCTCTATCTCTCTACTTTCTTTTCCATCTGCTTTGTCTGCTATTATTAACACATTTCTACTGAGATAAAACCCACTATTTGCATCCAACCATTTCTTTTTGTTATTGTTTTTGCAAACTGGTAAGTTTGTATTAATATCTCATGGATACAATTTTAAAGTGAAAGCTATATGATCTTTATATGAGTGTGTGTGTGTATGTACGTACAAACATGTATTTTTCGTGTGTTTTGGCCAAAAGGTACTAAATTGGCTTAAAGTTGAATGGGTACTCATACATTAAATAATAAGCCCAAATGCTTTTCAAGTTCGTGTGACAAGTAAAATCTTTTATAAATAAGCTGGCTTTAAAATTACTGGTAAAGTAATATTAGAAATGTCTTATGAATTGTCAGCATACATTTTTGTTTGCATTTATTGATCAGTAATTTCATTCTTATTCCTGCCAAATACTGTAAGGTGTCAAAATTTGGCATAAGGGTTACAAAACTGTAAACCCAAGCGTTATGGTTGGATCTGTATCCCTGCCAAATCTCATGTCAAATTGTAATCTCCAGTGTTGGAGGAGGAGCCTGGTGGAAGGTGATTGGATCATGGGGTAGTTTTTCACGGATTAACACCATCCCCCTTTATGTCATGGCAATAGTAAATTCTTGTGAAATCTGGTTGTTTAAAAGTGTGTGGTACCTCCCCAACAACCTTCTCTTCCTCCTTCTCTGGTCATGTAAGACATGCTTCCCCCTCACCTTCCACCATGATTATAAGTTTGTAAGGAGAAGCCACTGCGCTTCCTATAGAGTCAGCAGAACCATGAGCCAGTTAAACCTCTTTTTTTATAGATTACCCAAGTTTAAGATATTTTTAATAGCAATGTGAGAACAAACGAATATACCAACCCAAAATAGAATGATCTTTGCTTGTGTAGTTTTTTATAAATAATAGATTAAATATTGTTGGTTTAATGAAAACAGCTAAATTTGGAATTATTGGTAAAATAACCATATATTTAATCTTAAGTTTCTTACGTAGGTAAACACCTGAACTTCACAAGCTATAAAAATGGTTAACAGAGAAATAACTTTAAATGATAACTGCCACAGTTTTAATAAATAATTTAGGTAAAATATTAAAATAATTATGTAAATGTAAAGGGATAAATACTTGTAAACAAACGTGTCATAATTTAGACCATAAAGTTATATTAAATTCAATAATAGATAGTTCATTAAATATATGGGTATTTTCTAATTTAAAAAATTATGTTTATTGTTTCTAAGAAATGTGTTCTTATTAAAAGGCAAATAATTTTTGTCTTGAAAATTCAAAGCTTATTTAAAGGTTATGTATAAAACAACAAAAAGAACCAGGAAATAGAGCAATATAAAAAAATTATAGATATAAAGAGATATTTTTGGTAAGAAAGCTTAAAAGAAAAGTAATTTTATAGGAGATAATTATTGTTTGGTGAATTTTTGTCCTAAGATAAAATGACTGGGTTGTTCAAGAAAGAGTGATGCTTAGATCAGAGAAGAAAGTCCAAGCATGTTGTGAATGGTCTGTGTAAATCATAATAAGGTTAATAAAGGAATTTATAAAAATGTTATGTGATTAAGTTGGCTGTAAGTACAGAAAATTATAAATTTTTTTAAATTGAACTTTTATGTTAAAAACACACTAGATTAGGCATGGTGGCTCATGCCTGTAATCCCAGCACTTTGGGAGGCCAATTCTGGCAGATCGCCTGAGATCAGGAGTTCAAGATCAGCCTGGCCAACATGGTGAAACCCCATCTCTACTAAAAATACAAAAACTAGATGCATGTGGTGGCAGGTGCCTGTAATCCTGGCTACTTGGGAGGCTAAGGCAGGAAAATCACTTGACCCTAAGAGGCAGAGGTTGCAGTGAGCCAAGATCGTGCCATTGCACTCCAGCCTGGGCAACAAGAGTGAGACTCTGTCTCAAAAAAAAGACACACTAATACAAAACGAAAGAATTGGTTAGAACAATATTTTATTTAAAATACTGAGTTACTCTTAATGCACAAACTTTTTAATTTTTAAATTCTGTAATGTTTCTTTTTTAAATTATTCAGATTGATATCTCAGTCATTTTCTCTCTTTTGAGAAGGCCTAGGATGGTAACTCTCTCCTTCAACTTCTATTGGGTCTTACTACTTTTTTTTAGTTAATAATCTAAAGTAGGGGAGAGAATTTTTGAGAACAGGCAAATGAAAAATCTTTTGTACCTGCCTTTGTCTATATATCTGTTATATCTCTATGTTTACATGTGTCATCTGGAAGTGATATTTCGCTAACAAGCTGTATGAAAGAGCTCTAATCAATTGGCTTAAAGAATGTTAATGCTTATCAGACTGATAGAAGCTGGCTCCGAAGCCTTGAGCTCACATCACTAGTAATCTTTGGTAAGATTAATTTGGTAAATTTAATCTCAATTATTTCCAGTAATTTAAAAATCTTAAAGTCATGTTATGTTTAAAGGAAGTAAACCTAGGGGTTTTGTTCCCCCCATGGGGGATTTGGGTTAATAAGTCTTAAAGTCATGTTATGTTTAAGTGAAGGAAACCTGTGGGTTTTTTCCACTGGGAATTTGGGTTAATAAGACTTAAACTAGTAGGTGAGTAAAAAGTGTTTTTGGTGACATTTCTGAAAATACAAGGATATAGTTTTTGCTAAAGAAATTTTTTTTTTAGTTTAGAGACTATTTAGGAGTCACTCTAAAATAAAGGAAAAAATTACATAGCTAAAACTAAATGGATAAAGATAAAAATAAAAGGGTGTAAAATGAGAAACCTTGACTCTTGGGTGGCCATGTGGTCATTCACTTAAGGAGCTGCAGCTGGGCTATGGTCAGTTACTAAAGGTAAAAGTTACCAATGGAATTTAGCGATGGATTGTACTCATACCCCCAGGCAGTTAGTTTACTGAATGTATAAGGAAATGCAAGCTCAAAATGAAAAAGCAAAATATTTCATCCTTTGTTTATTATCTGTAATATCTGAAATAAGAATAAAAGAATGCTGGGTTGGTCCTTAAGACTGGACCAAGCCCAGAAATGCGTCTGTCCCAGCTAAGGTCTTTAGCCACCAAGCTACTTACAAAAATAAAAATTAAACTGGAGCAACAAAAGTCACCTCTGAGACCTATGGTTAAGAAGAAGATAGTAAATGTGGGGGAAGGGCAAAACCAAGTAACTATTAAAACCAGAAGCTATAATGTAAAGGGATTGTTCCATTGTGTAGATTGGTATCATCAACTTCCTGAGACACTTTTAATATAATGGATTCTAGAAATTACTTTAGGGACAGATCCTTAATTTTAAATGCAACAGAATGAGCTTCTTTTGGTTGATGCAGGACCCACAGCTCGCTATTAAATCTCTGAAGAATGTATGTGATCCAAATATACAGGAGGTTATTCCTGAGAGAACAACCAGCCTAGTGGACTGGATAAATACCATTGTAAAGTCTGTTTACCCTGAGAAAGGGACTGCCCAACTCTCCATATAAAATGCCAAGTGGAGCAACCCAGATGAAGTTGATATGACTCATATGCAAGCCACGTGGGACTGGCTTAATGATGACGGGAATATTCTCCCACTGAATATGCCTATTACCCAGGTCACGGTAAATCTGGGGACTACAGGGGTTCCTTTTACATAGGCACTCCAAGTGACATTCCTCCCACAGAACCATACAGTTGTTTGACAAGTCTTATCAAATTTGCTGTCCCTTGTGCATCTTACAGATGCTTAATAAAACATTGGGGTAATTAACAAAAATAAATGAGAAAGTCAAAAGAGAGTCACAGGACTCACCCCAGAAGAGTGATAGAAAATCTTTGGATGGTTATTAAGAAATGAAATAAATAAAATGGAAACTGAGGGGGTTACAGCAAATGTCTTTAAAACGCTATTTGTTTGTGATTGGAAAATTAAAAGAAAAAATCAAAAGGCAAAGGTTATAACGAGAAAGTTAACATTGCCTGGGGCAATGCTGAGGCAAGTAAGATAAAGATTGACAAGGAGTCCCTTGGCCCAGCCCCCTGCTGGGGACCCACATCTTTTGATAGACGATCTTGCTACCTAGGGAGTGCAAGGAAGAGAATACTCACAAGTAGGGAGCCTCTTTCCCCTAGGGCTGATTCTAACTATGTGAGAAGCTGATAGATTCTACAGTGTCTAATACACAGCTATCATCTAACCAGAGCTGTTTGGCTTGTGGATAGAAGTTCCAAGGTGTACAAACAACATCCTGTTTGGAAGCTGCTACTCTGGTTAAGAGGAGTCAAGGAAGTCTTTTTCATTTGAGTTACTTATTATAGTTTAGAGCAATTGGGTAAAGTATATTTTTTAAAGCAGATTTGCTTTTCTCTTAAGTTCTTCAAAATTCAGAAACTGTTCATGAGTATTCTGATTTTATAACAATATAGTTATTTTCATAAGTTTAGTAAGAATCTTTTAAAACAGGACAATTGGTGACACTGGTTATTTTACCAAGGTTTTGACTAGAAAAACATAATTTTAAGTAAAGTTCCAGCAAAGCCAAATTAAAAGGAGCCTATATGGCTGATCAATTCTCGTTTGTTTATGTGATTAATCAAGCCAAGTATAAGGAGACTAGAATTTATATTGCACAGAAATTGGTCTTACTATAATTCCTCTTTAATAGAAAAGGAAGGCTAGAGAGAGAAAGAAATTGTTTTAAAGGAAAAGTATAACACTTGTTACTAGATTTCAGCTCTGACTTTTGTTTTTGAGTATAGATTGAATCAGGCATTACTTCTTGGCTGCAGTAATACTCTAAAGAGTACTAGATTATAATTTTTCTTCATATTTTTTGTGGGTGCCCTAATGGAACAGGTTCTCCTTCTTCTGTTCTGACATACAAATACTCTTTTGACTATCAAAATAGTCATGTTGTTTGTCTTTCTTCATCTTACTCCCAAGGAAACCAGAACCATGGTATTCTGAAGACTAAAGACTAAGTCTTCCTCATTTGGCATCCCACTGGGCCCAATCTCCTTTTCACTGAAAATGCCCTGCTGCTAAGACTATACAAATAAGAGGCAGTAGACAGCTGAATGCCGTCCTGGTCATTGTGCACAGGGGACTTGCCTAAACATGCCCACAGTGAAAAATTCCCTCCCTTAATACATATGCAGTAAGGGGAAAGAAATCAATGTGAAGTAGCTCAGACGAAGGGTCTGCATGCATGCTGGAAGAATGGGGTGGAACCACCAGGAATTTGTGCCTTATGCCAGGGAGGAGCCTGGCCTCTTAAACTTGTGTGTGGTGACCTGATATTCAATTATGTGACATGGAAAACCTGTGTGTAGGACCCCTCTTTCGTTAAGAACTCTCCTTTTGCTTAATAAGTTCTACCACCTCACCATTCAATGTGTCTGCATACCTAATTTTTCCTGGTTGTGAGACAAGAACCCAGCATTAACGTCAAGTAAGGAGCAAAAATCTTTCATCATTTTGGTGGCCCATACCAGGACATGTGGAAGGGTGAGTAAAATGTGGCCCTGAAATATCTCTTTTCCTTTTGTTTCTGAGCTTTCTTGTCCTCAGGTGTTTTCTAAGGACAAGGAAAATTGCAACTGCCCACCACCCCACCACCCCCCATTGCCCTCAGGGATTGGGAGTGTTGGCCTCAGTCCAACCCAGTCTTTTATGGCATTTTCCTTATTTTCTGGGGAACTATAATGGCACCTGTCTTTTCTTTTACCATATTGGAGGTGTCCCAATCCCACCACGGTGGCCACAGGCACATGCGTGGGATGGATGAGCAAACGGCATCTCCCCATTCCCCCTTCCATCCTGGCTGAGGAGCATGACTCTGTCTGCTGCATGTGGTTTTGTCCAACAGCCATGCAGAGCAGGACTGAGCCACAGCTGCTGCTGGGGCTCCAGGGCAGTCTCAGGGGCCCAGGCCCCATGCAGCCAACTGGCCAGTGTACCCTGCCACATGTGCACAGAGTCTTCCCCACCCCCAGCCAAGGGGTCTAAATTGGTCCAACAGCAATTAAAACTTTCTCTCCCTGTTGGAGAAATCCATTTGCATAAGAATAAGAGGTTTCTTACCCAGGTATCTTTTTCTTTTTTCCACCTTGTCAGCAGTTAACACAGCCCTGCATTTAAGCTGCTTTCTTTTCCTTTTCTCCACCAGATCAGGAGTTAGTAGGTTGGTGCAAAAGTAGTTGTGGTTTTTGCCATTACTTAGAATGGTGGGGGACCACGATTACTTTTGCACCAACCTAATAACACAGCCCTGTGAGTAGAGGGGGGCTTCTCTATGCCAGCAGTTCTTTTCCTTTTGGAAGGCATCTTATTAGACCAGAACCCTAATTCACAGAACTGCCTACACCAGGCAGTTCTTTTGTCCCAAACTTAATTCCAAGCTTCAGGTTGAAGCCCTCAGAAAGAAAAACTGGATCTGAGGGATCCAGAGACAGACAACAACAAAAATTAAAAAGCACAGCACAGGTGAGCATGACTAATTCCTGCTGATTAAGCCAAGCCTCCTGTTTTGTGTATAAAGGTCATGCTAGTATCAATGGCATAAATGAGGTCTAGAGCACTTGAAGGCTACTGACAGCAGGGGGGAGAGGCAGTTTGTGGGTAATAGTGGATAATTCCACCCCCTAAGCCCTTGATAGTATGGGTGAAAGCTGCATTGGCACCCATGGGTGGCATCCTGTTGAGGTTGCCAGGACTTGGGACATAAAGATGGAAGAAGAAAAAAGGATGCTTTTTCCTTCTCTCCCTCATGTACCCCAGCTATTTCCTGGAAAGTGAAAGGAACCAGGGATGCCTAGCTCTCTGCTTTCTAGACAAGTAGCCATTCATCTTTAGTCTGTCCCCCTTTCAAATGCATCCTGAATCCCTCAGGAGCCTTCTCCTTTGTCCTCTCTTCACAAATGGGTAATTGTGTTCCCGCATGAAAGGACACTCCCCTAGGATGCATCCTCCAAACTGAGAAAAGTTCAACTTTGTCCCAAACCTTAAACTGGTTGGCTTAGAATTGAGCTCAGGGGAAGGGAACCGAGAAGCCTGACATGCCAGCAAAAGGATAAGTTTTTTTAAGCAGTCAGACTTTTGGCATCTCTCTCCTTGTGCAAACTGGCAAAAACAATGATAAGAATCTCCCTTTATATTCCCTGTAAAATTTTGATAAGTGAAAAAGGATTTATGAGATTGGTCTTAAGCTATAGCCAATCTGATGTGCTTTGTGTGTCTTAATTGAGGCTTATTGGTTTCACCTGTGAGGTTACTTGTGATAAAGTTCCAAAACCGGAAATATTGGCTGCTTGGCATGGCTAAAGTCAGGTAATGTGGGATTTAAAAGGACTTTCTTAAAGAGCACTTGGCTTAATTAAAAGTGGATATTCAAGTTATAGGTATATTTGAAAGGCATTTATGTTTTTCTTTTCTTGGATCCTGTTTTTATGGAAAAACGATTTTTTTCTCAGTCGACTAAATTACTTTTCTCCACCTCGTCTTGCCACTTTTAATATACACATAAGAGGCCCTAAGATAATTTCTGATGGCCTAGGACTCTTTGGGGAAAAATAGAAAAAGCACCACAAATTCCATTTTGGGAGAAACCTCTGTTTTCCTCATGGAACTCCAGGAATTAGAGGCAAATAGATCCTCTCAAAATCTGTTTTTGTCTTCCAGCTGTGCCTGTTTATTAGGCCCTGGAAACCTCATGCTTTCCTAGCCCTGCTCTTAAAGGGCCCCCACCTAGAGACCAATAATCCAATTAGGAGATTGGCAAATGAAAAATCTTACAACTACTGGATCTTTTGTCTGCCTATGTAGTTATATATGTGTTGTGTGTGGTGTCCATAAAAAGAGCTCTCATTAATTGAGACCTGTGGCTGGAGAGAGGGGAGGAAGGGACAGTGTTGGTGGGGAGGTCAGGGGCTCAGCAGCCTGATCCAGGGGTCTTCAACGTGATGGAAGGACTTTGGGTGCATTCTGAGGAAGGGGAAGCCACTGGAAGGCTTTAAGTAGAAAAAATTGGAAGTGAGAGTAATTATATGTGAAAGTTGGAGTCACAATGGGGTGATGATGAGGCAGGATATATAGTCAAGGAAGTAAAGACAGTTAACACGATAAGCCCCAGCATTCACATTGTAATCCAGCTCAGGCAAGCACAGCTATCTTCAGCAGGAAATATTTCGCATAGGCAGCATTTGCGCTTTGATTTTACTACTTCTCAAACTGACCCTGTTCTCATTATAATAGTAAAAAACACACCCCTAGGTGGAGATTTAAGATGCTAATGAATTGTGTGATGTATGAAAAACCATGTACAGCTACTGCACATGTGCACCCAGAGGACTACCGAGAACATGCTTACTAGCAACACTCTTTCCCACTCTCTTATGAATAATCACGTAAGAGTCCCACAGAAGGATTTCTCCAGCAATAATCAATGCTGTCCATGCAGTGGCTCATGCCTGTAACCTGAGCACTTTGGGAGGCCAAGGCGGGTGGATCAACTGAGGTCAGGAGTTCAAGACAAGCCTGGCTGACATGGTGAAACCTCATCTCTGCTAACAATGCAAAACAATTAGCCAGGTGTGATGGCACATGCCTGTAATCCCAGCTACTTGGGAGGCCGAGGCAGGAGAATTGCTTGAACCGGGGAGGTGGAGGTTGCAGTGAGCCATGATTGTGCCACTGTACTCCAACCTGGGCAATAGAGTAAGACTCTGTCCCCCTCCTCCCCAAAAAAATAATGATAAGAGGCAACAACAATTGCCACCAAATTTTAATTTTTTCCCATAGTATTGTTGGGATGGCATGGCTGCCTGCCCTGGGTTCATCCTGTCCCACAGTGGGACTCTCTGGGGCTGAGGGACTCAGAGTCAAAAGACATAGCCAATTAAATGTTCTAGGCCAGATGCCCAATGAAGTGGGTATGGACAGGCATTCGCTACCCTTAAATTTTTTTTTTAAGTAAAAAGTCAACAAACAAAAAGTCAAAGGTGAAGTTACAAAGCTGACTTTTCTTTAACTTCTATGCTACTGTAATCTTGGGTTTAGTTATAGACTTGTAGCAATTATTTATATAAAACATAAGCATTGTTCTAAAAAAAAAAAATAAAAAATATGTACCTGCACGACTCATAACTGGGAATATTATACCAGGAAGCTTTGCCACTTGGTATCTTTATCCTTTAATTTATTATTTTCTTTTAATTCTACAGAAAGCAGGAAATTCTGTATGGTTGGAGTAGATGAAGAGGTGCCATGTAATAGCTCAGAAGGCAAAATCCCTTGTTTTACCAGCTGTTTAGGCATCCATGTACTCATCCTTGATTTGAAGGGTCTGAGCTAGTTCTATCCTTCCACACCAGACGTTACAGTCTCATGTGCCCACCTCTTCTGCAACAGTTCCTGGGCCTAGAGGGAGGGTGCTTGCAATGCGGGAGTTTTTGCATATTTCTGGAGGCTCCACCCCATTCTCCCAGTGCACATGTAGGTCCTTAGTCTGAGCCCACTCTACATTGATTTATTTCCCTTACTGAGCATGTGTTAAGGGACAGAGTTTTCACCATGGGCGTGTTTAGGCAAGCCCCCTGTGCACAATGACCTAGATGGCATTTGGCTGTCTCCTGCCTCTATCATTTCCCCCTCTAAAGAGTTACATCTAACTGTCATTAGGATAAGGATAAGGATAAAGAGGAAGACCAGTCTTAACTGCTTCCTGCTGACAGAGGGCACTGTTTAGGAAATACAGCAGTCAGGTCTCCCCTCAGAGGCCTATCTAAGGGTCCCCCAGTAAAAGGGGCCATCATTCTAGCCTCTGGTTGCATAACTGCTTGGTGTTTGATGGCCTGAAGGCGAGAAGAGACAAACCAGGTTATTAGAAGACATGTACCAACATAAAATTGGGGGAAGGGTAAGGGCAGTTCAAAAATCCTGGGGCTGCCGACATGCCCAGATAACTGGTGGCTATAGTTATGGCTGCTAAGATTTGGGTGCCTGGAGCTTGGGTTTTTGGTTAGCTCCCTTCATTTATTTTCCCAAAAAAAGAAACCTCTGGGTTATGGGCACCCTATTTACTGTCACCTGGCAGGATTTGTAAGATAATTGCTCAGAACTAGAATAGTGTTCCAGATTTTTTAATTATCCATGCCTTTTATTTCTTCTGAGCTGCAGCCAGAGATCACTGGTTGGTTCACAGGAATAAACAGGGTTAGTTTAAATGTAGGTGAAAAACTTAAAAAACCAATGAGTCTAGAATCTAATGACAAATGCATGATAAGTTTTGAAACATAATTTCTTTCTCCAAATGAGGAAACTGAGGCACAGTCCTTTCTCATACTGCTGATAAAGACATACCCAAGACTGGGTAATTTATAAAGAAAAAGAGGTTTAATCGATTCACAGTTACACATGACTGGAAAGGCCTCACAATCATGGTGGAAGGTGAAGGAGGAGCAAAGGCACTTCTTACATGGTGGCAGGCAAGAGAGCATGTGCAGGGGGAACTGCCCTTTATAAAATCATCGGATCTTGTGAAACGTATTCACTATCATGAGAGCAGCATGGGAAAAAACCACCCCCATGATTCAGTTACCTCCCACCAGGTCCCTTTCACAATACATGAGCATTATAGGAGTTACAGTGCAAGATGAGATTTGGGTAGGGACAGTCAAACCATATCACACATGAAATTTAGAAGTTGTTTTACTCTAATTTAGAAATCTAGAAGAGATATGTCTTGGGAATACAACATAGTAGGAACTCAGAATGCAAATAAAACATTGAGGAGGCAGGGTTGGGGCCTTGTGGATGAGGGGAGGGATGCCTCAGGCTGGAACAAGCACAGCTCAGAGGCCAAGGAGTCAGATAAGGGCCAACAGGGGAGCCCCAAGGCCCAGCATGGCCCTTGGGCAGGAGCCTCTGCCAGGATCTTGTTGGGCTAAGTGGGGAACATGAATGTGGAGGAAGGTTGGAATTTTTTCCATAGCTGAGGTAGAGCCCCTATTTTAAGGCATATGGGATGTTAAGTAGGTTCAGTTAAAGAGCTGGAAGACCCCAGAAATCAAATGAAATTAGTGAGTACTCTGGATTTGTGTGGGAGCATTCGAGGGGAATGAGAAAATGCCATCCTACATGCCTTTAAGTACCAGGATGGGGACCCCATTGCAAATGGATGAAACTCGAAGAAGCACATTTTGAGAGAATTGAACTCAGGTTTCATCTTTCTCCAAAGTCCATGCTTTTCCACTGTAACCTGATGTCTCCAGTTTCCTATATTTCAAAAAGAAACATTAGACCTTCCACCTGTCGTTGAACAATATGTGTCATGCTTTATTTAACTTTGAAAAACCAGCAGACACATCTAGAAACAGCCTTAAGTAAAGCTGGAAATACAAAATAAGTTATTTACAGTGGCTGCTCATATGCTATGGTAAAAAATAATAATTTAAGTCACAATTTTAAAATGTAAAAGGTATTTTTCTTATTCTAAGGCTCATGAAGATTTTTAAGTTTTGTTTAGAAGCTCAGTGTACATCTTGTTGGACTGATAACCCCTAAGCAGTTGTCTGGCTACATTTTATCTTTGTTCTTAAAGAGTAAGTTAAACAGCGAATCTAATAGTGAATGCTAATCCACCTCCCAGAAATCAAAGCAGTAAGAGAGGGTATTTCCAAATTGAGCATGGTTATGTAAATCAAGCATCTTTTTTCTTCTCTGGAAATCATGAAAAAGCAAAAATGAGAATTAAAGTTAAATAGCCCTTCACTTTGAAATTTTTGTTTTTCATTCTTTCCTTAAAAACTTTTGGGTGAGAAAAAGAAATCTAAATTGCAGAATTGCTAAAAAAAGAAAGAAAGAAAGAAAACATCACATTTTAGAGCCAATGAGGGAAATTACACATTTCAGAGAAATTCCTAGTGTAAATATTGTACTGGTATAAAAGAAACAATAAAACAAATGAAATAAATGTCTGACTCAGGAGTTTTTATTTTTTAAAAATCCAACAAATTAACAGAAAAACAAAAGGAAGGAATTTTTAAAGGTAAAGGAGATAAAAATGAGACATGACTTTTTTTAAGTAGAATACATAACTACAAAATGTGGTTCCCTGAAAAGAAATTTAAAGATAAATAACCAGCCAATTTGCTAAGAAAAAAAAAATAAGAAAACAAGGGGAAAAATCATTCCTCAAAACAGGAAATTATAAAAGGGGAAGAAGCCACAGAAACAGGAGAATTGAATAAATCATAAAGACATGACTTGTGCAACTCTGTACCAATAAATTTAAAGGCATGAATAAAAAGGATAGTCTTCTAAAGAAAATACACTTTGTAGAAACTGAACCTAGATGAGATAAAAAATATAAACACACTAATTACCATAGAAGAATTAGAATTTGAAAATTGTCAAAGAAATACTATCCTGCATTTTCCGTCCCCAACTTCCAAAAGCACCCAGATGATTTCTCAGGGAAATCTATCCATCTTTCAGAAGCAGGTAATTCCCAGATCACACAGATTAATTTATCCAGCTGACAAGTTGACTGCAACATTGGATGATTTTGCAAACGTCAGTGTTCCCCATGAGTGTCTGAGCTTGTATCTGACCATAGTAACCTCATGGTCCAGAGAATTTCAACCCCTTCCCCTCAGGACTCCCACTTCAGACCATAAAAAGCAAAAAGCCCCTCTGATTTCTTTAGCTTAAATCTTGTAAATTCATGGCAGTTGCTAAAATCACATTCATTTTTATTGATTCACTAGACCTGTGAAAAGTGCTTACTGTGTCCCCGGCCTTGTCCTAAGAGCTGGAGTTAAAGCAGAGAACAAAACACATAGCATCCCTGACCTCATGGAGCTTATATTCTAGTTGGGGGAGATAGACAGCAACAATAAAATAAAACATAGCCTACCAAGTGATGATAAATGTTTTGGAAAACAAGCAAATAAAGGTGCTAGGGACAGCTGGCCGGGAGAAGTGCTGCTATTTTGGATGTCATAGAATTGATAAGGTAATATTTGAGCAGAGATATGAAGGAGGTGAGGGAGTGAGCCTGGACGTCTCAAGGAGAGCATCAGAGCAGAGGGGGACCTTGCTAGTGTGGAGATGTGCCTGGTATGTTCGAGAAACAGCAACATATCAGGCACATCTCCACACTAGCAAGGAGGGAGGGAGCACCATGGGTTGGGAGGAGAGTTGTAGGAAACAAATTGAGAGGTAATGGGGCCTGATTATATAGGGCTGGTTATATAGTAAGGGACTGTAAAAATGTTGACTTTCAATCTGAAGTGAGATGGGAAGACATTGCAGGGTTCTAAGTAAAAGGTTCTATTCTGGCATTTAATAGGAACACGCCATCTGATGCAGAGGACAGTGACACAGGCAGGGGGACCAGTCAGAAGGCTGTGCACAGGCCATACAAGAGGTGATGATAGTAGGTTACCCGAGTGGGTGCGGTGGAGGAGGTGACAACCAGCTGGATTCTGGTTACGCCACGAAGATCTTTTCAGGATCAAACAATACACAGGAACATACTGGTGTATGGGTATAATGATTGATGATATCTGGTAGGGGTTTCAAGGTGACCTTGGGTGAAGAATAATCAAAGCTACATACTGGGTACAATGTACATTACTTGAGTAAGAGGTGCACTAATATCTCAGACTTCACCACTGTGCAATTCATCCATGTAACCAAAAACCACTTGCACTATTAAGCAGCTATTGAAATAAAAAACATAAATATTTTTTAAAAGTTACCACTCCTTTATGTTCTGGTTTTTGGAAATAAATTTAAATTTTTTTGTTTGTTTGTTTTGTTTCTTTTGAGATGGAGTCTCGCTCTGTCTCCCAGGCTACAGTGCAGTGGGGCAATCTCAGCTCACTGCAAACTCTGCCTCCCGGGTTCTAGTGATTCTCCTCCCTCAGCCTCCCGAGTAGCTAGGATGACAGGCACACACCACCATGTTTGGCTAATTTTTGTATTTTTAGTAGAGATGGTGTTTCACTAGGTTGGCCAGGATGGTCTCAATCTGTTAACCTTGTGATCCGCCCACCTTGGCCTCCCAAAGGGCTGGGATTACAGGGGTGAGCCGCTGTGCCTGGCCAAAAAAAAAAATTTTTTTTAAGAATAATCAAAGCAAAATCAATAGCATCTTTTATCCAGAAAAATAAGAGTGAAGAGCAGGAAAGGTTAACCTCATAAAGCCCTATGTCCTATGAGTGGAGATTTTAAATAACATATTAGTGTTCACAGTCCAAACATTAATCTGAATTAAACTACTCAGATTAGTCATTGTGCTTATCACCTGTGTTTGAATAACAATGTTCCTTTTTTCTTTTCTGAATTCAAGTTCGCAAATTATTTTGAATTTTTGCATGCCAATCATTTCTGGAATGCAGAATTGCTTACAGGACACAGGTGTTACTCGATGGAGTTACTGCCCAGCAAATAAGAAAAACAAGCTGTTTCCCTGTTGTTGGCTCTACAGCTCTATAGTTTTCCAGAGAGGGAGAAGGGTGGTGTTCAGATTATCATTCATGATGAAACTTTTAAAAGATGTCAGCTGCCCACCAAATCATAGGCTGAAGGAAAGGGCCTAGGAGAAATACAGTTGCTCTGACTTCCCTTCAACGAACAGCACCAAAGTCATACTGAACACCAGTTTTTAAACACTTTTCTGAAAAAGAGTAAGAAGCATTTAGCCCTTTGCTACCAAGACCTGGTTGAAGAAAATGCTGTTGGCTCCCTGAGGGCTGGCTGTGTTGTCTTGTTCATTTCTGCATCCCTGATGTGCAGCTCGGTGCCTGGCATACAGCAGATGCTCAATAAACATTTGTTTGAGTGAATAAACCTTTCAAGAAGCCAATGGACAAATCTTTGACATTACTCTATCCCTTTATGGAATGTTTACTACAAACGAACAATAACGCAATAGCGGTTTTAGAATACTCCTCAGGCCCTGAGGCTAGCCAGATCTGATCTCAGCCCTCACTTTATCACTACTCGCTATAGAACCCTGGCCAAGTTCTCTCCGTCTCTCTATCTGTGTCTCAGTTTCTTCATCTGTAACTTCAAATGAATAATGATACCAACCTCCCAGGCTTCTTAAGAGGATTGACAAAGACAATGTATGGGAAAAATGTGACATGGTTTCCCATAATTATTAGATTTTATTACTGACACTAAAATCGCATTAAAATTACCAAAAGCAAGACAGCATTTTGTAGGTAAACTTTATTTATTTTTTCATTTATTTGTTTATTTTTGAGATGGACTCTCTTGTATAGCTTCCCAGGCTGGAGTGCAATGGTGCGATCTTGGCTCACTGCAAACTTTGTCTCCCAAGTTCAAGCGATTCTCCTGCCTCAGCCTCCCGAGTAGTTGGGATTACAGGAGTGCGCCACCACGCCCGGTTAATTTTTGTACTTTTAGTACAGATGGGGTTTCACCATGTTGGCCGGACCGGTCTGGAACTCCTGATCTCAAAGATCCACCCACCTCCGCTCCCAAAGTGCCGGGATTACAGGTGTGAGCCACCACGCCCAGCCACATCTTGTAGAAAAATTTTAAAAATCTTTTTTCTTTGTTGTGAACCATTTTAAATATATACAAAGGTAGAATATAATAAACCTGACACGCAGTTGCAACAATTATCAGCTTGTAGACGGTCATCCCCTTTCCCAGCCCTTTGTATTATTTTGAAGCCCATCCCAGACATTATGCCGTTTCATCTGTAATACTCCGATAGGTAGCTCTAAAAAAATAATAAAAATAACCAACATTCCATATCTCACCTACAAATAATGAATAATGATTCCTTCATTAGATAAATGGTTGGTCTGCTGGAAGCCACAAGAAGAAAGGAAGAAGAGAATCAAGTCTGTTCAAGGCAGGGGCTTAGGCAAGTTCTCTCCAGACCCAACACGATGGAAACACCCGCTGTCACTGTCAAGATGAACTCTCCCTGCTGCGGGGTGGGGTGAGTTGGGGCAGGGCAGGGAATGAAGCCAACTTTTCGCGCCTAAAAGGAGGCAGAATGGAGATCCCCTTAGTGATTAAAACTTTCTTATTTCCCAAACTAAATGGTATTTCACCTGAAACAATTCTGTATAAATTCTTCTGCTTCCAGAGTAATGGGAAATTATAATTTAATTTTATCTTTTCATCTACCTTGAGGACTTGTTGACAGTGTTGGCTTTTATGCAGGTTCTATTATTACACAATTAGAGCTAATCGAACAGTGACAGGACTGGCCTGGTTTCTGAAATTTAACAGAGCACAAAAGCTCACATTTCGGGGAGAATTCAGTTCTTAAATATGTTTTGCTTATCCCACTTCCCCCTAATTTCCCCTCATTTGTTTGACAAAGTCAGCAACCCAGTGGAAACCTCAATTTCATTCTCTACTGCTCTCATCATAAAACGTTGAATTTAAATATTTTCCTTTTATTCTTCACTGGAACTTGGAGCAATCTGATTGAAGCAAAATGAGATCTATCGGTATTGAAGCTATTAAACATCAATAGTTCAAACCCAGATTATCACCCGTCATTAAAATACCAAAGTCAATTCAAAGTCTAGAGCTCAGTGGGCATTAGCAGGGAAGTGAATCACAATGCTGAGAAGGTTTCAAGCTAAGGAGCATGAGGAGGTGAAAACGGAGCATAAAATGCGCTGCATGTTTCTTCTTCAAAGCAGAAGCTACCTTATAAGAACCAAAAACTCCACTTGGAGGAGATACAAGACTGACTTCAGAAGTCTGACATAGAACTGAGGCGCTGGGAAACCTGATGTTATCCTCACAAATCTTTCCATGTAGTGCTGGCCTCAGAAAGCATGCATCGCAACTGCCCTCTAATAACTGAACTTTGTTAAATGAAAAATGGTAGTGGCCAGGCCCACTGGGATCTGGTTTCTCAGGAACTTTCTAGATGATAGGCTCTCTTCTAAGACCCTTTGATCAGGAATGAGGTTTTCCCTGCACAGCTCCAGCTCCACCCAAGGCCTCACAGTCTCAGGTACCCGAGAACATGTCTAGAAATGTTCACAGATGCTGAGTCATGGGGTTGGGATGGAGGGTGTACACTTGAGAACAACTCCTCTGCTCCGGTCTGTATGCGGAAGGCCCACCCTTCCCTCTCTCTTTGAAGACTCTGCCTCCTCCACATCAGCAGCAACCAGCCCTCTCCTTTTAGTGCTTTTATTCCCCCACCCCCCCATCCCCTTCTACATTGTAGTCTTGGTTAATGGTGTGGTGGAGGGTGGGAGGCAAAGTGGCTTTGCAAGGCGGCTTCTGAAATTTTTTGTCTCCCCATTTAAGAAGGACAAGAAAGAGACAGAGAAGGTTAGATGGAGAGAAGTCGTAATCCTGCCATAGCTCCTTATTGTCTACTTTTCCCTTTAGAAGCAAGCTTCAGGAAGGCAGGGCAATGTCTGTCTTATCTGCTGCTGCATCCTTGCTGCTGAGACAATTCCTAGTTTATGGTGGGACAAGAAATATTTGTTAAATATTATTGGATGGGTGGACAGATGGATACTGCTTAGCAGCGGTCATTATTCCTTATTAAAGGAGCTATCCTACCAAGAACTTGAAAGAGAGTATAAAAGAGAAAATAGAAGCCAGTATACATTTCCCCTTTTGATTTAAAGAGCCTTTCTTTTTAACAACAACAACAAAAAAAAAAACCTTTATGACTTGTGGAAGCCAAAGCTACTCCATCTTAGATGCTAATCTGCCATATTGACTTCTGCTTAATCCCTGTTCCAGGAGGCTTCTAAGATTTCTGGTTTATCTATTGTTCCTTGTATGAGAGCATATATTTGTCATAAGTCCTGCCTGTAGGTCAAAACCACCTCGATGTTATTGTACTTCAATTGTCACACACATCCCTTCTGAATCACGCATGCCCTTTCCCCATGGTATATAAGCCCTGGGTCTACAGGTAATGGAGTGAGGATCCACCATCTTGTCTGGCCACTGTCCAGGACATGAACATGGCTCTGTTCATAAGTCCCTATTAAATGTGGCTTTCTGAGAAACTGGATATGTCAGCTTCTTTCTTTGGCTTCTCAGCTTCCTTGGACTTTAAGGGTAGGTTTGCACAGACCAGCTCACTATGGAACATGACTTTTTTGTGCTTTCATGTGTCATTTTAGTACCTCTAAACACATGTAGTAAGAAAAAAATGGTAAGAAGAATGATACAGATGACCCGGTTCAATCAGATTTCAAAGACAATGTGCAAAAGATCTAATGTAGTTCAAAAGGAGTGTCTTCCCCCATTCATCTTTTTAAGGAATCATGTGGTTTGACAGGCTCAAAATCTTCTCCAGCTCGCTGGAGACTGGGTGTGGAAATGGAAGAGGAAGACGCATTAGCTAAACGGAGCCCAGGACCACCATGGAGTAGGGAAGGCTGGAGAGTACAGCAGGGAGCCCCAGGAAGAGCCAGAGGCAGCAGGAGGGTATAGGGCATAGCAGGGAGATTAACTGGGGAGCTACCAAAATGGGAGGAAAAGGAAGAATCAACGAGAGACCCCTCTTGCATTGAATCACTGCCAGGTGGCCCCGATAGCTGCAACTGCCAAGCATATTACTCAAAATCACCCTGGCAGCCAATTCCTCGTTCTTGGCAGCCTCTCTGCTTCCTGGGGCCAGATTCCCTTAAGGCCCCACGAGTCTTTTCATTCACCCACCTGCTTGCCACTTGCACAATCCCTGCACTGCCCTGCCCTTCCGATCTGCCCATCCTTGATATCTTGCCTTTCCACAGCTAATGAAGTCCCAGCAAAAAACAAGCTTCCCAATAAAAACGAGCTTCCGCATAAAAGTGACAGCAAATGTTTTTTGAAGTGGTTTTTATATGTTCATAATTCTCCTAAAATAAAATAATAAAATGCAGTATTGAAATAAAACTGTAGTTGCTTCACGGAACCATCTGCCGTTGGTTAAACCAGGAGCGATGGTCTACTTGCGGATTTATAGCTTCCTCTTTGGTCCTGAGCTGTCCTCTCATTAAAGGGAACACTGGTTGCCTGAACAGTCATACTTGCAACCATGATGCCTAAACATTGGTTTCTAGGCTTTCTCATCAGTTTCTTCCTGACTGGTGTAGCAGGTAAGTGCTTTGTTTCTTTTTAATTGCTCATAGCTTTGTCATCTGAGTCCGATCAAGGATCTGTTAGAAATGGCACTCGTGCTTTTTTGGACTTTATAAAGGCTGCAACTTTTGATGTCACTAAATGACCAGAACAGGCATGGGGTTAGTGTCTAGCTGCAGCTTGAAAGACCCCACATTTACTCAGTGAGTACCCACTAAAGAAAAGGCACTCTAGCAGGTGCAGAGACTTCATACGGAACAAATGTACACGTCTCTGTCTCTCTATCTGGCTCTCACTCACTTTAGAATGTCTTTTACCTTGAAGGAACACTGTATCATGGTGTTTACCAGCACAGGCTCCTAAGCCAAACTGTCATAGTCTGGACTTCAGCTCTGCCATTTTACCACATAGGAAAACTTGGGAAATTTACTTAACACCGCTGTGCCTCAATTTCCTCATCAGGAGAATGGGGATTCTAGGTCACTGTGAAGATTAAATGAATTAATATATGCCAAGTGCTTAGAGAAGTGCCTGGCACAGAATAGGGACCACAAACAACAGGCGAGAATTCACTTCTGGTATTCTTGGAGGAAACTTCAGGCGTGTACAGCATCTTATCACCACCGCATACTTCTGAGCAAGCATAAAAATCCAAATTCACAATCGGGTACCTCTCAGTGTAAGTGATTCAAGTAACTTGCCAAGATGGTACAGTTGTCCAGTGACTAATACATAAAAGCAATTCCAGCCTTCATCTTCCAGAAATGTTTGGATTTGAGAAAACTATGCCTCTGGTCCTTGGTAACAGCAAGGACTCATTTAGCAAAATATGGCAAGAATTCAAATGCTACCAAAATGTTCCTGGCTCTGCGTCTTACCAAGCCAGTAACGTTGAGTAAGAGATGCAAATTTTTAAAGCCTCAGCTTCCTCATCTGTAAAATGCAATAATAAAAATACCTTACTTGGCGGCTGTGGGAATTAAGTTGTGAAGCTTTGAACATGGTACTTAATATAAGTTAATGTTCATATATGTTTGATGTTTGATGAATGTCAGCAAGAAGAAGGAGGAGGAGGGAAGAAGGAAGAAGATAAAGTATACCCTCAGCTTCTAATTGGTCAGCCTCTTTCATTAGCTCCTCTCTCCCATGGCTTTGCTCTTGGTTTTCTGTTGGAGTAAAGAGGCAGACTCTGCAGCCAGACTGTCTGGGGACAAGATTGGCTTCACAATTTGCTGGCTGAAAAGCTCCTTCAGGTCTCCAAGGCTTGTTTTTTTTTCAGTCTGCAAGAGGAAGACCATGATGCACAGTACCTTCCTCTTAGAACAGCTGGGCAAATTAAATGCATTGATGCAGATAAAGTCACTCACAGTGCCTGGTAAAGAATGAATTGTTATTACTGTTAGTGGTAGCAGTGATGTTACAAAAATGAGAGAAGCAATCCACAGACAGAGAGAGAAAGGGCATTAAGCCATCTTTCTTCATGTTAGCAAATCAATTCTAGGCAGGCCTTCAGGAAATAGTGCCTGTCATCTCCTGAAAATTCCTGGAATTTTTAAGTTCTAAAGATGATCAGTCAGGCAGTGATTTTTGTGAGCAAAATCAATTGTGGCTGTAGACTCTTTCCAAGTACACAACAGCCTTTGATGCACTGAGGGTGGTCCAAAAAATACAAGTGAAAACAAATTAAAAAACAAATAACAGTATTCACACTATTTGGTTGGTAAGAATAAAGACCCGAGGAAACAGCCTTATTCATTTCAAAATAACAAATCTTGAAAGTTCGGAGCTGAGACTATGGGCTTGGGAGTATTTTTTCACCATCTCAATGAGGTGATACATTTGAGCAAAGACTTGAAGGAGGTGGAGAAATGAGCCACGTGAAATCCAGGGGGAGAGTAGACCAGGAAAAGGGAAGGGCCAGTGTGGAAGCCCTAAGGCAGGGTCATCGGGGGCATGGTGGAGCAAGTGAAGGAGTCAGCACTGCAAACACAAGGGGTCGGGGTGACAGAAGATGAGGTCAGGGAGGAAACACAAGATATGCCTCCTGACTCCTTCTCCTTCTGCCCAACTTCTTACCCCTTAGAAGAAACCTTGAACCCTAAATAAAATTTTCCCAAAGTTCTCTTGCCTCTATGCGACCAAAGCCAAGTGAGGTTGTCCACCTATGTCGCATGATTTGAGGAAGAAAGCGCAAGTCATGCCAGTGCAAAATTATCCCATCTCCTGCCACGAGTAGTCTCAGAAACACTAGGTCCCCAGCAGGGTCTTGGGCAGTTTTCCTCATTAGCATGGCCATTTCATCTGAGGGATAATGCTTGGAGACTTGGAGCCAGGATGCAGGCAGTGGGACAGCAAGGGCAGACCTACCTGGAAGCAGGACCCAGAGACTGGGCAAGAACCTGAGAAAGGAGGGACTGAGTACTGGGCTGAGGGCCTGGAGCCAGAATTGATCCCTAGCAAATTTAGCTTGCGTGGTGCTGATATAGAGGTTCCTAAGAAGATGTTTGCTGGTCTTAGTGTGGGTCCTTCCTCTCAGTCATTATATTCCATCACTATTTGGGAATCAAATAAGAACAATGTTTTTCACTGCAATTTACTTCCCCTACAGCTTGGGAAATAGGGTGGGGAAGATACCATGTACATGTTTAGGATCTGGAACTCATCATTCTGAGACTTTAGTGTGCCTCAAAATCATTGCATTGGAGATTCAAAATGTTGATTTCTGGGCTCCACCTCTGCTATCTGCACTTTAAGCAACTACTTTAGGGAATCCTGATGCAGGTATCCCATTGGAAACTACTGCTGGGAACAACGATACTCCAAACAATGTTCCGTGTTCTTCCTCCTCCTATTATCTTAGGAACTCAGCCAGCCCATGAGTCTCTGAAGCCTCAGAGGGTACGATTTCAGTCCCGAAATTTTCACAACATTTTGCAATGGCAGCCTGGGAGGGCTCTTACCGGCAACAGCAGTGTCTATTTTGTGCAGTACAAAATGTAAGTAAATTGAGCTTCCTTCAGCTGATAGAGACAGCACTGGGATAACATGTTGTAGAATGCAATGGAGTGTTAGGATCTGAGCTTTTTTTCAGTTTCAGAGGGGTTGAGAAGAAGCCAAGGTCGGGATAGCAGTGACTTGTCTCCACTGAAGGTTGCCTGGGGACTCAAAACGCATGATGGTGTGCAGTGCATTGGGCAGATACTTCAACCCTAGACCTGCACCAAGACCGCACAGGCTCAGCCTTTGCCTCCGTGGTGGAGCCTGGCACATGGTGGGTTCTCAATACAGATTTGTCAAGTGAATATTGGAAGCAGTTTATTTAGCACATAGCAAGTACTCAATGAGTGAAACTATCACTAGTTGAAAAAGAAGTTAAGTTGTGGCAAACATGGAGGTGAATGTGTAAAATAAGTTTTTAATTTAAAAGTCACTTTCAGAGTGGATTTACTGTTTAGAAAATTGTTTTCAAACACTAATGACTCCTGTAAGCATGAACACAAACTGGAGCACGCTGCTACATGTTCCCCTCCCGTGATCTTCAGGCTACTCCTGCTGGATCGTTGCCAAAAAACTCAGACATAATCCACTCCTTCCCTGGCTCAAGGCCTGGAAACAAACACATCTGATTTGAAAATGGCAGGTGTTTCCACTCCTATATTTCTGGCGGGTGAGGAGGGTTGAGGCTCTTCCTCCTCTGACAGTGAGACAGGAGATACTACAGTTTAGCTTTCATGGTTTTTCACTAGAAATTCAGAAAATCAAATGCAGTATGGACCAAAATAGTATTTTTTGTCCCATAAATTCATCCATGTCTCTCCAGCATGGAGCAGGTCCTAGGTCAGATTTTTCTGCTAATTAATTTCAGAAGGACTATCCCCAGAAGCATCTCCATCTTCAACCGATGCTACTTCTCTCTACGTATTTTATGTAGGGATTGCAAAATTTACAAATCTTTACAACGAACATTTCTCCATTACAAAAGTAGATTTGTGCATCGCTGGAGATACTTTCAGCATGTAGGAAGTAGAGATTGGTACTCTGTTTATACTTCCCCTTAAGCAGTATAAATAGGTCAAAAGTGGACCTATTTATGGTCCTATGTACTAAGAAGATTAGAAACTGTATTGCCAGGAATCTAATGAAGATTAAACTTCAGGATCCCATAGAAGGATTTTATATTTATAAGTATTTTCTTAAAGAGGACTCCAAAGCTGCTATGGCTTGAGTTTGTCTCCACCAAAACTCACATTGAAATTTAACCCCCAGTGTGGTGGTGTTGGAAGTGGGTCATGGGGATGGAGCCCTCGTGAAAGGCTTGGTACCACCATTCTTGCTGAAGTTGAGTGAGTTGTCACTCTTGCAAGACTGAATTAGTTCTCATGAAATGTTTCTATGAGAGTGGGCTTTTGTAAAGCTAGGATGCCCCTTGAGTGTTGCCTCTGCCACGATCTGTTTTTCCCATTGACCTTCTCCGCCATGTTCTCATGCAGCATGAGAAGCTCTCACCAGAAGCCAAGTGGATGCTGGCACCACACTTCTTGTAACTTCCTAGGCTGCAGAACATGCGCTAAATAAACCTCTCTTCCTTATAAATTACCTAGCCTCGGGGTGTTCTGTTATAGAAACACTTAATAGACTAAGATTATATAAATTTCAGACTCCAGAATACCTGAATCCATTCCTGTCTTTAAGGGATTTTCAAGAGTGAAAACTTTCACTTTAGTGTAGCTGGTTCATGAGCTATACTGTTATATCCCTCGCATTTAGAATAGGATGAACAATGAGATATTATATTAAAAAAGAAGTCAGTCATTACAGCTAAGTTAAAGACTTATAAGTAAATAAATAATAATTTTAAAACATCGAGTTATGCTCCATACATGTTGTGGTTCTGCTTTAATTGTGATAGAATGAAACTGCTGTCAACATGTAGATTACTGAGTACAGATACTGTCAGTCTTCCTTATTATTTATCTAGAAAGTTAGATTTCAAGTCTTTCAATAAATATTTTGAAAAACCTTTCTCCCCAGCCTCTAATTCCCTCTCCGTTGCCCACCATCACTTTTTGCATTGGTCTGATTCACGGCTGGTAAGGAAGCGAAGAGTGAATCTTCTCTTCGGCTATTACAACACCCTGTGGCCTCAGGCTGAATCAACCTCTCTGCCTGTTGCCTCATTACCTTTTTTCAGGGGTTTCCCTCCCCCTCTCCCAACCCCTAATTACAGGGCTCCGTATATAGTCCTCACTACAAGTTCCCATCAGTTTTCAATAAACAGAATAATTGTATATTTGGGTAAGCAACACCTGAGACGGAAAGTGGTAGCAACTTCTCAGAAGCAGCCACGTTATTCAACAGCATGCTGAGGAGAAGTGGAGAAAAACCACAAACAGCCAAAACCTCAGAAGCATTAAGGATGTGGAGAGTGAGTATTTAAAAATGGAAGTCAGCCCACACACCAGAAAGAACATTTTGCTGAGTATTAACAAATAAAATAAAACCCTGTGTTAGTGATACCGAAGGTGTTCGGGATGTTTCTCTTCCAGCAAGACAGCACTTTAGTTAATGCTGTGGTTTCTATGTGTCCCCCAAAAGTTTACGTGTTGGAAACTTGATCCCCAATGCAGCAATGTTGAGGGGTGGGACTTTGGGGAGATGATTGAGTCAGGAGGATTCTGCCCCCATGAATGGATTCATCCATTGATGAATTAACGAATTAATGTGTTATTGAGGAAGTAGGCTAGTTTTCACAAAAATGGGTCTGTTATTAAAAAAAAAAGCCATCTCTCTTGAACCACTGTGATGTCCTGTGCCACCTTAACTCTCTGCAGGGAGTCCCCATCAGCAAGAAGGCCCTCATCAGATGTGTCTCTTAGACATTAGGCTTCCTAGCCTCCAAAACTCTAAGAAATAAATTCCTTTTGTTTATAAATTAGCCAGTGTCAAATATTCAGTTATTGCAACAGAAAATGGACTGAGACAGTTAATAAGAAGGAATGTTTTTAAAGATTCTGAAGAGCAGCCATATGCTTTCATGGTGGTATTGATACTAGAATCAAGTATAAAGAATTATTAGTCTGAAAATACTGAAGACTCCTTGAGTGGAGAAAATAAACTCAGATCTTTGCCTTTTCCCTGCTGCAGGTATGGACAGAGACAATGGAAAAATAAAGAGGACTGCTGGGGTATTCAAGAACTCTTTTGTGACCTTACCAATGAAACCTCAGACGTACAGGAACCTTATTACGGGAGAGTGAGAGCGGCCTCAGCTGGGAGCTGCTCAGACTGGAGCCTGACGCCACGGTTCACTCCCTGGTGGGAAAGTGAGTTCCATGGAGTTTCTTTGTCCTTGTTCTTCCTGCTTTTGGACAGCCCTCCCGGAGCATGGCTAGAGACCACCAGGCCTTGTGCTTTGCTGAGGTTTACATCATTATCTCCATTTGGTCTAATTCTCAGAACAACTCTAGGAGATAGCTTTTATAATCCTAATTTCCCAGCCCAGAACATCAAGACGTAGAGGCTTTAGGCATTGCTCAAATCTCATGGCTAGTATTATCCAAGTCAGGGTTCAGATTTGCTGCTCTGAATGCAGAGCCTCCACTCCATCAATTTGTTACCGGTGTGTGTGTGTGTGTGTGTGTGTGTGTGTGTGCATGTATGTGTGTGTCAGGGTCTCCCTTTGTCACCCAGGCTGGAGTGCAGTGGCATAATCTCGGCTTGCAACCTCTGCCTCCAGGGTTCAAGCAATTCTCCAGCCTCAGCCTCCCAAGTACCTAGGATTACAAGCATGTGCCACCACGCCTGGCTAATTTTTGTATTTTTAGTAGAGACGGGGTTTCACCATGTTGGCCAGGCTGGTCTCAAACTCCTGACCTCAGGTGATCTGTCCCCCTTGGCCTCCCAAAGTGCTGGGATTACAGGTGTGAGCCACCACACCCAGCCCCCAAAAAAGTATTTTTAAACAGCAGAATTTGTCATAGTGCCCTAGTCCTTTCCCAAACATGAGGGTTAAGTTCCTGAAAATACTCATATTAGAAGAATTTTCTGTTGAGGAAATTAAGACTTTTAGTCACCTCCCCAAAAAGGCAGACCAAAAGTGCTCTCTCAGTATCCATCCTGAATAATATTCATTCCTCATCTGGTTTAGTCACAATCATAGAATAATATAATCTAAGACGCAGGTGACGTAATTAACCATTACCAACAGACCTTGTATAAAATAGTAGAGAAAGAAGAGAGAGAGAAGGGGTTTAATGTATAGGTATAAAGACGTGCATAAACAGAACAGGAAAGAAAATAAAGGTATTTACCACAGTCCTCATAATTGCAACTCGTCATGAAGCTATAATTAATATTTATAACTTCTTCCCTCATTATAAACTCAACATTCACTTTCCTTTCAGCCAGCACTTCAGCTCTTTATCCATGAGGAGTCTGAGTCCTTTGGTGTTTCCTGTCACAGCTCAACCTAACCTTACATTAATTTTTATCACTGAATAGAGAAGCTCTAGAGGGACACCTGAGGCTACCAAGAATTCTTCCACCTGATCCCATTGTTTTTATAATTGTATTGTGCCTTGATAATCAGAACGAATCGCCCCAGACAATATAAGAACCTCATTTTCTTTTTGCTGGTTAAATGGCACGAGGAGCTCCAAATGATCAGGAGAGAGCCTTGACTTCCAATTTTTGGAAACCACTTTTGTTATAAACCAGAATTCAAGGCCAAGTATATGGGAAACAAAAAAATGTCATGAGTTGTTCACTATGGGTAACAGTGACAGTTGCTCCTCTCACTTCCACTTCTTGTATCCTAGGCCAGTAAATTCTGTCTATGGAAGAAACAGCACCATATATTGGCCACAGGCTTAGTGAAGCATTTACCAATTGGAGCATTTATCAATTCATACACCACTTCACAAGATGTCTCTCAAACTGAGTTTTCAATTATCCATTTCACCTTCCTATAAAGTCATGGATTTCTGAGTGACAAATATACGATAAGGCCCAATATTCCTGTGAGTCTGAGACCTTTCTTCACTCCTTTCACATTAAGTTCTATTTCATAAACAATGTATGGTGGAGTACTATGCTCATGAATAAGGCATTGACTACATCTGTGGGGGTGTGTGTGGTCCCAGGAGTGGTGAGGGTCTGCTGGTAAAAGCACTGAAGCGGTAAATACAAATCTATAAACAGAATCTGTAACCAGAATCTACACCCAGCAGCAAAGAAAAACTATAACCAGTGTCTCTTGCCCCCTTCCTCCTCCCTTTTGGAAGGGAACAAAATACCTACCTGCAATGAGATGGCAGACGAGAGCCCCTAAAATATGGCACTGTACTAGGGGTTCAACATTGATCTTCACTATTGGAAAGTTAGACACTTGGCAGTGTCAGACCAACCTTGGTAAGAGGAGATCTATATTGTTAAGTCTATTTATAACCTCCATCATGCAGCTATTTTGTTCAGGAGTCCACAGAGTAACTATAGGACACTGGGGAAATAGACTGTCACTGCATCCACTTAGATTCTTTTAAACAGCCTTATTGAGGTATAATTCACACAGCTTATACTTTAAGCATATAGTATACAGTTTAATGATTTTTACTATATTCACAAATATGTGTAACCATCCCTCACAATTTTAGAACATTTTAATCACCTCAAAAAGCAATTCCATACCCTTTGCCTATCACCTTCCAGTCCTGCCATTCCCCTAGCCCTCAGCCCTGGTAACTACTAATCTTTCCGTCTCTATAGAGTTCCCCATTCTCAATAGACTTATATGATATATGATTTTTTGTGTCTGGCTTCTTTCACTTAACATGTTTTCATGGTTCATTCAGGTTGTGGTATGCATCAGTACTTTATTCCTTTTTGTGGCCAAATAATAATGCATTATATGGATATACCACATATTATTTATCTATTCCTCAGTTGATAGACATTTAGGAGTTTCCACCTTTTGGCTATTATTATGAATAATGCTGCTATAAATAATCATGTAAAAATTTTTGTGTGGGGAGTTTTTTTGTTTGTTGGTTGGTTTGTTTTTTGAGAGACAGGATCCTGCTCTGTCACCTAGGCTGGAGTATAGTGGCACAACCATGGCTCACTTCAAGTCTTGATCTCCTGGGCTCCAGCAATCCTTCCACCCCAGCCTCCCAAGTAGCAAGGACTATCAAGTATGTGCCACCATGCATGACTGGGAATACAGTTTTATTTCTCTTTGATATATATACCTAGGAATGGAATGGCTGCGTCTCATGGTAACTCTATGTTTAATCATTTGAGGAAATGCCAGACTGTTTTCAAAGCATCTGCACTATTTCACATTAAGCAATATATATGCGTTTTGATTTTTCCACATTTTTACCAACCTTTTTTATTACAGCTATCCTAATGGGTATAAAATGGTATCTCATGTGTGTTTTATTTGCATTTCCCTGCTAGTTAATGATGTTGAGCTTCTTTTTTATGCTTATTGGCTATTTTGTGCCTTCCTTTGGAGAATTGTCCATTGAGATCCTTTGCCCATTTAAAAAATTTAATTATATCTTTTTTATATTTGAGTTGTAAGAGTTCTTTATATATTCTGCGTACCAATGCCTTATCAGATATGTGATTTTCAAATAGTTTCTCCTGTTATGTGGGTTGTCTTTTTACTTTCTTGATGGTATAATTTGATACCAAGTTTTAAACTTCGATGAAATCCAATTTATCTATTTCTTCTTTTGTTGCTTGTGCTTTTGGTGTCATATCTAAGAATCCTTTGCCAAATCCAAAATCATGAAGATTTACCCTGAGTTTAATGCTTTTATCTCTTACATTTAAGTCTGATTCATTTTGGGTTAATTTTTGTATCTGGTGTGAGGTAAGGGTCCCATATTATTTTTTTGACATATGACTGTCCAGTTGCCCCAGCACCATTTATTGAAAATCAATAGACCATAGAAGCGTGATTTACTTCCAGACTTTCAATTCTATTTCATTGATCTATACATTTATCATTGTGCTCATACCACACTCTTTTGATTACTGTTGCTTTGTAGTAAGTTTTGAAATTGGGAAGGGTGAGCATTCCTCTTTGTTCATCTTTTTCAAGGTTGTTTTGACTATTATGGGTTCCTTGCAATTCTCTAACCACCTAGATTTTTTAAGACCTCCTTTCAGTGTGAACCCTTTGCTCCCTTTGCTTTGCACTCATATGACCACAGAAATATTCACATTCTGTATCTTAGTACTTAGGGATCCATCCATATACCTCTTCCAACTGGTGCAAGGTCCAATTAGATCCAAATTAATTGGAGCATGTACAAAATGCAGTTGAACTCAGAAAAAGGCATTTTCCCCCAACTCTCTAATTAGCAGGAGGGTGGAACAGAGTTGAGCAAACTAATTAATGGCAACTCTCACATTATTTTGTGGATAAATTGAAATTCAAGGTCAATACACTCAACTAGCAATTCTCTAGCTGAGGAAAAGGAGATTTCATGACTAAACTGATGAACACCAGTGGGGGAAGTTCACAGATCAGTTTGGTCTTATATTCAAGCTTAGAAATAGGGTCACATTCAAATTTACTTATCAAACAAAGCCCTCTCCAGTCTGTGCCATTAAGCCAGTCAGGTATGAATAGCCAAAGACATTGGCTGATACAGCTTTAGCTCAATTCTATTTAAATTGGGATAGTGTTAAGAAGGGTTTGTGTGTTCTCTATATGACCATTCTCCCTAAAAAAGAATCAGAAAAGAAAAGAGAAAGCTTTAGACCAGGTCCTTTAAAAAGCCATTTTATTTTATTGCAGGGCCTCTTAGCAGAAGAATAAGAAGTCCAGTCTATAAATAGCTGCTACTATTGTTGATGCAATAGTAAGGGAACCATCCACTCAGCTGCCTCCTCATCCCCAGCTTTGCACCCTCCTACCACAGCTCCTAAGGCTTTCTCAAGAACATATTCCAAAAAACATGTTTCTGCATCCTCAGGACAGCATGTTCCTGGCATCTGTGATATAGACTAATGAGCCAGCTGCACGCATTGGCTCCTCTGACACCCATTTTTGAGCAGCATGATGTTATCTTAGATTAAGAAGTTCTGATTTATGGTGTCTATCTAGAGACAAAGCAGATTTTAAAGATAAAATAGAATAAAATAAGCCTTCTTGAGTTAAAAGCAGCATTTGATACTTAGTGAGATTTCAATATTATTTGACCCTAGAATTGCTTGGATTAAAAATAGTTGTGAAGGCCAGGTGCAGTGACTCCACGCCTATAATCCCAACACTTTGGGAGGCCGAGGCAGGAGGATCACTTGAGGCAAAGAATAGAGCATTCCAAGCAAAGGGAACAGCATTTGCAAAGGCCCTCTGGCATAGCAAACATGAGGGACTGAAAGACAACGGGCGTAGTGAAGAAGAGCATGCAGGAAGGAGTCCACAATGAGCTGGGACTGGAAAGGTAGGCCAGGTACAAGAAATTTTTAAGGAGTTGTGACTTCCTCCAGAAAAATGTAATTTTACTCAGGAGCCACATGATCAGACTTGTGTATAGAAAAGATCATTTTGACTGTATTTGGGGGAACAGGTTGGATGTGGATAAGTGAAGTGGTAGGTTACTAACAATCATCTACAGGAGACAGAATTTGGTTGATGAAAAGGACTAGAGAAAATTTATTCCTGGAGGGACATTTAGCAAGAAAAATTTGCAGGACCAGGTGCTAGATCAGATATATGGTGAAGAGAACATGTCAAAGAAGACCTCTAAGTTCCTTGCGTGCATAATTAGATGAATCACTGAAATGTTTTTGATGGGGTTTTATGAAAAAGACCAGTTTGGTGGGATGCAAGGTAATAGAGATTATGAGTTCAGTTTTGAGTATGTTAAGTTTAAGATGCTTTTTTGGACACATCTCTTCAAATCCAAGACTCAAAGGTAAAGTCTCTATTAGAGACAAAAATTTGTGAGTCATTTCATGCATATAGCACAGTGGGCATTGATAGGATTGCTTAGGGAGAAAGTATTGAGTGAGAGATAGTTTTGAGTAAGACCAGATATTGAGGGACTCTCACCCAAAGATGCCTGAGTAAGAAAAATCTTAAAAGAAGGCTGAGAAGGAATAGCCAAAGAGGTAGGAGGAACTCTGTGGGCTGATATGTTCATGAATAGTGTGGGAAGGTCGTATTTCAAGGAGAGAGCTGTTAAAGAGTCAAGTGCTACGAGGTCAAACAATTTTGACTTGGTCTTGTAACACAGTCGCAATCCGGTGAGCGAGTCAAGAAATTTGCAACTGATTGCAAAACCGATTTTGCAATCAGTTGCAAAACCTAGCATCACAGATCACAAACCAGGATCCCTGTGATGTCCAGAGACTGGCTTACTGATCTTACTGATAGGTCAATGTCTAAAATGTGTGTCTCACTACAAAAGGGATGTGTATTTAAAGTAAACTATCACATTTAAATAATTGAAATGTAAGATCATGAATTCATACATTCAAAAGACAGGTTCCATATGCACATGATTAAAAGAAAATTCTTGGAAACAAGATGGCAGGCTTGCAGTGAGGAGTTGTCAAGGAATGGAAATTGGTATGCCTAGAAGCAAATTTTAAAAGCGGTTTTTCTTCAGAACATCTTTTTTTATACTACTTGATAAACATCTTGAAAGACTATGGCTGTGGCTGCAGTAAAATTGGTGATATTAAAAATATCTTGAAATATTTATTTCCAATCCAAAAGATGATCTCTCACTGTGTTGCCCTGGCTGGTCTTGAACTCCTGGGCTCAAGCAATCCTCCTCCCTCAGCCTCCCACAGTGCTGGAATTACAGGAGTAAGCCACCACACCCTGCCAATTATCATTTTTTTAGAAACAGGGTCTCACTCTATTGCACAAGCTAGAGTGCAGTGGCATGGTCATAGTTCACTGCAGCCTCAGCCACCTAGGTTCAAGTGATCCTCTAGCTTCAGCCTCCCAAGTACCTGGGATTACAGGTACATACCACCTTGCCCAGCTAATTTTCAAAAACTTTTTGTAGAGATGATGTCTCGCCCGGGCCTCGCCCAGACTGGTCTCAAACTCCTGGCCTTGAGCAATTCTATTTCTGCCTTGGCCTCCCAAAGTGTTTGGATTACGGGTATGAGCCACCACGCCTGATCTTAAAACCTTTTTTTAATATTAACCTAATCCATGCATAATTAGGAAGCTCCCCAGTGATGTCAAACAAGAAAATAAAATATGTGTAAACGATTTTTTAAAAAAAGAAAAATTTTCAGTAATTATAGCTTGGGCCAGAAGGGGAAGATGCTATCTGGCTTAAATATAAATATTTAAGAAAAAAAATACACAATAGTATTTAATCTTGTCATATTTATCTTCAAAGAATTTCTATCAATTGAGTTCTAAACACCTGAGTCACACACATGAAAGGCCGTTTTTTGGGTGCTAAATATGTGACAAGAATGTTAGAAGTATGTTTTTATCTGGGAGAAAATTGATCACCCATGATATTCTCCTATGAAACTGAGCAGTGGTTCGTTCTCACCTCACAAGTGGTAGGTAAGTGTTCTATGGTGGTCAGCTGAATTCGGAGCATGGGAAGCATAAATGAGATTAAATATCCACCGGTTCGGAGGATTCGTGTGTAAACAAAGGGAGAATTCCTTTTCCTTCAAGCAATTAGGAAAATGTCCAATATAGTTGGAAAGTGATTTAAAAAGCTATGGTTCTAAATTAAATAGCCTGGGGAGTGAGGAAACTCTCCTCTTCTAAAACACTAAGAAATTCTGGATAAATAAAACACATTTTCCACACTTCACAGAGAAACAAAAATGAAAATAAAGGGAATTCTCGGGGGGCCAAAACAAAGTAAATGGAAATAAAGGGGAAGCAGAGGATAAACATAGTGAAGCCCGAGCTGCCCTGAGGGCATGTGCTAGACGTGGGGAACTAGACCCTGAGTGGTGACAGCCACTCCTAGGACAAAAGACAAGGTTTTAGGCCAGCACAAGGCAGGGAGTTAGTTACAAGAAATACCCCAACAAAAATCTTAGAACCTCCAAGGGCTACACCATCAATAAAAAGGCAGACTAGCCTGGGTTTGGTGGCACGCACCTGTAATCTCAGCTACTCAGGAAGCTCAGGGAGAACCACTTGGGTACAGGAGTTCGAGACCAGCCTGGGCAACCTAATGAGCTACTGTCTCAAAAAAAAAAAAAAAACTCAAAACCAAACAAACAAACAAAAAAAGGGAGACTAAGAAAAGCCCTTCCAATAAATAGAGAAAAGTAATTTGTGTGTTTCCATGTTTACTCTGCTAAGAATCTAATGCCCCCTAAATTCATAAAGGTTTGAGATTCAAATTCATGTGCAATTTTCTTTATGTTTTATTTTTGCTTTTGTTTTTTAACATGGGGTCTCACTATGCTGCCCAGGCTGCAGTACAGTGGCATGATCATAGCTCACTGGAGCCTCAGCCTCCCTGGGCTTAGGCGAGCCTCGCACGGCAGCCACTCGAATAGCTGGGACTACAGGCATGCATGCCACCATGTCGGCTAATTTTTGTTTTTTTGTTTTTGTTTTGGTAGAGATGCAGCTTCACCATGTTGCCCAGGCTGCTCTCAAACTCCTGAGCTCAAGCAATCTGCCCACCTTGGCCTCCCAAACTGCCACAATTACAGGCATGAGCCACCACCCCCAACCTACATGTACAATTTTCATGTTTCAGAAAACATCAACTTAAGATTGTTCCAGGTTGATGGTGCCACAGAACACCCTGCAGAAGCAAAGCCAAATTCTTAAGCCAGAGTTCAGAGCAACCCAACACATATGCGGTCATTTGATTTACATCCATGGTGCAGTTCAGTGGAGTAACTGTGGTTACTTTCTGGAGTTGAGTAATTGGAGAAAACGTAAAGGAGGCTTCTGGCTGCTTGTAATGTTCTTTCTTGATCTTGGTGTTTCCTATACAGGAGTATTTGTTTGTAAAGATTTTTGAGTCAAATCTTTATAATTTATTTATTTGTCTGTATTTAAAAATTCAAACCAAAACTACAAAAAAGAAAATATCAACTTTTAACCTGTGCTTACAAGAAAAACACAAAGACCATATGCAAGTTTGGAAGAAACAAGCGCTAACCTGAACAACACTTCAAGTATTTGCAAACTTAGAATCAGATAATGAAATGAATATGTTTAAACTTAGAGCAGAGGGAATAAAATCATAATCAAAGGACAAAATAGTATTGGTTTCAAGACCAGGTTGATTGAAAGAGATCCAAATAAATCCCACAGAAATGAAAAATTCATAATCATTAAAATTTTTTAAAAAATATTTATTTCCATAACAGGAATAAATTGGTGGGCTGGAAGACAAGTCTGAAGAAATCAGTCAAAATGCAACAACTAGGAAGACAGATTAAACAAATTTTAAAAAGGTTAAGACATATGGAAAACAGAATAAGAAATTCTAACAGATGATGAATTGAAATTCCGAAAGAAAAGCATGTATCTATGCATGTGTGTATGTGTGTGTGTGTTCGTGTGTGCGCACACACGCACATGAGAGAGAGAAAGAGGCAGAGATGCAGAGAGAGAGAAAGAATGGTTAATTTTAAAGAATTATAAGAGACGTGAATCTATAAATAGAAAGTACAATAAATACCATACAAGGAAACCACAGATTCATACTTAACAGTACTATAGTGAATCTGGGACAATTAAAGTGACTATCTAATTCTCTTTCTTATTTTATAATGATTTTGATTATTGGTAATAAAACACATGAGCCAAAGATTCTCTTTTGTTTCTTCCAACTCTATTCCAGAGTATGACACATAATCCTGCTGAATTAATTTTATAGCTACAAGTCTTCAAATAGTTTTAGAGCTGCTTTGAAATTTTACATTCTTGAAGACCTATATAATATTTGCCTTAGTCTATGACCGCTCCTCAAATAGGTTTTCATATTTCACTTTCCAAAACAATAACTGAGAGCTATGGAAACTGTTGATAAATGTCCTTCTACAGCTGAAACAGAAAGTGTTAGTCTTTGCAAATAAAAAATTATCTTCAAAGAAATTTCTCAGATATTTGTGTTTTAGATGTCAAGAATATCTCTTCATAATAATTTTTTATGAAGTCAGATTTCTGGATTAATGCTGATTTGTCATTATACATAATGTGTCTATATATAATCCATTCCTTTGATGATTTGTCAAAATTTTATTATTTTTCTCCAGCAAAAATAGATCCTCCAGTTATGAATATAACCCAAGTCAATGGATCGTTGTTGGTAATTCTCCATGCTCCAAATTTACCATATAGATACCAAAAGGAAAAAAATGTATCTATAGAAGATTACTATGAATTAGTATACCGAGTTTTTATAATTAACAATTCACTAGAAAAGGTAAGTTCAGATAAACATTTATTTAGTGTTTTCTTCTTGTTTCTTTAACCAATATTTTGGTCATAGTAGATGTCCTCTTCTGCTACTCTGCCTTCTATTTTTTCTTGTCTTTGATTCCTTCTTACTCTCAACCAGCATTAATCCATGGTTGGTGCTGGCATCACCATCAGAATGTGTGCGTGCCCTTTCGGTCCTTCGGTTTGTCTCCACAGTCTTCCCTGCACATCTAAAGACTGGTATTAACAGTATTGAATTCCATGTGACTGCCACAAATATTTATTTGTATGGACTTTGCATACCTATTTATTTATTTATTTTTAGAATGGGTTTCACTCTGTCACCCACTCTACTGGAGTACAGTAGTAATCATAGCTCACTGTAGCCTCTAACTTCTGGGCTCAAGTGATCCTCCTGTTTCAGCCTCCTGAGTAGCTGGGACTACAGACTTGCACCATCACATCCAGCTTTTTTTTTGGAGATGCAAGGTCTCACCATGTTGCTCAGGCTGGTGTCAAACTCCTGTCCTCAATCAAGACCCCTGCCTCGGCCTCCCAAAGTACTGGGATTACAGGCATGAACCACCATGCCCAGCCTCACACCTTATTGTTTGAATCACATGATTATATATTTATGTGTTCTGCTGTGATTTTTTATTTTTTATTTTTTATTTTTTATTTTTTATTTTTTTTGAGACAGGGTCTGGCTTTGTTACCCAGGCTGGAATTCAGTGATGCAATCACAGCTCACTGCAGCCTTGACATCCTGGGCTCAAATGATCCTCCCACCTCAGCTTTCCAAGTAGCATACCAACTACAGGTGTGCACCACTATCCCCAGCTATGTTTTTTACACTTTTAGCAGAAGGGTGTGTCTAGGAAGAAATCCCACAACACATCCACAACTGTGACCATGTATAGCTTGTTAATTTAAACAAAAATACAGCTCTAATTTAATGGCAACCTCTTGTCATCTGCCTTTTTTTTTCTCTCTTGTGTGTAGGAGAAAAAGGTTTATGAAAGGGACTCACAGAGTTGTTGAAATTGAAGCTTTAACACCACACTCCAGCTACTGTGTAGTGGCTGAAATATATCAGCCCATGTTAGACAGAAGTCAGAGAAGTGAAGAGAGATGTGTGGAAGCTCCATGACTTGTGGGCACTCAACAATGTGGAAATGCTCGAGCTCCCTGAGAATGGAATGACTCATGTTTGAAGGATCTTATTTAAAGTTGTTTTTGTATTTTCTTAAAACAATATTCACTGTTACATCTTGGGGACTTCTTTGTTTATCTGTTCTTTCATCCTTTATATTTCATTTATAAACTATATTTGAGCAACATTCTCTCCAAAAATCAAAATTTAAGAGACGAGGCAGAGAATAAAGGGTTCTATGAAATTCAGAACTTTATTTCTGAATGTAACATTCCTAATAACAACTTTCATTCTTCTAAGATAGCAAAATAAAAATTTAACAACCAAGGAATAGTATTTAAGAAAATGTTGAGATAATGTTTTGAAAATAGCATTACAGACTGAGGCGGTCCCAAAGCAATCATTTTTCACTCTCTTATTGAGCCAGTTAAATTGGCATTGCTATACCAATTTAAAATTTCTATATGGATGAATATTTTTCATATATTTCTATTTTCTATGAATATACTTTTTATATATGTATTTATTATTAAATATTTCTACTTAATGAATCAAACTTTTGTTTCAAATTCTATTCTATTTAAATAAGAACAGGTTTTGGGGGAAAAAAACTCATGATTTCTGGACTGATAGCTGAATTAAGACTATCAACAATAAGGAAGTCTACTCAACATAATTGTCCCTCATTTAAAACATACATTAAGATTTTCTTTTCTATTCATGCTTTGTTTAGTTTTTAATCCTGTCTTAGAAGATTTATCTTTATTCTCAAAATTAAATGTAATACTTTTTAGCGACAAAGAAGAAAAGAAACCCCATTACTCAACCCTTCTGGCCAAGACTGTCTTGCTTATGGCGACTTCCTCATCTCTACATAGGAGGATCCATGAATGGTGGTTTATTGGGAACTGCTGGAGCCTAAGCAGAGAACTCAACTTGAAACTGGGAGCACACAGTGGGTACCAGGAGAAGAACTGGTGTTGGTAGGTGCCTACAGAGACTATAGAGCTAGACAAAGCCCTCCAAACTGGCCCCTCCTGCCCGTCTACCTCTCCTGAGCAGCAATCTGGTGGCCTAAGGCTCAGTGTGGTCAACAGAAAGCTGCCTTCTTCACTTGAGACTTAGTTGTTGCATATGTTTAAGGTTGTCTTTCTAGTGCGGAGATACATATCAGAGAACATTTATACAATTCCCCATGAAAATTGCTCCAAAGTGTTATAACAATATAGTCGGTGCTCAGTGATGAATGGATTAAAAAATATTCAGAAATGTCTTGGGGGGTAGGGAGAATAAGAGGCAGAGGAGCAAGAGCTAAGAACTGGTTTCCTTGCTTCCCTGTACGGTCAAGAAAACATTGATTTGAGCACAGATGCGGAGACTGAAAAAAAAATTTACTTTGATCTCTGTTTTTGAATTCTTCTTATTATTTATGTTTTACTTACCACCTTTTTTGCCTTTTGTGGGGAGGGTGATGAATTAAGAGCAGTGGGGTGGGTGGGGAGTAAGTAAAATTTCAAACAGCATTTTAGTGAATGCAATTCAGGAGTCCTGAAGCCTGACTTAAAAAAAAAAATTCATGTACAGTTTTTTCACCAAAGTGATTAGATAACATCAGGTTTTGTTCGTATGTTGTTTGCCTTGCTCTGGTTTTGCTTTTGTGCTTAGGCAAGTACAAAATACTCCGTGAAAATCATAATTGTCATCTTCTTCATTGTGCTGGGGATACATTTTCACACTATTTCAATAAATACTTTAATTTTTTGCTTTGCATTTTGGAATGTTTGTTATTTGAGCTTTTAAAAGAAGGATACAATGTTTAAGTCCACCGGATGAAATTCCAAGTAAACATCTCAGGCCCACGTGAAGCTCCAATCAGGAAGAAGCAGTGTTGAGCCGGAATGAGCTTGCCCTGTGATTGAATGCAATCCCAGTCTTACAGCTGCTCAGGCCAAAAGCTTTGAGGTCATCTTTGTCTCCCTCCTTTCATTCACGTCATATATATTCAATGCACCGATACATCCTATTGATCTACCCCCAAAACACAACACTTCTCAGAACTCCAGGCCGCCATCATTTCTCCCCCTGGATGGTCGCTGTGGCCGCCTCACTGGTGTGTCCTCACTCTACGTCCCTCCTTCCAGTCTGGGCCTAATAGGGTGGCCAGCGTGAGCCTTGGAACGTAAATGAGATCATGTCACTTTTCTGCTCTAAAACCTCCAATGGCTTCCCATCTCATAAGGGTAAAAAAAAAACAAAGTCTTTATAATGGCCTCCAAAGCTCTGTATGATCTGTTTCCTTTCCCCATAATCTCCCAGACCTCACTCCCTAATTCTCACCTTGCTCAGTCTGCTCCAGCACACAGAGCTCTTGCTTGCCCTCAAATACAAATGCCCTGGGCTTCTGGGGCTTTGCACCTGCTGTTTGCTGGAAGGCTGTACCCCCATGTTTCCATAGATTCACTTCCTCACCTCTGTCAGATCTTTGCTGGAAGATTGCCTTATCAGTGAGACTACCTTCACTATTCAATTTAAAATTGCAGCCTACTCTCTGCAATGATCTTATATCCCTCAGTTTCCTTCCCAGCACTTAAATCACCTGACATGCTATAGTTTACTTGTTGACCTTGTTTATTATCTTCCTCCTCTTCCACTAGAATGTAAAGGCAGGTTTCTGGTTCTTTTTCCGAAGCCGTATCTGCATTATCTATAGCAGAACTTGGTACCTAGTAGACAATTAGTATTTATTGGATAAGTTAATGACCCACCCCTCTCTGGGTGCACGAGAGGGGGTGGGTCAGGAAACCCGGAGGGAGGCTTTTCTTGTAATTTCTTACAACTTGCTGCCTCATCTTCCTCCATGGGTAAGTGTGAGAAGAACCATTTTTTACCGGGATGCAGAAACCAAGATGTGCAGAGACCAGATTTTGTGCAGTCCTGGTGCCACAGCAGAGAGCTATTCTAGAAGTCATCATTCTTCCTCCAACAGAGTGTCACTTCCGAGGTATTGTTTCTTCTCCCTGGCTAGTGGTCAAGTCCAAAAGTCCTGTCCCAGATTTTCTTCAAAAGGAGAGAGGGAGTAAAATTTGGTATGGAAAAAGCCATATCCATATTGACAAAAAGAATTTTAGAGTCTCCTCTAAAAAAGTTGAGGTAAGTAGATAAAACCATGAAAAACCAGGCTGCCCTATGTGATGGTTAATATTGAGTGTCAACTTGATTGGATTGAAGGATGCAAAGTATTATTCCTGGATGTGTCTGTGAGGGTGTTGCCAAAGAGGTTAACATTTAAGTCAGACTGGGCGAGGCAGACCCACCCTCAATCTGGGTGGGCATCATCTAAGCAGCTGTCAGTGCAGCTAGAGTAAAGCACGCAGAAGAAGGTGGAAAAGAACAGACTTGCTGATTAGGGTAGTGGTTAGTATTGCTTTTGAGTGTGTTGGTTTTGGAAGCATTTTAGCTTGAGTCAAAGGAACAAACAGTGCACCAGCATCATTCTTTTTTCACCAGCTTTTTTTTCCTTTGAAATAAAAACAAAATTCTCATTCCTTAAGAATTAGCAAAACATAAGTCCTCATGACCACTGCCTCACAAGTCAGAGAGAAAGTTAGCGGGGAGCTATGGTGAGACTAGCTTAAGTGGCAATGAAGTTACTTACATACGTTCAGAAATTTATACAAGGAGGGCTTTGTACATGGAGGCAGGTGGGCCAGGCACATCCTGGCAGTGCAACAAGCCCTGGAAATCGGGCACATCTTGTCTTTCTACTCTGACATTCTCCTGCGTGTAGGGCTTTTGTCCTTATTCTTTTTGTCTCAGGGTTAAAAGATGCGTTCTGTCCACTCGTCTATTAGGAACCAGGGGGGAAGAGGTGAGGGTGAAAGTTGTGGCAGTACCTATTTAAAAACGTAATTAAAATCTTCTTGAAAGTTCTACCCAGGATAAATGGTGGAAATAGAGAGAACTGGATGGGATTTAAGAAATATTTAGAAGGGAAAATTAATAGGACTTGGAAACAAATTAGATATGAAGGATGAGAGGGAGGTGCTAGGGATGATGTCAAGATTTCTGGTCTGGGTGCCTCGATAGGTGATGGTGCCATTCACTTAGGGGATTGGGTCTTGGGAGAAGATCATGGGTTTAGTTATGTTGAGCATGAGATGCATCCAAAACATCCAAAGGGAGATGTCCAGTAGACAATTAGATATATTTCTCTTCTTCCTTGCGATGAGCTCTTTTATTAGAAGCAGTTTTGCGTGGTAAAGCATGGTGGCCAATAAGTCACTCAGTAAGTCCACAGGACCCGGCCCAGACCGAAACACGATGAGCTAGGCTGGTGAACCCAAATCTGGATGTGTCTGTCCCATTGGGGGACAGATCACTACCACCTCCAAGATATGCTAACATCCAAGGTATTCACAGGCCACTTCCTGATGGGACACTCAGGCCTGCAGCAGCCAGGTCAGCCTCAGTGAGAGGAGGCCCGGTTTCCGAGCCTTGTGGAACCCCTGTCCCTACTGCACTCATATTTGTTCTCGAGCACGTTGAGAAAACACCAGGGTGTCTGGGAAAGAGACTGAGTAGGTCACATGTCCACAGAGCGGGTCACCTTGTCCACTGATCCTGACATCCTGCAGTCTTATTTGTGCTGTAAGGTTGGATCCAGGCTTGCTAGGTTCCTCCTGCCTCATGGCTCGATGGTCCAGAGAAGTGCGGGCCATTCATGATGAGAAGTGCAGGCCACATGGTCACGGGAACCCCAGGGTCAGGCTTTCAGCCTCCCTCAGGGCAAGTAATAAGCCAATAGACGTTTTCCAGAATGAGTCTAGTTATTTGCTGAAGAGGGTAGATTGTAGCCTAGAACCCTGGAAGCCGCGGCTGTGTGTCTGCTGGTCAGGGCTCGCCACCGACTTCCTGCTTGGTCTCTTCCATAGTGTTACCTCCTCCACCAGACTTTCATGGTCCAGCCAGAGTGATGTTTCTAAAACTGAAATCTGGCCCTGGCTAAAATCTGAACGTTAATTTGTTCAATCACAATCGTTCAACAGAATATTTAATAAGCACAATTACATGCTGGTTTCGGGTCTTGGGGATTCAGCAGAGACCAAGATAAAAAGTAATGGCAAAAACCACAGTTACTTTTGCACCAACCTAATATTACACATATATGTGTATGTAAACTTATATATTTTTAAGCACAAAAAAAGAATTAAAAATTAACTACAGGAATCTATATAAAATATGTATATATATAACATTATATATGTGTGAATACATAAGATATAGATATTTAATTTTCTTTTCTATTTCTTACCTTAACACTTTTATAGGGTGTGTTGGCAGTTGTTAATTTTTAACTTGTCCACAGAATACATTGAATTAGTTCTTCTGGGCCTAATTACCAAGTGGCTGAGCTGCTTGTTGGCAGCATGAACTAGAAAAGCCATCTCTTTTTGTGGGCTGAATTCAAATACGAAAATTCAGTTGATCTAGTAAATGAGAGGGGCAGTAAACCAAATGTTGCTTCCAAACCCTGAAGAGCTCCACCAAGTGACCTCTTTTAATGGTAGGGGGTAAAAAGGATAGAACACGTCACTTAATTCAGAGGGTATCTCAAGTGTGCTGAATGCCCCAGGACTTGACTGATTGAGTAGGTTCCTGAATTTTATGAAATTTGTTTCCTACACTCTGGCACACACGGGTATCCTACTAAATCATACTGGGTGAGGGTTACTTCTGGCTCTCCAGCTCTGTCAGCCCAGTCTCCTCCGAGCGGTAGACGGTGCTGTGTCCTGTGGATGGTAGAACATTCCAGTTTGCTGCTGAAGGTGTGTTCTGGTGTTCTATATTGATTAAAATAGAGAAAAATACATTTGCCCGATGAAAAGCTGCATACTGGTTTCCAGGAGCTGCGCTGGCTTTCTCCAGCCCGTGACTGTGTTTTCAACAGCAGCTATAACATTCAGTTTCTCTTTGTCATTTTCCAAAACCCACCTGGTTTTTGCAGACCAAGAAAAGCTAGTGAATGGGTATGCAGGCACATGGTAATAAAAGTCAGATGAACTTATATTTGTTTGTATTAAGGCTTTTAAATCTTCTAGAGACAATACCTCCCTTCATTCCCCTAGAGCCTTGACTTCAAGGGAGATTTTATTCTAGGTACGATAGAGGAAAGTTGATTAAAGGCAAGCATTAGCTTCTAGTATCCCATCTCTTAGCTATATTTTCACTGCCCTCATCTCTAACAAGGCTAAAAAATACACACAAATTTTCTTCTTCTCTCAAGGTCTGTTATTTGGAACGAATGACGGTACTAATTTATATAGTAGGCTGGTTTCTCAGGTGAAAGCAACAGAAACCAAATCTGGATAATTTAAACAGAAAAGGGAAGGTATTAAAAGGATGTTGATTGGAGAAAAGCAATTTAAAACCGTAAGCCGGAAAGAAACCAGTTTTATCTTTCTGCTGATTCCTTCATTAATAATGAATTTAATATGTCTTTAATGTGTTAAATTTATGAGACTGGGAGACCTGTTTTAACTGAATGTTGTACTTGACAATTTTTGGAGATTTCACATAGATGTCTTTGTAAACCCCCTCCTAAAATTAATTAGGCTGCATTGAATTTTGCACCGATGGATGCCAGCTATTTCTTGGGCTCTTGGAGACAATCTCAAACAGCAATAAACACTTACTGCTGCTGGTTCTGTTTCTCTGTTCTTTTCCCTTCTTGGAGTCTGTTTTTGTTTTTGTTTCTGGTTCTGGGCTACATCTATTTGTCCAGGTATCCTTTGTCTAATTTAAATTTGGTCCACATTTATTTTTTCATGGAAGTTCAGGGACTAGTATTAATACACACCTGGCCTGTCTCTACTGAGATCGCCACCCTGTGTACATGTGAGTCTGGCTGGTGCACAGCTACTATGTTACTCTCCTTCGTGGCAGCAGTGAATGGAGATCTGGTTCTAGGCACTGACTTTTGTCACCTCTGTTGGGATGACAAGGATCTATTCTTTTTAGGCATGTCTATGCATTGTGAGCTTTGCTGGTCTGCTAAAATGCTGGTGTATGAAAGACAGTTCTCAATGTCCTATCTTCTAGAGTTTCCCATGAAAGAGGAATTAATTACTTCGTTTACAAAGTTATAATTACTCTATGTGGTTGAGACTATCCTGAGTACAGTGGAGACAGAGAAGGTGAATGTTGAAGCTAGGTAATAATGGGCTGAGTTATTATTTAGCAAGGAAGAAAAAGACTAGATTTTCTTAAAGGAGAGCATCTTGTTAAAGAAGCAATACAGAAAAAACTGGGTACGATATTTAAAGTTTGTAGAAGGTTTGCAGAAGAGAATTTTATTTGCCTTGGATTAATACCTAAAGATAAATGAGTCTAAAAGAAGCAATAAAATTGCTAAAAGTTTTGGCAAAGTTGGCTCAATTTTGACGGTTTTATTCGTAAGATTTTTTTAAAAAAAGAAAACTCATGAATACTGTGTTAATGCAAGACTATAATTATTTTTCCTCTGTTAAAAATGACAAGTTGGACTTTTAGTCCTCAATCTGTGCTTAATAAGTGATAGTAAATTATCCTTTACCTTTGTGTTATCTCAAATGGCAGAGATTATATAGCTAATCAAAATAACTATCTATGCTTTATGCTAACTTTGATTTTTTTTTTTTAAAGACAGGTTCTTGCTCTGTCACCAAGACCGGAGTGCAGTGGCATGATCATAGCTCACAATAACCGTGAACTCCTGGCCTCAAGCAACCCTCCTGCCTCAGCCTCCCAAAGTGTTTAGATTATAGGCATGAGTCATTGTACCCGTCCTGTTCTTGATTATTAAACAAAGAAGTAAGCAAGCAAACAAAGAATAAAAGTTACTTCTGAATAAGCTAAGTTTTCCTACAACGGTGTTACCTCCTGCTGGGTTTATTTTTAAATGCTACAGGATCCCCTTATTAATAGGTGACCACACCACCTACTATGACTATTCACCGATCACTAGCCCCTGTGTTATGCTCTGAACCAAGAAACCATGTACCTGTGTTGTTTCAGTTTTCTTTCCCAAGATCAGATCTTAGATCCATAATTTTCTTTTCTTAAAATGTTTTGCACCTAAACAAACTGTGTGGTTCCTCTGAAGTTCTTCCCAGATTAAAATTTGATTTGTTTCTTTAACTTTATAAAAAGAGGGAGGCTAAAAATAATTAGCTTCGGGTTGATCTATTTTCTTAACTCGTTCAACACTGTTATAAGAGCTACATGGGAAAAGGTCAAATAAATGAGGCTCAGTTTTTCCTCGGTTAGATCTGTGCTGGTAAAGTCTTACCGGTAAGTGTGCATCGGAGCTTGTTACAATTTGGCAGGAGGGATTGGAAAGCCCTGGATATTTGTTAAAAACTCTAACTGTTCATAGACTATTCTTACCTTCAGGGGAAACATTGATCAAATCCTCAGAAAGTAATTGTGTACTACGCCCTAGCGGAAAATTTTACTTTCCTTCATTCTGATTTTGTTAGTTATTACAATAACTGCAGCCAGTCTGTCTTCTTATAAACCAGTGGTTTCAGTCCTTGTCTTATACTTGCCCAAAGGCTCTGCTATAAGCTACAATTCTAGAAATGGATCTTTATCAAACGAAGACGGTTTCAAAAATTTAGTGGAAAAGACGGTACCAGAAACTTCTATACCTATTGTTACTTCCAAAACTAGACTCACGCATACATGGCTTCTGAGTGGACATTGCTTAGGCAACAGTCAGAGTGTCCCAATGGGACAAGATTTCCAGAACTCCTTCCAGTCCAGAAAGACATGAACTCTTGAAAACTAGACTGCTCTCCAATATCTAGTGAAGCAAGACTTAATTAAGAAAAATGATGAACTGATGAGAATACAAAACTGTAATTTTTTTATTGAAATAATGTTAGCATTAGTTTTGATATTATATCTTTTTCTTCTTTTTTAGTTCCCTACAAGTGTTGCGCATCAAGGTTTTATATATATATATATATATATATATATATATATATTTTTTTTTTTTTTTTTTTTTTTTTGAGACAGAGTTTCACTCTTGTTGCTCAGGCTGGAGTGCAATGGCACAATCTTGGCTCACCGGAACCTCCGCCTTCCGGGTTCAAGTGATTCTTCTGCCTCAGCCTCCCGAGTAGCTGGGATTACAGGTATGCACCATCACCCCTGGGCTATTTTTTTTTTTTTTTTGTATTTCTAGTAGAGACAGGGTTTCTCGATGTTGGTCAGGCTGGTCTTGAACTGCGGACCTCAGGTGATCCGCCCACCTCTGTCTCCCAAAGTGTTGGGATTAAGGCATGAGCCACCGTGCCCAACCAATGTTATATTTTTGATAGGTATATAATGGATATTGCTACTTAATCTATTCTTAACTCTTTTATCTCTAATCTTATTTTAGTAGGAAATTTTAAAAAGGGTATCTTATTCTCATTGATCCTTCAGTAATCAGCAACAATTATTTTTTGCTGAATCTCTTTTCTTTCAGTGGCAATGTAGTTACTTACATAGACTCAACAAAGCCTTTTTAACAAACAATTAATTTTACAAATTAATTGACAAATACCAAATTATTTTATTTTTTAGAGTACCAATAAATTTATTTATATATGTATGACTAGTCCACCATTAAAAAAAAAACAAGAGTTGTACTTCACATGTGAAACCAATGTCTAAAAAACCTCCTAGGAAGCTGGTCTTGTGTCTATTCCATGGTTTATAGAGACCCAGCCTTACAGGAAGTAAGGTCACTTTCTTGCAGGCCCATGGTTTCAGAAGATTTTTGAGACCTTGAAAACAAAGAAATGTACTCACATTTATAGGTTCTGCAGGTAAAATCTAATGGAGATGAATTTCTTGGGTTTGGTTTTCTAATATTAGAATAGAAGAGTAACTAAAAACATCTTGGAGTAATGGAGACTGTTGAAAAACTGTTCCTACAACATCTTTAGATAGAAGTTAATCTTCTGGTCTTAAGTGGGTACAGCTCTAAATTTCCTGGTTATACACCACAAGCTGTTTTCTAAATGTTAAATAATGCTTCTTGCTGCATCTATGTAAGTGTATGAGGCTAAACCACCATGAGATCCTTGATAATAGCAATGAAAGAATGATTAAGGAAAAATGTCCATAACTTGTAAAGAGAAAAGGATGACTGCATGTCCTTTTATTGTCAAATAGGTCCATCTTTGACTCAGTACTTGCTATTTGTTAAGATATTAGTCAGTTTGGGCTGCTATAGCAGGAAAACATAAATTGAGTGGCTTAACCAATAAATATTTGTTTTTCACAATTCTGGAGGCTGGGAAGTCCAAGATCAAGGTGCTGGCAGATCCAGTGTCTGGTGACAGCCCACTGCCAGGTTCACAGATGGCTGTCTTCTCATTGTAGTCTTATACGGCTGGGAGGAAGATAATCTCTTTCATGTCTCTTCTTATAAGGGCACTAATCTTATTCATGAGGGCTCCACCCTGATTATTTATTTGCCTCTGAAAGGTCCCACGTCCTAAAACCATCACAGTGGGTAGTAGGGTTCCAACATACGACTTCTGTAGGGATAAAATAATTAAGTTTGTACATCCAAATCAATGTTAATTTTTAGTAAACTTAATGGCATGTAAATTATTCTCTAGAACAATGCCGCTGATTTTTTTTCTGTAGACATGTAAATGAGTTTCAGTAAAAAAGATAACACTAAAGATTATGGTTTCATTTACCTGTAGGACATTAAGCAAGGTTTGATCTAAATTAACATTTTTTCTTTTAATGACTATAAGTATTTCTGTCTTTCCTTTAGTCCTTTGAACAAGCTTTATCTTTCTTTTGATTCCTCATTCATGAGTTTCTTAATACGTGCTCAAAGACACATGCACACACACACGCAAATGTATCACAATGAGCCATGGCTTAATACCCACCAAAATGGCTAAAGTTAATATGTTAACAATGCCAAATATTTACAAGAACATAGAACAACTAAAATTCTCTCATATTGCCAGTCGGAATATAAATCAATCATTTTGGCAAAATGTGAGTAGCCACTAAATTTAAACATACTTAAACCCAATGACCTACTCCTGGGTATACCTAACAGAAATCTGGACTTTTGTCTACCAAAAATCATACATAATAAGCTGTGTAGAAGCTTTAATTGTAATAACCCAAAATTGGGGGCAACCAAATGTTCGTCAACAAACTATATAAATTGTGTTGTAAATATGCAATGGAAATCTAGACATCAATTTAAAAAATGATCTACTGATACATGCCTCAATAGAGGCATGAATGGATGGATTTACAGACACAATGTTGAGTGAAGGAAGCTAGGCACAGAAGACTACATACTGTGTAATTCCATTTATATGAAGTTCAACAACAGGAAAACCTTGTCTCTGGAGAGTCAGGATTGCCATTCCTAAGGAAATACTGAGAGAGCGCTCTATGAACAAGCCTTCTGCATGCTGGAAATACTCTATATCTTGATGTAGGCAGTGGGTACAGAGGCAAGTAGATATGTAAAATATTATTGACCTACATTCTTAAGACTTGTGCTCTTTTCTGCGTGTGAATTATAACTTAATTTTTAAAAATCGATTTTGGGTAATTTACAGGATTTCTGGAGGCTGGGTGGCACAGAAGACCAGATCCGGAGGCTGCATTGTCAGGAAAAACATTTCTGTTGTGTTACAGAGTAGGCTGTGGATAACCCTCTTGCTGCCACTGGCCACAGCACTGCAACTTACGTCCCATAGAGCTCTGACACTAGATGTCAGAATCTGCCACTTAAACTACAGCCACAGCTGTCTCTGACCCAGCCCTGCTCCCTGACCCCTGCCAGAATGGATTCTGCAGAGAACAGCTCACTTGTGACTCAGCTTGCAATTTAAAGTCTGGAGAGTATCTGATTGGCAAGTACTTGCCCTTAGTTGCAAGAAAGGTGGGGGAGGGAGAGAGAGCATCTGCTACTATTTCATAAACCAGGGCGATGACTCAATCATCAAACAGAGGTTGTAATATGAAGCATCCTTCAAGAATAGCAAATGTCTGTAGAGGTGAGGTAATTCAACAGGTAACCAATACTTAAAGCATGCCCATAGTGTACTGGCCACTGTGGTAGTGAAGAAAATTCTTAGAGTTGCTTTCCTATCAGATTAGTTGTATTTCCTCACTCAGTTGGGGGGAAGGCAGAGGAATCTATGCTCATTCCGAGGGTAGTTGCTGAGAGAATAGGTTCAGATCTTAGTATTTGACTAATTATTTTCCTTGCAGAATGATGTGGGTTTACTTTTTCTTTTACTAAAAGGCAGGAGTCACAATCACATCTACCTTTTCCTTAAAAGAATAAGATTTATTACTTTTTAAAATTTTTATTTTTTATTTCAATAGGTTTTTGGGGAACAGGGAGTGTTTGGTTACATGACCAAGTTCTTTAGCGGTGATTTCTGAGATTTTGGTGCACCCATCACCCGAACAGTGTACACTGTACTCAATGTGTAGTCTTTTATCCCTCACCACCATCCCATCCTTTCTCCCGAGTGCCCAAAGTCCATTGTATCATTCTTATGGTCTTTGTGTCCTCACAGCTTAGCTCCCACGTATGAGTGAGAACACATGATGTTTTGTTTTCCATTCCTGAGTTACTTCTCTTGGAATAATGGTCTTCATTTCATCCAGGTTGCTGCAAATTCCATTTTGTTCCTTTTAATGGCTGAGTAGTATTCCGTGGTATACGTATTCCACATTTTTAAAATCCACTCATTGATTGACGGGCATGTGGGCTGGTTCCATATTTTTGCAATTGCAAATTGTGCTGCTGTAAACATGCGTGTGCAAGTGTCTTTTTCGTATAATGACTTCTTTTCCTCTGGCTAGATACCCAGGAGTAGGATTGCTGGATCAAATGGTAGATCTTTTAGTTCCTATGGATCTCTACACTGTTTTCTGGAGTGGTTGTACTAGTTTACATTCCCACCAGTAGTGTAAAAGTGTTCCCTTTCACCACACCCATGCCAACATCTATTATTTTTTGATTATGGACATTCTTGTAGGAATAAGGTAGTATTGAATTATGGTTTTGATTTGCATTTTCCTGATACTTAGTGATGTTCAGCATTTTTTCATATGTGTGTTGTCCACTTGTCTATCTTCTTTTGAGAATTGTCTATTCACGTCATTAGCCACTCTTTGTTGGGATTGTTTGTTTTTTCCTTGCGGATTTGTTTGAGTTCCTTGTAGATTTTGGGTATTAGTCCTTTGTTGGATGCATAGTTTGCAAATATTTTCTCCCACTCTGTGGGTTGTCTGCTTACTCTGCTGATTATTTCTTTTGCTATGCAGAAGCTTTTTAGTTTAACTAAGTGCCATGTTTTTCTTTGTTTTTGTTGCATTTCCTTTTGAGTTCTTGGTCATGAACTCCTTGAGAAGACAATGTCTAGAAGAGTTTTTCCGATGCTGTCTTCTAGAATTTTTATGGTTTCAGGTCTTAGACTTAAGTCTTTGATCCGTCTTGAGTTGATTTTTTTATAAGGTGAGAGATGAGGATCCAGTTTCTTCTACATGTGGCTTGCCAATTATCCCAGCACCGTTTGTTGAATAGAGTCTTTCCCCCACTCTATGTTTTGTTTGCTTTGTCAAAGGTCAGTTGACTGTAAGCATTTAACTTTATTTCTGGGCTCTCTATTCTGTTCCATTAGTCTATGTGCCTGTTTTTATACCAGTACCATGCTGTTTTGGTAACTATAGACTTGTAGTATAGTTTGAAGTTGGGTAATGTGATGCCTCCGTATTGTTCCTTTTGCTTAGTCTTGCTTTGGCTATGCAAGCTCTTTTTGGTTCCATATGAGTTTTAGGATTGTTTTTCTAGTTCTGTGAAGAATGATGATGGTATTTTGATGGAAATCCTAAATACTACCTTTTGGTAGTATGGTTATTTTTACAATATTGATTCCACCCATCCAAGAGCATGGGATTTTTTGTTTGTTTGTTTGTGTTATCTATGAGTTCTTTCAGCAGTGTTTTATAGTTTTCCTTGTAGAGATCTTTCACCTCTTTGATTAGGTGTATTTCTAAGTATTATACATATATATGTATGTATTTTTTGGTAGCTGTTGTAAAAAGTTGAGTTCTTGATTTGAGTCTCAGCTTGGTTGCTGTTGGTGTATAGCAGTGCTACTGATTTGTGTACATTGATTTTGTATCCTGAATTCATTTATCAGATCTAGGAGCTTTGGGGATGAGTCTTCAGGATTTTCTAGATATACAATCACATCATCAGTGAACAGAGACAAGTTGACTTCCTCTTTACTGCTTTCGATGCCCTTTATTTCTTTCTCTTGTCTGACTGTTCTGGCTAGGACTTACAAAACTATCTTTAATAGTAGGGGTGAAAGTGAACATCCTTGTCTTGTTCCACTTCTCAGGGGGAATACTTTCGACTTTTCCATTCAGTGTAATGTTGGCTGTGGGTTTGTCATGGATGGCTTTTATTACCTTAAGGTATGTCCCTTCTATGCCGATTTTGCTGAGGGTTTTAATCATAAAGGAATACTGGATTTTGTCATATGGTTTTTCTGTGTCTGTAGAGACGATCATATGACTTTTGTTTTTAATTTTATTTATATGGTATATCACATTTATTAACTTGCAAATGTTAAACCATCCCTTTATCCCTAGCATGAAACCCACTTATTTTGACAAAAAAACAGAAAACAAAAACAGATTAATTTTAAATGATGTAAAATGTTTGTTCTTCACACAACTATAAAGGGAAATGATTAATCAGGTACTGGCTTGACTAGGTAGGAAAGAAAGCCTGTTCTTAGTGGGCATTTAGATTAAGGAGTCAATTAAAGAAGCAGTCTCCCTTATTATTCTACATTTAGAGGCAGGGCTATTTTATTTTATTTTAACAAAACCCTGTTCTCAAAACAGTAGAGATGGCATGCTAGGAGACTACAATGGTAGATGCTAACTATGTATGTGTATGGTGTGTGTGTATGTGTGTGTGTGTGTGTGTGTGTGTGTTAACAGAGAGAAAGAAATAGGGAGAGAGCAAGAGCAGCAAGCATTTGAAACAAGTACTGACGACATTGTAGTTGCGGTGCATTTGATAGAGTTTTGGTCACTAGCATTGCACTGGCCATGTATTAGGATGTCAGTAAATATTCCTGGCCTGAACTTGGAGCATTCAAAAATTGCCTTTTGTCCTTGAAGTTTATATTAATATGACAAAAGGGAGATATTGGTGCTTTGGTAAGAGTATTCATACAGTCATATGACTCCTGAAGAATATCAGATGGGACCTTGATTTGCTGCTGTACAAATGAGTAGAAATAAAATCTGTCTTGTATTTAGTACCAAGGAAGCTGTGAATTGAACCATGTGATATAAGCAAAATGAGAATTTGCTGACAACAGTAGATGTTGGCTGACATAGTCTCTGATAAAACCCTGACCAGAATAACCAAGCATATTTCTGTAGAGCTTTTCTGTGCTCAGTTTGCAGTAACTGTATCATCTGGAGAAAGATGCTCTTTCCAGCAATGTTCTTAATATTTAAAGGTTAGAGTTTCAAAGTTTTTTTAAGAAGTTTAAACTGCAACTTGGGCTTCATAACTCACATTGGCTTCGTTCTCTACTGGGCTTTCTCCAACTGCTGGGAAAGTTGTTTAAAAAGTCTAAGCTGTAACTTTTAAATATTGAGAGAACATTGCTGGAAAGCGTATCTTTCTGCAGATGATACAATTAGTGCAAATTGAGCACAGAAAATTTACTTTTGTTAATACAATACGTAATTCATGCCACACACACTTGTGTTTTTTTTTTTCCCATTAGTCAAGGATTTTTTGGTTGAAAGTGATAGAAATTCAAGTCAAAGTAAAGTAAGGGGAAAAAGTAATTTATATGTTCATTTAAAGTCAAAGTTTGGAAGGTGGGCTGCTTTCAGCACAGCTGATTTAATTGAATATTGTCAGGAACCTGTCTCTTCCTGTCTTTATTCTGCTTTCCTTCATGTTGGCTTTATCCTCTACTGGGTTCTCTCTATTTGCTGGGAAAGTTGCCTGCAGCAGCTCTGAGCCTAACAGATTCTTACAGTGCATGACTCCAGAGGAGAGAGCCAGCTGGCTGCTCTTCTCAACGTTTATATTTGAAATAGCTCTAATTGACCCACCTGAGTCAAGTCCCATCCGATGATTGCCCTGCATGTGTGGTGGGCTGGGAGGTGGGAAGACCCCTTTGACAAGGTGGCAAACAGGACCAGGGAAGGGAAAGAGTCAGCAGAGCTCTACAGGCTGTCATGTTGCAATCTTGGGGCTGTGAATGAAATGAGGGATGTGTATGGAAACAGGGTAGATCTACCATCTGCCTCTTCTCATCCAGCTCTCTCCTTCTCAGACCCCTAAAAAGAATAAGCAGACTCATCCCCAGGACCATCTTCTTTGGGCACAGTATCATTTCAGCTGAAGGGTGAAGGGCCTTTCTGCTTAAAACGTATATTTCCAGTTACACAGCATTGCCTGGAATCAGTTTCCCTCAGGGCAAAGCATTTCATTCCAAATTAATCTTTTACAGCTAAAAAGCCCCAAATGCAAAAATCTGGCAGGATGGGCTCATTTGTGAGAATGTCAGTCAAGCATAACTGGCTGCTTTCTGTATATGACTGAGAGTCAGAAAGAAGGAAGGCAAATGGTTCCACAATGTCAGTGGGCCAGCCCCTGCCCCACATCCGGCCAAGGGACCATGGGTAAAGAGAGGCTAGCTATTGTCGAAGAAGTACTAGAAGAGATTGAGGTCCCAGCTGAAAAAAAAAAAAAATGATACCTTTGAAGCATCAGAGGCAAGGTTTTTCTCCTTGACAACCCTCATTTTGTAGGTATCAATTTTTGTCATTCAGCTTAAGCAACATCTAGCAACTATGTAGTGGTTTTTGTCATTGTTTAGACACAAAGGTCTAATTTCCTTTCCAGGCAATATAATCCCAACCAGCAGGATAAAATAAAAGGAAATCCACAAGAACAACAATAAGAAAAGTTCTGTTCACCTACTTCACTTATTTCCCTGGGTAAATGGCCTAAGTTAAGGAAATCATATAGTTTAATGCAAGAATTTCAAGATGGTTATGATTTTAAAAGGCTTGGATAGAGTTTATTCTAAATCAGATTTCATCTTTTCAAGCTGGTTTTTTCTTTTCTTTTTTGCCATGTAAGCATTAGAACTTAATTTACAAAATGAATTTATGATTTTTTTTTTTTTTGCTTGTAGGTCAAGATCCCATAAAAATTATTAACACTAGCCTTAAAAGTAGCTGAGAGTGATGTTAGCAAGATGGCCAATTAGAAGCCCCTCCCACTCATTCCCCTAACAAAGACAGCCAAAACAACAAATAAACAACTACATTTTGATAAAAATAACTAAAGGAGAATGCCAGAGTACATCAAAGGAGTAGCAGAAACCCTGTGGAACACAGAAACCCAGGATGGCCACACAGAAAAAGGAAAGAAATGTCTCGCCCCCACCATCCCATCCCCCCAATCAAATCAGCAAGAAACCAGGATCAGCAAGGAACTAGGCAATCAACATCAAAAGATAGGAGAAAATAAAATTTTATACATACATACTATACTCACACCACACACATACCACATCCACACACATACACCACACACACATCACACTACACGCACACCACACACACACACCACATCCACACACATACACCACACACCACACACATACACCATATGTACCACATGCATACACCACACCCTCACTACACACACGGTACATAAACATCCACGACACACAATGCACTATACATACACACACAGACACCACGCTATACACACACGACATATACCATACATATATAACCACCACACACAATGCACTACACTCACATACACCACATTCACACACCACATACAGAAAACACACTACACACACACACACCACATATGGACCATATCCACACACATACACCACACACACAACACACTACACACATAATACACACATACACTATACACATATATCACACCCCACACTACACATACCATACATATACACCCACCACAAACAACACACTACACCACACACAAACATGCACACACCACATGCCACACCACATACACACCATGCACATACACCCACCACACACAATGCACACACCATACACTCACATACCACATAACACACACACATGTATTACACACAGACCACAGACCACATGATACACACATATCATATACAAACACAGCATACATATGTAAATCTTTTCCTCTGGATGACCCAGATAGAGGATCTCACTCATCCCCTAAAAAGAAAAACACACTCTTCACTGAGCTCTGCTTTGTCACTGTTGAAGGATTTTTTCTTTCTTCTTTCTTTCTTTCTTTTTTTTTTTTTTAAGATGGAGTATCACTCTGTTGCCCAGCCTGGAGTGTAATGGCGCGATCTCAGCTCACTACAACCTCCACCTCCCGAGTTCAAGCAATTCTCCTGCCTCAGCCTCCTGAGTAGCTGGGACTACAGGCATGCACCACCATGCCAGCTAATTTTTGGTTTCTTCTTTTTCTTTTCTTTTTTTTTTTTTTTTTTTGAGACAGTGACTCACTCTGTCACCCAGGCTGGAATGCAATGTCAAGATCTCAGCTCACTACAACCTCCGCCTCCGGGGTTCAAGTGATTTTCCTGCCTCAGCCTCCCGAGTAGCTGGGAACACAGGCACGTGCCACCATGCCGGGCTAATTTTTGTATTTTTAGCAGAGACAGGGTTTCTCCATGTTGGCCAGGCTGGTCAAAATCCTGACCTCAGGTGATCTGCCCACCTCGGCCTTCCAAAGTGCTGGAATTACAGGGGTGAGCCACTGTGCCCGGCCTATTAAAGGATATTTTTGGTGAGTCATAATACCGTTTACTATAATGAAAATGAGGTATGGCATTATAATAGATTTGGAAGATTAATGCGGAGACATAACCTTACAAATATCTTTACGTCTTGTTCAATCCATAGTAGCAGGGACAGCTTCCACCCATCACGGTTCTCAGATACATCCTCACCCTCAGATTTAGGTCTCTAACACTAACCTCCAATTTAAAGATTCAAAGATACAGGACTCTCCAAAGAGTCCACATGGAAGAAAAAACCCAGATGAATCTGGAGCACATGATTTTTGTCATAACAAAATCAGGGGCAGAGCTTAAATGGATGAAGTAGAAGGCAGCTTCCCATCAGCCAAGTTATGCCAATTTGAGAATGAGTTCAAAATAAACTCAAAAGAGAAAAGTCAGGATAACATGCACAAAAAATTGGTTGTAATAATAAAAATGAAAGGAATTGGTTGTTTTAATTTTTAATAACTTTTAAATATATAACATATAAAATATAAAAATATTTGTTAAATGTATATACAAATACAAACATAAAATATTAAAGAAATCTCCATGAGTATTTGAAAATGTGATATTCATGGAGACTTTGTTCTTCAATTAAGCATCTATATATATTTCAAATTGTATATATGTATTTGTTTCTGTCTACGTAAACGGAAAGGGTGAACAAAAACATGTGAGCGAACCAAACAATCCCAGGAAAGTAGGAGCTATGCCAAGGACAGGTCGGTCTGATCAGCTCTGCTGATTTTATACAACAGGCAGGGGAGGAAGGCCCAGCACCTGTGAGTTATCATAGTAAGATCAGTTACAAAGACAGGCAGCGGGGGGCTGCCGAAAGGACACAGTCACCAAATGTTCTAAAGAAGGAAACTACCCAGACAAACCCAATCTCCCATTTTCTAGGAAAGGAAAATTTCTACCAATTACAGCTACTAATTTTAATAAAGTATTAATAATAAATACATATATTTTTAAAAATATCAGTAATCTATGTCTGCATACTAAAATGTACAGTTATTCTCACAAAACTTAAAGAATATCCCATTTGAAGAAAGACACATCTCAAAAACTGAGAATCTCATAAAAGGCAAGGACCTGAGAGTCCCATAATAAAATCAGTGCAAATAGTTTTACAAAACAGACTCAGCCTGTTATCAAAACTTGGGTTTGAATTGTCTTGGATTGTGCCACCCAAGAACTTATGATTTCTACCCAAGAAGCTGCAATATGGTTACAAAAATCATAAGCTAGTAATAAAACAATGGCTGGCAGGATTATTGAAACTCCTAGAAAATGTAAAAAATAAAACCCCGGGAATGTGCAGGATAAGAACAAAATGTAATATTTTATCTCTTCTGTTCATAATCATTTTGGTATAACAGCTTTCATTGGTTTTGTAAACTTTGCAATATTTTACACATTTGTGTTTCTGATGGGATTTAAAATACTTATAAATCTTCATTTTAATTAAAATGTAAAAGGCCTTTAATTAAATTTTTAATAAACGTTTAAATGTTTGCAGAAATCTAATTGGTAAATCTCATAGGACTTTTTTATTACTTGTATAAGTGCCATGAATTCTTTAGGGAAATGCCACCTTTTTTAAAATGGCAATTGATTGGCTGGGCAATGTGGCTCACACCTGTAATCCCCACACTTTGGGAGGCAGAGGCGGGTGGATTACCTGAGGTCAGGGGTTCAAGACGTGTATACTTGTATTTCTGTATACCTGTATTCAAGACTAGTCTAGCCAAAATGGTGAAACCTCATCTCTATTAAAAATACAAAAAATTAGCCGGACATGGTGGCACGTGCCTGTAGTCCCAGCCACTCGAGAGGCTGAGACAGGAGAATCACTTGAACCTGGGAGGCAGAGGGTGCAGTGAGCCGAGATAGCACCATTGCACTCCAGCCTGGGCTACAAGAGCGAGAGACTCCGTCTCAAAAAAAAATGGGGACAATTTATTAATAAATTAAAATTATTTATTAATTGGACATTAGACAATTTACAACTATTAAGAACATATTTTCTTTAAACGTTAAAGCTCTTAGGACATTAAAGAGTCTATCAGCCTCCTTCTGCTCTGAGTCTTACGGCCTCAGCAGCACTAGATCCAGTCTCAGTTAATTAAGGTGACATAATTACTATAGACTATTTGACTCGGTAAAAATACATTGAACATAGATTGTACACCACATCCAATGTGCTGGCATGTGTAACCCATAACTAGAAACACCTGCTCTCTTGACCAATACCAGTTATACCACAGTAATAACCGTGGTTCACACCTCTTGCCCTATGTCTGGAAATAAAGTAGGGGATAGAGTGACGGATTCTACTACGGAGTATGCCAGAGAGACAGCTTCAGACATCAAGGAGGACTTGAGAGGGAGAAATGCTTAAAAACAGAAAAGAAAAATCTATTTCCAAATCGTTCGTTCCTCACAGCATTAAACTAATAAATATTTGCACCACAAAGCACCGTGTTCCAGAAGCATCCATTTACTTGCTTCTGTTCATGCTCCAAAACATGTTTTAGAGGCTTTCACAAATTAGCTTGAGATGTTCAGCAGTTGCACATAGTAATAGCTAAGAAATACTTTTCTATATTGAACAATTCATTTTTTTCTTAAAATTGTATCTAATAGGTGTAGAAGTAATATCTCAATTACTTACCCAGACAACTAAAGCAAGATGGAACACTGGAATTGTAAACTGTGTTGTTTTTATTAAAATTGTGGTAAAATTTAATTAAAATTACAAAATGTTGTTTCAACTTACATCATCTTGATTCTAAAATCTCATCAATTGTAGGTATAATTTATTAGTTATAGTTTTATTTTACCAGTTATTTTAACAACATATCCCAAATATGTTAGTGAAAAAAATAACTTTTTGAAAATACTATAATTTTTATATTTCATATTAACATTTATTTTAATTATTAGTAGATATAAATATATTTAAATTCCCCTGAACACAATTATATTATTTAATACTAAATCATTAAGAATACTACAAGTCAAGAATATGGTAGGAATTGATCATCTGGATTTCATAATATAAAACAAATCTAATATAATTTTTCATCTGCCTAATGATAAAACTTGATCACACGTATATCAAAGGGGTCGCAGATGGGAGCTGAACAGTGAAAACACGTGGACACAGGGAGGGAGGGGGACAACACACACTGGGGCCTGTTGGGGTGGGTGGTTTAGTGGGAGGGACAGTATTAGGAAGAATAGCTAATGCATGATGGGCTTAATACCTAGGGGATGGGTTGATAGGTACAGCAAACCACCATGGCACACATTTACCTATGAAACAAACCTGCACCTACTGCACATGTACCCCAGAACTTAAAATTTAAATTTAAGAAGGAGATGGGGGAGGTAAAAGAAAAAGATATATAAGAACATCTTCAAATAAATGGTAAAGCTCAAAATCTGAAAACAATGAGAGAAACTAGACCTTAAAATCTTTCATAAAAAATTAATTACTGGTGAAAACAAGAAAAAGATTATTATCAAATGCACAGCTTAGCCATTTCAGACAGAATCCCTGCAACTTCACATTCTGTATTAAATGAAGAAGTAATTACTGATCATGACACATCACTTGCACACATAAAATTATTAAACTGAAAAGACTGAATAAATGGCAGTCAATTAATAGCATTAAACAAAGGCAAGTAAACACCAACAGAAAACACAATGTGAAGTTCTTAAAAGAGTAATAGTATATATCTACTTAATCAAGTATAATACTTATCTGGAAATAATAGCAAAATAGTTAAAGGAAACAAACAATGGGAATTTTCTAGACTCTGCTAAAGCAGCTGGTGATGGCAGCACAAAGGCAGAATTGAGGCAGGAGCACAGGTCTGATTCTACCACTCAATCAATATGGCAAAGACAGCGATTTTCTCATGAGATGAGTTAGGTAGTGGGGTATGAGCTGTCTTGAAGGAACTCAACACAAGAGGGCTACTGGAGCTGGAGGACTCCAGGAGGAAATTGCTGTAGGGGGTAGGCTGCTGAGGGCTGAAACTTGAGGGGTCACAAAGCGTCAGTATATGTGGTAGCCAGATTCCAAAATTGTCCCTCAAATCCCTGCCTCCTGCTATTCACACCCTGTGTAGTACCCTCCCCCTGTTATACGAGACCTGACCATTATAGCAGAAGTGAGAGCATGTCCCTTTTGAGATTGAGTTACAAAAGACACTATATGCAGTATTCCCCATCCCTGTTTATCCACCGAGTATCTGCTCCCCCACTGGAAAACCCTCGGTGGATGCCTGAAACTGCAGATAGTATGGAACCCTATATACACTATGTTTTTTCTGTCTGATAATTGACCCAGCTACTAAGTGAATCATGGCTGGGCAGCACACACAGCATGAATCCACTGGACAAAGGAATGATTCATGTTCTAGGCAGGATGACAGGACAGTGCAAGATTTCCTCACGCTATGCAAAATGGCATGCAATTGAAAATTTATGAATGGTTTATTTCTAAAATTTTTCATTTAAGAGTTTTGGCCTGCCATTGGCAGTGGTAACTGAAATCACAGAAAGGGAAACTCAGATAGGAGGGTACTACTGTATATCTACATATCTGTACTTCTGTCTCTATCTATCTCTATCTCTCAGATCACTCCTCTAAGGAAAACCAGCTGCCATGTCATGAGCAACCCCGTGAAGAAATCCATAATGTGATGAACTGAAGCCTCCTGCCAACAACCACCTGAATGAGCTTGGGTTTCTGTTTATATCCACCTGCCTCAGGTAAGCCTTAAGAAGGCTGTATCTCCAGCTCAACTTGAATGCAACTTCATAAACCAGAACCACCCAACTAATTCTGTTCCAAAATCCTAACTCTCAATTATACAAGAAAACAAATCTTTGTTGTCTTAAATTGCTACCTTTAGGGATCATTTGCTATGCAGCAATAGATAAGTAGATTAGATAGATAATTCCTCAAGGAATTGTGCAGATGGATAGATAGCCCTATAGGAGCAAAGAAACAAATCACTAACATGCTTTACAAATTATTCACCTGTTGATGGACACTTGAGTTGCTTCCATTTTTTGGCTATTACAAATAATGCCGTTACGAACATGGGTGAACAAATCTCTCTTCAAGTCCCTGCTTTAAATTCTTTTGGGTGTACACCCAGAAATGGCATTGCTGAATCATATGGTAATTCTACTTTTAATTTTTTTAGAAACCACCATACTGTTTTCCATAGAGGCTGCACTGTTTTACATTCCCATTAACAATTCTTCATTCCAATTTCTCACATTCTCACCAGTACCTGTTATTTTTGGGTTTTTTCTAACAGTAGCCATCCTAATGGATATTAGGTGTTACATGGTTTTGATTGACATTTCTCTAAAGACTAATGATGTTGAGCATATTTTCATATGCTTATTCATCACTTACATATCTTCTTTGGAGAAATGTCTATTCAGGTCTGTTGCCCACTTTTTAATCGAGTTTTTTAGTTTTCTTGTTTTTGAGTTGTAGTTCTCTGTATATTTGGAATATTAACCATTTATCGTATATAGGATTTGCAAACATTGTCTCCCATTCTGCGGACTGACTTTTCACTTTGTTGATTGTGTGCTTTGATGCACAGAAGTTTTTAATTTTGATGTAGACTAATGTATTATTTTTTTCTTTTGCTGCCTATACTTTCCCTATGTTTTCTTCTAATAGTTCATAGTTTTAGCTCTGATAGTTGGGTCTGAAGTCTATTTTGAGTTAATTTTTATATACAGTGGAAAGAAGAGTACAACTCCATGTTTTGGCATGTGGATACCCAGTTTCCCAAAAATCATTTGCTGTAAACACTGTCTTTTCCCTGATTGAATGTCTTGGCACCCTTGTCAAAAGAAAATTGACATATATGTGAGAATAAATTAGAGTTTTTAATACCAGACGTTGTGTGGAAAGCTACAGGATTTGCCTAAGATGTTGTCAAAGATTGGGGAAGGAGATCCAACATAGCTTAAATAAAACTGTAATGGGATACAATTAAAGCCTTTTCTTCTTTTGTTTGTATCCCTATCAGTTTCAATCCATTCAATAAAATAGGAATATGCCTCCTGTGTAATTATGTGTGTGTGTGTGTGTGTGTGTGTGTGTGTATGTGTGTTTCTACTGTGATGTAGCAAAGAGGTAGGCCAATTTTTCTGTAAAGAGCCGGGTAGAAACTATCTTAGGCTTTGTGGATGACATATAGGCTTTCTTGCATATTCCTCTTTTTTAAAAAAACCTTTAAAAAATATGAAAATCACTCTTTGTTCACGGGTTGCACAAAAACAACTGAAGGCTGTATTTGGCCCCTGGACGATAGTTTACCAACCTTTGACTTGCATGATCTACATGAATGAAGAGAGACACTAGGAAAAAAGGTATTATCAGTGATTAAATAAATGTTATAAGGATGAAATGAACAGATTAAACTAAATCTGTATTGAATAGAATAAGGAATATGAATCTTAAAACCTGGAAGATTTTTAAAATGTTAACTATATTCGTCCTAGTTCTTCAGAGAAACAAATCCAATAGGATATATATAGATAAATAAAAGGAGATTCATTATGAGAATTGGCTCCACATAATTATGGAGGCTGAGAAGTCCCACAAAATATGCACTATGCTAGCTGGAGAACCAGGAGAGCTGATGATGTAATTCAGTGTGACTCTGAAGGCCAGAAAAGCCAGTGGTGTAACTCAGTCAAAGGCTGCCTGTCTAGGTCCCAGAGTATGAAGGTCTGAGAACCAAAACTCCAATTTCCAAGGGCAGGAGGAGATGGGTGTCCCAGCTCAAGAAACAACAAACCTCTCCTTCTTCCACCTTTTTGTTTTATCCTGGCCCTCAATGAATTGGATGATGCCTGCCGACACTGGTGAGGGTGGTCTCTTTACTCAACCCACTGATTTAAATGTTAATCTCTTCCAGAAACACCCTCACAGACAAACCTAGAAATAATGTTTTGCCAGTTATCTCGGTATCCCTTAGCCCTTTCAGGTTGATGTCTAAAACTAACCATCACATTAATTAATATTCACTTCATTAAGTCAAAACATCTCAGTGTGTACATTGTTTTTAAAGGAAATCTTAATACAGGATCATCTGTAGCTCTGAGTATGGATCAAACTAGGCATGAGCATAGAATTCCCACACAGTGAACTTACATAACATACTCAGACATGAGGGGCCATGGCCAGCCCACTAAATTCCACAGCTCATTTGCTAAGAGCCTAGAAATCTTATGAAGCACCTAATTTCTATTTCTGAATAATATTTCCATTTCTAGAAAAATCCATCAATTCTATGATCCAGGGTTCTATTTCTAACATAATGCACCTGTTAAATGAAACATAGTTCCTTGAACCTCTGACACTAAATGCACCATTTGAAAGGAAATACCAATTCTAAACTCCAAGCTGAAGGAATATATGCAATGCTTACATTGTTTTTGGTATGCTTCAATTCTACTTTTTAAGTTATGAAGCTGTTTGAAATTCTAATTCACACATAAGAAGATTCTAGGCCATCAGTGCAGCATGTAAAGATTTTCCTCCTCATTTAGGAAATCAAATCTATTTACATTTAGGGAAAAACTCTTTTATTTATATAAGCATTTGCCTGGAATTCAGGTGGTACTGAAACATTTTCTGCAATGAGAGAGAAAATAACACAAAAAATAAATGCTCCGTTAGGGGCTTGTGTAATAATTGCGTGGCATCACCTGGAGTGTTTTCTGTCTTCAGGAGCAGAATCTTATTGCACTTTGTTGAGGTGGTGTGACAGTAGGGAAAATATATAAGCACCTTTTAAAGAGGATCTAATAAAGTCATGAATAACAGAGTCAAATGGAGTACTAAGGAAAAGTAGGATCGTTGAGACTCATCCTGTAACTTTGAGATTGACATCGAGATGAAAGCTTCAGATGTTTAAGTGGTTATTTCCTTGTTCATGAAGGGTTTGAGGGTGGCTCAGGACATGAACTAAAGACAAAATACTGGACTGTCTAAATCATGAGTTTGATCCAAAGTGGCGATTCCACTGTATATGTGTCTATGTGTGCTATGCATAAACATACACATTATTATGCTAATGTATGCATGTCTAGGCACACAGATGTACAACTGTGGATGAAAAAATTATTTCCTAAAGGGAAGAATTGTGTTTGCTTTTTTAACATGCAAGAAATGTCCATTTTTTGCTTTTGCCCCAAATTTTTACTGTTTATAAAGTTTTACTACAGCTAAGGAATTTTGCAATGTCTGAGTAATAAAACAGATTATTACTAGCCATACTAACTTGGAAACCCCCTAAATGTTTCTCTTAAAACTTTGGTTTTGGGGTGGCCAGATGTGGAAAGAAAAGGGGAAGAAATGCAGAAGAGGTGAAAAGAAGTCTGATGAGAGACTATGCCTTTCTGTATTCTACTACTAACTCAATCGTGTTTCTCAAACTTTGGATACTTTTTTTCCAAACATGCTTCTCAAACTTTGGAAACTTGGGAAGCTTTTTTCAAAATATACATGTGCAGCTCATAGCACTGGAGATTCTTTCAGTGAGTCTGGGGCAAGAATCACCAAACTTTTTTCAGTGTAAAGATTAGAGAGTAAATATTTTAGGCTCATGGCAATACAATATTTGTCAAAACTACTCAATTCAGCCATTGTAGGGCAAGAGCAGCCATAGACCATATGTCAACAAATGAGCATGACTGTGTTCCAATAAAATGTCATTTACAGAGCAGATTTGACCTCCCAAGCCATAGTTTTCCCACCCCCTGGTGTTGAGTGACACCCGGGAATACCATCTTTGGAAAAACATTATGCATCTATAAAATGCTCATTAAAATTTATTTTTAAAACTTACCAAAACCTCAACAGGAAAGTGGTAAAGAGTTAGAACAGGCAGTTCCAAAATAATAAAGAGAGAGAGAGAGGAAGGAAGGAAGGAAGGGAGGGAGGGAATGATTTTATAAAGAAAGGAAAAATGTTAAACATAATTTTTTAAATGCGAGCTAAACAAGACACCATCTTTTACCAAATAAATTGGCAAAACTAAAAAGTCAGATAAGACACACTTTTGTGAAGCCATGGGGAAGACAGCACACTCAATACCCTTAGTATGAGGATAGGATAATAGAACTTCAGAGGGCAGTTTGGACACAAATTATAAAATTAGAGGGCAGAAATATTTATGTATAAAGAGGGATTATAATAGCAATACATTGGAAACAATCTAAAAATCCTCCAAGAGAGACAAGGTTGAAAAATTACAGTACATCTGTTAAGTCGTATACTACATAAGCACTATAAAGAATAAGGTAGACCAGTATGCTGACTACAATGTTGGTTATCCCAAAAAATTATTCTCAGTTTTTCTTGGGTGGGGCTGCCCCACTTGAGATGACTTTTTCAAACTTTTTGCAGCTAAATGTAGCCAAGTACCTGAGTTCTCACCAAATGAAAATGAATGAAATTGATATGTTCGTCTAGCAGTTCCTCTTCTGAAAGATGTTTACTTTCAAATCACCCTTCCTTTTTCTATGTCTTCAGCAGCTGTGGAAGCTATGATTTGAAGACAATTGCTTGACTTCACTCATAGCGTCTCTGAATGATTTCCTGGAACAGAACCTGCACTGTACTTCCCTATAATATGTGAGAGAAATAAAGGTCTATCATATTTAAGCCCGGGCATTTTGGCTTCTCTTTACAGCAGCTTAGCACTTGCCCTAAATAATACAGAAACTTACATGGTGCTGCCATAACAGAAACCTAAGATGTGACATTGATACAATGAGAGAATCGCAGGTAACGGGGACGTGAGTATTTCAGGCTAAAATGTTGACCATCCTTGTTCTGTTGTCACAAAACATTTGGCAAAACTATTACCTACGATAACTGGAGAAGCAGATTACTTCTCCTATTACTTCAAATGAAGCTATTGTAAAGAATCTGAATGTCAATCTGTGTTGGCTACATTTTGCTGTCTGTTAAGAGGTTTTTTAAAAAGGTGATCAACTGAGACAAGAATTGGTAAGTTCACAAGCACAGTTGGAAGAAAGTAGAAAGCATCCAGAAAGATGAGACTTGTAAGTCTTGAAAAGCCAACTGATACGTAAAGAGGGCTTACAACAGCACTTAACTGAACCCTAGCATCAGGAGACAAAACCATTACTCACAGCCTTTCTCAAAGGCCTGTTAAGGCTCCTCAGCCAAACAGAGAGGAAGCCTCAGGCAAAGAACAAATTCAGGGTATTGCCTTCCTACCCAAGCCAATTTTTTTTTCAGGTGGCTTCAAGGTACCTGCCATTCAAACACAGGAAAGAGAAGTGTGTCAAGCCTAGAAGTCAGGAAATAGGTCATCCTGAAGATCCACGTGCAGAAGAGAACTTTAAGAGTGGTCAGTGGCCCAGGTAACTGACTGGAAGTAAGCAGACCCAAAGCCAACTAAGTTTGAGTTCTTAGTCAGAAGCAGTGTAAAACACTGTGGTGAGTAAGACATTGAATAAGTCATATGTGCTGGGTCACACATGAGCATGATGGGCTCAGAAGGTAAACCCAAATCTGGATGTGTCTACCCCATGGAGGACAAATCACTGCCCCCTCCAAGATGTTTATAGGCTACTTCTTGCCATTGGCTGATGGGACACTCAGGCTGGCAGCAGCCAGGTCAGCCAGCCTTAGTGAAAGGGGGCCCATGCTTCTGAGCCATGTGGGACTCCCTGTCCCAACTGCATGGACGTTTGCTCACGAGCACATTGAGAAAACACCATGGTGTCTGGGAAAGAGACTGAGTAGGTCACATGTCCACAGAGCGGGTCACCTTGTCCACTAATCCTGACATCCTGCAGTCTTATTAGTGCTGTAAGATTGGATCCAGTCTTGCTATGCTCCTCCTGCCTCATGGCTTGATGGTCCAGAGAAGTGCAGGCCATTCATGATGAGAAGTGCAGGCCACATGGTCACGGGGGACCCCAGGGTGAGGCTTTCAGCCTCCCTCAGGGCCCACTAATAAGCCAATAGGTGTTTTGCAGAATGAGTCTAGCCATTTGCTGAAGAGGGTAGGATTTTAGTCCAAAACTCTGGAAGCCATGGCTGTGTTTCTGCTGTCAGGCCTCGCCACCAGCTTCCTGCTTGGTCCCCTGTCTCGTGTTATCTCCTCCACCAAACCTTCATATTACAACCAGAGTGATGTTTCTAAAACTGAAGTCTGGCCCTGGCTAAAATCTGAACATTAATTTGCAAATCTTTAATAGGCATCAATTACGTACCTGTTCTAGGTCTTGAGGATTCAGCAGAGACAAAGTAGAGGACCCTGTTTTGTCCTTTGAATCCGCAAAAGAAGCTAACCTCATAATGTGACACGAGGGGCACTAGCCCCGCACTGGTGCCAAATTTTCACCATTAGACATTCATTCTTTGAACAAAGCTGTTCATCTTATGCTAAAATGCAAATGTGCTTGAGCATAGTAAAGCTTTGTCATTCTTGATCATAAACAGTTGTGGGTAAATTTATTTATATGATGAGTTCCAATATGACAACCCAAGCTTATCTAGATGAGTTTTATGGCATCCTTGATAGTGGCTTTTATACACAAGAAAAATTTCTTAGGGGATACTAAAACCTTTTTAAAGTTAATACTTTATTAAAAGTACAAATTCAAATTCCTTGTTATTCCTTGAATTTTTAAGTTCAACTCATAAACCTTATTACTTTGTTTATGAATCTGACAGCTTTCAACCATCACTATTAAGAAGGTTTTTATACTTTAATTGAATTAGTTTGAATATTTATGAATTTGATTTTTTAAATTCTTTTTGAATACTTCCATTGTACAACAAAAAAGTTGTCAAGAAGTGTAAGAGATCTGATCCTTTACCCTATTTGGAAACTAATTAACTGGCTTGTCAGTGTTTCTTAGATGCTGCCAGAAGACATGAGACTCTTGGATCAGAGACAAAGGGCTTTAATACTCACAGCAATAGCTGTAACCAGAGTGTCATTCTTTTGTATCAGTTCACTTTTTATTAGGTCTGAAGTAGGACTCAAATACAATGTAATGACTAAATTTAATGTGTTACCCTAAATGGGATCCAGGTACAGTAAAAAAAGGACATTAAGTAAAAACTAAATAAAGCACAGACTTTGGTTAACAATAATGTATCAATTAATTTAGTTCTTTATTTGTGACAAATGTACCATACTAATATAAGATTTTAACAGTAGGGGAAACCAGGTGTGGGGTATATATAAGAGAACTCTCTGTATCATCTTCACAATCATTTTGAAAATTTGTAACTATTCTTAGTTTTTTTAAGTTGAGTTAATGAAAAATATTGGATAAATGACAGTACATATTGTACTGGAATTTAGAAATATTGTGAAAATCATAGCCAAATGACTGAAGTTTGGGAACACTGGTTTTGAGAATAGCAGGGGTGGCTGAACTATGCTGAACCCTTGATCCTTCCCATTGGTGTGACAGGAAGATGTGTGATTAAACCACAGTACTATCTACCCACAGCTTACAATTTCAGATGGTTCTTCCACAGCACTCATTAGAAGAGTCTTTCATGAACCATCCTGAGAATGAACAGGCACTAACCACCAAAAGCAGAGCTGAAACTTCTCTGAGAGTGAGACGTGTCTTTCTCTAGAGGAACTGGGGCTTCTTTGTGGCTGGGTTCTCAGGGGGATTTCTTAATGGAGAGTTACTATAAACATCTAAACTCTGGTTTACCACAAAGGTTTTGGCCCTTCCGACACCTGGTGTCTGAAGTCCTTGTCTACAGATGAGATATCCGACTCAAGGAATAGGGGAGAGGAAGTTGAGAATCACGTCACTGATGTCCCATTCTCAGGAGCCCTCTACCATCTCTCTTCTCACCCTGTTCACAATCACCTAGGAATTGTAGCACTTGTCCCCCCTCCCCAACCTCAACTCCCGAGGTCCCAAAGTGATAGACAGTGCCAACATTCCTTATCTGTAAAATAGAGGACAACAGGAGAGGGCTGGTCCACCTCAGCAAGTCTGGCATTTTAGCCTATGCAAGAATTATCTGGAAGGCTTGTGAAAACACAGGGCACTGGGCCCCATCTCCAGAGTTCCTATTTTATAGGGTCATAAATTTGCATTTCTAACAATTCCCAGGTGACACTGATGCTCTGGTTGAGAGTTGCACTTTGAGAACCACTAGTTTAAATGATCTCAGGGGCATCTTTCAACTCTCATAGTCATTAAATCCATGTGTCTCAGACTCATGTGATCATGAGACTCACCTGGAATCTTGGTTAAATGCACAGATCAGCAGGCCCCACCCCAAACCTTCTGACTCAGAATTACAAGGTGAGCACCCCAGGTGATTCTTATGATCAGAGGACTTTGGGAATCTTTATACCAAAAGTCAGTGCACCATCAGTGAATATGGTCTTTGAGCAGGACATGGTGAGAAATTGAGGGCATTCAAACATGGCACACAGGCCCAGGAGAAATGGGTAAAGCTGAAGGAGAGGGTCAGAAGGAATCAACAGGGTCAAAGTTTTCCCCTGACGCTTGCCCATGGAATGCCCATCACTGCAAAAATCATCTCAACCACTTGACATGAGCCTTTACTACTCCACTGTCCATTGGATGAGGCAGGCAGGAGGCTCAAGGGAGTACAAATGGCCAAGGGGATGCTGGGTCAAAGGGCAACTGCAGAAGGTCATACACGTAACATTCATCGAGTGTATTGGCCATAAACACTTTGGGGTAAATTCCTTTATATGATGAGTTCCAATATAACAGCAACCCAAGCTTGTCTATGAGTTTTACGGTATCTTGATGGTGGCTTTTGCACACAAACAGGTCAATCCACTAGCATGGTGTACTGGGAGGGCTGGAAGAGCTAGAATGGCAGTGCCAGTCAAAATACAGCTCAAAGACCCCAGTCATGGAGATCCAAGATGGCCGATTAGCAGCAGCTCAGGATTGTAGCTCCCACTGAAAGTGCAGAGAGTGAGTGGACGCCACATTATCAGACGAATTTTCATAGCCCACGGACCAAGAGATTCTTGGCGGAGGAGCCCCACGGGTCGCCAGCGCGACCCTTTTGGAGGGCGCAGCCGTTTTGCAGGCGCCCCGACGCGGCGGTTCTCAGTCCGCAGTATACGGGACTGAGTGCCCTTTGGTTGGCGTTTGGAGCTCCGGGAAAGCAGAGTCTCCCATTCAGCTGATTGAAAAGCGGACTGAAGTGGGGAACCAGACCAGGAGATTCCCGGGCAGAAAAGCGCCACGAATCTTAACGCCGCTGTTTCAGCCGGCGTAGTGGGTCGCCGCAGGGGAAGGCTGGTACCCCCCTCCACACACAAAAAAATAAAAACAGCGGTTGGAACTGCTGAAGATTGAGAGTTTCACAGCAAGTACAGCTGAACCCGGGAAGGTCCAGCTCTGTGGGGGGAGGGGCATCCACCGAAGGAAAATTAAGAAATAGAGGAAACTTTATTACCAACAAGCTGGACGTCCACTCAGAGACCTAGTCTGAAGGTCAGCAATTACACAGACGACAGGTGGATAAATCCACAAAGATGGGAAGAAACCAGCGCAGAAAGGCTGAAAACACCCGAAATCAGAATGCCTCTCCTCCTGCAGAGGATTGCAGTGCCTCATCACCAATTGAACAAGGCCTGATAGAAACTGAATGTGAGGAATCAACAGAATCAGGCTTCAGAAGGTGGATAATGAGAAACTTCTGTGAGCTAAAAGAACATGTTCTAGCCCAATGCAAGGAAACTAAGAACCTTGAAAAAAGGTTTCACGAAATGTTCATGAGAATGGACAATTTAAAGAGGAATATAAGTGAATTAATGGAGCTGAAAAACACAATACGAGAACTTCGCGAAGTATGCACAAGTTTTAACAGTCGAATTGATCAAGCAGAAGAAAGGATTTCAGAGGTCGAAGACCAACTTAACGAAATAAAACGAGAAGACAAGATTAGAGAAAAAAGGTAAAAAGGAATGAGCAAAGTCTCCAAGAAATATGGGACTATGTGAAAAGACCTAATCTACGTTTGATAGGTGTACCTGAATGTGACGAAGAGAATGAATCCAAGCTGGAAAATATTTTTCAGGATATTATCCAGGAAAACTTTCCTAACCTAGCAAGGCAAGACAATACCCAACTACAGGTAATCCAGAGAACACCACAAAGATATTCCTCAAAAAGAGCAACCCCAAGGCACATAATCATTAGATTCATCAGGGTTGAAACGAAGGAGAAAATACTACGGGCAGCCAGAGAGAAAGGTCAGGTTACCCACAAGGGGAAGCCTATCAGACTCACAGCTGATCTCTCAGCAGAAACCCTACAAGCTAGAAGAGAGTGGGGGCCAATATTCAACATCCTTAAAGAAAAGAACTTTCAACCCAGAATTTCATATCCAGCCAAACTAAGTTTCATAAGTGAAGGAAAAATAAAATTTTTTGCAAACAAGCAAGTACTCAGAGATTTCATTACCACCAGGCCTGCTTTACAAGAGCTTCTGAAGGAGGCACTATGTATAGAGGGGGAACAACCAGTATCAGCCACTTCAAAGGACCCATCAGTGAGCTGCATCCAGATCCATCTTACATGCAAGGATATACAGAGACTCAAAACAAAGGGATGGAGGAAGATTTGCCAACCAAATGGAGAGAAAAAAAAAAAAAAAAAAAAAAAAAAAAGCAGTAGTTGCAATTCTCATCTCTGATAAAATAGACTTTAAAGTAATAGAAACCGAAAGAGATAAGAAGGACATTGTATAATGGTAGAGGGATCAATGTAAGGGGAAGAGCTAACGACCTTAAGTCTATGTGCACCCAATATAGGAGCACCCAGATACATAGGGCAACTTCTTGGTGACTTACAAAGAGACTTGGACTCCCACACAATAATAGTGGGAGACTTTAACATTACATTGTCAATATTGGACAAATTAATGAGACAGAAGGTTAAGAAGGATACCCGGGACTTGAACTTAAACCTCAAACAAGTAAACTTAATAAGCATTTACAGAACTCTCTACTCCAAATCCACAAAACATACATTATTTTTTCAGTAACACATCACATTTATTCTAAAAGTGACCACATGGTTGGGAGTAAATCACTCCCTAGCAATTGCATAGCATTTCATAGGTTTAAATGAAATATTGGTTGGCTGTTTGTTTGTTATTTTCCTCCCTTATTCCTTCCTGTCTCCACTGTATAACACAATTATTAGTATAAAAAAAGCTTTTAATATCCATTTGTAGACTGCATTCTAACCTGGGCAATAGAGCAAGATTCCCGTTCTCTCTCCCTTTTTTTTTTTCTTCTTCTTTTTTCTCTTTATTTCATTCTTTTTTTTCTTCCTTCTTTCTCTTTTAAAAAAAAAAAAAAGAATATTTAGCAGCAATTTACAGCTGGTTTATAACTAGTTTATATGAGACTAGGATAATTAGTTGCATATTTGCAGGTTCTACCTGAACAAGAATCAATTTTTGGGATTAAACATTTTCCATATTTACATCTTTCTGTCCCCTTTCTCCTGCCAAAACTTAAAAAAAAAAAAAAAAAAAAAAAGAAAATTCACTACAACATTGTAATAATAAAAAATTAGAAAAAACCTTACTGTCTATTAATAAGGATTTAGACAATGTTCTATTATTGGATGGAATTATACAACTACTTTAAAAAGTGAGGTTACCAATGAATTCTTAGAATAATGAATATTCATTTATATGAACTACATATTGTGTTCTATGTATGTAACATACTGTTAGGTGGGAAAAAAAGAATTCTCTACAAAAACATTTGTATAATATAATCCCATGGTTTTATTAGAAATTAAGAGAGGGATAGATTGAGCAAAGAAATCTGTTAACCCTGTTATCTTAGAAAAGGGTTATGAAGAATTTTCACTTTAACTATGTTTTTGCAATGTCTAAATTTTCTTAACAATGATCCTGTATTTCTTTTGTAAGAAGAAAATCTCAATAAAGTTAAATTCTTAAAATGTAAAAAAAAAAAAAAAAAGACCCCAGTCATTCACACAACAGAAGACAATACCCAATTAAGCTAGAAGCAAGATAGGGCATAGTGTCTGTAGTTAAGGGGTTGCTGGCCCATGGACTTCTAAAACCCTGTAATTCTCCCCTGCAATACCCCCATTTTACCCATTTTAAAGCCTTTGGGGAATACTGTATGGTACAGGATCTCAGGGCAATGAATGAGATCGTGATCTCAGTCCACCTGTTAGTGGCAGATCCACAGACTCTTCTGACTCAAGTCCTGGGGAATGCAAAATGGTTTTATGCTTTCTTGGTCAGATGGCTCCTGGGTTGGACTACACACAAGAACATCATCTACACATTAGAGTATACTCCCACTTTCTAATTGAAGATTCCTCAGATCCCTTTCCAGGGCTTGGGAAAAAAAAAAAATAGGGGGCTGTCCCAAAAGCCCTGAGGAAGTAACATCCAAGTGTATTGTTTTGTTTTTCTCTGCCATTCAAAAGCAAAAAGATATTAAGAGTCCAGGCTCAGAGGGGTTAAGTGGTGTACCAACATCAGAGACTGTAATAGTGGGGGCAGAATAAGGACTAAAACCTCTTCTAATCCCTAGACCGATGGGTTTCTTCCAAAAGAGTATTATTTTAAGGTAACGTCATCCATTTCTTTAAACTATTTTACCTAAGAGTCCCAGGAAATGAAATTCCATCATTAAGATATTCATTCCTTTGAGCCGTTTGACATCAGTCTCAGGTGTTTCTTTTAAAATAAAACTATTTTAAGCGTCTACCAACTAATACATCAACGGGGCTAAACAGAGATGTAGCAGAAAGCTGGGCATAATGTAGTAGGTAATGAAAGGCATGTCACCCCCTGTAACCCCAACCTGCCTGGCAGGAAGTAGAAAGAGATATGGTAAGAGGAGCGAGAATTGTGAGTAGGGAGACAGGCCTTCTCAAAGGGTGTTTGCAAAGCTATAGGGCCAGGAGGGCATCATAACTCCTGCTTCTCAATTTTGCCTGTGTAGCTCCCCAAAAATACTAGTTGACTTGAATTAAATAGAAACAATATTATCTCTAACTAAAAGCAGTCTGAGGCTTTAGTTTGGCCTAAATTCTCCTCTTACAGTTTTTTTGTTTTTTTATTTTTTGTTTGTTTTTGAGACAGAGTCTTGCTCTGTCGCCAGGCTGGAGTGCAGTGGCACGAACTCGGCTCACCACAGCCTCCTGTGCAACCCACCCCCCGCCCCGCCCCAGTTCAAGCTATTCTCCTGCCTCAGCCTCTCCAGTAGCTGGGACTTACAGGCGCGTACCGCCATGCCTGGCTAATTTTTGTATTTTTAGTAGAGGCGGGGTTTCACCTTGTTGGCCAGGATAGTCTTGATCTCTTGCCCTTGTGATTCGCCCGCCTTGGCTTCCCAAAGTGCTGGGATTACTTTTTTTTTCATGACAGAGTCCCGCTCTGTCACCCAGGCTGGAATGCAGTGGCAAGATCTCAGCTTACTGGAAACTCCACCTCCCGGGTTCAAGTGATTCTCCTGCCTCAGCCTCCCAAGTAGCAGGGATTACAGGCATGAGCCACCACGCTTGGCTAAATTTTGTATCTTTATTATATATAGATGGGGGTTTCACCATGTTGGCCACACTGGTCTTGAACTCCTGAACTCAAGTGATCCACCCACCTCGGCCTCCCAAAGTGCTGGAATTACAGGCAAGAGCCATAGCACGTGGCCTCCTCTAGTAGATTAAGGAGCAAAAAGAAGCTTCTTCTTATAGAGAAAGGCACCATGCAGTGATGACAACCCAAGATGCCCTATTTAAAAGAATGATTTCAAAATGACACTCTCCCAAAAGGAAGGCTTAGTCAGGATGAGATCAAGAATCAAGGACTTTCTCTCTTTTTCTCTGAAAGACAGGATTCTGGGTGGTGTCATTTTTTCCCTGGTGGTAACCCTCCTTTCTTTCCTGCCACATCATGGGGCTGCTCGATTAAACCAGAGACCCAAGGATAAGGTTGTTAGAAAATTGGAGAGTGGCAGCAAAGAGCAGATGCTCCCGCCTTATAAATTAGCAGAAGATTATGCATGGCCAGCTGTACCATGGAACTGCCCCGGGTTTTATACCACGCCGTGATCCTCTGTGTTTATCATATGGTCCAGCATCTGGTCAATTCTGTCCCCAGCTCCCATATATATTCAAATCAAGCATTTGGGTGGCGGTTTATTTATGTATGTGCTTCGTTCTCAGTCAGGATCCCTCCTGAGGTCTTAGCTTGCAACATGGCAGGAAGTTAACCCAGCAAGTCTTTTGTATTGTATCACAGCTCTAAGTTACTCATTACCTGAAGGTAACCTTTTTTTTTTTGCAAGGTTTAGGAAGTAAGGGGGTGGCCAGATATGTATGTGTGACGAGAGAGATATGTATGTGTGACGAGAGAGACAGAGACAGAGAGAGATGAGCCTTAAAGGGTTTACACATCGACAAAATCAGACATGAATACGCTGAAATAAGGTAAAAGGAATGTACTGTATGCATTGAATAAGAAAAAAAGAAAAGAGATTTTCCTGTGTTTAAAAAATCTTGAGCTAAACCTGAAGTTATATAAATGTTTCCTGAGTTTTTTTCCTTTGTAACAAGATAGTGTTTCCAAGAAGAAAACCCATTAATTGATTTCTTGGCATTGGGTGTTTGCCTTGGGTGTCTATTTTCATTTATTTTAACAGGTAGATATACGGACCTGTCGTTGTGATTAGGTCAAAAGAAGGTTCTCATTCTCCTCTCACACCATGCATCAAAACAAATTCTAGATTAACCAAAGAATTAAACTGAAAAAACTCAAACCAAAAATAACCTTACAAGAGAGCACTTTAACTGCTTTTCTGATCTCTGGAAGGTAAATGGCTTTTAGAGTATAAAAACAATGGAAGAAGTCTAAACGAAAAAAGACTGATAGACTTTGTAACCCCATAAAGCTGTAAATTTTATGAATCTTAAAATTTAGCATAAACCAAATTAAAAGACAAAAAGAGAGGTGTAAATTTTTTGCAACAGTTAATGAATAAAAACTTAATATTCTTAGCATATGAACAACTCTTATGGATCAATAAAAACGCAAACAATAAATAAATAGGAAAAGATATAGCTTCATAAAAGAAAATACAAATTTCGTAATTTTTTTATTGTTCAAGTAATTAGTAATTTTAAAACTTAAAGCAAAATACCGTTCACACCTATCAACAAAAAAGGTATTAAATTAAAATACTCATTTTGCAACACAAACAAAAAGTAGAAAAATCTTAAGGCTCTTCAACTCTAGGGAAATGGTAAGGTACATAGCTGTGTTCTTTAAGCTATTAGGTTCTCATTAAAAATCACTATTGGCCTCTGGGCACAGTGGTTCATGTCTGTAATCCCAGCACTTTGGGAGGCCAAGGCGGGTGGATCACCTGAGGTCAGGAATTCGAGACTAGCCTAGCCAACATGGTGAAACCCCATCTCTATTAAAAATACAAAAATTAGCTGGGTGTGGTAGCAGGCACCTGTAATCCCAGCTACTCAGGAGGCTGAGGCAGGAGAATCACTTGAACCTGGGAGGCAGAGGTTGTAATCAGCCGAGATCATGCCATTCCACTCCAGCCTAGGCAACAGAGCAAGACTTCGTCTCAAAAAAAGAAAAACAGAAAGAAAGAAAAAGAAAAAATAATTCTTAGCTAGGTGCAGTGGCTCAGGCCTGTAATCTCAGCACTTTGGGAGGTGAAGGCAGGAGGATAGCTTGAAATCAGGAGTCCCAGACCAGCCTGGGAGACATAGCAAGGCCCCTACAAAAAAATTTTTTTAACTAGCCAGGCATAATGGCACATGCCTATAGTCCTAGCTACTCAGTAGGCTGAGACAGAAGGATCACTTGAGCCTAGGAATTGGAGGCTGCCTTGAGTTATGATCGTGCCTCTGCACTCCAGCCTGGGCAACAGAGTGAGACCCTGTCTCAAAAAAAAAAAAAAAAAAAAAAGTCTCTCTTATGAGAATTTGAAATGACAAAGGAAGGAGGAATAAATTCACATTCTGTGGCTAATTCATGAAGTACCTTTGCCATACAGACTTGATCTGCGTGAAATGACAAGTCTATATCAAGCTTCCAGCCAGTGTCTGGCAAACGGAAATTTTTTCAAGAATCTTAGCTATTATTGTAATTCTCATGTAGTCTTTGAAACAACTCTGTAAAGTTAACATTGCTGTTCCTGTTTCATCAGAGTGAGCCAAAGTTCAGAAAGTTCAAGCCTGAGGACCTCTAACTGAGTTGCTGTGGTCAAGCCACACAGTCCATGCTCTTCTCAGCCACATTTAGCTGTCAAAGGCTGAAGAATCCAGCAAGATTCATCACAAAATTCAACAGTATGCCCCATGAAAAATCCGTCTTCAACTGTTTGGAAGGTTGGCATTTTGTGCGTTAAGATAGATATGGAAAGAGGTTTCTAGATATGACTCTGGTATGAAGGGGCTATTTTAGGATTTTAGGATGACTTTTATAAGAAAGAGCTGGTATACAAACAGTAATTAATGTTTTACTTGCCAGAGGAAAAAAATACACTATGACTTCTTCACCATTATTTTTTCCTATTTAAGAGTTTTCCCATGTCTGAAGGGAAGGATGCCTATCAATTGCAAATCACAAATTCTCAAACTGGACTCTGAGGCATGGTATTGAGTGGAATGCTATAAATGTGACCCAGCTGTTAACTTTGCATGCTACAAACAGAGATATCTCATAAATGGCTCATCAAGTGACTTGTAAACATCAATGATGCAAGAAAGAATAACTTGATCTTTTTCTACTATACCATGATGTTAAATGCATCTTCTGTATTAGATTTTGTTACCTACATTCTCCCTTTATTCTTGAAAACCAAAATCCTTTTTATGGTACTCCAGACATATGTTTGCATATTAGAGAGTTGGTATAAAGAAACAAAGTTGGTAAAAAGAAAAAAGGAGAGTTATTTGGTATAAAAAAATGAGTCATTAAAGACTTTAACATCAATTTGGAAATATTCAAGAATTAAGGGGGAGACTATTATGCAAAAAGCAGTAAGTTCAAAGTAAGAGTTTAAAAAAGCAAAGGAGATTGTAGGAAATGAGCTACCACCTTTTTTTCCCCAGATTTTTATCTCATTTTAACATTTTTTTAGGTACAATGGATGCAGACATGTCTGTAAACATTGCTAATTTGAAATTACACATCTTGAATTTTAAGCATATTATTCGATGGAATACCATAAATGTGCTCACAGATGTTTCGTCACATGCTTCAAAACATAGGTGTTCTCAACATGGTTAGCCAAGAGGCTTTTAAATATTGATGATGCAAGAAAAATTACCTTGGTTTTATATAATTGGGCACCATTGAGATTTTGCAAGCCTTCAGATTTTACTGGTAATAAAAGCTATAAATTAAGCCTTCCCTGACTACCAATCTCTTCATCTCAGACCTGCCCCAAAACCCTACTTGTCTGACATAATAAACAGTTGAACCCCAGCATAATTAACCAATTTTATAAGATGGTTTTATGATCAACCTAGAATATAGATGATACAAATGTCTTCCCACATTACAGGGTGGCAACCCCATTTCAATCAAAAATTTAAGAGGAGATCATTTTCTCTGACCACTTCATTCCCAAGGCCAGGGCTGATGGGAGTAGGGCAGGGGGTGGGAGGGGACAGTGAGGAAATGGAGGTTCTGTCACCAAGAAAATTGTCCTGGTGAGTGTGATATCAGGCAGTCAGAGAGTTTGAGAAGCAAATAACCGTGGTTTGCTTTATGTTTTGGTTTTTGTTTTGCAGTGGTGGTGTGGGGTCTGGTTTTTGTTACAGGCTTTAAAGCACAATGAAACATTTCAAAAGTAGATGACATTTAACTTTAGTCACTGAACAAATGATTCTTCTAATATCATCTGAAGAGAAGCTATTTACCTTCTGATGCAATGGTGAGTGGCCACATGGTATTATGCGACTTATGCATAGGAATTCCTGTTTTGATACTGAAGTATGTACACACACACCCCGCCCCGCCCCGCCCCAGCACACATGTATATATAGTGTTAGTTCTACTGCTGTCTCATCAGCGGATTTCAGAGGTATTTCCATTTAGTCTCATTGAAGGTCTGGTGTGGGGGATATGAGAGAGGAAGCCACCAGTCCCATGGGAAACCGAGCTTGGGTGCAACTTCTGAAGGTAGTAGAAGACGAAGCCACACGGGACCTAGTTATCTCATCAAGGCAACCAGTGGTGATTTACATGCACAGTGTGGCTGACAACTGCAGGATGGGTGAAACCCTGCTTTCTGTGCCTAGTAAATATTATTTCTGTTGTCATGTCAAAACACTAGGCCTTTTCTCAATTACTCAGTTTTTCTTCTACAATCATCGATTGTACTGTGGAAAGAAACTTAGGAGAAACTTTGTTATCCACCAACCAGAATCCTTTAACCAGTAATTTTGCACATTGACCGTAAACTTAAACGTGAAGCTTGCACTCCTCAGTGTTTTGGGTTGCAAACAACAGTAGATTTTCTGGCTAATATAAATACAACCTGAATTTGTTAGAAGGATATAAATTAGCTCCCAGAGTTGTTGGGAAAACTCAGCGTACATAGGCAGAAGCAAAGGTAGACAAAACCTCGCCAATATCCTGCGGGGTCCTGCTGATCCCGGGTGTTAAAACACACTCTCTGAATGAAGAGACCCCCCAAACAGGCTTTGTGTGAGCAACATAGCTATTTATTCACTCGGGTGCAGGCAGGCTGAGTCTGAAAAGAGAGTCAGCAGAGGGCGGAGGAATTGGAGTTGGTTTTATAGGTTTGGAGTAGGCAGTGGAAAGTTACAGAAGTCACAGTTTAGGGTGGTTTTTGCAAGCTGGGAGGGGATTATAGGGTCTGGAGTCACGAGGTTGACGAAGGTCAGTTACAAAGTCCAATTGCCTTGTCAATGGAGGCAGAAATAAGGAACAATAGAGAATGTCTCAAAGTTAATTAGGCACTGCTGGGGTTGATCATCCTTTCTCTTTTCATGGTCTTTCAGTTACTTCAGATTTTCTATTCCAGGATGCCATCCAGAGGTGTACGTGTGGGTCATGGGGGTTGCCATGGTGTCCATGGCACTGCCAGTCAGCATAAAAAACCAATCACCAGGTACTTGCTATTATGCCACTAGCCTACACCTGCCATCACAAATACTATGCAAGTGGCCGAGCATTTGAGATGCCCAGCCATGCTTTGGTCACATGACCACGCTCCGGCAGCCAGGGGTCAAAGAGTTGAAGAAAAATCATCCCCTTTTGACTTCCACTGTGATAGAGGCAAGCCCTGTCCCTCACCCATCTTTGAATTCTCCCAAATAGTAAGGATACTGGGCAGCCAGAACCACAAAATGTTTAGGGCTTGGTGATCAGTACTTTAACTACATTTTCTCACTTAATTATGAGAATAGCTGCATTATTTCTGTCTTGAAGATGAGAAATCAAGGCTAGAAAAAAAAAGGAATTGCCCATCATGATGAGATATAAGATACTGAAGCTCCATTGCAAACATCAGAGAAATCTTACGTTATGATTAATCTCATTCTAATGTTAAATGTCTTTGAGTGTATTTCCTAAGAAAAGTTGTGATATAAATGTGGTGACACTCTTGACCAAAACATAGGTTTCATTAAAAAAAAAAACTCATGGCCGGCTCAGTGGCTCACACGTCTAACCTCAGTACTTTGGGAGGCCGAGCTGGGCAGATCACGAGGTCAGAAGTTCAAGACCAGCCTGACCAACATGACCTGTCTTTTCTAAAAATACAAAATTAGCCAGGTGTGGTGGCACATGCCTGTAATCCCAGCTACTCAGGAGGCTGAAGCAGGAGAACAGCTTGAACTCAGGAGGCAGAGGTTGCAGTGAGCCAAGATTTCACCACTGCACTCTGGCCTGGGCAACAGAGAGACTGTCTGTCTCAAAAACAAAAACAAAAACAAAAACAAAAACGAAACATTTCTTCAAAACAGCTGTGTCATAATACGATTCTTTAAGAATAAGTTAGTGCCGCCTATTCCATTGTACAAGCTGAAAGCATACTTTCTTCAAAGTAACCTGTCAATTTATCTGAAAATATGGAAGGAATAACATATTCTTAGTTTACAACAAGGAATTTATGGCTTAAAGATGCTCAGAGGGGGCTCAGTTTTTTGCTTCTGTGTAGAATCACAGCACGTTACTGACCTCCTGTGGCCATATTTCAAGGTACGGTCTTCAACTTAAAAGCAGCTTCTTCAAAGAGAACAGCAATTGCAGGAGAGGTCCCCTGGGTGTTTGATCCCAATGTGTCATCATTGAGAAACTAGTTGTCGTTGTTCTCGATTGTGGAATTACTAAGCCAACAAGTCCAACTGTGCTCTGCCCAAAAGCCACAGTCTTGTTCCTAATAATTTGTCCAAGTCTTTGCGCACAACACAGCTTCTACAGTTTTAGAAAATATTCACTGAGCACCGATTATGTTTGGGGCATCTGACAGGCACTTTACCTTGCCTCATTTAATCAGTGTGACAACTATATTATTGCCATTTTATAGATGAGAAATTGAGGCTCAAGGAAGAACTGCGACTTTTTCCCAAAATCAGAAGCACAAAATGGGATTTTTGAAAAAAGGTTTCAATCCCCTTCCCCATCTTCAAGGTCTGTGATATGCTTTGGATACGTGTCTCCACCCATGTCAAATTGTAATCCCCAGTGTTGGAGGTGGGGCCTGGTGGGAGGTGATCGGATTATTGGAGCCGTTTCTTGTCAATGGTTTTGCACCATCCCCTTGGTGCTGTTCTCGAGATAGTGAGTGAGTTCTCACGAGATCTGGGTGTTTAAAAGTGGGCAGCACGGGGGGTGGGAAGGGGTGGGGAGGGATAACATGGGGAGAAATGCCGGATATAATATGCACCTATGCAACAACCCTGCATGACCTGCACATGTACCCCAGAACCTAAAGTAAAATAAAAATAAAGAAATACTGTGGGCTCATATATGAACCAGGAAAAATGAGAGGGAGGTGCATTTTTTCTTAAATACAGAACTTCTAATAAACAGAATTGTTTTAAATGTATAGGGGTACCAAAATATATGAAAACAAACACTTGATTATTTGATTTAGCATTAAAAAAAAAAGTGGGCAGCACCTCCCGTTTCCTCTCTCTTGCTCCTGCTCCAGCCACGTAAGACTCCTGCTCTCCCTTTGCTTTTCACCACGATTGGAAGCTTCCTGAGGCCTCCCCAGAAGCAGAAGCCACCATGCTTTCCACACAGCCTTGCAGAGCCATGAGCCCATTAAACCTCTTTTCTTTATAAATTACCCAGTTTCAGGTATTTCTTGATAGCAGTGCAAGCACAGACTAATACAGTCTGCTAACATCTCCCATTAAGACTTCCATGACTTCTTGGCACACAGAAATATGACCTCCTCAGGACTTTAGTACTTAGCTCATAATGCTTTATATTATTGCTTTTATATGTGTAGTAAAGGCCTTGGTCAAAGGTCAGATGGGAGGGGTGTTACTTTGTAAATCCAGAACAAAAAAATCCTCCCAGGGTCAACTCCGCACGTGTGGTTGTGATCAATAGTGATGGCTCACATTTACCAACTGCTGGCTGTGAGCCGGAGATGTCTCAATGTGCTTGACATGTTCTAAATGACTGAGTGTGAGGCTTCGCGGCTTTGCTGGCCACAGCGCCCGTCTAGTAAATGACTGAATCTTTTCTACACCAACTCTGCAACGTGGATGTTACTAAGATCCCTGGTTTATACACGAGAAGACCGAGACTTTACATCTGTTGTTCTCATGGGTTGAGTTGTGTCTCCAAAAATTCATATGTTGAAGTTCTAACTCCTAGTACCCAATGGGGCCTTATTTGAAAATAGGATGGTTGCAGATGTAATTAGTTAAGATGGGATCTTACCGGAGTAGAGTAGGCCCCTAATGCAGTATGACTGGCATCCTTCTAAAAGAATGCTATGTGAAAACACAGACACACACATAGTGATTATGCCATGTAATGGCCGGACGCGGTGGCTCACACCTGTAATCCTAGCATTTTGGGAGGCCAAGGCAGGTGGATCATTTGAGGTCAGGAGTTCAACACCAGCCTGACCAACACGGTAAAACGCTGTCTCTACTAAAAATACAAATATTAGCCAGGCATAGTGGCACGCACCTGTATTCCCAGCTACTCAGGAGGCTGAGGCAGGAGAATACCTGGGAGGTGGAAGCTGCAGTGAGCCAAGACTGCACCACTGCCCTCCAGCCTGGGCAACAGAGAGATACTTGGTCTCAATATATATATTTCCATAATTATGGAATTATGCTGCTGCAAGCCAAGGGATGCCAAAGATTGCTGGCAAACCACCAAAAGCTGACAGTATGGCCTGGAACAGTCTCCTTAGTGGCCCTCAAAAGGAATCAACCCTATTAACACCACGGTCTGACTTGCAGCCTAAAGAACTGTGAGACAACACATTTCCGCTGTTCTAAGCCACCCAGCTTGTGGAGCTTTGTTATAGCAGCCCCAGGAAGATAGAGTGCTTGGCTAAGGCCTTACAGACACCAGGTGGGGAAGCACAAAAGCAGACCTCAGCAGGGTGGCACAAGAGCCGGTGCTCCTCCCCCCACGCTGCACAGGCTGGAGAGAAGCGGGAGGAGGAAGGAGGTAAGTGATGGCAGAAGTACCTCACATCCCTTGGGAGGGTGGCCAGTACCTAGAACCGGAGGGAAGGGATTTTTACACAGAATCCCCACACTGCAGAAGCAGTCACTGTGTGTGGCCCAGTCACCCATTTGTACTTCTTATTACCCAGGATTCCTAGAAATCATGATATTGATATGATATTGAGCAACATACCATCTGCAGCAACAACAGGGGCAAGGGGAATGAGTGCCCACGCCGCCTTTGACCTTTCCATGAGCCCTGTCTACCAGCTGTCACACATCCACAGCAATAAGCAGGGTGCCCCAAAAAGATTAGTGAGGTTTTTCAAGATTAATTGTTTTATTGGCATTTAATTGTTGGGTTAGTCCATTTGCATTGCTCTAAAGGAATACCCAAGGCTGGGTAATTTACAAATTAAAAAAAGGTTTATTTGGTTCACAGTTCTGCAGGCTGTACAAGCATGGCACCAGCATCTGCTCCTGGTGAGGCCTAGGGAAGGTTTCAATCATGCCGGAAGGCAAAGGGGGAGCATGCGTGTTACATGGCGAGAGGGGGGAGCAGGAGAGACGGGGGAAGACTTGTTTAAAAACAGTCCCAGGCTGTTTTTAAACAACCAGATCTCATGTGAACTAACAAAGTGAGAACAGACTCATCACCATGAGGATGGCACCGAACCATTCATGAGGGATCCACCTCCATGATCCAAACACCTCCCACCAGGCCCCCCCTCCAACACCGGGGGATCACATTTCAACATGAGAGGAAAAACCTTTGGCAGAGAAAAACGTCCAAATGACATCCATTGCCATAAAATTGTACATATTTACAGTGCACAATTTGATAAGTTATAACATCAGGATACATCCATGAAACCATCACCACAACTAAGATGCTGAATGTATCTCATCCACAGAAGTCTCCTCACACCCCTGTGTACGCGGTCCCACCACACTATCCTCCCCCACGTCTCTGTCCCCAGGCAATCGTTCATTTGTCTGCTCTCTTTCACTATGGATAGCTTGCATTTTATAGAATCTCATATCAAGATAATCACATAGTATATTCTGTTTTTATCTGACTCCTTTCACTTGGCATAACTATCTTGAGATTCATTCGTGTGTTGTGTTATACCAATAGTTTGTTCCTTTTTATTTCTGAGTAGAATTCCACCATATCAATATATCACAATGTGTTCATCCATTCATCTGTTGACAGGCACTTGAATTGTTTCCACTTCAGAGATACTACAAATCGTCTCATCCATATATTGTGACCGAGTCTTTGTATGGACGGATGCTCTCATTTCTCTTGGGTAAATACTTAGGAGTGAAAGTCTGGGACCTACGGTAGGTGTATTGTCACTTTTTAAGGAACTGCCGAACTATTCTCCATTGTGATCATGCTGTTGTACATTCCAACCAAGAGTGTGACAGCGTTCTGGTTGCTCCATCTCCTCCTCGCCGATATTTGATGCTGTCCATGTTTTTAGATTTGTGCCACTGTGATAGGGAGGTATCTCATTGTGGTTTTAATCTGCAACACCCTAATGATTAAGGGTGTTCGTGGAACATCTTTCTGCTTGCTTTTTGCTATACCTTCTTCAATATATGTAACTCTCTATCTCTCGTCTATGAGACATTTAATTTTGGTGACTCTGAACATTTCTTCTTAGTTTTTGCCGTCTCCCATCCCCAATTCTTCCTTTTTCTATGCAGATTTAAACTCTGCTTATTACCTTGATGTTTTCCATCCTATACAATATTGAGAAGGTGCTGGTGGAGGCAGTGAGACCAGGAGAGACATTTGAGATTCTTTCTTGCTTTCCCCACATTGCCCCATGACAATCCTTGCCTGGCCTAGAATTCAGGAGTGCTTAGTCTGTTTGGGTAGCCATAACAAAGTACTATAAACCGGGCAGCTTATAAACAACAGCAATGTATTTCTGTAAGTTCTGGAGGCTGGGAAGTTCAAGACCAAGGCATTGGAAGATTCAGTATGTGGTGAACACCGTCTTCCTGGTTCACAGATGGCGCCTACTTGCTATGTCCTCACATAGCAGAAGCGGGAGGGAGCTTTCTGGGGTCCCTTTTATAAGGACACTAATCTCATGCATAAGAGCTTCACTGTCATATTTCATCACTCCCTCCAAAGGCCCTGTCTCCTAATGTCATCACACTGGTGATTAGGTTTCAATACGTGCATTTGGGAGTGGCACAAACATTCATTCCGTAGCAAAGAGGTTCTATGTGAACAGCACAAAAATACAGCTCAGGTGAAAAGCTGAAGAAAACAGGTGCAGACCACTCCCCCCTCTAAACCACGAGGTTGCTGAGGAGTCCAGAGGAGCTTGCTCCCTCCAAGGCACCTCCCCCACCAAGGGTTAGAGATGGAGACCTGGCCTGGCCTAGAGCTGCCTGGTGCGCAGACAGCAGTTGGGAGTGGACCACACTGTGCCCTTCTGCCTGGGCATGAGGCCTCCTGCATCTCATCTGCTCCCCTTTCCTTAAACTCATGAGGTGCCCTCCGTAGGCCTGGCTTTTGACCCTTCCCCCAGTTCACAGCACCAAGTGGCTTCTATACAGAAACAAACTACCAACTCATGATTCAAACTTTTAGGGGGCACTCTAGAATAAAAGAAGAAAGATATTTATAGGAAACCAAAAAAATGATTAATAACTTTTTAAAAAGACAATTCCATCACTGACATTAATGGCAACAACTTCTTGGGTCCTTGAGATGTTTACTTCTGCAAGATGTCATAATTCTTGGCCACCCTCCAGCCCTTTCGCTACCTAGTTAGTCAATTTAGAAAGACTAACTAGGCATTCTCAGCTTTGCTCAGCCTTCTTCCTCTTGGGAGTGAGCCGGCCTGAGAGTACAGGAGCTCTGCTCTGCTTTTCTGGAACAGGGATCTGGTCTGCTGCAGGCCAGTGCTGCTTGGGCAGAGTTGGTAAAAGGGCCCAGCTGCCGGTCAGAGAGTAAGCCCATTTGACTCTCGTGCTAAGCTGCATCCTCCACCTTAGACTCCCATTAGTAATAAAGGTGAGACTTTAGCTTCAATATTTACCTTTTTCTTTCATTTTTCAACTAGTTTAGAACTTACGCGAAAAAAAAAAAAATTATCTCCTAAGGACCTCAGCAACTGGGAGCCAGAATACAATTTTCAGTCAGCAGAGGCTCAAAAAATCCTCTCCTGCTAACTGTTGCAGAGCCTCCACCTGCTACTCAAAGTGTGGTCTGCAGAAGAGCAGCATGAGTATTACCTGGGTGCTTGGGAGAAATGCACAATATTAGGCCCCACCCCACACAGCAATGGAATCTGCATTCGAACCGCATGCCAAGGAGATTCATATGCACTGGGGAGCTAATAGCAAATATTAACAAGAGTAAGTGTTGCTGTCTCCCAGCTCACTCTTAACAGTTATTTTATTAAACATGTATCATTTCATTTAACTTTTTGTTTTTAGATAGTATTTTACAATGAATTTCTTCACGAACTTATGCAATAGTGATAAAATACATCAATATAAAACCATTTTTACAAATACATAGCAAAACTTATATTTTAAAAAAGAAGGTAAAATAAAAAATAAAAATTGTATTTTATATAATAGAAAAATAGATAAGCTATATTGAGCATATTTGTGTTCATTTCTTTCTTTCTTCTTTTTTGACATAAAGTCTTGCTTTGTTGCCCAGGTCTGGAGTGTAGTGGTGTGATCTCGGCTCACTTCAACATCCACTTCCCAGGCTCAAACAATCCTACCGCCTCAGCCTCTCCAATAGCTAGGAGTACAGCATGCACCGCCATGCCCAGCTAATTTTTGTTTTGTTTTGCTTTGCTTTGTTTTGTTGAGATGGGGTTTCACCATGTTGCCCAGGCTGGTCTCAAACTCCTGAGCTCAAGCCATCCGTCTGCCTTGGCCTTCAGGTGCTGGGATCACAGTGGTGAACCACCACACCCAGCCTCATGTTAGTTTCTATAGTGCTAAAGTTCAGTATCTTGGTTTCTAGTCAATAGTTTAGTTTTGCTATAATACATAGGGCCATCAGAGCTCATCTAAGTAGCTTAAAACTTTCATATGAGCCTTTCTGACAGCCTTGTTTTCATTTTTGGCCAATGAATCACTGCTTTTGACAGAAAAGGGTGAAAGGCAGAGGAAGATATGACTCATTTATTTATTCTTTTCAACAGAATGTCAGCCTGAGTCTTACTGCACACATTTCAAGATCATATTGTTGTGAGATAATAATACCTTAGGCTTGTGTGGTATGCTGCCATTAGCAAAGCAGCTTCCCAGGTATTATCTTGTCTATCCTCCCACCAACTGGCAAGGTGGGTGACATTAAGCTTTGCGAACTGATGAAAAGAGTCAGGCATACTGAGGTTGACTTGCCTGAGAATACATGGTGGGAAATGGCGAAGCAAAGATAGCCCGTTTCCCCAACTCCAAGCCCAGGGTCAGCTCCAGACTCAGCCTAGATGGCATTAGTCTGAATGCGCTATGTTCCACAGAACTGGAGTATGGATATGGAAATAACAGAAACAATATTGCACTGCTTTAAATGCTTTACCTTAGAAAATTTACATCTATTAACACACTTAATTCTCATAACAACCCAATAATCTGGTTATTTTTATTATCCTCCTTATATAGATCATATATATCTATATATGCCCTCAGTTTCAGTTTCTAAGAAAATTTATCAATGATCAGGTCAAAAAATAGCTTCTATTAAATTTCAAAACACAAATCTCCTTATTACTAGGATAAATACGAGTCTGGCATGCAAAGGACTTCAGACATCAAATGACATACATTTTGTAGTATAACGGTAAATGTCTCAAAACCAGCTTTCTGTGGAGGAAAGTTCCCAGTTTGTAGGTTTTGCCAGTTTCTGAAGTGCAAATATTTCCATTTTGGTCAATTCCAAGCCATCCACTTAACATCATTGGATTTGGAGATGGGAAGAGATGTGCACATTCCGTTCCTACAAGCTGGTTCTAACACATCACTGGTGCAGAGCCAGGGACAGTCTGTTTTTAGGTTGGTATTCTTTTTTAAAAATATATATATTTTATTGCATTTTAGGTTTTGGGGTACATGTGAAGAACATGCAGGATTGTTGCATAGGTACACACATAGCAATGTGGTTTGCTGCCTTCCTCCCCATCACCTATATCTGGCATTCTTCACACTCTTCAGTAGCCCTAACCATTTTGCCTTTGCCTTTTAAGATATTTTTGCAAGAATTGTGAGCACATTTTTGAGGTACTGTTAATTTTTCCAAATGTTTTTCTAGACTGGATTATACTAATAGTCCCTACACAGCAGGAAGACCTATATATAAGCCTCTAAGCCAAGGGTTGGCAAACTCTTGTAACGGGCCACACAAAAATATTTTAGATTTATGTGTCACGTATCCTTTGTTTTTATAACCGTTTTAAAATACAAGGTCAGGGGTTATTTAGAAACAGCTGGGTTTGTCCCACAGGCCGTAGGTTCCTGATCCCTGCTCTAAGCCCTGGGAACACAGATCAGGGAGAAAAATGAGACTGGTCATGTGGTCAGACGCTCCTGACTTTACTGTCTATGTGATATTGGCAGGTCAAAGCCCTCTACCTTACAGGACCATAAGGGTTAAATTAATTAATTCCTAAGAAAATTCTTTGTAAAGTATAATGTTTCAAAAACCATGAGGTATCATTGTTAGCATTATCCTGAATTGCTCACAAACTACTGCAGTTACAATCCCAGTTTAATTAAAACCTCCACTCAGAGCAGAAAGTACCAGCTCTTTAAATACCTAGAATGCCCAACAGCAGGGGAGGACTGAAACAAACTCTGACCATTATTATAAATCCTTCTATCTGTTCTAAGCCACTCCTGGGAAATACCCAGGCCTTCTGGCAATGGATAACAATTTCAACCTTAGCTCTACTTCACATCGTTCAGGTCTCTGACCCTACAAATACATTGTCTGACACAGAGTAGGTGCTCAATCTGTACTGAATGAATGAATGAATCATCATTTTCAATTACCTGAGTGCTCACCTTCTATGAACCACAGCTCCCCCAAGTCATAGTCCCAAACCATGTGCTCAACCACCTGTCCTTCCCAACACCAAAAGGACACCCTCCCCACATATGGACATGTTTCCCTCACTCAATAGACAGGAGATAAATGAAGAGAATACTATGTCGGTACCTAATCTACCCCTCCATAATTATTGAAAAGATGTCTGAATTTCTTTACCTCTGAAAAATCAACATATTAAGATCAGAATTACATCCTAATGAAATTTAAAAAGAAAAGGAAGAAATTCCACCCTTGAACTGACTGAGAAACCTACTCTGACAGTTAAAGGAGGAGTATTCCAAGAGCTGGGTTGAAAGAAGGAAGAGGTGATCTTAAGCTTCACTTCCACTCTGTTCTCATAATACATAATGTTTAGACAAGGCCTCCTTATTTACAAATATTTGACAATAATTTATTAATCTGGCACACTTTACTACCTAGGATTTTAGAGTACTTTAAAAACAAAGATTAATTACTCTACGGCTTAGCAAAAAGGTGGAGGCACAATAAGTGATTCATTAAACTTTGTGGGGTTGAGAAAGGCTTTATCCGTTTCACAGACAGGGCATTTCCTATGTCCAGGCAATACAGAGGAACCCAGGAAAGGTCATGTAAGAATTCAAAAGCAGAACTGAATTAGAACAAATGCATTTTCATTTCTTTACAAAAATATTATAATTGTGAAAGCTACCTTTTAATTGTACAGCTTTTAAACATGATTTCTATTTGAACACACTTGGTAGAATTTTGAATTCTAATGTCAAAATCAAAACTCATTTCTCTCAATTCGACTTCCTCATTAACCTCTCACCTTCAATCTGCTGTATGAACTGGGAACCCCTTTTTAACTTCAAGTGGAAACAGTTCCATCTATCTGAACTGTGTTTACACTTTGTGTTTTAAGTAAATTTTCTAAAGATGTGACCAATATGTTAAGGAATGATAAAGAAAGGTAGATTTATGAATCTAGTTTCAGAAAGAGAATGCAAACTTTATTTTCAAATGCCAGAGAGGAAAAAGTACAACTATACTTTTTACTTCTGTCAGTACATTAGGAAAAAGAAGTCGGCAATGAATTATATTTGTTAGAATCCAGAGACGTCATAAAGTCGCACTGAATACAGAAGTGAGAGTAATTAGGAAAGCTGGTATCGAAATAAACAAAAAGAGATCTTCACAGAGCAATTCAAACTGGTCAGTATGTTTTTACAGAGTTGTGAAATCATGCAGCATTTAGTTTTATTTCACTTTTATTCATCTCTAGTGAGGCCATATACTAACCAGGACATTCATTTCCAGTAAAAAAAAAAAAAAAAAGGATGGAAATACTACAAACTTGTGATATTGAAACCATGAGTGAATAAAGAATTTTTTAAAAATCAACTCTGGTGGATTCAAAGAATTAAGTCAAAATGATTCTAACTTTACATAATGGATCCTACAAGAACTAACAATGAATTGCTATCATCCAATCTCACAGAATATATATAAAAACTACACTGGTGCTCATCTTCACCATGCCACCGTGAAATTAGATAACAGTGACTGTCAACTCTTTCAATGACTTTGTTCCCTGTGAATGAGCCATTCTGTGGATTAGCTGTAACAACACTTTCATCCCAGACCCATTTTCTTCTCTGCTATTCTACATGTCATGAAGCATCTTCCCTGACATCCACTGGTATTTTCAAAAGAATAAATTTATTTAGAAAGAAATCTAAGCTTAGTGTTTTCCAAACTTCATTCCGAGCAATACTAGTCCTAGGAGATGTTCTATAAAAAAGAGATTCATCATCAAATAGATCTGAGCATAACGGCTTATGATTCCTCTCTTGATGATTCACAATGCATTTTTGGATTTTAAAATTTCTGAAAAGTCTTGCAGTAAAGAAAGTCATTGGAGCTGAGCATGGGGGCCGTGCCTGTAGGCCCAGCTATCTGGAAGACTGAAGTGGGAGGTTTGCTCCAGCCTGGGAGTTTCAGTGCAGCCTGGGCGAGACCCCATCCTAAAAAAAAGAAAAGAAAAAGAAACTTATTTGATCATAGATAATTTTTTTCATCTAACACTTGTTAACATCCCACAGAATTACTATTCACAGGCACACTTTGGAAGACTTTCTATAAGTAAACAAAGAGGAAGTTAAATCAGCTGAAAAAAAATTTCATAGCTATCCCTACTTTCAAAGACTTACTATGAAGAAATAATGCAAAATATCTCATTCATAGTTCTTTTTATTTTGCTTATATATTGAAATAACGTCTTTGATACATTGAATTAAATAAAATATCAAAATTTTAAAAAAAATGTATAGCCACATTTCGAAGCCAAACCTTAGAGTACCAGAATCACCCACACAATGTGAGGCCCAGGGATTTGCACCAACTCATTCTCTGCTTTCCCATGCCTTGTCCCAGCACCAAAATGGCTGAATCCCTCTTCATTTCGTCTCTGTGGCATGCCCTACTTACCTGCTAAGATCAGCACTGTATTTTTGCATAAAACTCTTTGAAGTTCTTTGAGCTTAGGTGGAAATTAGACTTGTGTCTTTAGTTGAAAGCTGTCAGTATTTGAAAAGTACATGTACCTAAACCAGACAATATTAGAAGTATGTCTAAGAAAAATAGAATAAAAACATAAAAACTAATTTTTAACATGTCAGCTTCAGGGGGTAGGGTGCACAGTGGTTTTCAGGCTAAGTAAACACATTGTAACTATAATTATTTTCCCATAAAGTTGTATTGGCTCAAAACACCCACAGGCAATTGTTGAGAATGGCCAAGAAGTAGCGAAGAAAGTAGAAAAGAAAGCCATGAGAGATGGCGGGTTGAATTCTGTAACGTTTCTTTCTGACAACAAAATAACAAGAAAAATAATCTCACTTAAGAAAATGCTAAGTTACTCTTCCTCATTTCCCCCTCCATTGTTCTCACAACATCTAGGAATTTTCAAACATAGCAGCATGATAATTGTAATCCCAAGATTCTCAGTGAAATTATGTTTAACGTCTGTCTCACCCACTAGAATGTGCTGCTTATAAGGGCGAGTGCTGTGACTGCTTGTTTGCTTCTGTATCCTGCAAACTAGCACAGTGCCAGCACTTAACAGGTGTCAATATCTGTGGAAGGGAGAGAGGGGAGAGAGGAAGAGAGGAGGGGGGAAAGGAAGAAGGGAGGAGAGGAAAAAGGGAAGGAAGGAAAAAGGGAGGGAAGGAAGAAGAGAGGGAAGGAAGGGGTGGATTGATTGTGTTTTTTGGGTTTTTTTTTTTTTTTTGAGACAAGGTCTCACTCTGTTGCCCAGGCTGGAGTGTAGTGGCACAATCACAGCTCACTGCAGCCTTGACCTCCTGGGTTCAAGCAATCCTCCCACCTCAGCCTCCCAAGGAGCTGGGACTACAGGTGCATGCCACACATCTGGCTAATTTTTTAGTTTGTTTGTAGAGACAGGTTCTCACTATGTTGTCCAGGCTGGTCTCAAATTCTGGGCTCAAGCAATCCTCTTGCCTCGGTTTCTCAAAGCATTGGAATTACAGGTGTGAGCCACCAAACCTGGCTCTTTATTTTGTGAGGTTTGATTGTTTTCCTAGAGTAATGATGGATTTACACTCTTGCCTGGTCTTCCAGTGGCCCCATGGCTTAAGGATATAATCTATGTCCATGAAATAGGAAATAACCAACTAAATAGGCCTTAAATTGTGGCATTACTTTCATTTGCACTGCATTCTAACCAGTCTTTACAATAAAACACTCATATTTTCAGAGAAGAAAAAAATAGTAGCTTTTGTACTGTGGAATCTATTTGGATTTTATACCTGGATAAAGTCTATATGGTCAAATGAAGTCATGTGAAGAATGGAATGGGATGAGAAGAGTTTAAATGTGGTATTTCTGTATTGTTCACATGAAACTAAGTAATTCATACTCCATTATCAGGAGAGGAGGAACATTATGGGAATCTGGTCATTCTTCCTCAAACTTTCCCTTTCTTCTTCCATTAAAACCCTGGTCAGATGACCTACTTGAGCTGCTATATATTTTTCTCTGTGATTTTGCTAAATCTGCAAAGTGAGATTAAGTAGAAGCCGTGGCAGGATACACATCAGTGAGCATTTAAATACCATTAACTTACTAGCATGCTGCATGAGATGATCAATATATTCTCATAGAACAACAAGAGGAAAAAAGATGTAACTATTTAAGTATTTTTCTATTCTGATCAATTTGAAGCAAGAAAAGTCACAAATTAACACATTTTTCATTATTATGCTGGGCAGGGTGTAAAAAAATAGTGCTGCTTCAATAAAACAGAAAAAGATTCAGGTATTCCCATATTTCTTTTCTGAGCCTAGATTTGAGCAGGGCCATTACATGTGATTGTAATTCCTGTAGGTAAGCAGATGGTCAGGTAGCACACCAAGAATTATAATAATCTATGTGGGATGTTTCTAAGACATGAGTTAATGCTTTCAAACCCATAAAGCTTGGGATTTTATGGAGATGAACCACATTATAGACCCACATGCAAGCATGTGCTCATCAAAGTGATCTCAACTGAATCAACAGCTCAGCTCATTTGCACCTCCCAACCTTCGGAACTGACCTGAAAGATACATCCTCAAACCTATTTCTTCTTACTAAGGATTGCAATAAGACATAGAAAAATATATGTCATTAGCAGTGCTGACGTGTATATGAGGGTTCAGATCCCTTGATCCAGAACAAACATGGGCAACAAGGTAAACTGGGTTGCTATAAGCAAAAATTCTTAATTACAATCCAATGCCTCACTGAGATTTCAAGGAGTACACCAGAGGGATTATGAAAGCAACGGGAGGAGGTATAAATGGAAAGATTCCCAAGAGTAAACTGATTTCCACTGATCATCCACAATTAATTGAAAGTCAGTTTTGGTGCAATGGAAAGAAGGTAAGGCTTGGAATCCAAAGACCTACATGTGAATTGGGAGTCAGATGCTATCACCAATGAATGGCATCAAGTGGTTATTGAGTTTCTCTCAGCCTCAGTATCCTCATCCATAAAATGGGGATAAACAATATCCACCTCGCAGCCTAGCTGTGAAATAACCTGCATTAAGTGCCTGGAACACAGGCCACTGCCAGTGAACATATTTTGCTTTTCTTTCTTCTTATATTTTCCTATTTTAGTATTAATTCTTCCATTTTTTAGAACACCTTACTGTTTTCAAAGCTCTTCTCCATAGTTTTTCTTAACTGATATCACTGCAACATATGATATGAACATCAATTCTGTTTCACATGTGAGAAAACTGAGGCTCATTCTAAAACCCAGGCTATTTTACTTCAAGTACCGTGCTAATTCCACTAGATTGAATATTGAGATAGCTAAAACCATATGAGGAAATAGATAAAAACAGTGAGCAGATTCTAAGATAAAAATATAATAATCCAAGTTTTTAAAAGATGATATTAGGTCATGTAGACAAAAGACTATTATGGCAATCCAGGTGACATCATTCCATTTTTACTACCTGGTTGGGGCTACAAAAGACTAGAAATAAATATCTCATTAAGAATTATAGAGTGCACGATATAGGATTTAGTAGGCTTATGGAGAGCTGTGGAATGATTCATTTAAAAATTCATTCTTATTGCAATTATTGTTTGCAGAAATCTACTAACAGCATATACACATATAAATATATTACTTTTATTAACAGTTCTTGCCATTGCAAAGTTACGGTTAAATAGGAAGTATGTATCAATTTTAGTAACTTAATAAAATAATGAAGCAATTCATAATACAGTTAAATGCTGTTGGGGAAATATCTTTTGGTTCTTATCTATTTTCATTTCATTCCTGCAATGAGTGTACATGCCATCACCAGATGTCTTCATTTAAAAATGAAGTTTACAACAATTTTATGAAAATCTCAGAAATAAAAAGATGGAACAGAGGTAAAATGAAGGGTTTTAACAAATTTTGGAAGACAAAAGGAATGAACGTTAGTATTTGGAAACAGGGCATATGGGACGTGCCCAGCATGCTGCCTGGTGGATAGTAAGCTTTCTAGTCCAATTTTCCTTTTCTGCCAGGTGAATATATTCAGAAGAATAAAAGGTAGAGATGATGAGTCAACAAAGATTAAATCTGAGAGCAGAGACAGAAGCAAAGAAGGGTCAAGGTAATGAGAAAGCCAGGTGGCACTGGATCCCTGGAAAAACTCCAGCTGGCCTGCGCCCTGGCGGGGATGAGCACTGGCTGGAGCCACAGATGTTCCTGGCCCCGCCTCTTCCTGTGTGGAACCTGGGATTCAAACAGCGAGGTGGGAAGCGCACCAGCAGGAACTCTGGCCTTGCGGAAAGTCCCTGTTCCCCTTTTTCCTTTTTTCCCAATAAATTCCATTATTCTCACCCTTCAATCGGCTGCGAGCCTGAATTTTCCTGGCCGTGTGATAAGAACCTTGTCTTTAGCTGAACTAAAGAAAAAGTCCTGCAACAGGAACAGGTTCATATGCTATAGAACCAAAAGAATCCATCAATAGTTTCTTGAAAACCCACTGTGTGAAGTCTAGCTGGATTTCTGTAGTGGGTGTTCAGCTGTACCACCAAGATCCCAGCCACAGACTGAAGTATTGGCTTCCCAGATGCCAGAGATGTTGGCTCTTCACAGCTGGGTCTCTCTTACGGAACTGCCCTTGGCTGAAGAGAGTTGCTTTACTCAAAGTATGCTGCCCTCTTCAGAAGCATCAGCACCCAGGGACTAATGGCTGCAGGTTCCAAGGCCCAATAGCCCCTTGCCTTAAAGGGAACAACTCTGGGCTTGGCCAAAGCATCTGTTGAAATGACAACGCAGTTCAACCTCTCTAAGAATAACACTTCCCTTGCGCCTTCTCAGCGTTGATCCTCGGAGCACTCACCAATAAACTGCTGCCCATACATCTCCATGTCAGAGCTGTTTTAGGGGACCCAACTGAATGGTTACAGAGCATAAAGATTCTAGAAGATAACATCGGAAAACCCCTTCTAGACATGGGCTTAAGCAAAGATTTCAGGAACCCAAAAGCAAATGCAACAAAAACAAAGATAAATAGATGGGACTTAAACTAAAACGCCTCTGCACAGCAAAAGAAGCAATCAGCAGAGTAAACAGACAACCCACAGAGTGGGAGAAAATCTTCCCAATCTATACATCTGACAAAAGACTAATATCCAGAATCTACAAGGAACTCAAACAACTCAGCAAGAAAAAAATAGACAGTCCCATCAAAAAGTACACTAAGGACGTGAATAGACAATTCTCAAAAGATGATATATAAATGCCCAACAAACGTGAAAAAATGCTCAACATCACTAATGATCAGGGAAATATAAATCAAAACCACGATGCAATACCACCTCACTCCTGCAAGAATGGCAATAATAAAAAAAATAAAAATAAAAAAATAGATGTTGGCATGGATGTGGTGAAAGGGAACACTTTTACACTGCTGATGGGAATGCAAACTAGTACAACCACTCTGGAAAACAGTGTGGAGATCCACAAGGAACTAAAAGTAGATCTACCATTTGATCCAGCAATCCTATTCCTGGGTATCTACACAGAGGAAAAGAAGTCATTATACAAAAAAGACACTTGCACATGCATGTTTACAGCAGCACAATTTGCAATTGCAAAAATATGGAACCAGCCCAAATGCCCATCAATTAATGAGTGGATAAAGAAATTGTGATATATGATATAGATATATAGATATAGATATATGATATATATATGATATGTGTATATATATGATATGTGTGTGTACATATATGTATATATATCATAAAAAGGAGTGAAATGATGGCATACACAGCAACCTAGATGAAATTGGAGACCATTATTCTAAGTGAAGTAACTCAGGAATGGAAAGCCAAACATCATATGTTCCCATTCATAAGTGGGATCCAAGCTATGAGGATGCAAAGGCATAAGAATGATACAATGGACTTTGAGGACTTGGGGGGGGGGGAAAGTGTAGGAGGCAGGTAAGGGATTAAAGGCTATACATTGGGTACAGTGTACACTTCTCAGGTAATGGGTGCAGCAAAATTTCAGAAATCACCACTAAAGAACTAAGTCATGTAACCAAACACCACCTGTTCCCCAAAAAACTACTGAAATATAGATAAATAAATAAACAAACAAACAGACAGTTGGTTACAGAAGTGGTCCCAGGAGGCAGACTCTATTATGAAATTTGGGAAATAGATTGCTCCTTTGGCCAGGTTGAGATAAGGACCTCCCACCCAAAGGGTGGCAGGTAGAGAACTGATACCCTAACACATTTTAGAGGTCAATTGTCAAACTGTTCAGTGACTGGAATGAGACAGCACTGGGAAAGGATGCCTTAGGTGTTTGAGAGGTATGATGGCATCAATATTAGAAGAGCTATGGAACAAGGGAAACCTGATTGACCCAGAGGGACTGGCTTCCCTGCAGAAGTGGCTGCAGTTCAAGCTGACACTAAAGGGCGAGTTTGCATGTCAGGAGAGGGAAGAATGATCAGAAAGAGCTTTCCAGTCAAAGGAAACAGCATATGCAGAAGCGCTGATGCAGAAAAGTGCCTGGCAATTAGAGGAAGTGCAAAATGGACAATGAATCTCTAGAGAGTGGAAATGAACTAAGAGGAAGCATGGTTGTCAGAGGAGGCTGGGGGAAATAGGCAGGGGCTAACTCACAGCCATGGCAGGATTTGTCTTGTCATTTTAGGAGGAGTGATAAACCATTGAAGGATTTGAAGCAAGGAAGCTACAAGATAAAATCTGACTTTAAAAAATCTCTTTGGCTATTTGTGAATTGATTGGAGGGAGCAAAAATGAAAATGAAGAGAGCAGCTGCTCAAGGCAGTCGTGCCTATATTGGGATGTGACGGCTCTCGCTAGAGCCTCATCGACTCATTGAGCTACTAAACCAGCTTCTTGGTGATGGAAGCCAGATCCGCCTCCATTCACTGACACCTACAGAAATGATCTGGGCAAGTTTTCTTCAGTTTAATATTTGAATCTCCATTAAACACTAGAATGTGGGCTCCGCAGTAACAGAGACTTTGTTCTATCACTGCTGTCCCCAGCCCCTAAAACAGTGCTCAGGGCTTAGAAGATGGTATTCAACAAATGTCTGGTGAGTCATTGAATAAAGACATTTTTAAATTTTATATATATATATATATATATATATATATATATATAATATTTGTTGTTGTTGTTGTTGTTTTTGAGACAGAATCTCACTCTGTCACCCAGGCTGGAGTGCAGTAGTGCCATCTAGGCTCACTGCAACCTCCACCTCCTGGGTTCAAGCGATTCTCCTGCCTCAACCTCCTGAGTAGCTGGGATTACAGGCGCCCGCCACCATGCCCAGCTACTTTTTGTATTTTTAGTAGAGCTGGGGTTTCACCATGTTGATCAGGCTGGTCTTGAACTCCTGACCTCGTGTTCCACCCACCTCAGTCTCCAAAAGTGCTGGGATAACAGGCATGAGCCACCGCGCCCAGCATATATATATTAGTAATATATATATTGAGACAGGATCTCACTCTGTGACCCAGGCTGGAGTGCAGTGGTACAATCACAACTCCTTGCAGCCTCAAACTCCTGGGCTCAATCAAGGCTTCTACCTCAGCCTCCTGGGATCACAGGAACATGCCACCACGCCCAGCTAATTTTTGTACTTTTTGTAGAGAAAAAGTTTCGCCATGTTGCTCCAGGCTGGTCTCAAACTCCTCGACTCAAGTAACCCTCCTGCCTTGTCCTCCCAATGTGCTGGGATTACAGGTATGAGCCACCGGGTCTGGCCTGAATAAATGAATTTTAAAGGAAATACTCCTAATGGGTGTGGAGCAAGTTTCTGTGGATCATTCATACCTTAATATCAATAAGTGTGAGCAAAGGCTCCAAGGGGAGAGGGGCAGACTACAATTAAGCAATCCATAGCAACTTGTCTATTTATTATATTTATATGGTGGGTAAGAAATGGAGACAAACAGGTGTTGCCTGCAGGTTGAGAGATCTTAATGAGACTGGCTGAAGATCAGCTTCCCAGGCGAGCTATAACCTCATGCTGCAAATGACTTCATTCAAAGTAAGGGCAGCTGACATATTTCGACACAAACTGGCCAAGACCCTTGTTTTTCAATTCCTATTTTTTTGTTTTGTTCTTCAGTGGAAGAATTTTGGTGTTATTGTCGAATATCATCTAATTCAGCTGTGAAACCCAAATGATTTCCAGTCCTTGCCTATAGGTCTGGACCTGAAGAAAAGCCCATCAGCTCTTGAGTGACAGGGAAATGTCCTGGCAGCTGTGTTCCTACTCCTGAGCACCATTGTAGGGCTGAGACTAAAGCTGAGAGCCGCACTTGAGACCACTCATCTCTTCAAACCTTTCTGTGCTGCTCAGAATCGAAAATCAATTTTATGTAGGAACAGTATGTGATTCCATATTGAGGAGGCCTGTACAGGTGAGTCTGTGCCCTCTGTCACGGTCATAAACCAGGACATTGCATATTCATGCATAAGGAGACCTGGCAGGATACCCAGACTGAGGAGCATAAGAGAACAGTGACATCCAGTGGCTAGCTGGCTGCATCTCCGATGTGCAGAGCACACAGATGGCGGAGGGTGGAGCCCACTCTGCTCCAGATCCCAGCTTCTGCTTTTTGTCCTTTCAAGCCGGAGAACCCTGTGAAACTCCAAGAAAATTCCAATGACAGACCAGGTTTTACCAATAATATTTATCCTTCCATATTCTCTGCTACACTTTTTACTTTCAGGATAAGCACCTATCTCTTGCTAGAGTTACCATGTTTTAAACTGAACTATAAATTTAATAAATGTCCATGATCAACAGTTGATAAAACATAAAATTCCAAAATTACATTTTTTTCTAGTTTTTCAAAATAAGGTTTGTTATTCAGACAACAAATGTTTACTGTGTACCTACGAGGTGCCAAGCAGTTAATAAAACAGAAACTATTTTATTATTATTATTATACTTTAAGTTCTGGGGTACATGTACAGAACATGCAGGTTTGTTACATAGGTATCCACGTGCCGTGGTGGTTTGCTGCATCCATCAACCTGTCATCTACATTATGTGTCTCTCCTATTGTTATCTCTCCTCTAGCCTCCCCACCCTGCAACTGGCCCCAGTGTGTGATGTTCCCCTCCCTGTGTCCATGTATTCTCATTGTTCAACTCCACTTATGAGTGAGAACATGCAGTGTTTGGTTTTCTGTTCCTGTGTTGGTTCCTGAGAATGATGGTTTTCAGCTTCATCCATGTCCCTGCAAAGCACTCATTCTTTTTTATGACTGCATAGTATACCATGGTGTATATGTGCCACATTTTCTTTATCCAGTCTATCATTGATGGGCATTTGGGTTGGTTACAAGTCTTTGCTATTGTAAATAGTGCTGCAATAAACATACATGTGCATGTGTCCTTATAGCAGAATGAGCTTATAATCCTTTGGGTATATACCCAGTAATGGGATTGCTGGATCAAATGATATTTCTAGTTCTAGATCCTTGAGGAATTGCCACACTGTCTTCCACAATGGTTGAACTAATTTATACTCCCACTAACAGTGTAAACGCGTTCCTATTTCTCCACATCCTCTCTAGCATCTGTTGTTCCCTGACTTTTTAATGATCGCCATTCTCACTAGTGTGAGATGGTATCTCATTGTGGTTTTGATTTGCATTTGTCTAATGACCAGTGATGATGAGATTTTTTTTCATATGTTTGTTGACCATATAAATGTCTCCTTTTGAAAAGTGCCTGTTCATATCCTTTGCCCACTTTTTGATGGAGTTGTTTGTTTTTTTCTTGTAAATCTGTTTTTATACTGTTGATGAACTTTTGGGTTATTTCTTGATTGGGGTTATTATGAATCAATCTTGGTTTTATTAACTTTTTTTGCATGTCTTTTGGTGAAAATAAGCATTTATTTTTGTTAAGTATATTTCTAGGATTAAAATTACTGATTCATTAACTGGGCCAGTTATCTAGTTTGCAAAGTTCAGTGCAAAATGAAAATGTAAGGTCACTCATTTAAAAAGTGGGCGGAAAAGTGTCATTAAAAGTATGAAAACCTAAAACATTTTTCTTTTTTCTACTGTTTCTCTCTTTCTCTCAACTTGTCATGGCATTCTTTCATCTTCAATTTAATGTCATTCTAAGTAGAAAAAAATAAAATGTTTAAACATTAGCTTGAAATTTACCATTCATTTTGTGTAGTACAGTGGCAGTTTTAAATACAGACATGACAGCATTTAACCTGTATGCAGAATCACTAAATTATGTAATTTGTATTCATCAGCTTGTACATGCATCTGCATTTCATTCTGGAAAATGCTACACACAACTAAGTTAAATATTTCTATTTCACTTCTTTAAACATGCACATTATGCTAATACTTTCTACTTTCAGTTTATTGGCGAAAAGAAAAACTAAAAGAAAAAAGAACTCTAGGTTGCCCTATCTTTCCTTTTCCATCTCTATTGCCGTTTCTAGCACGTATGGCTAATACAGGAAAGTAATGGGAGTAAGAAAGGCTATGATAGGATTCACTGGGGTTTTTTTGTGTATGTGTTTCTTAAAATGACATTGCCTTCTCTCTGCATTCAAATTAAATTCTGGTTCAAATGGAAACAAGACCTCTCCTGGCTTTCAGAGCCCCCCATTTACCATGTACACCTTTGAGTCCTTATTGAACTTCCAGACACTAGGCTCCAGCTAAAATTCTAGGTTCGTGGAGCATGGTGAATGCTACACCTGAATGTAGCAAGGAACAGCAGTAGACGTGCTAATTGACCTTAACTCCACTGCTTGGGCATTCTCCACGTTCTCATAATACTTCACTTGCAAAAACAAGTTTAAATATAAATGTATTAAGAGTTTCAAGACATGGATAGCCAAGCATTAAACCACACATAAATCTCTTCGGAGTTTGGGACCCTAACGGTTGTACAGATTCCCTGTCCATGATGCTGGCTCCATCTGGAAAACCATTTGTTTTCTGATTTAGCCAGTTTAACCAATTTAACACTTCCACTAGCAATGTAGAAATGTTCTAGATATTCCAGTGTCTCACCAGCACTTGGTATTTTTTAACCATCAAAACGGGAGTGTGCTAGTATCTCACTGTGGTTTTCATTTGCATTTCCCTGATGACCAGTGATGTTGAGAGGCCTATTTTCTATTTTGATATTTTCTTTTGTAAAGTATCTGTTTGAAGTTTTGCCCATTTTTGTACTGGGTTGGTCTTTTTCTTGCCGATTTCTAAGAGGTATGTTATCTGCTTTCTTTTGATATATATATGTATGTATTGCAAGTATCTTCTGCCCTCTACTCTTTCATTCTCCTAATGGTGTCCTTTGGTAATCAATAGTTGTTAATTCTAATGAAATCTAATTTACTAATCTGTAGCTTTATAGTAAACCTTGATATCTTGGTGTAAGTTGCCCATCTTATTTTTATTTATTTATTTATTTTTGAGACAGGGTCTCCCTCTGTCGCCCAGGCTGGAGTGTAGTGGCGTGATCTTGGCTCACTACAACCTCTGCCTCCTAGGCTAGGTGATTCTCCCACCTCAGCCTCCTGAGTAGCTGAGATTTACAGCCACACACCATCACACCCAGCGGCTAATTTTTCTATTTTTAGTAGAGATGGGGTTTCACCGTGTTGCCCAGGCTGGTCCAAACTTACTTTTCTTCTTCAAGATTATCTTGGTTATTCTAGGCTCTATTTTAAAATAAAAAGCTCCCAAATAACCTGCCGGCTAACCTAGCATTTTCAAAACTCTTTAGATCTTAATTCCTTAAATTACCCAGAAAAGAGAACTATGCTACGTCTGAGGTGAAACCAGACTACCTCTGGATTTGAATTAAAGCAAACTGTTAATATTGTGGTTTGTTTTTCCATACCAGAAAAGAGGAACTTTTAGTTTCTTTTCATATACTCTAGCTAATTAGCATCCCTGGCAGGTACAACCACCAACTGAATTATTATCAACAGTTGTTCATTGAGAATTTTTTTCAGTGATCATGAATGCCAAGGTCATTCAACACTTGCAAGGATTTTCACCTTCTTTATGAACACCATTTTTTATGGTACTGTCTAAAGTAACTTCTGCAACTATTTATAAACCCTTCTAGAAGCCATCGTTTCTGTTGTCAGCAGTAATGTTTCCACAGTAGTTCTCAACCTCAAAATAGAAAAGAAATGACCAAACAACATTACAAATCCCTGAGTTAAAAAACTTCTTTGAAATTAAGTGAAAATTACCTAATAATCCACAATATATGTATATATAACACAGTGTTCCGCACGTTACGTATGATGCATATATATTCTTCCAGTTTGCAGTTTGTCTCAACTCTCTTTTAGTGTCTTTCATGAGCAGAAATTCTTTATGTTAATGTAGTCAGACTGTCAATCTTCTGATTTATGGCTAGTCCTTTTATGCTTAAGTAATACTTTCTGACCCCAGGGTCATACGGATATTCTATTATCTGGTCTTCAAAAATCTTCCCTCGCATTTAGCTCTTATATTGGCTCGTGAGGGCTGCAATAACAAAGTACCACAAACTGAGTAGCTTAAATAACAGAAAGCGTCTGACATTGTGAGAGGCTAGAAATCCAAAATCAAGGTGTCAGTAGGATTGGTTCCTTCTGAGGCCTATGAGGAAACTTCTGTTGCATGTGTCTCTCGCCTAGCTTCTGGTGGTTTACCAGGAGTCTCTGGTGTTCCTTTCCTTACAGACACATCACCCCTGTCTCTGCTTCTATGATCATGTGACATTGTTCCTGTACATGTGTCTGTGTCCAAATTTCTCCTAATTATAAGAACACAGTCCTTTGGATGTAAGACCCACCCTACTCCATTATGACCTCATCCTAACTTAACCGATGACATCTGCAATAACCTTATTTCTGAATAAGGTCATATTCTGAGGTACTGGGGTTAGGACTTCAACATTCGAATTTAATGGGACATCATTCGACTTACAACAGCTCTTTAATTTACTGAAATTATTTTTGTAGGTGATGTAAAATAAAGTACATTTCCAATTTTCCCAGAAGCACTCACTGAAAATCCCATCCTTTCCCCACTTATTTGAAATGTCCCTTTCACTTATCAAATGTCCCTAAATGTGGGACTTTATATATACTGTTTCACAGATCTTTTTGTCTACCACAATGTCTGAAGGTAATTTTATAAATCTTATTATGTGGAAGGGAAAGTCTCCCTTTCTAAACCTTTTCAAAAATGTCTTGATTACTTTTAGACCTTTGCAGTTCCACTCAAATTTTATAATCACTCTGTCAAGTTTCATAAAAATCTGTTACAAGGTTGTTGGAATTGTATTACGTCTGTAACCTAATTTTGAGAGATATTGAGTCCTCAGCCCATAACCTCAGTCCATATCCCTCCATTTAAAGAGGTCTTCTTCAAAGTCATTCAATGAAATTTCATACATTTTCCTATAAAGAACTTTTAAGTCTTATATATCTTTCATGTGATCATAAAATGGTACTTTTATTTCATTTTAACTATGTATTATTGGTGTGCAATTGCTTTGAGGATGTTGAATGCATGAATAGAAACCTGTAAACATTCATATTTTTAAATTACCCAGAGATACTTTTCCACTGTCTGTGCATACAATCATATTATCTATGAATGATAACAGTTCTAATTCTTGTAACTTTATTGTAATTCTTGTAATTCATTTCTAATTCTTGTAACTTTATTTCTTTTTCTTGCCCTGCCATAATGGCTAGGACATCCAACATAATATTGAATTCAGAAGGAATGATAGGAGACACACTAGCTTTATTCCTGACCTTAAAGAGATACTTTCAGTATGTCATCATTAATTATATCCTCATGAAGCACTAAGATCTTCATTAGTAGATGAAGGAAGTTGACTTCTATTTAGAAGTTGCCTGATTTTTTTTGGTCCTATTTAAGTAGACATCTGAGTTTTCTCCTTTATTTGTATTTGTACCAAATTACAACAATTAATTATTCTAATGTTAAAACAACTTTACATTTTTTGAATAAACCCTGCTTCATTATGATGGATTAGCAATCCATTTTATTAGTGTAATTTTTTGACAATAGCTTTATAGAGCTATAATTCACATACCATGCAATGTATTCATGTGAAGTGTGTAACTCAATGGTTTTTAGCATGTTTGCAAAATGAAGAAACCATCATCACAATCAATTTGGGAATATTTTCATTACCATAGAAAAAAACTCTGTATTGTTTAGCCATCGCCCCGAACCACTCTCAACCACCACCTGCCCTAGTGTCTGAAAACAACTAATCTATTTTCTGTCTCTATAAATTTGCCTATTATGGATATTACATATAAATAGAATTTATTTCACATAAATAGAATGTGTGGCCTTTTGTAACTGACTTCTTTCATTTAGCATATGTTTTCAAGGCTAATCCATCCATGTATCCATATTCTATTCTTTTTGCCAAATAATGTTTTATTGCATGGATACTCCTCATTTTATTTACCCATTCATCAGTTGATGGACATTTGGGTTGTTTACAATTTGGGGCTATTATAAATAATATTGCTATGAATATTCGTATACAAGTATTTGTGTGGACATACGTTTTCATTTCTCTTTGTTAGATACCTAGGATTGGAAGTGCTGGGTCATATCATGGCTCTTTGTTAAGTAGTTGACACACTGTTTTCCAAAGTGGCTGCCTCATTTTATAGGCTCACCAGCAGTGCATGAAGGCTTTGATTTCTCTACATTCTTCACAATATTGCTGTCTTTGTTATTATAATATGACACTTATACACTAGTGGGTATGAAGTGTATCTCATTGTGGTTTTGAACGGCATTTTCCGGATGAGAAATGATGTCAAGCTGCTTCTCCTGTGCTTATTAGCCATTTGTAGATCTTTGGAGAAATGTCTTGTCAAGCCCTGGGCCCATTTTTTACTTGAGTTGTGTTTTTATTATTGAGCTGTAAGAGTTATTCATATATTTTAGAATCAAGTCTCTTATTAGATATACGATTTCCAAATATTTTCTGTCATTCATTTGGTGTCTTTTCACCATTTTGGTGGTATTCTTTGAAGTGCAATAATTTTTTAATTTTGGTAAGTACAATTTACCTGTTTTCTTTAGTTGCTTCTATTTTTTCTGTCATATTTAAGAAACCATTTTCTCATTCAAGGTCATGAAATTTACCTTATATTTTCTTCTAGGGGTTTTATAACTTCAGCTCTTACACTAGGTCTTTGATCTATTTTGAGTTAATTTTTGCATATGGTATGAGACAAAGTCCAAAGAACTTTATTCTTTGGCTATGGATATACAGTGCTCTGTAACATTTGTTGAAAAAAAAAAACTATTTTTTTTTCCATTGAATCATGTTGGCACCCTTGTCAAAAGTCAATTGACCATAAATTATTATTATTTTGAAATTCTCATTATATGTCACTGATGTATATGTCTGTCCTTATGTCACTGCAACACTGTATTAACCATTATAGCTTTGTAGTAAATTTTGAATCAAGAAATTTTAGTCCTCCAACTTTGCTCTTCAAGATCGTTTTGACTATTCTGGCTCCCTTAAATTTCTATATGAACTTTAAGATTAACTTGTCAATGTCTGCAAAAAAAAACAGCTAGTATTTTGTTAATGATCGCATTGAATCTGTATATCAATTTGGGGAGTATTACCATATTATCGATATTAAATCTTCCAACTTATAAGCATTGAATTCTTTCCATTTATTTAGATCTTCTTTAATTTCCTTCCCCAATGTTTTTTAGTTTTTGTAGTATAAGTTTGTACTTCTTTTACTAAATTTATTCCTCAACATTTTATGGTTTTCAATACTATATTTTAAGTGGAATTATATTGATTTTCTGATTGTTGCAACCACGTAAAAGTACAATTGATTTTTGCATAATAATCTTGTATCTTTCAACTTTGCTGAACTCATTCATTAGTTCTAATAGTTTTTTAATGGATCCTTCAGAATTTTTCATATACATGACCTGTATCTAAGAATATGTCTGTGAATAGAGATAGTTTTACTTCTTCTTTTTCCATCTGTATGCCTTTTATTTCTTTTTCTTGCTGAATTGCCCTGTCTGAAACCTGTAGCACAATACTAAACAGAAGGGGTGAGTGTGGACATCTCATCTTGATCCTCATTTTATAGGGAAAGCATTTAGTCTTTCACTATTAATTGTGATCTTAGTTGTGTCACAGGTATTTTCCCCAGGAAGCAAACTCCAAGGTAGACTTTAGTATGTACAGTGTTACTGGGGAAGCCCCTTGGGATAAACACCTGCTGGAGGGAGGGAAAGGAAGCAAGAGTGGACACAGGTGAGTTGTGAGGAAAGTCCAGCAATAGCCTTGGCCAAAGGAGCTCTAAACTTAGAATGGACAAAAATGCCCCAAGTTGGACTAAGATGACTAGGTCTTCATTGTCCCACATCTGATTAGTCATTGGATATGAGCCTTGAAAAGGGACATGACCCTGGGTGAGTCAGTTCTCATCCACTGAGGCAGTCGTTGAAAAGGCTGACAGCTGGAGGCTTCCAATATTAGCACTTCCAGGAGCTTGGACAACAAAGCCTTCTTGGAAGTAGAGTCTGGGTGGTACATCATAACATCTAACACAGTGTTAAGATTCACTCAGGGTGGCTGGCAAAATATTAGGGAAATATTAGGAAAAGTTATAGATTATAGTCTCAAACCTTTTGGAAGGCTGAAAGATTTTAATGAGATCAGGCTGGAGGCAGCCAGTTAGTATGTTAGAGCTTTAAGTCATAGGGGTAAAGTTTAGGAATAATAAAAGCTTCCCCAGTGAAGTCTGTTTACTCCACATTCCTTTGTCCATACTCTAATTTGTTTGCTCACATAAACTTTGTGTTGGATGTCTCTCTCAGGGGGGAGATCAAAGGGGAATTACCCATTAATGGGGTTTATTCTGGACTTCAGAACCAAGACCTTTTATCATTCGTAAAACCACTCTTTTAACCATGTTATTTATCTATAAACATGTTGATGTAGAACCTCTGTTATTAAATCTATACTGAATAAATATGAAGAGGAGCAGTGAGTGGTGGTCAGTTAGCTGCAATCGCCCTCTGAAAGCAGCTGACGACCATCCCTAGCCCACTCGACACTGTATTCTGTGTGTGTGAGTGCATTCATTCATCCATCGATGAGTCAGGGTCTGCAGGACAGACCTTTGCAGATCATGATCAACATCTCTGGTGGTGACCCTGACATGACACCCATCACAGTTGGTGCCTGAAGAGGGTAACCGACATGATGGAGGTCTCAGGTGGTGACCCTGATGTGACACCTGTCACAAAAGAGACCAAGACCACACTGTTTGAATAGAGTGGAATTGAGAATTAACCCATATATGACACCAGAGCCATGCAGTTTCCTCAACATTAGGCCATCAGTTGGCCCATAACTCATCCTCCATTTGTTCATTAAAGGATGGAAAGATGAAGAGTCATGTCAGTCTTTGAACTGTCACTTGGGAGCCAGATAATGCTTATTTGGAATTTGGGTACACTGAAGGGGTCATTTCTGTTATTTGACTCTCTATTCTTTAGACATCAAGAAAACAGTAAGTTGCTTTGCTTTCAGCCATATCTGTGTATATAAAAATGACCCATTTTTAAGAAATTGTTTCTCCTCGGTTTCTTCCAGTTTAAAGCACACACAAACTTTCTCTCTCGCTCTTTCTTTCTCTCTTTCTCTCTCTCTCTCTCTCTTGCTCTCCCCACCCACACACAGAGTACCTTTATATTCTGCAATTTCCAAACAATGGAATACCATTCTCCAATAAAATAAACCAGGGTTCCACGGAAAAATGGCTGGTTTTAGAGCTAGCAGAGATAAATACAAGACAAGGCTGGAGTCTCTTACATTACCAGAAAGTAGGGAAGTGCTCAGGACAAATAAAAAAAAAAACAGGATGTGGGTGTTTCAAGGGGACACAGGAGTCAACCTGAAAGAGCTCACAATGGCAAAAGCTGGAACAATTTGAGCAAGAAAATAAAGAATGTAGCATTGGAGTATAACCCAAAGTATAAACTAAGTACATTTGAGTCTATATTAATTTAAATAAATGATTTAAATAAATCAGTAAGTAAATAGGGAGAAGGGACAGATCTTCCTTGCAGAAGATTTCCAAATAACATACAAAGATACTTCCTCCCTTCAGGAGGGGGAGCTTAATTTTGGCCACCACCACTGTCCCTTCCAAGGATAGGTTAGGCTGAATGACTGTCTTCTAAAATACAGAGTAGGAAAACGTAAAACAATACCTTTACAGTAGAGAAACCCAGCAAACACTTCCTTAAGCAAGTGATGAAGGTTAACATCATTATCAATGTCATGTGGATGTCATATACTCATGATATGATATGATATGATACGAAGAGCACTTCACTTGTATGGTACTTTTTCAACAAACCATTAACTTCAGTCTAATCATGAGAAAAAACATCAAACAAACCCAGACTGAGGCATATTCTTTAGGATACCTGGCCAATACTCCTTAAGACTGTCAAGGTCATTTAAGAAAAAAAAGGAAAAACTGAGAAACTATCAGACCAAAGGCTGAGGAGACATGCCAACTAAATGTATCATGGTACCTTGGATTGGATCCTGGAACATAAATAGAAAAACTAGAGAAATCCAGGCCAGGTGTGGTGGTTCACACTTGTAATCCCAGAACTTTGGGAGGCTGAGGCAGGTGGATCACTTGAGGTCAGAAGTTCAAAATCATCCTGGCCAACATGGTGAAACTCCATCTCTACTAAAATACAAACATTAGGTGGATGTGGTGGTGAGCACCTGCAATCCCAGCTACTCGGAAGGCTGAGGCAAGAGAATCACTTGAACTCTGGAGACAGAGGTTGCAGTGACCAAGAGATCATGCCACTGCACTCCAGCCTGGGCGACAGAGTGAGCAAGACTCCATCTCAAAACAAAACAAAAGAAAAACTAGAGAAATTCAAATAAAATCTAAAGTTTGCATAACAGTAATGTGGCAATGGAAATGGAAGTTTCTTAGTTTTAAAATTTTATCAGGGTGATACAACTGTGTGAGGAGTGTACAGAAACTCTGCACTGCTGCCTTTGCAACTTTTCGGTATACAAGTACAAAAATCAAAACTAAAAAGTTCCTTTTTATGGGCGAAAAACTAAAAGTTTTGTTAAAACATGGTATTGGTGCCAAAATGGACAAATAGACCAACAAGTAGACATCTAAAAATGACCAAATACACATATTTTCAATAGATTTTCAATAATAATGGCTAAAGCAATTTAATATGGAACGAAAGTCTTTTTTTATTTTTTATTTTTAGGAATAAAAGTCTTTTTAACAAATAGCATAAAAACCTCAAAAACCAATAAGACATCTGTACGGAAAAAAAAATGATCTCTACTCTTTTCTCATATACAAAAAAAAATAGCTCAATGTATGGTAGAGCTAATTATAAAAGCTAAAACTATAATATTTCTAGGAAAAAATATCTTCAACCTTGGGATACACAAAGACTTCTTAGATGAGACACCACAATCATAAAGAAAAAAATTTGAAAAACTTGACTGTGTCAATATTAAAAACTTTTGCTCTTGCAGACATCATCGTAAAAACAAAAAGGCAAGCATGAGGTGGGCAAAAATATTCGCAACACACTTATCTGACAAAGAACTTGTATCCAGAATAAAGGACACCTACAACTCCATAATGAAACAACCCAAATGTCTATCAACAGAAGAATCGGCAATCAAATGGAGTATATTCAAATAATGAGACGTCAAATATTTTCACATTTCCGAATGGTTTGTCTTCCTGAATAAAGGAAATTGCCATGCCATAGACTGTCTCCTCTTCCACAGAGTCATTTGCTTCTCACATTGCAAGGGTGTTAGGCCTGGAGCCATCTAGTCTTATTCAAAGAGTAATAAAATTCATCTCCCTGCCATAGCCAAATGTTTATATTCCAGGGTAGGTACTTTCCCTTTTGCCTTCCTGGGAGAATTAATTTACTTTCCAAGAAATGTGTTGATATTAGGGAGCCAGGGTTTCTCTTCATTTCTCAGAGGACGACAGTGGCAACTACGTGGTGTGTAACCTGCATAAACTCAATATTAGATTGTCTTTTTCTTTTGTTTTTAATTTGTTTGAAGCAATTCATTACGTATGCTGAATATTTGGCCTTTGGCAATTATATTCATGCTGTTTTACAGTTTAGACCTCAAAAACCAATAAGACATCCATATGAAAAAAAATTAATCTCTACTCTTTTCTTATACCATAGACAAAAATTAGCTCAATGTATTGTAGACCTAATATAAGAGCTAAACCATAACATTTTCCAAGTGTAAGAGGCATATAAGGAAATCATTAAAAGCACAAACTTTGAAATTAGATGAACCAGCATTTAGTGTCCAGTTTCTGTCGCTTATTAAAGGACCAACCTGTCCAGCTGTCTCCTTGTTTTGAAACTTGGGGTAACGTGACTAACTCTCAGAATTGTTGTAAGGATTGAAGGAGGTAGTTAGTGAATGCAAATTTCTTAGCTAGGATCTGACCCAAAGAAAGAATTCAGTAACTTCATGTTATTAGTATGTATTATCCTTGGAAACCATTCAGGAACTAAACTAGGATAGAAAAATTTTATTTTTTGTCTGTGGTATTAGTGTTTGAGGTGGGAGGTAAGGAGTAGTGGTTTATGGACTTTTTGATTGGGAAGCCTGGAAATCCTATACATCAGACTCCACAAAAGTAAAATCTCAATATGGTAAATCATTGCAAGAGGAGTTGTAAAGTTGAGAAGTAGAAAAAAATATCAATTCAAAAACATCATTTCAAAAGTCTCAGAAGGACACACTTAAGGTTATATTGCCTGGGAGGGCTTAGATGGGAGGAACCAGGACGGCTGCTTCCCAAAGTTAACAGAGGTAGGTAAGAGGTTAGATTTAAAGGTACTAAGGAAACTCTATCGTGCGTTCTGGGTCACAGGTGCAAAGCAAAAGAAAAGCTATGACTCCACTCTTTACTTCAATGCATGGGAAACATCAGCTGAATGCATGGGAAACATCAGCTGAATACATGGCAAGTTCTCAGGTCACATTCATCCTGTAGAACCCTATGCATTCTGAGGACAGAGTGGTGAGTTTGTTAACATATAAAAGACAAGCCTTACAGGTGAAATTTTTACTGCCTTCTGACAAGTACCAAGGGGAACTTGAAGAGGAAAGGAGAGAGGGGGACGAGAGGCATGCAGAAAACATGTCACATGTACTCAAACAAGTGACACCCCACTTATGGGGGAAGAAACTCCAAGTCACAGTTACCCAATCCCCTACCCTGTTCCCACTTCCCTGCTGGAGGAAAACTTGGTGAAATAATGAAATGTCACTGTTCAAGTTCAGAAGGCTTAGGAGACAAGGGAAGGCTTTGCATAGGTCTGCTTTAGCCTCTTGAAGGACCTGAACAATTCATATTTGAACAGAAATGCATACAAAAGTTTATATATCCAAAAATGATTGGCCCCAAACACTTTTGTAGCAAAAATTTACCCTATTTAAATATTTAAATAAACCCTTACCTCCCACCCCAAACACTAATACCACAGACAAAAAATATTTTCTGTCCTAGTTTAACTCCTAAATGATTTCCAAGGATAATACGCACTAATAATATGAAGTTACTGAATTCTTTCTTTGAGTCAGATCCTAGCTAAGAAATTTACATTCACTAACTGCCTCCTTCAATCCTTACAACAATTCTGAGAGTTAGTCACATTACCCCAAGTTTCAAAACAAGGAGACAGACTTGGACAGGTCGTTCCTTTAATAAGCAACAGAAACTGGAACCCGAGTCGTTCATCTAATTTCAAAGTTTGTGCTTTTAATGATTTCCTTATATGCCTCTTACACTTGAGAAAATGCTATGGTTTCGCTTTTATAATTAGGTCTACAATATATTGAGCTAATTTTTTATCCTATTTAACCCACAAGACTTAAGATCATAATGATGGAAGTAAACAAAAAAAATTATAATTAAAAAGTAAGAACAACAGCAACTCAAGATAATATCGAGAATGCACTGATCACACAGAGTCCTTCCTAAAATGTTCTGGAATTACAATTGAATCAGTAAGAGTCCAGCTGGGAAAACAGAAACCACACTAGTTATTTCAACAGAAAGAATTTGCTATTGCTATAAGGAATTGGTTAAACAGATGTTGGAGTATCAAAAAAGTTAAAAGGGGATACTGAGATTGAAACAGAGTGACTACTAGAAGCAACTACCACCGTCAGGGCTAAAAGAACAAAGGGCAGACGTGGGGGTTAGATCCTGGAAGCAGAGCCTCCCAGTGCTGGTATTTCTCAGGAGATGCAGTGAGGCTGATTCTGGGAGTACGGGAAGAAACTGGAGACTAGAAACAATTGCTACTGGAACTAGCTGTCCCTGCCAGGGTAAAGAGGCACTATGACAAGAACAGCAAATAAATAGGAAGCAAGTTCCTTCTTTCCTCCTCCAGCTTTCAGGATTCCTTCACGGCCCCTTTTGGTGGAAAGGAAAAGAATCAGCTAACAAGAATAGAGGTTTGCAGAGGCCTCACGTCACTACAAAGCTAATGTTCCAGACTAAGGAGCCCTCTGACCTGAATTCCTCCTCTGTTTTCAAGTCTTTTAGGGGAGGGGGAAAGTAACATATTTAATCGGTTCAGAAAACCCTGCCCCATCCTCTATCTCCTTACTCCCTCCTCACCAAAAAGATGTTTTTTTAATACTGAAGACTCTCCCTTTTTTAAAAAAAGAAAACAATAGTTGCTCTAATTTGAGTGTCGTTACCCTTTATTGGAGCATTTGAAAACGGGTGTTTAAGGGCAAAAGAGATGGAACACAGCTGAGGTGAATCGTGTATCTCTCTATTTTCTGGCTGTGCCCAACCTTTAGAACCACCTAGAAAGGTACAAAGCTGAGAGCCTCTCTCAGATTTTTCATATAGTATTTCAAGACTTACCTCTTTATTGCACTCTTCCCTGCTCGGATTATGAAGAAGAGCATGGAACCTAGAACTCAGCCTTATGGGGAAGTCCACACACCACTGCTCACAGGCCGCTCACAGGTTTGGGGGCCTTCACGCTGATTCCTGGACTTTCTGAGTTTCCCTCGCCTCATCTGAAAAGTGGGCCAGGACCTAATTGCAGGCTGTGAGAGCTGAATGAAATCATATAACGACTTTTCAGTCAACAACGGACTGCCTATACAAAGGTGGTCCCATAAGATTATAGTGGAGCTGAAAAGCTCCTGTTGTCTCTAAAGACTTTCCAGGAAGACCGGATGCAGAGGTGGCATCAGTGACACTGACGATCTTGACCCTGTGCAGGCCTAGGCCAGTGTGTGTGGTTGTGCCTTAGTTTATAACAAAAAAGTTTAAAAAGTAAAATAAATAAATAAGTGAAAAATTTAAAATTAGAAAAAGCTCATAGAAATAATACAAAGAAAAATATTTTCACACTGCTGCACAATGTGTTTTTGTTTTAAGTTAACTGTTATTACAAGTCAAAAAGTTTAGGCCAGGCACGGTGGCTCACGCCTGTAATCCCAACACTTGGGGAGGCCAAGGTGGGTAGATCACCTGGTCAGGAGTTCGGGACCAGCCTGGCCAACATGGTGAAACCCTGTCTCTATGAAAAATACAAAAAAATTAGCTGGACGTGATAGCACGGACTTATAGTCTGAGCTACTCAGGAGGCTGAGGCAGGAGAATCGCTTGAACCCTGAAGGCAAAGGTTGCAGTGAGCCGAGATCAAGCCACTGCACTCCAGCCTGGGTGATGGAGCAGGACTCTGCCTCAAAAAAAAAAAAAAAAAGAAAGAAAGAAAAACAGTTTAAAAATTTAAAAGTAGAAAGTAAAAACTCATAGCAAGCTAAGGTTAATTTATTATTATTGAAGAAAGTTTTTTCATAAATTTAGCATAGCCTAAGTGTAATGCAGTGCTTATAAAGCCTACAGTAGTACACGGTGATGTCTTCGGCCTTCACATTCACTCACCACTCACAGGCTCACCCAGAGTGACTTCCAGTCCTGTAAGCTCCATTCATGGAAAGTGCCCTATACAGGTGACTTCCAGTCCTGCAAGCTCCAGTCATGGAAAGTGCCCTATACAGGTGCACCATTTTTAAAATTTTTCATACGGTACTTTTACTGTACCTTTTCTACGTTTAGACATGTTTAGATACACAGATATCTGCCATTGTGTTACAGTTGCCTGCAGTATTCAGTACGGTCACATGCTGTACAAGTTTGTAGCCTAGGAGCAACAGCCTATACCATATAGCCTAGGCGTGTAAGAGACTATACCATATAGGTGTGTTTAAGTACACTCTAACATATTCACACAAATTCGCCTAAGACGTATTTCTCTGGAGGTAATCCTGTCATCTCAAATGATGCATGACTGTAAGATCTATGGCTGAGTGCCTAACAGTATATTGAGAAATAACTCTCCATTTCACCCTTCTTCCAGTATGGAACTTTAAGTGACCATCAGATCGGCCTGAATACCAGAATCTCTTTGCAATGCCCTCGCCTCGCTCATTACCAGAGGGAGGTTTTACCTGCGGAGTGACCCGGTTGGTCTGGGCATGTACCCCGAGAGGTGGAAACTCTCAAGACTGTAGGACTGACAGCCGAATGGCTGGGGACTATAAATCCGCGAGAACTGCCCTCACGCTGCCATCCTGCTGGGTAGCCGGAGGCACGCGCGTGGGGGCTCCGCGAGTCGCTCGCCCTCGGTTCCTGTGGAAGCCTGGGGGCGCGTGGCCGCGGCGCCTCCGCCCTGGGCCTCGGGTCGCCAGGAGCGCGGCGCGCAGAGCCCCGGGCGCCGAGGGGGAGGCCGCGCTGCCGCGGTTGGCCTCAGCGGGCGTGGGACGGAGCTGTCGGCTGCCCCCCCCAAAATGTGACCCAGCCCCGCGGCCCATGCGGGCTCCTGGCCGCCCGGCCCTGCGGCCGCTGCTGCTGCCGCCGCTGCTGCTGCTGATGGCGGCGCCGTTGGGACTGGCAGGTAGGTGGGTCGCGCCGCTAGGTGCGGGTCGGGGACGTCCCCGGGCCGGGGCCCCGCCAGGCAGCACGCGCGGCCGAGCTCTCCCCCTCCCGCCCGCCGGCCGGGTTTCGCTTTCGGGCGGGCGGAGGGCGAGGTGCGCGGAGGCCGGAGTTTCCAGCCCAGGGGCTGCGAGGAGCAGCGGGGAAAGTCGCCGCTGCCTCGCGCACCCTGGCTCGGGGTCAAGTTTGCAGCACTCGGCGCTCCGCACTTTCAGTCCCGAGGATTAGGGTGGGGGGACTTCGGCTGGGGGCGCTCTGTGGGGTGCCCACAGCCTGTGACTAGCGGTCGGGGACGGTAACCGTGCGGGGCGCCTCGTCTGCACGTCCCAGGCTCCCACTACCACCGCCGCGGCCGCGCTGAGGGGCTTATGTGGATTCCGCGTCTCGGCCGCTGGGCCCCGCAGTCCTGTAAAGCCGCGCGCCGCGAGGCCTTCGCTGTAAAAACCAAACTCCCCCGAAAAACCCGAAGGAACGGGATCTAGAAAGACTGGAAAGACTCAGCTTCTAAAGTAAGCTCTCCTGCCCTGGCCACGCCGTGGTTTCCTTTGCAGTTATGACCATGTACAGATAGTGCTCTTTGATTTTTCAGAATTAAGACAAATTTTAACTCGTTTAAAAGTTTTTAAATTTTTTAAAGTTTAAAAGTTAACTGAAGAACTCTTCCTTTGGTTTGGTTGTTTAAACTCTCTACCAACTAGAATTCAATAAACCAGAATGATTCATTAACATGATTGCTTTTTTTCCCTGTATTTCTCGTATATGAGAAAAAGATTTTTTTAAAGATATCCAGGATCCCTCTTTTAAAAAATTATTTTAAAAAACAACAACAAAGCTTCTCTAAATACTGTACTTTGTAGACGCTTGATTCAGGCCCTGCTCTTTTAATCCAGAACTGAACAATAAGAGTGAATGCAGGAAGAAAGTTGACAGTGAAACTGGAGTCCTTGGTGGTTAAAGAAAAAGTTAAGTTCAGTATGTTACAAGGGCAAGAAAAGTATGCACGCAGATCTTGGAAAGATTTTGAACAATAGCTATTATACATAAAATATTTTATCTTCTAAATCTATCAGAAATTATAGTTATTTTCCCTTTTAATATCCCCAGTTAAGCTGAATGGAAAGAGGTGACTGACGTGCAAATGTTGAGCCTGCAACTAGCAGATAGAAATTTGTTTTTGTTTTTAACCGGAGAAGGCTCGGTGCTGTGGCTCGCACCTGTAATCCTAACACTTTGGGAGACAGAGTCATAGGCGGGAGGATCGCTTGAGGCCAGGAGTTTGAGACCAGCCTGGGCAACATAGTGAGACCCCTGTCTACACTAAAAATTAAAAAAATAAAAAATAAAAAAACAGCCAGATGTGGTGGCAAGCACCTATATTCCTAGTTACTCCCTGTGCTCAGGAGTTCCAGGCTGCACTGAGCTACGATCACACCATTGCACTCCAGCCTGGGCAAGGGTGAGACCCTGTCTTTGAAAAAAAAAAAAAAAAAACAGAGAGAGAGAGAGAAATAAAATTGTTGGGTGCTGACATTAGCAGGTAGTAATATTCTTGACTTCAAAAAAAATTTGCAGAACAAACAATAAGAACTCTTTTCTGACCCAAGAGACATAGGTATTTTGTTACCTCTTCTCAGGGTATTCCTGTCTTCTTCTGGGTCTTTGGGCTAAGGTCTAAGGACTGCTGGGAGGACCACCTTAGAATATGTATGTAGTTACCTGGATACTACCTGTTCTTAACTGAAGGATTATCTACGATGTCTACTGTACAACATGGACTTTCTAAGGGTTCTATGACTTTGCCACTCTCAGGTAGATTAATGCTCTAATGCTTTCATTTTTTGAACTTTTAAAAAATTTCGTCTCTCAGCTCAGTGCCAGATTAGGCTGTAAAATACCCAAACAGCCAAAGGAAAAAAAAAAAACTCAGCATGTCATGAACCTTGTAGGGAAATCTTGGTATTTCATTTCAGATAAATCTGTAGTGGAATTCAGAAAGTCTGTGCAGCCTCCCTCAAGGCAGGTCCAATACACTGCCATTCATTCTTGGACCCCTCCAGGGACAGAATTTCAAAGGGAGGTTTATCCCTGTGGCTTATCAAACTCTGCCCTGTTGCCCCTTCCCATATCTTGTCCTCAGGGAAAGTAAAGAACCATGGTTAGCATAATATAAACAAGCATTTAAAGTCACTAAGAGAGAGTGGGAGATGGTAACTTCTCAGGTCATGTGTCTCCTCTGCTCAAAGCCCTTCAGAGGTTTCTACTTTTCTTGGAATCATTCTCAGTCCTTCTACAAGATCCTGTGTGGCCAACTCCTGCCTGTCTCTTCAGCCTTATCTCAGACCACCTAATTCCTGCTCTCCTGGCCTTTTTCTACTTCCCAGAGCAAGCCAAAGTGTTTCCCATCTCACTCAGACTGGCAGTTCCTCTGGAAGTTCCTACTGGAGATTCATACTGGCAGCCTGTCTGCTAGAATGCCGCTGTCCCACTCTGTCCCCAGCTAACTCCTGCTCAGATTTTGGCCTCTTACCACCAATGTGCTTCCCTCAAGAAGGTCTTCCTGAGGAGTTGAACAATGAGAACACACAGACACAGGGCAGGGAACATCACACACTGAAGCCTGTCAGAGGGGTGGGGACCTGGGCGGGTGGCAGGGGGCGGGGGGGAAATAGCGTTAGGAGAAATATCTAATGTAGATGACAGATTGATGGGTGCAGCAAACCACCATGGCATGTGTATACCTGTATAACAAACCTACACATTCTGCCCAGAACTTAAATTATAATTAAAAAAAAAAAAAGGTATTTCCTAAATCCCCAAAGAGGAAAAAAGTACAGCTCATAATGTCTACAAATAAACCTAACTTTAGTTTTGGAGCTTTAGAATGCAGTCTAAATATCAAAACAACAACTATGCTTATTAGAACAATATACTATAATTAATGGAGTAAGGGTATTTGTCGAAATGTCTCTGATATAAACGTGGCAGCCTTTGGTATTTTATTTCACTGAGAAGTTATTCCAGGACATACTTCACTCACACACATGCACACACAGAGACATAAATGATTCTAGTGAACTAATTAAACTTGCAGAATTATTTTCTTTTTTTAACTTTTTATTTTGATCTAATTTGGGACTTGCAGAAAAGTTTCAGAAATAGCACAAAGAGTTCCCATATCCCCCTCACCTAGTTTCCCCCAATTAGAACATTTATGTAACCAAGGTACAATGTCCGGAACCAGGAAATTAACACTGGTATAACACTACTCACTAAACTACAGCCCTTGCTGCAGTTTCACCCATTTTTCCACTAATGCTCTTGTTCTATTTCAGGATCCAACCCAGGATCTCCCATTACATTTAGTGGCCATGTCCCCTTAGTCTCCTCCAATTGGTGACAGTTCCTCAGCCTTTCTTTGCTTTCATGACCTTGATACTTTTGAAGAGTCCCAGTTACCTCTTCCTTAGAATATCCCTCAATTTGGGTTCATGTAAAGTTTCCTCAAGATTAGGATAAGGTTATTCAATTTTGGCAAAAATGCCACATAAATTATATTATCTTTCTCAATGCATCACTTAAGAATTAGTAATATCAACATATCTTCTTATTGGTGATGTTAACCTTGATCGCTTGGTTAAGGTCGTCTCTCCTGAGTTTCTTACTGTAAAGTTACCATTTTTCACTTTATGACTAATAAATATTTTGCAGAGAGATACTTTGAGATTATGCAAATTTCCTACTTCTTCCCAAGCTCACACCCACTAATTTTAGTATCCATTGGTGGATTTTGACTGCAACAGCTACTATACCTAGTAGTGATTTTTTATTTCACTCTTTTCTTCCGCATTTATTCACTGGAATTCTATTGCAAAGAAGAGCCATCTTTTTTGCCTTTTTATGTATTTATTCAATAGGTTAAGTATATCAGTATGAACTCATGGGTGTATCTTACTCTTTCATTTATAATCCAATAGTACCATTATCAGTTTTGTTACTCATGCTGTTCCAGCTTTGGCCGTTAAGAGTTTCTTCAGTTTGGCTCCTGTGTCCCTCTAAGGAGAGCCATCTTTTTTGAGCACTTCGTTAACTTTCTAGTACCAAAAAGATTCCAGACTCATCTTGTATTTTCCCTGCCACAGGCCTAGAATTGATGACTTCCTCAGGAAGCTCTGATTCCTTCTATTGGAGAAAGGTGTTTAGAAACCAAAATCTGGGTGCCAGTCATGCTTATTGCTAATGGAATGAGGTGCTCTCGGTGGACAGAACTGGGAAATACATGTATGTAGACTAACCCAGTTATATACACACATCTGTATTTCTGTATCTATCTCTCTGTGTGTATATATATTTAAGACTGGGAGTTTATAATGGTGCCACTAATTTCAGTCTAACAGTCAAGGTTCATTCTAGCCTTCCTCTTTCATTTATAGCTTCTTTGTCTAACAGTGAGAAACCCAGATGTCATTATCTACAATCAACTTATTTGCCTGATTCTAATGTAAATAGTTTTAGGACTGCTAACTCAGGCTCCTATGAGAAAAACATGTACTAACTAAATTATAGCCTTTACATACAGTTTTCTGGTCTTAAGCTTTATAATATCCAGTGAAGACACTATTGACCAAAGTTACCTAGGTTAGTCTTTTTTTCCCTTTACTCCTTTTGGTGTGCTTATACTATCCATTTGTGATAAGTTTGGTTCATTTGTTAAACTGCTGTATTACAATTTGGGTTCCCCCACATGCTAGTTGTTTTGTTTGTGGAGTTTGGGGTATTTGGCAGAGAGGTGAAATATTACTGTGCTTATAAAAGTCAGAGCTATACAAAACGGTTTTCTCAAAGAAGTGTGGCTCCCTTCAGACCCCTACTACCTCATTTCTATTCCTCACCATACCACCACCTCTTTCCTCTTTCCCATTACACTATAAACGTAATTGTAATGTTATGCTTACACTGTCATTGTGATATTCTGACAGCATTTCTACTTTGTTCTCAGTCCACATTCCATGCCATCTCCTTAGTTTCTTGTGTTTATTTTTTCCTGAATTTATTCTGCACCGATGAGCAAATACATGTATGTTTTAAGATCCAGGTCTAAATCTGGATTTCTGTACTGCAGCTAATGCAGGATTTGCTCGCTCAAATGTTCTTTTCATCAAAAAATATGTCTTGTTTTCCGGCCTCTCTCCTATTGCCTTTCGAGCAGACTTGGGGTGATTTCTTATTTATAGATTTACAGGCCTCCCCATCTATCAGCTTGAGGCCCAGCCCCAGCATGCCCGGAGAGCATCATGTAGTCAAGATCCAAGCATATCTCCAGCCTCACTCCTCACAACGTGCACTCCTCCTGCCTGGAACTACTCAGCTTCCTAGAGAACAAATTCAGGAAAGGTAGTATTCGTGACTTGGAGAGCATCCAAGGAGATTGGTTACCTAGGGGAAGCAGCGTGGAATAGGAATGACGTAGTAGTGGTGAGGAGGAAGTACCACTTCCCTGCTTACACCTTTTTGTTTAGCTCTGACTCTTAGAACCATAAGGTAGGACATACATATTTCATTTACTCATAAACTGTGGTCAAAGACAACAGCCAAGTGGGATTATTGCTATGAAATTAAGATTTTAATATAAACATTTCGACATAAAACATTCACTGTTTTTATAATTTTTTAATAAAACTGTATATCTCTATATTACCTTTTTTAGTGCTTGGCATAGTATTTTTCACAAAATGGTTGTTCAGTAAAGTTGTAGGATTTGGTTAAAAGCAACTTTCATTATACGCATGATATTTTAAAAATGACTTTCTCTGTGCATCATTGTCTTTAAAGTACAATTTTACCAGGTGTCACTGACATGTTGACTTCCGTATTGATTTTAAAAAATGATCATCGGCTGAGCACAGTGGCTCACGCATGTAATCCCAGCACTTTGGGAGGCTGAGGCGGGCAGATCACAAGGTTAGGAGTTCGAGACCAGCCTGGCCAATATAGTGAAACCCCATCTCTACTAAAATACAAAAAATTAGCCAGGTGTGGTGGTGCACACCTGTAATCCCAGCTACTCAGGAGGCTGAGGCAGGAGAATCGCTTGAACCTGGGAGGCGGAGGTTGCAGTGAGCCCAGATTACGCCATTGCACTTCAGCCTAGACAATAGAGTGAGACTGTGTCTCAAAAAAAAAAATCTGAGGCTTAAGGCAGCATATATTTTATAGAGTAAAATCATGTTTTCCATCTTAATTATAACATTATACTTTTGCCATCATCGTGATATTCTGACAGGATTTTTACATTTTCTTAGTCTACAGTTTATGACTACATGACACAAAATTTGATACCAGAAACATGATTTAAATCACTTTAATCAATTCCAAGGTCTATCAATTACATATAAAGTTGGAGAACAAGGCCAAGGGCAATGATTCATGCCTGTAATCCCAGAGCTTTGGGAGGTCGAGGTGGGAGAGTCACTTGAGGTCAGGAATTTGAGAGCAGCCTGGGAAACATAGCAAGACCCCATCTCGACAAAAAATAAAATAAAATAAAATAGCCGCGCTTGGTAATGCCTAGCTACTTGGAAAGCTGAGGCAGGAGGATCACTTGAGCCCAGGAGTTTGAGGCTGCAGTGAGCTGTGATCAGCCTGGGTACTGCAACTCCAGCCTGGGAAACAGAGCAAGAGTCTGTCTCAAAAAAAAAAAAAAAAAAAAAAAAATAGAAGAACAAAAGAACTATAGAAAGAAAGTATGCTGGTCAGAGACATTAAAATTAAACACTTTCTCTGCTTTATCTTTCAGAAATCCTTTTGATGTAGAACCCCAGAGTTGACAGGACCTTAAAGGTCACCCCACCCAGCTGCCACTCTCTCGATTGTTCTCTGCAGCATGACCTGTGTGCTATGTAAGCACCTCTCATCACAGGATACTCACTACCCTGCACCCAGGCAGGCAGGATGTCCTGTCACTGCAGATTTCAACTATTAAAAAGTTCTTTCATAAAATGAGCTGAACTTTGATCCTTCAGTTTTCACTCATTGTTAGTCCACATTCTAAGCCAATGAAGTAATACTGAACAAGCTGTTCAGATCATTGAGTGCAACCATCACATTTCCTCTGTGTCTTCTTTCCTCTCCAGAAAACCACTTCCCCAGAAAACCGCCAGGTGCCCCCTCTCTCCCGGTACTTCTAGTGTATGTTCCAGTTTGTCTGCAAACTGGCCTCTCTTGGGCTGAATTCCTACAGATGGTGATGAAACGGCTGGTCTGCGACATTCTAAACATTCCATCTTGGAAGGTTCATTTACCCTCAGATGATTCAGCATCAGGTTCTTGATGAATGCAGGCCTCTGATGTCTAAAAGGCCTTCTCCTTTCTCATGTTTGTTGTCATCTGTAAGACACAGACCCTCATTCAGACTCTGAATTTTACATTAGTACAATTTTACTTTGCTCTGGAGGTGATTTGTTTCTGTTTGCTTCTTACAGTACAGAGAATGAAAGTATGGCGTAGTGTTTTATCTAGAACTTGTGATGATGGTGTTAAACGCAGCTAAGGCTAATCTTTCTGAAAGGACAATTTTTATTTACTATAAATATTATCTATACAAAATTGGGTCTGTTTTTTGAGGGTAGTGATCCCTGCACTGCACTTTGCACCACCAAAATGGATACTTGAATCACTATCCACGGTTCAAGCAAATGCCAACTCTACCTACAACACAGAGAATGGGCGTACTTGGTCCTGTACAGACTTGCGGGGAAGCTTTTTTATACTTCTTGATTTCAACATGTGTACTGTGTATACTTTTCACCCAGCTTCCTCACGGCTAGATAATCCAAAGTTCCATTCCATACAGCTACATTTGCATTTTGATGACGTCAGATATTTTGACAACTATATGCTCCTAGTTAAAGCATTTCTTTACATTAGCAATGCTATTTAAATTTCCTCACCAACTTTGCAGGGTTTTCTTTCTTTTTGTTTTCTTGCCCAACATTAATCCCCAAATCTTCACTTTCAGGTGACTCCAGCAACTCTTAGAGCATTCATTTTTCTTTTCAATAAACATTGTGCTCATTGTTGAGGAAAGATACAAGCAAGCCACAGACACCTACTGTATTAGCTTCTTAAGGCTGTCATGGCAAAGTGCCACAAACTGAGTGGCTTAAAATAATATAACTTTATTGCCTCACAGTCTTGGAGCCTAGAAGTCTGAAGTCAAGGTGTTAGCAGGGTGGATTCTTTCTGAAGGCTGTGAGGGAGAATCCATTCTGTGCCTCCTCGTGCTTCTGGTGGTGCTGACAATCTTAGCCACCCCTTGCCTTATAGACAACACCATATCTCTCCCTGATCTTCACATGGTGTGCTTCCTATTTTCCTTCACACAGTCTTCCAGAAGACTCTGTGCATGTTGTTTGTGTTCAGATTTCCCCCTTTTATGAGGACACCAGTCATACTGCATTTCAGCCCACCCTAACTACCTTGTTGTAACTTGTTCATCTCTGTAAAGACCTTACTTCTGAGTGAGGTCTCATTTTGATGTACTAGAAGTTAGGATGTCAACATATTTGTTTTGGGCAACACAGTTCAACTGATAACATCTTTCATACTCTCAAAGACTTACAGAGTAGTAAGTGGGATCCATAGGCTTGGCATCTGTGGTGAAAAGAATCTGTTTTCTCAGCCACATGCAGCGGTTCCTCCTTTCCAACATGTTTAGGAGTCTGTGTCCAATGAAGGAAAACTTTTGCAGAAGGGTCAGAGCTCAAAGCCTTTACTGAGAATGTTGAGGGCTGGGACGAGGCTTCTCTTGTGCTTTCCATAACTTGACCATAAGGTAGAGCTGTCAGTGGGTGCTTAAAGACTAAAGACATTTAAATTTATCCAGCAGAGGAGCTCACTCTTCTCAGACCTCTGCCTCCCATCTGGGCTGCTCTAGGGAGCACTTGCCCTGAGAAATCCTCTCCCTTGCTCCAGCAAAGACTGTTTTCATAGGTAAGGCGTAACTACACATATTATTCCAACCCAGCATCCCTCTCTGTTTCCAATGAACATATCTATGTTGCAAAATGTCTACAAATTATCTACTAAATGCTCAACTTGTTATTTTTAAAAATTAGCTTATAGATTTTAAGTGCCACGTAGAATATCATATGCAGCCTGTAATTTAGGGGAATGGGGCATTTGAGGTGATCCAATTTAACAAAACAGGATTACCTTAATACCCCATGCATCCATTTTGAGTTTTCAGAAAGTTTAAATACATCCCGACTCAGTGTGATTTCTAAATAATCCTTCTTTGAGTGCTTTTTCTTCACTCATTCATTCAGTGTCATCCTTTTATGCATATGAGGAGCTGTTCTAGGCTCCAGAGTAAACAAGAAAACAAGGCCCCTTCATTCAGTCTTCAGGGAAATACAGACAAGTAGTGATTACATTAAAATATAAATGCCAGAATTGAGGAAAACAGTTTCTTTAGAAGCATAGAATAACACAACTGATCTAATAAAGATGTCAGGCAGGGAGGGCTTCCTATAGGAAGGTCCTTTAAACTGAGACTTATAAGACTTGTTGGTTAGTTGATATTCATGTATGCATATGTATATATCATCTCACATTGTCCTTACTCAAGGATAAAAGGTGAATCAGAAAAAAAAACTCAATATCCAAGTAAATGTCTTTCTATGAATAAATGCCTTACGTGCTTTTAGGAAGAATCATATTCAATCAGTAGTCATAGGTAGGTTGCCATCTGTATTATATAAAATATTTATAATTCAATATAAATTCAGGTCTTTTAAAAATGTGCTACATATACACCATGGAATACTATGCAGCCATAAAAAAGAATGAGATCATGTCCTTTTGCAGGGACATGGGTCAAGCAGGAAGCTGTTATCCTCAGCAAACTAACACAGGAGCAGAAAACCAAACACCACATGTTCTCACTCTTAATTTGGAACTGAACAATGAGAACGCATGGACACAGAGAGGGAAACAACCCACACTAGGGCCTGTAGGGGGTACTGGGGGAAAGGAGAACATTAGGATAAATAGCTAATGCATGTGGGGCTTATTACCTAGGTGATGGGTTGACAGGTATAGCAAACCACCATGGCACATCTTTACCTATGTAACAAATCTGCACATTCTGCACATATATCCTGACACTTTAAATAAAATTAAATATAAAAAATAAAATAAATTCAGATCTTTTAAATTTAAATATTAGCAAACAAATAAAGCCAAGTCCTGCTATCAGCATGTTCTATCCATAAATTACCAAGTAGTTAATATTCCTTTTCACATACATTTCTTTCTTATAACACTAAAAATGAACAAATAAATGAAAAGGCAATAGTAGCAAAATCCCTTTGAAAGGATGATTTTTCTGAGTGGTAATCATCTAGCGGGTAGGAGTCAGGAGCTTTGTGACTGTAGGACACTAACCTCAAGATCATTTGCAGCCTCAACAGGCCACTGCGGTCTGCAGCTCTTTGCAATACCTACTCAAACCATAGTAATCAAAAGACACACATTATGCTGTGGCTTCTGACATAGGTATTATTTAACCACTTTCTGAGTCAACCCAGTCCTTTAAGGACTCTTAACTTTCATGAACAAGATCAAAGGGACTGTCTTGATTGTTCCAGTTTTCAAGTTGTTTCTGGAGGTGTTCCAATAAAACAGTGAATTGAATAGTGTCCCCTCAAAAATAATCTCCATCTACAACCTCAGAATGTGACCTTATTTGGAAGTAGAGTTTTTGCAGATGTAGTTAAGAATTTTGTATTGGTCCATTCTTGCCTTGCTACAAAGAAATACCTGAGACTGGAAAATGTATAAAGAAAAGAAGCTTAATTGCTCTTGGTTCTGCAGGCTATCCAGGAAGCATGGTGCTGGCATATGCTTGGCTTTTGGGGAGGCCTCAGGAAACTTACAATCATGGTGGGAGAAGAGAAGCAAGCATGTCACATGGCCTGAGTAGAAATGAGAGAGCAAGTGGGGGGAGATGGTATATACTTTTAGATGACCAGATCTCATGAGAACTCACTATCACGAGAACAGCACCAAGGGGGTGGTGCTAAACCATTCATGAGAAATCCACCCCCCATGGTCCAGTGACCTCTCACCAGGCCCTACCTCCAACATTGGGAATTTTTAGTACTTCAGCATGAGATTTGGGCGAGGACACATATGCAAACTGTATTAGATTTCAAGGTGAAATCATCCCAGAATTAGGGTAGACTGGTTTCCTTGTAAGAAGAGGATATGACTCAGAAAAACCACATGAAGGCCAAGGTGGGCAGAGACTGGAGTGATATTGCCATGAGCCAACAAACACCTGGGGCCACCAGGAGCTGAAAGAGGCAAGGAAGGATTGTTTCCTGGAACCACGTGAGGGAAGTGGCCCTGCTAACACCTTGCTATCAGATATCCAGCCTCCAGAGCAGTGAGATAATCAATGTCCATTGTTTTAAGCCACCCAGTTTGTGGTCCTTTGTTATGGCAGCCCTGGGAAACTAATACAAGAGACCTGGACTCTTCTCTGTGGGCACCTCGTCATTATTGCCCTGCTTTTATCCTGTCTACTCTTCCTTTATATCTTGTGGCAAGATAATGTAAATGCCTCAAAGAGCCAATCTTCTACAAGACCTATTCAGCATGTAGAACCCCTGTTCATTTGACTGCTTGTAGTTACACAACTTTATCAAGGCATAATTCAGCCTTGAAGAGATCTGATCCTAGTCCTGGTCACCCTCAAAACAATTCACCGTTCTGATAGTATTTTTGATGGTTACTGAACACTTCCATCTTCCTGGTGTGTGATTGGACAGTCTGAGACTCCAGTTGAGATCACACCATCAATCTCATCTGCCTCCAAAACCAAGCAACAATCAACAGAAGTAAATACTATTTATTATTTTCTTGAGAATTAAATGCAACATGGAAATCACTGCACACAAATGCTTCTACTGAAACAGAAAGTAAGAACGTGGAGCCAGGATCTTAGGGCCACAGGGAAAGAACAGCAGTCGGGAAATCAGAGGATGGAAGTTCAGCCCCTCCTCGTCCACTGCCCTCTGTGAGCAAGTCACTTACCTTGAATGGGCTTTGGTTTTCTCATCTATGAAGGAGTAGGGTTTCATGATTAATAAGGCCCAGAGATGGCCACTGCCTGGGCAGTACCAGTCCATCACTTCACCTGCTTTGTGCCCTCTGCCTGCCTGAGGGAACCTGCCCTATCACTGTGTCCTTGGGGCTGGCCAGTCCCAGGGGGACATTGGCCTCTGTACCCTGGTTCCCGCCAGCTCTCTCCTGCCACTGAGACCAGCCCCTGCCTAACACTCCACATTTCTTAAATTTTCCCCCAGAGGCTCCCAACATTACCACCTATGCAACAACATGACAATCTTTTTTCTCTCCACAGAACTCATCCTAATTCATACCAAGTGAATACCATACTGCATTTCTTTTTTCTTTTTTTTTTTTTCTTTTTTCTTTATTTTTTGAGGCAGAATCTCGCTCTGTCACCCAGGCTGGAGTGCAGTGGCGTGATCTTGCCTCACCACAACCTCTGCCTCCCAGGTTCAAGTGATTCTTATGACTCAGCCTCCCAAGTAGCTGGGATTACAGGCGCGTACACCACCATTCCTGGCTAATTTTTGTATTTTTAGTAGAGATGGGGTTTTCCATGTTGGCCAGGCTGGTCTAGAACTCCCAGCCTTAAGTGATCTGCCCACCTCAGCCTCCCAAAGTGCTGTGACTACAGGCGTTAGCCACCGTGCCCAGCCTCACACTGGATTTCTAACCATCCTCTTTCATTTTCTTGATGACAATCTGATACAGGATTATATGAAGGACACACTTCTGTATAGTGAAGCACTACTTAATGATGGGGATACCTTCTCAGAAGTGTGTCCTTAGGAGATTTCATCCTTGTGCAAACATCATAGAATGTATTTACCCAAACCTAAATGAAATAGCCTACCGCTACACACCTAGGATATATGGCATAGCCAATTGCTCCTGGGTTACCAACCTGTACTGCATGCTACTGTACTGAATACTGTAGGCAGTTGTAACACAATGGTAAGAATTCGTGTATCTAAAAATAGAAAAGGTAGAGCAAAAATACAGTGTTATCATCTTACGGGACCACCATCATGAAACGTCATTATGCAGCACATGACTGTATTTCTAAAGCATGCACTAGTGGTTTAGGTTGATCTTTGAGCTAGCAGTGCAGCTACCCAGCTATACCCAGCTGTGCATTGTATCATCCAGGGCCCCAGCGACAGCACTGTTTGTTAATTTATTGTGGCTGCTATGGGCTGAAAGGCAACCTGTGCAGGAAGGGTATGCCCCATAGGGGAGGGAATTGGATGTGCCTGGAGGAAAATGGGCTGTTTTGTGTCTTTTGCTGTCCACTGTCATTTGCCTGCCACTTGCCTACCTGCCTCCCACAGATAAGTAATTCATGGCAATGTTTATTACTGACAATAATGGCAGTTATTCATATAATAACAATAGTTATTGTTAATGGTGAGGAACAGTAAATATTTACAATGAATGGTAACTGTTTAGATGGGTGGCTGGGAGAAAATAAGTATAAAAGGTGAGAGTGGGTAGACAGTAGTGGAGGAGATAAGGGGAGATGATGCTGAAAGCATACTCCAGAGATGTCCAAGGAGTGTTTGAATCATCCCTGCACTGATCCATGGGCAAACTGAAAAGTTACTACATCTGAGTATGGAGAAACTTTTTTTTTTCATTGCTTTCCCTTTCAAAGAGGAATAGAACCAACTCTTGGGGTTAATCCATAAACTAACATTATTTTTGCTGCCTTTCTTAAATGACTTGTTGAGATTTAATCATTTGAGAAAAGCAACAAAAATAATGTTAGTTATTGTCTTGTCCCACTGTTTCTTTTTCTTTACTCTTTCTATCCTTCCTAAGGACAATGTCACATGTGAAAGTGTAAATTACATACATAAATATCAAACTTTGGGAAAGTTGATGATAGGGACATGTGGTCTTTATGAATAAAGGAGGCACCCAGAAGTGTGTGTCATGAGAGAAAAGAGTTACACTGTTTTTCATCTCATTAATCTTACATACTCTGCCAAATAGCCTTGCTGTTGCTCTTCTGCTTACTGAAGTACTTACTGATGTATGCATTGAAAACTGGTGGCCGAGCATGGTGGCTCACGCCTGACATCCCAGCACTTTGGATGGCTGAGGTAGGAGGATCGCTGGAGCCCAAAAGTTTGAGAACAGCTTGGACAACATTAGTGAGACTCCATCTCTACAAAACAATTTTTTAAAACTTAGCCAGGCATGGTGGCATGCATTTGTAGTCAGGAAGATGAGGAGGGAGGATCACTTGAGTCCAGGATTTTGAGGCTGCAGTGAGCTATGATCATGCCACTGCACTCCAGCATGGGCAACAGAGTAAGACCCTGTCTCACAAAAAAAAGAAAGAAAAAAGAAAAGAAAATCACAAACTGCTGACATTTTCTACCATAATTCTTTAATGAAAATGAAAAAGACTCTCCATTTTCCTCCCTTTCTCTACTGTTCTTTTGTCCATCATTTACCATTTCATCATTTCTGCCTGATTTTTTTTACCTTTTCTATTAATTTTTTTCTTATACTTTTATCTTGTTGACTTTTATTCTGAAAATTTCAAGTCATGAAGATATGAATGGAAGAATTGCATTGCCTCTAGGGGATAAAAAGAAGTACTAGTTTTGAAAATGATTTGAGGAATAAAGTGTTGATATTTAAGAAATACTTATGGATTGAGCTTGCAATTTCCAACAGCTATTCTTTTCAGTACTTTATGGTCCCAAATAGTTTGTCTTTAACCTTGTTCTTTCTTTTTTATTTTCCCTTCTGAGGCATAATATCAAGTAGTAAAGATTTCAAGCCACATTAGAATCTACTTTTCCAGTTACTGTGATGATCATTCCCGCCAACTGAGATGTTTTGGAGATTATAGCATGTGAAGAACATTAGGTACCCACTCAAAAAGTTTAGTTTGTTTGCTTGTTTGCTTGCTTGTTTGTTTTGAGACAGAGTCTCGCTCTGTCACCCAGGCAGGAGTGCAGTTGGTGCCATCTCAGCTCGCTGCAACCTCCACCTCCTGGGTTCAGGCAATTCTTCTTCCAGCCTCCCAGCTAATTTTGTATTTTCAGTAGAGACAGGGTTTCACCATATTGGTCGGGCTGGGCTCAAACTCCTGACCTCCCACCTCAGCCTGACAAAGTGCTAGGATTACAGGTATGAGCCACCATGCCCAGCCCAAACAGTTTATTTTCTAAAAGGGAAGGGAAGAGTTTTATATAATCTAAGAGATGACGTAAAGTAGTGGGACTGGTTTTCTAACAAACAATGGGGCTGGCTTATGCAAATTATCAATAGTCATTATGAGAGGCTACACACAAAAATCTCACAATAATGAATTTCACATGCTCCCCTTTTTCATTTGCAGGTACAGCCTGGCACACACTGGTCAGAATATTCCATTGAGTGGCAAAGTTTCATCTTGGGGAAATGAATTTTATTTTTAAAAGCCACTTTCTGCAAGTTTGGGTGATCAAGCTAGAAAATGCTATATTGAGCAAAAACAAGATGTCACTATTAAAAAAAAAAGATTGAATTTTTTGCGTGTTTCTAAACTACCTCTGAAGATAATTATAGCTGAAAGAAAGCATCCCTCAAATGCCTTGAGCTAAGGAGTATCATGAAAATAACCATAAACCCTCCTATGTAAATAACTTTGAAGATGCATACTCTCTTTAATGGGTAAACTTCAATAGATTTATTTATTTTTAAATAGTCTCTATGTTAAAGTCTTACTTGCTATAAAGCACCAACAGCAAAATACTGAAAAACATGTTTAAGCACATAGATTTACTTACTGAGGTGTGGCGATAACGCCAATTTTTCTGCATGACTTATGTATTGCTCATCCATATAAATGTGCAGGTACCTGGCAGAGAAAGTATATATTGAAGGGTTGGGCCCCAGACTCAGAAAATATCAAATATCTCCTCCATCGTGAGAGCAGGGCCTTCTTTTCTCTTCTTTTCTTTCTTTCTTTTTTTTTTTGTTGAGATGGAGTCTCACTTTGTCACCCAGGCTGGAGTGCAGTGGCACGATCTTGGCTCACTACAACCTAGGTCTCTCTGGTTCAAGCAATTCTCCTGCCTCAGCCTCCCAAGTAGCTGGGACTAGAGACGCCTGCCACTACACCTGGCTAATTTTTATATTTTTAGTAGAGACGGCATTTCACCATGTTGACCAGGCTGGTCTCTAACTCCTGACCCCAGGTGATCTGCCCACCTCAACTTCCCAGAGTGCTAGGATTACAGGTGTGAACCACCTGTGCCCAGCCCTTCTGTCTATTTCTGTCCTCAGCTGTACCCCTGTGCCTATCATAGATTCTACTTCTAGCCCATAGTAGGCGTCAGTAACTATTTGTCACATGAATATGACTGTGAACAGTTCCACCAGGAAAAGCTTAAAAGAAGAATAATACTTGAGCTTACCTCATTGACTTTCTTATATCTCTCCTTAGAAGCTCCAATCTTTAATATGCAAAATTGATCATGGTCATATAGCCTTTCTTCCCACAACACTGTACTTAGGAGCATTTCCCACTCACCTAAAGGTAAGTAACCCAGGCAAGCACCCTGTCTCAGCCAGCACACTTGGGCCTGAGCGTCCACCAAATGGCTAAAACACCATGGGCAAGTCATTCAACCACCCTGGGCCTCTATCCACTCAGCTATAAAATGAGGATAGTAACTTTGGAGGACAATACTGAGCAAATACTTATTGAGCTCTTTCTTTGTGACAGGCACTGTTACAGGAGTTCTATGTGAAGAGTCTAAATCATTGCAACAAGCCTAAGAGGCAGATAGTACTGTTGCATTTTCCAAATGGGGAAATTAAGGCACAGGTTAAGTAATTGGCTTGAGGGCACACAGCTGGTAAAACGTAGAGCGTGGAGTAGGCTCCAGTGTGACTCTAGAACTTTTGTTAGGGAATCTTTCCCTGAGCGTTCACGTAAACAATTATTAGAAACCATTGGGTTAGGGCAGTTGGCAGTACCCTGTAAGAATGGAAAGCATTATTACAGAGTAAACTGAGGCAGTGCACTGGTCCAGCAATTAGTCAGAGAAATAATAGTGAGGTGGTGGTTAGGGGGAAGAAAATCAAGTGCAAAGGAACTAATGCTAGCACCAAATCATGCTCTGTCCTCTATAGAAGAGAGTTGTGCATCTTTTTTCTCAGGTAGGTACTCACTGAATCATATTTTAAGTGCTATTTAAAAGACTTACTTTTCAGCTGGGCGTGGTAGCTCATAACTGTAACCCCAGCACTTTGGGAGGCCAAGGCGGGTGGATCACCTGAGGTCAGGAGTTCGAAGCCAGCCTGGCCAACATCGTGAAACCCCGTCTCTACTAAAAATACAAAAATTAGCTGGGCTTGGTGGGTGGTGCTTGTATTCCCAGCTACTCAGGAGGTTGAGGCAGGAGAATGGCTTGAATCTGGAAGGTGGAGATTACAGTGAGCCCAGATCACGCCACTGCATTCCAGCCTGGGCAATTTAAAAAAAGAAGAAGAAGACTAACTTTTTGTGGGAACTTGATATATAATTAGACAAAGAAGGGAGATCAATTAATATTTTTCAAGAGAAAGGGTTTGTGGCCAGGCGTGGTGGCTCACGCCTGTAATCCTAGCACTTTGGGAGACCGAGGTGGGTGGATCACAAGGTCAGGAGTATGAGACCAGCCTGACCAACATGATGAAACCTCGTCTCTACTAAAAATACAAAAATTAGCTGGGCGTGGTGGCACATGCCTGTAATCCCAGCTACTCAGTAGGCTGAGGCAGGAGAATTGCCTAAACCTGGGAGGCGGAGGTTGCAGTGAGCCAAGATCATGCCACTGCACTCCAGTCTGGGTGACAGAGTGAGACTTCGTCTCAAAAACAAAAAGAAAGGGTTTGTAACTTGGGACAGAAGAAAACATGCCTTTCTTTTCAGCATGATGAAATTTAACAATGCTTAAGATAATCTATATGAAGGCAGTCCTACCTGTTCTGCTCTTTGGTGGTTAGCATGTCACTGTTTACAACATCTGCTTTCTGAATTAGTCAATCATCCTCTGGTGTTTTTGTACTGCCTTTTAACCTTTTTCCCACGGTAGAAAACTCACTTGGGCTGGGATTTTTTTTTCCTACAAGCCTATGAAGGTATTTTCCTATTTAAAAATACACTTAAAATATTTGGCAACCACTTGCCATGCCATGGGTTACCGTGCCTTCATTAAAACCCAGCTGTTTAGTGTCTTCTGATGGTCCAGATCCTGTGTGTAATGTGAGCTTACCAAGATGATTTCAAGCTACACAGATTTGGTAGTTCAAGTTGTTCCACTTCAATTCAATGCTCATGTGAATCTAGGATCTGCCATGATTTATGTCAGCCCCAAGGGTTCCTGGTCAGTTCAGTTCCAAAGCATTTATTTGCCAGGCACTGAGAATACAAAGACCATATAAGACCTGGTGTTCAGTGTCAAACAGCTCAGAGCCTCTGATTCTTTCACAGCTTCAGCTTTAGAAGGGTAAAGGGGGTAGGACATCTGGGCACCTTCTCTGAGCAAGGTTGAGCAGGGCTTCTGCAATGCTAAGGCTGCCCCAGTTGGTCAGAAGCTTCAGAAATTTGAATGGTCCCAAAGTGGAGTCTCTAGAAGTAAACACACTTGGCTGTCCAGTCTCTTGCGACCTGTTTGCTTTCTATACTGGTTAATGAATGTGTTGGCCATAATGGGAAAGTTGAAATGCCTCAGCCATGAAAGAGAGAAGTTGGGTTAACCACAGAGGCTGATTACCCTGGCTCTTTATGAGTTTGCCCTGGGAACCTTACCACTTTTAACTGGTGTTCGTCAGGCACTAATCTATGCATAGGCTTTTCCTGCAGTACAACAAAAAGAAATAACTTTTACTGTCAGACATATAATTAAAACTGCAACATACTTAGATCACAACCCTATTATTTACTTGGAGGCCATTAGGAAAATGTCACAAACCATTTTGCTGTACTGACAGACCTGTATTCAAGGTAACTCTTAGAACCAGTGTAGCAGCCACATTTTATAAAACTCCACTAATGATAAATTTACCCATTTAGATCTATCTTATTAATCAATTCTCTTCCTACTGGATCTATCTTATTAATCCATTGCTCTTCCTTCCTAAGAGAAAACAGAGGACTTTTTCCTTTGGTGCTAGAGCATAAATGAAGCCGGGCTAGAAGAATTTCCCAAAGGCCAAATGCATTAGTTCATTCCAGCTGCTAGAACAGGATATGATAGATTGAGTGGCTTATGAACAACAGAAGTTTGTGTCTCACACTTCTGGAGGCTGGAAAGTCCAAGATCAAGGCAAATTTGGTGGATGGTGAGGGCCCACTTCATGGTTCATACACAGATGGTCATCTTCTCACTATGTCCTCACATGTTGGAAGGGGGGGAGGGACCTCTCTGGGATCTCTTTTATAAGGGCACTAATCCCACTCATGAGGACTCTGCCCTTATGACCTTCCAAAGTCCCCACCCCCAGACACCATTACACTGGGTGTTAGGATTTAACCTGTGAATTTTTTGGTGGGCAGGAGGAACACAAACATTCCATTATGGCACCAAGGTATAATATAACAAAAGGGAAATAAACACTGAGAGAGACACAGATCTCGAGGTGGCCTACAAGCTACAGGCCGTCAATCATTACCTCGAAGTTCATTAAGCAGATAGTTCCTTGCCTACTCCTCACAGCTTTGTAAAGGCAGAGGCCATCTTTACACCCCGCAACTCAAAGGGGCATCCTCACATATCCTTCCTCATTCAAACCTCAAATGGAGTCCAGAGTTGATGCCCCTTCCCTCAGTCTTCTGAGTTCTGTTTCCTCTGGTAAAGATCAATCTCCTACCCAGATGTCTGTGGTCAGGAATGCTCACTTTAGTGGAGACCATACATACCCTACATATCTCAGCACAATCATGTCATTAAAATAGCACAAGCCAATATTTATTCAATGATGCACACATGGAAGAACAAGGGGTCTGTCTCTTATTCCAAAAGACACTGTAGGCAGAGGGACCTAAACTGTGAAGGTGTGAAACAACAGGGTAAGTTCAGGTATTGAAGATATTTTGGTGTGGCTGGTGAACATGGTGCATTTGGCAGAATTGCAAAAGGAGAGGTTGGACCCGCCCATCTGAAGAATCTGTGTACAAAACCAAAGTCATGATGGTCTGGCACTCCCCACACAAAACTATGTGCACCGATCCACTGGCTTTTTAATTTGGGATGTGAAATCTCAAAGATGGCAGAGAATCGGAGCCGTGCTTCCAGACCGTAAATCTATTTGTTAAAATACATTTGTTACCAATTAACTGGCACCCATTTCCTGATAGCAATGTGGGTGTGACATGTTTTCATTTTGGTGTTGATTCGATGATCTTATCAGTACTAGCAGGTTAGAAAATTGATTTATCTCCATTGAGATGTTTATTCAGGAATGTCTTTCTTCGTGTGTTTTTCAAACTCGAAACAAACACAGTGCCTAAAAATTTTGCAAATTTTTTTAAACGAAAGAGAACACTAGTTATCGAATTGTATCTCTTTTTTAAATGTACTATTTCTTTTCCTTTAAAAAAAAAAAAAACCTGCTAATTCTGTTTTGTTTTGTTTTTAGACAGAGTCTCACTCTGTCACCCAGACTGGAGTGCAGTGGTATGATCTTAGCTTATTGCAACCTCCACCTCCCGGGTTCAAGCAATTCTCCTGCCTCAGCCTCCCAAGTAGCTGGGATTACAGATGCCTGCCACCAAATCTGGCTAATTTTTGTATTTTTAGTAGAGGCAGTATTTTACCACGTTGGCCAAGCTGGTCTCAAACTCCTGACCTCGAGTGATCTGCCGGCCTTCAAGTGATCTGGCTTCCATAAGCGCTGGGATTACAGGTGTGAGCCCACGCATCCCCGCCTAATTCTATTTTTTATCACTCCTTTGCATCATCAAAATAGATAAAAGCATGAGCATTCCTTGATAGATCTTCATTTGTTAATTTTGTTTTCACAGCACAGCCACTCTCTTCCTGATGGAACCAGTACAGTTTTGTTTCATCGGCAGGTCCCACTGCTAGTTTGAAACTTGAGCTCCAAGCTGTCCACACATCTTCCTCTCCACAGCCTGCATCTTGGTGCACACTGGGGCTAATGCAGTTGTGGCCTTACTGCCTTCTCCCTTCTCCCCTTGGTCCATCCAGTCTTTTCTCCCTTCAGCAGTGAAGTGATCCATTTGAAATATAAATAGGTTCATATTCTCCCCTGCTGCAGAGGCTTCAATACTTTCCCATGAATTTCAAATATAATCCAGATGTTTTCCCAGGGTTTAGAGAGATGGGGGATCTAGCTCCTTTGCACTCCTTAGATTTCATCTTGGCCACTGTCCTCTTCGTCAGCTTTCCAAACAGATCTTTTGACAGTTCCAAAGACACTGCCTTCTTGGATAGGCCTCTTCCCATCTCGGATTTCTCTGCCTAGAACCTGCCCTCTCATCCCACAGCTGACTCCTAAGGCCACCTCTGCCACTTTCTCTTTTCCATTTGAGAACTCTTACATAGGACATGCATACTGGAAGGCATGGTGTATTGGGGGCCATCTCTGGAGACTAGCTACTACAGGAATCATGTTTTCCTTTTCCACTACTAAGACCTCAGTTCCTCTCTGCTCCTTTTTCAGTTCCCTGTGTCTCTGGTAGTTTGCCTAAACCTGCAAACATCACCTTCTTATCCATCAACATGAAGAATGTCCTACAATGGAATCGACCAGAGGGTCTTCAAGGAGTTAAAGTTACTTACACTGTGCAGTATTTCATGTAAGTTTCTTCTTTTCCTTTTGGCTAGCTTACAAACACAAGACTCAGACTCCTGTGAATTGTGCAAAGATAAACTATCTGTGGTATTAAATGTGTTTGAAAAAGAGAAAAGTTTTAGATGTTTCAGGTTAAGTTTTCTTGATGTTTTGTAAGGTTAAATGAGAAAACAGTTTCTTCATGGAGACAGAAGGGGGCTCAGGCAAGGGAATGTTCTTTAGACAGCGAAAAGAAGTTGGTCAAAACATTATCAGGTGGCAGAGCAAACAAAGCAGTCCATCATCTCTGAAATTTCTAAGCTGTTTGGAGTTATAGGCATCCTTAGACTCCCTAAAACCACGTGCACATTTTGTGCATTCAGCTGTTTTACTTAAAGATAGCAGTGAACAGACATTTCATCTGGCCCTCAAAACTCATTGCAAACAAGAAAGAATGCAAAACAGATTCAGAGAAACCAAGGAAATGGCCACAACTCCAACCACAAACTAGGAAGCATCTAAGCCAGATCCTGTGGAATCTGAAAGAAAACAGCTGCAGAAGCGGAAAGCAAACCTATACCTTCCCAACTCCAACTACAGGAAACGATTTCACAAAAATAAATGTCACAGTAGTAAGAGGCCCACTTAACAATCTGAGAGTGTGGAAATCTAAGGATTGCCACCACCAGAAATTAAGGTCCCGTGGAGCCCCAGTTGGGTTCCACAGAATGTCAGAGATGGAGGAGCTGAAATGGAAATCAGGCACACAGGACACGTTCATTGTGGAGGCCCTGTCCCAGCCCAGGGAGAAGTTGTGAGTCAGCAGGGACAGGAGGGAAAGGGAGGTGGCACTGGCTTGGGGGGGCAGCCCAGGACGGCTACAACATCAGCCTTCTGCAGCCCAAAACCTGAGGGCAGGCAGGCTTCCCAGCAAAGAGAATAACAGATTTGATGAGAGATTGTTTGATGGAAACAGAAGTTTAAAATTATGGAGAGCACTGGCCGGACGCAATAACTCTCACCTGTAATCCCAGCACTATAGGAGGCTAAGACTCATGAATCACTTGAGCTCATGAGTCCGAGACCAACCTGGGAAACATAACTAAACCCTGTCTCTACAAAAAATACGAAAATTAGCCAGTCATGAGGGTGCATGCCTGTAGTCCTATCTACTTGGGAGGCTGAGGTGGGAGGATGGCTTGAGCCGGGAGGTGGAGGTTGCAGTGAGCTGAGATCATGCCACTGCTCTCCAGCCTGGGTGATAAAGCCAGGTCTTATCTTAAAAAAAAAAAATTGTGGAGGCAAAAGTTCATTTTCTGAGCCCTATTCTTATCCATTTGCCTGTTCAACAAACAGCTGGCTCCACTCAAAGGGCAATAGTCCCAAAGGAACTAGCATAGCACCTATTCATAATTACTGGGAGGGGTAAAGAGGAAAAAAGAATACAGGTGTCCAGAAAGCTTTGCTAAGGAAGTAAGGAAGAATTAAAACAAATAACAGTCTGTAATTTTGTTAGAGTACATCAACAACAGGATATGTAAAGGTAAAGCTCAAAGAAAAACGGGGAAAGAAGAGATTCTAAGACAACAGGGAGAATTTTTTTTAAGGAAGTGTGCAGAGGTTAGGAATGTTGGAATATAAAAATACTGTATCAAGATGAAAACCCTGTTAGAGCTAAGTGATGGTAATGGTTGAACAGGTAATAAAGACTGTTTGGAACTGTGTATCATAAATGTGTGGTATGTCTAGAAAAAATTTGGTAAAAACAATAGCGAGACATATCCTGGTGAAGTTACTAGACTTTAAGAAAATTAAATGATTCATGCCCATTTTAGCAAAAGCAGAACTCAAGTTGGGAGAAAAGGGAAATTTCAATCTGGCAACACTCAACAGAATAAATACATCTTCTGAGGAAAAGACAGTTATGACCTGAGACTCTCACTAAGTTCAGTAGACTGGTGTTTGGAAGCAGGTGGAAACTCAGGAGATCACTTTCCTGAGACCTTCCTAGGGGGATGAGGTGGAGCACTAAGGATGACTTCCAGCTAACCGAGAGATAAAGACAACCCAAAAGAAGAACTTAGTGATGACAGAAAAGACTGGTAGCATGCATTGAATTCATCTAAGTGTAGAACTAAGACTAAATCGTGATGGAAATGTACTTATAGAAGTTTCTTTAAAATAATTTGAATTTAAATAATAATATAAGGTGGAAAAGGTGGGGGGAAAAACTATATACTAATTTTCATAGCCAGAAGCCATTAAAAGTGATCTAAAATGACAATATTTCATTATTTTAATAATTAACCTCAGTATTTTTCACAAACCATTTTCTTAATTTAAAAGCTCTTTTAGGACAAATGTCTCTTGTGGTGACAAACATTTGCACTTCAGCAGTTCCTTTAATTTCACTTCAATATCTTTTCTTCTATTAAAGTTCAAGGCACATTGAGTTGACTACTTTTATTAAAACCATATGTATGGTATAATCTAATTTTTGTCCATCTATTCTGCTCTCTGATCGTCCTTCTGTTTATACAGAAGCACAATGAGATATCCAGAATCATACACACCAAATGTTCCAGGGTAATGGGTTTTAGGGTGATTTGTTTCCCCTTTTAATTATACTTTCTGAATTGTTGGATTGTTTGAATTAAAAAACATTTACCATATTTTCAAAAACGAATCAAGTCAGTGTTGTCTTTGAAAAAAAAATTTCAGACCACTAAAGCCAGTGACAGACTTCAGCAGCGATTCACAGTGACCTCATTTATCTAGAAACTCATTCTCATTTCCAAGGAGTTTCTCAGGAACCAGTGTTAGAGGAAAGAAATCACTTTGCAAAGAGAAGTATCTCATGAGCATGTGCTTGCTTCCTTTTCCATTAGGTGGAGCAAAGAGCTTGCTCTGTCCTATGTTTTGTGTGATTCAGAAAGGGATTTTAAAAAAATAGGCAGAGTCATCACTCCTCTGTGTGAGCAGATACTTAGATTGTGCAACTTTTAAAAATAATATACTTTAAAAGAAGCTTGCCATGTCGGAGTTCTTACATGCCTGTGCACGTGAAAGATGGAAGGGAGTAGAGAGAGGGGCAGCATGTTTCACTGCCAGAGGGCTCCAAGCTCAGCTCTGCAGTCAGACAGTCCATAGTTCATAGCCAGGCTTTGGGCTTAGCTGGGTAAGTTACAGATCATACTTTTATACTTTTGAGTGAAGTTTGTTTCCAAGATGAAAATTTAACAAAAGTTTAAATTCTATCCACCAAAACAGTTTAATGCAAAAAATAGAATGTAGCACTAAAAACAGAAATTTTAGAGTCAAGGAAGAATGGTTCCAATCCCAGGTGTGCCTTCTACTAGTCATGTGAATTTGAGTGGATCCCATAATCTCCCTGAGCCTCAGCTTCCTCATCTGTAAAATGGGATGAAAATAAGAGTACCTACCCCCTAGTGTTGTTACAATAATTAGATGAGATAAAGTTTGTAAATCAGAGACCACTGAAGGCCCCACATGACTGTTTGCCATGCATGAGTGTTATTACTGGAGTATATGCTGAGTAATTCTGGTCATTATTCATTTATCTTGTTCAAAATCTTATAAAGAGCCTTTTTCTCCTGCAGCAGCATCTGTCACGGGAAGCTGCCCTGCCCTTGGCAGCGTAAGGAAGTTTGAAGAGGGAGGGCTCACATGGGCAATGGCAATAGTCTTCAAACCACAACTCAAGACTCTTTGATGAGTCGTGAAATGAATGTTGAGGGACATAACTAACATTAGTTTTAATGGAAAGGAATGGAATGGTGTGGAATAGAGTGGAACGAAAAATAACTGAATGCAAGGCATGTGGTAAAGTTTAAATATTTTCTTGTAAAATTTTTGTTTTAATATGTTAGATAGTTGTATATGTTGTGAGCTGAATCACAATGTGAAATGTGTTTTTTTCCCCTGTGGATCATGGTCAAAAAAATTGAAAGCCCCTAAGTAACAGTGATCACTTGGATGGAGAAGTTGGTCAGTAACATCTGGCTATGTTTCTGATGTCTTTGGTAGGTATGGTGCTTAGGAAATGGCAAACATTTACTTTTAGAATCTGTTGCCATATTCTGAAAAAAGATGGCAGCCATAAGCTTGGCAAGGCATGGACATATCCTCTTTCTCAAGACATACTCTTCCCTCGACCTTTATGATAATGTTTTTTTCTCACCCCCTCTTTAGCTGCAACTTCCAGGTCTTCTTCTATCCAACCCTTAAATCCTGATGCTACTGAAATTTTGTCCTAGACTTTGTTTTGTCTGCACAGATAATTTGTTCATGCCTGTGCCTTCAATGAGCAGTTTGGTGCCACTAACTCCAAAATCCCTACCTCCCCCTCACATGTCTCTCCTGAGCCCCTTTGCCCACTAGGCATCTGCATCGGGATATTTCTTACACACTCAGGCTCAAGACATCAACAGTGAACCTCTTGTCTTTCCCTCCTGCTATGCCTCCCCATCCATTTCCCAAATCTGCTCTGTCTCAGTGCTCTTTATCTTGGCAACTATCACCACTGTTCCACCCATCTACTCCAGACAGAAAGAGACAGCATCCTTAACATCTTCATTTCCTTCATCTGTTCTGTTACATGTTCTCTATCACCAAGTCCTATCTCCTAATATTTCTTGGTTTTGTCCTGCCCTTATTTATCCTACTGCCCCCATCCTTGTCCAAGTGACCTGCATCTTCCCCTGGACCACTGCATTGTCCTCTCAGCTGTTCCCTAGGCTGCCACTTGTAACCCGTCAGCTTTCCCATGCTCCCTCCCCTGTTCCTTTCACTGGCTTATCACATGTCACCTGAACTCTACACTTTGGTTTCTCTCACCTGAAAAGGGCTAAAAATATTGCCCCCATCCCTATTTGCTGTGGGAGTTCTGTTCTTAGTAAAGAAAAGGAAAATCAACGTGACCAACCTAGTCAATATCATCGTCACCATCATCACTATCATTATTGAAAATGCAGATTTTTGTATGCACTCCAGCCTCGTGTATTTTTCCTAGAATTCTTGATGCTTAGATTTTTATATGCTACAGGAACGTCAAGGTAATTTTTCTTCCAAAAAAAATGACAAACTCTTCTTAAAACAATCCATCAAACTGACCTCGTGTACATAGTAGACTAAAAACCTACATAGATAATTACTAGAAGAATTGATCATACAATATGTAAAAATTATACTGTAGCCAAAGAATAACAATAAAATACATGCTTTCAAAATGTACTATCCACATTATAATTCACAGAAAGAAAGGTGATTACAGAAACTCTGACTCATGTTCCTGACTGCTAATGAAAAAAATTGCCCACAGCAAAAGTGGATTCTTTTTTATCTCAATGACAGGCACTTTTGTTTTTCTGAAGAGAAGGTCTTCAGTTCCATTCAGTTTTATAAAAGACTGAGTTTTTTATTGTAAAGTATAGAGGGCACCTCATTATTAATTCAGCTTCTTTCTTAGCAGATATGGGCAAAAGAAATGGCTGAATAAATCAGAATGCAGAAATATCAGTAGGACGTACTGTGATCTTTCTGCTGAAACTTCTGACTACGAACACCAGTATTATGCCAAAGTTAAGGCCATTAGGGGAACAGAGTGTTCCAAATGGGCTGAAAGTGGACGGTTCTATCCTTTTTTAGAAAGTAAGTAATGCAATTATTGCAATTATCAGTTAAGCATATATTAATATCAAGTTTATCAGTCTCAGCCTCATAGACAGCCTTGCCCAGAGGAAGGTGCTCTGCTTGGCTCTATTCTGGACCAGTGGGTTGAGTGAGCAGGCCAAGGTCCTTAACTTTGCTGGCTCTGAGTCTCACCTTGATTGATTGATTGATTGATTGACTGCTTGATTGAGTGACTGTAGAGGCGGGGCCCTCATTACGTTACCAGGCTTGTCTGGAACTCCTGGGCTAATGCAATCTTCCCACCTCAGCCTCTCAACGTGTTAGAGTTACAGGCATGAGCCACTGCACCCAGCCTGAGTCTCATCTTTGAGTGAAAGGTTTAGCCAAGTGGTCTGTAAGATCTCTCCCAGATCTGAAATTGATACTAGATGACAATGATATCAAATTTTGACTTTGTCTTACTACTTAATAGAAGCTATGTAATTGGAGGAACAAAACTGACTTTATTTAGTGTGGGTTTATGGACTGTTACTGTCTCCACAAGATTGATTAAAGATTGTCCCGATGATCCCAACTGTGCCTTTTCTTGTATGAACTTGGTAGTGTGATGATGCAGTTTCCAAGTGTAACTCAGAACCAAGGCAACGTCTTCCTGGTATCTGCTTTTATAATGTTGCCATCCCGTGAGCTGTGGCTGACTCAGTCATGAAGGACCACTCAGGGCTGCCATAATGAGCTCTACAAGCGCTCCGTAAGTCTGGGAGCCCTCCCAGATCAGAGGTCAGAAAACTATCCTTGGGGCAAATCCAACAACCCCCTTTCTGTTTTTCTACTGGCCAAGAGTTACGAATGGAGTTTATATTTTTAAATAGTTTCTAAAACTCCAAGGAATATTTTGTGACATTGGAAAAGTACAGGAGTTTGAAATGTTGGTGTCTAATCATAAATAAAGTTTTATTGGGACACAAGCCACACTCATTTGTTTACATAGTTTCCTTAGACTGCTTTTGCATTACAAGAGTGGAGTAGTGCAACAGGGATCATATGGCCTGTAATACCTAAAATATTTACTGTCCAGACCTTTAGGATAAAAGTTTCCTGGTCTCTGTTCTAGATCATTCTAATCACATCTCTGATTTTCCACTTATCAAATCATGTTTTTGTCATTTATTGCCAGCCTTTAAAGTCACAGAAATGTTGCAAACATTTCTGATGGCATTAACCATCACCAGATACTGTTTATGCATGTGAATAAGGAAATATAACACTTGAATTTGCTGTTCTGACATTTTATCAGGCTGTGTGAAATGGTTTCAAGATTAGGCATAACTCAGGCCCACCTTAGTACATTTTGAGGCATCTCCTGTAAGAAGATGTCTTTTAGAGCTTTGATCCAAGTAGGATTATATGGTAGCTTTATCTAAGGTAATTTTTACATCTGAACATGATAATAACCTCTCTCTGCTTCTTTAAGCACAAATTGGCCCACCGGAGGTGGCACTGACTATGGGTGATAAGTCCATTTCTGTTGTCCTGACGGCTCCAAAGAAGTGGAAGAGAAATCCAGAAGACATTCCTATTTCCATGCAACAAATATACTCTAATCTGAAGTATAACGTGTCTGTGTCGAACACTGAATCAAATAGAACGGTAAGCCTGCAATGGAATGAGGTATAATATTCATGTACTACTCTGTAGCTAATGTGGGAGCCAACGGCTCTGACGCTTTGATTCTCTGCATGTGACTCTGGGAAGACGTGATATTCAAAAGATAGGCTGCACAAGATACAGTTGAAGCTGATACATAGAAATTTTACAGAACTAACTTCAGATCTTTACAGAAACTCTGTTAACAGGATATGGTGTTGCTATTGGAGTGTAGGAGATTGTGCACTTCACTTTGATGGAGAGCTTTCATTTGCAGTCTTTCTCTGAGAAGAAAAAAAAACATGTGAGCAAGGACCCAGGACAATGAATAAGAACTCTATCCATGTGTTGTTTAGAATTGTTCCCAGCATTGGTCCAGTTCCTGACAATGCTTTGCTGAGCTAAAGAAAAGAGCTTATTGAAACTGTTGCTGAAAAAGAAAAAGCTTATACTGATAGTAAAGGACTCAATGGTGGCTTGGTCTTTTATTTCCTTCTAGAGTTCTTTGTCTGGGGTGGTCCAAGAAATGTCTTGTTCTAACCAGTGTTTGCAATTCTCTGTCCTAGTGGTCCCAGTGTGTGACCAACCACACACTAGTGCTCACCTGGCTGGAGCCGAACACGCTGTACTGCGTCCATGTGGAGTCCTTTGTCCCGGGGCCCCCTCGCCGTGCTCGGCCTTCTGAGAAGCAGTGTGCCAGGACTTTGAAAGGTAAGCTTTAAAAAAATCTCCACTGGTCTAGGAAGGAGATCTGCTAAAACTAGAAGACAGAATGATGGTTTAAACAAGATTTTGACAAATCCATGTCTAACGGAAACAGCTTGAGGCAAAGGCAGAAATAGCTACCACCAGAAATGCATGGAGCAACCTAGGACTCTGCCATTGAGCTTGGCTGACATTCGGAAGTGTTCTCACCCCCTGGGAGAACTCATACAGTCCTGTGTCCGCTGCCAGCAATCTTCCCATGGTCCCTCCATTACCTGCTTTATGAAATAACAATGAAAAACTTTTACATATGGCTTTTTTCTTCTTTAAAATCATAATCAGGCTGGACGCAGTGGCCTACACCTGAAATCTCAGCACTTTGGGAGGCCAAGGAGGGAGGATGACTTGAGCCCAAGAGTTTAAGACCAGCCTGGGCAACATAATGAGACCTCATCTCTACAAAAAATAAAATAAACCAGGCATGGTAGTGCACACCTGTAGTCCTAGCTACTCGGGAGGCTGAGGTGGGAGGAACGCCTGAGCCCAGGAGAGGTTGCAGTGAGCCACGGTTGCATCACTGCACTCCAGCTTGGGCAACAGAGTGAAACCTTGTCTTGAAAAATTAAAAAATAAGGCCAGGCATGGTGGCTCACGCCTGTAATCCCAGCACTTTGGGAAGCTGACGGGGGCGGATCACCTGAGGTCGGGAGTCTGAGACCAGCCTGACCAACATAGAGAAACCCTGTCTGTACTAAAAAAACAAAATTAGCCGGGCATGGGGTCATATACCTATAATCCCAGTTACTTGGGAGGCTGAGGCAGGAGAATCGCTTGAACCCAGGAGGCAGAGGTTGCAGTGAGCCAAGATTACACCTGGGCAACAAGGATGAAACTCTATCTCAAATAAAAATTAAAAATAAAATCAGTATCAGTCTGATCAATAGAAGTTCTGTGGTCTCCAAGAACATCAGACAATTTTATCACTGGAAACAAAGCGTTATTCTAAAATCACTGTAAAGCAGAATTTATTTTTCACTTCCCCTGGGGAATACTAATTATAGGTGCTTCCAGTTGTGTTCAGGTGCCACTAGATTGACTGTGTGGGGGTCTGGGATCAGCAAATCAGTGATCACTTCTTTATCCTTACAGTTGCTTCTCTCTCTGTTTCCTTTTATTTTATCTCCTTCTCACATTTTCTAAACTGGGCTGCCAGGGAACCGTGGTTAGAGATGCCCATTCCTATGAGGAGATACAGAGTTGTGAGCTTGGCATTTGTTTAATTTTTCTGCCTTCGGAGTGAGAGGAGCTTGAATTCAGACCTTGAAAATATAAAGAAAATGAATCCTAAAGTTTGCCTGCATTGAAGGGCTCTTCATCCATTATTCTTCCGCTTCTTTTCCAAACAGCTGGGCTGGAGACCGGGGCCCATGACCTCCGCCACACGCCTTGGCCCTATCACCAGCCGTGAATAGGAACCCATAACCCCTGCTTTCCTCCTCCCTCAACCCTCCCACCTTTCAAGATGAAACCGTCCCAAAGTAAAGAAAGGGAACTTTGTGAGTACACGCAAAAAGTGCAAGGCTTTGCTTTTGACTCTGTCTTTATTATAGCTTTTCTTTTACAGTGAAGGAGTCTCTACCATATATCAAATGAAACTAAAATGCCAGGCAAAACAAAGCACATTGGAGAAATCATATTTGTATTTGGGAGAAGAGCTCTCTTTACTAACACCTTGATCAGTGCCAGCTGCTGGGGAATGAATTTCCAGTGGAAATCATTAACACAACTGGAGCAAAAGCAACAAAATGCAGATTAAATTCAAAACTTCTCAGTAAGCAGATGAAGCCCACTTTCTCACTAATATGAAAAAACTGGCCAAGTGCAGTGGTTCATGCCTGTAATACCAGCACTTTGAGAGGTTGAGGTGGGAGGATCACTTGAGTCCAGGAGTTCAAGACCAACCTGGGCAACATGGTGAAGCCCCATTGCCAAGTCTGACCTGCAGACTCTGGCCAAGCAACAGATGAAAGGAGTTCGTAGACACAAGTGTTTTGCCTGTGAGAGTGTGACTAGGGGACCCCATGGCTTACAGACCCCAAAGAGGGAGTCCAGCCATGCAGCCCCAATATGTTAGAGATGCTCATATTTATTTTAGAACTGATTTAATGACAAGGGTCTCAAGCAAACACCATTTGTGGGTAATTAACATTGCTGACCCCCCCGAGTAGAGAGCAGTCATGCCTGTGGATAATCAAAGATTGGTTTATGGAGAAATAGGTAAACAAATTTATCTAAATAAAGTCCTCTACATTCATTCCCTTGTTGTCTGCTCTTTGCTATTAGCTCAAGGTAAGAGGATTAGGCTGCCTTCAGCTGTAACCCTTACCCAATGCTTTTGCAAAAGCTTCTGGCCTTCCAAGAAGGTTTGCATCTTTCCTATAATTTTTCCCACCACCCTAACCGATCTCCTATACTCCATCACTACTAAAAATACAAAAATTAGCCAGGTATGGTAGCATACACCTTTAATCCAAGCTACTTGGAAAACTGAGATGGGAGGATCACCTGAGCCTGGGGAAGTTGAGGCTACAGTGAGCTGAGATTGTGCCACTGCACTCCAGCCTGGGCAACAGAGTGAGATCTTGTCTCAAAAAAAGAAAAAGAAAGAGCAATTAACAGAATAACAGTGCACCATTTCTGGTTCTGAACTCCTGCTATCCCAGCTGTTATATCACCAGAGATATCTTTCCAACACACTGTTGTGAGGACCTGCTTTCTGAATAATCAGTAGCACATTTATTGGGACTATTCTTTGAAACATATTTCTGCTCTTTAGTCCCCCATCCCTAAAATACAGGTACAGTTTATTGGGTTTGTTGTAGTAAACATGGGCTAGTGTATATGGAATGCCATCAGTCATTGTTATGATTCTTTTCAATTAGGACAGGCTCAATCCAGGGACCAGGGATTGTATTAAGAGGGTTAGACTGAGTTGTAGCTTAAAAGCAGGGCAGGTGGTGTTCTGACACCTGCAGCATCTGCACTGCAGCAGTGGCACGTCTCTGTGCAGAACCTGGCAATGAATGTGCTCCTTGGGAATTGTGCAGGGCAACAGGCCCACATACTGGACTTTTCTCACTAGCTATTGTTGACCACCTTCATCAGCCATGGCACATCTGTTTCCAGGCTTTCAACTGGATAGTTAACCAGATAGTGACTTTGCTGCTTTGTCTTGGGCCCAAGCATCAAGAGCATCCAACATTCTCCTGGATTAGAATGCTCCAGTCACACTCCTGCTGGTTTTGTTAGTGTGTAAGGAGTACACTTGGACTTTTGTCATTTGTGCTAAAGCTGCTCTTTTTCCTACTGCAGTATCAGTCAGGATTCTCCAGAGAAACAGAGGGAAAAGGATAGATATCGATGCAGATACTGATACATTTATTTGTTTAGAAATATTGATTTATTTTAAGGCATTGGTTCACAGGATTATAGAGGCTGGCAAGTCCAAATTTGTAGAATAGGCAGGCTGGAGACCCATGGAAGGGTTGATGTTTGCTGTTCACACCCAAAGGTAGGCTGCTGGCAGAATTCCCTGTTCTTTGGAGTCATCAAGACATTTTTTATTAAAGTCTTCAGTTGATTGCATGAGGCCCACCCACATTATAAATAGTAATCTGATTTACTGAAAAACCCACTGATTGAAATGTTAGTCTCCCATTAAAAAAAAAAAAAAAACTTTACAGAAAGCTCTAGAATAATGTTTACCCAAATATCTAGGTACTGTGGCCTAGCCAACTGGACATATAAAATTAACCATCACAACTTCCAAGTACACCATAGTGGCTTAACAAGTATGAGTTAGTCACAGTGAGCTCTAGTCATCACCAATATGGCCAGTACTGCTTTTATTAAAACTATTTCCCAGGTCTTTTCATTCTTCTACAGGCTTTTACTCATCATAAACCTACGGCACAGCAGGCCTGGGAAGGGAGTTAACTGCCATTCACACTGTACCCTATCCAGCCACCTCCCTACACACAACCTCAGGCTCCAGCCCTACCCAGAAAGTCCAGCCAACCAGTGCAAGAATGGTTCTGCTGCTTACATAAAAGGTGGCACCATGTACTCGTGTCCTCCAGTGAACATGCAGAAAGATTGAGTGCAACAGGTGGCGTGGAAAAGTGGGGCAATTTGACGGGATCTTCACAGGAGGGTTTTGTTGTTGGTTTGAAGTTCTGCAAGTTACCTGAATATCAAATACACTTTCAAATATAGGAACCAGCATGAATCTCATAGGCAGACATACGATGGTAGAATATGTGCTGACTTGGATGATTGATGTATTCTGAGTGTAAACATTTGAGGTGAGTTCAGATTCCTTCAGACTGTCTCTTGTCAGGGAGAGTAAGAATTCTGAGACCCCTTATAACATTTACCTTAAGCGTGTCAACATAGAGGTGAGAAAACTGAGTTCCCAAATGTAATAATCTGCCCAGAAGCTGCTTAACAATGCCAGTTTTTTCCGCATCATATCAAATCACAACTATCTAACCCCTTCTCCCCACTTCCCACCTTTTTTTTTTAACAGATCAATCATCAGAGTTCAAGGCTAAAGTCATCTTCTGGTATGTTTTGCCCATATCTGTTACCGTGTTTCTTTTTTCTGTGATGGGCTATTCCATCTACCGATATATCCACGTTGGCAAGAGAAACACCCAGCAAATTTGGTGAGTGCTTGGTGTGGCAGGGGTCTTTATTATAATAGCACACTTCCAGGAGGACAGAAGAAGAGGTTCTAGAACAGATACAGTTCCCTTTAAGGGCAGAGTGAATTTAAAGTTAAATAGCTAGTGAATTAAAAAACACTTTCTGGACTGGGCATGGTGGCTCCTGCCTGTAATGCCAGCACTTTGGGAGGCTGAGGCAGGCAGATCACTTGATGTCAGGAGTTCAAGACCAGCCTGGCCAACAGCATGAAACCCCATCTCTACTAAAAATGCAAAAATTATCTGAGTATGGTGATGCATGCCTATAATCCCAGCTACTCAGGAGGCTGAGGCAGGAGAATCACTTGAACCTGGGAGGCGAAGATTGCGGCAAGCCAAGACTGTGCCACTGCACTCCAGCCCGGGTGGCAGAATGAGACTCTGTCTCAAAAACAAACAAATGAACAAAAAACACCTTCTGGATTAGCTCACTAACAGAACGAAAGATAAAGGTTCCTTAGTTTTGAAAAGATTTTCTATTTAATGACCAGATTATACAAGGTCCTGGGGTGAACAGATAAGTTCAGTCATGATCCCTGCCCTTCTAGAAGTTCAAACCTAGTCAGGGACTAGAATTTCAAAATCATACGTGAAGACTAAGATGAGAGCAGGCACTGGGAACTCTGGGGGTACAAGGAGGGCCCCAAAATCCCACATGGGGGCTCAGCTCTCATGCCAGGGCTTGGTTATGAGAGGTGAGTAGGAGTCAGGATCCATAGTGCAGGCAGAAGAAACAGCAAAGGGAAAGGTGGGTGGATGTGTGGAAACTGCCTGACATCACTAAACCAGGAGGCTCCGGATGAGATGCTAGAGAAGATGAGACTGAAGAGTGGGAGGTGGATCCAAGTAAGGGGAGAACTGGGATGCTGTTCTAAGGAGCTCGGCCTCATTCTCCCGGAAAGAGAAATCTCCATAGGGTTTTAAGTCAGGAGCGTCAGAGTCCATATCATGGTTTAGATCTGTCCAGATATTAGTTCTGGGACAACCTGGAGGGAAGTAAGACTAGAAACAAGAGAAACACCCAGGGAGCTGTGGCTTTGTCCCGGGGAGAGAAGATTCAAGTCTAACAGACGAGAGCAGGATATCAGGCTAGAGAGAAAGACGTTGAATAGAAGCACACTTAGGAGGAACATGGCCAGGACTTAATCCTTCACAATAAGGAGAAGAAAGAATAAACTCAGGGAGGTGCAACCATGTGCTGAAGGGTTCTGAAGGGCTGAGCATATTTTTGACAATCAAAACTATTTTCTTGGGAACTATTAAACGATGTATTCACATGTACCTGATAACATACCTTGGTTCCTGTTAGTTCCATTTCTAAGTTTTTCTATGATTCTCCCCTGCATTCAGGTTTCAGAGATGGCTTCTTAATGGCTTTGGGAGACCTTTTCTGGAAGGAACATTCACAGGAGAATTGACCGCCTGTGATTTTGTCGAAACTTAAAATGTAAAAGAATGAAGCTAAAGGTTCTGTTTTGTAAAGTTAAATGAAGTCACATGCTAGAGTGACAATGAGGATTGTAACTCATGCTCTCTTAGGTAACAGGCATCTTTTATGATACCCACAGCAATATTTTAAGGTCATCTGAGCTTCCCTGACATGATATAGAGTGTTTCTGTCTGCCATAAACTGGCAGATGAATTTCCTTTTCGGCCCTATTATAGCATGATAAGAATGGTGTAAGGGGTAAAAACCATCCCTGCTCATATATTTCCCTCCCTTTCTACCTCCAGTTCTCATGCCTGTCTGCATTTCAAACATATCCAAAAACAGGGCAGGCAGCCAAGGTAACCACAGCTTATTAACAAGTACATAGCAAACTATAAATAAAACAATGTCACAAACTCTGCCATACTCAGTCTTTGCTGCTCTTCATGTGGCTGAGATTCTGACTTTACAGAAAGTAAAAAAGGTCAAGAAATGAATTAGCTCTCCTGCCAGTTAGAAGAGGGGCACCAGTGCCCCAAGCCCCAGCCTCGGACTGGAGAAATAACCACCCAGTGAACCACTTCTTTTCCATGTGCCTTCTGCGTGTCTTTATATAGTCTCTTTAAGCCTCTACTCCCAATGAGTGAGATTTTCTGTATATTGCAAGCATAACTTTCATTTACATGAGTTGGTAAGAGTAGGTCTTTATAACTACCTGGTGACAAGATATTCTACCTAACAGCTGTTTTTAATGTCTCTCTAAAGTGAAAAGGTGAAAACCATTCTCTTTTCTCTTTATAGATTTTGATTTATGGAAATGAATTTGACAAAAGATTCTTTATGCCAGCTGAAAAAATCGTGATTAACTTTATCACCCTCAGTATCTCGGAGGATTCTAAAATTTCTCATCAGGATACGAGTTTGCTGGGAAAAGCAGTGATGTATCCAGCCTTAAATAATCCTCAGCCCAGCAGGAACCTGGAACCCCCTCAGCAGGAAGAGGAGGTGAAACATTTAGGATATGCTTCGCATTTGATGGAAATTTTTTGTGACTCTGAAGAAAACACGGAAGGTACTTCCCTCACCCAGGAAGAGTCCGTCAGCAGAACAATATCCCCAGATAAAACAGTCATTGAATATGAATATGATGTAAGAACCATTGACATCTGTGCAGGGCCTGAAGAGCAGGAGCTCAGTTTGCAGGAGGAGGTGTCCAGGCAAGGAAGATTATTTGACTCGCATGCAGCGCTGACAGTCTTGGGTCTGCAAACATTGCAGTACTCATACAGCCCTCAGCTCCAAGACTTAGACCCTCTGGCACGGGAGCACACAGATTCGGAGGAGAGTCCAGAGGAAGAGCCATCAACAACCCTGGTTGACTGGGACCCCCAAACTGGCAAGCTGTGTATCCCTTCATTGTCTAGCTTTGACCAGGACTCAGAGGGCTGCGAGCCTTCTGAGGGGGATGGGCTCTGGGAGGAGGGCCTTCTGTCTAGACTCTATGAGGTGCTGGCTCCAGACAGGCCGCCAGGAGAAAATGAAACCTATCTCATGCAATTCATGGAGGAATGGGGGTTATATGTACAGATGGAAAACTGATGACAACACTTCCTTTTGCCAGACTCCTTCTTTGCAAACAAGTGAGTTACCCCTTTGATCCCAGCAATAAAGTACCTGGGATAAAAGATGTTTTTTCCAATAAAGTACCTGGGATAAAAGATGTTTTCTCAGTGTCTGTGAGAATTACTTATTTCTTTTCTGTATTCTCATAGCATGTATTTGGTTGGTTCACGCATGTAGGTCTCTTAACAATGGTGGCGGGTGTCCAGAGTGCAGGAGCTAGCCTGTTTCCTTATGCAGAGGAAGCAGTCCATAAATGTTTGCCAGACTGGGGTGCAGAATTTATTCAGGTGGGCATACTCTGGCCTCTTTGTTTATTATTTTCAAACAAACACACTTCTGCGATTATTTTCTGGGTATGTCCCATGTGTACATAGCACTGTAAAAAATATTTCCCAAAGATTATTCATTTTATAAATACTACTTTTTCAGAATTGGGTTTATTGGGAGCTGGAAGAGATACTTAAAACAAGCACATACCACTAGGTAGGTGGTAAGTTGGTCACATGTGAAAACCTCAGCTATCATCATGATTCATATTTAGAATGAATAAATCAGGCACAGACCTTCATGATATCACACACTCTTGGTTGCTTTAAGAGGCTGTCATTAGTACTTTATGAGTAGTTCTGGAATATAAACATAAATAAGTATTCTTTTGTAGTGTGTCCTCTCAATAATTTAGTAGGGGCTTATTGTCTCTCAAAACTAACCTAAAAGAAAATGGCACATTTTATAATAGAATATTACATTTATTTCTGGAAATGTGTTTTCAAAAAGATATTTACGTAGTCTATAACTAGGAAGTGTTCAATAAAGCACTGTGTTACTATGTTACTATTAGAATATCAAACATTAGAATAGGCAGTGATTCAAAGACTCTTTGGAATATCTATGAATGAATATCCTCTATTCTTCTTAAAACTCATAAATAAATATAGAACACACAAGCGAAATAAGTTAAATGACTATGTAAGGGAGAGTTTATTAAAATTTGACATAATTTACTGTGGGAACTAAACTGTGCCATAAAACAATACATTTCTAGTTCAATTCCAGTAACTGTTCTCATCTCCTTTACCACTTGTTAAGAAAGTTAAATTCTTCAGTCATGCTGCTTTGAAATGGAACAAAATCTATTAAGTTGAACCATATATAATTGTTGATATTTGGCTATTTTTTTTTTTTTTTTTTTTTTTGAGACAGAGTCTCACTCCGCCACCAGGCGCCAGGCTGGAGTGCAGTGGCGCGACCTCGGCTCACTGCAACCTCCGCCGCCCGGGTTCAAGCAATTCTCCTGCCTCAGCCTCCCAAGTAGCTGGGACTACAGGCGCGTGCCACCACGCCCAGCTAATTTTTTTGTATTTTTAGTAGAGACGGGGTTTCACCATGTTGACCAGGATGGTCTCGATCTCTTGACCTAGTGATCCGCCCGCCTCGGCCTCCCAAAGTGCTGGGATTACAGGCGTGAGCCACCGCGCCCGGCCGATATTTGGCTATTTTTAATCTGACAAACAGAAACTTCATATGGTTTGCCTTAATATGTATTTGTTTTAATCATGAAGTCATAATCCATTCATGCTCTTTCAAGAATACAGATATCACTCGTATTTCCTTATTGATATTTTTGGTACAAGCAGACAACCCTGGTAGGAGAGATGGATTCTGGGGTCATGACTTTTTGTGATTGTCCACAAATGCAAACAGTTTCAGATCTAATGGTTTAATTTAGAGCGTAATTATATTAATCAGAGTGTTCTGTTCTTCTCAGTCTTTATAGAAACGATCCTGCTGGTTTAGGAAAACAAATGTATTTCACTAACTGTAAAAGTAGTTCAAAAGTGAGAAAGAATGAATTGTTATTAAGAGCAAAAGAAAAAATAAAATGACTGATATAGTTCTACTATTAATTCCCTTCACAAAATATTTTCTAAGCACCTGCCATGTCCTTCAGTATCCTCATCTGTGAAATAGAAATAAGAGCTGCATTAGGATTGTTTTGAGGATTAAAAGAGTTGAACTGTAGATGGTACTTAGACCTGTGCTGGGCACATAGTGAGTGCTCCGTTAAGTGTTTGTCATTGTCATCATTAACTGCCAGGTCCCATTATTAACTGCCAGAAAGAAAAGCCATTTAGACATACAACTATAGTGATTCCAAGACAGACCTTGTCTAACTCTGTTTTTCTTACCTGAGAGTAAATAGTAATTTGCTTCCTACTTTGTGCTCTCAGATTGAAATCGTTCAGTGGTTTAGCCACATTATCTGGCTTTGTAAAAGGGGAATCTAGTTCTGAGTTGCTTTTACATCTCTTGTTATTCCAAGCATGTCAGAAATATTGAGCATTCTCTAATTTTTCTACTTCAGTTCTTTGAAACATATGTATATATTGAATCTCTCTATATACACACACACATTCAAACATGAGCATACAGTAGATATTTCTCGTGGGGGTGGTGACATCTTCTTAGATGCGGTATATCTGTGTGGGAGGCAGCTGTCATGCGTCCTGTTCCTTCTGTGGCCAGGTCTCACCATCTCCAAGAAGCCACCCTCTGGTCCGCTTGAGATTCCATCTCTGTGCCTGAGGTTAGAGATGACAAGTTGAAGTTTCAGATTCTGACAAGTACAGTTGGCCCTCTGTATCTGTGGGTTCAGCATCCATGGATTCAACCAATAGCAAATCAAACATTCATTTAAAAAAAAGTCCACAAAGTTCCAAAAAGTGAACTTTGAATTTGCATCACACCGAGTACTACATTGAATGCATTTAAGTGAAGTGATGTCTAGGCCTATTGGGCATTACAAGCAATCTAGAGATGATGTAAAGTATGTGGGAGAATGTGTGCAGTTTATCTACACCATTTTATATCATGGACTTGAGCGTCTGTGGATTTTGGTATCCTCAGATACCAGATCCCCAGTGAATACCAAGGAACAACTATACTGTTCATCCTATCCCTGGTTATTCCCAGGATTTTATATACCACTTGCACATTAGTTAAGTTTTCCTTATCTAATAGAAATAAAAAAATACCTATTAGCAGCTCCATTGGCACACCCCATAAATCCTAAACATCTGGTGAAGGAAAATACCACCGCTACAAAGTGAGTGACACATAGTGCCACGTCTTGCTATCAAGAAGGAAGTGGCGAAGTGCACTTGTCACTGGAGCCCATAACATGAGAAAGATCTGGTGCCCTTCATGCTGAGTCCAACTGGACGGAAATCAGTGCAGAGAAAAACTATTTGTACAGCCCAGACAGAGCACAAGACCGCCAGCGTGGTAAATCTAATGAGAACATTAAACAGGATTGTTTGTCATGGACGGGTACCGCTGGGTCATTAATCAAGTTATTTCCGGCCCACACATTACCACCCCCACATCTTGCAGATTAATTTTTGCTAAATTATCTTAGAAGAACTTTATTTCCTTTTTAATTCCCCACATGACATCTTCCATAAACCTTCTATCTACTGATTTTTTTCAAAGATTTTGCTCAAAAGCATATACCTCTAATTTTTAAAATAAATAGTCCTATGGTTATGGGTAATTTAATAATAGCTCTTATTTTTATTGTAGAAGGCATATATTGAGATATAAGTATACATGTTCATTGTAGAGTACCTAGAAATAAATGGGGAGACAAAGGAAAATTATCCGTAATTCTCTCACCCAGATTTAACCACCATAAACTTATTTGAATAGAGAAAGGATTTTCAACTGGAGGAAGTTTGGTTCCCCAGGTGACATGTGGCAATGTCTAGAGACATTTTTGATTGTCACCACTCAGGAGGAGGCTGCTGCTGGCATGTAGTGGGGCAAGGCCAGGAATAAATACTGCTAAACATCCTACCATAACAAAGAGTTATCCAGCCCAAAATGCCAATAATGCCTCAGTTAATAAACCTTGGTATAGGACTTCCTGGATACTTTCATTGCATGTATGCAAACGTTTTTGCCAAAAGTGGGGATTATATTGGATTCTTTTGTAACTTGCTCCTTTCACTCAAAAATATGTAGCTATCTGATTTTAACTACAGATTAAGTTTATGATGCACCAACCTTATTCAAGCTAGAACATTTGAAACAGCAGATTGGGAATTATTTTTTCAAACATAATGCTTTAAAATAGTTTTAGGCTGGGCATGGTGGCTCACGCCTGTGATCTCAGCACTTTGGGAGGCCGAAGTGGGCAGATCACTTGAGCTCAGGAGTTTGAGATCAACCTGGCCAACATGGTGAAACCCTGTCTCTACTGAAAATACAAAAATTAGCCAGGCGTGGTGGTGCATGCCTGTAATCCCAACTACTCAGGAGGCTGAGGCAGGAGAACTGCTTGAACCCAGGAGGTGGAGGTTTCAGTGAGCCAAGATGGCACCACTGCACTCCAGCTGGGGCGACAGAGTGGGACTTCATCTCAAAAATAAAATAAACAGAGTTAGCCAAGCAATAACCAAAAATACTGTGAGTCCTTTAAAGATAACTGACCCTCTCCAAAACACTATTTCCTAAAAATTACTACCTCTCCAAAGTGGCTGGTTGACTATTATGGTCATGTATCGCCCTTTATTGGAGTGCTTAGTTCCTACTACCACTTCTCCCAAGCCCTCGGTCCTCAGTGACATGTGCTTGAAGGCAGCCTTGGTCATACAGGCCATTACCGTGACCATTTCAGCAGGACTGATGTTCCTCCAGCCTCCTTGTCCTGTTTGGTGGTTACAAAACTTCAGTCCTACTAGTTTTAATCTTTAACAGATTTTCCAGTTAGTTTTCACTTCCAGTTTTCATGCCGGTGAGTTAAGGTTCTTTCAGCATTGCTACATGCAAGACTCCCTTGAGGGAGGGGGTGAGGGCTAGTGTGTTAGGTTGTTGGGCGGTGCTTTTTGTTGTGCTTGTGTTGATGGGTGGAGGCTCCTTCTGTCCCAAGGAACTGAAGCTCTGGCTCCTTGCTACAACTGAAAGCAGATGAGGCATTTTCTTCCTTCTCCTCAAGAGATCTCCTTAGATTTCTCAATCTGTCATTTTCTGGATTAGATGGTACTAGGAGGCTTTTCACCAACTCAGAAGATGGACATATGCCTCATGTTTATGTTTTTATGCACAGGCCACTGAGACGGATGAACACTGATGGGGATAAATACCATTGGTTATTTGCCTGTTCCTGGAACTCACTTTTGAGGGGCATATGAATTAGATTCTGTTCTTAAAGTTCTCATATAGTTAAAATTACTTACATATTATTCTTTCTACTCAGGCCAGCCCATTCTTTCCCATTCTGAAATTGGTTTGAAAAGCAAAAACATTAGGATATTTGATATGAGAGGGAAAAAATAATAGAGATTTTAACCTCAAGCCCCCAAAAATGAGGTGTGGTGTATTGGATCTCTATTAAATTTGTTGACTTTGTGCTTTAAAAAGAATTTGCCAGCATTGGATTAACAAAAGGATAGACGGACAAATGGAAACACACCTTAGAACTTTTCAAATTGACTTATTGAGGGATTGATTGGCCAAGAAGAATCAGTATGAGGTATTGATCGCAAAGATAGACTCTTGAAGCTGAGATGCTTGGTCTCTATAGCTTCCTAGGTTTGTCACCTCAGGCAACTTATTTAACCTCTTGGAGCAAATTCCCACATCAGTGAAATGAGGATGATAATTTTTCATGCCTCAGAGGACTGCAGGGGATTTAAATAAATCAATATACTTGAAGCGCTTAAAACAGTGCCTGACCCAAAATAAGCGCTCAATAAGTGTCAGCAATAAAAACATCACCAGAAGCACATATAGAGACGTTCCTAGAAGCATTGTTCATTTTTTTTTAATCTGCAAAGAACACAAAGGCTTATCAGCAGGAGAAATCTTCAAAAATAAACTACAACTTCACAGAATAACATTAATGAATCTCACAAACATAATATTGAGCAAAAAGAGTGATTGCTAAAAGAACACAGAGAGGATAATTCCACTTGTATAAAATTCCCAAACATAGAAAACTAAACACTATATTGTTCAGGGATACATATAGATGTGGTAAGACAAGGAAATGACTAAAAGTTTGAGACTGTGCTTCCCCCTTGGGAACCAAAAACAGAGCTCACGTTGGAATTGGTAATGATCTCCTTAAATGGTGGTGAAAACTAGAGTTTTCCTTTGGTATTCTTCTTTAGACTGGGCACGTATAGTATACATACACTAATGTATGTATATTTAATTAAGCAAGAAAACAGTGGAAACCAAAAGCCCCTGAATTTTAGTGTCATACTCATGGGTTCCATAATCAGTATTAGCTTGGTGACATTGGTCAAGGCACTTGAAATTATGAGGGCTGTCATACATTTTCCCTTGGAATTCATAAACAAGTATATTAACGGTCCTATTCTGTTTCTAAAACTTCTTAGTTTGCAAACTTTTTACTAGGCCTAAAATTCTCAACAGGAAAGAGCTGTTGACAGATTATTTTAGATTCTAAGTAGAAGGGCATGAGCTTAAAACCTTAGCTTTAGGCCTGGTGCAGCAGCTCACGCCTGTAATCCCAGCACTTTGGGAGGCCGAGGCAGGCCAATCACCTGAGGTCTGGAGTTCGAGACCAGCCTGACCAACATGGAGAAACCCCATCTCTGCTAAAAATACAAAATTAGCTGGGCGTGATAGCACATGCCTGTAATCCCAGCTACTCGGGAGGCTGAGGCAGGAGAATCTCTTGAACCCAGGAGGTGGAGGTTGTGGTGAGCAGAGATCGCGCCATTGCACTCCAGCCCGGGCAACAAGTGCAAAACTCCATCTCAAAAAAAAGAAAAAAATCTTAGCTTTACTGAGAACAGTCATTATTCAAAAGAAACAAATACCTGAACTCTGATGGGAAATGGGGACGAGTGATTCCCACAAACTTCTGAAGTGCAAGCACCTTTTTCTTACAGGTAATAATGCATTAATAAGTAATAAGATCTCAGGCAGGCAAACAGCCTGTCCCACTGATTAAAATTACATAGTGTAAACAAATCCATTTTTTAAGAAGCAGCTAATAGTTTATCTCTGTTAGCTGATTTTAGCATGCAGGGACGAAGGGTTAGGATTTTCAAACACTCTGCCTTTACACTTCAGCTGACTGTTCCTTTCTGTAATAACCTTGCCTTGGTTACGATCGCTTAGTGACCATTAGCAAATAGAGTGTGTTTGCTTTTCCTAAAGCCCATGTTTCCTGCCAGCTTGCTGCCACCAGCTTCCAAAATGAAATATTGTGAAATTACAAATTTAAACAACACCTTCAGATAGAAACATCTTTAATCCAGGCATAATGAGGAACTTTAAACATTTAACTTCTGGGAGAAAAAAAGGGCATAAACAGAACCATAGGTAAGATATTCGTACAAACAGAATTATAATTAAGTATAATTAAGGTGTTTCTTGGCTGAGCACAGGGGCTCATGCCTGTAATCCTAGCACTTTGGGAGGTCCAAGGTGGGAAGATCACTTGAGCCCAGGAATTGGAGACCAGCCTGGGCAACTAACAAGACCCTGTCTCTACTTAAAATTCAAAAACATTAACTGGGTATAGTGGCGAGTATCTGCGATCCCAGCTACTCAAGAGGCTGAGGCGGCAGGATGGCTTGAGCCCAGGAGCAAGGCTGCAGTGAGCCATGATCATGCCATTGCATTCTAACCTGGGCAGCAGAGCAAGACCGTGTCTCGGAAAAAAAAAAAATGTTTCTTATTAGCAACCCACGTCAACTAAACCCTTAGCTCAAGCCAGTCGCGTTGTGTTCATTTTGAGCAGCACATTTAACGAGCACTTTAGCCAACCAGAAAACAACTTTAAAAAGTCTAGAAGCCAAGACTTAAGGGGAAGTCCGAAGAGAAAGAATCCAGGACTTAGTGAACCCCTGATAACCATATGCAAAAGACTTTCTTGCAAATAAGGACATTACATATATATGTCTGTTGTTTCGGAGAACGAATTATGACACATATTTGGGAGTCTCTGGAAGGCAGAGTTCAGTTCGATAATTAAGTGGCAGTTCTGAGGTATTGAGTTTCCTGTCACTGGAAAGGTTCAAGAACAGGCTGGTTTCTGCTACAGCTTTTGTAGACAGATTCCTCCACAGGGTTGGGAGTTGGGTTAGATGGTCTCTAAAGTCCCTTTCACTTCTAAATGCCTAAAAGGAAGTATGAGAAAACGATATTTGAAATCATTTTTCTTTCCTCCTTTTTCTTCCGTGCAATTGACTAGCTTGCAACTCATTCTGTGTTTTCCATATACTGCCATAGACTTGCCCTTTGTGTACATCAAAGGGGAGCCAAGTAATACTCATCTGACATGGTCTGGCTGTGTCCCCTGTCCCCATTCAAATATCAACTTCAATTTTATCTTCCAGAATTCCCATGTGTTGTGGGAGGGACCCAGGGGGAGGTAATTGAATTATGGGGGCTGGTCTTTTCCGTGCTATTCTTGTGATAGTGAATAAGTCTCATGAGATCTGATGGGTTTACAGGAGTTTCCGCTTTTGCTTCTCCTCATTTTTCTCTTGCCACCGCCATGTAAGAAGTGTCTTTCACCTCTTGCCATGATTCTGAGGCCTTCCCAGCCATGTGGAACTATAGGTCCAATTAAACCTCTTTTTGTTCCCAGTTTCGGGGATGTCTTTACCAGCAGTGTTAAAACAGCCAAATATACCATCCCTGAATGGGACACACAGGAGCCCAGAAGTTCCCACCTGAGGACTCAGCACCAGACTGACAACTCTGAGCTCTCATCCTTACAAAAACTGAGTTCAAGTCTAGAAATGTCATCTTCCCCCTCTCCCTTTTTCATGGCCATAATGCTTAGGCAAGTCCCTTTTACTTCCTTTTTTTTTTCCTTAGTGAAGTTTTTGGGTTGCCAGAAAAGGAAATGCTGTATAAATAAGGCTCAAAAGCTAACTTGTTTCCATAAATCTCTTTCTGACTCCTAGACCAGGACTGGACATTATTAGAACAACTATGCATCAGAGAGGTGTAAATAAACGTTAGGTTTACACTTTTAAAACATTGCCTATTATCACATTTCAATCAAAATAAATATTATCTGGTCATATATCAGTTGCTCAGAAAACCCCAGAGGCAATTGTCATTAGAATGGAGTTTTCTTTGCTGGAAGTATCAAAGCATGTTCTTAAATATAACTTAGCCAATATCTCATTTCTTACTGCACTTAATTTCTCAGGTTTGCCTAAATCTAAGAAATATTATTGCACTTTTTTGTTAAATAGAAGAAGTGAAAGTAAAGTCAAAAGAGGTAGGAGGGGAAAGGAAATGTCTTTGTATCCCCATCACACCTAGCTCAAAACTGTGATGAGCAAACAAGTACACGGAAAGCTTGAGAAAGACACTGAGGCCTAGAAGTGCATGCTGTCGTTAGCTGGGAAAGAAATGAGAATAACTAAAATTATTCACATAGTAATACATCACCTGACTTCTAGAATATAAACTCCATGAAGGCAGAGATTTTGTTTTGTTTTTCACTGATATGTCCTCATTATCTAAAACAGTACTGATCATATAGTAGTTGCTCAATGAAATATTTGCTGATAGAACATTTGAATAAAGGAATCTTTAAAATTACATTAGTTTGTCCTCAAAAATAGATCCACACAATAGTTATCTTTGACAAAGGCCCAAAGGTAACTCAATGGAGAAAGGGTTGAACATTCAACAAATGGTGCTGGAACAATTGGATAATGCCAAAAAAAAAAAAATCTGGACAAAGACCTACCTTTCACAAAAAAATTAACTCAAAATGGATCATAGACTAAATGTGAAATTCAAAACTATAAAACTTCCCAAAGAAAAACGTATAGCAGAAAATCTAAGTGATCTTGGGTTGGCAATGAGTTGTTAGTTACAACACCAAATACATAATTCAAAAGGGGTTCTGGCCAAAGGAAGAGCAATGCTCAGTCTCTGAGATGCACATGCACTTGTACTTTGAAGAGAAGGTCAGAAAGCAGGCAGCTGGTCAGAGAGAGGCAGGAGAAGCCTGGGAGAAGATCGGGCAGGAAGCAGACAGAGCCAGATCACAGAAGCCTGAAGTAAGGAGTTTAAGTCACACATTAATGGCAATGGGGAGCCACGAGAGAATTTTAAGCAGGAGACTGATATGACTTGATATAGTCAATAAATGTCTATTCAACCTGAATCTGAATGACTCTGACGGTGGATCAGTGGGCACCTTCAACTTTAAAAGAGAGAATATAGAAGAAGAAAATGAATTCTTTTGTTTGGGAGGTGGGGTTGGTTTTGGTTTTTATTTTTATTTGTTTTTGTTTTGCTGGGAGTTTGGAATAAAGCATTGGGTCTGGGGAATACTGACTTTAAGATACCTGCACTATTTTCATGGGAAGATGTCAAGGAATATATGGAAATACAAATCAAAAAACTGGGGAAAAGGATAGAGCTTAAGAATGAATCATTCTCATAAATAGAATCAGAGGACAAACTAGCTAAGGGAGAGCACAGACTACAAAGAAGGGAAGTCAAGAACAGAGCCATGCCTAGATTTGTAGGCATTTGAAGAGAAGGCAAAGGAAGGATGTTGAAAGACAGGAGGAAATGGGGAAATTATAAAGGTAACTTTGGCCAAGTTCCATATAGTCTCTAGTAAAGGAATAGAAAACCCAAAGTGAGAAATTTTCAGAGAGACTGTAAGAAAACTCAAGTCAGAGGAACTAATATGAAGAACCCCGTAAAGGCAATACTACAATCTGTATCAGCAAAATCAGTTCCCATTGAAGGGGGCAGATTGAAGCCATGAGTAAAATCTCTGGTCAAAATGAAATTGGGTCCCAGAAAATGTATTTTATAAAAATAATTGGGCATATGCACAAGAATATAATATGTTCACTGTATTTCCAATAGCAAATATTTTTCAGTGATCTGCATCTCAAATCATAAAGAATTAATTGAATTAATTTTATTACATCTGTATGGGTAAAATTAAGTAGCCATTAGAATAAAGAAAAACGTTCATGCTCTATTAAGCAGAAAAATGTTTTTAAAATGGAATGTATTACATTTTTATAAATATACATACATTTTTATAAATTCATATTTATAAATATGTACATATAAGTGCATTGTTTTTATTTCTGCTTACCTGTTTTCAGTTTTCATCATGGATATATATTACTTGTGACATTTTAAAAGTATTTTTTAAAGAAAAATGTGGAAATTCTATTATGAGCGCATTTACTCTGTTACTGGATCTACCCTCAGGATCAGAGAGGCCTCTAGGCTATTGTATCTTAAAGACCAAAGTCTCAAAGAAAAAGTAATTAGGATGGAATGGTGAGAATTCAATGAACAGTATCTTTCCAACGGTGTTATTAAGAACAGGCACAGCATATAAGCTCAGATGAGAACATTCAAAATGCATTTGAAACGAGGAAGTAAAACCCAATTAATACAGCTGAGGATGAATAATTCCATAAGATGTCTATCTAGCTGAAATTAAGGAACAATAAAACTAGTGTCAGTAAGGATAAAAGCTCTTCAACCCAGTCACAGAAAGAAGCTCATACAACCTGTGAACCATTACACTTTAATTTTAATTGTTTAAAAGAACCAAAGGAAACTCGGTAGCTGCAAGTGGTGTGTGAATTTTTTAAACATTTTAATACCGTTAGATAAGAAAACAGATGCTCATTTATGGAAGCCGTTTTTGTTTGTATAGAATCCGAAATACAAATGTGCAATTGTATAAGCAAATGTCTCAACCTTCAAGCTTGCCTTTTAAGTACTATTTGAGGCCCATGATATGTAGAACAAAAATCATTAAAGTTTCAAAGTTTACAAGGATTTTATAAACACCCTACATATCTGATGGGAGAGGGAGTTAGTAAACAAGTATTTCTGTGCCATATCTGTATTTTCAGGGAAAGTATGGAAGGCAACGCCTCAGAATTAAATTTTGGGAACCCCAGTAAAATTTCAGAAAAGCCCAGAATTGATCTCAGAATGCACACACTCGGCATGTGTTTTGCAGAGAAGGCTCGGGAGTTTCAGTGCGTTCATTGCCCTCTACTATGGAGCTGCTCAGTCCATCCTTGCATCCACAGCAAAGGGGCTTCCCTCTGCTCTGCTCTCGGGTTCGGAACCTGGAGCGAGTTCCCAAGGAGGGGCGCCCTGAGAGAGAGTGGGAAAGCATCGCGCATGCCTTTCCCCGCGGGCGCCTGCACATCAGCGCAGCCGAGGTGGGTGGGAAAGTGCAGGGGAGCAGAGCGGAGGGCGGCAGCGCACAGCAGTCAGGTCTTACTTGAAATGCTGCAGGCAATGCCAGACATTTACATCTAAAAATGGCTCAATCTGATCCCACGGTCTTGCCAGGAAAGTCTGTCATTTCTTCATGACCCTCCGCTGAGGGCCAGGACCAGTTCTTAACTGAGAACTTTGCGTTAGCAGCTCCCCTCCCCCATTGCGTTCAGAAACGGAGTAGGGTTACTCCTTGTGCCTGGTGCAGCCTTTTACTCGTCCTGCCAGGCTGCAGGCCACACCTTCCCGGGTGGCTTTGGACTGACTGCGTCCCTTCATAGTCACCATGGCCCCCGGTTGGAGGCAGCAAGGCCAGGGAGAGGTGCTGATGTCAGATATAGAGATTCCAAGTTTCTCTTCAAAGAATCAGTATGTCAGTATGTTCAGCTCTCTTATTCTTTAATTCTCTATTTTAAAGTTTAACTTCCTTGTAGTTTCAGTAAATAACCTTTTCCACCAGTTCTAATCAGTAGTTCACATCTGTCACACACACGCACACACGCACACACACACACACACACCTCAGTCTTGACTCATTCCAGTCACCTGCTCCGGTCACCTGCTTTGACCCCTGGTTACCTGCTCCGACCTGCCCAAAACCGTCCTTCCCACCAAACTACCCACTGCACCACTCCAGCTTGTACCCCCACCCTTTAAAATAGCCAATCAGAATCAGAGTCAACTGTTTCTCTAACCCTAGCCAATAGGTGAATGACACAGCAGTAGGGGCGACCTTTGTCAGGAATAAGTACCCCTTCCCCTCCCTTGTCCAGGTGTGCACTCCCCATTGTTCCATCTGTGAGCTCCACCCTTCTATAGAAGTAAATTGCCTTGCTAAGGAAATTTATATTCGAGTGCTACTTCTTTTGTGGCACGGAAAATTTTACATATAACGATGAGAATCCCATCCCTCCAGACGGTCTCCTCCGCATCTGCCTCCCCCTTACAGGGAGTCTTAGCCCCCATACCAGATAAATGCTTCCAGAGTGATCACTCCATAAAGAGGTGGCTGAAATGGAAGTAGCTCACCTCAGGTTCAAGTTTGCAGAAAATCACAGCTGCTGCAGGAAAATTCAAAAGAATTTTCACATACACAACCATGCCTCCTCTAGCAAAGGACGTAAATCTCCACCCAGAAGGCCCACTGCCCAGTTAATTTTAGTTCTAGCACCCATCCCCTGCACCATCATGTTCATCTTAATTCGAGATTTTGTAATGAGAACATCTGCTATTCAAGCTCACAAATTTGGCAATCTGATATAATAACATATCTTTCATATGCAAGAAGGAACTTTCTTGGGAGTGTTTTTGGAAGTTGGTTTTCCTTTTGCAATTTGATTATTTTGGTTTTTTTCCCTACTTCACAGCCAACTGAGATTTTAAAGCTGAGAAAATCCCAAGATGTATAAACCATGACTCACAGCTATTTGATAAAAGATAAAATTTCTCAGGCTTTAGCTTTGAAAATCAAATATTCAAATTTTAAAAAATTACTCCAATAGATGTTGGTGATAAAAATCATGAAAACAGTTTCTGAGAAGCCTCACAACACATCTAGACTGTTCTTTCCCCCCTGTTCAATTGTGACCTAATTCCGAGCTTTGCTTTTTAAGTGTGTCATGACTTAATTGTTTACAAATTGCCTCTCAAGCTTTTTTTCCAGCAGAAGCCCCTGAGGAACCTTCTAGGGGTCTAGAAGGTTTCATGGGACATTTTACTTCCTGAGGTCAGCCGGGAGCAGCCTCGTTTTCTTTAGGGTATGACAGTCCTTTTCCGGACCTGTCAGCATGCAGAGTGCCTATGGGGACAGAGGGCTGCTCTGGTGCCCTGAGGTGCCACCACTAGCCTCTCTCCACACCCCAGAGCCAGTCAGGAAGCTAATGGGTGTCTGCTGCTCTCAAAGCAGCTGAAAACCTGAAGAGATGGAAAGGCTGCTTGGCGGGCTCTGAAGATCTGATTCAATAAGACAACAATGTGGACTTTTCAATTCTTTTAAGAAAAATTCTTTTTGAAAGAAAAATATGTCTAGAGCCAACCATTATCTGCTCAAGGACCAAAGACATCTATAAATTTCCTCAGTTCTATCTTACACCCTTAAGGGAGATGACTAGAAAAGGTCAAGATGACCTAAATTGGTTTCTATAAATCCAGTAAAGACATTGTTATTAAGCATCTACTGTATTGGGGCCCTGGGGGCATAAGGATAAATACTGGGTGCCCTGCCCTCAAGGAACTTACAAAACCTCCTCCATATACTAGTCATTTAAGACAAGGTGTTTTCTTTGCCAGCAGAGAAAGTCACTACTAAACAAATTTCGTACTTCTCTGACCTTTGGTCAGTGATTCCCAAGTCTTCATTTAAAATGTCAGCTGTAATGAGGTGATGCCCTCTGGAGAGACTGGAGCCTCTAACTCTCTCTTGACAACAGCTGGAAGCCTAAGTGGCATCCTGGACTATTCCTTCTCAATCCATCATCTTGCAGTGCAAATTCTACCTCCTTCATCTTTCAAGTATTACACATTTCTGCATCCCCACTACCCCTGTCTTAGTTTGGGGTTTCAGATGTCTTACCTGAAATACTTGAAATGCATCTTAGCTTATATTCTGATTTAAGCTGAATCAGGCACTTAATCATTCTCCACACCATATTGTAATTGCCTTTTTATTTGTCAACCTTTCTGCTAGATTAGAAGCCCTTAAGGGAAGACACTGAGTCCTTAATCTCTGTATCCTGTGCACCTAGCACAGTCATAGGCTAATAGCTGGTATTCAGTCTACGCTAATTAAATGTATGTAAGAAAGGTACATGGACACACGTATTCATTGAATATCTCCAAATTGGTTCTACAGTTCCTCCTTTTCGGTTTCTCCCCTGAGGTCAATAATCACTCTCTATATTTTAGCAGCACCCTGTTATGCTAGTAATTTGTTGGTTTTAATCTGCTGTGGGTGGTAAACTGGATAATCAAAGTTATTTAGACAGTGAATAGTAAGGGCGACTAGGCTCTGACTGAGTCCCTCTTCTACAACTAATACAAATGAGCTTCAGTGAATTGATTTTGTGAAAACTGTTTCAGTGCCTTTGGGAACTTAGTTCCATTACTATATTCCAGATTGCAAAAGTTGCCCTTAAGTCTAGCTTCTAGGTAACGAAGGTGTTACTATATAAAATATTTTAGTAATCAATGATTTTAATTTCTACTTTTATTTCAACAGGAATCTTTCAAATTTGCTTCTGAAAATGTATAGCAAGTGTCTTGCTTCCACTACTTTTTAATAATAAATATGATTTCTTACCAAAAGTGTGTTTTTAAAATTTGTCTTGGTAGAAAATATGAATATTTCTATTTTTATTTATATCTTTGCTGCTTAACTTTTTTTTTTTTTTTTTGAGACAGAATCTCGCTGGAGTGCAGTAGCAAGATCTCAGCTCCCTCCAACCTCCGCCTCCCAGGTTCAAGCGATTCTTGTGCCTCAACCTCTGTAGTAGCTGGGATTACAGGTGCGTGCCACCACACCTGGAGCTAATTCTTTTGCATTTTTAGGAGAGGCCGGGTTTCACCATGTTGGCCAGGCTGGTCTCAAACTCCTGACCTTAGGTGATCTGCCTGTCTCGTCCTCCCAAAGTGCTGTTGTTTAACTTTTTTGAAGCATGGTTTAACATTAATTGAGACAGGATGTCAAAAATCCATGCTAAAGTGAGTTTAGAGAACCCTTAACAAAAACCTATGGACATTTGCATTATGCTGCTGAAAATCTCCCCCAATCCTGTTCTTAATGTGTTCTTTGCCAAGGGAAAGCTGAGCAAGACAGCCCTGAGATACTTCTGAGGACAGAGCGTTGGTTTCTGCTTTTTAAGCTGCGATTGGTTGTATTTATTTCTCGGAGTGAAGCTGCTGAACACCTTGTAAGAGGAAGTGGAACATCCAAGCCAGGCAATCCTCTATGAAAGCGTTAAGTGTCTCAGTTGGAAATACAAGCCTAGTCCATGCCATCTCCTCTGAAACTGACTTCCACTTGAGCCCCAGCAAATGTGGGCCTGGATAGCCGGGTATACCTGTGTGGCCTCAGCCCACTGGAACAGGACACCTGACCCTGGACCAGCAAATGCAAATTAGCTAGGCTAAGCCAATTTGATTCTTTCTCTCAGAAATGGAGACAGAATGAGTGGGTGGATGTTGAGTAGTTAAGTCAGGGTAGAAGCAGCTGATCCAGAGAGACAGGATGCAGAGAGAAGCAGGGGAAACAACCGCTCTGAGCCCTTGGGGAGGCACAGAGTGTGACCTCAATTCAGAGTACAGTCATACAGTCACCTGTGTAATTTGTGGGGCCCAGGGCAAAATGAAAATGTCAAGCCCCTTTTTAAAAGTAAGAGGAACATGTCATTAAAGGTACTAAAATATAAAGATGTTTTCATTAAAAATATTTTTTTATGTATAAAATGTAATAGGAGTATACATATTAGTCAGCTTGCATTGTCATAAAATACCACAGATGGTGGCTTAAACAACAGACATTGATTTTCTCACAGTTCTAGAGGCTCGAAGTTCAAGAGGAAGGGGCCTGGATAGTTGGTTTCTGCTGAGGGCTCTCTTCCTGGCTTGCAGACAACCACCTTCTCACTGCGTCTTTGCATGATCTTTCCTGGTGCTTGCTGAGTGAGCACCCTCTCTGGGTCTTTTCTTCTCCTTATTAGGACACCAGTGCTATTGAATCAGGGGCCACCTTTAAGGCCTCATTTAACCTTAATGACCTCCTTAAAGGCTCTATCTCCAAATACAGTCACATTGAGGATTTAGGATTCAACATATGACTCTTGGGTGACCACAGTTCAGTCCATTACACAGGGTAATAGGGATACATAGGTAACAACGTAGAATTATGAATTGAAGAAAATATTTTGGGTGTCCTAATCTTATATAATATAATAAATAATGTATTTATTATTTCTCTTCTGGCTATGAGTTTCTTCTCTCATTTTTGTAACAATACCATTGCTATCACCACTACCAATACAGTCATCCCCTTGGTATCCAAGGGGAATCAGTTCCAGGAACCCCCTTGGATACTAAAATTCTCAGACGCTTAAGTCTCTTTTTTAAAATGGCATAGTACTTGCATACAACCTACATATGTCCTCCCGTATACTTTAAATACTCTCTAGATTACTTATAATACCTAATACAATTAAATGCTATGTAAATAGTTGTCATATTGTATTTTTTAATGTGTATTATTTGTTATTGTGGTATTGTTATTTTTATTGTTTTTTTATGTGTTTTTTAATTTTTTATTGTGATATTGTTATCTTTTATTGTTTTTTTATGCAGTTTTTAAATCTTTTATTGTGGTATTGTTATTTTCTACTGTTTTTTCTTTTCTGAATATTTTCAATCCTTGGTTGGTTGAATCTGTGGATGCAGAGCCCAAGGATACAGAGGGCTGTCTGTACTTTATTAGTGTGATATCTTGATTGATCATGAGATTTTTCTGGCTCACTTCTGCAAATTTGTTTACTAGGTCATCAAAAATTATACTTTTGGCAACTTTATTTTTAATTGATATAATTGAAAGCCACATGAGCTGCTCTTGGAATATGCAAGATTGCAAATAAATTTGGTCATTTTAATTTTAAGGAGGATCTTTCTGCTGATATGAATGTTACTGGAGCTGTTAGGAGTATTTTATAGGCTGTGATGATATTGGGATAAATTTCTGATAAATTATACATATTCATATATCGAGAGCTAACAATTCTTATAGAATAAGTTTTCTAAAAAGTCTTAATTCTTCATACAAACCATTTTCATGTAAGTCTGAATTTTATTTTAAATGCAAATTTGTACAATGGCATTTTATTTCCTCTTACATTTTCTGTAACTTGTGGAGGTTTTACAAGAAACTGGCTTTATGATTTGTTTAAAATGCAAACACCTGTTTATGCATTCTATCAGTATATCTTTAATTATAAGTGAAAATTTAATTTTAAATGTCTTCTTCATCAATAATTGATTCATCCATTGGTTTATATGAAAATATTTGGGTTTTTTAATCAAATGAGATTGCCTTTAAATTTTATTTCTGTTTCTAAGCTTGTGAAAATTTGTTTTGCAATGTTGTGGTAGTTTCCAAAAGCAGGGATTCTAAATTCTGAAGAATCTTAATAACTCCCTGACAGGTTTTATTGTAATATCTACGTGAACATTTTTATTTTTGTAATAATTTACGGACAAAGTGTGACTGCCTGACAGCAGCAGTTTCTAGTCAAGCAGTTACGATTTGTGGAGATGCCGCAGGAATGGGCTCCTGGGATAGACCAGCAAAGTGACCTCCCAACACGAATCCTAGCACTGCCTTCATGCGGAGCTTCTCCTGTTTCCAGGGCTATGGCTACTGTCTCCACAGTTGCTGCTTCTGCTACTGCTATCACCATCATCACCACCACCAATCTGAGCCCAGGACCTATATCCTGGCCTGTGCAGCTGAGCTAACTGCTTGGTATGCACATTGCTCATTGCATGCTCTACTACGAGCTTGAATCAACGAGGGTGTGTGCTGACACTTCATGTATCTTCTCTGCTCACATGCATGCTCCATTGTCCCATCAGACTTAATAACACAAGTCCCAAGACAGAATTTGAATGCTGAGTGACAGCATAGCATGAAACCAAACACAGGGGCCTTCCACACGCCAGGCCCTGTGCAACCATACAGGTCACTGCCCATAAACCAGTCCTATCTCAATTCCTCATTGGCCAGTTCTGGCACCATCCCTCAGATATCCAAGCTGTCGATACTTAAATCTTGTCTTACGAAGCTCCTAAGGCCTACTATTATATTTTGACTAAAAAAAAGCACCACTGTATGCCCAGTCATTGCCCATTCTCTCATCTTCACTAAAAAAAAAAAAAAAAAAAGCAAAGAAAAATAGTTATTCTTTTCAGGGGAGCCATGTGCCACCTTCCCAGAATTCCTTACATCTAAAGATAATTATATGATTCGGCTATGGCCAATGGGAAAGAAACCAGAAGTCTGCTGCTAGAGATTTATGGAAAATATTTGCTTTCCTAGTAGACATACAGCCTTTTCCATTCTGTTCCTTTTCTCCTTCCTGCCAGTAATGCAGATGCGAGGCTGGAGACAGTAGAGCCATCTCGCAATCATGCAGCGACAAGCCAAGTGGAGCTGGCATGTTGTTGACAGATAACATGGGGAAGCTGTTATACGAATCCTGGACTGCCGATCTCTGAACTTCTTGGTGTAGTGGGAACATAAACTCTTTTGGTTAGGCACTGGGTCAGATCCTATTACATGCAGCCAAATGCAGTCTTAATTGAGACACCCGTCTGCCTAAGTTAGCTTTAGTTCTCGCAGCTTGCTGTTTATGCTCCACCCACAGCACGTGAGATCTCTTTTGCCCACAGCACCCTCTCTCAATATGCTGTCATCCCCCCAGCCAGTATTTGCAGCTCTTTTATCACAAAACTGCTCTCAGCCTGCCAAATCTGTTGGACCTAGAGCCAGAAGTGCTATCTCCTACAATTTTTTTTTTTTTTTTTTTTTGAGACAGGATCTTGCTCTGTCATCCAAGCTGGAGGGCAGTGGCACAAACTCCTAGGCTCAAGCGATCCTCCTGCTTCAGCCTTCCTAGTAGTTGGGACAATAGGTGAGTACCACCACTCCCAGGTAATTGCTTTTATTTTTTGTAGAGATGGGAGTGGACAGGGGGTCTCACTTTGTTGCCCCGGCTGATCTCAAACTCCTGAACTCAAGCCATCCTCCTGCCTTGATCTCCCAAAGTGCTGGGATTATAGGCATGAGCCACCACACCCGGCCTGGGATCTATTCTTAACCCTTGCCCTAGTCACGGTGATCTTCCTGCAGAGTTAAGAGTTAGACTCTGTCTGACTCTGATATCACACCCTGGCTTGACCTTCCCTTCCCTCTCCTACCTCCCCACCCTGCTGCCAGTTTCTTCAGGAGCTATTTTCTGATAGACTACACTAGTCTCCCCTTATATGAGGTTTAACTTTCTGCAGTTTCAGTTACTGGCAGTCAACTTAGGTCTGAAAATATTAAATAAAAAATTTATAAATTTTAAATTGCATGCCGTTCTGAGTGGTGAGATGAAATCTCAAGCCATCCTGCTCTGTTCCACCTGGGATATGACTCCTCCCTTTATCCAGTGTGTCATAGTGTAGATGCAACTACCTTGCATTAGCCTCTTAGATGTCGACTCAGTTTTCAGATCAACTCTCCGTATCTCGAGGCTTGTGTTCAGGTCATCCTTATTTTACTTAATAATGGCCCCAAGGTGTAAGGGTAGTAATGCTGGTGTGTTGTTATTTTATTATTAGTTATTGTTGTTAATCTCTTGACTGTGCCTAATTTATAAATTAAATTTAATCTTAGGTATGTATGCATAGGGAGAAGCATATTATATATAGGGTTATATCTGCAGTTTCAGGTATCCACTGGGGGTCTTGGAACATCCCCCCACAAGGAAGGTAACCCCCCATGGATGAGGGGGGAACTACTGTGCTTTCACATGAATTTTCATCTCAGGGACCACCTCTGGAAATTCAACGTAAGACACAAAGATCCCTGAACAGAATAGATATTAACAGGAATATAAAAGTCATTTAAAACTCAAACCATTTTGATGTTTCTTGTACATTTGAGGCTTCAGTAGGAAAAAAGGTATGAAATCCTCATCTCTCTTCACATATCCCAACTTGTAGCCCAGGAATTTTTTTGACAGTTCAATTATAATTTGATCGTTGAAATAAATATACATTTATTTGTTTAAATATGCCACAAGTCAGGCTGGGTACAGTAACTCAAGCCTGTAATCTTACCACTTTGGGAGGCTAAGGCGGGAGGATTGCTTGAGACCAGGAGTTCAAGACCAACCTGGGCAACATAGTGAGACCCCTCTCTACAAAAAAAAGAAAACTGTTTTAATTAGCTAGGTATGGTGCCAAACACGTGTAGTCCTATTTACGTGGAAGGCTGAAACAGGAAGATCCCTTGAGCTCAGGAGTTCAAGACTGTAAGTTAGCTATGACTGCAATGCTACACTCCAGCCTAGGCAACAGAAAGAAAGACCTGGTCTCTTTAAAATACAGATAGATAGACAGATAGATAGATAGATGATAGATTGATCAAATATAATTGCCATAAGAAGAGAATGTCATTATCTTTATACCAACAATATGAATAAAACACACAAAAATATAAAATGTGTATCTGCCAAAGTTTTTTAGGGTTCTCGTTCACACCTGAGAATAGCTTTAGTGGAAAAAGCACCCCAGCATGGGGCTGGTTCCATGGTGACCATAGTTTGTCACTCAGACCCTCCTCATTACCTTCTAAGACTATAGTTTCCTAATTCTAAAATGCTGGTAATCTTGCTAAGCTTTTCTGTTAGTGATTTGAGAAATGCATTTCAGAGTTTTGTTTTGCATGTAAAAGAAAGTTTGTTTTTTTGTTGTTGTTGTTTATTGTTTGTTTGTTTGTTTGAGACAGGTCTCGCTCTGTCATCCAGGCTGGAGTACAGTGGCAGGATGCAACTCACTTCAGCCTCCAAATCCTGGGCTCAAGCGATCCTCCTACCTCAGCCTCCTGAGTAGCTGGGACTACAGGTGTGCACCACCACACCAGGCTATTTATTATTATTATTATTATTATTATTATTATTTGTAAAAACAAGATCTCGCCATCTTGCTCAGGCTGGATTTAAACTCCTGGGCTCAAGTGACGCTCCCCCCTGTGGCCTTTCAAAGTGCAAAGAAAACAGCTTTATCCACACTGTGATTTTCTTTTCTCTTGATGCTGCAATTTATCCCCTTGATGTTGGTGAAGCTGGGTAGTTTTGAAAGACTTAATCAATACTTTCATTGAGAAAATTGGACCTTGCTGGCTAAAGATGAAAAAGATGGAACCCTTTCCAACAGCTCACTTCTGCCGGGTGAGATCAGAGGCAGATGGCTCAGTGTCCCTTGAGGTGATTTGATTACCCATCACTGCCGGACGCCTGGTCTGGGTACGTGAAGAGAAGCACAAACAGACACTATTTAGGAAGCAGAGGTACTCGTTCAATTCAATGACAGGAAAGCAAAATGCCCCTTCAGGTTTGAAGGAAAAATATTTTTTTTCAAAATGGAAAATTTCTTCCTGTCTTTAAGGGTCTGTTTCAATAACACATTTTCTTCTGGCTGAATCTTTGTCCTTCTAGAGTTCTGTCAAGCTTGGTTTAGAAAATGTCCCAATAAAAAGCTCCATTAATTCCAAAGACTCATAGAACTAGAGGGTTGAGGGAAAAGCTTCGGGATCATACAATGCTGAGTTCAGCTCTTTGGTTTCTCAGCAGCAAGCCAGTGACCTCCTGCCATTTGGTAGCACATAACCATGCACTTTACCCAGAGGGGCGGATAGGAAGGTGTGTGAGTATCCCATGAAGGCTTTTTGGCTGCATAATCAGAAACCTACTCCAACTACTTTAAATAAAGAAGGAAGAGAAATCAAGAGGAAGATATGTGATTGAAAGAATCCTGGGGGGCTCTCACAGAATCCAAGGACAAAGGGTGCATCTGAAACTCACTGGAAACTTGAGGAACTCAAAAGCCCTCAGGAACCCACTGAGCATCTTCCACCTCTCAGAAACCACGGGCTTCCTACATACCTGCTCCTTCATCTTGCACCAGCCCGCCCCACCTGCAGCCCCATCTCTCTGCCTTCGGCTCTCAACTCCAGCGCCCACCACTCGATTGACTCAATGTCCCAAGTCCTCAAGAGAGAAACCCATTTGGTTCCCTCTCACTGTCTTGCCACCCTGGCCACTGGCGAGTCTACTAAGGGAACCCTCAGGTCAGGTGTCCAATTGTAGTGCAGTCACCAGAGGCTTGGAGCTGGGGAGTCAGGGCCTCTATTCAGTTGTGGAAGTGATCCAGAGGCAGGAACCAATTGGTGTCTTTTATAACTTGAGATGGTTTGTTCTCCAGTCATTTTCAAATGACTGTCAAATACAAACAAAATTATAGCATGTCAAAGTAGTTGATGGAATACAAGAGTAGTCGGGCATGTTGTTTTATTGTTATTGCTGCAATATCCCACATCTTTAGGTTTAAAAATAAGAAAACATATCAATAGATACCAGTAAGACATATGGTACAATTCAATAACCATTCATCATTTTTAAATGGAAAAAAATTGTTAAAACACCATTCAAAAAGCAAACAGCAAGCTAATTAAAACATGTACTAGACAAGAGGTTAATATCTTAAGTATAAAAATATTTCTTTCAATATCGTTTTTTAAAATTAGCTTCTCAATAGAAAAAATGGACAAAGCAAGTGAAAAGGCAATTCATACATCCAAAAATACTCAACTTCATGAGAGATTAATATACAAAATAAAACAATACTAAAGCATTATTGGTACTCATCAAGTAGGCAAAGATTGAGATAATGATTATACTTAAAGCTATTTAGGGTATGGTAAAATGCGCATGCAATGTATCTGGAAGCACATATTGGTAAAACTTTATGGCAGGGTGTGGTGGCTCAAGCCTGTAATCCCAGCAATTTGGGAGGCCAAGGCAGGCGGATCACTTGAGGTCAGGAATTCGAGACCAGCCTGGCCAACATGGTGAAACCCCAACTCTATTAAAAATACAAAAATTAGCCAGGTGTGATGGTAGGTGCCTGTAGTTTCAGCCACTTGGGAGTCTGAGGCAGGAGAACTGCTTGAACCTGGGAGGTGGAGGTTGCAGTGAGCAGAGATGATGGGGCTGCACTCCAGCCTTGGAAACAGAGTGAGACAGCGTCTTAAAAAAAAAAACCTTTCTGGATAGGCTTTTGATATTATTCAGCAAAAGCCTTAAAATCGATTATGTGATTTTACTAGGAATGTATCCGATGTATTCTCATACTTATGTAAGTAGATTCTACTATGGTATCCCTTAAAATACAGGAAAATTATAAACAAAAATGCATAACAATTAGGAATTTCAATAATTTATGGTACCCTAAGGAATATACATAAAATAGTTTACAGGTTTATTTTTAGGTAAAGTTTTTATGTTATCTATGATTTTCATTTTCTTCTTGTGCTCTTTTATATTTTCCAACATTTTTCTAATGTATAGTAATCTGTCATCAAGAAGAGAAAAAAATGCGAGCATTTACAAAGATGCTAAAGGAAAATAAAATGTTAAAATAGAAACAAATGGGGAAAGATTGGAACTAACCTCCTTGAAATCAGTATCAAGAAAAATGTGAAATGTAGCAATTATTATTTAATATTTTTATATCCTGTCACTATGAGAAATAAAAAGGAACAAAATAGAGATTAGTCCATGGAAAACAGTTTAGAAAAACTAACTAGATGCAGTAAAATAGACTCCTTGAATATATCAATCACAGGCCAGAAAATGTAAAATAGTAATGAGGAAAATGTGCAAATCTGTGATTCATAAAAGATAATCATATCTAACTTATATTCCTAAAGTTGTGAGGAGTAAAGAAAATAATAGATTTGAAAGCCCTTAGGCATTTTGTAAAAGCGGTATCATGGTAGGAATAATAATTGTGTGGCTGTGTTATTTGTAAAAAATTACAAAAATTACGTGATCCCTTCCAAACAATAGTCACTATTGTCCCTCTTGCCAAAATTCACACCTTATGATATTAGTATGTGCTCATTGTTGATGTCCAGAACAGACCTATAAAAACAATGGCTTATGGCAGAAAAATGGTCTCTATCCCTCTGCCCCCACGACCGTATACCTTTCTGGGCTTGGCACATAAAGAAGGCAAGATATGAAGAGAAATCATTCAGTAGTGCAGTCTCAGAGAGACTAAAGGACTTGGAGTGTAAGAACCCACAGAAGATTCGCTAGGGGTGTATGTGCTCTGATTGTCTTGCAGGTACCACACATGCAGTATCCAAGGTCATTTCCACCAACCTGGTTCAGAAAGGGTGAGTGAGTGGAATTCTCTACAGGCAGCAGAGGTCACAGGGGCTAGAAGAAATAACAGGGAGGAGGCAGAGGGTTCAAGAAGAAATCAGAATGTCTAAATAGAAAGGGGTGTGCAAGAATAGGGCCCTGGCTCTAAGGGCCAAGCCTGAAGGACCAGCCCTCACTTAGGAGCTGGGAGGCAAGCTGGACAGTGTATAGGAGCCACCTCTAACCATAGCCCCCATCTCCACTCAGCTTCCTCTTTGGGCTCTGAAATGGTTGAAAGACAAAGCTCAAACCTGAAGTTGACAACTGTTTTGTGCCTGATTAACTCAGATCCTAAATCAAGAGCAGTGTCTCAAATAGAGAATAATTAATAAATTGATTTTAAAAAGTTTCTGAGGACCTATATCCAAATGTGTTTTACTTATCTGATAATCTCTCCTCCTTCTCCATCAATATCAGCATCAAAATGTAATGTCCTTCATCCCTCCATAGATGTATGTCTATGCCATACCAAAAACCCAACTACTGGGTTCAAATCCCAGCTTCATCACTTTTAGATGCATGATTTAGATGCATGTTCAACTTCCTTGTGAGTCATTTTCTTCATCTGAATAATAGGGAGTATAACATTTATTTTATAGGATGCCAGAAAGGTGAGTAAGATCAGGCAAGGAAATCACTTGAGAGTGCTATATACCAGAAATTGCACCATGACTAGTGGTCTTTAAAAGAATCAATTAACATTATTTTGTTTTTAACTTTATATTTTGCAAGTTTCATAACACCACTATTAAAAATGTAATGACCTGTAATACCAGCACTTTGGGAGGCCGAGGCAGGCAGATCACTTGAGGCCAGGAGTTCAACTAGCCTGGCCAACATAGCAAAACTCCATCTCTATTTAAAAACAAAACAAAATGAAAAAAAGTACAAAAAATTAGCCAGATGTGATGGAGTGTGCCTTAATCCCAGCTACTGTGGAGGCTGAGGCAGGAGAATCCCTTGAACCCAGGAGGTGGAGGTTACAGTGAGCTGAGACTGCACCACTGCACTCCAACATAGGCAACAAAGAGAGACCTGGTCTCAAAAAAAAGGTAAAATCAGACAGAAAAACTTTTATTGAATGAGATTCCTCTGAGGAAGTGGTTTATTTTTATTGGATAGAAATATTTTGATAAGTTGATTGGCATTGAGGGTAAGACCTCAAAGTCATGCTTCAGGTGAGAAAAATGCTAAATTGAGATTCAAGAGACAAGATGAGGAATTTGTTCTACTTCTGAGAAAGAAGGAAGAGAAGAAAAGCAAAATGGGTTGGGGGTTGGGGTGGGAGAGAGAGAATGGAGAGAGGAAAAAAAAACAGAATTTTATGCCTAGGTTACCTAATCAGACAGTCACAGGGAGTGAGGGTATCCATGGCTAGGATGTCTAGGAGAAACTTATTCCCTCTTGGGATTTAAGAAGAGATTTTCAAATAGTTTTGTGCAGTGTTCCCTCATCTTCCAGAGGGACAAATGCCAGGGCTGGAGGAGCAGCTAGTTCTCACCTAGACCCTGGCTAACAAACTAGGTTATGTCTCCAGAACTGCTAATAGGGCAATGTGAGTTACATGAGCGTAGGATGAAAAGGCATACTAGTTTGAAATATCTGCTTTTATATAGAGATGACCAATCGATTTTTTATTCTATGCTGCCCTTTTTTATTTTCAGCCTCCCAAAGACCTATCACTTTAGGGAATATAAGGGAGTTTCACACGTCTACACACCCGGTTCGTCTAGGGTTCGCTGTGCCTGCTCCTGTGACTTCCCATGTCAATTTCTCCACCCCAGCTTATTTGCTTGATTTCAGCAAAGGCCACACTTTCGGCAGTTCCACTTCACTTGCCATACATACCAGTAGGCCCGTTAGGAAAAATGAGCTTCTGCTTATCAATTTACATTTAAATGTGCATGTCTTTACATTTCCTTTATCCCTAGTATTACAGCATTAAACTTCTTCATACCATTATATATGTTTTACCTATGATATTTTAATAAATTGCATAATATTTAATCATATGTATTTATAGTAATTTATATAACTAACCCATAGTGAGTAATGATCATCCTTCTGCACAACTTTTGTTCTCATCTCACTTAAAAGATTTCCCTGTGATAGATTCCTGGTCATGTACTCAGAGGACACATACACTATTAATGTTTTTCACATATGTTTTCTAAGTGTTTTCTGGGGGGGGGAAATGGTACCAATTTATAATCTCACTAGAAGCTACTATCAGCCCTGAGTATTATCAAGTGTTTTAAACTTTTAACTTTGCTAGACCGGGTGTGGTGGCTCACGCCTGTAACTCAGCACTTTGGGAGGCCGAGGCAGGCAGATCACTTGAGGTCAGGAGTTTGAGACCAGCCTGGCCAACATGGTGAAATTCCATCTCTACTAAAAATACAAAAATTAGCTATGTGTGGTGGTACATGTCTTTAATCATCACTTGAGGTCAGGAGTTTGAGACCAGCCTGGCCAACATGGTGAAATTCCATCTCTACTAAAAATACAAAAATTAGCTATGTGTGGTGGTACATGTCTGTAATCCAAGCTACTTGAGAGGCTGAGGCACGAGAATCGCTTGAACCTGGGAGACAAAGGTAACAGTGAGCCAAGATTGCGCCACTGCACTTCAACCTGGGTGACAGAGTAAAACTCCGTCTCAAAAAAAAAAAAACCAGTTTGCCAATTTCATGTGCAAAAACATCTTGTTTTTATATTTTTGTGTTCATTTTATTTTCATTATTCATTTATTCATTAATATTTATTGTGCCACCATATCCCAGGCACAGCTGCAGGCCCTGAACATACAGTAATGAGCAAAGTGCCTCCCTCGTGGAGTCTGGGTGTGAGTGAAGGTGCCATTTTACATTAGGTGTTCAGGGAAAGTCTCTCTGATATGGTCACATATGAGCAGAAACCTCAGTGAGTCCCCCTCCTGTCATCTTGGGGCCTGTGGAGGCCTGCTAGGAATACAACTTCTTAAAAGGAACACGTCTGGAAGGCTGTGGTCCAAGGCCTTTTTTGCTGGCTATAAGCAGGGTCTCCGAAACCAAAGGGAGAACACAGCTCTTCTTAAAATTGAAGGTGTTTATGCCCAAGATGAACTGAATTTTATTTGGGCAAGAGATGCGCTTGTGTATACAAAGCAAAGAGCAACCCGAGGATTCCTGGCAGCAAACCAAACAAAATCAGAGTAATCTGGGGAAAGGTAACCCAGGCCTGCAGGAATAGCGGCATGGTTCCTGCCAAATTCCATAGCAATCCTGCAAAGGCTGGCCCAGTGTGTTGGCTAACGCCTGTAATCCCAGCACTTTGGGAGGTCAAGGCAGGTGGATCACTTGAGGTCAGGAGTTCGAGACCAGCCTGGCCAACATGGTGAAACCCCACCTCTGCTAAAAAAAAAAAAAAAAAAAAATGCAAAAATTAGCTAGGCGTGGTGGCATGTGCCTGTGCTCCCAGCTACTCAGGAGGCTGAGGCAGAAGAATCACTTGAACCCAGGAGAAGGAAGTTGCAATGAGCCAAGATCTTGCCACTGCACTCCAGCCTGGGTGACAGAGTGAGACGCCATCTCAAAAAATAAGAAGAGAGAGACATGAAAAGAAACAGACACAGAGAGGAGAACACCAGTTGAAGACAGAGACGCACAGGGAGAAGACAGCCACATGAAGATGGAAGCAGAGATTGTAGTTATTTGCCACAAACCAAGGACTGCTTGGGCCACCAGAAGCTGGAAGAGGCAAGGAGGGAGTCTTTCCTGTGAACTTCAGAGACAACATGGCCCTGCCTCCACCTTCATTTTCAGACCTCCAGCCTCCAGAACTGTGAGAGAATAAATTTCTGTTGTTTGAGGTCACACAGTTTGTGGCACTTTATTCTAACAGCCCTGGGAAACTAATATACTCCCTTTATTATATATTAAATTATCTCATTAAGCGGGATCTCTTTTAATTCCATTCATTTATTATATCAAGATAACACTATTTTATTAAAGTGTTTTGGTTTACTTTAATACTTCATACTTTCCCTCACTACGTACCTTTTCCACATTTTCTTAGCTAATCTCACGCATTATTCTTCACAATAAACTTTATTTTTAGAATAGATGTATCAAGCTTCATGCTGTGTCTTGCACCTGTAATCCCAACTACACAGAAGGATCCCTTGAGGTCAAGAGTTCGAGATCAGTCTGGGCAACACAGCAAGACCCCATCTGCAAAATAATAATAATAATAATAATCAGCCAGGTGTGGCGACAGGCACCTGTAGTCTCAGCTACTTAGGAGGCTGAGGCAGGAGGATTGCTTAGCCCAGGAGTCTGAGGCTGTAGTGAGCTGTGATCACAGCACTGCACTTCAGCCTGGATGACAGAGTGAGACTCCATCGCTAAGAGAAATTTCAAAATAAAGAACAAATGTGTCAAGTCCTGTTTCCTCCAAAACATAAACCTAGTAATTTCTACATACAAAGTGATTCATTATTTAGCAAGAATAAAAATTTGAAATATAATTAAATTGAATAAGAACATTTTCTGTTTGTTTTAAATTATTTCAGTTTTTACAATTGATTTACATTTAACAATTATATTTACTCCAGACAATTGGACCAATGTGTGTTTTTAAAACATTTATGTGCTGAGGTTTGGGCATAAAATAAAAAGAAAAAAATATGTAGGTTCTAAAAATAATAAAAATGCATACTGCCTTTAATTGAAGAGAACTATTTAAAAATAATAATTAGATTTATAGTTATTATTATCAATAATGATGCATGTCTGATTTCTACATTATTTAAAATTTTTAAAATTCTTTCCAATCACTTATTTCAAGTAAACAGCAAAACAGACATTCTACCTTAAGGCTGTTTCCACAATCACCACCCATCCAGTCCAATGCCCCAGTTCCAATCATGAATGTTTGTCCAAAACATTCTGCTTTCCCAAAATCTTCCTCTTCCCTATACCATGAACGCTTAGATTTCACCAGTCCTTCACAGGTCCCTCAAGAGTTGCTTATACCATGTTAAACACCTTGAAGCCATCCTAGTTAGAAGTAATTCTTCCCTCTGCTCAAGTGTTCTTTTTGTTTTGTTTTGTTTTTGTTTGTTTGTTTTTGAGATGGAGTCTCCTCTGTTGCCAAGATGGAGTAGAGTGGCGCAATCTCAGCTCACTGCAACCTCCGCCTCCCAGGTTCAAGCAATTTCCCTGCCTCAAGCTCCCATGTAGCTGAGACTACAGGCACGAGTCACCATGCCCGGCTAATTTTTTTTTGTATCTTAGTAGAGACGAGGTTTCACCAGGTTGGCCATGATGGTCTTGATCTCCTGACCTCACGATCTGCCCACGTCGGCCTCTTAAAAGTGTAGTTTTTACTTTCTGTCTATAGCTCATTTTACACTTATCATTTATTGTGTAATAAAGTTAGTTATCTTTTATCTATGTTTATGGTTTGGACAATGATTTGTTAAGTCATATGAGTTTGAGCAATATCTTCTGTTCTATTGTGTCCTAAAACTTTTTTAAATCAGATTGGCTGATGCCACTTTACTCCTCCTGAATACGTGCTTCCAAATAACCCATTCTTACAGAGAGAAGATGATGAGAACTGGCCTCACCTAAGACATTTTTGTAATAGGGAATTCCCAGCATTTGAAATCCATTTTTAATTAGGGCAGGGTTTGTCCCTGTGGCTATTTCTCTGTATGCTAGATGCAGACATCAGTACTACGGTGATGTTTTCCAATGTGCTTCAAATCTAACTTTTTCCATGTGATGAAATAAGCAGTGGGCAAAGCGGTCCAAAAGACTGGATTCAAGCTCTGGCTTTGTTCTTTTGTGTGTGTGTGCCTTTTTTTTTTTAGATGGAGTTTCACTCTGTCACCCAGTCTGGAGTGCAGTGGCATGACCTTGGCTCACTGCAACCTCTGCCTCCCAGGTTCAAGTGATTCTCTCACTTCTGCCTCCCAAGTAGCTAGGATTACAGGCATGTACCACCATGCCCAGCTGATTTTTGTATTTTTAGTAGAGATGGGGTTTCACCATGCTGGCCAGGCTGGTCTTGAATTCCTGACCTCAAGTGATCCACCCGCCTTGGCCTGTGTTGGGATTACAGGTGTGAGCCACTGTACCTGGCCCAAGCTCTGGCTTGGTTCTAATCTTATACTTCTCTGGGCCCCAGTTTCTTCATCTATCTGATGATGTTATTGCACCAGATCACTAAGAGGTAGAGGTGGAATTCTTCATTTTATTTGTATTTCAATAGCAGTGGAGACTTTTTTGAAAATTCAAGTGGGAAGAGGGTCAGTGGATAACAGGGAGCTGCTCTTGTGGAAGCTGGGAGAAGGGCTGGGAGCTGGCCCCCTCCCTTCCCTCACAGCAGCCCTGGAATCTCCTCTTCAGCTGACCCCAGGATGGCTTCTAAGAATACACTTTGAAACCATTAAACTAGGTCCAGGTTTCCTAAGCTACAGGAATTCACATGCTACCTTGAGATTTTTGCCAGAATCAGCATATATCGTATGCTATTTATTCATTCATTCAGCCATTCGACAAGAATTTATTGAGGACCTACTCAGTGCCGGTGATCCAGCTAAATCCCAATACAGGCCCCTCTGTTAGGGGCGTGGCTACATTCTTAGAGAGCCATATCTCTCGAGGGTTAGGAATCTAGGCTCTGAATGCAGACAGATCTATGTTTGTCTGTTATTATGCAACTCCTCTTTGCTTCAATTCAGTTTTCTGTAAAACGAAATTTAACTCACAGTGCTGTTGTGAGGATTAAATGAGGAACTACATTCAAAGCACTTAGTACAAGACTCTGCACACAGTTAGCTCTTAGTAACAGCTGTTATTTTTCTAATCTACTTATTTTTTTAACTAAGTAATTTCTTTAGCCTCATTCTGAGCAAATAAATTTAATATGCAAGCTGTATACTTCTAACACACTTGAAGATACATGCACAACAATTTCATTCGAAAATGTTTTTCTTCAATCAGCTGGGCATGCTGGCACATGCCTATAGTCCCAGTTACGCTGGAGGCTGAGGCAGGACGATCACTTGAGCCCAGAAGTTCGTGGCTACAGTGAGCTATGACCACCACTGCACTCCAGCCCGGGTGGGAGGACAAGGCCGTCTCTAAAAAAATACAGAAAAAAGGAAATGTTTGTCTTAACACATGAAGTCATTTCAGAATACCTATAGTACAGGTGACACATTTGGGAAGCATAATTACCATCATCCCTTCTACTGTGACCAGTCCCTGCTTGGGCTGCATGGAGTGTAAGTCCTCATTTTGCTTTGCGTACTGCTATCACTCGTATTCATCTTAAGAAAACAGTCATTAGACGCTTAATTGCCTCAGTGTTTTGTATCTAGGGGAACGGCCTGCACCCACTTCTTTGCCATCCAGATAATGATCGCAGTTGCGCAAGGTGTGATGACACCAGAGCCAGATCACGCATGCAGCTCAGCAAAGACAACACACCAATCCATGGAAAGATACTAAGACATTTATCTCATGCAGTGTGTCAGAGGATTTTTCAGGGATGGAGACAAGAGTAAAGCCCCATGAAGTTAGCAATGGGAAGTCCATGTTCAGCGCGCGAGCGCACCCATCTTCCCACAGCGCTGCTCCCTCCCCGGAGGGCCTAAGGAAGCCTGCAGTGCACCATGGAGCCTGGGGACTCTGCCAGGGTGAGGACCAAGGACACCAGGCAATCCCGAGCCGGAGACTTTGCTAGCGTCCTATTTGCTGACACATAAAAGCAGTCTTTTCTAAGGCCACTTTTCTAAGGCCTGCCTTTCCAACTCCCACCCCAAGCACTCCACACAAACTTTCATCACCATGAATGACCTGGCAGTTATTAAGAGAGTTATACGGCACACAGACATAGAGTATGTCAGAGGTAAACACAGACGTTTTCCAGTGACTAGGCTGGGGCCAGCCCTCTGGGCAATTCAGGAACTCTCTGGACATCCAGTTTCTGCTTCAGCACTAAACAGGCCACCACCTTAGTTCCCCCTCCTCACCCACCCTATAGCTAACAACAGGATGGGCAACCATATTTGTGTGTAGTCAAAGGGCTGTGTCCTAGTCCTTTGTTACCAGTCAACGGCGTGACCCTGGGCAAGTGTCACTCTCTGAGCCTTATTTTCTTCTTTTGTAAAATGAGGAGTGCGTTTGATGGGATCCCTAAAGTCCCTTACAAAACTCTTATTCTGGTTCTAGTTCTCCCAATCTGATTCTAACGACCTCTCTTCTCCATGACAACCCTTCCAATATTGAACTGTAATGTTCAAGTCATCTCTTCCTCTGCAAATGTTCCCTTCCCTTCCACACATCCCTGTCACTTCTGGTTTCCAGATCCCTCTCTGCTCTGGTCATCCTCCTCTGGACGGGGGCCAGCTCATCAGCTCAGTTCAGATAAGGGGCACAGCAGAGCCTGCCTGGGACTTCTTCCAGAGCACCTGCTCACTGCCAGAACCAAGGCTGACTCGATTAGAACATCTGGTCACCTTCCCTTCCCCCGGCACCTCCTCATCCTGTGGCAAAACCACTGGCTTAACAGATATAATTGAATTTAAAATATTAGCCATTAGGAAAAGACAAAAATATACCTGCTGGCTAGGCACGGTGGCCCACACCGGTAATCCTAGCACTTTGGGAGACTGAGGCAGGAGGATCACTTGAGCCGAGGAGTTTGAGACCAGTCTGGGAAACATCATGAGAACCCCATCTCTACAAAAATAGAAAATTAGCCAGTGTGGTAGTGCACACCTGTAGCCCCAGCTACTCAGGAGACTGAGGTGGGAGAATCACTGGAGCCTGGGAGGTTGAGGATGCAGTCAGCCAAGACGGCGCCACTGCACTCCAGCCTGGGACGACAGAGTGAGCAAGTTTTTGTTTTCTTGACCATGCCTCAAAACAAAAACAAAAACAAAAGCTACCCGCTAATGCATAGCCTCGTATTTTCCAAGACATTCATTTAAGAAAAGAAAAACATGAAGAAAACTTCTTGTAGCAAGTGCTGTGAGTTGCCTCAACTCCTCAAAGAGCAACTTGAAGTCCAAGACGGGAGACAGCCACGCTTCTGCAGTTAGAGAAAAAGCACCCACGAGGCTAGGTGAGCACAGCCAAGAAGATATTGCTGCCACCGTGTGGCCACAGTTGTCATATTATCTCTGTCCAGCCCTGGAAGACTTAGGGATGACCGGCTGAGGGAAATCCGTGAGGCTGGTTTCCGTGTTAGAAATCCTGAGTCAGAAAATTAATGAAGACAGCACGCTTGACCAAAATGTCACCAGATCGGTTCTCCTCTCTGCATTCTTCTCATCTGTCTGGGACTCATCTTCCTCCCAGCCCTCTTTAACATCAGGAACTAAATGTGCTTTAGACTAGAACTTTCGGCATGACGGTCATCCCTGTGGTAGCAAGGGTGGTGGCATCTGTGACTGCCGACTTCCGACTCCCACCAGAGTGGGGGGGTGATTTCTGAACCACAGCCTCTCTCTCTCTCTTTCTCAATTCTTAACCTTCTGTTAGCTCCTGGGACAGATGACATGTGTGAACCTTCTTGTCTCTTTTCCCCTACATGAAGGGGGTATAAGCAGTGGCTCACACCCTTTCTTGATCATTTTCCATATCCCTTCAAGCTAGTTAGCTTAACCCCCTGGTCCTGTGCCCCAACTAACCCCAATGTACAGAAGATGTCTTTGTCCATAATCTAAGTGGAAGATGGAAGTCTGACTTCCATCCCTGCAGGATGATGAGCTGCCCCTGCCCCCTTTTTCACAGTATTATGGCTATATGATTGCTGTCATGTGTCATCTCCACCAAAAACTCTACCAAGACATCTCCAGGCTGGATGGTGGCTCCAGGGGGCACAGTCACAGCAGAGTGGCTCTTGGGGTGCACACCACAGCTTCCTACGGTTGGTCCCTCCAGATTCCGACTCTATGTGCCTGTGTCTATGCAGGGCAGCAACAACATCTTCTCCCCCTCACAGGTGTGTCCCTTTTCCTTCCGCATGTCCCACTCGGGGAAGTGGAAGGTTGGAGGACCAGTGCAGAGGAGCAGGCGTGACTATGTATATCTGGTCTAGTATAATCCCTGTGTGTGATTCTAGGAAGTTTGTCAACCTTAAAATAACTTACTTTCCCTATCACTAATTCACGAGTTCTGCTGACTGAACACAAGTGCAGAAAAGAAGGTAGTGGATTCATCAATCACAGAAAAGTGCTATCTTAAGCTTACTGTACAGCTCAAACTGATATTTACCTAAGCACCTTCCGCAGACAGCTATAAAAATAACTACTGCCATCACAAAGACAGAGAAAGGACCTAACCGTTCTGGTCCCATTTGATGAGGGGCCAGGTGTGGTGGCTCGTGACTGTAATCCTAGCACTTTGGGAGACCGAGGCTGGCAGATCACAAGGTCAGGAGTTCAAGACCAGCCTGACCAACATGGTGAAACCTTGTCTCTACTAAAACTACGAAAATTAGCTGGATGTGGTGGCACGTGCCTGTAGTCCCTGCTACACAAGAGGCTGAGGCAAGAGAATTGCTTGAACCCAGGAGGCAGAGGTTGCAGTGAGCCAAAATTGCGCCACTGCCCTCCAGCCTTTATGACAGAGCAAGACTCCATCTCTAAAAAAAAAAAAAAAAAAATTACAAAATCCAGTAGAAGGAGCATGGACATTAGTTGTACTACTTGGCCTACTGGCCTACCTCCGTCCCAGCTCTGTCTATATCTTACTGGTGGGTCTAGCTTTGGGCAAGACACTAAAATTCTTGAGCCTCGATTTCCTCATCTATACAATGAAGACATTAATATGTAACTCACAGGGTTGCTGTGTTGATTGACACTATAATAGAAAGCAACTGAAATATAGTTGGTCTTCAATAAATGCTTAAGAAAAGAGGGATCATTACCCAGCCCAGTGGTGATGAAGCCTTCTGAAAATGGTGGCCAAAGATGAAAAAGAAGAGAAAGGTGGGAGAAATATTTCAGGGACGTGACAGAAACTAAGGCAATTCGCCAACAAAGCCAAGGCTTAGGACCCTGCACTCAGACCCAGCTTGCTATCCCAAGCTGAACTTTGTGCCTCTTTTCTCCTTCCAGGCTGCTAGGATGCTGCTGTCGTGTGAGAATATGAAGGGGGGATGAGAGAAAAGAATAAAATGGAATGAAATCAAGACCAAATAAAGCCCATGGTGAGACTTTTAAATATTTATAAGCAGCAATGGTAATTTTGTAATTTGAATTTGAATTTGCAATGCCCCTACTTTCTGTAAATGAGTGGGTGCCCCATCCTAGGGATCCTCATCCTAACACCTCTCATCAGGACAGCCTGTCTCTCCCTGTCTCTCCCTCGCAGCCATTCTTGGTGGAGATGATATCATCTTCAAGAAGACAAAAATTGTTCTTGGGAAACAAAAAATCTTACTATGTTAATGTGTAAGGTACAGATACACACAGAGTACACACACGGATATACAGTATGTTTGTGGTATTGAATTTTAGGGGGAGGATATCAGAAAAAAATCTAAAAATGCTCTTTAGAGGGGTGGCAAAGAAAAATGTCAAGAAACTCTAGTCTATACCCTAAGCACCTTTGGGGGGAGGGATTCTGAATTCACATTCACTGTGGAATTCTCCACACCAAGCAGAGTGTCTGTGTTCAATAGGGATGGACAACAAGAAACTGAAGGAACAGAGGAGGGAGGGAGGGGGTAGCAGGAGTGAGGAAGTTACTTGCACCCATGCATCCATTTTGGGCTACAAACAAGGGGAAACATTCAGTGGGCTTAAATGATAAACAATATGAGCTGGCTTGCTTGGAAGTCAGTTAGGTAGTGAGGTGTGCAAATCTCAGTCCCCCACAAAGTAACCTCGAAGACACACCTTCTGGAAGCTCCCCCTGGAGTCTCCAATAGGCCTCCCCCTCCACTCTCATCTCATTTGCCTGACTTGAGTCAGATGCCTTTTCCAGAACCAATCACAAGCAAGGCATTGGAATACCCCTGAGACCTGCAGGAGCTGGACCTGGAAATGTTGGCTTCCCCTGAGGCATAGATGCCGCCCAAGGACAGGGGAGTGACAAAAACCCAAATAAAATAGGGGTTCTATAAGGAAGGAAGAAGGAATGAATGAACATTAGTCTTGGTGGGGTAGACAATGATGTCCACGTAATTACTGACTCAAATGTTCTCAAACAGTTTTGTTAAGAGAAACAGGCTTCTACCTTGTTACCGCCATATTTTACTAGCTTTTGACAAAGCAAACAATTATTAAAGTTGTAATTGTGGTCACATTGATTTTGGCTAGCTATTAATTTAGACACACGAACAACAGTTGAATCTTTTCATGTCATATGCACATTTTATACACATTTTACAGTATGTTGTGGTCACTTACTGAAGCAATGTGAGAGACGAGAGAGAGAGGGTGCATGTGTGTCTTAGGATTTTTCTGAGGACAGGAATAGTATGTTTCAAAGGGAACATGGATCTGAGAACCTGGGGGACCAGGGCTATTGCCTTCGCTTTACTGAGTTAAGTGGGTGACTCCAGGCAAGTCCTTCCCCTGCTCTGAGCTTTGATTTTCTCACTTATGAAATAAAGACAAGCTTGTCAAAGTCTCTGCCATCTCTCAGATTCTATGTCGTAGAATTTGCTTTTTTAAAAAACTATATTATAGATTATAGAGGTTTGTAGGGTTTTACTTTTATTGTTGCTTTGGCTAAATATCACTTTTGATGAGATCGTCAACATTGCTCGACAGATGCGGCACCAGTCTTAATCCAGAGAACTCTCTGGAACCATTAAAGAAATCCTGGGGGACTGCCCAGTCTGTGGGCTGTACTGTTGATGGCTGCCACCCTCAAGACATCATAGATGACATCAACAGTGGTGCTGTGGAATGCCCAGCTAGTTAAGAAACACAAAGGAAAATATTTCAATAAATGATCATTTGACAACTGGTTAAAAAATACATATATTTAGAAGCTTATTAGTAATTTTTTCTGATATTTTAAATGGAAGCAAGCTCTCAGTTATAATATTGTTTTGATGGAAAAATACAACCCCATAACTATAAAACCATGTCACATCACAGTTTCCAAAAGAAGTATTTGTCCCCATCAGATGAAGCCTGCTGTATTCAGTTTTAAGTGGGCACATTCAATCTTTTGGCAGGATGGATGGATGGATGGATGGACACACAGATGTCTGAATGAATACATGTTCTTGCTGTCTGATCGTAGGTATAATTCACAGGTGACACCGAGGAAATTAAGTGGCAGGTGTATGTCTTTCAGCAATTAGGAACGATTGGACATTGTCCCTATTCTAATCATAGGCCTATGGATGGGTCTCAGCTTGAGTTCACATCAGCAGCACACTCTATTTGTCAGCTTCCCAAAGGACATTCTGGCATTTTCATTAGACTCTGCTTTCTTCCTATTAATACATCTGAACAGAATGTGCCCCGGCAAAGGGACGCCAGTGACAGCATTTAAGTCTACAATATCAAAGAAGCTCTCCGGTGGTGCATACACTTCCCTGGTCTCTTTTCCCTTGAGGATTATTCGATTTATAGATCTAACAAGTTAGAGTGTGTTTTCTTTGTATGCAATATCCCATATCCAAATAAATAATGAAATAAATACACAAGCACAAATACCACACACACCTTTAGCCATTTACTGAGTCAGTAAGATTTTGACATTACTAAGAGCAGCAATGAATTATGAATGTTTCTAAGAGAAACTTTTAATCCAGAAGGACTTTTTAAAAGGCACTTTTCGATTCTGGCCTAATAGATGAGTATAATCAAATAGCTGCTGTTTAAATTATTTAGTTATTCCCAACTAATATATAAAGCCCAACTGACAAAAACCGATTCTAATATCGCAGGCTGAGAAACCCCACGGCCTACGCTTCCTCATAACCCCCTTCAGTGGAAGAGCTACAGTGTCAACACCACATTGTGATTGTTGCTTTAGTGGCCACTTCCTGCAGCTGCCATCTGGCTGATTAGAAGTGGGGAAGGCCTATGGTAACAAGCCCTCGGGGCCTTTTTCCAACCCTTTAGGAAACAGGAGGAAATGCTTGGGACTCTAATTACAGACTAATAAATAGTTCAAGCAGAAGAGGTTATGGGTCTAAAAGGAGTTGATCCCTTCATCTACCATATTCCACACTCTTTCTTAATACTCCTTTTTCATTTTAGAAGATTCCCTATTCTTTATTTTCTTTGTTTCCTTTTTTTTTTTTTTTTTTAAGACCGAGTCTCACTGTCACCCAGGCTGGAGTGCCAGAATCTCAGCTCACTGCAACCTCCACCTCCCAGTTTCAAGCGATTCTCCTGCCTCAGCCTCCCGAGTAGCTGGGATTACAGGCATGTGCTACCATGCCTGGCTAATTTTCATATTTTTAGTAGAAATGGGGTTTCACCATGTCGGCCAGGCTGGTCTCACACTCCTGACCTCAGGTGATTTGCCTGCCTTAGCCTCCCAAAGTGCTGGGGTTTCAGGTGTGAGCCACTGCACTGGGCCCTTTCTCTTTCTTTTTAAATTACAAATCTGAATGGTCAACCTATGGCCCCATTGTTAAGAACCTAAGAATTTCCGCTCTGTATCACGCCTGTGAGCCTACCCAATCATTCGTTTGTGAGTATCTATTATCCACCAGGTGTGGAACTAAATGATAGGAATTCAAACACAAAGTAAAATCTTGCCTTGAAAACATTTAAAACATAATTGATCCAATACCCTTCGCTGTACTGTATTTATCTACCTCTCTCTCTCTCTCTTCTCTCTATCTCTCTCTCTCTCTGTCACATGTTTCTTTTTACTCCATGTAGCCCAGAAGTTAAGAATACAGTCTCTGCTCTCAGATGTGACTGGAATCTCAGCTCCACCTTCCGTCCCCATTCCCCCAGAGTTCTTGTCCTGTTCATATGTTCAGTAACTTACTCATGGTCACACGGCTTTTAAGAGGTGGAACCAGAAAGGGGCAGAGCTATGATCCAAAGCCAAGGAGTCTGACTTCTGATTCCATGCACCAAACCACGGTGCTTATTAAAAATTGGGGAAAATATTTCAACATCTGTATCAGACAAAAGGTTAATATTAAAACCTTTTCTTCCTTTTCAAAATATACATGCTGTTTTTCACTTAAAAATATATAACATAAAGTTCTTTCCAGATTCTTAACGACACTTTTTTTTTTTTTTTTTAGACAGTCTCACCCAGGCTGGAGTGCAGTGGTGCAATCTCGGCTCACTGCCACCTCCACCTCCCGGGTTCAAACAATTCTCATGCCTCAGCCTCCCAAGTAGCTGGGATTACAGACTTGCACCACCACACCTGGCTAATTTTTGTATTTTTAGTAGAGATGAGATTTTGCCATGTTAGCCAGGCTGGTCTCAAATTCCTGGCCTCAGATGATCCTCCTGCTTCGGCCTACCAAAGTGCTGGGATTACAGGCATGAGCCACTGTGCCCAGCCTTAATATACATTTATATAATTTTTTATAATTTAAAAATCCTATATATATAATTTACATAATCCAGATATACATATATGTGTATCATACATATATGCATATATACAAATACATATGTATTATAGTATTTATTATTAATATGTTTATAAATATATATTTATATATTTAACCAACCCCCATTATCGAACATTTAGGCTGTTAACAATTTTCACTATTTTAAATCGTGGTGGCCATACGCCTGATAAACACAGGTGTATCTATATCTATTTACTTCTTCAGGATAAATACATACGAGTAAAATGCCAGATCAAAGAATATTCACTTTCTAATACTTTTAAGGGCTGAAGCCAAAGCACCCTTCAGGAAGCCTCAAGCCAGCAGGATGTGAGAGCATCTGTTTCCACTGCACCCTTGCCAATGCTGATAAAATGTTGTCAGACTGAGAAGTAAAAGCTTTTCAAGTATCCATTTCTATTGACTAATAGTGGAACACTTCTTTGTTAGGTAATAATAATTTGAAATTCTTTTGCAAATTGCCTTTCCTGTTTTTTTCTAATAGAGTTTTGAAATTTTTCTTATTGATTATAATTTTTTTCTTGATGTATTTATATTAACCTTTTATCTGCTACAGATGTTGAAATATTTTCCCCCAATTTTTAATAAGCTTGGTAATGGAGAAATTTTTTGCCCTATAAAAGTTATATGTGGGCAGGGCATGGGGCTCACGCCTGTAATCCTAGCACTTTGGGAGGCCGAGGTGGGAGGATGACGAGGTCAACAGATCGAGACCATCCTGGCCAACATGGTGAAACCCCATCTCTAAAATTAAAATTAAAAATTAAAAATTAAAAGTATATGTGGCTGGGCATGGTGACTGCCACCTGTAATCCCAGCACTTTGGGAGGCTGGGATAAGCAGATCACTTGAGCCCAAACTTCGAGATGAGCCTCAGCAACATGGTGAAACCCAATCTCTACAAAAACTACAAAAATCAGCTGCGTGTGGTGGCGTGCGCCTGTAGTCCCAGCTACTCCTACTCCGGAGGCTGAGGTGGGAGGATCACTGAAGCCTGGGAGATGGAGGTTGCAGTGAGTCATGATCCCACCACTGCACTCCACCCTGGGTGACAGAGTGAGACCTTGTATCCAAAAAAGGAAAAAAAAATTATATGTGAGTGTACATGAAGCAGGATGTTTCCCTGACCCCTTCACTGGACTCGAGACGGGGGTGCATCATTCACTCAGCCCACCACTCACCACTCCCGACTCCTCGCAGAAGGGAGTGCATGAGCAGTTGGGGCGGGGACTGGAGTACGCGAGCCGTGGAACTGGCCGGCGCTTCGGCACCTGCCAGAGCGAACTCTGCTGGGCGGGCCCCACAGCAGCGTGCAGGTGGGGGTGCCTGAGACCCCTGGAGCTCCAGAGGGTGTGTTACGGTGCTCTTTTAGCTCTGCCGTCCTCGAACGGCTTAAATGTCGACAGCTCAGTGAGCCCTTCGCCTCGTCGTGTGGGACGACTGCCCTCGCCAGCGAGGGCAAAGGGCCAGTGTGGCAGGCAGCCTTTGTACCCACACTCAAGTGGCTCCCGAGCTCTTGTCTGGCGTCCAGGAAAAATGAGGTCGCGCCAACGAATTGAAGGACGGTAAATGCGGGGGATTTTATTCCCCAGGAAAGTGGCTCTCAGCGGAAACAGGCGCTGGAAAGGGGATGGGGGGTGGGTAATCTTCGCCTGAAGCCCAGCTGTCTCCGGCCAGGCCAGATTCTTCTCCAAATTCTTCTGTGAAGCTACGCCGTCCAGCTGTCCCTCTGAAGTCAGGCTGTTCTCTCCAACTTCCTGCCCTAGTCCCCAAAGCCCAGCTACTTCTTCTCTCTGCCGGCTGAGTCTGGGGTCTTCCTTGCACAGGACAGGGGGCAGGGTGGACCATGGGTAGTTTAGGGAAAGGCAATATTCGCATGGGAATACAGGGAGAGAAGTTCTCACTCTGGGCCACGGGTTTCAGGCTTTTTGGCTTGAGGGTGGGGTTTCATCAGGGACTCACCCTTTTCTGCCTAGAATTTCTCTGTCCCCCGTCCCCATCATACATATAAATGGGATTCTCAATGCCAAGATTATACTTATATTCACTTACATTAGGATTGTTATGCAACCACCAGAAGCATGACTGACATCAACAGAGGGAAATAAGGCATGGTAACCCAAACCGGATAGATAGAAATATTACTAAGTTGAAGTGTTTCCACTTTTTAAATAATAAACTTTGTATAATTTTAATAACTTAAAAGATGGGGGAAAAGCAAAATATCAGACTAATCAAGAAATGATTTCACAGATCCTTATCTGGCAGCTCAGAGTAATTGAGTGACTTGGCCAGGGTCATGGTATTAATGGATGAAACAGATTTGAACCATGACCACCTGGCATCAGAGTCTAAGCTCTACATCATTTAACCTCCCTGAAAAACTTAAGTCCTCTTCTTCCATCCCCACACCCCAGAGTTCATCCTCACTCTTTTCATGGCTTCTGGCTTAATCACCTAGATGATCTTCTGGTCCCTGACTCTGGCCATAGAAACTTCGACTTCACCTGTGGATTTCAGGCTCCTGAAGGTTCTTAGGAGTGTTCTGGCTGTTGGCAAGGTCGCCTTCCTTTGGGCTTTTTGACTTGCCAGCTTTGGTAGTGAACCAGTGCATTGGCTCCTGACTGCTACCTATTTTTCAGGACTCAGTGCAAAATGACAATGTGGGGCCCTTTTTCAAAAACCAAGAGAAAGAATTTTTCTTTCTCCCCCCTCACGGTTTCTCTATTGCCCCTTCCTGGTGATTATTTGCTAGGTAATCCCACACTCCCACGGGCACAAGAATACTGGAAGGTGAGTGCAGACCCTCAGAAGCAAGGGGTGGGCGGTGAGCATGCACACGAGACCACCAGGGCCCACACTGGGGCAGGGGGCAGTTGCAGTGGGGGAACCTGGGACTGGGTGGTGGGGGAGCCTGGGACTGGGTGAGTGGGTGGCTGGGAGGGGAGCCTGGAACTGTGTGTGTGGTGGGGGGAGCCTGGAACTGGGTGGGTGAGTGGGAAGAGAGCCTGGGACTATGTGGGTGGATGATGGGGGAGCCTGAGGGTGGGCGGGGAGTGGGGGAAGCCTGGGACTGGATTGGTGATGGTGGGGGAACCCGGGACCGGATGGGTGGTGGGGGGGGGGGGGGGCCCGGGACCGGGTGGGTGGTGGTGGGGGAGCCCGGGACTAAGTGAGTGGTGGTGGAGGAGCCTGGGACTGGGTGCGTGGGTGGGAGGGAAGCCTGGAACTGGGTTGCGGGGGAGCCTGGGACCGGGTGGGTGGTGGTGGGGGGAGCCTGGGACTGGGTGGGTGGGTGGGAGGGAAGCCTGGAATTGGGTCGCAGGGGAGCCTGGGACTGGGTGGGAGGGGAGCCCGGGACTGGGTACATGGGTGGTGGGGGAGCCCGGGACTGGGTGGGTGGTGGTGGGGAGACTGGCCTGGGCAGGTAGATGGTGGGGGAAGAGCCTGGGACTGGGCGAGTAGGTGGGAAGGGAGCTGGCAGCCAAGGCCAGGAAAGGCAGGGAGGTGGTGGGAGGCTCCAAACTCCCAGCTTCTGCTCCATCATCCCATTAGGACTTCACTTAAAAGACACCACATATTCGAAGATAAATCAGAATTTCAAGATGGTGACTACAGACATCGAGGGTACAGGGGTCCCCTTCTGGGCTTGGAGCCTGTGTCACAGGGCCATGCAGCCAGCCCTGCCCCCTGCTCCTCTTTCTCCATTGCAGTGCCTCCTCCTTGAGCTCCAGTCTGCCTGCACTGGACCGTAATTAACTTTTTTCTTCCTCCCCCTCCTCACCACCCCAGCCCACAGCCCACAGTCCACTACCCACAACCACTGAGCTGGCTGAGATAAGCCCAAACAGCCACAAGGAAAGCCAAGAGGCCCTTCTGTGTGAGGCAGACTAGAATCCCAGAGTGCATCCCACTTAATTACCAGGAGAAATTCTCCAGAACTGCTTTGGATACTATTCCTAGAATCAGTTAGCCCAAACCTTTCGTTGACACGTTTTTGCAACTTGAAGATGCAAAAACAAATAACTATGGTACTGTATTTTAGCAGCTTAAACAGCTCTGTTGGTTTAAACAGATGAATAACTTTCCAAAAATACACAGAAGAGCACTTCCGGCCTGAGGAATGCATAACAATGACAGCTGCGAAGTCATAAAGGAAGTACCATTTAGGTGGCATTTGCTAACAAGTTGTATTTTAGGGGGTAAAGAAAAAAGTTGTTAAAATAATTAAAGTCAAAGCCAAAGTAGAAACCTTTATTTTACTTTATATTTAAGTAGAAATTATATACACAACATTATTCTATAATTGTGTGTGTGACTATAACATGTGCTTTTGCTTTCGTAAAGATATAAGTTAGCAATGAGATACTATTCGGGCACAGTGGCTCACACCTGTAATCCCAGCACTTTGAGAGGCCGAGGTGGGTGGATCACATGAAGCCAGGAGTTCGAGACCAGCCTGGACAATATGGTGAAACCCTGTCTCTACTAAAAATACAAAAAAAAAAAAAAAGGGCATGGTGGTGCTTGCCTGTCGTCCCAGCTACTCGAGAGGCTGAGGCAGGAGAATCACTTGAACCTGGGAGGCAGAGGTTGCAGTAAGCCTAGATCATGCCACTGCACTCCAGCCTGGGAGACAGAGTGAGACTCTGTTTCAAAAAAACCAAAACAAACAAACAAAAAATCTTTCAGATACATATATACGCTAACAAGCCATATTTAGAAAGCAGAATTTCTACAAATAGGCAGGTGAATTTCTCAATTCCAGTGAACAGTTAAAAACTATGCTAAAAATTATAAAACCAATTTTCAAATATTTTTCTATTTTAAAATTACGTGCTCAAAATAAGTTAAGAGTTTCATGAACTTTGAATTCAAGCAAGATTTTAAAATTTTATTTTGTTGTTTTACCTCTCATGTCTCATTCAAAGATGGCTTTTAAATTTTAACTTAATTGATTTTCCTCCCAAAGAGCCTAATCTTACCAAGGATGATTTTGAATCACATCGGTAACAATGTAAACCTGAGAGCAAACATTTCCTGGTATTAATACAGATCTGTCAAGTTGCAAATGAAGAGACTGATCAGAGAAATGGCCTGTTTCTGAATGACACTCGATATGTTCATGTGTATTACACAAAATAAGGTTATACACAAAAAAGACCCTTAGCCGTTTCGAAAGTGCTGAGAGAGAGTATACTCCAGTTGAGAGAGAATTGAACTACATTATTCCAGCTCTAAGGACACTTTAATTTAGTTTGGGAAGAGGAAGCAACATTTGCAGCTAAAACAATGTTAATGATGGAAGCCAGGGGCACAGAATCAATCTGCCCAGGCTTTATCTTAAGTCCTTTCTCCTTTTTCCAAATTGTCCCCTTTCTATCTTCTAATCTTCACCTGTTTATAAACCTTGAATTCTAATCTTAATTCCTTTCCTAATTAAACCTCTGAATAAAAGTCAGCCCCTCCAACACATTGTCTCACAACCAAACGTGTATTATTATTTAGCCTGCTTGGTGTTAATTGACAAAACAAAACCCAAGACAAAAACACTGCGTTCTAAATTTTGTGCTGGCGAGAGTGAGTCGATGGTCAGTGTATAACACAGAGGGGCCAGCCACTGTCAAAACTGAATTAACTCTTTTGCGCTCTTTCCATTCTCCCTTATTTCCCTACTTGACTGGTACTCTCTTCCTCTTCCCACAGCCCTCTCTGCATCCTACTCCCATTCTTGCCCATCCTATCCTTCAAAAGAGTTCTTCCCGCCTTTTTCATTAATGTATCCATCGTGCCCTGTGTTAGTGATCCTCAAATAGGCACATGTCGTATTATGGAAATCACTTCCCAGATCCTCACCGTCCTTAGGGGCTTCTTCGTAAGACCATTCTCCCTGAGAAAGAACCTGTGGTTCAGGTGTCTTGGTGGTTCTCTATTCCCATCTCGTCTTTCACAGGCACACCCTCTTCAAACTGAAAAAAAGGAAGGCACCCATCTCATCTACCAGGACTTGCCACCATGCATTGCCTCAGGGCTTAAAGGTCTCTGAAGCACCCAAAATGAAATTAATCTGAAATCCTTGTGTTCGTGTTGACACCATGAAAGACTCTAACAACTGGGTAACAAATCTTTCTCCAAGTCAAGTGGCTTCTACCTATTTGGAGGCAGGGCTGATAAATCATTAAAAATTTTTCACGATAGATCACAATATGATTTTGTTAGGATATAACTTGGAGAAGTGAATGGCTTTCCTATAATAAAACACTTCCCGTTTCCAACTACTTATTTTAGTCAACAAAGTTTCTGAACACTTACATAGGTAAAAATGGCAAATATGATGAGAATTGGAGTGGAACCCTATGCCTTTCTGATTATACTAGCCTTTGATCTACTAACTAATGCACTAGCAATATACCAATGGTGACGAGATGTTGTCTAGAAAGCGATATTTCAAGGCCAACTGCACACTAATTGTTTAAAAAGACTGGCCGGGCGAAGTGGCTCTCGCCCATAATCTCAGCACTTTGGGAGGCCAAGGCAGATGGATCATGAGATCAGGAGTTCAAGACCAGCCTGGCCAATATGGTGAAACCCCGTTTCTACTAAAAATACAAAAATTAGCTGGACATGCCTGTAGTCCCAGCTACTGAAGAGGCTGAGGCAGGAGAATCGCTTGAACCTGGGAGGCGGAGTTTACAGTGAGCCGAGAATGCACCACTGCACTGCAGCCTGGGTGACAGAGCAAGGCTCATCTCAAAAAAGAAAAAAAAAAAGAGAATAAATAAATAAATGAAAAGACCCATGACACAGAATACTTCTCTTTATTGTGTCAGAAATGTTATGAGAATTGAAGCTGAACCCTTTCTTCTTCTAAGTAATATTCACCCATGAACATATAAAACAACTGTTTTTTGCTTTTTTATTCCTGCTCCTCTGTAATGAAATAGCTTTTTAAATACCCTATCTCATTAAGAGATGTGGTTCTAATGGAATTGTATCTTTATATTTAATAATTACTAACACGTGTAATATAATGATATTGAGGACCTACTGAGTACTAATAATAATTGTAATGATAACTAAATCCAGAAGAAAGCCTTTAAACACTTAGAGTCCTATAGTCAAAGAAATTAAAACATCAATTTTAATTTATATACATATTTTTGTTAAAGAAATATATTTAAGATTTTTAAGCATAGAAAACACTAGGATAAAATTTTGTTGGAGAATGAAATAGAAATATGACTTCAAATAGTTTAAGGAAAAATAATAGGACATAACATTTGTCTCTCATGTCTACCTGTGCCTTTCTTATCATTATGCTATCTAGGCTCCACGGAATACAGTAACAATAATTTATCTTTGTTATTTTAAAGCAAAAGTGGAAATTACGTACTTCGCAACTGTGTAGATTTAAGTTGAATTTTTTAAATATCAATTTTAAAATGTTCAAGGAACACACAGTATTTGAAAATCCTCTTTGGGAACACACAAGCAAAAAAGTTTTAAGCCTACTGCTCTATCTTATTCCAGTGCACACCTCTTCCCTCCCCAGCATTGCTATCCAGAAAGTTCTTTCAGCTAGGATGCAGTAGTTAGGAGCACGGGCTTTTAAGTCAGGAGGGCCGAGGACCAGGACGAGGTGTGGCAAGCGAGAACCAAGGGTACCAAACTTGAGACACTCATTTCCGGTTCACGCTCACACCAACCCTGCACTGACACCCACAGATCAGAGAGTTGGCCTCCCTGAGTGTTGCGCTCTAGGCGCCCCTCTTGCCTCACCCCAGTCTCTTCCACTTCTTACTGAGTGATCTCAGTAGATTAGTTAGCTCCTCTGAGTTTCAGTGATCCCCTTAATAAAATGGGGAAATAATACTACCGTCCAGAGTGGCAAGAGACGATTAAAGTAGAGAACTTGGCAAAGTGCCCACCTGTGGTTGCCAGTCGATAAGTGGTTGCTCTTTATTCTGACACCAGGGAAGTGTCTGATAAACAACTCATAATGAGACAGTGATCACTGGACAACTTAATGGATTATCATTCCCAAAAAGGTTGATTTTAGGAGGCCTTTGGAAAGGCAATATTTCTCTCTCTCTCTGTCTGTCTGCCTCTCTCTCTCTCTCTCTCACACACACACACACACACACACACACACACACACACACACACACAGCCAGCATGGCTCACCGGTGAAGTTTGTAGGGAATAAAGGGGAATAAAAGGTAATGTATATTTTCTTCACCATCATGAGGTTTTCGACTGACACCCCCATAACAAAGGACAGATTAACAAGGAAAAAGCATAACCAATATATTTAACCTAAGTTTTATGTGACACAGGAGCCTTCAGAAATAAAGACCTAATGACCTAGGGGACACCGTGTGTTTTTATGCTTAGGTTGGATGAAGAATTGACAGCTTGTAGAAATGTGATTAGACAAAAGGGTGTGATCGCCTGGTAATAGACTGAGGCGGGGGAATCCCAGTAAGGACTGTTTAGATTTTTCTTGGTCTGGGTGTAGGGCAGGACCCTTCTGGAATGAGGGTTTTGTGGCTCATTGTCAGGTAAGGTAGGTCAGAGAATTTCCCATGAGCTTGGTTCCGGGTAGAAGGCAGGAGAAGGCCAGAGTGACCTTCTTGCTTCAGTAGTTTTCTCCACTGCCAGGATGCCATATTTGGGGGATGCATTCTGAGCCTTAGCAGGGCTCTCCTTCTTTCCTCCTGTCTGTCTCCTCCTGACACCCTCTCTCTTCTGATTATGCTCCTGTGGGCACTTTCTGTGCTTGGGAACATCCCCTGTCTTTCAAAGCAAACTCAAAAGAGCAGGAAACTTGCCTTTCCTTTGCAATTAGCATAGACATAAGCATTCAGTCTGCATAATACTTTAGCATAACTATAGTATAGTAAATACAACCTAACAGCATTGCCTCCAAAAAGGCACTCCTATGGAAATAACTAAAGTGTGCAGAAAGGGTTGACCTCCATGAGGGTACAGTGAATGATTCTGTGAAAGCCTAGTGAAGATTTAATAGTCTCCTTATCGGCTGGGCACGGTGGCTCACTCCTGCAATCCCAGCACTTTGGGAGGCCGATGTGGGCGGATCATGAGGTCAGGAGTTCGAGACCAGCCTCACCAACATAGTGAAATCCTGTCTCTACTAAAAATAAAAAAAGTTAGCCAGGTGTGGTGGCAGGTGCCTGTAATCCCAGCTACTCAGGAGGCTGAGGCAGGAGAATCGCTTGAACCCAGGAGGTGGAGGTTGCAGTGAACCAAGATCGTACCACTGCACTCCAGCCCAGGCGACAGTGCAAGACTCTGTCTCTAAAAAATAATAATAATAATCTCCTTTCCTGCCCAAGTGTTCTCCATCTGCCTATAGAACCTGGATCCAGCCTCAAGCTTCCAGTTACCAAACACTGAGGGTGGATCAGGCAGGGCGACCTACAGGTTGCAGAGAAGAGGAAACCGAATGCTCGCCTGCAATTACCTTAAAATTGAGAGGCTATATTTAATTTCTTCTCTTGGGTCTTCATTTTCTCTTTTCTAGCTTCACAACACCAAAACTCGTATTTTCGTTTGTTTGTTTGTTGTTTGGTTTTACATGTCCAGGGTCACAGGGATACTAAGTGTTCATTCAATCCTGCTGTGTAAGGGAATTTTACTCATTCAAATATCCATCAGCAAATATTTTTGAGTGCCTAGTCTGTGTCAAGCAACTGTTGTAGGTGCTAAGGACATACAGAAACAACAAGAACAACAGGAAAAAAAACCTGCTGTTAAGATGGGGTGAGGGAGGTGTCTCTTTTTAATAAATTGAAAGTGCAGCTGGATGCAGTGGCTCATGCCAGCACTTTGGGAGGCCAAGATGAGTGGATTGCTCAAGTCCAGGAGTTCCAGACAAGCCAGGGCAACATGGTGAAACCCCAACTCTACAGAAAATACAAAACATCAGCCAAGTGTGATAGAGCACACCTATAGTCCTGGCTACTTGGGAGGCTGAGATGGGAGGATTGCCTGAGTCTGGGAGGCCGAGGCTGTAGTAAGCCACGGTCACTCCTCTGCACTCCAACCTGGGTGACAGAGTGAGACCCTGTCTCAAAAAAAAATAATTAATTAATTAATACCTAGACCCTCGAGGCTTAAGCAGACAGAGAGCCCCCGTCTCTCTCCTGAGCCACCAGCTCCTTAGGCTTCTCTCACTTCAATTACTTCTGCCATCCTTTACCTTGGGCCCCAGGGATGGGTCCTACCCGCTTGAACCATCTACTGCACACTGAGGCCAGTAGGCCAAAGCTGCTAGCTCTGTGACTTTATAAATGAAGTTTGACTGGAACCTAGCCACACTCATTCATTTATGAGTCATCTGTGGCTGCTTTCCCACTACGACAGCAGAGCTGAGTAGTGGCTACAGAGGCCATATGGCCTGCAAAATATTTACTGTCTGCTCCTTTAAGAAAAACTAACAAAAGTCTCCTGGTCTAAAGACCTAACCCAAGCCTGCACCTGCCCTGAGCGCCTCGGTGTATCTGAAAAAGGCTTAAACTTTCAAAAAGACCTTACTAAATAGATACAGAAAACAAAAATGGAAATGAATGCAGAGAAGAAAATAAGCACGCAAACATTCTGAGCCCGGGCTTTGGTATCTGACCCTGTCATGGCTGACTCAGCACAGTTCACGGCTCATGTCTTCCGTTCCTATCTTCTTATCCAGCCCCAAAGGCAAACCCAGAACTGCAGACTCCTCTCTTCTGCTCCCAGCCTGTTCTGTGTGGAGATCATCATCTTACGGTCCAGTACTTGGGAACTACCTCTGGGACATCTTGATACCCTCAGGTCAGAACCCTGGCACACTTCCATTCCACAGCCCTCCTGGGACTCTTTTTTTTTTTTTAGGACTTTTATTTTAGAACAGTTTTAAATTTACAGCAAAACCGAGAGAAAGGTGCAGAGATTTCCCATTTTTCCAGTACTCCCACACATGCATAATCTCCCCCATTATCAACCAGAGTGGTATCTTGGTTACAACTGACGAGCCTACATTGACACGTCATTATCCAAAATCCATGGTTTACATTAGGGTTCACTCTTGGTGGTGTGCATTCTCTGGGTTTGGACAAATGTAAAATGACATATATCCACCATTTGCTGTTTGTTGCTGTTGTTGTTTTGAGTTGGGGTCTTGCTCTGTTGCCCAGGCTGGAGTGTAGTGGTACAATCATGGCTTTCTGCAGCTTCAAACTCCTGGGCTTAAGTGATCTTCCCACCTCAGTCCCTCCTGGCTGGGACTACAGGCATGCAACATCAGGTCCACCTAAGTTTTTTGTTATTTGTTTTTTGTTTTGCACAGGGTCTGGCTATGTTTCCCAAGCTAGTCTCTAACTCCTGGCTCCAAGCAATCCTCCTGACTCAGCTTCCTAAAGTGCTGGGACTACAGGCACGAACCTGTGCCCAGCCTGTATCAACCATGATAGTATCATATAGAATCTTTTCGCTGCCCTTAAAATCTTCCATGCTGCACCCATTCATGCCTCTCACCACCCAATCCCTGGTAACCACTGATCTTTTCAGTGTGTCCATAGTTTTGCCTTTTCCAGAATGTCTTGTAGTTGGAATCACACAGTATGTAGCCTTTTCAGATTGATTTCTTTCCTTCAAAAATTTGCATTTAAGTTTCCCCCATGTCTTTCCATGGCTTGAGTAAAATTTTAGGCCTGTGTAAAATTCCATTGTCTGGATGAACCACAATTTGTTTATCCATTCACCTACTGGCAAACACTTGATTGCTTCCAAATTTTGGCAATTGCAAGTAAAGCTGCCATACATATCTACATGTACATTGCTGTATGACAAATGAATCCAATTCATTTTGGTGAATACCAAAGAGTACAATTTTTGCATCGTACGGTAAGAGTATGTTTAGTTTTGTGAGAAACTGCCAAACTTTCTCCCAAATGGCTGTATCGCTTTACATTCTCACCAGCAGTGAGTGAGAGTTCTTGTTGCTCCACATCCTCATCAGCACTTGGAGTGGTCAGTGTTCTAGATTTTGGCCGTTCTCATAGGTGTATAGTGGTGTCTTATTGTTGTTTTAATTTGCATTTCCAGAGTGACATATGATGCACAGCATCTTTTCATATGCTTATTTGCCATCTGTATATCTTCTTCGATGAGCTGCCTGTTAAGGTCTTTGATTTTATTTTTTAATGAAAGTTGTTTCTTTTTTGTTGTGGTTTAAGAGTTCTTTGTATATTTGGGATAACAGTTCTTTTTTAGATACTTATTCACAAACATTTTCACCTGGTCAGTGGCTTGTTTTTGGTTTTTTTTTTTTTTGAAACGCAGTTTCACTCTGTCTCTCAGGCTGGAGTGCAGTGGCGCGATCTCGACTTACTGCAATCTCTGCCTCCAGGTTTATGCGAATCTTGTCTCAGCCCCACGAGGAGCTGGGATTACAGGCATGTGTCACCACACCCAGCTGATTTTTGTATTTTTAGTAAAGATGGGGTTTCACCACGTTGGCCAGGCCTGTCTTGAACTCTTGACCTCAAGTGATCTCCCCCCTCCTCCTCCCAAAGTGCTGGGATTACAGGCATGAGCCACTGTGCCCAGCCCCGGCTTTTCTTCTTATCCTCTTGACATTGTCTTTTGCAGAGCAGAAATTTTTAATTTTAATGAAGTCCAACATGCCAGATTTTTTTTCGTGGCTCATGTCTTTGGTGTTGCATCTACAAAGTCATCTCTAAGATGGGCATGGTGGCTCACACCTGTAATCTCACACTTTGGGAGGATCACTTCAGCCCAGGGGTTCAATTGAGACCAGCCTGGGCAACATGGTGAAATCCCATCTATAAAAAAAAAAAAGGCATGGTGGTGCACACCTGTAGTTTCAGCTACTTGGGAGGCTGATGTGGGGGGATCACTTGAGCCCAGGAGGTAAAAGCTGCAGTGAGCTGTAATCTCCCACTGCACTCTAACCTGGGTGACAAAGCAAGACCCTGTCTCAAAAATGAAAACAAAGATAGCAAGTCATTGCCAAACCCAAAGTCATCTAAATTTTCTTCTTTTATCATCTAGGAGTTTTCTAGTTTTGCATTTTACATGTAGGTTTGTGATCCATTTTGAATTAATTTTTGTGAGGAGTCTAAGGTTTGTTGTTTAGATTCATTTTTTTGTACATGAAGATGTCCAGTGTTCCAGCATCATTACTGAAAAGATGATCTTTGTTCCATTATTTTGCCTCTGTTCTTTTGTCAAAGATCAGTTGACTATATTTATGTGGGTCTATTTCTGGACTCTCTATTCTGTCCCACTGATATATTTGTTTATTTTTCTACCAATACCACATTGTCTTGATTACTGTAGCTTTACAGTAAGTTTTGAAGTCGGATAGTGTCAGTCCTCCAACTTCGTTCTTCTCCTTCAATATCTTGTTGGCTTTCTGGGTATTTTGCCTCTTTATATAAACTTTAGAAGCAATCTGTTGACATCCACAAGATGACTTGCTGAGCCTCCTGGGACTCTTTCTCTCTGATATTTTCTATAAATATCAAGTGCTGCAGTTTCTCCTCCAATGACTGCCCCAATCAATGACCTCAGCCTTCATAAAAGGGCCATGTCCAGACTACAAAACCAATAGTATTAAAATTCCTGATAAAGATAACATCCCAGTGAAACAGTCATCTTCACATAGTAGCGGTTGGTTCTGTCACCTCCCAATTTCAGAAACCCCATCTCTTAGAGAAGCTAGAAATTACCTGAGGAAATCAAACCTATTGGTGGACAATAATCTGAGAACAATATGAAAAACATCCAAACATAAGTGTAGGTATGAATGTAGTCGCTGAGGGCTATGGAATGAAAGAATGATCAGAGGAATGGGAAGAGGCAGGGAAGGCCTCTTTGAAGGGGTGGAACTTGAACAAATGTGGGATAGGAACGGATAGGGGAACATCTGTATCACTGAGAAACTCTCCTTTGACTGTGCCACTCTCCATCTCCCCCTCTGCAGGGCAATGGCCACAGCTGCGGGTGGCTAGGGGCATGGTCACAGCAGCTGAAGTATTAGTGGCTGTGTTTACTGAAAACAAAACAACAGGGGGGACAGAGAGCATTAGGAAGAATAGCTAATGGATGCTGGGCTGAATACCTGGGGGATGGGTTGATCTGTGCAGGGAACCATCGTGGCACTTGCTTACCTGCCTAATAAACCTGCGCATCCTGTACCTGTGCCCCAGAACTTAAAATAAAAGTTGAAGAAAACAACAACAACAGCAAAAGAAGATTAGAAGAGATCGTAAAGCTATAGAATAATTAGGCCTTTGGTAATCAAGAGTAAAATGGACTTTGCTAAAAAGAATCACCCTTTCTTTCCCATTTTATTAGTAAAACACCTATAAGAGGCTTTTTCTCACCTAGGCAAGATGAATTTTTATAATTGTAAGGTAGTTGCTTACAGAAACTGATTTCCACAAAAAGTACAAAATTTCCCCAATATTATACACTTCCCCCCACCCAATAACTGGTTTTTAATTCAATGATTCTCCTTCATCACACAGTCATGGAATAAATATTCTTTTCCTTATAAATTAAGTGGATCTAGACTTTGGTGTAAGATAACAATGAGGAGAATTATTAATAAAGACAAGATTAAGCTTAATCATTTGCCTTTGGATTTTTATCTTCCACTCTCTATATTAGTATTTCTAAGAAGAAACAGACGAGGTCCAAAATATATTATGACTAACATTTACTTTACTTCAAAGGAAAAAAAAATCTTTGTTTCTGTGGAATTGTTGGGCCCCTGTTCAGCATCAATTTCATTCTAATGGGCACTCTTTTCTGTCTTGCAAATTACATTTACATTCCATATATTTTGCTTTGATACATTTCCAAAGGAAGATTCAGACAAATTGTGTTTTTTCTTTTAAGTGTAATATTAAAATCCCATCCTATGCCACTCCTCTAGGTGCCTTGTTAAAATTTTTAAAAAGTCATCAGCTTTCTTCTATCTGTGGAGATTTATTGGAATAGAGCAGGGCTGGAACAAGGTGAAGGGGCTGTGTTCATCAGATAATTGTTCCAGGATGAAAAAGCTCCCGGGAATATATAATGTGCTTCAGAAGAATTAAGGAGGAAAAAGCAAAGGTTGGGAGGAATCTGATCTTGTGGGTGGCAGACGCACAGGAGAGACTGCTCATGCATGACATGTTTCAGATCTTTTGACACAGTCACGCAAGCAACAGAAAGTTATATGGTTTTTAGTCTTCTAGGTAGCAGTGAAATAAGAACGTGGGTGGATCAGGAAAAAATGAACTTCTCCTCATTTTTTATTTAAATGACTTTTGAGCTAGTTCTAGACTGTGGAGGAGCTGATAAACCACCCAGTTCATACACCTCACACCACCCTGCTCTTCCACACTCACACCGAAGTTGTCCACGGACCCGCCCTAGCCAAATAATCATTCGCTCAAATTGCATGGATGCAATTTGACTGATACATGTGGACGTCGTTCTTATGCCCAGGCAGGATAGATGAAAGAACACACTTTTTGCCTCTAATGAGAAAGTCATACAAGTAGATTTAAAACGACACACAGAGCCAGAAGTCCACTGACAGGAGCAGGAAGTTAGGAACAAGGCACCTAACCCAGCTGGGGATGAGTGTGCGGCCACTAAGGAAACCTCCCCAGAGGAGGTCACAGCTGACTGGATTTTGAAGATTGACAGGAGTTATTCAGGAAAGGGAAGGACATTCCTGGCATTCTCAGCTATGCAATTCCCAGATGTAAGACATGGCATGGGAAAATTGTGTTTTGAAAAGAAAGTAGAGATAATCACAAAGAGTCTTGGAGGCTGCAGTAATTTTGGACCTCATTCTGAGGTAGTTGGGAAGCAATGACTAGGACATTTAAAAAGGAGTCATCTGATTTGCATTAAAACAGCATCAGTATAGTCTATCATCTCCTCCCCAAATAACTGGAGTCAGGGAAACCAACTAACAACAGGGCTGGAGAAGTGAGTATGAGGACAAAGAAACACGTATGAGTCAAAAGAGATATTTATAAGAAAGGAGTGTACCAAACGGGTTGGATGTGGGTAGTGAGTGAGAGCTAAGGCAACCACATAGATGGTGGTACAATTCAGGGCTCAGGAATAGGGGGCTTCAAAGAGGAGGAGGAGGAAGTAGGGTGGGGGACAATGGTGGGCACAATTTAGGTGAGATGAGTTCAATCAACGGAACTATCCCATAGGTAATCGGATCTGAAGCTCAGAAGACAAGAAGAGTAGAAAGATATATTTGGGTGCCATCCAGGGGATAGGAGCAGTCAGAGTTGGGGATGAGATGGTCAAGGAGAAATATGGAGTCCACAGCATTTACAAGGGACCCTGGAGAGAGAGAGTGACTGAGAAGGGCAGATGGGCAGAAATAATCCATGAAAGCCAAGGAGAGAAGAACGCTTTAGAAATAGAATGCTCTGCCACAGAAAAGTAATCAGATCAAGCTGAAGAAGGGACTTGGCTTTTGTAAGCATGACATCCTTGCAGATCTTGGCAGAGCAGTTTTAGTGCAGTCGGCAGGGTAGAACTCAGACTCAAAGAATGAAGACCAAATGGAGGTGGGAAAGCAGAGAAAAGAACAGCAACTGGAATCTCAAGAAGCAAAAGGCAAATAGGAAGAAGGGACAGAAAACAGAAGGAGATCCAGGCCAATGCCGGGGTAGGGTGAGATAGAGAGAACGATTTGAGGTTTTCCTTAAGAAGATACCATCTCCTGCTCTTTTCTGCCCACTGAGAACTCCAGCACTAATCTAATCCAATTCTCAGGTAAAGTTGAAAAAATAAATAAATAAATAACAGTGTGCATTGTCCAGGAATCAATACACATGGAATGCTTACTGCATGTCAAAAGCATTATGTATTTTTCCCCTTTTGTCATCCCAGCAGCTCCACCCTATGGATATTTTTATGTTGTCTTGCTTTGAACTTCTGGGGATACTAAGTCAGGAAGGTTCACTGATTTGCCCAAAGGCCCATTGTACCAGTGGAGTGGGAATTTGGTTCCGGGTCTATCTAAATCTAAGGCACTGAAGCCCTGGTAGTGAGAGAGAAGGCCAGCCACTCTCTAGCAATTTCACCCCCAGGGGTCTGTTTCCTTCTAAGTGAAATGAAAGCATTTGGCTAGGAGGGATTGCTTACTCTCTTTGGTGCACCTTGCAGTCAAGACTCAAGAGATCCATTGAAGAAGCAAACCGTTTGTTAAACAAACCATGTTAAAATTCATCTATTTTATTTTGCCACTCCGGCTTCCATCTACATATGGGAGCACACAATTCTATTGTTTTCAAACTCTAATTTAGCTGTAGGAGGAATTGAGGTGGTTTTAGCACCTTAAGTGGCTAGCTCAGCATGCCAAAGGCCCATTAACTAAACACAAATGCCTTTGTTAGGCATTTTCACAAGAACATTTCTGGAAAGGGTTTTTTTTTTTAACAAGGTGTCACTCTGTCACACAGGCTGGAGTACAGTACTCCAGCCTTGACCTCCTGGGCTCAAGTAATCCTCCAGCCTCTCAGCCTCCAGTGTATGGAACCACAAGTGTGCACCATGACGCCTGTGGCTAATTTTTTTATTTTTTTGTAAAGACGAGGGGTGTCTCACCATGTTGCCCAGGCTGGTCTCGAACTCCTGGGCTCAAGCAGTCCTCCCGCCTCAGCCTCCCAAAGTGCTGGGATTATAGGCATGAGCCACCATGCCTGGGTAGCAATCTTTTTCTTTGCTTTATATCAGGTTTCTAAATATATATATATATAAACTTTTCATGGATATGTGATATACATTTACAATAATGAACACATCCTAAGCATTCAGCTTGATAGATTTTCACAAGACGAACCCACTGTTGTAACCAGAATCCAAATGGTTGACTCTCTTTGAAAATTATTTGTTCTTTGTTGCCACAGTTATAAAGCTTGCTTGGTAATTCAACTCTCTACCTCACAGTGAATTTAGAAGGGCTAGCTAATTATAGCTTTAAATGTAAAACACTTTGACAAACTTGAAGTAGGTAGAGAGCTGCTTAAGTTGATTATAATGTCACATGGTTTCTACTTAAATTATTTCACCTGGGAGAATGTCAAACTGTCCTCATTAGCAGATCACAAAAGAAATGTGCTGGAAATTCACTTTAATGGAGACTTGTGAATTTTTTAAACTAGTGGCGGCTCATTTCCTGAAATATTCCTGTTTAAGTTCTCTGAGTCAGCCTCCTTCTCTTCCCATACCTTTCTCTGCATTCCCTTTTCTATAGCAATGGGAAACTTTGCATTTGAAATTAATAGTAGTCCCTAAAACCTCCACGTATTATGAGTTGGTCATATATTGGCTGCCACTGATCTCCAGCCGCAAGTCTTGGTTTTCAGGTGTTAATAATGTTTTAGCAAAGTCTCATTCAGATTCTAACTATCTCCAGGTATGTACAACCTTTCAGAGTCCAGTCTTCGTGTATATCATTTCTAGTCTGGAGGAGCATGGTTTAGAACAGCTAAAGTAACCTCATCTCAGTGTAGAGGGAAGGAAGCAGTAAAGCAACTGACGTGTTTTGAGGACTCTACTTCCACTACCTTATTGGGCCATGGTGGGGGAGAGGGAAAGACCCTCTGTGACAATGATTCTGATGATGAAATCTAGAGTCTCAGAGTGAACATCAAGAAGAAACGTTCACTAAACTGGGCAGCATTTTCATCCAAAAAAGTCAATAGCAAATCAGCCATTGTGGGATAAAGATGTGACGTGTTGGGGTTCAGAAAATAATACCTGAGAATATAGCACTTGGACATGCTGAGCTAAAGAAGCAGACGTTAACATCCCTCTGATCTTCCCATACCCCCTTGTTTATCTGATTCTCTTTCCAGAAGCACCAAGAGGGACTCTTTCTGGACATTTTTTTATCTGACTAGGAAAACGTCTTTCCAAAACAAATGCCTTATCTTAAGACTTTCTATGTAGAAATCTCATCAAATAACCAGGAAATATTAACCACCAGAGAAGAGAAGATTCTGGGAGTTATCACCATGCTCAGACAGACTTTTCGTCTAGTTTCCTGAGGGCAGCTCCCAGAAATTACCTAGAAAACTTTATCTGCATAATAAGACAGCCTTTGTTCCCATGCATTTGGTCTGTCTCCTTCCTATAACTTGTCCATCCCATCCAGCTTCCAAAGAGAAACATTTACAAAACAACACCCACCTCTCCTGTCCATATGACTTTCCCATGAAGAGAGTATTCAGGCATCAACCATCTGCCCCTCTTTGAGTCTCATGCTTTGTGTATGACTCTTATGTTCATATGTACTATCATAGATTTTGTTTCTCTTTTCCTCCTATTAATCTGCCTATTGTAAGTTCATTTTCAGTGAACCTTTGTAGTGCAGAGGGGCTTTTCCTTGGCCTTAAGGAAAAATAATGTTTCTTGTGGCACATAAAAAGGAATCTCCTTAATATTATTTAGTTACACTGTTTGTGTCCAATAATTCCAACATGACTGGGAACTGCTGGAATGATTGGTGCCTGTGTTAGTCAATTTTCACACTGCTATAAAGAACTGCCTGAGACTGGGTAATTTATGAAGAAAAGAAGTTTAATCGACTGACAGTTTCACGGACTGTATTAGGAAGCATGACTGGAAGGCCTCAGGAAATTTACAACCAAGGCAGAGGGCCTAGAGGAAGTGAGCACCTTCTTCACATGGCAGCAGGAGAGAGAGAAAGACAGAGAGAGAGAAGAGGGAGGTGCTACACACTTTTCTTTTTTTTTTTTTTTAAATATGAAACGCTTCACGAATTTGCATGTCATCCTTACGCAGGGGCCATGCTAATCTTCTCTGTATCGTTCCAATTTTAGTATATGTGCTGCCGAAGCGAGCACACTTTTCAACAATCAGGTCTCATGAGAACTCCCTTACGATCATGAGAACAGCAAGGGGGAAGTCAGGCCTCATGATTCAATCACCTCCCACCGGCCCCCGCTTCAACACATAGGCATTACAATTCAACATGAGATTTGGGTGGGTACACAGAGCCAAACCATATCAGTTCCATTTCTGATAGTTATTTTGATAAATATAGTCCTTTTACATAATCTCTAGGAAATTAATTTTTCTTTACTTGCTACCTGCCCAAAAGATCTAGCTCACAATCTGGATTTGTCTTCACTGTAGATAGATAGTTCCCATTTCCAAATTATGTGCCTCCACTCTTTCAAGCTTAGAGATTTACCCAGGAGTGAAATTTAGCCCAGCTTTGGAAGTTACTAACTTTATTCTCTGTCTTGGAGCTAGCATCTGCAGTTAGCAACTTCAGAGTCTATTGTTATTTTTGTTTTGTTTTGCTTTGCTTTGCTTTGCTTTTGGAACTGTCTTATGTACTATCTTGGATTCTTAGGTCACTTGTTATTTATATGTCTTATCTTCTCAAGGAGAATAGTAGTTCCTTGAATGTAGAAAGTCAGTCTTATAATTTTTTCTATGCCCAAAGGACCTTAAACAACATAGTGCTAAAAAATATTTGTTAATTGGATGGCTGGTAAAGGAAAAAAATGCCCAATAGATCATATTAATATTTTTTACATTTAGGAATATGCTGCCTGATTTTGACGTTTTTCAAGCTTAAACCACTGTTGCAGGCAATAGGTAAATCAATATCCAATAAAGTTGAGTACCAGAGACAACAGCACCTTTCCTTTCATAATTCTAATGATAGCTTCAGATGAGGACCATAACCGATTCTGATCCACCCTGGAAGAGCTGAGGCTTTTGCCCACAAGCAGCTAACAAAACCATCACAAACAAGCTGAATGCCTCCCTACAAAACATTTTAGATGATATTCTTGCTCTCACTCACCTCGACCAATTTGTACTCTCAAGAAAAGATCATTTTACATATCTGACAATGAAAATTATTCTCAGCAAAGTGCAACACCCCCTCTACGAAATCCATGGGAGTGACATGAATAGAAGGAAATAACAAAGGTACCTCTGGATGCATGTAAATGAGCAATGTAGGGGCTTCCTTGACCTTCTCAGAAAAGACAGTCTTTATAAATCCTGAAGAGTGGTATTATTAAGTATTTCAAATGCAAAATATGAATATATCTGTTTTGCTAATTAAGATGTCTGTTCAACCAAGTACTTGGCATCTCATTTAAATAATTATCTTGTAGAGTATATTACACTCCTATTTGGTATATTAAGAGTGTTCAAACAGGAGAAACCCTAGCCTACTTAGGAAAGTTTGTTAATTAAAAGATTTGGAGATTTAAATAGAGTACCTCCAGCTTTGGGAGAATCCTCAAAGGTAAGTCAATAAAAATTATAGCTCTTATTGTTCATCTGGAACTAACAACAAGCTCTGGCAGACATCTGAACACTTCCTCAGACAAATAGAAATGGCTCCATTGAATAGGCCACTTTAGAATGCCACCTTCGCTATCCTCCCAGAGCTGGACTCTTCCTGCTTCTCCAGCTTCGCTCCTCTCCCCCAAGGATCTTTTTCCATTACTAAATCTGAACACAAAATCAAAAAAAGTTTTTTGGCCCTAGCTGTTCAGTTTATATAATAATGACTTGCCCAGGTTTGAGGACAGCCTAATTTTCCAGTAAGAGATTAAGAGCCAACTTAATGTCTGTGCTTTTCTATAATTTGGTTTTACTATTTTGACAACAATCCAATAGCATGAAATTCAGGACGGATTTTCAAAGAGTTACTTTTTGTCAAGGTCTGCCATTGAAGGGTCTATGAATCCCCTTGTAGCAAGTGTTTCATTCATTTTTATGACGAACATTTTTTGGAAATTAAATTTAGTTTTGGAAAATCGTTTCAGGCTGGGCACAGTGGCTCATGCCTGTAATCCCAGCACTTTGGGAAGACGAGGCAGGAGCATCACTTGAAGCCAGGAGCTTGAGACCAGCCTGGGTAATATAGCAAGACCTTATCTCTATAAAAATTTTTTTAAAATAGGCTTAAGCCCAGGAATTGGAGGCTATGGTGAACTCTGATGGTGACTCTACACTCTAGCCTGGATGGCAAAGCAAGACACTTACCTCCAAAAAAAAAAAAAAAAGAAAGACAGACAGAAAAATTATTTCAAGAAATCAAAACATGTTTTCAGTACACCAGAAGGAATTCATGCATTGCATAAGCACTCACTAAATGCCTACTCACAAGGAATGCAAAGATGAACAAACCCAAGCCCTGCTGCATGGCAGCTCAGTCTAATGGGGCTACAAGCACAAAAACATAAATAAAATATAACACAGGATGCAAGTACTATACCAGGTGTTGAATAGACCCTTCTGGATAAGCTTGAGGAAATTGACTAGGCTTTTCAGAAAAACCGTGTTTAGAATGCTTCTATAAACAGGACTGGCACGGTGGCTCATGCCTGTGATCCCAGCACTTTGGGAGGCTGAGCACTTTGGGAAGATCACTTGAGGTCAAGAGCTCGAGACCAGCCTGGCCAACATGGTGAAACCCATCTCTACTAAAAATACAAAAATTAGCTGAGTGCGGTGGTGTACGTCTGTAATCTCAGCTACTTGGGAGGCTGAGGCAGGAGAATCACTTGAACCCAGAAGGCGGAGGTTGCAGTGAGATCACGCCACTGCACTCCAGCCTGGGTGACAGCGAGAGACTTTGTCTCAAAACAAAAAAACAAAAAAAAACAAAACTTCTGTGAAACAAACTATCTCTTTTATTAGAAGTTCACATTTTAAGCTTTAAAAAAAAAACCGAGATGTACACATCATTCTGAAAAAAAAACTCTTTGACCATCCAAATGATCAAAACAGGCCACCAGGGTGATAATGGGAGGCTGCCGAAAGCATGTGCTTCTGGCCTCCAGTCTTCATAAACTTCCTGCCGACATGACTGAGGACTTAGTAATTAGATTTGCTTCCTATATCAGCAATTAGCCAGTTGTCTTCTAAAGAAGACTTCCTTAACTTTTCTTATGGAACCATTAAACTTAAAACTCCTGGGCCGGGCGCAGTGGCTCACACCTGTAATCCCAGCACTTTGGGAGGCTGAGGTTGGTAGATCACTTGAGGTCAGGAGTTTGAGACCAGTCTGGCCAACATGGTGAAACCTCATCTCTACTAAAAACACAAAACTTAGCTGGGCATGATGGTGCACCCCCTGTAATCGCAGCTATGTGGGAAGCTGAGGCAGGAGAATTGCTTGAACCTGGAAGGCGGAGGTTGCAGTCAGCTGAGTTCACACCATTGCACTCCAGCCTGGCCAACAAAGTGAGACTCATCTCAAAAAACAAAAAACAAAACAAAAGCAGACATTTCTGGGCCCAGAATATCTGTTGGATTCTCAAATACCTCTAACTATATGCACCTGTCTCCTTTGCATTTGAAAAAAACACACATGTGTTTTCTTTCTCATTGATTTGTAATCCGAGGTTCTCTTGGGCATAACTTAGATTGTGTTGGCACTGGGATGCTCATGTTATAGCACTGGTGCCTCTAAAAGCATCGTAGCCATCACTGGGGTTACTGACTCCCAGCAAACTCTTGTGCTATCCTTCAGTAAGACGCCCTTGCTTTCTCCTCATTCAACCTCTTCTAGGGCTTCTTCCCACACTTATTTGGTTCACTTTCTTGCTATCTCTTTTTTCTTAACTTTTTTTTTTCTCCTTAGGTATTGTCTAACTCTGCTAAGGTAGCACAGCACTAACTTAGTACCTGCTAACTGCTCTGTTCAGACCCACATTCCTTTAAACTTGGACGTGGTGGACCAGTTTTCCAGGATGTCTTTTGCAGTGGGGCCCTGCTACTGCTGGCCTTCAGTGGGTTCAGTCTAATCATTTCCTATTTATTAGTTATATTGATTACCACCCCCAGAGGAGTGACAGAAATCCTGGCACAGATATTAACTCCAAAATACAGAACAAATTTCATCTGCCAAAAGCTATTTCAAACACTGTTCAAAAGATTAAAGAAAGGCCAGGACAGCTTCACCCTTTATTTTTTGTCTGACCTATTTCTACCTTCCCTGTCTGAATTGTTAACAATGTTCTATATTATTTTTCAAGACAGGCATCCTAGCCAGAAAAAAAAAAAAGTTTCTTTATGAACATTTTTATTGGATTGAGCCAGGGCAAGCCTCCTAAAACTTGCCTGTGGGGAGCTCCTGTGTACCAGGGGTGCTGGTGAGAGCACTTCTGACTGAGCGGATGTTCCAAACACATGCGCCAAGCCTTCCTGCTCCTCCACCTTTTATACAGATACTACCCAGCCCATTTCTTACCCAGCAGATCCAATTTATAGCATTTGATTTTCTAAGAATGGCACTATAGGCAATTCAGACTTACCTATCAAACCATCTTCAAAGGAGCTGTAGTTGCCAATTGAATGAGAAAACTAAAGTCAGGCTTTGATTTCATGACTTTGATTTCTTTCTCTGGCAGTACTGAGTGCTAGACCAAGTTCCAGGCACAGTGCTGGGCACCAGGGCGTACTGGAGCAGATAAGATAGCAGGAATGCCTGGCTTTGTGAGGTGTACTGTCTGGCCTGAGCCTCCCTTTCTACAATCATCTCTCCATATGGGTGTGGAATTAAAGAGGACGGCATTTGCTCAAAGTCATTCATCAAATGAAAAAGGCAGTGCTATCCTATGATTACAGCAGTGCTCTGGAAGGCTTAGGTACTATTAAGCAAAGTGAATTTCCCTTTATACCACTGCAATGACAGTAAGTGCCTACAGAAATGGCCGCTTACCAAGTCAGTAATAACGTTTATAAAATATATTGCAGATTTTGGAAGACAGCCACTAGGTGAATTGCAAAATGTAAAACTTTTCTCTATTTGCCTACCCAATTCATCTGAAAATTGAATGTTACTCATTAAGGAAAACCAGAAACTAGCCATTTGAACTAAGTTGCTTATTATGGACTGCTTTACAAGGGTAGCAGTTATTGACAGAAAAGCGTGGTGGCCCTCCGGAGAGCCAGCAATCAGCGTGGATGCACTCTACATTACAGGCAGGACTTTTGAATTCCAATCATGACCTGTATTAACTCTCACTAATCCAAGGCAGAGATGCTATAAAGCAGAGATTTAAAACTGATGGTGTTCTATTAAATTACACAATAAATTAGCATTCTAGTCACACCATAATTGAAAAGCCAGCCCCAAGACCAACAGCACCCCACATTCATTAAGAGATCTTTGATACGAGGAAACACTCACACACAGAGAGAGACACAGACAGTCTACATGAAGCCAAGTAGCCAAACAAAAATCAACAAATTTGGTCTACTGCCCAGATATCCCGAAATTTGGAGCTCTGCATCAGGTCTTGAAAACATCAAGTTGAACGGGTTTTTACATTTTTCCAACCAGGCTTTTTGGCATCAAATGATTGAAATTAAACTTTCTTCCATCACACCAAAAGAGGGTTGATTCAGAGGCAGGAATGGATCAAACACATTTGGAATGATATCACGTGGAGGGATAAAACCAAGGGCATGCTTTTTTCTAATAAGTAATTGTTCCTTCTGTGGCATCAAGTTTATTTTATGGATTATTTTCAGAATATATCACAGAGGTTAATCCATTGTTACATGCTTGGAAGCTTTGAAGGTCTACCAAATTAGTTTACAATAAAGGAGGGGTTTGAAGAAATGATGGTCTCTATCCTTTTGCTTTCATGGTCTAAAATCTTTTCTATGACGAGATAAAAGGAATAGAGGACAAATACACATGAATCTTTTGCCTTTTTTGGACATATCTATTATATTCAATTGACTCTCTGTTGGCGTAAACCATGAACTAATCCTTTTTTTCTTCTTTTTTTTAGGCTAGTCAAGTAAAGCAGTAAAAGTAGAGAAGGAGCAAAGAAATCTGTAACTGGTTGTGATTAATTAGCTGTAAACACCACTGCATTCAGGCCACCCCATGAACTAATTCTTATTTGAGTTATAATGTAGGATATTATACTCATCAAAAACTATCAACTATTAGTAAAAAATCAATGAAAAAATTGAGCTTACCCTTATATATAGTACTGTGCCTTCCACAGTTCAGTAAATTAAAAGCAAACTAATGTAGAGGGTCCTGGGAGTGTGGAATCTGGGACATGACTGGTTACAAGCTGAGGGCTGGTTGGGATGCAGGAGGAGAAGAAGAAATAGGGCAGGTAGAAGCTCTCAATCACTGTGTCTTTTGTTTTTCAAAACCATTGTCTTTCTCATGAGAGGTGAGGTGACAGTGGATTAGTTAGAATATGGGCCACACAGCTGAACTAAAAAGAACCTTACATATAAAAGCTCAACCGACAGAAGTATATTTTTCTCTCCTAATAGTCTGAAAGCAGGGATGGGGGCAGAGTGGTAGAAAGCTTTGCTCAAAGGATGATTCAGGGCCCCAGTTTCTTTCTGTCTATGCTCTGATGTCCCCTGGAGCATTGTTATGGCTGGGCCAGTGCCACAGCCACAGTTGGACTGTGGGACTGGAAAGGAAGGAAGGAAAGGACAAGCAGGTATCTTTTTTTTTAAGTGGCTTTATTAAGATATAATTCCCATACCATACAATTCACCCATTTAAAGTGTACAAGTCAATAGATTTTAGTATTACATGATTAATATTTTTAATTGTGGTAAAATATATGTAACACAAATCTTGTCATTTAAACCATTTTTAAATGTACAATTCAGTGGCAATAATTACATCTACAATGCTGTACGACCATCACTACTATCGATTTCCAAAACTTTTCATCAACAAGCAGTTTTAAACAAGTGATACATGTTGTCCACGTTCCTTTCCTTCCGCTTCCCATTGCTGCTTGTACCTGAATCAATTTGGAGTTCCAGGTGCAAGGAAGAATTGGTGGGTAGGGGGCAGGGGAATCACAAATGGGCAGACAACCAACTTTGCATTGGTTGTAACATTTTCCAGGGTAAGTCTCCACTCTGCATATGAGTTTTGCATAATGGGATGGAAAAGGGGTGATGTTTTAATAACAATGACTTTTCCACATTCTGGGAAGTGATGAAGAATTATTTTGGAGAATGTCTGTTCTTTAGTTTTAGAGAACAATGTTACAGCCTTTCTGGTTTCTTCATGAGAAAAGGAAGAATGGGGGGCCTTGAGTCTAGAGTAAGAGTAACTATGAAAAAGGAGTCCATTCAGATTTACAGAGGGCCCAGCCACATAGCAGCAGGCAGGGCCCAAGGAGGGAGGCTTGAGAAACTCCAAGCAGGGACTTCTGGCATTAGCTTTCACGTTTTCCTTTTCTACATTGAGATGCCCTTATAGTAGGTGGCATCAAGTCTTTGGTAAACCTTGTCAACTGCACCCCAATGCCAGCTTTATTCTGTACTGACTTGGGTAAAAACAGAAATTCAGGAGAAGGTTAAGAAAGAAGTCTGAAAAAGCAATTTCAGGGTACCAAGAAATGATCAGTCCATATAGGCAGATCCATGGAGACAGAAAGTAGATAGTAATTGCTGGGGGCTGGAGGATTGGGAAGAAATGCATGGTGACTTCAAGTGGGTATAGGATGTTTTATTTTTTGAAGTGAAGAAAATGTTCTCAAATTAGACGGTAGTGATGGTGGTACAACTCTGTAAATAAACTAAAGATCACTAGTCGTACACTTAAATCAGGCAAAATTTATGGTATCTAAATTATATTTCAATGAGTTTTTTTTTATTATTATTATTTTTCTTAAATAGAGACAAGGTCTCATTATGTTGCCCAGTCTGGTCTCAAACTCCTAGGCTCAAGTGATCCTCTCACCTCAGCCTCCCAAAATGCTGAGATTACAAGTGTGAGCCACCATGCCCAGCCTCAATGAAGCTGTTTTTTTTTTTTTTTTTTTTTTTAAGTGATCATCAGTACAGCAGCCTGGAGCAGGAAGTAACCAGCAGCGCTGAGCTATGCTGCTAAGACAGGGCAGTGCTCAATGACTCCTTAGAAATACTAGTGCAGTTCTGTGCTTTCCAAGGTTATTATGTAAGATGAAGGAATAGGTTATATTATTTGAATATTAAAGGAGATATTGACCCAAAAGGCTGGATAGCTTGGGGTTACTTGGTTATAATAACAGTTGAGACCTTTCTCTACTCTACTTTTCATAGTACCTCACCTGTTCTCTTGGTTCCTAAGGTCTCACAAGCAGAAAACTACACACACACACAGGCACACACACATGCACACATACACACACACACCCCACACGTTGCATTTAACAGCATTGTATCCTCTTCCCTTCTGGCAACAGCAGAAAGGAGTGAATGGTAGAGCCGGGGTCCTCATGGAATTGCACAACTAACAAGGGTGGAACTGCCTACTCTCACTTCTACCACCTCCAGCTTTCCTATGTCAGACTGAATGCTTCTCACCAAGAGGCAGAATGGCACAGTGGGGGAGACACGGGCCCTGAAGCCAGACTACCAGGGTTTATGTCAAATCCCAGACCTACAAGTTACTAGCCATGACACCTCGGGCAAGTTATGTAGCCTCTCCATACTTCAGTTTGCCCCTTGAATGATTGGGCTAATATTCATACCAACATGTAGGAATGTTGTGAGAATGAAATGAATTCATACATCTAAAACACTTAGAACTGAACCTGGCAATAGCAGGCATACTAAAATAAGCACTGGGTATTTATCACTATTATTATATTACTTAGTAGTATGCAATTCATAATATCCTGCAATCTCCAGTGAATTTGTGAACCATAAATGTAGGAATCAACTGACTTGCAAACTGAAGAGAATGAGAGTAGGTAAACCCACGGGTTATTTAGGACTATGGGTGGTACATGCTAGCCAGTGATTTGCAAGAGACCAAAGAAGCCTATCTAGTCCCTAGTTGGATGCAAGGGCCAACAGGGAGCCGGTTTGTGTTTCTTCCCTCACATCCCTGGAGAAAATCAGAACCAAAACCAAACAAACAATAACTCTCTTTGGTCCTCTACCCAACTCTGCTTGATGAGAGCCATTAATTTATGTTTGTGTCTCTTGGGACTCTTTGGGTTGCAAGTACCAGGAGTTCCAACTCGAAATGGCTTAAGCAATTAACAACAACAACAAAGACTTTGTTTTATGTAATCGACAATCTGAGGAAAAGTGCAAATTCCAGGTGAAAGTCAGCTTAATACCAGGGCCAATGAAGATCACTAAGACTCGGTCTCCCCAGAAACCCATACCCCACCCCGCCCACCTCTCTGTGTTCTTTCCTTCCTATTACATGTTTTCCTCATGGCAAGATGGCAACAGCACCTCTGCTTCACCGTACTCCATCCTCCTAGGTACAAATCCAGTGAGAAAAAAATATGCAACCTAATTAAGTCTTGCCAAAAGCATCCTTGCACCTCATTGGCTCTGACCAGGTCCCATGACTGTCACTGAACTAACCGTGGTAGCCAAGTGGAGGAAATACTTTGGATTGGCTGGAATCTCATTCTGAGAGGCAGGGGTGGCGTCAACACCATATAAACCACCTGAGCTCAGAGTGAGAAGGGGATGATTTCCCAGGAGGGATTTGGGATTCTATTTTACCGGTTGTGTGTCCTGCTATTCTCTTATACTCTGTTCTGCTCACAGGCTCTCTTCCAACCCCTACTGTTTTATCTTAGGAGCAGAACAAAGCTGACAGGCAGATAAATATATTCAGAATAGAAAGTGCTTGTGATGTATGTAAGGGGGAGGGGACATACCCTGGGAGAGGGTATCATTTCAGTAGATGCTGGGATGAAGTCCATCCTGGTGGATCTAACATGGTGTCTAAAGACTACGGCAGCAGATGAGTCAGGCTAGCAGTCATCACTGGGAAATTAACATGAAAAGTACAAACGTCAGAGAAGGTGGTTGAAACATGGTAAAAGAAAATCCAGAAGTGGAAGAGACTTGTGTTATGAAGAAGTGAAGCACTCCAAGAAGAAGAAGGGGTAATTGATACTAATCACAGCTGTCATGGCACACCAAGTCTTAACATGCATGGACTCTTGCTCACAATGCACTTGGATTTGAATGCTACCCACATGTATATGTCACCGCAACTGAGTGCAGAAGTGGGCAACACTCAACATGCGGTGTGGGGAGGGTGAGAGTGACAAGAAGGGCCAGTAGCTTTGGGCACTTTTGTTTTCTCTTGGAAGCTTCCTTAAGAATGTCTAGTTTCCCTTCACAACTTCTGTTTTTACAGAAATTGAGCAGACTTTTCAAGTCTTCACCCAGGACTTCTGGTTACGGCTTCAATATGTAAAGAACTTAGAAGTGGTTCCTACCATCCTTACAAGAAGAAAGATGAACAAAATCTGACAAATCAATGACATTTCTTGGACCAATCAGAGAACTGAGATCACGGGGCAAACTGTCACCTCTAAATCTGGAGAGAGGTAAATCCAGAAAGTTTATAGCTAAGATCTCCTTACCTGGAGCAGAGGTCACTGAAGCCATTGGTCAAAACACTTAAATGGTAATTTTGATAAATTTCTGGAGGCTGAATATGGACTATCGGAGAGAGGGAGAAATTCCTGAGGGTCACATTTTCATGGGCCCGACTTCCAGGAGTCCCACAGGTGGTGAAGAATTGAGAAAGTGCCCCTTGCCCCCTGGGCAGGGGAGGGGAGAGTAATCACTGTGATTACCAGAGCACTCCCCGTTACAATACTGGGGACAATTTTACTAAGACTTGGCTGGGCACAGAGGCTCACGCCTGTAATCCCAGCACTTTGGGAGGCCAAGGCGGGTGGATCAGCTGAGGTCAGGAGTTTGAGACCAGCCTGGCCAACATGGTGAAACCTTGTCTCTTCTAAAAATACAAAAATTAGCTGGGCATAGTTGGGCGGGTGGGGCGGGAGGGGGGTGGGGGTGCCTGTAATCCCAGCTACTTGGAAGGCTGAGGCAGGAGAATCACTTGAACCCAGGATGGGGAGGTTGCAGTGAGCCGAGATGGCAACAGCACCTCTGCTTTATCCTACTCCATCCTCCTAGGTACAAATCCAGTGAGAAAAAAATATGCAACCTAATTAAGTCTTGCCAACAGCATCCTTGCATCTCATTGGCCCTCACCAGGTCCCATGACTGTCACTGAACTAACCTTGGAATTAGTAATTGCTGGGGGCTGGAAGATTGGGAAGAAATGGGTAGTAAATACTCCAGCTTGGGCAACAAAGTGAGACTCTGTCTTAAAAAAAAAAAGGGATTACTAAAACTTAGGCTAGTGACTCCCAGGGTCAAAGGTTCCCCAGAGCCTTATTCCACCTGGGGGAAAGGGCATCTCTCCCATTCTAGGCTCCTCTAGCCTTCTTGTCTCATGTAAAGAGAGGAGGGAAAAGCCAGGAAACACTTGGGAAGGTCAGGGACTGGGGACACAGGCCCACTAAAAGGCTGAAGTCTAATAAGATTGCAGAACACTTCCCCTTCCCCACACTTTACCACCACACCCACAGGCTCCAGTTTAATCACAGTGGATTCCACCTGAAACAGTGGCAATGTGCCTGACTCTAAGGAAGGAGGAGTTCTCAGGGAAGCCCAAAGACAACAGGGAGACAAAACAAGGACGCTGGAGGAAGCTTGCAGCCTCTGGCACCTGGCACCTACGGCCGCAGCAAACATTCAACAGAACCTGACTTCTAGCCAGATTAGCATGCAATTTCACACTTGAGGTCTGTTTGCCTCCGTTTCTATTTTCTAATACAGCATGTAACTTCCAATAAAAAAATTATAAGGCATGCTAAATAGGTGAGGAAAAATCTGAAGAGACAAAGCAAGTATCAGAACTAGATTCAGATATAACACAGATTCTGGAATTATCAGACAGGGAATTTGAAATAATTGTGGTTAATATTGCAAGGTCTCTAATGGGAAAAGCAGACACCTCCAAGAGCAGATGGGTAATGGAAACAGAGAGAAGAAAATCTAAGAATCAAAAGGAAATGCTAGAAGTTAACAATTGACACTGTGACAGAAATGAAGGCCTTTGATGGGCTCATCTAAAGACTCAACACAGCCAAAGAAAGAATCAGTGAGCTTGAACGTAGGGCAATAGAAAATTCCCAAACTGAAATGCAAAAAAGGCTTCAGTCAGTTAAGGACTTAAGAGTTTCACCCACTTTTGTCTTTGTGAAGTATTGCTATTAGTCACTTAGACCACTGTGTCCTCTGACAGCGAGTGACTGCTTCTGTAGGACTGCTCCTCTTGCAGGAGTTCAGGTCAGTGCTCAGCTCTGCTCAGCAACCCCAGTAACATTCATGCACCCTCTCATGTACACAGTTCTGGGCAGTCATTGCCCCAGTGTTTCTTATTTATTTGTTTGTTTGTTTGCTTGTTTGTTTTTGAGACAGGGTCTCACTCTGTCACCCAGGCTGGAGTGCAGTGGCACGATAACGGCTCATTGCAGCCTCAACCTCCCTGGGCTCAGGTGATCCTCTCCCCTCAGCCTCCCAGGTAGATGGGACGATAAGCACACACCCCCATGCCTGGCTAATTTTTTTGTATTTTTTGTAGAGGCAGGACTTCGCCATATTGCTCAGGCTGGTCTTGAACTCCTGGGCCCAAGTGATCTGCCTGCCTCAGCCTCCCAAAGTGCTGGGATTACAAGTGTGAGCCACTATCCCCAGCCTTGCCCCGGTGTGATTGATCTTTCTGATTGATCTCATCCTTAATAATAGAGATGTAGGCTCAGACACAGTGGTTCATGCCTGTAATTCCAATGCTTTAGGGGGCTGAGGTAAGAGGATTGCTTGAGACTAGGAGTTCGAGATCAGCCTGGGCAACATAGTGAGACCCTATTCTCTACAAAAAAAATTTTTTTAATTGGCCAGGTGTGGTGGCATGCAGCTATACTTTCAGCTACTTGGGAGGCTGAGGTGGGAGGACCACTTGAGCTCAGGAGTTTGAGGCTGCAGTGAACTATGATTGCACCACTGCACTCCAGCCTGGGAGACAGAGCAAGACCTGTCTCAATAAAATAAAATAAATAAAACAAAATAAAGCTAGACAGCATTTGGAGGGTCAGCATTGAGAAGGTCTGTCTGACATCAAGCTATATTTTAGAGACAGATTCTAGTTGGGAAATGACAGGTGAGCGTGAGGCTGGGCCTCAGCCGTGAAGAATTGATATAGGAACAGGTTGTTCAAGCAGGGGGCCAGTTGGGTACTGGGTGGGGGTGTAATCTCAGAAACAAGGGAAAATCCAGGTTGTCAGAATGGGGTAGACTGACAAAGACTGGATCAGTCTAGCAGCAATGGTGAGTGACTTCCAGTACAGTCCCACCCATATGGATATCCTGGAGCTGATCAGAAGCCCCTGCCTGCCTGATGCAAGGCCTTACCAGAGCCCGAAGGTCAGGGTGAACCAGAGTCTTGGATTGCCTCCAGTGCTACTTACAGTGGAGGAAGGATTCCTTTTATGTGTCAGCTTGGCTAGGCTGTGGTACCCAGCTGTGTGGTCAAATAGCAGTCTAGATGTTGCTGCGAAGACATTTGTAAGATGTATCATCCAATTAACTGAAGGCCTGCAGACCAAAGAGTAAGGTTTCCAGAAGTAGCAGCATCAATTCTACCTCAAGATTGCAACATAGAAGCCCTGCCTGAGTTTCCTACCTGCCAGCATGGCCTGTAGACTTCAGACTGCCCCACAATCACCACTTCCTTAAAATCTCACTCTCTTATGGGTTCTGTTTCTCTAGAGAAGTCCAATACAGTGTCTCTACAAGATCATTGACAGCAAAGAGTTAATCCTTTTGCTATACAAAAATGCAAACTCACATTTTTAACCAATGGAGATTTCTTTTTTTTTTTTCCTGTGAAAAATAATCATTCTATCCACTTATCTGACAGTGGTATCCACAAGAAATACATATTTCATCCAACTTTGCTGCTTTTCATTAATTGTCAGCTTTATATAGTTGTAACGCGATGTTGCCCTTTGGCATGTTAGTATGAAAATGAATGCTTATTTTTGAAGAAGTCATCATAACCCTGACAAACCATCTCTAACTGCAGCATGTGAGGTCTCCTACAACTTAAATGGCTGGTGGACGCACCTCTGGAAATAGTCAGTTGCCTGTGGAAACCAGCAAACCAGGGCCAATCACAAACCACAATTACACTTGCTCAACCGCTTGTGGAGCCAAACTGATGGAGCGGGAACTTCATTTTTGCTTCTGCTTTTTTCTTTGCTTTGATTTTTAGAAAAGAAAGAAAAATATAAGATGCTACTCTCTGGGAATCTCAGCAACATGCTGGCAGATCAGAGGGCCCCCTCATTCTCAGAGCATCTCTCCTGCCTGGAGCTCACAGAAAGCTTCCTCCTTGGTGGGTTTGACCATTTATTACTTCTCAGACTCCATGTTAAGTGAAGTCTGGTGTGGATGGCTTTCATACCTCAGTGCGATGCAGTGTTTTATCGCTTTTTTGTTTGTTTGTGTGTGTGTTTGCTTTTGAGACAAGGTCTCACTCTGTTGCCCAGGCTGTAGTGTAGTGACACAATCAGACCTCCCTACAGTCTCGGCTTCCCGAGCTCAGGCGATCCTTCTACCACGGCCTCCTGAGTAGCTGGGACTACAGGTGCACACCACAATGCTTGGCTAATTTTTGGTGTTTTTTCCAGAGATGGGGTTTTGCCATGTTGCCCAGGCTTGCCTTGAACTCCTGAGCTCAAGCCATTTGCTCGCCTTGGCCTCCCAAATTGCTGGGATTACAGGCATGAGCCACTGCACCAGGCCTTTAACAGATTCCTTCACTGGAAGATGTGTTTCTGTTTTTGTTGTTGTTTCAAACCAAACAGCTTTGTTAATTTAGCAAGTTTCCAGTGGTGTGGCCCCTACCCACCAGATACTGTGACCACACATTTGAGGCAAACACAAACTACTATACAGCAACAAGAGAACGTGTGTCTAAAATAAATTTCTAACAATGTATCTTTTAATAGTTAGACTCATACTTTATTTTGACAAAGTTAAGATAGAAAAATATCATAATGTGAATATAGCAGTTGCTCTTTTGGTAACATGGTTGAGGATGTGCAGTGCAACTTGAAAGGGATTGCTTTACAGGTGGCCCTCTTCTGACTGGGTTTCAGTTAATTCTGAATTATATTCCAGCCGTTGCATTTGCTTGAAAGAATATTGGACACAGTAAAAAAAAAGAATAGGTTTGGCATTCAATAATAAATATTATAAAGCAATGAACCAAAACAACTTTCAAAATAATTAGTAAAAGCAAACTTTAGACTTCATGATTAAAGCTAAGACTCATATTTTCAAAATAGCTTCAACAGTTTCTATCACTATATAATAGAATAGTTGGACACTTATTTTAAAAAACAAGTGAGTAGAATCTGAGTAAATACGATATTTCAGATGACTATACACAGTAAACATCAATTCAGTATATTTCTATATCATTTCAGCAATATACTCTTTGCCCACTTGGTGATAAAAACTGTAGTTCTGTCATCAAAAATGCATCCCTGAATGTCATCTTTGAACTTACTAAGCACCGTCTCATTTCTACACTCCATCTTTGGAGGGGGTGGCTTAGGGACTCTTGGTACATGCAGATATTTAGTTATGGCTATAATGACAAAAAATAAATGTGCCAGGAGTCTGAAGCAGAAACCGTCGCCTTACTTTGTTAAGTACCTTCACATTCTTTTGTCTCTGTGATGCCTCAGGTGAAGTCACACTAAATAATTCACACAGGTGCTAATTTTGTGGCTGCCTGTCAGTACCTTTCAGCCTCTTTCTTTTCTTCCCTTTCCCATTCCTCAAAGAATAAAATGGGGAGGCCTCTCGTTAAAACATGTCATTCTAACATATAAAATAAGTGTATGCACAAGGTACATACAGGCATCTCCTTCTCAAGGACTGGGTAACTCCTCGTTTTCTATCAAATAATCCTTCTTCATATACCTGGTTCCCCTAACCAACCTCCACACCTCGAGGTAAGCATCTTTTAACGACCTCTTGCTCCCCTCTTCACAGCTCCCAGCCACCAGAGGGACTCCTCGGGGGCCGCGCCTGGCCTCTTGCCCGCTTGGGCCACCTGCTGCCTGCGCACCTTCTGACCGGCCATTTCCTCCCTCCCCGGGCAGCTCCTCCATCACAAATGGCAGCTGGTCTCCACTTAGCTGTGCCTCCTCTCCCCCGGGGCTGGGCCTCCAGGTCCTCGTAGTTGCTTTGCTTTCTGGTCTCCATGAACTTGGCCACACAGTAAATGATGGAGCCCAGGGTGTTCACCACCACGCCAGCAATAAACAGAGAGGTGGGCTCCACGTCACTGAAGGCCACCATGCCCACCGTGATGGTGGCGATACTCTTCACCACGCCCACGAAGCTGGTGGTCACGGCTGAGTTGATATAGGTGCAGTGCAGTGTGGTAAAGTTCATGGCGCAGCCGATCAGGATACAGGCCACGAAGATGCAGACCATGGTCGGGTCCTTCCAGCCCGGGAAGGTCCAGGCGTGGATGGAGTCGGTGCTGGCAAAGGAGCAGATGACCAGCAGCGGGGTTGCGGAGACAGCGATGACATACTGCGCGGTGAGCGGCCCGTGCTCGGTGTCGGCGCTGGCCTTCTGGATGAGCACCAGGTAGGCGGCGTGGACCAGCACCGCCAGCACGCCCGTGACGTACCCGATGGGGTCACCCGTCAGGTCGCCGGCTCCTGTGGCGCAGGAGGAGGACAGCCGAGCCCGGGCGGAAAGGAAAAGAGAGAAGACAGCAGGTTGGCGTGGGGCGGGGGGGCCCACGGAGAAACGCGTCGGGTAGGAAAGCAGACTGGGTTCGCGCCCCAGCTTTGCCCACCGTATTCCTGAATGACAGACCCCAGTCGTGCCTCGACCACCAGTGTCAAATGCGACAGCCAAACTCAGTGTCTAGTGCGCCTTCCTGCCATGTCCCCGGGTCACCCCATCTTCCCCTGTCCACGACAAAGGTCCCGGAGAGCGCACATGCCCCCGGGGAAAGTGCTGTGGCTTTCCGGAGCTGACACCGAAGTCACTCAGGCGCGTGGTACCTGCACCTCCCAACCCCCGCCCCCGTGGGGCACCAAAGGGAGAGGGAGCCTCAGCCAGTGGCCTGTAACCCAGAGCGGGCCAGGCGCGAGGGAGAACGCCTGTCCTGGCCCCGAGTGAAGCTTCCCCCTGCCCCGGCCTCTCGTCTCCCTCAGCACCTGGGTCTGCCTCAGGCCTGCAGCCCCCGCGCGGCACCAGACACCCTGCAGTAGCCCCGGGAGCCTAAGCTTCGCCCCCATCCCCCACCCCCCATTCCAGCCCCTCGTGACCCAAGGAAGTTCACGGCCCCCTCCTTCCGGGTCGGTCCAGGCTTGGAGGACTCCAGCTCCCAGGCTCAGGCGGCTCTCCCACCTCTCCCGGAGGATGGGGTGACCGGGGAAGACCAGGGGAGGGGGCTGCGGGAAGGGCGATCCGAATGAAGGAGGGGTGAGGGTCGGAAGCCAGGACACTGGGGGGGCAGGAGGACTTGGGGAGAAAGCCGGAGCGCTGCGAAGGGCTCTCTCGGGTCCCGGAAGTCCCTGTTGCGAGCTGAGAGACCACTCTCAAAGCTCTCCGCAGCTCTCTGCCTCAGTTTCCCCATCTGGAAGTGAGGGCATTGCACTCAGTGAACCCGGCGGTCTCTGCCCTGCTGGGCGGGGTGGGTGGGGTCGGCTGGGGTCGGCGCGGGGCCCGCTCACCTGCCAGGGCGGCGCCGCAGGTGGTGATGAGCACGGCCGCCAGCACCCCAGGCGAGGGCGCGCCGTTCTTGAGCACCAGGACGCCGATGAGCATGGTGACCAGGGGGCAGGCAGCGCTTGAAGACCACGTACATGGGCAAGCTGAGGCCGCGCAGGGACCAGAGCGTGAGGCTGGACTGCAGCGTGGAGAGCACCGCGACCCCTGCGAAGGAGCGCGCCAGACTCAGGCCGAAGGGGGGCACGGCGATGAGCCCTAGGCGCCGCAGCAGCTCCAGGCTCAGCGCCGCGGTGGAGCTGGTCAGGCACTGCACCAGGGTCAGGAAGGAAAACTGGTAGCGGCTGATGAGGAACTTGAGCAGGATGTTGAGGGAGCCCGAGAAGACCCCGTGCGCGATGGCCACCGAGATGCCCAGCACGCGGCCCCGGCACAGCTGCCGCATCGCGCCGGCCCTGCCGCACCCCGCGGTGGCGGAGCTCCGCGACCTGCGCGCAGGGAGCCGGGAGGAGCGGAGCGAGGGTGGCGGGGGCGCCCGCCCGGCGCGGCGGCGAAGGGCAGGGGGCGCCGGCTCGGCTGCAGAGGGCAGCTCCGGCCAGGCGTTCTAGCAGTTCGGCAGCTCCGCGTCTGACTGCCCCGCAGCTCCAGAGAGGCAGTGACGAGGGCGGGGGACTCCGAAAAGTGGCAGGGGTGGGGGGCCGGTCTGAGAGGAGTGGCGGGAATCCTAGCGACAGCGATTTGTAAGTGGGTGGTGAGCCGCGGTGGGTTGTGTCCCGCGCGGTTTCACCGTCAGGGACTCTCTTCCGAGGGAAGCGGGCGGCTGGGTGCCCGGGGCGCTGTGCCCCTCTCCCCCAACACAGCCAGCGGCCCTCCCTTGCCCCTTCTTCCCGGCCGAAGGGCTTGAGTTGGAGGGATCCGGGACACAGCTAAAGATTTTAGAAACAACAGCACATCAGGATCGAGCGCCGTTTATTGGTCGCAACAAGTGACGGCGCCCCCAGCCCCCTCGCCCCGGCGCTGCAGCGGCTTTTCCATCCATGGTCCCTCCCGGCGCAGCGGCGGGACCTCGTCCATTGCTCGCCAGGGAAGCGAAAACCGTCGGTGCTGGCTGGCCCCCGAAACTCCCGATCCCGCCTCCGACGCCCGGGCATCGCAGGAGGAACCCGCGGCCGGCGGCGCTGTCCCGGGGTGCTTCGGTGCCCAGAAGAGGGCCCCTTCCGGTGCCAGGCCACGCGCACCGCTTTCCGCGTGCCTTCCAGAGGGCGTCCCGGGATTATGTGCGCGGCTCCGGGGGAAGCTTTCGGGGAGTGCAGTGGTCTCGCACGGGAGCGGAGCCTGGATTGAGGCAAATATATAAATAAGCAAACGCGCGGAAACGAAGTCACTACCGCGAGTAGCCACCACCAGGAACCGAGGAGCTCGGGGGCGAGCTTCCCGAAGCGCGGGCGGCGAGATTGGCTGCGCTCGCAGAGTGGGGGAGTAGAGGGGAAGGGGGCGGAACCCGGGGCCCCTCACCCTGCAGGGAAACTCCGCGTGGCGCTCTCCGGATCCCAGGGAACGGATAGCAAAGAACCCTCACCCTGCGGGACCGTCGTGGGTTACGTTGGGAAGCAGGACAACCGGGAGGCGGAGGGGTGGGGGAGTCACCACCTCTCTGGACCAGGGTACACCTTTGCACCGCAGAACTTGGGGAACTGTGTGTTTCCTATTTGACTAGGAGAAAAAAGGAATTCTAATTTTGTGGAGGGAGTAAGGCTTCGGTGATTCTTTGTTCAGAATTCATTTCCCTGGAAAGTAACGTGCGGACGTGTAGTTAAATCATCAGCAGCGGAGTGTTTCGCTCGGCCGAGGTCACCGTCAAGCGCCAGACAGTTTAGTTTTCAGGCGATCTGAAATCTGTGGCCTTGGCCAGAATTTGGCTGTAAGGGAAAGGTTCGAGATCGCTGCTCTCCAGCACCCATGTCGTTCACCGCCAGCCGTTTATTTCTCTTAGCCCCCGGATCGCAGCCTCCTAACCTTTTAACGCTGCATCACGTTGTCTTAATACACAGGATCCATTTCTCTCGCGGTTCTTCTGTTTTCTGCCTCTTACTTCCACCTCTGTGCTTGAATGCGACACTTCAGCCCAGGTGTTGAAGTCGTGATTTTCCACAACAGGGGAAGAAAAAAAAATTACAGCAGAGATCAGCAGCACCTCGGCAGCCCTTCATTTGGGCCAGTATTTTGGGCTCTGAGTGCTCACTTTTTGGTGAGCTCTAGAGAGCTCGATGTCAACCGGTCCACCAGCTTGTGTGCCTGGCGCCTAGGAGGCCACCTCCCTGCCTCCGACAGGTGGGCACTCAAGAAAATGTTTGCGAATGGCCCACAGGGTGCCAACTTTCCAGGAGTGGTTGGAAAGCATTATATTGAAACACGTGCTTCTGGTTCTCTGGGGAGCTCTTGGTTTTTGTTGCTAAAACGTCTGGTTACACACCACTGACTGCTTAAGTGACTCTATTTTTCTAGAGTTGATGTTATTTAGGAAATAATGAAGTCTGAAGCAGCAGTTCAAATTATGTGTGGTGGTATAACTGTATATTCAAAATATATTGATTAAAAACTCTGAAAATTAACTTTTTAAAGACATCAGCAAATAACAGATTTCTGCTTCTAGAGACGATTCCAATGAAAGTACGGCTGCTTTAAGCCATCCTAAGTGCATATTATTAATATCAAAAAGTGGCTGCACAGACCTACTTTTGGAATGATTCATTTCTGCCCGCAATTATAATTGCATCCATTTGTGATACTAACATTAGGTAAAAGATTTGCGGCTGATTCAGCTATCTTACTCTTCTCATTTAGGCAAGACAATTTAGCTTAATATTTGAAACCTACAGTGGCATAAAACAGCACATTTTCTCCACTTTGTTGCATATAATTCTTTTCTATAAGGGTTTTTGTTGTTGTTGTTGTTGTTTTTTCCAGAACAGCTTAACCCCCATCTCCCACAAAACCAGATACTAGATGAGCTCCTTTAAAAATTTGGGAAAAATTAAGAATACCATGTTTAGCAAAGTTAAATGATCAAGATGAACAAGAATGTAGATCTCAATAGCTATTTGACCTACTGGTATCGGTACCAAGGCTCAAGACTCAAACACATCATCTTTGGAGCCACTCAATAAATACTAATGCCATTAAATAAATCCTTTAGTTTATCCATTCATTCAACAATCATACAGTATAAGTATTTTCTGCTAGGTAGTCTGTTAGCCACAGAGGACTCAAAGATGAACACACTGGCTTCATCCTTAGCAACAGTGGGATTGTGTGGCAGAAAAGAGGGGGAGCACCAGGAGGGCAAGTACATCAACTTGACAGCAGTAGCAAAGAAGGTTTCCTGGAGAAGGAAATATGGTCTCTTTGAAATCTTTACTTATTTAATTATTTTTAATTCTAAAAGTAACACATGCTCATTGTAGTACATAAAAGAAAAACAAATTTATAAATAAGTACATAAAAGAAAAGCAAATTTATAAATACATAAACAAATTTATAAATAAGTAAATCTTATTATAAAATAAGGATAAGTGTTCACCATCCCCAAGCCTACTGCACAGAGCTTGCTGTGCTCGGTGTGGAACCTTTCAGTCTTTTTTGTATCTATGTTTATACACACACAAACTCCTCCTTTAAAAAAAACAACAAAACTAGGATATCATATACATTGTCTATAATTTCCCTACTTTAAAAAGCGTATTATGGGCATTAGCCTTCTAGATAGTTCCCAGTGATACGTGCTTCCCTGTTCACATCCTTATGTTAACTCCTCCCATGCTGTACCAGGGTTGGTCTGTGTAGCCAACAGAAACTGGCAGAAGTGATGGAGGTCACTCTTGACTTTAGGTTAGAAAACCCTGAGGCTTCCATCTTGGATGTCCTTTTCTCTTGTATCACTGAATCTGGGGAAGCCGAATGCCACATTGTAGGGGCATTTTTCCTATGGAGAGTCCCATGTGGTGAGTAATTGAGACAGAGTTTCGCTCTTGTTGCCCAGGCTGGAGTACAATGTATTGATCTTGGCTCACTGGAACCTCTGCCTCCAGGGTTCAAGCAATTCTCCTTTCTCAGCCTCCTGAGCAGCTGGGAGTACAAGTGTGCACCACCACACATAGCTAATTTTTTGTATTTTTAGTAGAGACGGGGTTTCACCATGTTAGCCTGGTGAAACTCCTGACTTCGTGATATGCCTACCTTGGCTCCCAAATTGTTGGGATCACAGGCATGAGCCACCACACCCAGCCTTCTCAGTGATTTTTAAGAGCTCTTTGTAAAGTTTGGCTATTAACAATCCACTCTACGTATGTTGCCAGCATAATGAAATGAAGTATATCTTCCCATTATGTCCTCTTTTAGCTTTGCTAGTGATGTGTTTTGCAATTTTAGTTTTTGTATGTTGTCAATCTTCTTTAGTTATTTAATGTGACTTTTATTTATTTTATTATTATTATTATTTTAGATGGAGTTAGCTCTTGTTACCCAGGCTGGAGTGCAACAGTGTGATCTCGACTGTTTTTACCCAGGCTGGAGCCTCCGCCTCCTGGGTTCAAGTAATTCTCCTGCCTCGGCCTCCCAAGCAGGTGGAATTACAAGCACCTACCACCACGTCTGGCTAATTTTTTGTGATATTAGTGCAGACAGGGTTTCACCATGTTGGCCAGGCTGGTCTCGAACTCCTGGCCTCAGGTGATCTACCCACTTCAGCCTCCCAAAGTGCTGGGATTACAGGCATGAGCTACTGCCCCCAACCTAATGTGACTTTTAAATAATGGGTAAGAATTTACCAAGCCAAGAGCAGGGCAGTCCAGGCACATGGACCAGCTGAAAACCTGCATCACTTACATGAGGAATTTGTGAGCATGCTGGTGGTGCGTGAAGAGAGGCAGTGCTGCAGACAGAGGCAGGGGCCATCCCTGGAGGACCCTGGCTGCTTGGTGAGTAGGCTTGAATTTTTTCCTATAGGCAATCTTATAAGCAGAGAAAGGTTTTATACTGAAATTGATGTAATCAGATTGCATTTGAGATCAGTCTCCGGCAGCTGTGTAGAGTAAGATGGCTCTGAGGGCACAGAACTGGAAACAGACACCCCATTTAGGAAGCTGCTGCAATTGTCCAGAGAAAAGCTAATGATGGCTTGAACTGGGGCAATGGTGGTTGGATTGAGGGGAAGAGATAAAGGGAGCAGTGTTTAGTTGCTATCTTTTGTTTCAAAAGATACATGATAGATCATCATTTGATGTATGTGGAGAAGTGGGAATAAGGGAAAAACCAAGGATGGTGTTTAGGTCTTTAGCTTGACCCAAATGAATCTTTTATAATAGCTTGACTTTTGACAACAAATGAAACAGCATGTGCAGGAGGAAAAGCTGGGTTAGTGGGCAAGTGAGTTTGTTGGAACAAAATGAGTGCAAAGGCTTGTGGGAAACCCAGGTGGGGAAGGTAGGTGTATAGATTTGGGAGTATTCAGTATAAACATGAAAGTAAAACACATTTAAGTGGATTAACATACACACGGAGAAGCCTGTTAAGTAAAAAATTCCAATTCATTTTTGGAAGAGCCAAATTATTACTAAGATACAGAGTTAGAAGTGCCAAAGGCAGAAAGGACAGCTGACTCAGCCTGGATCTCCCTGAATGTGATGGACCTTGGTAGGGTCACTAGACTCAGGCTCAGCTTAGCTCTTGAGACTTGGAAACTCAATTCTGTCAAATCTCTCAGGAATAATCAGTATCTACTCACCAGAAGTTCTACACCTTAACTATTTCTCAGTGTGCCAATTTCTGTTATTCCTAAGAAAAGGAGGCTATGTGGCAGGACCATGGGTTTGGATTCAATCATTCCAGATTTCAAATTCGTTTCATTATTTCTTGGTTACTATGACTCCTGAGAACATTGGCTTCCTTGTCCTGAAAACAAGGAGGGGCTACCTTGCAGGGATGTTACAGAGATTAAAAGTGATAACATATATAAAGCATCTCACACGGTGCCCTGATCACAGATCAGTAACTTGAGTTCCCTTTTCCTCTAACCACTCTTTTTTTTTCTTTATCCACTCTTTAGTGCTGTTCTGTCACTGCAGGTGCAGGAGGAGCTTGGGGGAGGCAGATAAGATGAAAGCTAAGAGCTCAGCAGCCAGGAGACAAATGCTGATTTCCCAACCTGGGAAGAATGACTGGTCATCCTCTAAAGTCCAAAAGCTGCTTAGCTTGTGAGCTACCAAGGATTCAAAAATCTTGGACATTGTCATTTAGGAAAGAATCCAAGTTTGCTCCTTGGAGTTTTCCAATTCTAGTTCCAGGGAACCAACTGGATAAGCATTCACCCACTCTCATATTGACAGACTCCAAGAACCATATATCGTGAAGCCAGTGTTCTAACGTCCCTGGAATAGAGGAAAAAAAACAAATCAAGGGAGAGGTTACTTTTTAAATTACAAGTTTTTGTTTCAAAAGATACATGATAGATCATTTTGTTAATAAAATCTCTTGCATTCTAGAAAGAAAATAAATAATTTCATTTCATTGTAAATATTATCTGGGTTAGATATATTTGAGACAAGGTATCGCTCTGTCACCCAGGCCAGAATGCCGCAGCCTGGGTCACTGCAGCCTCGACCTCCCAGGCTCAAGTGATCCTCCTGCCTTAGCCTCCCAAGTATCTGGGACTACAGGCGTGCACCACCATGTCTGACTAGGTTGGGTCGGATACTTTTAAAGGTTTATCACAAATTCTGCTGATACAGAGAACACCCATTATGGACCCACTTCTACTGACCACAGCTTGGTATAACGCCATTAGTTCCTAAGAGGCAAGCAGCAAGAGAAAAGGCTCTGTGAAACTCATCAGTGTGACAACTCTAAGGATGTGTTGAGCACCATGTTCATTGCAATATACTTAGGTTAAGCTGTGTCCTCTTTATGGGGCCTCTCAAAAGCAATCTGTATTGCTGATCTAAGAATCAAAAGAAGCTGGGCACTGTGGCCCGTGCCTGGAGTCCCAGGTATTGGGAGCCTGAAGTGGAAGGATGACTTGAGCCCAGGAGTTCAAGACCAGTTTTGGACAACACAGTGAGGCCCCACAGTAAGGCCCCATTCTCAAACAACAGAAAAAATAAATTTTTTTTTTTATTTTCCCTGAGACCATTTATTAATTCAACAGATAGTTGCTGAGCCCCTTCTGTGTGCCAGACAGGGTGCTAGGGCCAAGTCTGGGACTAGGACAGAGTCTGCCCTCTAGGCCATAGGCACTGAACTGTGTAACTGACCAGATTTCCCATTTATGAGGCTAGAAACCTTAGTAGCAAATCTTTGGCCCAGTCAGTGGTAACGTGACAGGACTTTGAGGTATGTATACTCAGGCCCCACTCCTGGCTCTGCTTTCTGTCTTTGGTTCCACCTTTTAATTTATGCTGTTTTGTTTTTATATCTTAAGCTGTCTTAAATGTATTCTGCAACAACAAGGAAATATATAAAGAAGACAATTTACATATATTTTAGTTTATTTTTGCTCTGATTATTACAAGCATATTTTGTTCTTTAAAAAAAGAACTTAAGAATTATAATTGTTGCCACTTATAGCATATCTTAATATTATATAGGAAATATGTTATGCAAAGTAGTTTGTTTTGCTTTTTCCCTTTTAATCTACTGTTTTTGTTTTTCTTTTTTTCAGTTCATCTGCACATAGAGCTTTTTCAAGAAAACTTAAGGATGTGGCAAGGAGCATGTATAGCAGGACTTAGGGCTGGTTTCAGGGGCAACAGCTAGAAGCCTTAGTAGGACCAAAAACTGCTTGTTCAATTGACAGTTTTGAAAAATTCTGATATTAGAGAAGTGAGAAGACAAAATTATACAGTCATGGGTACAATATCTAAAAATATGTGAATAAATGCTTTTTTTTTTTTAAGTAAGCTCTTAGCTCACAGCATTCCACGTTCTTAAAGCATGGCACCAGTCCTTGAGAGAATCTCATTCAGTCTATATGTCAAACACTGAGTAGACGCTCAATAAACAGCTACTAAATAAATAAATTAATTAAATGTATTCTAGTGCCATGTTACGGAATCACAGACATATCTATATTATATATAGTACTATATTCATATATACAGTGTAATACAAAGAGCAGTCTTTTGGGAGAAGTCATAAAATGATAAATGATCAACAGATATGCTTTATTTTTATTTTTATCCATAGCAGTGATTATATTTTACATCAAAAATGACAAATTAAAAATGAAACATATCACTATCTATATAAGTATAATCTACTGATCTCCCATATTTTAATCCATTTTATGACACAGAGACATTTTAATACATATTACAAGATATACCACAACACTAATTATTCCTTAGAATTTTAAGAAATATGGCTTATGTATCAGGCTTAATGAGTGAGCCAAAGTCCTTATCAGCTCCCTCAAAACTGATTCCGGGGTAAATTTGAAATAATTGAAATCTGAATAACACATAAAAGCATAATGTCTATGTTTTCCATAGTTAATTTATTCGCTGTTAAGCAGTTCTTCAGCCAACATCCTCTGTTTCTAACCAGAGTGGTGTATCTCAAGCAGGAATAGTAAGACAAGCAGGGTCATATATCTTTATCGTTTCATCCCAAGAACAGTCAGCCACCTATAAAACAAAAATGAAATAAAAAGAAACATATTTAGATGTACAAAAATTCAAACCTGGCAGCAAAAGTCCAAGTCATTTTGAGTGTTGTAAATCATCCACTAGTAAACATATTTTGAATAAGAAGAACATAGGTCTAAAGTTTTTGATAAAAGGTCTATTTTCCCTTTTTAAGATACATTTCAGGGATTATTTCCAATTGACTGAGGTTTCCTACAAGAATTTTACCCACCTTCACCCCACCATCTGAGATAAATGTTGAAAAGATACATTTCCCAGACTGTGGACAAGATGCTGTGCTCAATATTGTGGGAATAGAGAGGAAGATAGAATAAAGCTCTTGCCTTCAAAAAATGGCTCATTCAAGACTGAGTGTGGAAGGTGCACTAACAGACTCTTAGGGGGTCTCTATGATTCCAACTGGGACAGCGTTAGACAACGTCACAATGTCATGGCATTCCCACTGGCCCTCTGTAGGAGCCAGACATAAAAGACAAGGACATTCAAATCTACAAAGCCATAGGGAAACATAAAGGAAAGAAAGTCCACAAGGTTCAGGAACTATGCTTTAAAAACTTAGTGAGTGTAGCAATGTCTCAGGGTATAAAATTAATAGATGAAAATCAATTGTATTTCTATATACTGGTTTTTTAATAGAAATGGATGAGGCTATTTTTGTTTTAATTTACGTGGAAATGCACAGGACTTAGCCAAAAAGAATCTTGAAAAGAAACAACAAAGCTGCATGACTTAACATTAGCTGACCTCCAGACTTAACATGAAACTATTGTAATCAAGACAGTGCAGGATTAGGTAAAGACAAGTAGACCAACGGAAGAGAACAGAGCTTAGGAACAGGCCCTACACTTGGACAAATGTTTTTCAACAAAGGTACCAAAACAACTCAAGAGCAAAAGGAAAAGTCTTTTCAATAAATGGTGGTAGAACAACTGAATATCCATATGGAAAAAAGTGAATCCTGACCCCAACTGTGCACACAAAAATGAATTTGAGATGGACCAGAGACCTAAATATAAAAGCAAACAGTATAACACTTTTAGAAAAAAAAAACAGGAAAATATATTCTCAATACAGAGATAAAGAAAGATTTCTTAGGAATACAGAAAGTAATAACCACAAAAATTTACAAGTTACACTCAATCAAAAATAAAACTTTTGCTCATCAAAAGACATTGTTAAGAAAATGAACAGGCAAGACACAGTTATATAAAATATTCATAAAATATACACCTGACAAATAACTGTATCCAGAATACATAAAGAACCAATACAACTCAATAATAAAAGACAAATCAAATAAAAATGATGGGCAGAAGTAAGCACATAAAAAAATGCTCAACATCATTAGGCATGAAGGAAATGCAGATAAAAATGACAATGAGATACCACCATCTACTCACTAGAATGGCTAAAATTGAAGATTGACAGCACCAAATGTGGAACAGCTGTGACTGCATGCATGGCTGGTAGGGATGTACATGGTACCACCATTTTGGAAAACAATTTGGCCGTTCTTACCAAGCTAAACACATGCTTATCTTTTGACCCAGTAATTCCACTCCCAGTTGTCCAAGAAAAATGAATACATATGTTTGCAAAAGTATGTATACAAGAATGTTCACAGCAACTTCTTTCACAATAGCAAAAAAATCAAAAACAAGGCTGAGCTCAGTGGTTCATGCCTGTAATCCCATCACTTTGGGAGACCGAGGTGGGTAGATCATCTCAGGTTAGGAGTTTGAGACCAGCCTGGGCAGCATGGTGAAACCCTGACTCTACTAAAAATACGTAAAATTAGCTGGGTGTGGTGGCGCCCACCTATAATCCCAGCTATTAGAGAGGCTAAGGTGGGAGAATTGCTTAAACCTGGGAGGCACAGGTTGCAGTGAGCTGAGATAGTTACACTGTCCTCCAGCCTGGTGACAGAGCAAGACCCCGTCTCAAAAAAAAAAAAAAAAAAAAAAAAAAGAAAAGAAAAGCAGTCTTCTGCGGCAGGATTTTGACGTGCTCTCGCGAGACTTGGGTCTTTTCCTAAGCCGGCACTCACCAAGGAGAAAGCCATGTTCAGTTCGAGTGCTAAGATCGTGAAGCCCAATGGTGAGAAGCCAGATGAGTTGGAGTCCGGCATTTCCCAGGCTCTTCTGCAGCTGGAGATGAACTCAGACCTCAAGGCTCAGCTCAGGGAGCTGAATATTACGGCAGCCAAGGAAACTGAAGTTGGTGGTGGCCGGAAAGCTATCATAATCTTCGTTCCTCAACTAAAATCTTTCCAGAAAATCCAAGTCCGGCTAGTACGTGAATTGGAGAAGATGTTCAGTGGGAAGCATGTTGCCTTTATCGCTCAGAGGAGAATTCTGCCTAAGCCAACTCGAAAAAGCCATACAAAAAAATAAGCAAAGTCGTCCCAGGAGCAGTACCCTGACAGCTGTGCATGACGCAATCCTTGAGGACTTGGTCTTCCCAAGCAAAATTGTGGGCAAGAGAATCCGCGTGAAACTGGATAGCAGTCGGCTCATAAAGGTTCATTTGGACAAAGCACAGCAGAACAATGTGGAACACAAGGTTGAAACTTTTTCTGGTGTCTATAAGAAGCAGCTCACGGGCAAAGATGTTAATTTTGAATTCCCAGAGTTTCAATTGTAAACAAAATGACTAAATAATATATTCGCAGTTAAAAAAATGAAAACAACCAAAATACTCACTAACAAAAAAATTGATAACAAATTGGAGTAAATTCATACAACAGAATGTGCTCAGCAAAACAAAGGGAGGAATTGCTAACAGGCTCAGCACCATGGATGAAGCTCGCAGGTAAGAGGTCAGAAACAAGTGAGAATATACAGAAGAGTTCCTTATAGAGAAGTCTAAGACAGGCAAAACTCATCTAAGGTTAAAAAAAATCAGAACAATGTTACTCTACTCACCTGCAGGGAGGGGGTGGGGATGGGGGAGATTGGAAAGGCATAAAAAGGAAACTGGGAGAAAGATCAAATAATTGGGATGTTGTGAATTTCAGAGGCATATCTGTCAAAAATGTCTAAGATTTGTAAATTTCAATATATGTTAATCATACCTAAAAACAGTAAAAATAATGTAAGCGATAATAACTAAACAAGGGGTGCAAGTACAGGAATAAATAACATAGGAATATCGATAGTTGCTCAAACTAAGTAATGAAGTTCATTATCCTATTGTGTTACTTTGTATGTTTTCCACAATTAAAAAAAAATGTAGAAAAAGAAAAGAAAAAATATGAAAGATGAAGTAGCAAGAGAGAGATTTTGACCAAAAGCACTTGCACTCCATTTCCCATCCTTTCATGGTTAGTACAAAGGCTGAAAATTACACAAGAGAACCCCCGTTTTGACTAATTTATTTCTTGCCTATCAGTAACTTTGAATACAAGAACCAATCAAATGAATCAGAGTAATATTAACTCCTTATCATTGACTAGCAATGTTCTGAGATCAGAATCCAAACTACAGAGAGCACTAGAAACTTCTTAGTCAAAAAATTTAAAAACCACACTCTTCAACATCTGGTCGCTGCCCACTTCTTCATTTCTCATTGCACCAGGCTCACACCTCAAATCCAAGCATGCTGTTCATGCCTCTTTGCTCTCGTTCATTTACTGATCCCTTCCCCTTAACAACTCTTTTCCCTCCCTTTCTGTCTGCTCCTCTGTCCCTTCTTGCTCTGCCAGAGATGTCTCTCTTTTTAAGAATCAGTTTAGGCATCACCACCTCTATGAAGCCATTCATAGTACCCATAATACTTGATTGTACTTATTTTACCGACTGAAGACAAAGAGTTGTCTTCAGCTCTTTGAGGGCATGGACTATGTCTTATTAGAACATAACTCAATGAATATTAGCTCAACAAGTTAATTTTATAGATTAAGATTTCAGGGATTAACTCTGTACTCATGTTCACACTAGAGTAGCAGAGCCAGAATCAGAATCTAAACCTGTTGAATGTATCCACTAAAAACAGTGCCTCATAGAAAAGGCAAAATGAAAATCATTATTTGCCTAATCTTGCAGCTTTAAGTTTTTATACTATGGGACACAAAAATCTTTATATTAAATTATACCTGTCTCATCTATGCATATTTTTTCAAGGGTTGGGCCTTTCCACATGTTAAACATCAACTATTGGAGAGAAGAGAATCAGAGAAATAATACTTAGGTTTCTAGTGCAAGGTATCTATAAATTGTGTTTCCAAAACCTTATTTAGCACTCTTCAATCCAGATTCTTATTTACTCAGGACTTATAATAACTACCAAATGTCAAGGCCACTGATTCAGCAAATGTTCATAAATCTATACTTAATTGGTAATTAAGCTAGATCTAAAACTGCAGTGATATAGAATTATGAATAGATTAATTCAAATTGATGCAAATAACATTTCTCTATTTGTTAATTAAACCCTATCTGGCTCTACAAATTTAAACAAGCTAACAATAAAGAAAATAATAAAAATAAGGTAAGAAAAAAAGTACTTTATTAACAAAGAGGCTCCAGATTCTCCAAGGTTGCCACTTTGGAACTTCCTGGTAAGGAAAAACTGTTGTGCCATGTGGGCCCCAGAGGACCTCTTATTCACTATCATCATCACCACTGCACTGGCTTCTGGTAGCACTGCTTCCCCCTCTAATTCTAGAACTGAAAGTAAACATGGGTTCTTTCTTAATGCTCCATGGTACCTATCCGTGGTCAGCCTAAGAGACATTTAAAAAGACTGTACTAAAAATAAGGGTTAACAAAAAGACATGCATTAAAAAAAAGACTTTGCAAAAAAAAAAAAAGTGTTAACAGAAAAAGTAATGAAAATGGCATGAAAATAAATAATCTGCTTTATAGGATGAGGTACACTTGTTCTTTAGCTTGTCAAACAAAGAGGCATCCTTCCTGGCTCCCAGCCTGCTTCCTCATGACAAAAGCTTCCCCTCCCATCCCCAAGAATGCATGCCTGCCCATAAAGACTCCTTCAAGGCCAGCCTCAGGATAGAGAATGAGAAAGATGATGATAGGAATCTCCTTTCCCACCTACCCAAGATTCTCTTTCTCAGTTTCAGTCCCTTATATGTGAACCCACTTCTTTGCCCATTATCTTGCTATCAGAAAAACTGTGAAAGATTGAAACCAGAAAAAAGATGACTAAGTGTCCTTTCAGTGGGAGGCTGGCATTCTCTTAGGGACCATATGGGTTACCTGTTTCTACAGAGCTCTGTGCATTTCACTTTCTGACTAGGTTACTTTACAACTCTGTAGATTACAGAAAACCGACAGCAATGCAAATGATTCCCATCCATAAAAGTTGCAAGGGAATGCTGTCTTCTAGAGATGCAACTAATGCCACCCCCAACCCTTGCAAGAGATGACTCCAAACTTTAGGTCTTATTACCCTATGGATAGTGTCCAGTTTTGCACCTATTAGTAAATTCAGTTCAGCACTCAACGGTTACCTGTGTCTGTTCTTCAGTTCCTTTAAGCTAGCTATAAAATCTTTGAGTTACATAAACGAGTTAACTAAAATCTTTGATACATCTTCATACTATGAGAGTCATGTTACCATTTTGAAAATTATCCTTTAACATGGTCACATGGGGATTCAGTTTACTGTCTCAAGGGGGTAAACATGATTTCAATGAAACATAGTAACGCTTGCTTTCTTATAGGACATACATAGTGAGTAACAGAAAAACCACTTCATTAAGAGAACAAACATTATGAAATGGGGAAAAGGGGGGTAGATAATTATACTAAAAAAAGAGGCTGAGAATAACTGCTAAAATTGGGCATGAAATTAAAGGCAAACAATAATATTAAGATACACAGACATGATCAATTTACCAGCTCATCAGAGGATATAAAAGTTTTTTCTAGTACTTGACTATAAAATAAATATATAATATGCCCCCATTACAAAAATTATTCAGTGCCAACAGAGCGGCTTTATAAAAAAATATATCTTACTTCATATGGCTGTAAAAAACCCAACATCTCAACACTCCAATAGACCAAAGGCATACATTAAACTACATTTAGTTTAATGGAGGCACTTCTAGAAAGTGGTTGTTCTCAAGCTTTAGTGTGCATAAGAATCACCTGGCAGTCACACAGACTGGTCCCCATCTCCCTAGCCTCAGGCTTCCAAGTGGGATCCGCTCCACTCTGGGCTGACATACAGTCTGGGGTCTTGAAGCCAAGGTCCACAGATAGGCTTCAGAAAGTCCACACATGCAACATTTTGTGTATATTTCATTCTGGTGGGAAGGGAGAGAGAATCCATAATTTTCTTCAGATTCTCAACCCCTGACCCCAAACATGAATCCAGAGTATTCTTCAGCTGGGCATTGTAATCGTCTGCGGCCCTTTCCAAAATTCAGCTAGAACTGAGGACCTCTCATAAAGAGTATGACATTTTTAATTTTAAAAATAAAACTTTTAAAATTTTAAGTTTAAAAACAATTTTTTAACTGGGTTTTTGTCATGTGAACTAAGAAGGGGTACTTGTGCAAGAACTTTTTGTTGTTGACTAAAAGAAATTCAAAACTTAGCAGGATTGAAATATTCTTAAGGAAGAATTCTCTTCCTTTCCTGAGGAGAAAGAATAAGAATATGCCACTAATATAATGGAAAACACCTTGTGCCGTATCTTTACAATTTAATTTAAAATTTAAGAATCAAATCTGATAGGTTAACATGAGATAGGAGGAGACAGAATTGGGAGGAGGACTAAGAGGAAACATGATTGAACGATCTTTAAACAAAAATCCAGTCTTCCCTGAAGCATTCCTAAATCAAAAGTTTATGTAGCATCCTGGTCCTACTCTATATAAGCCAGGATCCAGAAATTCTACTGAAAGACATGAGAAAATTTTATTAATCATTTAAGCTATGGTTAATGACAATATTTTTATTTACTTTCCTTGAGACTTGTACCCTGCTGAGTTCTAAATGGGCTGAGGTGGTTTATAGATTAAACCACAAAGCCAAATAAAGATTAAAAAAAAAAAAAACTCTAAAAAACAAAATCTGCACTAAAGGGAACAAATGGAGCAAAGGATTTTAAGCGTCAGAGCTGAGCACTTAGTAATACTGGCAAAATAGCTTAGGCTCTATGCTTTATAACAATGAACGAGGAAGCGAAAGCATGCTGGGTAATATAGTTTCTGTTTTCTATTAACATTCATGTATGTTTGTAAAAAATAAACCTCAAAATAATTTTTTATTAAGAGTCAGGAACTGTATCTTGATTAAATCTGTAAATCCATATTCCTTGTGTTCTATATACAGTAAACCTTTGATAAATGCTTGTTGACTAATCCATGTATGAGCCATAGTGTTCTGCAAGATTTTGTTGAGAAGAGTGAGCCTCTCACATAATAAAAAGCATCCAATTAGGTGTGAGGTCAGAGATTTGGGTAAAAGCAACAAGTTTTATGGGATATGGAACATATACATTTTTTGTTTGTTTTTAATTTCAGGAATGTTATTTAGAGAAGTTTCACAGGGAGCTTTCCTTTGTGTCCTAGGAACTGTTTGTCAAATATTCCTCAGCATTACAAAGCTATCTAAAAGATAATTCATGTATACATCTATTCATCCACTTATTCAACAAAGTCTTATTAAGAACCTCCCCTGTGTCAGAAATATGTACAAGTTATGACAATAAACATAATGGTCCTGGGTCTCTGGCCCCACAGATCTTGATTGCAATGGAGAGACAGGTAAGCAAAGAGACATCTATACCGCCGAGTAATATGTACAATGATAGAGGAATTATGGGGGTCCCATAAAAGTAGGCAAGGGGCCATTCTAATCGAATGTGAGGGAAGTGCCCGCTTTCAGGAGGAAGTGATATCTAAGCTGAGGCTTAAAGGAGGAGCCCGGCAGACAGCATTTGTTGCTGTTTTTGGATCAGGGGCACGATGGAGAAAAGGAAAATGTTCTAGGCAGTGGGATACATCAGGATAAATGAAGAACTAAGAGTTTCAGTTTTAAGGCAATTTAAATGTTTTAATTGCATTATAACTCCTCTGATGAAATTCAATCTTTCAAGAGGGGGCTTTTTTTTTCTGAATCCCATGTAGGGTTTCTTGAAGGCTGAGGCATCTCTTGTTTGACCCTCTGCCCTTGCAGTATGAGTGTGCATATGGACACTGAAGGGCAGGGGCCTCCAGGCTCTACTGCTTCTGCCCAAGGACGTATAAGTGGAAAATTTATTCCTTAACTCACAAGTCCCCACTATGGTACATTTCATCCCTATGGCCTTCTGAATTTCCTTTAAGCTAAGACCAAAATGCTAATCTTTTCATCAAAACTCAGAACTAAAATTACCGACATTATGGGAAAAAAATGGTTTATCAATATTATATTTCTTTACTTAAGGTAAAATTTGAAGATAAAATGAATCTTATTATTTTAAAAGATGCTATGTACTAGGATAGTAAAAAAAAAAACTAAGTAAGATCCCATATAAGTTCTATTTTTCATCATTTCATTTTCACTTTAATACAGCAAAATGGGTATTTCTGTTATAAGAATAAGCACACTAATAAGAAATATGAATTACTTACTCTGAACTAATGTGCCAGTTTCTTCAGAACATATAATAAAGTTTGAAAAACTGAATAGAAATTTATTTTATGTCAATAAAGCCTATTCATTTCTAAACAGAGGTATGCATGGCATATACATCAATACATCTTCATACATGGAATGCCAGAGAGCAACTGTATTAAACCAGTATTTCAGCATTTCCTATGTTCAAAATACTGGATTAAATGCTACATAAATCCAAAGACAGTAAAGAAACATGCATTCACTAAGAAGACTATAATAACAATTTACCAATGGTGTATCAAATCATATGAACTACAGAACATCTTCAATAATAATGGTCCCATAAATGTGGATTTTAGAGAAGGAAACATTATAATGGAAAAATGACACTTAAATACATGTGAAATTTAGAAAATGAATTTATATCCCTTAATTTTATCAATTCCCTCCACTTTATTAAAATGTTTACACGTGCAACTGATAAGGTAACTTATCTCAAATAATTTAATGTGATTGTTAATAATAACCAAGAATTCCAAATGACTCATTAGGAGATTTACTTTATTAAGAAGTTTTCCATTTCCTATTTATCATTATACCGTTTTTTTCTTAATTTTGCGGACAACTGCTTTTGCCCTTGGGAAACGTGTTCAATCTACTGTAATTATCTGTATGACATATGGCCTCTTTAGCAAAAATGAGTAAGAGAAACAGGCAGAAAGATACAGACAGAATGAAAAAAAATTACAGTCAACTCTACATTTTGAAAAAGCAGCCAAGACATTATATTGCAGTATATTAAATTTGGGGCTAAAGAAACATATTTTACTTACTCAACCAGCTTACAATAGAAAGTGACTACAGGAGAGAATACGGTTTATTATGATGATCATTGTGGAGTTTATGCAAAAGCAAGGAGAGAGTTGACCAATACACTAAAAAAATCCTTTTCATTAATTAATTCAATATCTATTTAGCACACATGTATCAGGTAGTTTACACTAATCCACTGCATACCTCCTGGCACTCAAGATAGTTGGCATAAAATATTTACTGAAGCAGAGAAGGAAAGAAGAGGAGGAATGAAGGAAGAGAAGAACTTAATTCTGGAGTCAAAAGGCAGAAATAATTTCCATAGGCAGAGGTGGAGGAGAGCAAGAGAAATGGGTGAAAACACGGAGAGGATAAATAACAAAATGTAACTGTTCTGCGACAGATGATTACATAGGATGGTGAGAACTAAAATTAAAAAGGAAAACAGATTATATTGGATCTTGAAAGCAAGACTAAAAGTTCAGACTCTACACTGAAGGGAATGAATGGGCTTCCTCCTGAAGGTTTATAAGCAAAGATGACAATGATAAAAACGACAATTTAACTGGATTGATCTGCAAATTAAAACTAGTATAGTATGCCAGGAGGTTAATGATCAGAGTGGTTTAAAAGCATCACAGGAGTGATTGACCATGAATTCCAAAAACAGAAAGATAGGTTAGGAGGCAAATAAAGCAGCATGTGTTTTGGATGACAAATGCCTTAAAAAACAGACAGCAATAGGAAAAATGTATTCTGTTGCAGGAACATATGTCTGTCCATTTATTCCAGTCTTTTTCAAAAGTCTCTTAGCAAAGTTACATAATTTTCTTATGTAGAGCCCTGTATATTTTTAATTTTTATTCTTTCTGAATCCTACACCCACAAACACACACATCCACATGCGCGCGCACATACACGCACACACACACACACACACACACACAGAGTTTTTGTTGCCATGTAAACATAATTTTTCCCATTTTATTTTCTAACTGATAATTGTTATAACTATAGGGTATTCAATGTTGTATATTTAACTGACTTTCTTACTGGACTCTCTTATTATTTTTAATAATATTAAAAATTATTTTTAAAGTTGATATATTTAATACTTAGCTTATTCAATTTGACAATCATTTGAAGTACAAATGACAATAAAATGTTCTACCTTTAAAAAATTTACTCCATTTTGTTTTCTCCTATTACTAACTGGCCACACAATTTTTAGAACCATGTTGATTTACAGTGGTGATGGTGGTAGTTTTCATCTTGCTCCTACCTTTAATGTATTTCAGGTCAAGCACTAACAAAATCAGATTTGCATTATGGAAACCTCTCCCCTGGAAGCAACATGGAGAATCAAGAGGATGATGGAAAGAGCTTAGAGACCAGGTTTGAGATTGTTGGCAGTAATCCATGGTAAAGGTACAAATAAGTGCTTATCTAAGGCAGTGGAGGTAGAAAGGCATTGTCTGGATTTCAGAGATATTGGCGAGAAAGAATTCATAAACTCGATGGCAAGTTGAATTTAGGAAGTGCAGAGAGACAGGAAAACTAGGATGACTTCCCATATCTCTAGTATGGCCCCAAAATGCAATCAATTGACCAGGTTAGGAATACTGAAGGAAAAGCATGACATCTATTCAGATTTCATAGTAAAGTCCACTGGATAAATAGGGCAAGTATCACTAGCATAGAATTAAATGACAGCTTCAAGGAGAAGTTGCACCAAAGTAAGAGGGCTAAGATTGAATACTGGAGAACATCTACTTTTGGAGTGATGGTGATGAAGATATTTAGCAAAGAGGTAAGGAAGAAGAGGTCAGCATGGTAGCATTGAAAAAATAGGATAGGAAGATTTTTTCAAATATCAAAATTGTATAGCTAAATAAGAAAAAAGTCTGAGAAAAGGTGAATTTGGTTTTCAGGAGTTTACTGGTGATCTTTTTGGACTTAACTTCAATTGAATGATGAAAGGAAGATAGGTTTTTAAAAAGAGAGTGTAGATTCTGAGAAACTAAAAGCAAGAGGTCAATCTACTAATTCTAGATATTTAATAATAGAAGAGAAATAGAACTTACTGATAGTGAGACAGGACAGTGGGGTGAAGTAATGGTAAGCCCCACAGAGCTTTGAAAATAGAAGAATCGATTGAAGATCTAAAAACAGTGGATAAGTGAAGAAGTGAAGATGTGGATGAGGGAACCAGTGAGAAAATTAGGAACCCACTGGAAGGATGGGGAAAAATAGAGATAAAATGCAAACATTTTGGGGTGACAGAGACGGAAAAAGATGCTCATTTCTGGGAACTCTCTTTTAACAGTAAGTAGGACATAAGGTCAAATGTCTGATACTGACACTGACAAAGGTTGAGGAAAAATACAGTGGAGAATGTGCTAAAAAATCAGAAAAGTTTCAAAAGTAAGTTGAGTAGGACCAAGAGTCCAAATGAAGTTTTTAAAAAAGGTAATCTGAAGTGTGCCTAGTCAGTACATTTGCTGGGGTTTTAGAAGCAATGCTTCATAGTCAAGAGAAAGATAACTGAATAGGAAAGTGAGTGATTCAGGAATGGGAGCTCAGAGGCAGATGTCAACAGTAACGGGATGCTGTAATTGCAAGAGGTGTGTATTAGTCCGTTTTCACACTGCTGATAAAGACATACCTGAGAATGGGAAGAAAAATAGGTTTAATGGACTTACAGTTCCATATGTCTGGGGGAGGCCTCACAATCACAGCAGAAGACAAGGAGGAGCAAGCCATGTCTTACATGGATGGCAGCAGGCAAAAAAAAGCGCTTGTGCAGGGAAACTCCCCCTTATAGAACTATAAGATCTCATGAGACTCGTTCACTATTATGAGAACAATGCAGGAAAGACCCACCCCCATAATTTAATCACTTCCTACCAGGTTCCTCCATGACATGTGGGAATTATGGGAGTTACAATTCAAGGTGAGATTTGGGTGGGGACACAACCAAACCCTCTCAGGGTGTCTATGTAGTGCAGAGGGCAGCAGACACAGCCTCACACCATCCATCTAAGGAGCACACTGATACCCTACAGAGCTGGACCTGAGAAATGTTTTATGGCTTGGGGAAAACAACAAAGACTTGTTATATCATTGTAAGCTAAAAAAATTACACAATTATGAAAGCATCAATGAGGAAACAGCAGAGACTAATGCCTAAGGACACTGACTGCTTCTGGCACTTGTTCTTTTCAACTCTAAAGCTAGTCTGTGACAGATGCAGAAAATACCACCTGACATAAAAGGTGAACAAGACGCAAATATCCTAACTACCAATAATGCTTGCCATCTTCTAAAATCCAATTTTTCCAACTCATAAGAGAATTCTTAAATACTTTTATCTATTGCCAACCATTAAATCTGATATTGAAGATTGTGGGAATAGAGATTTGAACCAAAACATGAGATGAATTTTTAAATGATACCTAACTGGGCATAGTGGCTCATACCTGTAATCCCAGTACTTTGGGAGGCTGAGGTGGGAGGATCACTTGAGCCCAGGAGATCCAGACCAGCCTGGGCAACATAGTGAGACCTCATCTCTACAAAAAATTTTAAAAAATTAAGAAGTGGTATATACCTGTAGTCCCAGCTACTCAGTAGGGTGGGGTGGGAATGGGGGCTTGAGGTGGGAGGATCATTTGAGACCAGAAGTTGAGGCTACAGTGAGCCATGACGTACCACTGCATTCCAGCCTGGGTGACACAATGAGAACCTGTCTCAAATAATAATAATAATAATTAAAAATAAAAATACATTTAAAGAACTAGTTTAAATACGAACCAAATCTAATCATCTTCCACTGAAACAAAACAAAAATATATAAAACTACTTCTACTCTATTAATATTTTAAAGAAAACTCATTATAGGAGCTATGTGTTCCTAGCATGGACAGATCAGATATTCATTCATTAAAGACTATGTTAGGCTGGGCATGGTGGCTCATGCCTGTATTGCCAGCACTTTGGGAGGCTGTGGCAGGAGGACTGCTTGAGCTTAGGAGTTCTAGTTCAGCCTGGGCAACATAGCAAGATCCATCTCTATGGGAAAAAAAAAAAAAATGAAAGAAAAGATTATGTTTACCAAGCATTTTGGGAGTCCCAGAAAGTAAACTTGTACATATAGTATAACCAAAACTGAAAAATACACACACATATAGAGATTGGAAGAGTAGCTACTGTTGGGAAGGAGGGAAGGGGTTCAGATTTGAGAAGAAGCTTCTGGAATGCAAGCAATGTTCTATATCTCAATGCAGATACTGATTATACAGGGGTAGTCACTTCTGGATAACTAATTGAGCTGTATACTTAAAAATATGTGTATTTTAAAATACAAATTTACATTTTAATTTAAAAAGTTTGTTTAAAAAAGACTGAAAAGAAATGTAGCTATATGGTATAATAGAGATTCTGTTATACCTATAGCATAAATCTTTTTTCTTTCTTTTAAATATAATTTCCAAAATTTTGTCATGAGAAAAACATTAAACCTTATTAAACATAGAGCAGTGGTATCTGAAAGTGATAATGTTTACTTTAAAAGAGATTAAAATGATAGCTATGCCCCAGAAACAATGTATAAAGATATGTAAACTTGTATCCAGCTTATAAATACTAAACTAAACATCACTGAGCATTTGGAAGAGCAGAATTGACACTGCAGAGCACAAAGTCAGGAATTCTAAAGATAAATTAATATAGAAATGCCAGTTATATAAAAAGGCACATTATAGGTCTAGAATCACAAATCTACAAACAGAAAAAGAGTATCCAATTTAGAAATAATAAGCATAAGAGAGAAAAGATAAAATGTTAGAACTGTACAAATCATGATCAGAAAAAAAAAAATCAAAGAAAATGATGTCTTCAGCCTGGTTAACAAGAGAGGGCATAGAGCATTTCTCAGCAATTATCCTTAAAGAATGACCCCAGACACTTGTCAAGTTTTAAACTTTTAAAGACAAGATCTTACATTCTGTTAAGAAGAAAGGTGATGTAATATAAGAATGCCCTTGACCTCATTTCTCAGATCTCTAAGAAGGAAGAAGCTAAAAAGAAAAAGAATTACACATAGAAGAACTCAGATGAATCTCTTTTAAGACTGAGAATATATAAAAACACAGAGCCTTAAAGTCACATCAGCAAGGTCCTACAGCTGCTAAGATCACAAGAGACAATAGGTATTTGAAAGCAGATGGAAAGATACTAAGAAGTGAGAGAAAGATACATTCTAAGGGAATAAAATATGATCAAAGAATAAAATTTAATTAACCTGTAATCCATAAATCTGACACATTATGGGACTAAAGGATAAATATAATACGTTAAAAATAACTTAAACCACCTACTGTGCCAACAAAGGTTAATGTGGCAGATTTTAAGTGACTACAGATTCTTCACAGGTCCTTCCCATCAAGTCTATTTCCCACTCTTTGAATCTGGACTGGCCTTGTAACTTGCTTTGCAACGGAGGGCACGCTGTGTAGCTTCCAAGTCCAGTTCCCAAGATGATTTGCAGCTTTTGCTCTTGCCCTCTTGGAGACACACAACAGTTAAGTTCAGAGATCTGGGCACACCTAGAGACACACGGCCTGGAAGACAACCAGTACTGCCCACCAGACACATAAAGGAGGCCTAAGACCACTGATAGGATCCATGTTGTGTGCAGTCACCACCAGCTGAGCCTTCTTGTTCTCCAGCAAGGTGGTGACGGTGTTAACCCCAGCTTGAAGGACAGTTGGTCTCTTAGTGGAGACGGTGTTAACCCCAGCTTGAAGGACAGTTGGTCTCTTAGTGGAGACATCCCCTTTGCCGGCAGCTTTCTTCTCAGCCTGGGCCAAGAGTCTCTGCTTCTTCTCTTGCTTTGTCTCTGGTCTGTATTGTGGGCCAGCTTATGTAGTTGAGTAGCTGTCTGGCGGTCCAGGGCCTGGGTGAACTGGTTCATTGCAGGAGGCACTTCCAGCCTCTTGTAGAAGATAGCTCTTTGCTGCTGCAGCCTGACAGAACAGGGCCTCTTCACAAAGTGGGTGAAGTCTCTTTTGGGCTAGAAGTCCTGTCCACCGAGCCCTAGTTAAGCCACCAGGTGGCTGGAACCACATGGGTGGCCACAGGAAAGACCAAAAGAACTGCCAGGGTGAGCCTCGTCCAAATTGCTGACTCATAGAATTGTAAGCAAGTAAAATTGTTGTTTTAGGCCACTAAGTCCTGGGGTTGTTCGTTACACAGTAATAGATAACTGACAAAATAAGTGAGAGGAAAAATATGGAGATACACGGAGAGCTTGATTTGTATTTTCCCTAGAAAGGAGTTCGATGTGACTTGGTAAAAATATAAATTATCTCCTCCAGCCACCCAAGAAGCTGAAAGGAAAGAAGGCTAAGGGCAAGAGGGTGGCTCTGGTCCCTGCTGTCTTGAAGCAGCAGGAGGCCAAGAAAGTGGTGAATCCACTATTTGAGAAAAGGCCTAAGAATTCTGGCACTGGACAGGATATCCAGCCCAAAAGGGACCTCACCCACTTTGTGAAATGGCCCTGTTATATCAGGCTGCAGCAGCAAGGAGCTATCAACTACAAGAGGCTGGAAGTGCCTCCTGCGATGAACCAGTTCACCCAGGCCCTGGACTGCCAGACAGCTACTCAGCTGCTTAAGCTGGCCCACAACAGAGACCAGAGACAAAGCAAGAGAAGAGACTTCACCCACTTTGTGAAGAGGCCCTGTTCTGTCAGGCTGCAGCAGCAAAGAGCTATCTTCTACAAGAGGCTGGAAGTGCCTCCTGCAATGAACCAGTTCACCCAGGCCCTGGACCGCCAGACAGCTACTCAACTACATAAGCTGGCCCACAATACAGACCAGAGACAAAGCAAGAGAAGAAGCAGAGACTCTTGGCCCAGGCTGAGAAGAAAGCTGCCGGCAAAGGGGGATGTCTCCACTAAGAGACCAACTGTTCTTCAAGCTGGGGTTAAGACCGTCAACCGTCACCACCTTGCTGGAGAACAAGAAGGCTCTGCTGGTGGTGACTGCACACAATGTGGATCCCATCAAGCTGGCTGTCTTTCTGCTTGCCCTGTCTCATAAAATGGGGGTCCCTGATTGCGCTGTCAAGGGAAAGGCAAGACTGGTCCACAGGATGACCTGCACCACTGTCACCTTCACAGTGTTAGGCCTCCAAGTCCAGGCCTGGCCATTTTAGCCTTGGTGACCCACACGTACACCTCTGGATGGTCTCCAGGAACCAGAAAGTCTGAAGCAACCACAAGTAACCAGGTGGCCACAGAAAGAAGTGAAACTACTTGTTCCTACCTCAACTAATTGCTGCAACTTGCATCCATTATTCCTGTTCAGCCTTGCAAAAATTTCCCCCCTGTACACTGGGTATCTCAATATCCCCACTCCTGTAACTATGTAATCTACCACACCCTCCCCTCTGACCACAACTGATACTCCCCCATCCTTATGATCACGCCTGTTTGTAATAAATGACCCCTACCTTGTGATCATGCATCCCATGATGCTCTTCTCCTCCCCAAGATCAATTACCGACACCTACCCTTGTGACCATGCATCCCATGATGCCATTCCCCTCCCTAAAATAGGTCACCACCTTTAACTGACCACTTGCCCCAACCTATAAAACCAACTCCTATCCCACTGCCCTCCACTGACTCTCTTTTGGACTCAGCCCACCCGCACCCAGGAGAATAAACAGCCATGTTGCTGACACAAAGCCTGCCTGGTGGTCTCTTTATACAAGCAACTCGCCTAACACACACAGGTTAACTTGGAAGACAAAGGGGCTTTGTCTAAGCTGGTGGCAGCTATCAGGACCAATTACAGAGACAGATATGATGAGATCCACTGTCACTGAGGAGACAATGTCCTCAGTCCCAAGTCTGTGGCTCACATTGCCAAGCTGGAAAAGGCAAAGTCTAAAGAACCCGCCACTAAACTGGATTAGATGTACACTGTTGAGCTTTCTGAACATAAAAATAATTAAAATAATACAAATTATCCTTCAAAAATATATATAAATTAATAATATGCACAACTTAAATATTTGTGTTTAAAATGTACTAATATTAGATATATTTAAAAAATAAAATACTGGTTGAGATCACCATCTTAATTTGAATAAAATCTACTACTTAGGGATGTATGTCCTCTGATGAAGTCCTCTCATCACAAAGTTCCTTTTAATAAGGTAGGTCTATGTGTGGAGGATTTAGAAAACATCTGGTATTCTTCAGACCTGGGAAAAGAAGCACCACAGCTGAGGAAATGGAGGCACTGTGGCTGCTGCCATGGGTGCCAGTCTGGGCTCACAGAGGACAGGTAATAGAAATATGTAAGAATGAGGATTTCATGAATATTTACTTAGGATCCTTTGTTTGGGGGTACCATGTTTCAATATGTACATTACAACTTTTTAAGACTAAAATAGAAAACAGGTACAATTATTTTATTAAAAACCATCTATAATAAATGTATCAGAAAAGGAACCAGTTCATTTGAAACACATTATATTTATGCTGAAAATAATGCCATTTCACTCATCACTATTTCAGTTTTTTTCTCACATGCTAGTAAGTCATTTTAAATAATTATTTCTAATGTTAATGGGAACATTCTAATATTGAATGAGAACCTTTTAAACTCAGAATTACATCTTTAATTCCTAAAATGAAAAACTCATAGGTCAAGAGTGGTGGCTCATGCCTGTAATCCCAGCACTTTGAGAGGCCATGGAGGGTGGATCACTTGAGGTCAGGAGTTCAAGACCAGCGTGGCTAACATGGTGAAACAATGTCTCTATTAAAAATATAAAGATTAGGCTGGGCACAGTGGTTCATGCCTGTAACCCCAGCACTTTGGGAGGCTGAAGCAGGTGGATCACCTGAGGTCAGCAGTTCAAGACCAGTCTGGGCAACATGGCAAAACACCACCTCCACTAAAAATACAAAAAAATAGCCAGGCATGGTGGCATGTGCCTGTAATCCCAGCTACTCAGGAGGCTGAGGCAGGAGAATACTTGAACCCAGGAGGTGGAGGTTGCAGTAAGCCAAGATTGAGCCACTGCATTCCAACCTGGGCAACAGAGCAAAATTCTGTAAAAAAAAAAAAAAAAAGTTAGCTGGGTGTAGTGGTGCATGGCTGTAATCCCAGATACTCGGGAGGCTGAGGCAGGAGAATTGTTTGAATCTGGAAGGTGGAGGTTGCAGTGAGCCAAGACTGTACCACTGCACTCCAGCCGGGGTGACAGAGTGAGACTCTGTCTCAAAAAAAAAAAAAAAAAAAAAGAAAAACTTATATATTTATTTAAATTTCAGAACATAGTAATGTGAAGTGGGATTTTCTTTTTATTTAACCTACAAAAGTTATCATAAAAACACAATTCCACAGTCATGCTCTAGAATTTCCACATATTTTGTGTTTCATTGATATACTGGTTCTTCCACACAGTCTGTATTTAAAGGGCCTTATCACTCAACATATTGTACTGTTTCTGACTTGACTTCACAATTTCCAAAATGAAAAAGCTTTTTTTAAAAAAAACTGAAGGGTATTTAAAGTCTAAAATGTCTACTCTCAAGCCCTGGAGAGAACAAAAAGGGGAAAATATAATGTTTATTAACTTAAATAGCAGACATTCTCCTCTACTTGTTTTCCATCTGAAGCCTCCCATTCGACATGGGGTGTGGAGACAAGGGCGACAGTCCTGAGAGTAGTGACCGGCCTGCCCACGGTCTCAACTGCCTAGAGTGGGACAGTTGAGTCAGGACCACATGCTCTTGATCCTGTCAACCCGTGGCGACAATCCTGCTGTATTCCACCTTTCTCTTGTCGCTTTTCCATTGGGAGAGGCCTAGAGAAAGCCTTTAACATGTTAGGACAATCCTCCTGGGTCGGTTCCTTTTTCTCTCAGAGAAATCAATCTTTCTGGATACCTCTTATTCCCTAGTAGTTTAATGCTCAAACACTCAAGCTTATATAGCTAAAACAGCAACAATTTTATTCATAAAAGCAACAGATGCCACACAGGGTTAGTTGTGAACTTGGGCAGAAGAGAGTATCATGAGATTGTATCTGTTACCTGAGTGGGGCTCTGAAGACTGAAGTCTAAACCACAAGTAAACTCTGTATGATGCTCTACTATTTCAAGAAGAGGGTCAGGCTTTGAAAAGTTCCAGAATCTGTGAAGATAAACAAAAGGGAATAATTTAAGTGCTAAAACTACCAAAAAACTTACATTAAGAAAAAATTTATATTTGACATAGCAAAGATTTTATCCAAACAGGCTCAACGAATTCAGAAATGCAGAGCCCCATTATTGAGTCACACACAAAAAAATCCAATAAGGAAAAAAAATGTACTCCATCCTATCATGTAAAAAAAAAAAACAATTATTCATCAGTCTACACTTACAAAAGATTACTCTGTTCCCATTAGTATACCTTGTAGGGCAGAAGCTTAACAAGTTTTAATTTTAAAAAATGTTTTTATACTGCACAAGGACATTTGAGATGACAGTCAGTATGCTTTTGTAGCAATTTCTAAGAGCATTCATGGCTGTAAAATAAGGATACTGGATTAAATGAAGTCTAACATTTTGTGATTTTAAATACAACTTCATTTCTCAACAACTGACATGAAAAGATCTGACGTTTAAATTTCAACAGCAATTAGAATTCTTTGAAAAAATCTGTTCTCTTATGAAAATCTCTGTAATTCTGAAACTGTCTTTTTTCTTTTTTTGAGGCACAGACTTTCTTACAGATTCCACATCAACATAATTCCTAGAATCAAGAAAAACAGAAATGTGTTTTCCTGAGCCAATATTATGCATTCTACTTAACCTCGATAGACTGAAAGTGGTAATATTTACCATAATCAAGCTCCCATTTGTACTGTGCAGACAAGAATTTGGCCCTATTTTGAATATACAACATAGTACTTTATTTCTAATGCTTTATTTGCTCATCATCTTTTTTATTTGACTCTAAACATCCTATAAAAATGGCACATTCAGAATCATAGAGTCATATCCTAATTCAGCTTCTCTTATGATCTACAACATGGCACACTGAAGGTTTAACGGATCCCTTTGAAAGAGAGTAAATACACAGAACCAACAGTCACAGTTTGTTTAACCTGGTGGTATTATTTCCCTAATAAATACAGAGTTGGCCCTATTAAGTTTTGAAAAGGGTTGTTGCTATGGATAATCCACTGTGTGGGTACCAAAGAAACAATGAATAAATACCTCATTTATCAGATTACTGAAATCTACAAATTATTTGGGAAGAGCGATTTTACTTTTGAAATTTTGTCTGTTCAAACAAATGAGGTAACAAGCTGTACGGGTTCTCAGAAATCCTAATAGTGGTCTCCACTGTCTTTGCATATTTCTTTCTTTGAATTCTAGAGACAGTGAATTGTAACAAAATCTAATTTTCTGGATCCAATAATGTTTATAGAAGCAAAAGTAAACATATAATTTTGTAATTTCATTTCTAAAACATGGTTATTCACTGATTTGCATTATTTGAAACAATAATCAAATGATTTTGCATGTGTCTACTACATTCCAAAAAATACTCAAAATGGTTTTTAAAATAGGCATTTAATATGGCAAAAATGAGTTGAAGGAAAATTAAGGGTAGGAAAGTAAGATGGCACCTGCAATGAGATTGGTAGATAAAAATACATCCCATGAAGTTGTATGTCCTTGACAGGGGAGGACCTCAAGATGCTAAGCTTTCTAGCACCCAGAGGAAAAAGGGAGATTGTCAAGACCCAAATGCATGGTCTACAACCAAACTGCTCCTGGAAAGCTCAGAAGGAAACTCTCCTTTGACAGTTTGGTGACAAGAAACCCAATGTTTATATAATGAAGAACATCCCCAACATCTGTGAGAAAACATACAGATGTTTCGCCAGCTGCTGCTTGTGAGTGAATGCAATCACCCTAAAGGACAGTTTAGTAGAATGGGTCTAAGGGAAAGTCAATTTGATGTAATCCGGGTATTTCGCTCTCTGACTTCACTTGGAATTTAGATTTTATTTCAGCAAAATGGATAGGCTAAATATTCTTTATGTAAACCATAAAAATTGGTTTCTTTCATAACTTTTTAATGATAATAAAAAGCAATGAGAATTTTTTTTTTTTTTGAGACAGTCTCCCTCTGTTGCCCAACTGGAGAACAGTGGCACAATCTCAGCTCACTGCAACCTTCGCCTCCTGAGTTCAAGCGATTCTCCTGCCTCAGCCTCCCCAGTAACTCGGACTACAGGCGTGCGCCACCATGCCCAGCTAATTTTTGTATTTTTAGTAGAGACGGAGTTTCACCATGGTGTTCAGGATGGTCTCGATCTCCTGACCTCACGATCCACCCGCCTTGGCCATCCAAAGTGCTGTGATTAGAGGCGTGAGCCACCATGCCCAGTCAGCAACGAGGATTTATTTCTACTTTCCTGATAAATTCCTGGGATGCACTTCCTGTTGTTTTGAGCCAGCTAAGGACAAAGCTGCACTGAGATAAGATAAGGTGGGCCTTATGAAAATTAAGATGCCTAACAAAGACACAAGTGTGAAGCTCTCCAACCTCAGCCTGGAAGTGTAATAAGAGAAGTCATACATTCAGGAGAACTGTGATTCTATTCAAAAAGTCCATCCGAATTTGCTCTAACATATAACTAATGGGTAGTCAAAGCCTCACAGAGTTCTACACCACAGAATCACAGACATAATTTTAACCTGGGAAAAACTATCCAGTATTTATCTGCATTTTGCAAAGAATTCATCAAAGAAAATACATGCTGAAACTTTGGTGAATAGAGGGTTAGTCTACTGAATGGCATAAAGACACTTCATTATATCACTTCACAGCTCTGGTAGAAATTATGTAACACACAAAGTATATACATTATGGTACAAAAACTAAGAGAGGTTTATTTCCAACATAATGGCTAACTAGGTTTCTAGACCAACATTTTAAAAACAACTAAAAACCCTGGACAAAACATAAAAACAACCACCATTAAAACTTCACTGAAGCATTAGTGAGGAACAGTATAGTAAAAAGCAAGTAAAGACTGGAACCCAGAGCAGTAAATGGAACAATGAAGCCAGCTTTTGCCTTGAGAGGATGTGCTAACAGAGAGAAGCTAAGCTTCAGATTTCTTCACCTCGTGGGGGATCAGGAGTCAGGAAAAATTTTTTAAATCAGTATTAATATGCATAATTTAAAAATAATTTTCAGTAGTGAAATATTAAAATACTGTTAAATACAGTAAATTATACAAACTAAGTTGAGAAAACCAAATGCTAAACAGTATGTCAATATACTATATTATTTAATTGCTAATGGCTTTTTAATAACAAAAGAAATAAATGTATTTCTTTTCCCATTTTCACTTTCTAATCAGCAACTACTGCTTTTTTTTTTTTTTTTTTTTTTTTGTGATGGAGTCTCGCTCTGTTGCCCAGGCTGGAGTGCAGTGGTGCAATCTCGGCTCACTGCAACCTCCACCTCCTGGGTTGAAGTGATTCTCCCGCCTCAGCCTTCTAAGTAGCTGAGATTACAGGTGTGTGCCACCACATCGGGCTAATTTTTTTTTTTTTTGTATTTTTATTAGAGATGGAGTTTCACCGTGTTAGCTAGGATGGTCTTGATCTCCTGACCTCATGATCTGCCTGCCTCGGCCTCCCAAAGTGCTGGGATTACAGGCATGAGCCACTGTGCCCGGCCCAGCAACCACTGTTAACGGTTTAATGAGTACACTTCCAGAGTTTTTCTATGTATCTCTATTCAAGTTCCACCAGGAAAGAATGAGTTGAAAGGAGGAGCTAACAGGAGGAAAGTGGGTGTTTCTCCAAGTTTTCTCAAGCTTGCAATTAATGGAGTGGGCATGGGCCTCTCCTTGCAACCTTATTCTGGATTCAAGCGTCCCACAAGTGCTATATATCTAAGGGCCTTCATGCATCTATCGCAGAAGTAAAATGAGCTCCTTTTTGCTGGGAGAAGTCATGCTATAATATATCATTAAGTGGTCAAATAAGGCACATTCTTAAGTGAAATGTTTGTTTTGATCCAGTATATATACTACTTGGTGCCTTTTTGTCTCTTTGCTGATGAAATCACTGGCTATTTAATCTCCCTCATGGGAAGTAAATATACTGGATAAGCCTCCAATGATTAAAAATATTACAGAACTGTAGGAACATTTTTCATTTAAATTGTGTATCATAATATAATGTCTTGGTTGAGTTATTTTTGCTTTTTGGTTCCACAATTCTTTAACAATGCAAGTATACATCACCATATTACATCTCTCTTTTTTAAAACATATTATTACTTTTTTTTTTTTTTTTTGAGATGGAGTCTTGCTCTGTCGCACAGGCTGGAGCGCAGTGATCTTGGCTCACTGCAACCTCCGCCTCCTGGGTTCAAGCAATTCTCCTGCCTCAGCCTCCTGAGTGGCTGGGATTACAGGTGCACGCCACCACACCCAGCTAATTTTTGTATTTTTAGTAGAGACAGCAGTTTCACCATGTTGGTCAGACTGGTCTCAAACTTCTGACCTCATGATTCACCCGCCTCGGCCTCCCAAAGTGCTGGGGCGCCTGGCCTATTATTACTTTTTTTAGAAACAGTGAAATCACAGGGCACTGCAGCCTCAAACTCCTGGCCTCAGGCAATCTCCCTTCCCCAGCGTCCCAAATAGCCGGGACTACAGGTGAGTACCACTATACCCACCTCACAGTCTGTATTAAGTAAAACATCAAAACTATTTCAACAATTAAGCTGAAATTACTTACTTTCTACTTTAACTAAATGTAATTTGGAATCTCTTTACTAACACTTTTGAAATTTAGCCAACAGATGAATTCAGTAGAAGGTTTAAAATATTTTGTAAGGTTCTTTCTTTTTCTTTCCTATTCTCAACTTACGAGTTAGTCATGAATTACTTATGAGTCTTTCCTTACTATGAGAAAAGGACAATGCTTTGGCTATTTTTCAATGCCTTACACGTACATTCATTTTTGTTGTGTTTTTGTAATTTTAAACAATTTGCATTATTATACTCCTCTCCATTTGCAGTGCTTGGGCCTAGTAGTCTCTAGAGCAAGGAGCAAAAATGTCACAACACTTAGTTTCACCTCATTTAGTTACTCATTCATTCAACCATTGATGAGTCCTCCCATGTGCCAGGTAGGCGCTAAGCACCACACGCAAGACAGACATGGCCGCAGCCCTCCTGCAGCTCACAGTTCAGTGGGATCAACTGACATGTTTTTAAAAACCACCAAAACACAAATGTAATGACAATTGACAAGTGCCCCAAAAGACAATGCAGGATGACTTAAGAGCAAGTCCTGAGGAAGTGGCATGTGAGCTGCAAATCTGAAGTTTGAGGAGTTAGCCAGGGGGGAGAGCAGAAAAGCAGCTTGTCCCTTGTCTGCAAGGAGCCTGACAGTGTGTGACCAGGAGGGCCTATGAGGCTGGCACAGGAAAAGGGAAGAATGTTCCAGGACATAAACAGGGCCAAGTCACACAGGTCTAACAGGTCATTTGAAGAATTGGGGATTTTCTCTTTAAAAAAAAAACACTGAAGGATTTTAAGCAGCAACTTAAATTTGTGTGGTCAGTTTGCCTTATTTTAAAACATTTTAATAAACATTTTTCATTTAGGAAAGTTCTAAATTTACAGAAAACTTATAAAGATAGTAAACAGGGGGTCCCGTATGCCTCAACAGCCAGGTTCCCCTACTGTTAACTTTCTATGGTCAGCTTTGCCTCCAAGGTGTCTCTGGCCACAGTGAGAAGAATGGACTTGAGGGCTTGAGTGGGTATGGGAAGATCAGTGGTCGAAAGAGATAATAGCTTGGACTTAAGGTGCTGACTGTGATGATGAAGAAAAGATGATGGATTGGAGATTTATTTAGGCAGAAGAATTAATACAACCTGGTGATTGATGAAACAGAAGACATCAAAAAATATTCTCATGTTTCTGGCTTTATTCATAGTACTCATAATACTTACATGCATTTATTTCTTAATACAAATCTATCCTCCTTTAATAGGCACAAAGGTCCTTGATTTCAGGGACAGTGTCCTATTCTTCTTGTATCTCTTACATGTATAAAAATGTCTGACACATGGTCAACCAAAGAATTTATGAATACTCATGAATGAATGAATGAGCAAATAAATACACAATGGGTATTATTCTCATTTCAGAGATGAGGACAATAGCATCCAAGAAATCGAGCAATCCATCGTTATGGAGCTAATAAATGGTAGCCCCAAAACACAGACTCTCCTGACATCATGTCTAGTATGTTTTCTGCTAAAAAGATGGCATCATACATTTTTTTCTCTAGGCCTAGGCCATGCCAGAAAATTTTAAGTATAGGTGGGCAGGATCTGGAATTCTTCGGGCAGTTCTGCTAACACCCTGAAAGTTCAAATAGGCCTGGACCAAGTCAGGTATCCCCCAAACTACAGAAAGAATTTCATAAGCCAAAGCCCATGCCAAGAGTCCATTAGCCACTTACAATCAAAACTCTAAGGAAATTACGAGCTCGAATACATCTGAACTACCGTGACAAGGAGTTTAGGAATTTTCTTTTCTTCTTCTAATATTTTTTATATACATTTACTGCATCCCTTAGTCTACTCTTCTGTCTCTTTCTAAGTTATGTATCACTCAACTCTCTTTCTGTAACCAGTCAGATTTCTATTCTTTTGCAGTGAACCCCCTATAGAACACATGGACTCATGGGCCTGTTACTTTATGATCTGTATCACTTTTGGAAGGGATTAAAAAATTGAAGTGGCTGGGCATGGTAGCTCACACCTGTAAATCCCAACACTTTGGGAGGACAAGGTGGGTGGATCACTTGAGCCCAGGAGTTCGAGACCAGCATGGGCAACATGACGAAACCCTGTCTCTAACAAAAATACAAAAATTAGCCAGGCATGGATGGTGGTGGTGCATGCCTGTAGTCTCAGCTACTTGGGAGGCTGAGGCAGGAGGATCACTTGAGTTCAGGAGGTAGAGGCTGCAGAACTGTAATCTGCAGTGAGCTTGGGCAACAGAGAGAGACTCTGTCTCAAAAAAAAAAAAAAAAAAAGAAGAAGTTGTTGGCTAGCAAAACTCAAAAATATGTATTGATAGTGACATTCATTTTGCATAACTGGATTAAAACTGTTTTCTTTTTAGGCTTTGGAACTTATGTTAATGATAACAGAAATAAAATTTAGAACAGAAAAAACCTACCTGCTAAATGCAGAATATATAATCAATTGTGAAAAATGACTGAACAGTTTTCAAAGCTGTCTCTTGGAATACTCAATAACTAATATCCAGAAACCCCACATTTACAAACTTTGAAGGTTACAGATGATAAAATTCTGGACTTAAGCTTCCCTCTCACAATGAGTCAATCACAATATTTCAACTAAAACTCTAATCAGATCAGTATTTTAGAGGAGCAGACTTTACTTCATTATAATAAACATTAAGCCCAGGAACCACACACCACAAAGCCTGAGGTACTTGGACAAATTAAAGAAAATCATCAGGCTGATGGAAGGCTTGCTCTGAGATACTCATGGCAGAGATCCAAAGGGATGCAGGATGACTTTCTGAAGAATGCCACATCTCAGTAAGAGGAGATAAAGGAAAAGCAGCAAAACTCCTATGCAGTTTGCGTATTGCTTACTGGTACAAATCAAAGAATCATGAAATAATTTTTGCAATACAGTTTCAAATAAATATTTGACTAAAAAAGAAATAAAACTGGAAGAACTCTACTCACGAAACAATATCACTATCTTAGGGATAAGAATAGTCTGTGTACATCTGAAGCGTAACTGGCAGCATCAAAATGTGGCTACCTAGAGCAAAAGAGCATTTCACAGATGGATAATGTGATCACATGGGGTTGCATCACAACTATGCCCCACACCTAAATGTTGAAAATCATTAAACTTACAGCAACTGCCTATGCTTTGGTCATTTATTAGCTATATCACCATGAAATACTTAATGTCCTCATCTCTGCAGCTAAGCATTTATGAATAAACCCACTCAGGATGTCAGGTAGTGGAATGTCTGCACTGCTTACAATGATCTTTATTTAACAACTCTCTCCTCAGTAGAGGGTGGACACAGTGATGCGGGTGAGTAGGGGGAGAAGACAGACACCGACAAAGAGAGAAAAAAAAAACCAGAGACAGAGCAGACCAAATAATTCTGTTCTTTTTCTAGTAACTGGACATGAAAGCTTGAGGGGAAAAAAAGGAAAAAAATCAGACTGCAGAAAGAGGAGGAATGACAAAGTCAGCTGTACAGGTTCGCTGCCTTCCGTAGGCTGCACCGCGCTCCTGCCTTTGGGCTCTGAGGGACCCTATAGACTGAAAAATATTTCCCCTTTATATTTAAGCTAACTAAGGATGGTTTGTTTACACGTGTGCACAAACACACATACTGTAAATAAATAGTGGAGAAAGATAAGGGACTCTGATGAATTTTATTTAGCATGAAAACAGATGAATAATTATTGTTTTTTATTCTCTGTACGGTTCATTCCATTAGGTCCAATCTCTAAGAATTCCATTTTAGAATATTTAGTGTTGCCACACTCTAGACTGGGATTTCAGGACAGACCTCAAAGGGTGAATTATTCATCCTTGCGCTCTCTGGGAACTGTGTAAACTACTACCAGCTGACTGGCAGTACCCAGTTGATCTAAGTAAATAGGCTTACTATGTGTGCAAATAACCGAGAGAGGGAAAGACAGGTTTTCTGCTCAATTATCTTCTTCTTAAAAACTCTAATTGCACAGATTAGAGTCAACTAATTCTACAAGGTTTAAAACAGAAAACAGCAGCTTCCTGCTGTACTTCCTCCATATTTCACCTCAGAGGCAATCACTCTAAATTCTTTTGGTTGCTTCTTCTGATATTTTACTCTATATTTCTAAATAATATGCTCATGGAACGCATTTATTTTTTCATTTTCAGATTATTATCTTTTGACTTCCTACTATAAAAAATGAGGCAAAGCAGTATCTACACTGAAAAAATATAAATACATGCAACAAAATCTACTCAGTTGCCTTATTGAAAATGCACAACAGGATTTTTTAAAAGTATGATGCAAATTAACTGACAGAGTCCATAAATTTTCTGTTGGAACTAATCAGCACAATTCAAAGTTCAAAGCAGTGACTTATACTGCATTAAGTAAGGCTTAACATTCCTTGCTCCTTTTAGATCTATCTATTTATTCATGTGCTTGCATTCGGTTATGAATTAGACATGGATTTGGTTTGATTCTTAAAGAAAAATGTTAGTAACAAATAATTCTGAAAATGCTCTGCAGTTATAAAGCAAGCTATTTAAAATCAAAAGTCTTACAAGTTTCTTTCCAATTAATGTATGTTGTTTCATTTTATAGGAAATTTTCATTTTTATCTGGCACTTCACTTACAAAATTATACTTCACTTCATGAAAAGACCTTTCCAGTATGACAGTAATTAACACAGGAATTTTCTAAGTTAAAAAAGTCAAATGGAAAAACTCTTTTGGAACATATTTAAAAACTAACATATTGGCCAGGCGCGGTGGCTCATGCCCCAGCACTTTGAGAGGCCAAGATGGGCAGATCACAAGGTCAGGAGTTCGAGACCATCCTGGCCAACATAGTGAAATCCTGTCTTACTAAAAATACAAAAATTAGCTGGATGTGGTGGCACGCAGCTGTAGTCCCAGCTACTTGGTAGCCTGAAGGAGAATTGCTTGAACCCGGGAGGTAGAGGTTTCAATGAGCTGAGACCACACCATTGTACTCCAGCCTGGGTGACAGAGTGAGACTCCATCTCAAAATAATTAATAAATAAATAAGTACCATATCAACAGACTTGGGAGTAACTGCTTCACACATACAAATATGTATCTTAACGCAAAGGTATATGAAGCTTAGAGATTTGTCAGTATATTGCATATTACAGTTGATTTGTAGAAAAAAGTAAAAATGTTTCTCTCTCACTTTAGTTAACAATCAGGATATAAATACGATGGTTCCAAATTTTCTAAATAGTAACCTTCTCTTAGTTAGTACTGACTTAACCACCACTGAACCTCAAATTTTCTCCTTGGAAAAGATTTCTCATCACAACAGAACTTTCCACCTTAAATTGTTTTATTAAGGACTGCTTTGGAAATATTTAAAGTGGAAACCATGTTAAAATACAACTGCTTGAGCTTCTATAGTCAGAGTGACCAAAGGGTATCACAATTTTTCATATAATTCAAATTCACTTACATTTATAAACATGGACTTAGCGTATCCACATCCCAGGGACCAGGGACAAAACAATAAAATTACCTACTCTGTCATCAGGCAATGTGTTTTATTAACACAGAATAAATTGAGTACTAAAATTCCCTTGCGAGAATTACGCAAATCAGGGAATGCAAATATTCCCATTCTTAAAAGGAAACCAAAGACAACTACATTCAGATGCTTTTCCAAAGTCAGTGATGAGGTGTGCTGAACCTATCCCACAAAGCAAAAACGGTGACAGGGTTACAAAGACATTTCTACCTAAGATATCTGAAGGGCACAGAACATTTAAAAAACTCTGATCATCCTAAGATTCAACTGTAGTTCCTGCAAATGTTAACAATCCGTATCGTATCATTAGCCACACGATTTCTTGTGGTTTGATGAACAAAAGTAGAGGAATTAAAAACAGCTATAGTAAAAGAGGAGGTAAAATGATTATTTGAAGCTGCATGGCAGCTCACATTCAGCCACATTTCTCATCTGTTTACTCTGACTGACCTTTTTTTGTTGGTAAGGGGAACTAGGCAAAGTTGAAAGGAAAGGTTTGGGAGACAGAGTACATATTCAACTATACTATCTGTTTACTTTGGCTGACCTTTTTTTATGGGGAAGGGGAAGAAAGAGAAGTATCTGCCTGTGGAAATCTCTGTGCTAATAAACATAAGGATCAAAAAAGCCCATCAACCACACCAAAGTTAAGACACTTACTAGATAAGGGCAAATCCTATGAGAATAACTGTGACAAAGATAAAGGTATTTCTGTATCCTCTGCTTTAAGATTTTCAGTTTACTACAATCCAATTAAAGATCATTTTCCCACTTAACACAATATAATAAAGCTAGTTAGTTATCTTATTCTACAATTAAACTAATATCATTAAATAATAACATTAACCAGAATGTATTTCAGTGTCTTATTTTGCATGAGTAGTTTACTTTTTTCTCAAATGTTTTTATTTTGAAAATTACCAACCCACAGTGAACCTCAAAGAATAAAATGAACACCCCTATGCCCTTTGTCTAGTTTACCAACCATTAAAATTTTCCTACATTTGTTTTATCTCTCTCTCTACACATACACATATGAAGTGGTACTTTTGCTGAACCATTTAAAAATAAACTGCAGACATCATAATTTGTCTTTGTCATTTTGCTGGTTTTTAGCAAATTTGATCAGAAATATAAGAACATATTTACAGTGAAATGACACCAAGTACAAAGTCTGAAGAATATATATGGGAATGAAAAATAAAATTCCAAGTGCCAGATATAGGCTAGGCACTATGGGAATAGCCTTGCATGTATTGATATTTAAATCTCACAACAGTACATATTATGACTGAGGAAACAAAGGCTCGGGAAGGTTAAGTCACTTTATAAGAGATTAAATATAACTAAACTACATTAATTATATATTAATATATAATTAAATTATAGCTAGTAGTGGCAAATTCAAGATTTTAAACTATCTCTTTTCTATTACATCATGCTATCTCCTTAAGAAATAATTTTTTCAACAAATATATAGGTAATACATAATAATTTAGGGGGAAAATTTCTAAATAGGTTGAAATGAAGTAGAAGTGGTCACCTGGTAACAGGTTTTTTTTGTTGTTGTTGTTTTCGTTGTGTTTTTATTTTTATTTTTATTTTTTGAGACAGAGTCTCACTCTGTTTCCCAGGCTGGAGTTCAATGGTGCAAACGTGGCTCACTGCAGTTTCCATCTCCTGGGCTCAAGTGATCCTCCTGCCTCAGCATCCCAAGTAACTGAGATCACAGGTGTGCACCACCACACCTGGCTTAAAGGTGGGGTTCTCACCATGTCGCTCAGGCTGGTCTCAAACTCCTGGGCTTAAGAAATTTTCTCACCTTGGCCTCCCAAAGTGCTGGGAATACAGGCATAAGCCACTAAGCCCAGTCGCTTTGGTAAACAGATTTGAATCAAATGCCCAAACATATTCAACTTTGTATGGTGTGACCATTGTCCTGGTTCACACTGCACCATATTCACTAGGTTCATTCTCCTACTTCACCTTCACAGTGCAATAAAAATTCCTTTTCACAAAGCTCCTCAGTGGCTTTAAGCAATATAATAATGTTATTAATGTAATGCTAGGTAAGATATGAATGATTAATATCTTAACTCTCCCTAAAGTACTTACATTTTAAAACGGGAAACATTATTACTACTGGTATTCCCATTTAAAACACCTGCTGTTTTTGAGCTCTTATTATGTGCCAGAGTATTTACAGATACCACTTCACTGAATCCTCTAAACATCCCAGCAAGGTAGATCACTGTATCATTTCCCATATTTCACAGCTAGTAAATAGAGGAGTGAGCTTTTCACTTCAAGTATGACTGACTCAAAGGTCTACATGCTCACCCCACTACATAATAGATGTCTAATCTATAGAACGTTCCTAAATATCTCCAAAGAACAAGGATGTGGAGGGACCGAGCTGATTCTAGGTAACTTCCTACCCCACTTTGTACTTCTCTTTACCTCCAAGGAGCAGAGAACAACAAAAGGCCAGATGGGGCTGCTTGCTCTTGCTGCTGTAAAATAAAAATTACTACTTCACCCTTGAGGACTAGAGCTGAAATGGCCTCAAGCCCAATAAGACACCCTCTGTCACCATCCATTCTAGCCTTAATAATGACAAAAGTAGCAAACACTCACATAGCACTTACTATGTACCAGCATCTGTGTGTATCAGCTCTTCTAACCATCATAACAATCCCATTCAGTGGGTACTATTATTAGCGTCTCCATTTACAGGGATGGGGAAACTGAGCCATCAAGTTTTAAAATAACTTGTTCAAGTTTATATAGCTAGTAGAAGGCTGTTTGGCTCCAAAGTCTGTGGTCCTACTATGTTACATGGGAATGTGCCAATCCATAATTACTCTATTGAATATGTATCTTAAAGCACTCCCTATTTGCACTTGGGACTACATATCTCCCACGATACCAACAAAACTGACATGCTTAGGGTTCTCCCGGGTGTGCTTCTACTTGACTCCAAGCCTTCATTTCTATCAGTTCCTCAAAAAGACATTCCAAACTGTCTATTACAATGGCTGGTAGATAACAGACATTCTGTAAATATACCTGAATTTTAAAGCAGAGTATAGTTGTGCAATTTTGTCACCAAAAAGTAGTTTACCAGTTGAGTTGGAAACATTAATGTTGCTGATATAGGCAGAGACTCATGTCATGCAACTGTGACTGAATACAGTTTGGTAACACTGAAATTTAAATTCACTTTATATTTTTCTTGACCCCAAATCCATATATCTAAAAAAGTTAAGTGCTTGGTTTGGCTTATTATTACCAAAGGCCATTGAGACCATTGATAAAAAAGTTTTAAAGATTATAATATTTATCAATGTATCGTGAAACTGGAGTATTACTCTGAGGCTAAACTGGTCATTGTAGCTTTATAAATTAAAATCTTCAAATATCTGAGAATTTGCTATAATGTGGAAGACACAAAATGCTGCTCTTCCTAATGAAAAAAAAAAAACCATTAACTGTAACAGCTTTTACTTTTGTTTGGTTGTCACACATACCTGGTTTCTTGATTTCTGTGTATGAAATGATCTACTTGGTATGAAACCAAAAAAAAAGCATTCACAACTCAAGTAATGCAGATGCACGGCTGGCACAACAAATGTGGCTTGACAGGAAGAGAAGCAAATAACTGAAGGGGCAGTACATAGGAAAAAGATAATATGCTAAAATCTATGGTACTAACATTCATGGAAGAATAGAAATAGTTTACTACGAAACATTTTAACTTTAGTATTATCTTGAGTGAACTTTAGAAAGAATCAAGGTATATTTTGATAGACTATATTGTCCACCAGCTGAAGGGAGTTACGATATTTTCAAAAAGGTTGAAGTTTTCATTTAACCTAAACCATACTAAATAATTTCTGATGCTACATTATATATCACTTCTTAGATCTTCATTGGTTATTCTGTGAAACATAATGAGCTACTATAGAGGTAAAGGTCTTAAAGCTTCTTCTATTATATATGGTAAATAGCAATATAAAATAGAAGTCTAAAAATTGCATTTTATTTTACTAAAATATCCACCATATCATCAATTTTGATACAACATCCACCATATAAACTATTTTGGAATTAAATTTTAAAAGTTTACAAACCTAAATATAACAATGGGCAACTAAATAAAAACTTGTATTTGAAAAGCTAGAGTTACAAATATTAGCCACCCAGAGACTCTAAAGGTAGTATCTGTATAGTTATCAGTGCTAAAAATTAAACAGGTTACTGCTGGTCTTATATCTTAAATCTTTTTCTTCTTGTTAAAATGGTTGTCTGACACTAAAAATATCATCAATTCAATCAGATTGAAAATTCTTCAGAGGATAAAGTTAACTCACATCACATGGAGTAAAAATCTACCAAAAACGCCCCTTTTCTGACCTTTCCAATCAGTGGTCACCACATTCAAATAATGAGACCAGACTCAAACAGGCATTAGAACGATTAAAGTCTTATTCTCGACATGTGTTGGGAATTACAAATATATATACATATAATATATTCAAAAGTGAAGGGTTTTCAAATGATTTTGGTTTCCTTTTCTATTTATTTTCCTTGTTACAAGAAGGTCTTTGATGATCCTATACCGGAATATGCAATCACTAGCTTCCAGTTACATGTAGGATGGAGGTGAAACGGTAATTTAGTAGCTACAATGTATGTTAAAATTAAAATTATATTTCTAAAAAAATAACATTGCTTCTATATACTGCCTGTAAAGCAATACTCCACTTCATTCTGGGGAAATGTTTACCAATTTTTCAAGACAAAGGAAAATTCCAGGTTTCTGGCTTGTTTGAATAGGGATAATGTTCCCATTAACTGAGATAAATAACACAGATAAACAAGCAAAGAAAGAGTTCAGTGAGATTCCCGTTTGGACACTCAGGTGCCTGTGTCCAGAGACAGCTGAATATGCAGGCCTAAGGCCCTCAAGAAAGGCCAGACCTAGAAGAAGGGGGCTGGAAATTATCATTTAGAATGGGCATGTAAAAAAAGTACTAAACCAAAGGGAGATGACCAAGTTTAAGGGAAAGAGAAGGGGATTCTATGATGAACCATAAGAAGGAAGGGTCAGCGGAGAGTAAGAAAAACAAATAAACAAAAAAGAACATGGAATCCCTAGGATAAGGAGTTTTCAGAAGGGAAGGTATGATTGACAGTGTAAAACAGAAAAAAGTTCAGCATGACGAATGCTGACAAGTGGACTGGATTTGGTTTTACAGAGGTCCTAGCGGCGTTTGCCAGAGCAATTTCAGTAAAGAAAAAGGGACTGAAGCCAGTTGTGCCATTAGAAGAACCAGAAGTGCTATGCCTATAAGCTTTCAAAGGTCTACAAAAATGCCTGAGAGTGGAACATTTAAATTAAACTTTTAAAATAATTAAATTCAAAATTAATAAATTAACATTACTAATTGATAAACCTGGCACTCAGAAACATTTCATTCCACTTGGAAACAATTTCTAGGTTAGAATTTTTTTTTTAACTTCACATGAATTCTTTAGCAAGCATAATGATTGCCAAGAAATCATAATCAATCATAAGTGAGTTACTCAATGCCAAATCACTTCAAAAGCAAAAGCACACAAATCTTTTCAAAATAATTAACCCTATTTAATCAGTGAGGTGGATCCATTTTATAGGCTCAAATGATCTGGGGTAACACCTCCAACACAGAGTACCCTGGGACAGTGAAGACCTTAAAATGGCTCTGGTAAATGGAAGCTTATGGGGACACTAAAAGCTTGGCTAAGAAAAAAAGAGAAATGTAACAGAGAAGTTAAAGGCAAATGCAGGATGAAGGAAAATGTTACAGGCTGAGGAAAAAGTCAGTAGAGAGTTGGAGACTAAGATATAGAGATATGTTGGTGGAGAAGAGGTCACCTCATGTCGTTAAGTCCTGAAGAAAACAAGTATAAGGATCAAGAGCACTCATGTCTAAGGGTTCTAAATAACAGGAGGAAGGATGAGGTACAGATTTAGATAAAATTTGCAGGCCTGGGTTAGAAATTAAGGTAATTTGTGCTTGAGTCCCACAATAGTTATTATTATTATTATTACCATTTTAAAGGTAAGATATTTTGCTGAATGTTAGGGAATAGGGTTGGAAAGATGGCTTTAGAAGAGAGGCAAAGGGCCAGGTGCAGTGGCTAACTTTGGGAGGCTGTGGTGGGCAGATCACTTGAGGTCAGGAGTTCGAGACCAGCCTGGCCAACATGGTAAAACCCCATCTCTACTAAACACACAAAGTGTGCCTGTAGTCCCAGCTATTCAAGAGGCTAACGTGGGAGAATCACTTGAACCCTGGAGGTAGAGGTTGCATGAGCCAAGATAGCACCACTGCACTGCAGCCTGGGTGACAGAGTGAGACTCTGTCTCCAAGAAAAAAAGAGAGAGAGAGAGGGAAGAGCAATTAAGAATGATCACAGTATTTTTAAGAACGTCTTCTCATATAATTCTTGTAATCACCTTGTGAGCTTGTGAGCACAGATATCACTAGTTGCCATATTACATATTAATAAAAGAAACCTGGACTCTAAGTTATACAGGATCATTGCTTTCAAATATCTTTTTAACTTTATGTTAAAGATCTCCTACTATTGAACTATAAATCTCAGTTTTTCCAAGTGCTTAAGAGTATAGCTATGACACCTTTGATCTTATTATAGCATGTCTCAGGACCATGACCTAAGCCGCCTCCGTTCAAGGGGGACTAAACAGCTATCCCCCACTCCTTGTCCTTGCTCAGAGACTCAGCACTTAACAGTAGAGAGAAAGTATGACTGAGAGCCAAAAACTATGATGATTCTGTGCATGGTTTGATACTTCGAAGCTTTTAAGAAATGTAGTTCACATCCAGTCTTAATAAACATTCCTGAAACAAATCTATATCTACAAAAGTAAGGCATTTTCCAATAGAGTGTTTAGGGGAACTTAAATACATGATAAAACAGGGAGTGGTCAGTCAGTAGGATTCAGATCATAATGACAATTCTGAAAAGAAAGTATCAGTAGTCATTAGGTCTTTCTCTTTAATCAGAAACAAAGCACTGAAATGGATTTAAGATGTCCCAATTAAAACTGTTAAGAATACCAAATATAAGATCACCAAAAGATTAATGTCTCATCTCAGTTTAAGCCTTCCTGCTTCAAATGCCAGAAAGGCATTTGAATTCCAAGAACTAGATCCTATACGTGGAAATCTTGTTGAACCCATGAGTGACAATATGTAAGAGAAGATTCCGAGTTCTCTCTCCATTCTGCTCAACCTATACGGCAGACCTGACATTACTGGCTGACCAAACCTTGTTAAAAGCCCCTCCTCTCACAGCTTCTGTGACTATTGCATGCTCTAAGGTTTCCTCCTGTTCTTGGTGGGCTGTTCCTTCCTGCCTTCCAACATTAATTTCCTCCTGAAGGAACTGCCTTTTTGTTCTTCTTTCTCTACACTTACCTCCCTTTTGCTTATTCATTCTCATGGACTGAATTATCAGTAAGTTAATGATGTCCAAATCTACATACACAGTCTTAACCTCCAGCCAATGATCTAGCTCCACAGTTCCAGTTTCTTCCCGTCTGTTGTGGTGCCATTCATTGGCTCCCAAACTGAAAACTCTATAACCACTGCTTACTATTTTATACACAATACTAAAAACAAACAAACAAACAAAAGCCTGGTTATAGTACTCTTTTAATTGAGAGCTGGGAGCCTCTGTGTGATTATGCTTCCCAGCTGTCGGCCTGCTTATATTGAATGAATCAAGAAAACCAAGTTAAGGCATGAAATACATCTCAAGGCACAGTTGTATTTATTCTATTAGAAGTACATTCTATACAAACAAAGTTATATAGACTGTGCCATATCAAATGCGAACTCAGAAGTGAGGAGAGAGGAGATTTGGGTAGTCTAGGCAATGAGGCCATGTAAATCCAAAACTGTTACTGTATTCTCACAAAAACCAATACAGAACAACAAAGAGAACAAATAAAACTACACAAACTTCAGGTCTTCCACACATCCAAACTTCAAATGAACTGTAAGAAGAAAAGTCAAAACAGAATCCCTATGAGCTCTCTTCCCTGTTCTAGCTGCAAACCTGTGTGAATGGCAAGGAGAGTTTGGGGAATACCGAATGGAATAGAGAGGGCAGGAGCTAGAATTAGGTCTAACATCGATCTAAAACCATCATCAGAAAGAGAAAGTGTATCCTATGAGTGAAAATACTGGAAAAAGGGATAATAAAGATTAGATCACAGATTTTAAGGTACACTGGACACAGAGAGGTGATCTTGGAAAGTTGATAGCTTAGCGGGGAAAGAAAATTAAAAGGAAAAAGGTGCCAATCTGAAACCATCAACCCTGTCCACAGATATAAAGAGACAAAAAAAGTATTTATTTATTTAAAATACACACATACAGAAATAAATGGTTACAAGAATTTCAACAATTCATCTGACAAAAACTTTCTTCAAAAAAAAAATAGTGAAGTAGAAAACCATACCATATTCTAAACTGAATCAAATATCTTCAAGCAAGCATTTGAGGACATGGAAGAAAAAAACAACAAAACCCTTGATCAGGAACTCAAAAACAAAAGAAGTGGACAAAAACAGAAAAGAACTGAAACCGAACTGACTGAACCCAAGAAAGAAACACAAGAAAAAAGGCAAAATCATTTCACAAATAATCACAGAATTACATGGGGCCCAAGAAGAACAGATTCACACAAAAACATAATAAGAGAATTGAGGACAACAGAAAAACCACCAAGAGAATGAAAATGAGATAAAGAAAGAAAGAAGGAAAAAGTATCACAGAGGAAGTATCTGACAGAGAAGACAGGTAAAGGAGAGTCAGTAGAACTATTATTTAAAATTATAATCCAAAAAACTTTCTGGGAATAAAAGAAGACCCGAATCTATATACTTACAGAGCTCACTGAGCCTGCAGCAAGGAAAACTGAAATGCAACAAGGGTTCTTCTTCCCCCAGGATCTCGAGGAGGAGGGAAGGGGTTGGTGGTTGGGGGGGCAGGTGCCAAACAACTTCCAAATACAAGAGAATTAGACTGGCATCAGAATTCTCAAAAACTACATAGAAAGCAAGGTAAAAATGTAGGAGCATTTTCAAAAACCTCAAATAAAGAAATGTAAATCAAGGAGCTTATATTTAGCTAAACTGTCCTCCAAGTAGGAAGGCTACCGAAAAAGAGTTTTAAACATACGAGAGTTCATGAGAATTCTGTGCCCATCAGTCCCTCTTGAGAAATCTACTAGAAGATAAACTGTACCAGAAACTTAGGCAAAAAAATTTATAATGAGCATTTAATATACTTAATTATACATCTAAAACTAAAACACAGGTGGAAACCAAGTAAAAATATATCATGTAATATGTGCTATATGTTAAATGTTGCAAGTTCTAACAAAGCATAAATGAAACAAAATTTGATGGAAAAGGGAAAGTTAAAAAAAGAAAGTAGAACAAGTTCATTGGTTATTGTATAAGAAATAGGTGGGATTTAACACAAATATAATGAAAAACTCACAACCAGGTAATAATGGTTAATTTTTAAACAAAAGTTATAAAGGCATTAAAAAAGTTGTAACACCAAAGGCAATCACTAAAACACACACATAAAAACTTACCTAAATGTCAAAAAAGTTTTAAGTCAAAGAAAAAAAAATTTTAAGTCCAAGTCAAAACACAACAAAAAAACCATCACACATAGAAACATAGCAAATAAAATACAAATAATAATCAAAACATAAAAGATGACACATTTGATGCTAAACATTTTTATCAAGAAATATGAATGAGTTTGGGAGGTTGAGGCGGGTGGATCACCTCAGGTCACGAGTTCAAGACCAGCCTGGACAACATGGTGAAACTCCATCTCTACTAAAAATGCAAAAATTAGTTGGGCATAGTGGTGCATGCCTGTAATCCCAGCTACTATGAGGGTTGAGGCAGAAGGATAGCTTGAACCTAGGAGGCGGAGGTTGCAGTGAGCCAAGATCGTGCCACTGCACTCCAGCCTGGGCAAAAGAGTGAGACTCCATCTCAAAAAAAAAAAAAAAAAAAGGAAATATGAATGAGTTAAACTTACATATTCTAATAAAAAGATTGTTTATTTGTTCACTAAGCTAAGTCCTAATATATGCTCTATACAAGAGACATACCTAGAACAAAATGGTTCAACAAAATTGTTTAAAAATAAAGGTATGGGGGTTCAACATATGCAAATCAATAAACATAATCCATCACATGAACAGAACCAATGACAAAAGCCACAAAATTATCTCAATAGATGCAGAAAAGGCCTTTGATAAAATGCAACATCCCTTCATGCTAAAAACTCTCAATAAACTTGGTATTAATGGAACGTATCTCAAAATAATAAGAGCTATATATGACAAACCCATAGCCAATATCATACTGAATGGGCAAAAGCTGGAACTATTCCCTTTGAAAACCGGCACAAGACAAGGATGCCCCTCTCTCACCACTCCTATTCAGCACAGTATTAGAAGTTCTGGCCAGGGCAATCAGGCAAGAGAAAGAAATAAAGGATATTCAAATAGGAAGAGAGGAAGTCAAATTGTCTCTGTCTACAGATGACATGATTGTATATTCAGAAAACCCCAGTGTCTCAGCCCAAAATCTCCTTAAGCTGATAAGCAACTTCAGCAAAGTCTGAGGATACAAAATCAATGTGCAAAAATCACAAGCATTCCTATACACCAATAATAGACAAACAGAGAGCCAAATCATGAGTGAACTCCCATTCACAACTGCTACAAAGAGAGTAAAATACCTAGGAATCCAACATACAAGGGATGTGAAGGACTTCTTCAAGGAGAACTACAAACCACTGCTCAAGGAAATAAGAGAAGACACAAACAAATGGAAAAACATTCCATGCTCATGGATAGGAAGAATCAGTATCGTGAAAATGGCCATACTGCCCAAAGTAATTTATGGATTCAATGCTATCCCCCATCAAGCTACTATTGAATTTCTTAACAGAATTAGAAAAATTGACTTTAAATTTCATATGGAACTAAAAAAAGAACCCCTACAGCCAAGAAAATCCTAAGCAAAAAGAACAAAGATGGAGGCATCATGCTATGTGACTTCCAACTATACTACAAGGCTACAGTAACCAAAAGAGCATGGTATTGGTGCCAAAACGGATATATAGACCAATGAAACAGAACAGAGGCCTCAGAAATAACACCACACATCTACAACCATTTGATCTTTGACAAACCTGACAAAAACAAGCATTGGGGGAAAGGATTCCCTATTTATTAAATGAGGTTGGGAAACTGGCTAGCCATATGCAGAAAACTGAAATTGGACCCATTCCTTACACTTTATACAAATATTAACTAAAGACAAAAATTAACTCAAGATGGATTAAAGATTTAAACATAATACCTAAAACCATAAAAACCCTGGAAAAGAACCTAGGCAATACCATTCAGGACATAGGCATGGGCAAAGACTTCATGACAAAAACACCAAAAGCAATGGCAACAAAAGTCAAAATTGACAAATGGGACCTAAATAAACTAAAGAGCTTCCGCACAGCGAAAGAAACTATCATCAGAGTGAACAGGCAACCTACAGGATGGGAGAAAACTTTTGCAATCTATCTATCTGACAAAGGGCTAATATCCAGAATCCATAAGGAACTTAAACAAATTTACAAGAAAAAACAAACAACCCCATCAAAAAGTAGGCAAAGGATATGAACAGACACTTTTCAAAAGAAGACATTTATGTGGCCAACAAACATATGAAAAAAGCTCATTATCACTGGTCATTAGAGAAATACAAATCAAGACTACGATGAGACACCATCTCACGCCAGTTAGAATGGTGATGGTTAAAAAGTCAAGAAACAACAGATGCTGGAAAGGATGTTGAGAAATAGGAATACTTTTACATGTTGGTGGGAGTGTAAATCAGTTCAACCATTGTGGAAGACAGTGTGACAATTCCTCAAGGATCTAGAACCAGAATTACCATTTGACCCCAGCATTCCCATTACTGGGTATATGCCTCCAAAATTATAAATCATTCTACTATAAAGACACATGCACGCATATGTTTATTGCAGCACTATTCACAATAGCAAAGACTTGGAACCAACCCAAATGCCCATCAATGATAGACTGGATAAACAAAATGTGGCACATATACACCATAGGATATCATGCAGCCATAAAAAAAGGATGAGTTAATGTCCTTTGCAGGGACATGGATGAAGCTGGAAACCATCATTCTCAGCAAACTAACACAGGAACAGAAAACCAAACACTGCATGTTCTCACTCATAAATGGGAGTTGAATAATGAGAACACATGGACACAGGGATGGGAACATCACATACCGGGGCCTGTCAGGTGGTGGGGGAGGCTAGGGGGAGGGATAGCATTAGGAGAAATACCTAATGTAGATGATGGGTTGATGGGTGCAGCAAACCACCATGGCACATGTACACCTATGTAACAAACCTGCACATTCTGCACATGTATCTCAGAACTTAGAGCATTAACTGTGACAAAGAAGGATATTCTTTAATGTTAAAAGTCTCGATTCACTATATACATATTATAATATCTACATACTAGAAACACAGCATCTATTTCTATAAAATCAAAACTACAAAAGATGTAGGGAGACGCAGAAGCCTGCTAATGATAGGAGATTTTAACACACCATGCTCAGTAACATACCATTCTCAGACTAACTGGACCATTAATAAGAAAGGATACAGAAGGCCTAAACAACATAATCAATTTGTAAGCTTATGATTATATACTGAACTTCATTGCCTGAAAATGGAGAATATACAGTCTTCTCAACTGCAAATGAAACATTCACAAAAACTGATCATTTATTAGGTTCCACTTCCCCCAAATATCAGTATGTTCCATAAAATAGAATGACTAAAATAGTATTCTCTGATTTTAATGCAACAAAACTAGAAAGTATTAACAAATTTTTTAAAGTTAAAAGGCATTTTCATATGGAAACTGAATAATTTCCTATTATACAACTCTTGGAAGAAAAGGCAAGTATAAACAGAACTTTAAAAATTGTTTAAAATGATAATGAAAACATTATATATCTGAATTTATGGGCTATAGTTTGAATAATAACCAGAAAAAAGTTTATAACCTTAAACACTTTATCAAAAAAATGAAGGAATAAAAATAAATTCCCAGCTCAAGAAGCTGAAAAAAACAAAAACAAAGTACCAAAAAAGAAATAATAAAAATAAAAGCAGCAATTAATAATTTAGAGAATAGAAAAAAAGTAGTTCTTTTTCTTTTTTTTGAGATGGAGTTTCGCTCTTGTTGCCTAGGCTGGAGTGCAATGGCGTGACCTCGGCTCACTGCAACCTCCACCACTTGGGTTCAAACAATTCTCCTGCCTCAGTCTCCCAAGTAGCTGGGATTACAGGCATGCACTAGCATGCCCAGATAATTTTATATTTTTAGTAGAGGTGGAGTTTCACCATGCTGGTCAGGCTGGTCTCAAACTCCTGACCTCAGGTGATCTGCCCACCTTGGCCTCCCAAAGTGCTGGGATTACAGGCGTGAGCCAACCACTCCTGGCCGAAAAAAGTAGTTCTAATTAATAAATTAAAATTCTACCTGCTGAAGAAAAATAACAAAATAAACATACCACTACATATTAAAAAGGAATCCATAAAGATACAAAATCAGAAATAACAAGAGTAAAACAACTGAAAGAGAAGAAATTCTACAACATTACTTTACAGACATCTTTTTCTTTTTTCCTGAGGCAGAGTCTCACTCTGTCGCCCAAGCTAGAGTGCAGTGGCATGATTTCGGCTCACTGCAACCTCTGCCTCCCAAGTTCAAGTGATTCTCCTGCCTCAGCCTCCCAAGCAGGTGGGGATTACAGGCACCTGCCACCATGCCTGGCTAATTTTTCTATTTTTAGTAGAGACAAGGTTTCACCATGTTGACCAGACTAGTCTTGAACCCTTGACCTCAGGTGATCCACCCACCTCAGCCTCCCAAAGTGCTAGGATTACAGGCGTGAACAACTGTGTCTATCCCTTTACAGACACCTCTACAAATAAATTTTAAAATCTACAAGCAAGGGACAATTTCCAAAATTGATTCCATTAGAGATACAAAGTTTAAAGAGACCAAGTTCTATAAAAGAAATGAAGTTATCAAGAAAGTACTCCACAAAAAGCACCATGCTCTGATAATTTTACAGAGCAATCCTACCAAGGATTCAAAGACCAAATAGCCTCAATGCTGTATAAGTAGTTCCAGAGCTTTGGAAACGAAGGAAAATTTCTTAATTCTTTTTTATGAAACAAGTAAAACAAAGACACATCAACAAAAGAAAGAAAACTACAACTAATATCACCTTTGAATACTGATGCAAAGCTTTAAATAAAATATTAGCAAACACAAGTCAACAACATGGTAAGAAAACGATGCATAAAGAACATGAGAGACTTAGTCAAGGAATGCAAGGTTGGTTCAGCCCATTAATGTAATATATCATAGCCATAGCTCTAAGAAGAAAAATCATGATTATCTCCATAAATGCCAGGGGGAAGAAAAGGCTTCAACAAAACTAAGATCCATTCCTGATTAAAGAAAAAAAAAAGACAAACTCAAGAAAGTAGGAATTCATGCATACTTTCTTAGCATGACAAACAAGTAAACATACATAATTCGCATTAAAGCCAGAATTTTATTTTTAATGGAGAAACACTAAAGGCATTTGCACTAATATTAGCAATCAGACATTCTCTATAAACTATCTAGCACTGTATTAGAGGTATTTGTGGAGGCAATTTTAAGAGAAATCAATTAGAGGTGTCAGAATTGGAAATGAAGGTGTAGGACCACCTTTATTTGCAAGTGATATGATCATGCACCTGAAAAACCCTAATGAATCAATGATCTTTAGATGACGGAGAAACAGGTACTTTCAAACATTGCTGCTGGGTATCAAAATTGGCATATTCCTTATGGATGAAAATTTGGTAATATCTAACAAAACTACATGTGTTTTTACCTTTTAACTCAGCAATTGCACTTTTAGGAATACCAGATATTAATTCTCTAGTAATATGAATATACATACACACAAAGCTATCATTCACTCTGGCACTGTTTATTTATGAAACATTGAAAATAAGCTAAATGTCCATACATTGGAGGGTAGCCAAATAAACTATAGTACATCCACACAATGGTGTATTAAGCAGAATGAGAATGATCTCTTTGATACAGAATGATTTCCAGGATATATTTTAAGTGAAAAATACAAAATTTAAAGGAGTATGTATCCAAAGTACCCCACTCTTTGTGTAAGAAAGGGGGAAATGAGAAAATATATATGTCTATGTCTATGTCTATGAGCAAGACTAGTTACCTACAGAGTATGGAACAGAATAAAACAGAAAGGCTGAGGAAATAGAAGGGGGGGGAAATGACACCTTTCTGAATATGCCTTTATGTACATCTTGATTTTTGAAACCAGGTCAATGTTTTGCCTAGACAAAATCAACAAGGATTGGAGGAAAACCCTAAAATTGAATATAAACAGAAACAAAGGAATCAAACCATGTTTCAAATAAGTAACATAACCACACTCTAACAGAGAAGAGGAGAATTAACCTAAGTAACTTCTGAATACAGCATTTGAACTAAAGACAAAAAACTCTAAGCAAGTGCTGAGCTCTAATTAGTAAGATCTTTTTTTCAAAGGTATGGTTTTGCAATTCTGAAACTGCTTTTTAAGCATTACAGGGTTTAACACATAAGAAAACATACTGTGAATAAAATGGAAGTCAAGAATTATAAATTTGGAAAGGAGAAATGAATCCTGTGTGGTGTAGAACTGTAACTGAAAGTATAAATCGGGACACACACCCACACACACTCATGTCTAGCTATCCACGCACATATATACACGTACACATTCCTATATCTACATTCACAAACAAACTCATGTTCATTGTTTTTGCATCTAAGCAACCTTAGCCTTAAGACTCATATAATTAGAACTGAAAAAATGAAATTTCCCAATTTCTAAATCTAAATTTAGAAGATACCAGCTATGCAAGCTATGTTTTAGGAAAGTGTTACCACAGGAACATCTATTAGAAAAAAGCTTTTGCACATAATAGCCAGGCTAATATCTGAAGAGAGAAAAATTTACTCATATATGTGACTGGATCACAAAAAGAGGAAAAATATAATATTAATCCTAGTAAATATTTAAATATGCCCATCTCAGATTATTTTCATGTTAATAAGAGTAATCATATTATCTTTTATAAAAGTTGCAAAGATGCAAATGTTACCTGGTATTTCACAATGAAATGTATTAAAAGTCACTGTACCTTACAGTAAAATCATACGAGCAAGAAGCCAGCACAGAAGCATGAAATGGGGAAAACTAAAAAAAAAAAAAAAAAGAAAACAAAAAAACCTTTTTTGAAGTTAGCTGTAATTATAACACTGCTTTCTATGATCATTCCATAAATATCATAATACATTTAAGTTTAGTCAGAGCTGTTACTTAAAATTATGCTTTTCCAAAACATACATGCTTTAATTTGAGGCAAAAATCTTCTGGCCTTTTAAGTATCCATCTTCAGGAAAAACATTTTTATATTCTCCAAAGAAAATTATCCCTCAAGCCTTTTAGAACTTATTTAGAATATTCCCAAAATGCTGCTATTCTAGAAAAATTAAATAAAATTTCATATGGACTATCCAAAAATGATTCTTACAAGCCAGATGAGGTGGCTCATGCCTGTAATCCCAGCACTTTGGGAAGCTGAGAAGGGCATCACCTGAGGTCAGGGATTTGAGAGCAGCCTGGCCAACATAGTGAAACCCTGTCTCTAATAAAAATACAAAAATTAGCCAGGTGCGGTGGTGCACACCTGTAATGCCACCTATTTGGGAAGTTGAGGCAGGTGAATTGCTTGAACCCAGGAGGCGGAGGTTGCAGTGAGCCGAGATCACGCCACTGCACCCCAGCCTGGGTGACAGAGAGAGACTTCGGCTCGAAAAAAAAAAAACAAGCAAACAAACGAAAAGGATTCTTACAAATATAAGGGATATATAATAGTACAAATATATAATTATATCATTTACCAATTTTAAAAATATATGATTGTTATAATTAAAGCTATCAAAATAAACATTTAAAATAAAAACAGCTTTAAGATATTTTTATGTTATTTGTATGTTATACCTAATGAAAAATGATATAAAGGATAAAAAGCAAATTTAAAGACAAGTATTGTCTTCTAAATAAGTAAAAACGTACTTAATAAGCTGACCTTTGCAATTACATTTCTTTAGTGTTTGTCTTAACAGCACTTTAACAGTTAAATACACATATATAACTACATTTGACTAGCACCTAAGTACTTTCACTACATTACCTTATTTCATTCTAAGAATCACTCTCAAATATAGAAAATATTTTTAAACTGCTAAAACTTGTCCACATAAAACAAATTTTTGTGAAATTTGCACAAAGCACTGTGTCTCCTATGTTGCATTACAGTTAGTGAAACTTAAAATATTAACATAACTAAAAATTTAGAATTTTTGGCCAGGCATGGTGACTTAGCCTATAATCCCAGCACTTTGGGAAGCCAAGGCAGGTAGATCACTTGAGGTCAGCAGTTTGAGACCAGCCTGGCCAACACTGTGAAATCCTGTCTCTACTAAAAATACAAAAAAATTAGCTAGGTATGGGGGCATGCGCCTGTAGTGCCAGCTACTCAGGAGGCTGAGGCAGGAGAATCGCCTGAACCCAGGAGGCAGAGATTGCAGTGAGCCAAGATTGTGCCACGGTACTCCAGCCTGGGCGATAGGGCAAGACTCTGTCTCAAAAAAAAAAAAAAAAAAGAAAAAAAGAATAGAATTTTTTAAATAGTAGGGATAATATATAATTATCTTATTATTTTTTTTAAATCAGTAAGGTACTTTTTTACCTTTAATGTAAAAAACAAAGGGTGAAATTGGGAGATATCACTTAATAAAATGCTTTCCACTGTCATTTAGCAGAACCTGCCTAAACAAAAGCCAGGAAACTAACCTAAGTCATCTTATACCCAGAGAAATGTATTGGGAACATCATTAAAAATTTACCTCATTCTCTGCTGTTCAGAGAGTAAAAAACTTCTATATCCCAAACATTTGTGAATAGTCATGTATGTTATCATGTTAGGAAAAAGAAAGTATTAACCATCTCTTTATACCTGTTTCAAGAAAGTAAAGAGACTCCCACTAATTAGAAACTTATGAAGAACATAATACTAAAAGTGCATTACTTTAATAGATTAGGGGTGAAAGAATGAGAAAAAGATTTTTATTTAACCTTAAGTATTGAATGTCTACATCACCCAAATTCATTCAATAATTATTCAAATATTTTTACCTAATTTTAGCTTTTAATATTCATTAATTGGGTAACAAAAATACATATAAAAAAGAATTAGTAACTTCAATCCCTAAACCCAGAACACTTTTTAATATATGCTTCACAAATTATATTTATATAAATTTATTCTACATATAAAATAAAAGATAAAAACTTACTTTCACCCTCCTAATAGCATAGGTATGACCAAGAAGTTCAAACACTGGTTGACGTACATTCCTTAAGTCCCAGCCTCTCAAACTACAGTCAACCGCCCCTGTCACCAGCAAATTCTAAAAACAATTTAGAGAAAAATAAACCATGACATCTTTGCCAGGCAGCATGCAGGCTTTCCTACCAGAAACACCATCTGCTTTCTGATAATTATTATGAACCCAGGAGTCATTTTTGAGAAGCTGTATAATGAGTATCAACATTAATAGCAAAAAATTAATATGACCTGTGAGAAAAAGAACTCAACATGCATTAAGTACATGATGGAACACTACACACAACTGAAAAAGGCATAGTTCCAAATAGCATTGTGGATTTTCTAACTCACCTTTAGCAGTGGCAGTAAGTACCTAAGGGATTAAAAATTTTATCTGACAAATGAACCGAGCTTTCTCTTCAAAACGTTTTCCCTGGAATCCCAGCACCTTGGGAGGCAAAGGTAGGAAGATCACTTGAGGCCAGGAATTTGAGACCCAGCATGGGCAATAGAGCAAGACCCTGTCTACATGAAAAATTAAAAAATTAGCCAGGCGTGGTAGCACACACCTGTAGTTTTAGCTACTAGAGAGGCTGAGTGAGGCAGGAGGATTGTGTGAGCCCAGGAGTTTGAAGCTACGGTGTGCTATGATCGCCTCACTGTACTTCAGCCTGGATGACAGAGCAATACCCTATCTCTAAAAAAAATAAAATTAAAAATTAAAAAAGGTTTTCAAGGCCGAGTGCAGTGGTTCACTCCTATAATCCCAGCACTTTGGGAGGGCAACGCCGGTAGATCACTTCAGCCCAGGAGTGTGAGACCAGCCTGTGCAACACAGTGAGACCCCGGCTCTAAAAAACAAACAAACAAACAAACAAAATTTTCAACATCATCTGAGGTTTTTCCAGGCATTAAAAAGCAAGACGTCTGTTCATTTAGCGACATCTGAAAAAGCATGGGCTATGAATTAAATTTTTCCATGTTCTCTAAATCGAAATTGTTTCCAACTCTCTTGGACCAGGTCTTAATACAATATCTAATCATATCCAAGAATGTAATCTAATAGTGGTGAGTCTCTCTATCTAGCCTGGCTTTACGAATTCTGCTATCTAGACCCCCAAATGAACCCAGAGGTCCTGGCTGAATAGGCCAAATGCTGGGTCTACACTCAGTCCACCCCACATAACCCTGGCAAAAACCACAATTACTTTTGCACCAACCTAACATTGTCTGAATATATTGGGCTTTAGTGTAAGCTAATTTGAAGAAAAGTCTCAGTGATTAGAAAATAATTTTTATAAACCACTCTCAAATGTCTATTAGCATCTTTCTTTAGAATTCCCAAATATCTAATATATAGGCCATAATTAATTTTCCAATATGAAAAATTCATTTATGAGTCTGAATCTGTAGTCATCAGCATTGAAATGTTTAGATTGAGTAACATCATTTCATACGTACTATGTTTTCTTTTAACTTATTTTACTTATTTTTATTTAAAGAACTCTGCCAATATACTGCTCTTTTAACTTTAATTAATTTAAAACTGGGAAAAAAGCAAAGTGTACATTTTACCTATTTGTAACAGTCAACAGACCAGTTCAGGGACATAAATACAGTCATGCATCACTTAATGATGGGGATATGCATTGAGAAATGTGGCATTAGGTAATTTCATCTTTGCATGCACATCACAGAGTGTACTTACACAAAACTAAATGGTATAGCCTACTACAACAGCTAGGCTAGATGGTACAGCCTATTATTCCTAGGCTACAAGCCTATACAGCATGTTACTGTACTGAATACTGTAGGCTACTGTTCTGTATCCAAACATAGAAAAGGTACAGTAAAAATACAGTACAGAAGATAAAAATGGTAGTAGGGCCCTTACTATGAATGGAGCTTACAAAACTGGAAATCACTCTGGGTGAGTTAGTGAGTGAGTGGTGAATGAATGTAAAGGCCTAGAACATTACTGTACACTAAATTTATTTTTTGAATTTTCTTTTTTTTTTTTTGAGATGGAATCTTGCTCTGTCACGAGGCTGGAATGCGGTGGCACGATCTCGGCTCACTGTAACCTCTGCCTCCTGGGTTCAAGCGATTCTCCTGCCTCAGCCTCCCAACTAGCTAAGACTACAGGCACGCACTATCAAGCCCAGCTATTTTTTGTATTTTTAGTAGAGACGGGGTTTCACCATATTGGCCAAGATGGTCTTAATCTCTTGATCTCGTGATCCACCCACCTCAGCCTTCCAAAGTGCTGGGATTACAGGCATGAGCCACCGTGCCCCGCCAATTTCCTTTCTTCAATAATAAATTAACCTTAGCTTACTGTAACTTTTTTGCTTTGTTAAACTTTCTAATTTTTTTTAACTTTTTGACTCTTCATAATAACAAAACTTAAAACACAAACACATTGTACAGCTATACAAAATATTTTCTTTCTTTATATCCTTATAAGCTTTTTTCTATTTTTAAATTGTTTTTAACTTTTTAAACTCATTTGTTAAAAATTAAGACACACACACATTAGTTTAGGACTACACTGAGTCAGGATTATCAATATAACTGTCTTCTACCTCCACATCTTGTCCTGCTGGAGGGTCTCTGTGGGCAATAGGAATTTTTCAGCTCCATTATAATCTTATGGGCCCTGTCATATATGCAATCTGTCATTGGCTGAAATGTTGTTATGCAGTGCATGACTACAGTACATTAACACATATTTAATCCATTGCTATCTCTAATTCATATGCTCATGTGGTTAACTGAAACTTTAAAAAAAAGTTGCACATGGACACTTATCTTACAGAGGCATGAAAACTGGTTAGGCTTAAAAAGGAAGATGAAACCAAAAAATTTAAAAACTGATGGACTGTCAAATTAAAAATCAAGTTACAAATAGCTCAACAGCCTGACTAGCAAGGTGAAAAAGAAATAAAAGCAAAAGATAATACAAAATTGCAGGGTTAAGAGCAATAAAGAAAAAAATTACATAAATTGGTACTGGCAGTTTCCCAAAACAAACAAGGAAGGCTGCACTGTTGAACTTTGAGAATTTCTGTTTCTTATTTTGCCTGTTTTATGAGCACTTAAATCCAATTAATGCTAATGCAGGTCAGTCACAATCATTAATTAGAAAGGAAAGGGACAGAATTTAACTTAATGGTCCAGGAACACCAGCAAAGTCCACATAAACAAAGATAAATAAAATTTAGAACATTTTAACATTAGGAAGGACAGAAGCTCAGGATAGAGCCATACACTATACCTCATTGTATTTACACCAGTCACAACTCAAGATTTCTGCCTGATGTGCTGGAATCACGATTCTGACTTCTGCTGCTTTCCCATCCCATATTCTCAGAGTCTGATCACCTGGTAAAAAAAGAAAGCCTGGATCATTTCCCATCACACCACTTGAATTCGCAGTGACGTATGTTAATAATGATAACTCAAGTAAAAATACACTGCTTTCACTGTTAGGCTATTGCCACCTTTAGACTTATTTTTTAAACCATAATAATGTATAAGAACTATTCTAATGAAGGAATACAAAAAGTAATGTTGCACCGTGATAATGCTTAGAGGAGGAAAACTGAATCTCACACTGAGATAAACACAATATTGACGAAACACACACCACACCCGGTGCATTTTTCTTTAAGGCAGGAAAGGCCCTGAAAATTCTCATGTTGGGAAATAAAGTCATCACTCTGTAACAGTGTATTGTACTAGAAACCAACAATAGAGTAACAGTTTTACTGCTAAAGGCAGGCAGTCTATCAAGCCAAAGTGGAGAAATTTTTACTTTTCATTTTTCAAGTACACTATATTTTAGTGGGCAAGCTATAGGCGTATGTTCTAAAAAAAAAAAAAAGAAAGCTAAAAACATTTATTTATTTTATTTTATTTTTTGAGACAGAGTCTTGCTCTATTGTCCAGGCTGGAGTACACTGGCACGATCTCAGCTCATTGTAACCTCCACCTCCTGGGTTCAAGCAATTCTTGTGCCTCAGCAACCCCCTGCCCCTTAAGTAGCTGGGATTACAGATGCATGCCACCTTGCCCAGCTAATTTTTGTATTTTTAGTAGAGACAAGGTTTCAGCTGGGTACAATGGCTCATGCCTATAATCCTTGCACTTTGGGAGGCCAAGGCGGGCAGATCACCTGAGGTCAGGAGTTTGAGACCAGCCTGGACAACATAATGAAACCCCGTCTCTACTAAAAATACAAAAAATTAGCCAGGCATGGTAGTGGTCACCTGTAATCCCAGCTACTTGGAAGGCTGAGGCGGAAGAATCACTTGAATCTGGGAGGTAGAGGTTGCAGTGAGCCAAGATGGCGCCACTGCACTCCAACCCGGGCAACAAGAGCAAAATTACATCTCCAGAAAAAAAAAAAAAAAAAAGAGAGAGAGAGAGAGATAGGATTTCACCATGTTGGCCAGGCTGGTCTCAAATTTCTGACCTCACGTGATCCTCCCACCTTGGCCTCCCAACGTGCTGGGATTACAGGTGTTAGCTACCGCGCCTGGCCAACAAGCTAAAAACATTTAAAGATTACACTTTGCATTATTACAAAAGTAGTTGCATTACTTAACTGCACAGTCACCCCGATTAAATATTTTATATGTTGTTTGCCTCCAATTTTTCTAAACTATAAGGAAACAAAGGATGATAGGATGAATAAAATCCAGAATACATATACCTACCTCAAAAGTAACATATAAACAACTGATGACAGGAGAAAACCAGTTCCATGTAATGAAACACATGTGGTTTCTGGCATGATAGCAGGTGGGTCTTGAATCCCATTTTGTGGTTATAGGACCCTGCACAGGATATGTAATATCTCTGAGACTGATTCCTCATTTCTAAAAGAGACACAGAATGTCTAACATGCAGCGCTAGAATTTAATCAAGTTTCTGTAAAGCACCTGGCATGGTCTCTAACACATAGCAGACACTGCCAAATATGGTATATAAAAACGTTAAATTTTTAAAGCATCTTTTACTTATCTACATATATTTTCCTGTATTTCTAACTCTAAATCGTATATTGTTAAGCTAAATTTAGCTATCCTAGGCGATTTTTTTCTAGTTTCTTTGGAAGTTGCTTAAGAAAGATTAGAAATGTGTGAGCAGTAATGAAATGCTGAGATTAAGAATAGGGCCTTTGGAGTTCCAGAGCTTGGTTCTAATCCAGCTCAATTGTTCGGTGGTCACTGATGCTTAATCAAGTTACTTTGCTGATCGTGAGTTTCCTACCTACAATAAAATAACTGCCTTGTAAGGCTGAAATGAGACAAGGTAGTAGTGTGAATATGGTGCCAGATAAGCAGTAACCCCTCAGTGTTTTTTTTTTTTAATGAGAAAAAATACCCATGATTAGAAGTTATTTCTGTCCCCCGAATAATAATAACATAAATAATAGCTAATATTTATTAAGTGCTTCCAAAGTGCCACATACTGTTCTAAGCTATTTATACATATTTTTTTCTGAAAACATCAGAACTATATAAAGTAGGAATTTTGATATATATAAAAAATAATTGTATAGTACTATACAAATGAGGAAACTGCAGCAGATAGAGGTGAAGTCACTCACCCAGGATAGTAAGCAATAGAAGCAGGACCTGGAACCAGAACCCAGGCAATCTGGGTCCCCAGTATGTGCACTTTACAACTTTACAACTACACTACGCTGCTGCCTCCTTGTGTTGCTGGAGGACAAATGCCAAACAATCAATGCTGGCTGATTCTTGAGGAATTATTTTAATTCTTCTAATTTACAGGATGAAGTGCAGTGGTGCGATCTCGGTTCACTGCAACCTCTGCCTCCCAGAATCAAACAATCCTCCCATCTCAGCCTCCCAAGTAGCTGGGACTACAGGCGCACATCACCATGCCCAGCTAATTTTTCTATTTTTGGTAGAGATGGGGTTTTGCCATGTTGGCCAGGCTGGTCTCCAGCTCTTGAGCTTAAGCAATCCACCCACCTCGGCCTCCCAAAGTGCTGGGATTACAGGTGTGAGCCACTGTGCCCAGCCCTATGTTACTTTTTCTATAAATTGGAGAAAAATCTCTATTATATTTTCAGTACCACTTCCCATCCTCCCTGCCCAGAGGCCACAACAGTCATGAATTTGGCCCACAGCCCTTTAGTCTGCGTTTTGGTAATACTTTTATTACATTTTAATGGACCCACAAATATGGACTACTCCTTTGTATGTAGGATTTTTTTCCTTTTTTGATTTAAAAATATTGTCTCACTACGTTTAAAAAAAAAGGTTGAAAACCACTTTGATAGATGAGAGTAACGAACATTTTTGGACCTAGCTAAGGATGGTACCACTGTCCACAGTACCTCATTCTTTGCTCTGACCACAGCTGACAGGTCAAAGCGGGGTACTTGGGATTTTTCTGAACTTCAACTGAAAAATAATGTCAGTCCCTCTTCTATGGTACAATTTACAAATTATAAAATTCAGGACCTACTGGTGACAACATCTCATTGTGAAAAAAGAATGATGAGTTTGAAGGTACCAAAAGGAAATTGTTCAGGATTGGTTCGGGTTAGAGCTTCAAATAACTCCAAGGGCCCTCATTATAATCACTGTCTGTGGTCTAGCCCCCCAGTCAGTAGAATTTGTTTCCAGAATGCCAAATAGCTTGGATGAAATGATCTCTTGTGACTTTCTCCAGCCTTCAGTGTATAAGGCAGGGTGACGTGGATGTCTATTGTTTGGTCTGCCCAGCAATACCCTTTTTCTAGGAATAGCATGTCCTTTTCTCACCAAGTGATTCTATAAAGACTTAAACCTCAACACAATTGACTGGCCAAAGGCAGGTCCAGGCAAGGCCAACCACAGTACCTCATTCCCCACTCTGACTATAGCTGAAAAGGTCAAAGGTAGGTACTTGGGATTTTTCTGAACTGTAACTGAAAAACTAATGTCTGCCCTTCTCTTATGGTAGCATTTACAACTTATAAAATTCAGGAGGCTGGGCATGGTGGGTTACACCTGTAATCCCAGCACTTTGAGGGACTAAGGCAGGAGGACTGCTTGAGTTCAGGAGTTTGAGACCAGCCTGAGCAACATAGTGAGACTCTGTTTCTACAAAGCATTTAAAAATTAACCGGGCATGATGGCACACACCTGTAGTCCCGGCTACTTCAAAGGCTGAGGTGGGAGTATTGCTTGAGTCCAGGAGGTCGAGGCTGCAGTGTGCCATAACTACAATACTGCACTCCAGCCTGGGTGACAGAACAAGACCCTGTCTCAGAAACAGAAAAATATGGCCAGAGGCAGTGGCTCATGCCTGTAATCCCAGTACTTTGGGAGGCTAAAGCAGGTGGATCACTTGAGGCCTGGCATTTGAGACCAGCCTGGCCAACATGGCAAAACTCTGTCTCTACTAAAAATACAAAAAAATTAATTAATCAGGCATGGTGGTACATGCCTGTAATCCCAGCTGCTCAGGAGGCTTGGATACAAGAATTACTTGAACCCCAGAGGTAAAGGTTGCAGCGAGCTAAGATCATGCCACTGCACTCCAGCCTGGGCAATGGAGCGAGATTCTGTCTCAAAGAAAAATTACATATATATATATACAAATTCATGAGCCACTTGGTGGCCATGTGTCTTACTGTGTGGAGACAGCCAGTCTGCAGAGTCAAGTGAACAAGTAGGGAAAAGTCCAGATGAGAGACAGAATGTGACCTGGAGCCTTTCAAGCAGCCCTTCCCTTTCTGGGATATGCTTTCTAACAAATTTCGCAAAGATCTAACATAGTCCCAGTTCTGTCACTTGTAGGCAAAGGAAATCACTCATTATCATAAGGGAGTGAAGGGTATTCTCCTGAGGCTTCAGTCTTCTGAAACTAGCTCCAAAGAAAACCATTTGATTAAGTACCAGGCTTCCATTAAAACATATAAAATGCCTAAATAATATATACTAGCTTTCAGGAATTTATATCTAATACTAGGCTGAAACTATAAACTCTGCTATAGCTATAGCATTGTCTCAACATCAATGAGCTTGGGTTCACCCTAATAATATATGAGTATGTGAATTGATTTAAAGTACCAAAAGAGGCCAGGCATCGTGGCTCATGCCTGTAATCCTAGCACTTTGGAAGGTCAAGATAGACAGATCGTTTGAGTTCAGGAGTTCCAGACCCACCTGGGCAACTACATAATCCTGTCTCTACAGAAAATACAAAAATCAGTTGGACTTAGTAGCATGCACTTGTAGTCCCAGCTACTCAGGAAGCTGAGGTGGGAGGATTGCTTGAGCCTAGGAGGTAGAGGCTGCAGTGAGCTGAGATTGTGCCGCTGCATTCCAGCCTGGGTGACAGAGCCAGACTCTATCTCAAAAAATAAAAATAAAAAAATTTACAAGTACCGAAACATTACACTGAAAGTGGACTAGGAGATTAAGAACTGTTATTGTGGCAATAATATGAATGAGTTTCACAAGAGATAATGCTGTGAAAGAAACCAGACACAAAGATATGAAAATAGGTAACATGAATCCATGTTATTGGAAGGCCACACAGTGGTCACCTGGGGTGGGAGGTGATGAGAAGTGACTACAAGGATGGGAGGAGGCCCTCTGGGAATGTTCTGTTTCTTCATCTGGGTGCCAGTTACAAGGATGTGTTCATTGTAAGAATTTGCCAGATTGTATACTAACATTATGCACTGTTCCATACGTGTATCATGCTTCAATAGAAGATAAAACAACACAACGACAAAGGTTACATCTCTGGCACAACAGTTCTGTTCCATACCACCATTTTCATGCAACGTTGAAAAAAAAAAAAAAAAAGAGCCATGGCTTGAGCTGTCCCCTCTTGCAGTTAATTTAACAGGCACAAAAATGTGAAGACTGCTGGGCAGGAGCTGAGAATTCCACTTCCTTGACGGCAACTCCTGATGTAACCATTTGGCACTTTGTTCTTGCCATTTTGTTTTCCAGGTAGGAAAGAGGTCTTCTGACCAAATGGTACAATGACTCATTCAGCTCTTTGAGCTGCCAGGACATCTGTATTTATGTTGTTTTTTAAATTGAATTTTCCAGACAATTGGCCTTTCATTGACAGGCAGACATTTATCAGGGGCCTGTGATGGTGCCATAGACTCACCTGAATTGCCAGATTCTCTTATCCATTGCAGGCCTGCCACTAGCAGAACCAGGGAATTTTTTATTTATTTTTTATTTTTTTACTGAGACAGAGACTCTGTTGCCCCAACTGGAGTACAGTGGCGCGATCTCGGCTCACTGCAACCTCTGCCTCCCGGGTTCAAGGGATTCTCCTGCCTCAACCTCCCGAGTAGCTGGGATTACAGGTGCCCACCACCATGCCCAGCTAATGTTTTTCAGTTTTTAGTAGAGACGGGGTTTCACCATGTTGGTCAGGCTAGTCTCGAACTCCTAACCTCAAGTGATCTGCCTGCCTTGGCCTCCCAAAGTGCTGGGATTACAGGCATGAGCCACTGTGCCTAGCCAGAACCAGTGAATTTAAATGTACAATATGGATGAGGAAGTGCTCGCTGTTACTATGTCTAATTTCAAACTACAGCAGGTAAGAGGAAGCTGCATAAGGAGAATGAGTGTAAACATAGAATCTAAAACTGAGAAATGAACTGAGTAGCAAGAGTACTTTGGGGCCAATGTAATATAACCTAACCAAAATGCCCTGTGCCTCGAGGATGTAATATAACTTTTTCTTACAATAGAATAAGGTGTGCTTTAACTACTGAATCCCACACATTCAGGCATGCTTATGACTTATGCAATTAGAGGGATTCTGTGACAAAAATAATTTAGTTTTAAATGATTCCAAAGATAATTTACTTCATATTAATCCTCTTCATAAAAAGAGCTCAAATATTCTTCCCTTCTATCTCATATAATTTAGAAATATGAATTCTGTACTAACACAACTACCATGAATTAGGCAAAATGCAGTGTCTTTAGGGAACTCTGCTAAGGAAGGTAAATCTAGATCTATTAATAATTCTCTAAAACTTTCCCCATTTTGGCCTGTCTTAATTTAGCTAATGATAACAAATTTGATTCTAGATTTGCAAAACTATACAACCTTGAAGGTGACTAAATTCTTGGAGTAAACTAAATGCTACGTTCTCATATCTTATATTAAAATATAAATCGTTATAATCAGTTGAAAGATATACTTGACTGTATGTGTGCAACAGGATTAGACATAAAAAAACATCTTGACTGCCTATCACATAAGCTTCTACCATGAAAAACAAGTATTTTACAACTATGGGTTCCATACTACAAACTTTGCAGTTGAGATTACTTTATACAAAGATTATGTTATGGCTTATAACATGCACTTGTCTGTAAGCAACAAGACAAAGCAAGAGAATTAATAAAGATAAACTCACTAACAAAACTGAGAAAAAACTAAGCAGTTCTCAAACTAAAGAACCCACTTCTCTGAATTCAGCACTGAAACCATTCTGTAGGTTTCTCAAAAAAAAAAGGAGTATATTTCTTTGAAAACAGACACGCAATTCCCATTACCTCAAATAGAACTAAGCTGTCAGGTTGGCATCTCAAACAGAGCTCTTCCATAGACTAGTACAGTGCTTCCCAAATTGGGCTGCTCACTAGATTCAGCTGGGATTTAAAAATATACCTCAGAGAGGTATTTTGTCTTTTTATTCAGCAAGACTAAGATGAAGCCCAGAATTCTGCTGCTGTTTTTTTAAGCTCATCCAATGGTTCTAATGATTAGCTAGATTTTGGAATTACTGGACTAGTATGTTACTAGTCCATGCATTCCAGAGTCTGCCTACAGCAAGTTACTCTAGAGCTCCGTTCTAAGAGTTTTAGTTCTCAGATAAGCACTAACTGTCCATTGTTATAGCACACATACACTGCAAAGGCCATTCTGATGGTCCTCAAACATGCTCTCTTCTCTCCACATTCCAACTTTTGCCTCCTGCTTCTCATTTCCTCTTACTTGTTCAGAAGGCAGCAGTTTAGACTATTTCTTCAGGGAAGTCACCTGACCAGCCAACCCTGACAAGCTCAGGAATCCATTTATACATTTCCACAGAATTCTGGGCACACGTGTTAATAATAAGAGGTGACACTTAAGGCCGGGTGCAGTGCCTCATACCTGTAATCCCAGCACTTTGGGAGGCTGAAGCAGGAAGACTGCTTGAGCCCAGGAGTTCTAGACCAGCCTGGGCAACACAGTGAAACCCTGTCTCTACCAAAAATACAAAAATTAGCCGGGCGTGGTGATGCGTGCCTGTGGTCCCAGCTAGTAGGCTAAGGTGGGAGGGCTGTTTGAGCCCAGGAAGCGGAGATTTCAGTGAGCTGAGATGGCACCACTGCACTCCAACCTGGGCAACAGAGCCAGACCCCATCTCAAAAAAAAAAAAAAGGTAATACAGAGCATTTACGCTACCAGTCACTGTTCTAACTAAGCCCTTTATGTACATTAGCCACTTAATCCTCCTCCAAACTTCATGATGTCGATACCATTATCACCCTGATTTTAGAAATGAGGAATGAGGAGACAGAGGTTAAGCAGCATGACCAAAGAACGTCTCATAACAGCAGGAAGGCAGAACTTGACCTGAGGCAGTCCAGCTCCAGAATCCTTGTTCCTGACCACTGTGCTGTATTACCTCTCCTTCAAAGAACTTCACAGTCTTTATCATTAGCTGCTTCTAGTTTTTGTCTTAGCATTCCTCTTTCCTACTGGACTATATGCTCTAGGAGAACAGGAACTCCATCTGTTTTCCTCACTGAATCTCCAGTGCCCAGTAAATGATGGACATTCAATAAATATCTGACTGACTCACTGGCAATGCCCTTCTCAACAATCAAAAGGAACTCAGATATGTTTTAAAAATTCAAATAAGATGGTTACTCCCATATCTAATGTAATAACAATCAAAAATATTTTAGTGTTTGGCTCTGTAAGGCATTCAGCTATGTAAAAGAATACACAAGTGTTACAGGAAATGTATGAAAACAAGGGGAGCAAAGATGATCTAAGCACTGCATTTGCTTACAAACGCGTGGTACATAGCTCAGTAAGTAAATGCTCTTGTGTTTGAAATGGCTAAGGCACAGTGAGAATTCTGGAGCTTGCCTTGGCTTTTTACTATACCAAAACTCCTTCCAATATTTTTGCAGAGTGGAAGAAGAACTTTGAATCTTTTAAAAAGTACTAAGTAGACTAATACTTATAAATCATCACAAAGGATTATTTCAGGAAAATAGCAAATGTTTGATAAATCAATCTTCCAATGAGTTCCCCAAGTCATAAAAATTGGCAGAAAACAGCTTTACTGTATCCATTTCCCAAGGAAAGCTTTTAAAAAATATATTTTGGAGCTTACAGGTCCAGTACCTGATTTTCATGAAATCCCCTCTGATTCATCTGAAGCCTTAGATGTGTAGCCAATTTAGTGAATACTGGCCCCTTAAGTGCTCTGATTTGCTGCAATACCTTTAGTTACCAATTATAAGCCAATGATACAATTTTTACTCACAAGGCCAGACTTCTCAGTTCCAAACTCAACCTGCTCATTGACAAACAGATGCCGTGTCTCAGAGGTTCTGTAACAGTGTTCTAAACAAAACTCAAGACCTTCTTTTTCAAACATAGATCATATCTCAGTTATAACATTATCATCCACGAATTTGTCCTTGCCAGAAACCGAGGAATTATTCTTTAGGAGCTGGAATCATCAAAAAGTAACCTGAACCTCAGCTAATTCTTGTCAAGAGGTTGACAAAGAAAGAAAGTCTTAAGAGCACAAAAGAATAGTAAGACTCCTGTTTTCTCTCTGAATCTAAGGTACACAGCGCCACCTAATGGGAAAAATAAGGCCACCTATTCGCTACAAGTAAGGCTTTTGGCAAATACAGAATTATTTACCTGAGGTTGAAGCAAAACAACCAGGGATGTGGGGAGACCAGATTGTGCTATAAATGACATTTTCATGGCCTCTAAAGGTGCACAGAGACTTTCCGACAGTTGGATCCCACTACAAATAAATGAACAGATCAATTACTCAAGAGGGATAAATTCAAATTTATGCTTTTACACATACTATTTATACCCATAAATGATATACATTTATATATACACATACAATATACATGCAGATATCAAGGATTTTTAAAGCTCTATTTTGATATGAAGCAAGATGGTATTTAAGGGCCAAACTAATGCTGAGCTAACTATTAGTTTACAGCCAAAAGATTACAAAATGTTAAGTTCTAATAAATGTTTTAATTTTTTTAAAGAAAATCAGCTGTCCAATCATAAAGCTACAGAAGTATGTTTAGAAAAGAAAAAAAGATTCAGTGGAAGCTCTAGAGAACGGAATATTTGTTTTTGAATATAATAATGCTAACATACCAATTTGACAGTTTGATCCCATGAGCCAGACACCACAAGCTGTTCACCTCTGGTTTGGCTCCAATCAACACTATACACCTAAAAACATTTGAAAGTATTTAGAAAGCAAAAGAGCATCAAGTTCAACACTGCATTTTATCTCTTGTTATATAACAGTGAGAGGCAGAACAACTAATTTACTATGTCAAAACATCAAATAATTCCTATCCATCTCAACACGGCGTCTGAGAAATGAAAGATGGATCTTGTCCATTCCTCCAGACTTATTCCTTACAGATAAGACTCCATTTTGCTTTAATAGAATTCTACAGAATACTTCCAAACCTTCTTCACTAAAACAAATTATACATATTTTAAAACCTACCAACAAATCACTGTTTGCAGCTCCACGAAGAAATGTCAAAGCAGATTAGAAAGTTAGTCATCTAAAAAAGCTTACTGGGTCAATGTTTATTGGAAAGCATTAAAATTCAATTAATATCCCTATCTGGCCTTTCTTAGAAAAAGCCTGCAGGAACCAGGTGATCCCTCCAGATCTCTTGGTAAACAGTTTTAGTTATCCAATGCTGCCATTCTAATGTATGCTTCACTCCTCTCCAGGAACCATTTCAAATGAACCATTTGAAAACTTTTGGAAATGTTTTCATTCCTTCCTTTTATATAACAGATTATACACAGATCACTCCTGTAAACAAAGTTCAACAAAATATGTGCATAATTATACTTTATGAAATTAGTCCTGACAGGGACCTGAGTATATGCCCTTCATATGATCAGTCAGCAGGTGACTTTGAATCTTATTACTCTCCCCCAACATATATGTAGGAAGTATGAGTATCTGGGTTTAAGTCACCTAAGTATGGGTTACTTGCTCTCTGCTGCCCACTACTATGTCGAGCCATGTTGGAGGCTGAGGAAAAAAACCATCAGTAATACTGATCCTGTCTTTATTTAAACTGTTGATGCTTTGTCACTTGTAGGCAGAATCTTAAAAAGTCAAACTTAGAGAAACATACTGTAGAACAGTGTTTGCCAGGGGCTGGGGGTGGGGGAAATGAGGCTATATCGATCAAAGGATACAAACTTTTAGTTATAAGATGAATACTTTCTAGAGATTCAATGTACAGCATGGTAACTATAATAAATAATAATGTATTACTGAATACTTGAAATTGTATACTTGAAATTTGCTGAGAGTAGATCTTAAATGTTCTTACCTCACACACAAAAAATGGTAACTATTCAAGTGATGGATATGTTAATTAGCTTGATTGTAGGAATCATTACTTAAGATATACTTAGATCAAAACACTAAGCTGTACAACTTAGTTTTGTTTTGTTTTGTTTCCTGAAACAGGGTATTGCTCTGTTGCCCAGGCTGGAGTACAGTGGCACAATCTCGGATCACTGCAGCCATGACGTCCTGGGCTCAAGCAGTCTTCCCACCTCAGCCTCTTAAGTAGCTGGAGTCACGTTTGTGTGCCACCACACCTAGTTAATTTTTTTTTTTTTTTTGTAGAGACAGTGTCTCACCATATTGCCCAGACTGGTCCCAAATTCCTAGGCTCAAGCAGTCCTACCACCTCAGCCTCCCAAAGTGCTAGGATTACAAGCGTGAGCCACCATGCCCAGCTTACACATTTTTATTTGCCAATCATAATAAACCTGGAAAAAAAGTTTAATAAAAATATATTAAGCTTCAAAAAAAAGAAAAAATAAATAAAATATTGATATTTTGTTCATAAGTTTTGGCATTAATTTTTATTTTTTAAAACATTATATTAAATTATACTGATTAACAAGTTTTTTAGGGCCCCCTTAAATTGTGTATCCAAAGTGAGTGCCTCATACATCCTACCCTAGTCCTGGCCCTGCTGCTGCCCACATTCATGCAAAAGACAGAGGAGTAGCTGGAACACTAAAGGAAGCACAATCCAGCACAGACAGCAGCTATGAAGGGAATAGGAGGGGCAGTGAAAACCAAAGAGCTGCCATGGCCATCTGTTAGTTACGGATAGAAAAAAGACTGGTTTGGAAGCAATCACTGAAGATCTTGAGAGCTAAAGAGTTTGATTTTATCCTCTAAATTTCTCCTATAAAGGACCATATAGTAAATGGTAACTTTCTTCAAAAAAGGTACATTTCTTCTATAAAGGGCCAAATGGTAAATATTTTAGACTTTCCAGGCTATTTGGTCACTGTCACAACTAATAAACCCAGATCTTGTAGTACAACAAGCAGTCATAGTCGATAATGAATGAATGGGCATAGCTTGGTTCCCAATAAAACTTTATTTGTAAATCGAATTGCAGGCCAGATTTGGCCCTGGCCCACGTGTTGTAGTTTGCCAGCCTCTGCGTTAGTCTGATGTAAACAGTCAAAAATAAAAATAGCAAACCTTTATTGAACACTCTGAGTGCCAGATGCTGTTGATAAGGACTTTATGTATTTTATTTTATTTAATCTTCATTTATATGAAGTAGATACTAAGTCAAGGCCCAGAAAGGTTAAATAACTTGTCCAGAGCCCCAAAGCTAGTAAGGTGCAGAGATGAAATCTGAACCTGGGCAGCCTAATTGCAGAGCCCACCCTTACTTGCTATGCTAGGCTATCTGTACAGCATGCTACTTGAGGGCACTGTTGAATCAGAACTTCTTGGCTACCTTAAGCCATGATATCAAGGAAATAAAGCTCTACCCCTGCTGGTATCACCCTTTACTGGAGCTACATTTGGGCCCAGATTGATTCCATTGTGTTTTCATGAATTACCCATACACGAGATATTAAAGCCCCGTCTACTTGTGAATTTCCATTTATCCATCAAGATGTGGCCCCGTTACATCCCTTATGAAATAAGCCTCCCCTGATAAGCCCTTCAGTGAGTCATATGCTGCCTTCTATGCACTCCAACAGCAGCTCGCACCTATTTCTAAATCAGCATTTGCCATATTTTATTTACTAAAAAGAATGTTAAACAACTGCCATATCTGCTAAATTTCGGAGACTCCTAATGAGCAAACATCTTATACACATATGTTCATCACAGCACAACAGGCACTCAAACGCTGGTTAAAATAATTTAACCAATTAAATTTTTCTTTACAACCTCAATCATTGCTAGGTAGGTACAGAGAACTACTAACTAAATACTAGCATCATCAGCTCAGACCCCACTGCCTCCACACACTTCCAGTGTGATGCAGCAGGTGAAACCTCCTCACCTTTTAAAACTGCAGGAGGCTCCATCAAAGAGAATCCAACCTGAATCAACACCAAAGACAGGAAGTAAGAAAACCATGCTGATAGCACTGCTGCTGCCAGCTGTCTTCTGTTGCACAACCAAGTGGCAAGCATTAGGTCTCTATAACAGAGCTAACAGTAGGACATACATGGTGGTGAAGTTAAAAATGGGATAATAAGAAGAAAATAGGCTGAGTGTGGTGGCTCACACCTGTAATCTCAGCACTTTGGGAGGCCGAGGCAGTTGGATCACTTAAGGCCAGGAGTTCAAGACCAGCCTGGCCAACATGGTGAAACCCCATCTCCACTAAAAATATAAAACTTAGCCAGGCATGATGGTGTGCGCCTGTAGTCTCAGCTACTTGAGAGGCTGAGGCAGGAGAATTGCTCCTGGAAGACAGAGGTTGCAGTGAGCTGAGATCATGCCATTGCACTCCAGGCTGGGTGACAGAGTAAGACCCTGTCTCAAAAAAAAAAAAAAAAAAAAAAAGAAAAGGAAATAAAGGCAACTCAATTGATAAATACTTTATGTGTTTTACTATGTTTATAATATTAGGATATAGGAAAGGAACTAACAGATCAGGAGACTGTGGGTTTTTTTTTTTTTCAATTAGAAAAAGAATAACTACACCAGGCATGGTAACTCATGCCTGTAATCCCAGCACTTTGGGAGGCCGAGGCAAGAGGACTGCTTGAGGCCACAAGTTCAAGACCAGCTTGGGCAATGTGGCGAGACCCCAACTATATACAAAATTTAAAAATTAGCCAGGTGTGGTGACAGGTAACAGTAGTCCCAGCTACTCAGGAGGCTGGGGTGGCAGGACAACTTGAGCCCACAAGGTCAAGGTCAAGACAACAGTGAGCCATGATCATGCCACTGCACTCCAGCCTGGGTAATAGAGAGAAACCCTGTCTCAAAAACAAAACAAAACAAAACAAATTATAGACATAAGCACAAAAGCGGTGCTTAGATGGAAGATTCAGCTTGGTGCTCAGAAGAGGAGGATTGAGGCGGGGCCCTGAGGGCTGGCTAAAATGTCAATGGGCAAAAAGCAGAGGTGAAATAGTAACCAGAAAACTTCCCCAAAGACATACAGCACCCTAGGGGTCAGGGATAGTAAACACTGCAAGATAACACCAAGGTTTCGTGGCTGAGGACTGTCAGTGATGGCAGCATTAATAAAAGTGAAAGACTGAAGGAAGGAAAATAATGTAATTTTATATATACTGTGTTTGAGGTGACAGTAAGACAGGGTTTGGGCATTAACCTCAAGCTCTGAAAAAAGTTCACAGCCAGAGAGATGTTTGGGAGACAGCCGAAAAGGGAAGAATGAATTCCATTATCCCAGCCTCAATCAATTCACTCATCTATTCAACAAATATTTATTAGGCACCTACTATGTACTAGGCACGAGGAGAAAGGGGGCTAAAATTTAGACAAGACCAACCCCCATATTTTATTTTAGCAGCAGTAAACATGCTATAAATGTATAATTTAAAGTTGCAATTAAAAAAAAAACTACAAAGAAAAAGCAGAGTAAGGAGAATAGAAGACAAGGGCAGGGGGTCACTTCTCAACACAATGGTCGGAAAGACCTCTCTGTGCAGAGACTTAAATGCAGTTAAACACTGAACTCTGCAGATCTGAGATGAAAGGCTCAGGTTACAGAGAACAGGGAAAGACCCTGAAGCAGGGGAACAAGTTTACCAAATCTGGGAACAGCAAGGTTGAATAGTCGGGAGGGATAAGATCCTAAAGGGAATTTGTGCATGATTTCTCTTAAGAGGTTACAACCATCAACCATAAGTTACCACTTAGATTAGCATCCTTCTAACTGCTCTCCCCCATCCATTTTTGTTTACCTCCAATCCATTATCCATACTACATAAAAAGTAATCTTTATAAAATACAAATTAAATGTCACTCCCCTGTACAAAGCTTTTCAGTGGTTTGCCAGTATATGTAGCTCTACAACTTAGCATCTTTGCTCGACATTATGTGAGATTCATCCATGTTGATTCTTATTACCCAAAGGTCAAAATCATGCAAAACTATGCATGACTTAGGGATGCATACACATGTAATAAAAATAGAAAGAAAAGCAAAAAAATACATAAATAGAAAATTCAGCCTAGCGGTTACTCCTAGGAAGAAAAAAAAAAGGAGAGAGAGGGATAGGACCAGAAAGAGTAACCAGGGGATGCCAGTGGTAAAGGTAATGTTTCATTTCTTAAGCTAGATGGTAAATGTGTGTGTTCAATACATCATTTTTATATCTTACACGTATTTTATAATGTATGAAATATTTCATTGACTTTTTAAATCTGCAATGTCTTTCTACTGATCTTAGCACAATGGCCAAAACATGGACAGCTCCAAGCACATAGGCTCTAGTCTTTCTGATCGAGGTGCTCTTTCATTTGCCTCTAACACTACCCTGGCCTCTCCACTTGAATAATTTATTCCTACTTCCCCTTTAGACCAAAGGATGCCCTCCCTGCCCCTTCCCCAGACAAATCCTCTCTTCCCACAGCACTGCATACATTCACAGTGCTTACCACATCAGACATTAGCTAACCAGAAGCCTGCCTCCCAAGACAGGGCAGGGAGTCCAGGAGGGCAAGGGCACACCTAATGTGTTCGTCTTCCCAGCTAGCCTGGTACAGTCTCTTGTATACAGTAGAGTTACTAAAAGTTTCTGGAATGAATGAAGGAAAAGAGAAACAAATCTGAATGGAAAGCACATCTCCTATTAAATCTACTCTTCCATCTCTTCCTTCTTCCCAGCCTCCCCTTCCACTCCCACTCAAATAGTGGCCATGGCAAACGGACAAATTAAATATAAAAAGGAAGAGAGATATGCAGTGCCTGACTTTATGCTTTAAGAGCAGGGTCCTCTAGAGGCCTATCTGATGAAATTACTCTTGGCAGTGGTGAAGAAAATTAACCAGGAAAATGGAAAAGAAAAAACCCACTGCACGTTCTGTGCTGCTTTATGAAATCTGAACCTCATCAAAACTACAGTTTGAGGACAAATTTTATTACTGAAACCAATTCCCAAAGAGCTCATCTTTAATCTACCATAAACTATTGCCCTTTTTAAGTTGGTCTATTTAATTAAAAATTGTCAAATAGAAACCATGTCCAGAATTTTGATTCTTATCTGTATCAATACAAAGGAAAGGGACACTGACTTTTAATTACTGAGTGATTAGAATGGGCTATATATTTAAGGTGAAACTTAAATTTTCTCTTTTTTCCTGTTTTGAGACAGGGTTTCACTCTGTTTCCCAGCTGGAGTGCAGTGGCAGGAGCACAGCTCAATGCAGCCTCCACCTTCTGGGCTCAATCAATCCTTCCACCTCAGCCTCCCGAGTAGCTGGGACCACAGTTGCACATCACAACACCAGCTAATTTTTTATTTTTTTGTAGAGACGAGGTTTCACCATGTTAACCCAGGCTGGTCTCTAAATCCTGGGCTCAGGTAATCCTTCTGCCTAGGCCTTCCAAAGTGTTGGCATTACATGCATGAGCCACCATACCCAGCCCTGAAACTTACATTTTCCAATTTTTTTCATTATGGAAATTTAAAAACATGCATAAAAGTAGAGAGAATGGTATAATAAATCCCAGGCGCCTATTATACACCTGCCATAATGATCAGCATGTTGCCCCATCATGTTTCATTTGTCCCATCATTGAATGACTGACTGCTGGAGTATTTTAACATCAGACCATTTTACCCCTAAATACTTCAGCAGATAAGGCCTGTTTGTGTTTTTTACAGAAGCACAGGCCAGTTTCACATCAACAAGATTAACAATGGCTACTTAAAATCATTTAACACTCAGTCCTTATTCACATTTCCCTGACTGTCCCAAAAGTGTTTTGTTTTTTTCACAGTCGGCTTATTTGAATCAGTATCCAAATAAGACCCACATTTTACACTTAGCTGTTACATCTCCTAAGTCCCTTCTAAGCTAGGACAGTCCTCCTCCTCACATCTTGCTCTTCCTGCCCCTCATCCCATAACATTTTTTTGTTGAAGAAACCAAGTTATTGTTCTTGTAGAATGTCCTACCTTCTGGATTATCCCAATTATTTCCTCATGGTGGTAATTAACTTTTTACTCTACCCTTCCAATTTCCTCTAAAGTAGAAGTTAGATCTGGATGCTTAATCCGATTCATTTTTTTTTAGCTTCCAATTATATTAGGAGGCATATAATTTCTGGTTGACCCACTTTTAGTGATCCTAAGATTGTTCAGAGAATGTTTCAATCTTAAACTAATGGTTTTAGCATCCACAATTGATCCCTGCCTAGAGTCATTATTTCATTAGGGGCTACTAAATGGCAATTTTCTGTTATTCCTTCTGCACTTATTAGCTAGAACTCTGTTATAAAGAACTTTTCTTATCCACTATTTTATAATACCACAATAAAACATACAAAAAATGAAGGGTAAATGCCTTGATTCTTTACTTTTGTTTATCAATTTTCAGAATAATGAGCTGGTTATCCTAATAATCCTCAGTGGTGACTACATTTTTCCTAATCACAACTCCCTCTCCATGTAAGGACTGAAAATGTGTGTGTGTGTGTGTGTGTGTGTGTGTGTGTGTGTGTGTGTGTGTGGTGCTGAAATTTGCTTTCATTCTTTTGGATGTTCCAATAGCCTAATCTTTGGCCAATGAGAGTCCCTTCAAGTTTTCTCTTCCCTTTGATATGTCTCCAGTGGCATTTCATAGCTTTCCTGCTTTCTGACACAAGAAGATGGCGTGCATTCCTGCCCAGTCCTAGAATAAATGACTTCTCCAAAGACACTATTCCTTTTAGTGGCAAATAGTATTTAGAGACCATATTCAGGATACTAAGAATAGTCACTGCTACTTACTTGTCACTTCTTCTAAATCTTTATTGTGCAAAAAACTAAGAAATATGTAGTTTTTTTAGACAGAGAAAAATAAATCACAAGTTTATGTGACTATTCCCAATTAAACTTTAAGATCATTTCTACTTCACTTCTTCATTCTCATAAGGCTTTTCTCTCACTTTTAAACTTACAGTTTCTAATAAAATAATTACCGGTATGCCTTATCCTACAATGTACATGAGTTTCAAAGTAACAATGTTAATTTTTTGAATGCAGTTTCAAACTTCTTTCCAATTCTTTGCTTGTTTTTGTTTCTTGAGACAAAAGTCTCACTCTGCCTCCCAGGCTAGAGTGCAGTGGCACGATTTCACTCACTGCAACCTCTGCCTCCAGGTTCAAGCAATTCTCCTGCCGCAGCCTCTTGAGTAGCTGCGATTACAAGTGTGCACCACCACACCAAATTAATATTTGTATTTTTAGTAGAGATGGAGTTTCACCATGTTAGCCAGGCTGGTCTTAAACTCCTGGCCTCAAGTAACCCACTCACCTTGGTCTCCCAAAGCGCTGGGATTACAGGCATGAACTACCAGGCCCAGCCTTAATTCTTTCTGTTTATCAGACTTATTAGGAATGTATAATCACAATACTGGGTTTTTTAAGTCACTTGAAAATACTTAGTCATGGCATCAATTTGATACACCTTTATATTAATGTGCTTGTTTTAAATTTTTAGCAATTGCTTTTTCCTTTCCAACTCATTAATACACTGTGATTTTTATTATTTTTTTTTTTTTTGAGACAGTCTCGCTCTGTCGCCCAGGCTGGAGTGCAATGGTATGATCTCAGCTCACAGCAACCTCCGCCTCCCTGGATCAAGTGATTCTCCTGCCTCCACCTCCTGAGTAGCTGGGACAACAGGCGCATGCCACCACACCCAGCTTATTTTCGTATTTTTAGTAGAGACAGGGTTTCACCATGTTGGCCAGGATGGTCTCTATCTCTTGACCTCGTGATTCACCTATTTGGCCTCCCAAAGTGCTGGGATTACAGGTGTGCGCCACCGCACCCAGCCCACTGGGATTCTTAATTACATAAAACATTTCAATGGTTCCAAGGTCAGAACTATAACACAAGTTTTATTTGAAGAAATCTTATTTCCATTCTGGTCCCCTTTCCCCTGCTTTCTCCCTTACCCTCTTTCAAGGTAACCATTTTTAATTAGCTGGGAATGGTGGCGCATGCCTGTAGTCCCAGCTACTTGGGAGGCTGAGGCAGGAGAATTGCTTGAACCCAGGAGGCGGAGGTTGCAGTGAGCCGAGATTGGGCCATTGCACTCCAGCCTGGGTAACAAGAGCAAAACTCCGTCTCAAAAAAAAAAAAAAAAAAAAAAAAGACAAGCTAACCATTTTTATTACTTTTTAAATTATGTTTCCATTGTTTCTTTTTGAAATGTATATATACAATATATATATATATTTATAATATATAACAAGTATGTATTTTTTAAATATAGAAGCATAGTATATAACAGGTATATAACTACATATATAAAACAGGCATATAACTATATATATAACAGCATACTATATACCTGTTATATAGTGTGCTTCTATTCCTCTCTTTATGTAAAATATAAATTTTAGATATATTTACATAGCTCTGCCAATAACTTCACTTCAAGTTAGCTTGCAGCAAAACTAAACATAATTTTTAGTTTCATATAAGTTTAAATTATCAAATAAGATTTCATAATTGTCCTACATATGCTTGCTAACTGATTCTAAAATCAGAGATACGGAATTTTAACTTCTATCTACAATTCACTAACTCACTTCAGAGACATGCATAGTATTTATCTTACAAATAAGTGCAGCAAAAAATAAAACTTTTTAAAAAAGAAAAGAGACATGCACAGTGTTGACACCTACACTGGTGTATGAGAGACTATAGATACAGTAGCAATAGCCATGCTTGAAAGTCCTTCTCCAACTGAACATATTCTATTATACTTTCCATCTATTTAAAACTATCATTTTCTCCTCTTTAAAAAATTTTAGAAAGCATTGAGGTTAAATAATGTGTGGGAATGATTTTGCGAGGTAAATGAAATCACTCCTTTTATTAAGATTTTTTAAATCTACATTGTGAATATTACAATCCCCAAATTATTAGATAACACACGTATCAAGGTCATTAGAATTGAATGCTTATCAAGTCAAGGCAGTGGCTTCCAAACCATGCTGCACATTGCAATCACCTGGGAATCTTTAAGTAATAATGATGTCTGGCTCCAACCCCCAGACATTGTGACCTGGGCATGAAGATTTTAAAAGCTCCTGGCTGGATGTGGTGGCTCATGCCTGTAATCCCAGCACTTTGGGAGGGCGGGGCGGGAAGATCAAGAGGTCAGGATTTGAGACCAGCCTGGCCAACATGGTGAACTCCTGTCTCTACTAAAAATACAAAAAGTCACCAGGCATAGTGGTACACGCCTGTAATCCCAGCCACTCAGGAGGCTGAGGCAGAATTGCTTGAACCCAAGAGGTAGAGATTGCAGTGAACTGAGATCACACCATTGCACTCCAGCCTGGGAAAGAGAGCAAGACTTTGTCTCAGGAAAAAAAAAAAAAAAAAAAAAATTTTAAAAGCTCTCAAAGTGATGCTAATCTGTTGCAAAGTTTAAGAACCACAGACCTAAGGCTGGGTACAGTTGCTCACACCCATCATCCCAGCACTTTGGGAGGCTGAGGCAGTTATAACACCTGAGGTCAGGAGTTTGAGACCAGCCTGACCAACATGGTGATACCCTATCTCTACTAAAAATACAATGTTAACCGGGTGTGGTGGTGCATGCCTGTTATCCCAGATACCTAGGAGACTGAGGCAGGAGAATCATTTGAACCCAGAAGGCGGAGGTTGCAGTGAGCTGAGATCGTGCCACTGTACTCCAGCCTGGGCAACAAGAGTGAAACCTCATCTCAAAATTAAAATAAAATAAAATAAAACTACAGAGTTAAGCCTTTGCACACTTTTTTATGTTAAGTATTGAAATTCCAAATGCCTGAATTATAGTCTAGTCCTACCTAATAGCTAATACCTGAAGAAGTGAATTGAGTAGAAAATGGGTAATACTTACCTACCTATATATGTCCTGTTTACTGCTCACCGTGTGTGGCCCAAAATCTACACAATACATCTTTCTCCCGAATTTTCAAAGCATGAAGTCCAACCCCCACCATCCAGGTATTCAAGGCCCATCGGGATAAAATCCTTACCCACCTCCGTTACCTCATCTCCTACTACACACACTCTATGCTCCAGGCTCACCAAAGGACACGTGGTTGTATGAACATGCCACCCTCTTTCACAAATCTTAACTTTTATAGATGCTCTTCTCCATCAGAAATGTTCTTTGCAGTTGGATGTGGTAGCTCATGCCTGTAATCCCACCACTTTGGAGGCCAAGGCAAATAGATTGCTTAAGCCTAGGAGTTCAAGACCAGCCTGGGCAACATAGAGAAACCCCATCTCTACAAAAAACCCAAAACTTAGCCTGGCATGGTGGCACAGAACTGTAGCCCCAGCTACTCAGGAGGTTGAGGAAGGTGGATTGCTTGAGCTCAGGAGGCCAGAGGATTGCTTGCCTCAGGAATCAGAGGTTGCAGTGAGCTGAGATTGTGCCACTGTATTCTACATGGGCAACAGAGTGAGACTCCATCTCAAAATGAAAACAAAACAACAAAAAAAGAAATGTCCCTTTCCCTTTGGGCTGCCTAGCAAACTACTAACTGCCCAAGACGCAGGCCAAATAGTACCTCTTCTGTGACAGTCCCTGGTTCTCCTCTCTGTGTATCTTCTAGACACTGCTTTTCAACATCTATAATGTTGTATTAAATGGCTGGGCTTTGTGGGGTTTTTTTTTATTTACATGGGACCCTAAATGGTTTGTTTGCATGTCCCAGAACTACAACCAGAGAACAGCACATGAGTCTTATTTACACCTGCATCGTCAATGACTGGCACATACCTGGCACATCATAGGTGCTACAAGTATAAACAGCTCTGCCTTTTTAATACAAGTCTAAACTTTATAAAACAAAGCCGAAAGAAGGTAAATGCTTTTAAAACATGAAAACTGAAAAGTGATGACATATCACATCCTAATGGCAGTAAAATCCAAAAAGGGAGAATTGATTCAACTGACATCTAACTAGAAACTATTTTTCTGTACAATCACAATGTTTACAGGAAAAAGCTTTAAACTGTTATTATAAATTGCAATAAAATCTTACTGCATTAACCCACTGCAAAATGAATGGCCGGGCATGACTAAACATGCAAAAGGAAATGGTATCAAGTCCAACTATTTCCTCAATTTTTAAAAAGAAAAAAAAGCAGGATACAAAGAAAGGAAAAAAAAGGCCTTCAGTTGATAAATCCCTTGTGCAGTCTTAAACATAAATGCATTTCTGAAGAAAACACACTGGTTTTAAATGCAGGACTGGTTGTCATTCTGAGTTAATACTTTTTATTGGTACCTGATATGGTTTGGCTTTGTGTCCCCACCCAAATCTCATCTTGAATTGTAATCCCCACGTGTTGAGGGAGCGACCTGGTGGGAGGTGACTGGATCATGGCTGCAGTTTCCCCATACTGTTCCAGTGATTATGAGTTTTCACGAGATCAGATGGTTTTAAAAGTGGCAGTTTCCCCTGCTCTTTTCTCTCCATCACCTTCTGAAGGTGTCTGCTTCCTCTTCACCGTCCACCATGATTGTAAGTTTCCTAAGGCCTCCTCAGCCATGTGAAACTATGAGTCAATTTAAACTCTTTCCTTTATAAATTACCCAGTCTCAATTATTTCTTTATAGCAGTGTGAAAAAGGACAAATACAGAGAATTGATACCGAGATAGTGAGGGACTGCTATAAAGATACTCTGAAAATGTACAAGCAATTTTGGGACTGGATAATAGGCAGAGGTTGGAACAGTTTGAGGGTTCAGAAGAAGACAGCAAGATGTGCAAAAGTTTGGAAGTTCCTAAAGACTTCTTGAATGGTTCCAACAAAATGCTAACAGTGACATGAACAAGAAGTTCAGGCTGAGGTGGCCTCAAACAGACGAGGAACTTATTGGGAACCGGAGTACAGGTCAGTTATGCTATGCTTCAGCAAAGGGACTGGTGGCATTTTGCCCCTGCCCTAGAGATCTGTGGAAGTTTAAACTTGAGAGAGATGACTTAGGGTATCTGGCAGAAGAGATTTCTAAGGACCACAGCATTTAAGAAATGGCCCGGTTGTTTCTAAAAGTGTATAGTCACATGGATTCATGAAGAGAGGATTTGAATTTGGAACTTATATTTAAAACGGAAGCAGCACATAACAGATTAGAAAATTTGCAACCTAACCATGAGGCAGAAAAGAAAAACCTATTTCCCAAGGAGAAATTCAAACATGCTGCAGAAATTTGCATAAGTAACAAGGAGTGGAATGTTAATAGCCAAGACAATGGGGAAAATATCTCCAGGGCATGTCAGAGATCTTTGCAGCAACCCCCTCCCATCACAGGCCCAGAGGCCTAGGAGGGAAAAACAGTTTTGTGGGCCTGAGCGACCCTGCTGCTCTGTGCAGCCCCAAGACATGGTGCCCGCATCCCAACTGCTCTAGCTCCAGCCATGGCTAAAAGGTGCCAAGGTACAGCTCAGGCCTTGCTTCTGAGGGTACGAGCCCCAAACCTTGGCAGTTTCCATGTGGTGTTGGGCCTGTGGGTGCCCAGAAGACAAGTTTAGATGACAAGAGTTTAGGAACACTTTTACACTGTTGGTGGGAGTGTAAATTAGTTCAACTATTGTGGAAGACAGTGTGGCGATTCCTCAAGGACCTAGAAATAGAAATTCCATTTGACCCAGCAATTCCATTACTGGATATATGCCCAAAGGATTATAAATCGTTCTATTATAAGGACACATGCACACGAATGTTCATCGCGGCACTGTTTACCATAGCAAAGACCTGGAACCAACCAAAATGCCCATCGATGGTAGACTGGACAGGGAAAATGTGTCACATATACACCATGGAATACTATGCAGCCATAAACAACAATGAGTTCGTGTCCTTTGTAGGGGACACGGATGAACCTGGAAACCGTCATTCTCAGCAAACTGACACAAGAACAGAAAATCAAACACCGTGTGTTCTCACTCATAGGTGGGTGTTGAACAATGAGAACACATAGACACAGGGAGGGTAGCATCACACACTGGGGTCTGTTGGGGGAAAATAGGGAGGGACAGCGGGGCGTGGGGAGTTGGGGCTAGGTAACATGGGGAGAAATGCCAGATATAGGTGATGGGGGAGGAAGGCAGCAAACCACACTGCCATGTGTGTACCTATGCAACAATCTTGCATGTTCTTCACATGTACCCCAAAACCTAAAATGCAATAAAAAAAAAAAAGAAGAAGACAAGAGTTTAACCTCCACCTAGATTTCAGAGGATGTACAGAAACACCTGCATGTCCAGGCAGAAGTTTGTTGCAGGGGCACAGCCCTTATGGAGAACCTTTGCTACGGTAGTACAGAAGGGAAATTTGGGGTTGAAGCCCCCACACAGAGTCCCCACTGGAACTAGTGGAGCTGTGAGGAGAAAGCCAATGTCCTCCAGACCCCAGAAAAGTAGATTCACTCACAGCTTGTACTGTATACCTGAAAAAGCCACAGGCACTCAATGACGACCAGTAAAAGCAGCCATGAGGACTGCACCCTGCAGAGCCACAAAGGTAGAGCTGCCCAAGGCCATGGGAGCCCACCCCTTGGATGTGAGACATGGACTAAAAGGAGATCATTTCAGAGCTTTAAGATTTAATAACTGCCCTGCTGGGTTTCAGACTTGCATGGGGCCTGTGGCCCCTTTGTTTTGGCCAGTTTCTCCCATTTGAATCATTTAGCCAATGCCTATAGCCCCATTGTATCTTAGAAGTAACTAACTGCTTGGTTTTTTTTATTTTATAGACTCATAGGCAAAAGGGATTTGCCTTGTCTCAAATGAGACTTTGGACTTGGACTTTTGGGTTAATGCTGGAATAAGTTAAGACTTTGGGAGACTGTTGGAAAGTCATGATTGGTTTTGAAATGTGAAAAGGACATGAGATTTGGGAGTGGCCAGGAGTGGAATGATATGGTTTGGCTCTGTATTCCCACCCAAGTCTCACCTTGAATTGTAATCCGCATGTGTTGAGGGAGGGACCTGGTAGGACGTGATCAGATCATGGGGGCAGTTTCCCCCATGCTGTTCTCGTGATAGTGCAGTAGTTCTCAAAAGATCTGACGGTTTTTTAAACTAGCAGTTTCCCCTGCTTTCTCTCTTTCCCTCCCTCCTGCCACCTCGTAAAGAAGGTATCTACTTCCCCTTCACCTTCTGCCATAATTTTAAGTTTCCTGAGGCCTCCCCAGTCATGCAGAAGTGTGAATCAATTAAACCTCTTTCCTTTATAAATCACCCACTTTCAGGTATTTCTTTACAACAATGTGAAAACAGACTAATACAGTACCTATCATTATTGACTTCTCAGCTTCTATCATTATCAAAAAGTAAATAATTGATTCATCTTTTAAAAGTAAACAAGATTTTAACTCTTAAAATGAATAAGCAAATACATTTCCTCCATAACAGAATACTAATAGTTGCATACTTACTTCAAAAATAAGTTTTTATAAGCAATATCCAAAAACCTTAATGGATCAAATATGCTACAAAAATTCAGCAAACTGATAAACCTTGCTATTTGACAATGAGAAGAAATGTCAACTATATTTTAAATTGTAATAAGCAAACTCAGTGTGAAAATTAGAAATTAATATATTACATTGATTTATGTCATTTTTAAAGTCACTTCAACTCACTCTCAGTAGCACAGTGCTCTGAGAAAGTAGTAAAATAAAATTGTCAATTCACTCTTATTTTTCTACTTCTCACTGAATTTTTTTAAATTTGTATTTGCATTAGAATAGGCAAGGCCAAAGGCATTTTTTGGGACTCAAAAGACACAATGACATCTGCAGACATCAGTTAAACAATACAGAGAAGAATTTGATTCCTACTTTGACGCTAAGTTTAGCAGCCTTTCACACAGATAATGTCCATGCTTTTCTTTCTTTGTATTTCACCACGACCTGCATTCCTCAAAGCCTAAAATATATCTAAATCTTGGATTTCTCTTTTTTACTTCATCTAACAACTTGAAAATTGACTGTTGGACATAAAGCTATCAAGAGGTAAAGTGGGTATCTGGAAAAGGTCTAACTTGTTTTACATTTTTCAAACCCTATTATAATAAGAGCAAATAATACTACTAGCTCGTATGTACTCAGTGCTGGTTCTAGGGAAAGCACTCCCAGCAACCCTGTGACACAGACTACTCATAAACGTAGTTTGCAGATAAAAACACTAAACTTTAGGAAAAATATGTGATATACCCAAGGTCTCACAACAGGTAACGAAGCTGGGATGCAAATCCAAGATTGACTAAAACCGTAGTATACATCTTTATTATGTACTATCTTCCATAGAAGAAAATGACCCATTAATTGTGTTCTATTTCACAACATAGCTTCCATGCACATCATGGTGAAAAAAAAAGAAAAAAGGAATTGGCTATGCTCATTCATTTATTAACTTTTTAATACATTTAAGACAGGGTCTCACTCTGTTCTCCAGGCTGGAGTGCTGTGGCACGATCTCAAGTCACTGCAACCTCCACCTCCCAGGCTCAGGTGATTCTCCTGCCTCAGCCACTGAATAGCTGGGACTACAGGTGTGCACCACCACACCCAGCTAATTTTTGTATTTTTAGTAGAGACGGGTTTCGCCATGTTGACCATGCTGGTCTCAAACTCCTGGCCTTAAGCAATCTGCCCTCCTCGACCTTCCAAAGTGTTAGGGTTACAGGTGTGAGCCACCACACCCAGCTTCACTTAATAATTTATTCAACAAATACTTACTAGCTCCTTAAAACTCTTGTTTGAGCTTAAATCCTTTTAAGTATTTTTGAGTATCTGGCATATGCAATGGACTGAATGTGTCCCCCACAAAACTCACATATTGAAATATTATCTCCCCAATGTAATGACTAGGAGGTGGGGTCTCTGGGGGGTAATTAGGTCATGAATGTAGAGCCCTCATGAATGAGATTAGTGCCCTTATAAAAGGGATTTCCAAAACCTCTCTCGTCCTCTTTCTACCACCTGCAGATACAATGAAAAGACAGTAGTAGTCTTTGACCTGAAAGAGGGCCCTCATCAGAACCCAATGATGTGGGCACCCTGACCTTGGACTTCCAACCTCCAGAAAAGTGAGAAATAAATTTCTGTTCTTCATAAAGCACCCGGTCTACACTATTTTGTTACAGCAGCCTGAACAGACTAAGACAGAAATTGGTGCCAAGAATTAGGGTTGCTGCTGTAACAAATACCTAAAAAGGTTATCTTCATTTATTTTTCACATAAGCAAGAAAAATATGTGAAACAGTAAACTCTGACTGTTGAAGCCACTTCATTGTTTTCTATTACACTAACAATCAAGGCATCCTGATGCAAACGCTTACCAAAAACTGCATTTGAAAAGAAAACCAGGACGGTTAACTAGAATAGTAGTATTCAAAGCAAAAATTAAAAACCCCAAAGTGTGTCTTCAGTTCAAAAGAATCAGCTGCAAAATTATAAAATGATGTAAACTGGTTTAACAGCAGTTCAGATAACAAAAGAGGTAAGTGTGTTACTAGTAGACTCAAAGTAACCTAACACTAAGACGTGGCTGAGAACAATGGATAGCCCCTTTAGGTAATATTATTAGAACTAGGTGCTCAAGATTATGGTGGTAAAATCTTATAAAGCTTAGCCCTTCAACACACTTCTGGAATAAATTAGGTATACTACATTGAAAGGGACATTGAAAAACAGGATTATCAGAGGTTACCAGGAGGATGAAGATGTAGAGATCATGCCATCTGAGGACAGGACGTGAAATGACAAGTGCAGTCTGAAAGAGGCACGATGGCTATTTTCAAGAGGTTTCCTGGACAAGAGGGTCTGGACTTAGTCTTACCATTTCAAAGAAAGGCACTAAGAGCAACAGTCGGTTGCTAGAGAAGGTAGATCTGGGCTTACAAGAAGCAATTTCTTAATCATGAGAACAATCTAAAAGTCAAATAAGTTATATCGAGAGAAAGTGAAATTCACTTTCACTGAGATGAAGTAAAGACTGAGTGACCATCCATCTAGGACATCCTAGAACAGTATTTCCCAGAGAGTAGTTGCACAAGAGATTACTTTAACTGGTACATACATTTATTTTATTCATTACTTATTGATTTTAATGTACATTAAAAACAAATAAATGTACATACTAAAGTAACCATCAACCCCATTGTTTCATGAATATTACTGTTTTAGGATAAATGAAGCAACAACTTTAGCTGATCGAAAGAAAAACATTACGTCAATATATTGAATTTAACTTAATTAGTTATATTACTTTATGGTGTTAGTTACCACCCTTGAATTTATACAGATAAGTCATAAAAGGCACCAAAGACTTAAGAAAAAGGGAAAAAAACTTCTGAGAAGAAAATATTTTTAAAAAAAGAAAGAAGAGAAAGAAAAACATTAAATTAATTATAATATAAGTGGTATAAAAAGATGTTAAAAAATCACAAAAACTAGCCTGGGGCAGCATAGCAAAACTTCATCTCTATAAAACACACACACACACACACACACACACACACCACAAAACAAACAAACAAACAAACAAACAAAAAAACACAGGTGGGATCATTTGAGCCCAGGAGTTTAAGACCAGCGTGGCCAACATGTTGAAACCCCATCTCTACTGAAAATACAAAAATTAGCAGGGCATGGTGGCACACGTTTGTAATTCCAGCTACTCAAGTGGCTAAGACATGAGAACGGCTTGAGCCTGGGAGGTGGAGGTTGCAGGGAAACAAGATCACACCACTGCACTCCAGCCTGAGCAACAGAACGAGACCCTGACTAAAACAAAACAAAACAAAAAAATTCACCCAGGTTCCACAAAAGTATCTGAATTTTGGGCATACTACTCTGTAGAGATTAGTGCATTGATCATCCTGAAACTAAAATTTCTCCTTTATCAAAATTGCCTTAATATTCAGTAATTCCCTGAAAACATGGTGATTTACAACTACATTTATTCAAAAAGCTATCACAATAAAAATACAAACTGGCTGGGCACAGTGGCTCCCGCCTGTAATCCCAGCACTTTGGGAGGCCAAGGGAGGCTGATCATGAGGTCAGAAGTTTGAGACCAGCCCGGTCAATATAGTGAAACCCCATCTCTACCAAAAATACAGCCTAGGTGACAGAGCAAGACTCCATCTCAAAAAAAAAAAAAAAAAAAAAAACTAGCCAGGTGTGGTGGTGCTTGCCTGTAGTCCCAGCAACTCGGGAGGCTAAGACAGAAGACTCGCTTCAACCCCGGAGGCGGAAGCTGCAGTGAGCTGAGATTGCGCCGCTGCACTCCAGCCTGGGCGACAGAGTGAGACTCCATCTCAAAAATAAAAATAAATAAAATAAAAATAGAATCTAAAATGTTTCAATATTTCAATAACAATTTTAGAAATCTTGATTGTCAATAGCTACAGCTATAAAACATCTGGATCCCTCACATAACTAATCTTTTACCACAAAAGACTGATATTCTTTCATCTAATAAGCATTTATTGAGGGCCTTCTTGGGCCAGGCACTGTGGTGGACAAAAATTTGAAAGTAAATTAGCAAGTTTTCATTTGAAGGACGTACTGCTACCTTAAGGAAAATCTTAAAACATTTAAGGTAAAAACACAAAAAAACAGGATGTCTTCATTATTATCTTCGCTAAAATATACATGTATGTTAGCACAACTGAAACCCAAACTATTTTCTATGCTATACATACACACACACAAAAGCTAGACACATGAACCAGATTTAGATATTAATGATCAAAGTTCTGCCTCATACTCAGTATTTTATGCTCTTGCTCCAATATATTCTGAAACTCCTCAAGAATCTCACTGAAGCCCCAAAGGCAATCTTGTGATGTCTCTGTGAGAAGTCCGCCTACCTCTATCTTAAAGCACCCTGTGGCAAGCACATTCTTAGAGCACAAAGAAAGTGATGGGCCTCTAGGGAGGAAACGATGCCAGAGTACACTGCTGGAGGCGTTTTTTCTGCCTAATGAGAAGACTGACCTTTTCTTTTCTTTCTCAGCTCCTTATGCCAAGAGGTTCTTTATGTCCGAATAATCAAATAATAAGTGACACCTAGTGTGTCTAAGAAATACTAAAGTTTAAACTTGTTCTCAGGAGACATTTCTCCATGTGTGTATCCCCAAATGGATTTCAACCAAAGTCGAAGAAAGAAAAATAATCAGCCCAGAAAGATTCCCCACCTACCTCCTGAGTGTGTTCCTTATAGACCTGCAGCGGCCCCGCAGCTTTGGCCGTGTCCCAGAGCTGCAGCGAGCCATCGCCACTGCAGGTGACGAGGACATGTTCATTGTTCTCACTCCAGGTCACATCAAACAAACCATCACTCCAGTCAAAGCTACACCAGGAAAAAACAAACAAACAAAGAAAGAACACTTATATGGGCGGCTACACAAAACAACAAAAAATAACAATTACAATTATGGCTTTTCTCCTTACAATTTATCACATATTTTAATACATATATCTCATGTAATCTTCACAACTATGGGAGGTAAGTAGAGCAGGTACTTGACAAATATGGCAACAGATTCAGAAAGGTTAAAAAAACAAAAAAACAGTCCAGTGGAATGTCATAGTCCAAAAATGTAATGCTACAAAGTATACTACTCCACATTTTTTTATGTTTAAGTTTTATAATTTATGAGTGGACACTAAGAGATAGGCTTCAGATTTGTTTTGTTTTGTTTTTTATTTAAGAGAAGGAGTCTTGCTCTGTCACCCAGGCTGGAGTGTAGTGGCCCAATGAGAGCTCATTGTAGCCTTGAACTGGACTCAAGCAATCCTCCCACCTCAGCCTCCCAAGTAGCTGGAACTACAGAGGTACACCATTGGGGCACAGCTAATTTAAAAAAAAAAAATTTAGGCCAAGCCCGGTGGCTCATGCATGTAATATCAGCACTTTAGGAGGCCAAGGCGGGCAGATTACCTGAGGTCAGGAGTTTGAGATCAGCCTGGCCAAAATGGCAAAACCCTGTCTCTAATAAAACCTACAAAAATTAGCCAGACATGGTGGCAGGCACCTGTAATCCCAGTTACTTAGGAGGCTGAGGCAGGAGAATCACTTGGACCCAAGAGGCAGAGACTGCAGTGAGCCGAGATCATGCCACTGTACTCCAGCCTGGGTGACAGAGCCAGACTCTGTATAAAAAAAAAAAAAAAAAATTTGTTTTAGAGATAGGGTCGTCCTATGTTGTCCACCAGCTGGTCTTGAACTCCTGGCCTTGAGTGATCCTTCTTCCTTAGACTTGGGAATAGCTGGGACTACAGGTGCACACCACCACAACCAGCTAAAAATAAACTTCATCCTGGGCAAACGCCAAGGTTCCTTTTATATTGTAAATTAAAATCCTGAACAAAGAGTCAAAACCTCATTCTATTAAGAATTTAATAGTAACAATATATACCTTGAATAATTAGAGCTACTTTACCTTCTAAAAAGCCTTAGCCCAGATTCATTTGGATCCAATATTAGTAAGGTTCCACAGCCTAAAGAGAAAAAAAATCAAGGTCATGCCTTTGAACCTGCCAGGGTAACATCAAAAGTCAAGGAGTTATCAAGTAATTCGTACCTGATTTTAATATCACAAATTTCTCCCTCAAGTTTTTGGGAACTTGAATACCAAATGGTCAGGTGATCAATTTCTCCCTAAATTTCTTGGGACATGAATACCAAATGTGTTCTGTATTTCCATTTTTCTAAATTATACTTCAATTAATAAATATTCAACTTTCCATTGCACCTATGACTGGAATCCAGACATGGACCTAACAGGGGGGGCAAAATACTTAGGGGCATACTCTGTAGCCAGACGAGGCATCAGGGATACAAACCTTCCAAGTTGGTGTTATCACCGTTACTGACAGATGAGAAACCTCCAGCTTACAGACCCCAGGGACTGTACTCCTCCTGCTAAATCGCCTTGCCTCACCAATAAATCTAAAATACAACTAACACAGGATTTTAAAACAAAATATGAATGCGGAGATACCTGGTGGGATTTAGCACATGACTGGTGGTAATAAAGTCCTGAAAACGGTATTAATATGTTACCTATCAAAGATTATTTTACAAAAGGGCCATTGTATTTTAAAAGTTATATTTAATTGTATAAAGACCAAGGGAGGAAATCTCTTCTATTTAAACATGACTTATATATATATATATTTTTTTTAAAGACAGAGTCTCCTGCTCTGTCGCCTAGGCTAGAGTGCAATGGCATGATCTCAGCTCACTGTAACCTCCACCTCCCCGGCTCAAGCGATTCTCCTGCCTCAGCCTCCCGAGCAGCTGGGATTACAGGCACATGCCACCGTGCCCGGCTAATTTTTGTATTTTTAGTAAAGATGAGGTTTCACCATGTTGGCCAGGCTGGTCTTGAACTCGACCTCGTGATTCGCCCACCTTGGCCTCCAAAAGTGCTGGGACTACAGGCGTGAGCCACTGCGCCTGGCCAATACCAACTCCTTTTAAAGAGTTTTTGCATAAGATTTAAAGTAGGATTACAGGCCAGTCACAGTGGCTTGAGCCTGTAATCCCAGCACTTTGGGAAGCCAAGGCAGAGGACTGCTTGCACCCATGAGTTCAGGACCGGCCTGGGCAACACAATAATACCCTGTCTCCACAAAAAAATTACAAATTAGCCAGGTGTGGTGGTACCTGCCTGTGCTCCCAGCTACAGGGGGAGGTTGAGACAGGAGGATCATTTGAGCCCAGGAGAATGAGGCTGCAGTGAGCCATGCCTGCACCATTCTACTCAATCTGGGCAACAGAGTGAGACCCTGTCTCTAAAAAGAAAAAGACAAAAGATAAAAAAGAAAATTCCTACCATTATAGACTCATGAGTCTTCAATCTAGCTGGTGGGCCATGTAAATCCGAACGTGCAAGCACTAAAAGCTAATAATGAAAACAAATCAAGTATTTCTTTGGCTTTTAGAAGTAACGTTTTTTTCTGCTGTAGGACAAAACAAAAAATACAGTAGACCACTTACATTACGCAATGAGTCGCTGCATCTCGCTTCAGTGCATATAACAGCTAGGGCATGAATTAAGTCAAAACCGAGAATGAACCCGCGCCTTTTCATCTAGTTCATGGACAGAGATGATTAACTATTTTTTTTTTTCTTTTCTTTTTAAGACGGGGTCTCAGTCTGTCACCCAGGCTGGAGTGAAGTGATGTGCTCTCAGCTCACTGCAGCCTCAACATCCCGGGCTCAAGCGATCCTCCCGCCTCAGCCTCCTAAGCAGCTGTAACCACCGGCCGAGACGATTAACTGGGGTCTCTAACAGCTACTTTCGAATGTGTGCGCCCCTCGTGAGACAACTACAGGTGAGGACTGAACTCGATACATTTCATGGTGTCATCCGCGGGGCTCCAGGCATCTGCTGAGGAGCATCCTCCTTAAGAAGACCAGCCCGCAGGTCGCGGCTCGGTGCTCCAATGCAGACTGGGAAATGTGGGCCAACTCGCGAGCCCTGGGGCGGTTCTGGTTCGGACTCTCTTCCCCTTACGGCTGTGCCCGGCGGACCCATCCGAAGGGCCACGCAGGCTCCCCCGGCTCTCCGCACGGGGACATGTGCCTGGCCGTGTGACAGGTGGCGGAGGCAGCACAGTCTCAGGAAAACAAGGACACGAGCTAGCGGGCTACACCTATATGCATTTGCACGCAAGTGGAAAGAGGATCCACTCCCGCTCCAGACCAACTCTCGCTCTCGGCAAAGAAGGGAGCGGCGCCGGTCAGTGCCTCTCTGCCCCCTGGCGCCGACCCGCGGCACCGTCTACGCTGGGAGGGGCTTTCCCTCGAGCACGAGGAATTGGAGCCCGGCTGGCCCCCACCTCCGCCCCCGCCCAGGCGGCGCGGCCCCGCCTCACCCGCGATGCCGTAGTGCTGCGCGGTGGCGCAGGCCAGGCGGCCTGGCAGGTACGGGGGAGAACTCGGCGGCATAGCCGTGACGGCCTGGCACCCGCAGCGTCCGCGCCGCTCCGCCGCACACCGCATTCATCCCGCCCGCCGCCCCCGGCCCTCGCCGCCCCGGCCGCGGAAACCGGTCTGAGTCGGAGGGCACCGGAGCCGTTGGAGAGACCAGGAAGACCGGGCGGAAGTGCGGGCCCCGTGTCCTGTATTCGAGATTCTGATTGGTCCGCACAGGAAAAGCCGTTGACTCCGACAGAGACCATTTTTGTTTTGGGTGAAACCAGACTGAATTGCGCCTGCTACAAACATCCAGATCAGGGGAGTGATCTAGGGTTAAATATTATTAATAATTACGACAACTTTTGTCGTTACATCTCAGCCTCGTCTGCGGGGCTGTCTGGTTTTTATTAATTCATTAAGCGTTTGGAAGACTGGCATCAGGAACTCTTCCTGATGATTACTGAGATAAGTTATAGCCACTCGGAATCCACGCAGCGCGTCCAAAAGGCAATTGCGTGCTGCGTTCCCCAAGGAAATTGGAAGCGATGATAACTTAAGTCCGTGGAGTCAGTGCGGTATTTAGGAACAAGAGCGTGGGCTACTGGGCTACTTCCACACTGTAACTGGAGAAGATGAGACACCAACTCCAAACTAACCCCCCATGCTTGGCAAGTGAGAAAGAGAAGCTGGCCAGTTCTAATGAAGCTGAAAAAAACAGCAGCACATCATCATAAACAACTTTTTTAAAAAGTATCACTATATATGTATATATTTTATGGTAATAGGTGGTCAGATGCTGGTGCTCATTCATTCATTGCTAGGCATGTACTATGTGGAAAATGACCATATATAATTCATCTACCAAGCCAAGATACTTTTGAGAGTAAAGAGGGTGTAATTATTAAGCCAGGTCAACAGGCACACACCAAGTCATATGATCAACTTAACCATATATCAAGCACAGTATTAGGCATTTGGGATTCAAAATCATAGGATATGGTCCATGGCCTCAAGAGATTAGAGTCTGCTAAAGAGACGCCATGTAATTAGTTAAATGTAATCAAAATACTCCAGAGGCTATGAGTAATATACATGGGGTATTTTTAAAAGGTGACTGTCAGTGCCAGAGGTAGGGAAATCGCAGGAAAGGCTGCAGACAAGAGGTAGTCTTTATGGTGATTGTGCACAGATGAGTAGGTTTTCTTTAAGTAGACAAGAAGATGGAGGTCTTTGTAGGAGCAAGAATAACATGAGCAACTCAGGAGACCTAAACCAGCATGATCCACAGGGGATGGTGGCTGCCAGCACTCAGCCTGGCCAAATGGAAGGGATATGGTGAAAGAATATTGGGTGGGGGAGACTAGAGTGTTGTCCTGGGGCTAGATCTTGATGAGTCTTGTATACCATACTAAGAGAATTGGATTTCTACTGTAAACAATGAAAAGGGTGGAAGTTTTCTAATGTGAGAAATTAAATGACCAGGTTTTATTTTTAAAAGTCCTGCAACACTAATCTGGAGATAGAGTTTGGAGATGGAGAGGCCAGTTTAAAGACTGTAGGAGGCCAGGCGCGGTGGCTCACACCTGTAATCCCAACACTCAAAGAGGCCGAGTCGCTCAGATCACTTGAGGATCCAGACCAGTGTGGCCAACATGGTGAAACTCCATTTCTACAAAAAATACAAAAATTCACGGGGTGTGGTGGCACATGCCTGTAATCCCAGCTACTCGGGAGGCTGAGGTGGGAGGATCACTTGAACCCAGGAAATGAAGGTTGCAGTGAGCTGAGATCGAGCAAGACTCCCTCACACACACAAAAAAAGAAAGACTTTAATGATAGTTCAAACAAAAGATAAGAACTTGAACAAAGATTATGATAATGGGAGTGGAGAGTAAGAGTCAGATAAAATGTTAAGGCAATAACTCATAATATCTACATAAAGAAAGAGGAGTCAAAATGACTTCCAAGTTTCAGACTTACGTGCCTGGGTGAATGCAGGCACTGCTCCCTGAAACAGGGACTATGGCAGGAGCAGGTTTAGGAAGAAAATGAGCTCCAGTTTTAAAGTGTTGCCTGTGAATTTCTTATGGGCTACTGGACATACCAGTTGGTGCTCATTTGCATTTAGATAATATTTAAAGCCATGGGAATGACTGCCCTCAGGAAGAGAGTGGTAAGAAAAAGAAAAGAGAACTAAAAATAGAACTCTCAACAGGCGTGGTGGCTCACGCTTGTAATCCTAGCACTTTGAGAGGCCAAGGCAGGTGGATTGCTTGAGACCAAGAGTTGGAAACCAGCCTGGGTGACATGGCAAAACCCCATCTCTACAAAAAATACAAAAATTAGCCGGGTGTGATAGCATTCGCCTGTAGTTACAGCTGCTTGAGGAGTGGCGGGGTGTGCTGAAGCAGGAAGGTCAGTTGAGCCAGTCAGGTCGAGGTTGCAGTGAGCAGTGTTTGCACCACTTCACTGCAGCCTGGGCAACAAAATGAGACCCTGTCTCAAAAAATAAAATAAAATCAAAAAGAACTTTGGGAGAAACAACAGTATGTAAGGCTTGGCAGGGAAAGAGGAGCTGCATGGACTCACAAGATGCATTCTATTCATTAATTCATCTGTTTAAGAATACAGGTCAGTTTGAATTTGCACACTACCTTCTGATACATACTTAGACAGACAGCCTAGCAGATGGACTCATTATGAATAACATGACTCAACAGAGTTCTTCTTAACAGTATTGAAGGAAATATAACATCTATTATGGTGACTGGCACATAGTAAACATTAGGGGAAAAAATGGCAACCATTACTATGGTAGCAGGCAAGAATTTGTTAGCACAGACTCAAGTACGCCAGACATAGAGCATTTCTTTATTTTCTTCAACTAACTTAAGTCTCCATCTTTCCAGGCTGTTTATTGGAAGATTTCACCCCATTATGTTTGGGGCTTCCTGGCACTCCCTAGGACCACACTACAATCTGACTAAGTAGAGAGTAAAGTCCAGGAAGGCAGGATCATTGTGGTAAGTAGTCTCTAATTGTCAGCTAGCTCCCTATGGAAGTCTGAATGGGCCTAAGAATGTGCATTTTCATGCCATGCTCGAATACAGGCAGGGCCTAGGCCTCATTGCAGAGATGGGACCCCACTTCCCTGAGGGCCTCATGATACCATCTTTCGAGGGAATAGGGCCACGTCACTGTCATTACTCCATACTTAAGAATGTCCCCCTCTCAACCTCTGCTCTCTCACTCACACCACATAGTCATCTCTTGCCTCTCCCTCCTCAAGGACACATCACAATTCTGTTCAGTGAGTTTAGGCTTTTGCCAATGATTATAAGCAGTTTCTATGCCAGTCCTTCAAGTGCCTTGAGTCCAGGGATCACAGAGGGTCTGGCTACCTAACTGAAATGGGAGAAGGGACTGGGCGCAATGACTCATGCCTGTAATCTCAGCACTTTGGGAGACTGAGGCAGGCAGATCACTTGAAGTCAGGAGTTCTAGACCAGCCTGATGCCATCTCTACTAAAAAGACAAAAAAGTAACCAAGCATGCGGTGGCACATGCGTGTAATCCCAGCTACTTGGGAGACCGAGGCACAAGAATTGATTGAACTAGGGAGACAGCGGAGGTAGCAGTGAGCTGAGATTGCGCCACTGCACTCCAGCCTGGGCGACAGAGTGAGACTGTCTCAAAAAAAGAAAGAAAAAAATGGGGGAAGGAAAACAACTACAGCAAAACAATACCTTAATAAATTGTCCTACCGTACTGTTAGTGAAAAAAAGTAAACATCAATTATTAATAATAATTGACATGTTTTTATTCAAGGGGAACATTTTGTATGTTTGTTTGTTTTCTTTCAGGACCACTGCACTTGTATAAACCTGAGATACTAACATGTGGAAGCACATAGAATAATACATATGCCTCCCCTCACACCCAAAGCACACAAGCCCCAAATTCTTACCCTCCCTCCGTGAACCTGAGACAGAATATGTGTAACTCATCACCCAGGCAGCATTCCTCATATTTCAGATCCCTGCCTCACAACCTTGTTGGGTGAGTTTTATAATATAGATTCCATGGCAAGTGGCAGACATTCAGTCAAATCCCAGGGACTAGGCCTGAAAGTCTGCATTTTAACAAACTCCTCAGGGTGATTCTCATATGCTGGCTAAAGCAGACAGGAAAGAAAATCGCTTGGGGAAAAGTGGTCAGCACTGACAGGGACTACCAGGGCAATGGAAGCAAACATGTAGGTAAAGCAAGAATATGCTCCAAGGCAAAGCAAGCTGGGCTTAAGATGTTCAAAGAGGGGTATCATTCGTGCAACATTGACACCTTATGTGAAGAACAAAGAATTGCATGACATCTCCCTCCTAAATTCAGAGGAGAACACTAGAACTACATTTTTCACATAGCAATATGGTTATGAGTACAGGCTCCAGATCAGACTCATGTTCAGTTCTTACTTTATAGATTAAGGCTGCGAATTGGATTTCAGTTATATACTTTTTTTTTTTTTTTTTTGAGACAAAGTCTCACTCTGTCACCTAGAGCTGGAGTGCAGTGGTATGATCTTCACTCACTGCAACCTCTGCCTCTTGGGTTCAAGTGATTCTCCTGCCTCAGCCCCTTGAGTAGCTGGGACTACGGGTGCGTGCCACCACGCCACACCCGGCTAATTTTTTTGTCTTTTTAGTGAAGAAGGAGTTTCACCATGTTGGCCAGGCTGGTCTTGAACTCCTGGCCTCAAGTAATCTGCCCGCGTTGGCCTTCCAAAATGCCGGGATTACGGGTATTATCATTATACATTATACAAAAAAAAAAAAAATACTTGCAAACACATGTTTATAGCAGCGTAATTCACTATTGAAAAATCGTGAAACCAACCCAAATGCCCATCAATCAACAAATGGATAAACAAACTGATACATATACATATGTATATACATATGTATATACACACACAATGGAATGCTGCTCAGCTATAAAGAGGAATGAATTAGGGGCATTTGCAGTGACCTGGATGAGATTGGAGACTATTATTCTAAGTGAAGTAACTCAGGAATGAAAAACTGAACATCATATGTTCTCACTGATATGTGGGAGCTAAGCTATGAGGATGCAAAGGCATAAGAATGATACAATGGACTCTGGGGACTTGGGCGGAAGGTGGGGGTGGCGAGGGATAAAAGACAGAGTGCAGTGTATAGTGCTTGGGTGACGAGGGCAACAAAATCTCACAAATCACCACTAAAGAACTTAAGTAATCAAATACCACCTGTACCCCAGTAATTTATGGAAAAAAATATTTTTTAAGTAAAAAATAAATAAATAAACCTTACCGGCAATTAATGTCAAGTAATTTTTAAAGTTTTAGAACTATGCAAATATATGTTGCGAACAGATTAAATATATTCAGATTGGCTACTGTTGTCTACTAATCTTCAGAGAGAAAACTTTCAAGCTAAAAATTAAATTAAATCTCTTCTCCCCCATATCATGAATATGGATTTGCCTACGGATTTCTTCTGAAAGATTCTTTTGTTACCTACACCCACTGCCTTTTGGGTGTTCTTTGATGCTGCCCCCTACACAGGAAAAGACTTCACTTTTCTATTCTGCAGGCAAACTCTGTCCACTTTCATATTCTCCATCAAATTTAAATACTTCCAAAAATTCTCACCCATCTCTAGAACTTACTTCCAAATTTGAAAAGAACATTTGTCTATTACAGTTTCTAAGAATAGAAATTGCTTTTCTTATTTTTCCCCTTTCTTGCAGTTATCATATGGGTTATCTCCTTTTTGTGACAAATTTGATGAATAAAATATTTATAAGGTAATTATTATTAAGGCATTGTTTTAAATGGAGAAAGTGGTGGACTGAGTGTCAAAAATTTCTGTATTTTGGAAAAAACATTTTACTAAGTTGGTACTCTATTATCTCAGCTGTGAAATAAGTATGATAGATTCTGATCCTTTTTACCTCTTAATATTGTGACTCCAAGACTTGTTATAAAAAAGATTTACTAAGGCTGGCGTGGTGGCTCATTCCTGTAAGCCCAGCACTTTGGGAGGCCAAGATGGGTGGATCACTTTGAGCTCAGGAGTTCAAGACCAGCCTGGGCAACAAGGCAAAACCCCATCTCTACTAAAAATATAAAAGTTAGCCAGGCATGGCAGCTCACAACTGTAGTCCCAGCTACTCGGGAGGCTGAGGCTGGAGAATTGCTTCAGCTAGGGAAGAGGAGGTTGCAGTGAATTGAGATCATGCCACTGCACTCCAGCCTGGGCCACAGTAAAACCCTGTCTCAAAAACGAAAAGAAAGAAAACTTACTATAATTGAAAGTTATTTTTATTCTAACTGAGACCACCAGAAGCTAGCCAAACTTTACCTGAAATGTTGATTCTGCATTTTATAGACATAGAATAACATTTTTTTTAAGTGGCAGGTTCACTTTAATTAAATTCACACAATCCACAGCTTAATCCAGAATGTAAATATTCCTGAAAATCACACTTCTCAAGAACTAGAAAGTTGACACAAAATTAAAAGAGAACGAAAATGACCTTGAAATGGTTTTCTTAAAAATCTTAGTGTTTGGTTTTAAGATCTTCATTCAACTATTAAGAATATGCAGAAGTTTCTTTGTGTGTATATTTTATAATTTTTGGAAAAGCAATACATGACCATGGTAAAAAAAAAAAAAAAAAAGTATTCAAAGGTATATATGGAGTGAACTAAATCTTTTCTAGAGCCTTCAACTTTTCAGTCCCCCTCCTCAGAGAGCAGTATATCATCTACCAAAAAAAAAACCGAAGTGCAGAGCAGTGCTTCTAACATGCCACCATTTATGTTTTTAAAATATATGTATGTGTGTATATGTCCTGCTTGTAAACTCAAAAATGTCTCTAGAAAGAAAGAAACAGGTACAAGTTTATCTGAAAAGAATAATGGGACACCAGAAGGCAAGAGGGGGAGTAGACTGACTAGTCAGTGGATTCCTTCTTTATTTTTAAATTTTATATCACATGCAGCTGTCAATTTAAAATGCCCATGATATATCTTGGAGGCTGTTCTATATCCACACATAGTTCTATCTTATGCTTTTTTCTTTCCTTCTTTCTTTTTTTGAGATAGACTCTTGCTTTGTCACCCAGGTTGGAGTACAGAGGCACAATCTTGGCTCACTGTAAACTCTGCCTCCCAGGCTCAAGCGATTCCCCTGCCTCAGCCTCTCAAGTAGCTGGGATTACAGGTACCCACCACCACGCCCTGCTAATTTTGTTATTTTTAGTTGGGACGGGGTTTCACCACATTGGCCAGGACGGTCTTGAACTCCTGACCTCAAGTGATCCACTCATCTTGGCCTCCCAAAAGTGCTAGGATTACAGGCATGAGCCACTGCGCCTGGCCTATCTTATGCTTTTTAATAATAAAAAGGTTCTTCATCTACTTAAAATTATATAGACTCAGTCTTACGCAAAATATTAATAATATTGCTAAGAACAGGCTCTGGAACTAAGCAGATCTGGGTTTAAATCCAGGCTCCCTCTCTCACTATGATACAATCATGGACAAGTTACTTCACTTCCTTCTCTTTATCTGGGCATGCATATAGTAATAGTCTTTGGGGCTGCTGTGAGGATCTAATGAGCGAAATATGCAAAGAGCCTAATTCTATGCCAGACACAAAGTAAGCACTCAGTGAAGTTCAGATTTCTGTCTTTCCTGGATTTTTGGTAATTTGAAAAAGTGGATTAATACCTAAAATAGAAAGACAAAGGTGTGTTGTTTTTATTATTATTGTCATTGTTATGTGTAGTAGACTTTTGCTCTGAAAAAATAAATGCTGAAGGGTTAGTATTAAATTGTATTAAATCTAAGATCATGTACTTTTTGAAAAGAAGCTTGTTTTATTTATAAAACACAAAGAATAGGAAAATGAGGAGAAATGAAAGAAGAAAGCATGAAGCAATTATCTAGTTTTATTGCCAGCTAAGCTACCGAATTTGAATAGTTTAGGCCAAAAATAAGGAGGCTATTTGAGACCTTAAACTCTATTGCCACAACTATCAACAAATCATTGTAGGCTGGGTGCAGTGGCACATGCCTGTAATCCCAGCACTTTGGGAGGCTAAGTCAGGCGGATCACTTGAGGCCAGGAGTTTGATAACAGCCTGGGAAACATGGCAAAACTCCATCCCTACTACAAATCCAAAAATTAGTCGACCATGGCGGCACACACCTGTAATCCCAGCTACTTGGGAAGCTGAGACACAAGAATCACTTGAACCCAAGAGGCAGAGGTTGCAGTGAGCTGAGATCGTGCCACTGCACTTTATCCAGCCTGGGCAACAGAGCAAGACTGTGTCTCAAAAAAAAAAAAAAAAAAAAAAAAAAAAAGACTGTTTTCAGATTTGTGCCCCAGCTGAGGTCCAAGGGGAGTGGGTGGCTGTCAGGGCCAGGGCAGGGGGGATGGGCAGAGAGCTGGAAGAACACTCAAGAGACAGCAGGTTGTTGGGATATGGCTTTATTCAGCAGCTGTTTCACAGTGTCAGTGTTGCATTTATACACCTCACAAACAATAGTGGCATAGAGCCAGGTAACGAGCCTCCCCATGTTATGGCTACATAGCTAGGATTATAATGCACGGAATTCTGCACTTGTGCTTCAATACCACTAAGTCATGCAGGATGTTTACCTCAGCCTGTGCCTGCCTGGCTGCAGCACAGCCATGTTCCTTACAGTTGTAGAACACTGTGCTCTCTGTTACTATTTGCAATGGATTGAATTGTGTCCCACCTCAAATTTGGAGGTAGGACCTTTATGGGAGTACTTAAGCTTAAATAAGGTCATAAGGTCATAAATACTAAAGGTTAAATAAGGTCCAATAGAACTTATGTCCTTATTAGAAGAGGAAGAGACACCAGGATTCTCTCCCTTTCTCTCTCGTGGAAGGTTTCCATGAGGATATAGCAAGAAGGCAGCTGTCTATAAGCCAGGAAGAGAGCTCTCACTAGAAACTGAATTTGCAGACACCCTGATCGTGGACTTGTAGCCTCCAGAACTATAAGAAAATAAACATCTGTTATTTAAGCCACCCAGTCTGAGCTATTTTTTATGGTACCCTGAACAGACTAATGTACTACTAAAGGATTTTCCCCTTTATTAGGACAACCAGAAAATGTGCTGTTGCTTTTGTTAATATATATGTCCTGTCTTCAATTAAAATTGTTTCTAAGACCAAAAAGATATAGACACTTCAATTTCAGAAAACTTTCAACTTTTAACTCTAACAGTTAAAGGGCTATAGCAGTAATTGAATTTAATCACCTCAATTTTGCAAATCAGAAAATTGAGGCCAAAAGAATACGAGTCAGCTCCTTAATGACTGAGCCAGAACTGGGTTTAATCCAGGTGCCCAGAGTTCTTACCATCACTCCCACTGCTTTCAATCCACAGCTCTTTTCCATTTCTGAGGCTATGGGGTCAGGTAAAGGAGAAAGGAAGGGAAAAGCTGATGGTGCTCTCACCTCCCTGCCATAGTCATATGTCTAAGAAGAAGCCAAGGATTCAGGGGCTCTATCTTCTCTGAATCAAAAATAAGACCTTCCAAAGAAGTCCTTATTCTCTCTCATTTAAGAATAATGGATTTCACTCAGTGAAATGAGTGACAGCCAATAGCCTACGTTCCTTAAACAGTAACTGTCTAGATGGAATGATCAGCACTATAAAGACTTAAAAATGGGAAGAAGTCTAATATTTAAAGTTGGGGTTGATAAATAAGATTTTTTAAAAGAATATATAACCAACCCTAAAAGTAAAATATATATATGATGATCTCCCCATCTTGCCTTAAATTTCTCCTTATACTTCTATCTACTTATCTATTTATAGAGACACATACATACCCCCCACATCATGATGAAGATTAAGATTCCTGTGACGAAGACTGTTGCCTATACAATATCCATTCTGCCATTCTTCCTAGATAACGAATCCCCTATTTTGTTGATTGCGTATACGTTCCCAGGTTTAAAGCTATATTTCCCTGCCCACCTGGCAGATGTCCCAACTTGCAGATATAGTTGGGTGAGGTTTCCAAGAAAGCTAAAATTTCTGACTCAGCGGACAGGTTTGCCTTTTGCCTGCACTTCCCTCGTTCCTGTTGCTGGGAATATGGACATGATGGCTGGATCACATCAGCCATTTTCTGCTCATGAGGTGACCCTGAGGATGTAAGCTATAAGTTAGGGCTCAGAGAGGAGAAATAATGAAGGAGTCAAGGTCCTTATGACAATGGGGCCATCAGCGGAGCACTGATTGACTAAATCAACTTATTTTACATGAGAGAAAAATGTATCTATTTTTTGAGCCTCAATTTTTTTTGGATTTTTATCATATGTAGTCACTGGAATGTATGCTGCATGAGGGTAGAAATTTTTGCTTGCATGATCACTGGTGTATCCTAAGGACCTGGTATAGAAGCATTCAGGAAATGTTGAGTGAATGCAGCCTAACACAATGCCTAAATGATCACGGTGTTTTTCGTAATACTACAAAAAGTAACCTGGAAACATTCCGGAGTTTATTGAAATGCTAAATAAGTGTTAATAAAATATCAAAGTAAGCAAACAAAGAATAGCTGGGACCTTGGCAAAGAGTTGTATATGAAGAGTTATCCAATCTAAGCTAAAAATAGTGTGGTCTCTCTGGGAAGGACAGAGGCTGGTTCCAGCTGGGGTAAACTGTTTACAGTGACCTTGGACAGACACACACACACACACACACACACACACACACACACACACAAACTGAGATATTACCTGCTCCTTACCTAACCATATATGATTATAACACTGTAAAATATTTCATCCCACCTGTGAAGCTTTCTAAAATATAAACTAAGCATATAAAAAATAAACCGCACTCTTAAACTAGATTTTGAGCATCTTGAAGTAATGTCCAAGTGTAATTTGTTTGTGTCTCCAGCACCCACAAAGTGAGGAATACCCAACATATAGTAAACGCTGCATACATGTTTGACAACTTGAGCTGAACTGGAAAATTAACGAAAAGGAACATTCTCCTTAGATTCCCCTGGTCTCCTACCCTTGCTCCACACCCCTTCCTCCACCCATACTTTTCCAAGTGGAGTCCAAGTTTGCTAGGGGTATGGATAGAACTGGAGTTAAGAATTGCCTGAAAGGGCCGGGCATGGTGGCTCATGCCTGTAATCACAGCACTTTGGGAGGCCAAGGAAGGCGGAACGCTTGAAGTCAGGAGTCTGAGACCAGCCTGGCCAACATGGTGTAACTCCTGTCTCTACTAAAAATACAAAAATTAGCCAGGCATGATGGCAGGTACCTGTAATCCCAGGTACTCGGGAGGAGGCTGAGGCAGGAGAATCACTTGAACCTGGGAAGCAGAGGTTGCAGTGAGCTAAGATTGCACCACTGCACTCCAGCCTGGGTGACGGAGTGAGACTCTTTTTATTGTCTACTACCTGTTCTTGTCATCATTTAGGAGTATTTGGTATTTCCCAACCGAGACAGAAACCGTTTTTTATGAACATTCATTACGCCTCAGAATTGTGTAACTTCTAAACTTGGCCAACTCTGCAGAAGGCCTAATAATGTAGGCGGATATGGCTAGATGTCAGGTTTCTATAAGGATCTACAATTAGATTTAGATTATTTTGTTTTAGAACTGCTATGGTGACCTCATAACTGCAAATATTTACCAACCCACATCATTTTTAAAACTAGTTTATCTTTCCCATGAAGAGAGACCGGAAGTAAAATAATTGAAATATGTGGTATTTCCACGCAGGTTAATTATTATCCTAGGTAAATCGACAGGTTGTTATGTTTAAGGCTGCCTATGGTAGTTATGGGAAATAATTCCAGGAATGGATGGATAATTTCATCGTTCCTTTCAGCTCTGCACAGCATTGTGCTAGGGACCTCGTAAGCCTTTAATCAACGTTTGCTGGAGAGTAATGTAATCATCATCCAAGAACTTTAAGCACTATCTTCAAATATGTGATGGATACTTGGACTGATGCACTTTAGAGGCCTTTGAAGCTCTGAGAGTCTATAATTATGGGCTAATTGTCTACATTGCTCATTTCATATCATTCATCACTTATTATTTTAGTTATAGTTTCTTATTAAAAACTTTAGAATCTGTGATAATGTAAAATGGTGCAGCTGATGTGGAAAATAAGAGAGCAATTCCTTAAAAAATTTAACACAGAATTACCATATCATCTTGCAATTCCATTTTTGGGTATATATCTAAAAGAATTAAAAGCAGGATTTCAAACAGATATTTGTACACTCTTGTTTACAGCAGTGTTACTCATAATAGCCAAAAGGTAAAAGTATCCATTGGCAGATGCTATGGTCTGAATATTTCTGTCCCCCCCAAAATTCATATGTTGAAATTTAATCATCAGTGTGATGATATTAAGAAGTGGGGCCTTTGGGAAGTAATTGGGTCATGAATGAGATGATTGCCTTTATCAAAGAGGCTGGAGAGGGAGATCTCTTACCCGTTCCACCACGTGAGGACACAGCAAAAAGTCAACATCTATGAACCAGAAAGTAGGACCTTACCAGACACCAAACCTGCTACTGATGTTTTAATTATGGACTTTCCAGCCTCTAAAACAGTGAGAAATAGATTTCTGTTGTTTATAAGGTACGCAGTTTATGAGAGTTTGTTATAACAACCTGAATCAACTAAGACAATAGATGAACACATAAACAGTATGTAGTATATGCATACAATGGAATATTATTCTTCCCTAAAGAGGAGGGATATTCTTACATGGATGGACTTTGAAGACATTATGGTAAGTGAAGTAAATTCTGAGGTGTAATGAATGTTTATAAAAAACGGTTTCTGTCTCAGTTGGGAAATACCAAGTACTCCTAAATGATGACAAGAACAGGTAGTAGACAATAAAAAGAGTCTCACTCTGTTGCCCAGGCTGGAGTGCAGTGGCGTGATCTTGGCTCACTGAAACCTCCACCTCCCAGGTTCAAGTGATTCTCCTGCCTCAGCCTCCTGAGTAGCTGGGATCACAGGTGTGTGCCACTATGCCCGGCTTATTTTTGTATTTTTAGTAGAGACGGAGTTCCACCATGTTGGCCAGGCTGGTCTCAAACTCCTGACCTCAAATGATCCCCCTGCCTTGGCCTCCCAAAGTGCTGGGATTACAGAAGTGAGCCACTGCACCTGGCCCATTTCACTCTTGATTCTCTCTCTTAACCTCTTTTACTATCACCAATAAATAAGGATTTCTCAATGCTGTTAGTACTTCACTAAATTTTTTCCTCATATACTTCCTGAAAGAATTGAGAATCATGATGAAGTCCATCTACATTTTAAGTTGTCCTCTAAACTTTTCTCTTAAATTTAAATAGCTGCAAATGACATAATTTCAAGTTTATTGAAAATTTATGTCATTTTAAAAGTAAAAATATTTGATCACTCTTAAATGTATCATATGGATTCTAAAAACAATAGCCTTTTGGTACTCATCATTATTGTATTAGTTATCTACTACTGTGTAACAAATTGTCCTTAAGCTTCATAGCTGAAAACAACTATTTATTATCTCACAGTTTCTCTGCGAAGATAAAAGTCTCTAACAAGACTGCAATTAAGGGGTCAGCCAGAGCTGCAGTCTCATCTGAAAACTTGACTAGGAAGGATCTACTCCCAAGTTTGCTCATGTAACTGTTGGCAGGATTCAGTTTCTTGTGGACTGTAGGGCAGAGGGCCTCTGTTTCTTGCTGGCTAATGGCTAGTGACCTCCCTCAGTTCCGTGTCACATGAGGCTCTCCATAGTGTAGTTCATAATATGGTAACTGGCTTTCCTCAGAGCAAGCAGGAGAGAGAGAGAGAGCAAAGAGGAGAGCAACATAGAAATCATAGTGCTTTGGTAACCTAATCTTTGAAGCCTCATCCCATCACCTTTGCTGTATTCGCTATGTTAATTCATATGCAGAACGAGTGGGGACCAGCAAGGGAGGAGGGCTTACAGAGACAAGACAAAAGCAACAAGTTGTTTATTGACAGAGGTGTTTCCAGGAAGGAGCCTGGTCTGTGGAGACGTGGGGGCATGAACCAGTGCCAGGCTCCAGCGGGCAGAGATAGCATTTATTTGCAGCTCTTTCAAGGTTAACAGCAAAGAAGCTGGGAACTAAAGAGGGAGTTATTTTCCCAGCTCCTTGGTATTTTATTTCATTTTTTTTCCTTCTTCACTCTCCTTCCCATCTGGAAGAGGGGGGAAGAGGTGAAGTTGAAGGAGGCAAGGGGGTCTCCCCCTCTCATCACAAAGGCTGAGGATTCAGGAAAAGCTGATGGGAATTCATGCAAAGGCAGGTTACAGTAGGTCATTCCTTTCAGACCACAAGGAGTGATTTTAAATCTTGGCAGAGGCTATTGAGTTAGTCTGCCCAGCACCCCTGACTTCTCTGGAAGCTAACATCTGCTCCATCTACCCCTCACTACACAGGCCTGTGCTTAGGACTGAGCCTCTTCTAATACCTCTATCTAGATACCACGTGGTCCCAGGATTACATGTGACCCAAGCCACATTAGTCAGAGTTAGTCCCTGGGACTTTTCTAATTATCTTCTACTTTGTTGTTGTTTGAGACATGGTCTTTCTCTGTCGCCCAGGTCGGAGTGCAGTGGCACAATCTCAGTTCATTGCAACCTCTGCCTCCTGGATTCGAGCAATTCTCCTGACTCAGCCTCCTGAGTAGCTGGGATTAAAGGCTCACACCATCACATCTGGCTACTTTTTGTATTTTTAATATAGATAGGTTTTTGCCTTGTTGGCCAGGCTGGTCTCGAACTCCTGGCCACATGTGATCTGCCTACCTTGGCCTCTCAAAGTGCTGAGGATTACATGTGTGAGCCACCACACCCAGGCCTTATTATCTTGTACTTTGATGAGAAGCTAGCCTGAGAGAATACTCCAAAAATGATAGTTTTAGGATCACCAGAGTATGTACCTTATAAAAGTGCTGTACTGGCCTGGCGCGGTGGCTCATGCCTGTAATCGCAGCACTTTGGGAGGCCGAGGCGGGTGGATCACAAGGCCAAGAGATCGAGACCATCCTGGCCAACACGGTGAAACCCAGTCTCTACTAAAAAATACAAAAAATAGCCGGGCATGGTGGCACGTGCCTGTGGTCCCAGCTACTTGGGAGGCTGAGGCGGAAGAATCGCTTGAACCCAGGAGGTGGAGGTTGCAGTGAGCAGAGATTGCGCCACTGCACTCCAGCCTGGCGATAGAGCAAGACTCTGTCTCAAAAAAAAAAAAAGTGCTATATATAGTAGAGGTTTTCCCATCTCTCTTAAATGGACTAAAGGCACCTCTCCAGGAGAGTTGAGATGTACTAAAATCCACCTCCTCATAGTTTAAACCATAGGATTTCAGGAATTGCAAATCAAAATAAGGCTAGACTACAAGAGTAAAGGAATTGGCTATGTTTGAAGAAAGAATCCCAGTGTAACAGAAGGCAGGAAGCAGATGTTAGATTTTAAATATTCATAAATGTTAAGACTTGATTTACAGTGTAAGGTAATCTCTTTACAGATAAAAGTTTCTGTTCTTTCCAAAAAGAGCTTGGAGTGCTGTGAATCACACAAACATATTAGAAGCCTCTTGAATTGGAAATGGTATTGATAGAACTCACGGCACAAGAATGAGATTTGTATATTCCAAAGATGATGAAACTGAAATTAGAAAGCTTTAATTGGTAAAATGCATGATACACAAGGAACTGGAAGTTGAATAGTTCACCTGAAATTATTTTTAATCCAGAAAGGGTAACTATAAATGCATTCATATGAAGCTAAAAGTGGTGTAAATTAAACTTTTAAAAACAATGTATTTTTTTCTGAAATTAGTTGTAAGCTCAGAAAAAAATGAAATATAACAGGCTACAGGAGAAGAATAAGAACTTCAAAAGGACTTCAAAAATAGGCAAGAAACTTCAAAGAAGGAAAGGGGGAAAAAATGGCAGTTTTCAATCCTGTCTAACAGCAAAGACTCTGGTTTTACAAGGATGGGGATTGAACCAACTACTCCTTCTAAGTAAAAGAATAATTTATGAATATTAGTTTCTTTAGAAAAATTCTAAATTTGGATATTTTTATTTAAACACATTTTAAATGTTTAAAGGGATATCATATTTTACAATGAATCAGGGAGATTTAATTTTACCTTAATTTTAAAGGAATATAGTTTTATTATTGGTTTTCTCAGCAATGATAAGCACAGTTACTAAAGAATATTAAACTGTTAATTGAGGCATAGAATGGCTTTGTTGTTTGTTTGTTTTTTCATTTTGATTTGTTTTAGAGTCTTGCTCTGTTGCCCAGGCTGGAGTGCAGTGGTGCCATCTCAGCTCACTGCAAACTCCATCTCTTGGGCTCAAGCGATCCTCCCACCTCAACCTCCTGAGTAGCTGGGATTACAAGCACGTGCCACCCCACCTGGCTAGTATTTTGTGTTGTTATTATTATTATCATTATTTGGTAGAGACAGGGTTTCGCCATGTTGCCCAGGCTGGTCTTGAACTCCTGGGCTGAAGTGATCCTCCCACCTCAGACTCCCAAAGTGTTGAGATGATAAGCCACGTGCCTGGCCAAGCATGTTTGACTGCATAAATAAATTTGGAATTGGGTACTAAAATTAAATAGTCACATTTACGTAAATGCAATTTTGTTAAAGAAATGTACGTCATTTCAAATGGAATGTATTGTGCTGGAAGTGTATAGGCACACGTATATCTTGTGAGTTGGTTTTAGCAAGAGTTAGGAAAGTAGAAAATTTCCTGAATCTATAGACCACTTTGATACTGAGTAAAATTGCGATGTTAAGCATTTGACACTTTTTTTGATATGAGTGATTATATCACTCAGGGATACAGAGAGAAAGAGATTTTTATATTAAGTTTGGCTCATGAGATTGTGGAGGCTGGCAACTCTAAAATATGTAGGATAGGCTAGAAACTGAGTCAGCATTTCTGTGTTAGTCTTGAGTCTTATTTGGGAAACTTCAGTCTTTGCTCTAAGGCCTTCCGCTGATCAGATGAGGCCCATCTACATTATGGAGGATAATCCTTGTTATTTAAAATCAACTGGGCTGGGTGCAGTGGCTCATGGCTGTCATCCCAGCACTTTGAGAAGCCAAAGTGGGAGGATCACTTAAGGCCAGGAGTTTGAGACCAGCCTGGGCAACATAGTGAAACCCTTTCTTCATATAGATTTGGCTCTGTGTCCCTACCCCCAAATCTCATCTTGAATTGTAATCCAAATTGTAATCCCCGTGTATTGAGGGAGGGACCTGGTAGGAGGTGACTGGATCACGGGGGCAGTTCCCCCCATGCTTTTCTCATGAGAGTGAGTGAGTTCTCAGGAGATCTGATGGTTTTATAAGTGGCAATTTTTCCTGTGTTCTCTCTCTCTTCCTGCTACCATGGGAAGATGTGCCTTGCTTCCCCTTTGCCTTCCACCACGATTGTAAGTTTCCTGAGGCCTCCCCAGCCATGTGGAATTGTGAGTCAAGTAAATCTCTTTCCTTAATGATTACTCAGACTCTGGTAGTATCTTTTTTTTTTTTTAGATGGAGTCTTGCTTTGTTGCCAGGCTGGAATGCAGTGGCTCAATCTCGGCTCACTGCAAACTCCGCCTCCTGGGTTCAAGCAATTCTCCTGTTTCAGCCTCTAGAGTAGCTGGGATTACAGGGGCCCACCATCATGACTGGCTAATTTTTGTATTTTCAGTAGAGACGGGGTTTTGCCATTGTGGCCAGGCTGGTCTCAAACTCCTGACCTCAGGTGATCCACCCACCTCGGCCTTCCAAAGTGTTGGGATTACAGGCATGAGCCACTGTGCCTGGCCAACTCTGGTAGTATCTTTACAGCAGAGTGAAAATGGACTAATACGTGTCTCTACAAAAAATTTAAAAATTAGCTGAGTGTGATGACACATGCCTGTATTCCTAGCTACTCAGGAGTCTGAGGTGAGAGGATCACTTGAGCCCAGGAGTTTAAGGCTGCCACGAGCTATGATCATGCCATTGCACTCCAGCCTTGGTGGCAGAGAGAGATCCTGTCTCTAAAACAAATAATAAAATAATAAAGTCAACTGGTTATAAATATTAATCACTCTATAAAATACCTTCACAGCAACGTCTAGACTGGTGAAACAACTGGGCATCATAGTCTAGCCATATTGATACATAAAATTAACTATCACAGTTATCAATTTAATTATTTAATTTAGATAAAATCTGATTTGAAAAAGTTTCTTTGTTGACGTTTGGAGATTTCAGTTCACAGACCACTAAAATAATAAATGTCTATATTTATTCAAAGGCCTTTTCTTAAGTGGAATGCTATACTAAAGTTACCTGTAAGTAAAATAAAGGTAGTAGAAATATATATGATATTTTGGCCCATACATCAAAAGAGGATATTAAACAGTCTCAAGGGTAGCTGACATTTACATGCATTAATACTTCCTATTTATATGGAATTCCAAATACCAATATCATCTTTGATGTCCTACTGGAAAATGAAAGGCTGTAAGTGATATTGGGTCAGCATATTACTAATTGGAGAATTGTTTGGATTTATACAAAGCAAACTTTAAAAAATAATAACACATAGCCTACTATTATCTAAACTTGATAGAGGGATGTTTTGCCTTTTAAGAGAAGAAAAACTAGTAACTCAGAAAAAAGAGCAAAGTAAACGTAAAAGCTTTGATAACTGGCAAAGATTTTGTAAAATTAAAATATTAACAAATATTTAAATATACTTTTATATATTTATAAACATGTGGGAATTGTGGGAGCTACAATTCAAGATGAGATTTGGGTGGGGACATAGCCAAACCATATCCCCTTAGGTCTGTCTTCTTCACTTTTGTCCTAATACTGCTGGAATTTAGATAATAGGAGAAAGGATAACATTGTTTAGCCAGAACTTATAATATATGTATGTTATATATATATATATATACACATATGTATATATAAAAGTTTATATACATGAGTCTTGCTCTTATAATTATACAGTAAGGCATTGAAAATGGACTAGATGATAGTAAGACGACATCCATCAAATCATAGAGTGACAATTTAAGGTTATACAGAACCTTAAATTGCATGAGCTTCCCTATCATCTCAAAATGGAATATGTCGATGTTCCTTTCATTGTATGTGCAGATGTATAAATATATTCACATCCTTTCTAACTCTATCCACTTAAGTGAACCCCAGAGTTTCCGGCTCCCCTGATGGGATGAACCCAGTAGGCAACCCTAGTACTTGAAATATGGCTTCTTATGCCAATCAGTCACTAAAAGACATGCATCTCCCTAGAAGGCTAGACGATTTCATGTTTGTGGCAGGGCTAAACTGAACCTGGAATATCTTCTTGTGCCACAAAGCAAGGAAACTTTCAAAGATTAATGCAGTTGTATCAAAAGGAAATGGGTGCCACTTATAAAAGGAATTCATTGGAAAAAGCTGTGACTTTGAGCATTAAAAAGAGAACCAAGGCTGTAGTTGATTAAAATATATCAAATCTGTGAAAGGCCCTAAGTCCATAATGACATGCCAAAAGAGAAAAGCATTCTCAATGAAAGTGAATGGAGGAGAATATGGTATTGTTAATGGTCATACTGGTCTTATCTACATAGTTGAGAAAATAGATATAGAAATTAGTAAATATTTAATTCAACCACTTAAAAGATATTTTTGGCCCAGCACAGTGGCTCATGCCTGTAATCTCAGTGCTTTGGGAGGCCAAGACAGATTACTAGAGGTCAGGTGTTCAAGAACAGCCTGGCATAGTGAAACCCCGTCTCTACTAAAAATATTAAAATTGGCTGGTGGCCTGTAATCCCAGCACTTTGGGAGGCTGAGGCAGGCAGATCACGAGGTCAAGAGATTGAGATCATCCTGGCCAACATGGTGAAACTCTATCTCTACTAAATATAAAAAAATTAGCCGAGTGTAGTCCCATCTACTAGGGAGGTTGAAGCAGGAGAATCGCTTGAACCCAGAAGGCAGAGTTTGCAGTGAGCCAAGATCGTGCCACTGCACTCCAGCCTGGTGACAGAGTGGACTCCATCTCAAAACAACAACAAAAAAATTAGCCGGCGTGGTGACACTGTCCTGTAATCCCAGCTACTCAGGAGGCTGAGGCACGAGAATCACCAGGGAGGCGCAGGCTGCAGTGAGCCAAGATCACACCACTGTACTCCAGCCTAAGCAACAGAGAAAGACTCTGTCTCAAAAAAAAAAAAAAAAAAAAATTCGGACACAAGAGCATTTCAGAAGAAAGAACCTAGTTGATCCTCCTTCCTTCCCTATATTTTACTCTTTTCATTTCTAGGAGTAAATACATTTCCTAGAATAATTATGAATCCTTTTTGTCCATGTTTTTCTGCCTTTTACTGCACATATATCTATCCATAAATAATACACAGTATTATTTGGTTTGTTTTTAAAATGGACACTGGTCCTTTTGCAATGCACTATTTTTCTCTCAGAGTTTTATTTTTTAATATTGATTCATGTTGATATACACATATGCTTCCTTGTATGTACAGGGTCATTTCTGGGTCTGTCCCACTGGGCCATCTCTCTGTCTCTGCATTAGTATCATTCTGGTGTTATAAAACCATACTTACCTTTGTAAAATTCCTTGATTGATATCTATATTGAATCTTTCCTTCTTTACTCTTCAAATATTATCCTGGCTAGTCTCTATCATTTAGTTTCATATAACATTTAGGATCTACTCATCAAAAGTTTTGAGTTTTAAGTTGATTGGGTTTGAAATGGGTTGAATTTGTAAAATAAGGTTGCTATGAATTAATATATTTTAGGGGCCAGGTGCAGTGGCTCACACCTGTAATCTCAGCACTTTGGGAGGCCAAGGCGTGAGGATCATTTGGGGCCGGGAATTCGAGACCAGCCTGGCCAAATGGTGAAACCCCATCTCTACAGAAAATACAAGAATTAGCTAGGTGTGATGGCCTGTGCCTGTAATCCCAGGTACTCAGGAGGCTTAGGCACAAGAATCGCTTGAACCCGGGAGGTAGAAGTTGCCGTGAGCCAAGATCACATCACTGCCCTTTAGCCTAGGCAACAGAGCGAGACTCTGTCTCAAAATAATAATCATAATATATTTGGGTGTTCATTTTTTCATATATGTTTATAGCAAAACTCTCCATCGTTTAAATGTTCTTTGAAATCTTTCCAGATTTTTTGTCTGTTTTTATAGTGAAAAGATTTAATATATGCAAAAGTAGAGAGATGACTATGATAAACCCCTATAAACTCATAATCTAGTAAAACAATTATCAATTTGTGGCCAATCCTATTTCATCTACATTTCCATATATTCTACTACCCTCCTGTTTAATTTTGAAGCATACCCAGACATCATATCATTTCATCTATAAAAATTTCATCAAATATCTCTAAAAGATAAGGACTCCTTAAAAATATATCCACAATACAATTATTACCACTAAAAAAACCAATAGGCCAGGTGCGGTAGCTGAGGCCTGTAATCCCAGCATTTAGTGAGGCCAAGGCAGGAGGACCACTTGAGCCCAGGATTTCGAGACCAGACTGGGCAACATAGCAGGGAGCTTGTCTCTATTAACTGGGCGTAGTGGCACATGCCTGTGGTCTCAGCTACTCCAGAGGCTGAGGTGGAAGAATCCCTTGAGCCCTGGAGGTCGAGGCTGCAGTGAGCAGTGTTCATACAATTGCACTCTAGCCTGGGCAACAGGGCAAGACTTCATCTCAAATTTTTTTTTTTTTTTTTTTTTTTGAGATGGAGTCTCGCTCTGTCAAGTGCTGTGGTGCTGTGGTTGCTCACTGCAACCTCTGCCTCCCAAGTTTCAGTGATCCTCTCACCCTCAGCCTCCCCAGTAGCTGGGACTACAGGCAGGCCTGATCATGCCCAGCTAATGTTTGTATTTTTTGTAGAGACAGAGTTTCACCATGTTGCCCAGGCTGGTCTCAAACTTCTCGTCTCCAGCCATCTGCCCACCTTGGCCTTGCCAAGTGCTGGGATTACAGGGCTGAGCCACTGTGCCCAGCCTATTATTATTTTTTTTAATTGACACATAATAATGGTATATATTTATGGGACACCAATCAAAATAATGAACAAATCTATTATCCTCAAAAGTTTCTTCATGCCCCTTTGTCATCCCTCCTTCCTGTGCTCCCCCTCCTCCTTCCCTAGGTAACCACTAATCTGCTTCATTATAAATTAATTTACATTTTTAAAGACTATACAGGCCCATCACAGTGGTTCACACCTGTAATCCATGGCTTTGGGAGGCCTGGGTGGGAAAATTGCTTGACTCTAGGAGCCCAAGACCAACCTGGGCAAAAAAGTAAGACCCCGTCTCTACAAAAAATCAAAAAGTTAGTTAGCCAGGCATGGTGGACCATGACTGTGGTCCCAGCTACATGAGAAGCTGAGGCGGGAGGATTCCTTGAGCCCAGGAGAGTCAGGCTACAGTGATGGGGCCCCTGCATTGCAACCTGGCAACAGACTGAGACCGTCTCAAAAAAAAAAAAAAAAAAAAAAAAAAAAACCAAAAAACTTTATTTCACCTTGTTTTCAGCTTAATTAGCTTAATTGTTTTTATGTGTATCTGCCATCCATTATTTTTATCATGTACTCCTTTTTGTTGTATGTGTATACCGCAATGTGTCCATTCAGTCACCTAATGGTGGACATTTGGGTTGTTTACAGGTTTTGCCTATGACAAAGCTTTGATAAACATTAATATGCAAATATTTGTATGAATATGTGCGTTCATTTCTCTTAGCTAAATACACCAAAGTGATATGAGTCACAGTGGAGATGTGTGCTGAAGTTTTAAAGGAACTGTCACACTATTTCCAAAGAGTTCTATCATTTTATATTCCCACCAGCGGAGTAAGAGAGTTTGTTCCTCCATATCCTCACTAACACTTGATATGGCCAGTTGTGGTATTTCAGTGTGATTTTTAGTATGTGTCTCCTCAATGGCTACAGATACTGAGCATGTTTTCCTGTGCTTGTTTGTCACTGGTGAAATATCTGTTAAAATCTTTTGCTCATAATTTACTGGATTTTTTGTTTTCTTATTGTTGAGGTTTGCAAGTTATATATGCTGGATATAAGCCTTTTGTCAGACATGTGATTTTCAAATATTTTCTTCCAATTTGTGGTTTGTTTCTTCATTCTCTAAATAAGGTTTTCCAAAGAGCAGAAGTTTATAATTATAATGACATCCAGTCTATCAATTCGTTCTGTTATGGATCATGCTTTTGGTGTCTTATCTAAGAAATCTTTGTCTAATTCAAAATTACAGAGGTATTCTGCTGTTTTTTGTTTGTTTGTTTTTTAAACGGAGTCTCACTCTGTTACCCAAGCTGGAGTGCAATGGCGTGATCTCGGCTCACTACAACCTCCACCTCCTCTGGAGTACAAGTGATTCTCCTGAGTAGCCGGAATTGTACACACCCGCCACCATGCCCAGCTAATTTTTGTATTTTTAATAGAGACAGGGTTTCACCATGTTTACCAGACTGGTCTCAAACTCCTGACCTCAGGTGATCCACCTGCCTTGGTCTCCCAAAGTGCTGGGGTTACAGACATGAGCTATGATGCCCAGGCTTCTGCTATGTTTTCTTCTAGAACTTTTCTGGTTTTAAGTTTTACATTTAGGACTATGAAAATTTTGAACTAATTTTGTATAATGTGAAAGGTGTGGATCAAAGTCCATATTTTTGCACATAAATAGATGATTGTTTTTGCATATGGAGATCTGTAGTAATCAGATATCCATATTCAAACAAATTATCCTTTCTCTACCGAATTGCTTTTGAAACTTTCCTCAAAGTCAGCCATCTGTATACATGTACTATGTATCTATTTTTGGACTCTGTTTCATTTCTCTATTTATCTGTCTTGATGCCAATATCACACTGTGTTGATTACTACAGGCTTATAGTCTTAAAATAAGTAATGTTTGTCCTCCAACTTTATTTCTGTTTTTCACAGTTCTTTCAACTATTCTAGGTCCTTTCCATTTCAATGAATTTTAGAATCAGATTTTCTATTGGAATTATGTCAAACATATAGTTCAAAATTCAGGAGAACTGGCATTTTAACAATATTGCATATTTTCATTTATTGAGCTTGCTTTCTTTCTCTCCTTCCTTCCTTCCTTCCTTCCTTCCCTTCTTTCTTTCTTTTTTCCTAAGTCTTGCCCTTGCAGTGGCACAATCTTGGCTCACTGAAACCTCTGCTCCCCAGGTTCAAGCAATTCTCGTGTCTCAACCTCCTGAGTAGCTGAGGTTACAGGCACGCACCACCACAATTGGCTAAATTTTTGTATTTTTAGTAGACAGTGTTTCACCATGTTGACCAGGCTGGTCTTGAACTCCTGACCTCAAGTGATCTGCCAGCCTTAGCCTCCCAAAGTGCTGGGATTACAGGTGCGAGCCACTGTACCTGGCCAAACATGCCTTTTCATTTTTATACAATGTCTAGGAACTGCGTATATTTTAATTTTGATTAAGTCCAATGTATAACATTTATATATATTTATACATATTTATATAACATTTATATGTAAATCATAATTTATTTTAGGTCATAACTAAGACATCTTTGCCTAACCCAAGTTCACAAAAATTTTCTCCAATATTTTATTTTAAATTTGCAGCTTTTGCTTTAAATTTAGGCCCATGATTCATTTTTAGTTATTTTTGTGTGTTGCATAAGTAAGGATTGAGGTTTATTTTTTTCTTTGTAGGTATCTGGTTATTCAAAAACTGTTTTTGAAAAGACTGCCCTATCTCCATTGAATTATCAAGACACCTTTATTGAAAAAAATTGAACATATCTGTGTGAGCCTATTTATGGACTCTGCTTATTCATTCTTTTCATATTGTCAGGTTACCAGAGCTTTATAAAAAGCAGTGTAAGACCTCCTTTCAAAATCGTTTAGCTACACAAGTCCCTTTGCTTTTCATTTTTTAATATGTATCCATATCCTTTAAAAGTATATTTTAGATGTAGCTTATCAATTTCTACAAAAATAAGCCTCCACAAATTTTGCTTGACATTGTATTGAACTTTTAGATCATATTTGGGAGATCTAAATTGGGACTTCTTCTTAGTCCTAGTATTTTTTATTTTTTGTGATTTTGTAAGATGTTCTACATATACCATCGTGTCTGCAAATAGAGGTAGTTTACTTTTTAGTTCCAATATTTATTATTTTATTACTTTTTCTTGCCTTATTGCACTAGCTAGGACTTGGATACATTTTTTTTTTTGAGTAAGTATAATTAACTTTTTATTCTAATTTTTCTCTTAACAAAGTAAAATGTTATATATTAAATAAGATCTTGAAATAGATGAAAGACATTATAGTGAAACTGTCTAAAGTGAAATAATACTGAAAACAGCAAGAGAACATTTTATCCAACAACAGTAGAATTATTGGGTGTTGTTGGGTGGAATGTTTTTGAATTGAATAGAATCCAATCCCTTCATTTTCTAGGTGGAGAAACCTGAAGTCATAAGAGAAGAAAGGATTTCTCCAAGGTCTTACAGTGAATTGGTTCCAAGTCCCAGACTATTCCTTGGGTCATAACCTAGTTCTGTTCCCTTTCCGTTGTGCCAGATTTTGTACTAGCTGTAACAATAAAAAGGACAATACATTTACGCCATCCACTTATGTGTATTCCAAAATTCTCTAATCAAAGGATCAAATGTTTGCTTAATCTCAAAGCCATTATTATTTTAAAAGGTGAAATATTTTAATAAACAAATGCAAATTCTTAAAATATACATCAACATTAGAGAGCTGCATAGAGCTCATTTTAAAAATTAGAGTGTAATATTATAGAACAAATTTTCTTCCTGCCACCTTCAATTTTATAAAAAAAATATATATATATATATATAAAATTGCATTTTAGGTTCTGGGGTACATGTGAAGAACATGCAGGATTGTTGCATAGGTACGTACATGGCAATGTGGTTTGTTGCCTCCATCCTCATCACCTATATCTGGCATTTCTCAGCATGTTATCCCTCCCCAACTCCCTACCCACCGCAGTCCCTCCCCCAGTCCCCCACAACAGACCCCAGTGTGTGATGCTCCCCTCCCTGTGTTCTCATTGTTCAACACCCACCTATGAGTGAGAACATGCGGTGTTTGATTTTCTGTTCTTGTGTCAGTTTGCTGAATGATGGTTTCCAGATTCATCCATGTCCCTATAAAGGACACAAACTCATCGTTTTTGATGGCTGCATAGTATTCCATGGTGTATATGTACCACATTTTCCCTGACCAGTCTATCATCGATGGGCATTTGGGTTGGTTCCAGGTCTTTGCTATCGTAAACAGTGCCGCAATGAACATATGTGTGCGTGTGTCTTTATAATAGAACGATTTATAATCCTTTAGATATATACCCAGTAATGGGATTGCTGGGTCAAATGGAATTTCTATTTCTAGGTCCTTGAGGAATTGCCACACTGACTTCCACAATGGCTGAACTAATTTACACTCCCACCAACGGTGTAAAAGTGTTCCTATTTCTCCACATCCTCTCCAGCATCTATTGTCTCCAGATTTTGTAATGATCGCCATTCTAACTGGAGTGAGATGGTATCTCAATGTGGTTTTGATTTACATTTCTCTAAAGACCAGTGATAATGAGCATTTTTTCATGTTTTTTGGCCTTATATATGTCTTCTTTTGAAAAGTGTCTGTTCATATCCTTTGCCCGCTTTTGAATGGGTTTGTTTGCTTTTTTCTTGTAAATCTGTTTTAGTTTTTGTAGATTCTGGATATTAGCCCTTTGTCAGATGAGTAGATTGCAAAAATTTTTTCCCATTCTGTTGGTAGCCAGTTCACTCTAATGATTGTTTCTTTTGCTGTACAGAAGCTCTGGAGTTTACTTAGGTCCCATTTGTCTATTTTGGCTTTTGTTGCCAATGCTTTCGGTGTTTTAGTCATGAAGTCCTTGCTGTGCCTATGTCCTGAATGGTTTTGCCTAGGTTTTCTTCCAGGGTTTTTATGGTGTTAGGTCTTATGTTTAAGTCCTTAATCCATATGGAGTTAATTTAATGTAAGGTGTCAGGAAGGGGTCCAGTTTCTGCTTTCTGCACATGGCTAGCCAGTTTTCCCAACACCATTTATTAAACAGGGGAATCCTTTCCCCATTGCTTGTTTTTGTCAGGTTTGTCAAAGATTGAGTGGTTGTAGATGTGTGGCATTGCCTTCAAGGCCTCTGTTCTGTTCCATTGATCTACATCTCTGTTTTGGTACCAGTACCATGCTATTTTGAGTACTGTAGACTTGTTGTATAGTTTGAAGTCAGGTAGCATGATGCCTCCAGCTTTGTTCTTTTTGCTTAGAATTGACTTGGCTATATGGGCTCTGTTTTGGTTCCATATGAAGTTTAAGGTGTTTGTTTCCAGTTCTGTGAAAAGGGTCATATGTAGCTAGATGGGGATAGCGTTGAATCTATAAATTACTTTGGGCAGTATGGCCATTTTCACAATGCTGATTCTTCCTAACCATGAGCATGGGATGTTTTTCCATCTGTTTATGTCCTCTTTTTATTTCCTTGAGCAGTGATTTGTAGTTCTCCTTGAAGAGGTCCTTTACATCCTTTGTTAGTTTTATTCCTAGGTATTTTATTCTCTTTGTAGCAATTGTGAATGGCAGTTTGTTCTTGATTTGGCTCTCTTTAAGTCTGTTATTGGTGTATAGGAATGATTGTGACTTCTGCATATTGATTTTGTATCCTGAGACTTTGCTGAAGTTGTGTATCAGTTTCAGGAGATTTTGGGCTGAGACGATGGGGTTTGTAAATATACAATCATGTCATCTGCAAATAGAGACAATTTGACTTCCTCCTTTCCTAATTGAATACCCTTTATTTCTTTTTCTTGCCTGATTGCTCTGGCTACAACTTCCAGTACTGTATTGAATAGGAGTGGTGAGAGGGGGGCATCCTTGTCTAGTGCCAGATTTCAAAGGGAATGCTTCCAGTTTTTGCCCATTCAGTATGATACTGGCTTTGGGTTTGTCATAAATAGCTTTTATTATTTTGAGATATATTCCATCGATACCTAGTTTATTGAGAGTTTTTAGCATAAAGGGCTGCTGAATTTTGTCAAAGGCCTTCTCTGCATGTATTGAGATAATCATGTGGTTTTTGTCTTTAGTTTTGTTTGTGTGGTGAATTACATTTATAGACTTGTATATGTTGAACCAGCCTTGCATCCCCGGGATGAAGCCTACTTGATCGTGATTGATAAGCTTTTTGATGTGCTGTTGCAATCGGTTTGCCAGTATTTTACTGAAAATTTTTGCATCTATGTTCATCATGGATATTGGCCTGAAGTTTTCTTTTCTTGTTGCGTCTCTGCCAGATTTTGGTATCAGGATGATGTTGGTCTCATAAAATGATTTGGGAAGGATTCCCTCTTTTGGATTGTTTGGAATAGTTACAGAAGGAGTGGTACCAGCTCCTTTTTGTACGTCTGGTAGAATTCGGCTGTGAACCCATCTGGACCTGGGCTTTTTTTGGGTGGCAGGCTATTAATTGCTGCCTTGACTTGTTACGGGTCTATTCAGGGTTTTGTCTTCTTCCTGGTTGAGGCAAATGTCCAGGAATTTATCCATTTCTTCCAGATTTACTGGTTTATATGCATAGAGTTGTTCGTAGAAATCTCTGATGGTAGTTTGTATTTCTGTGGAATCAGTGGTGATATCCCCTTTATCATTTTTTATTGCATCTATTTGATTATTCTTTCTTTTCTTTTTTTATTAATCTGGCTAGTGGTCTATTTTGTTGATCTTTTCAAAAAGTCAGCTCCTGGATTTATTAATTTTTTACAGGGTTTTTTGTGTCTCTATCTCTTTCACTTCTGCTCTGATCTTAGTTATTTCTTGTCTTCTGCTAGCTTTTGAGTTTTTTTGATCTTGCTCCTCTAGCTCTTTCAATTTTGATGTTAGGATGTCAATTTTAGATCTTTTGTTGCTTCTCAGGTGGGCAGTTATTGCTATAAATTTTCCTCTAGACACTGGTTTAAATGTGTCCCAGAGATTCTGGTATATTGTGTCTTCGTTTTCATTGGTTTCAAAGAACATCTTTATTTCTGCCTTCATTTCATTGTTTATCCAGTCAACATTCAAGAGACAGTTGTTTGGTTTCCATGACGCTGTGCGGTTTTGAGTTAATTTCTCAATTATGAGTTCTAACTTGATTGCACTGTGATCTGAGAGACTGTTTGTTATGATTTCCGTTCTTTTGCATTTGCTGAGGAGTGATTTACTGCCAATTATGTGGTCAGTTTTAGAGTAGGTGCGATGTGGTGCTGAGAAGAATGTATATTCTGTGGATTTGGGGTGGAGAGTTCTGTAAATGTCTATTAGGTTTGCTTGGTCCAGGTCTGAGTTCAAGTCCTGGATATCCTTGTTAATTTTCTGTCTCGTTGATCTGTCTAATATTGACAATGGGGTGTTAAAGTTCTCCCACTATTATTGTGTGGGAGTCTGTCTCTTTGTAGGTGATTAAAACTTGCTTTATGTATCTGGGTGCTCCTGTATTGGGTGCCTATATATTTAGGATCGTTAGCTCTTCTTTTTGCATTGATCCTTTTACCATTATGTAATGTCCTTCTTTGTCTCTTTTGATCTTTGTTGATTTAAAGTCTATTTTATCAGAGACTAGGATTGCAACTTCTGCTTTTTTTTGTTCTCCATTTGCTTGGTAAATCTTCCTCCATCCCTTTATTTTGAGCCTATGTGTATCCTTGCATGTGAGATGGGTTTCCTGGATACAGCACACTGATGAGTTTTGACTTTTTATCCAATTTGCCAGTCTGTGTCTTTTGATTGGGGCATTTAGCCCATTTACATTTATGGTTAATATTGTTATGTGTGAATTTGATCCTGCCATTTTGATGCTAGCTGGCTGTTTTGCCCATTAGTTGATGCAGTTTCTTCATTGTGTTGATGCTCTTTACCATTTGGTATGTTTTTGGAGTGGCTGGTACTGGTTGTTGCTTCCTATGTTTAGTGCTTCTTTCAGGAGCTCTTGTAAAGCAGGCCTGGTGGTGATGAAATCTCTGTGCAATGGCTTGTTCGTAAAGGATTTTATTTCTCCTTTGCTTATGAAGGTTAGTTTGGCTGGATATGAAATTCTAGGTTGAAAGTTCTTTTCTTTAAGGATGTTGAATATTGGCCCCCACTCTCTTCTGGCTTATAGGGTTTCTGCTGAGAGATCTGCTGTGAGTCTGATGGGCTTCCCTTTGTGGGTAACCCGACCTTTCTCTCTGGCTGCCCTTAGCATTTTCTCCTTCATTTCAACCCTGGTGAATCTGATGATTATGTGCCTTGGGGGTTGCTCTTCTTGAGGAATATCTTTGTGGTGTTCTCTGTATTTCCTGGACTTGAATATTGGCCTGCCTTGCTAGATTGGGGAAGTTTTCCTGGATAATATCCTGAAGAGTGTTTTCCAGCTTGGATTCATTCTCACCATTATATTCAGGTACACCTATCAAAATTAGATTAGGTCTTTACACATAATCCCATATTTCTTGGAGGCTTTGTTCATTTCTTTTTACTCTTTTTTCTCTAATCTTGCCTTCTCATTTTATTTCATTGAGTTGATCTTCCATCTCTGATATCCTTTCTTCTGCTTGGTTGATTCGGCTGTTGAAACTTGTGTATGCTTTGTGAAGTTCTCGTGTTGTGTTTTGCAGCTCCATCAATTCATTTATATCCTTCTCTAAGCTGTTTATTCTCATTAGCATTTCGTCAAACCTTTTTACAAGGTTCTTAGTTTCTTTGCATTGGGTTAGAACATGTTGTTTTAGCTCAGAGAAGTTTCGTTATTACCCACTTTCTGAAGCCTGTTTCTGTCAATTCATCAGACTCATTTTCCATCCAGCCTTGTTCCCTTGCTGGTGAGGAGTTGTGATCCCTTGGAGGAGGAGAGGCATTCTGGATTTGGGTGTTTTCATCCTTTTTGTGCTGGTTTCTTCCCATCTTTGTGGATTTATCTACCTGCGGTCTTTGTAGTTTGTGACTTTCAGATGGGTTCCTGAGTGGATGTCCTTTTTGTGGATGATGAAGTTATTTCTTTCTGTTTTTTAGTTTTCCTTCTAAGAGTCAGGCCCCTCTGCTGTAGGAGTGTTGGAGGTCCACTCCAGACCATGCTTGCTTGGGGATCACCTGCAGCAGCTGAGTAAGGGTTGCTGCCAGTTTCTTCTTCTGCTATCTTTGTCCCAGAAGGATACCCACCAGATGTCAGCCTGAGCTCTCCTTTGTGAGGTGCCTCTTTGGATATAGGGGGGTCAGGGAGCTGCTTGAGGAGACAGTCTGTACCTTATAGGAGCTCAAGTGCTGAGCTGTGATCTCCGTTGTTCTGTTCAGAGCTGTTGGGTAGGCACGTTTAAGTCTGTTGCAGGGGAGCTCATAACCACCTTTTTCCCCCAGGTGCTCTGCCCTGGAAAGGTGGGGCTTTATTTATAAGTCCCTGATGTGCTGCTGCATGTTTTCAGAGATGCCCTGCCCAACAAGGAGGTAGTCTAGTCACAATCTGCCAGCAGAGGCTTTGCTGAGCTGCTGTGGGCTCTCCCCAGCTGCTGTGTGAACTTCCTTGCAGTTTTGTTTATAGAGGTATAGTTAGAACTGCCTCAGTAGTGGTGGTCTGCCTCTGTAATGGAGACTGTCTCTGTAATGGTAGACAGCCTCAGTAGTGGTGGACTGCCTCAGTAATGGCGGATGCCCTTCCGTCCACAGAGCCAGACCATCCCAGGTCCAGCTGTGCTTGCTGTGAAACTCTCAATCCAGAAGCGTTTCAGATTGCTGGTCATTGTGGGGTTGGGACGGGCTGAGCCAGATCACCTGGCTCCCTGTTTAGTCGATCACCTGGCTCCCTGTTTCAGCCCCCTTTTTTTCAGTTGAATGGGTGACTCTGTCTCCCAGGCATTCCAGGCACAAGTTGAAATGGCCACCCAGATTTGTGTGAGTTTTTGTGCGGAGACCCACTGCACCAGCTGAAACAGCTGTGCTGGAGACTTGTGGCACTTTCCACCCAGGAATCTCCTGGTCTGTGGGCAGTAAAAATTCATTTGAAAATGCAGTGATCATTCACCCTCTGCATTCTTGCTCAGAACTGCACTCCAGAGCTGTTCCTATTCGGCCATCTTGGATTGTCCTCAATTTTTTTTTTTTTTTTGAAACAGGGTGTAACTTTATCACCCAGTCTGGAATGCAGTAACATCATCATAGTTCATTGCAACCTTGAATTTCTGGGCTCATGTGATCCTCCCACCTCAGCCTCCTGAGTAGATTGGACTACAAGCACATGCCACTGCACTGGATTTTTTTTTTTTTTTTAGAGACAGGGTCTGGCTATGTTTTCCAGGCTGGTCTCAAATTTCCAGCTTCAAGAGATCCTCTTGCCTTGGGCTCCCAATGTGTGAAGATTACAGGCATTAGCCACCATACCCTACCTAAAAGTTATTCATCAGGCTAATATACTATTAAATAAATATATTTGTCCTTGACAAATATACTTGCATAAAGGATAGGAAAGTGAGTTTTGAATTTACAATTGAAATTCTTGGAGTTCCATACCCAAGTGTGGCAGCATGGAGAGAGTGACCTTTCTTGCCATCTTTAGCTCTGGAAGAATCTTATAGACATTTTTGGAGACATCCTAGCCTCAGCAGCCAAACTCCATCTATAGATCACACAACAGTCTCTGAAAATGGACTTGACAATTCTTGAGCAGATAATCCCTGGGTCTGGGGTCTCCAGAGGGCAAATTGGAAGGGGGGGGGACTTTTCTGTGGGCTCATACCTCTGGTTCTTTGAGAAAGGGACATGGGTGAGCCCTCTAAAACATAGGGCCCAAAGGAGGGGCCTCTCTTGTCCAAGCAGTACTGCAGGGCAAACTGAGTCGCTCCTACCCTGTTGTATTTCCATCTGCAGGCCACTTTCATAATGATTTACCATTGCTGTTTCTTTCCTTGGGGTTATTGACCTTCATAAGATTTCTCTACTAGCCACAAGCTGATTCTCCTCTTGGACTCTTTACTGAGTCTTCCAGATATGCCCAGGCATGGCTTAATTTTCAAAGTAAAAACTGTTTAGGCTCTGAATTGGAACACTCACCACATTAAAGTAGATAATAATTAGATCGGGTGTGGTAGCTCATACCTGTAATCCCAGCACTTTGGGAGAGCGAGGTAGGCAGATCACAAGGTCAGGAGTTCGAGACCAGCCTGGCCAACATGGGGAAACTCTATCTCTACTAAAAATATAAAAATTAGCTGGGCACGATGGTGAGCACCTGTAATCCCAGCTACTCGGGAGCTTGAGGCAGGAGAATTGCTTGAACCTGGGAGGTGGAGGTTACAATGAGCCAAGATCACACCACTACACTCTAGCCTGGGTAACAGAGCAAGACTCCATCTCAAAAAAACAAAAAACAAACAAACAAAAAAAGATATTAATTAATACCAACAATTACAAGCCACACCATTCCACTATTTGAGGTTATGCTTTGCAGTTTATTCCAAGTAGAAAGGTTTCAGGTATAACTCTATAAGATAGTCTTGGCTGGACCCAGTGGCTCACGCCTGTAATGCCAGCACTTTGGTAGGCCGAAGCAGGTGGATCGCCTGAGGTTAGGAGTTTGAGATCAGCCTGGCCAACATGGTGAAACCCTGTCTCTACTAAAATACAAAAATTACAGGTGGTGCACACCTGTAATCCCAGCTACTCGGCTGAAGCAGGAGAATTGCTTTAACCTGGGAGGTGGAGATTACAGTGAGCTGAGGAGCTGAGTATGTGCCACTGAGCTTCAGCCTAGGTGAAAGAGTGAGACTCTGTCTCAAAAACAGAAAATTAAAAAGATGATTTGCATGAGACTATACAAATATTCTTTGTGGTCAGAATGGAAAAACATTTTTCATGTGAAAATGTCTTACATTCTTTCTGTTTCCATGATTTTATTTTATTTAAAATTTTTATTATGAAATGTTTCAGATACATACAAGAGTAGAAAGACTTGCATAACGAACATCCATGTACTCATTATAAAAAATCATTAGTTCGGGGTCAATCTTGTTTCATCTGTATTCTCACTGATTCCTGTACCTCCTACAATATTACTTTTAATCCAATCCCAGAAATAATTTTACTTCATCTATAAGTATTTCTGTATAAAGTCTCTGAAATATGAAGACTCCCTTTTTAATATACACAAAATATCATTATTATATCTTTACAAATTAACAATCTTTTAATCTCAACTTTGCCCTCTTCCACCACTGCAATTTATTTGTGCAAGAAAGTGAACCATTTGTCTTGGTTTTCCACAGTCTAGATTTTACTTATTGCATCTCCAGTGTGTTTGACCCTGTTTTTGTGACTTTAATATTTCCTGAAATTTGTTGTTGAACCTAGGCCTTGGGTCCTAGGGCTTTGATGAGAATCATGTCCACTGATTTGGGGATGACTACCTCATGGTTGGTGGTGTGTTCTTTCATCAGGAGGCATGCAATAATCTGGTTATCTCTCTTTTAATGATATTAGTGAATATTAATAGTTATGTAGGCTAGGTGCAGTGGCTCATGCTAATAATCCCAGCACTTTGGGAGGCTCAGGTGGGAGGACTGCTTGAGTCCAGGATTTCTAGACCAGCCTGGGCAACATGGTGAAACCCTGTCTCTACCAAAAATACAAAAATTAGCTGGGCATGGTAGTGTGTGTCTGTGGTTCTAGCTGTTAGGCTGAGGTGGAATGACTGCTTGAGCCCAGGAGGCAGAGGTTGCAGTGAGGTGAGATGGAGCCATTGCACTCTAGCTTGAGCAATAGAGCCAGACCCTGTCTCAAAAACAAAATTAAAAAAGATTTGATACCTGAATCCAAATTCATTAGGAGTTACAAAATGGTGATGTTATAATGACATCAGGCTTTTGTATACATTAGCTGGAATATTTCTATAAATACAAAGTTCTCTTGTTACAATTTGGTTGCCCAGTGGTATTTTAGTTCTTTACATATTTCAGTTCAGTATAAGAACTGGTATCTTGAGGAGGGATCCAAGATGGCTGATTAGGAGCAGCTCAGGATTGCAGCTCCCAGCGAAAGCGCAGAGGGTGAGTGGAGGCCGCATTTCCAGATGGATTTTTATTGCCCACAGACCAGGAGACTCCCAGGTGGAGGAGCCCCACGGGTCGCCAGCATGGCTGTTTGGACCAGGGGCTTTTGACCGCGCGGCTGTTTGGCCCGAGCAGCTATTTCCGCCGATGTGGCTGTTTTGCTGGTGCCCTGGCGCAGCGGTTCTCCATACAAAATACACGGTCCGGGCGCCATTTTGGCTGGCGATTGGAGCTCCTGGGAGACAGAGTCGCCCATTCATCTGATTAAAAAGGGGACTGAAACAGGGAGCGAGGTCAGGAGATTCCTGGGCAAAAAAGCACCATGAATCTCAGTGCCGCTGTTACAGCCACCGCAGTGGGTCGTCACACGGGAAATCACACAGATCCTGGTACCTTTTCAACAGGTGACTGGAACACCTGGGAGAGAGTCGACTGTTCAACTGAAAAAAAAAAAAAAAGGGCTCTGAGGCAGGGAGCCAGGTGATCAGGCTCGGCTCGGCCCACCCCCCACAAAAAAACAGCAGTTGGAAACGCTCTGAATTGAGAGTTTCACAGCAAGCACAGCTGAACCTGGGACGGTCCAGCTCTGTGGGGGAGGCATGTCCACAATTACCAAGGCAGTCCACCACTACGGAGGTAGTTTGCCATTGCTGAGGCAGCCCGCCATTACAGAGAGAGTCCATGATTATAGAGGTGGGCCGCCATTGCTGAGGCAGTTCTAACTACACCTGTATAAACAGGACTGCAGGAAAGTTCACACGGCAGCTGGGCAGAGCCCACAGCAGCTCAGCAAAGCCTCTGCAGGCAGACAGTGACTAGGCTGCCTCCTTGCTGGGCAGGGCAGCCCTAAAAAAGGCAGCAGCACAACAGAAACTCATAAATAAAGCCCTAACTCCCCAGGACAGAGCACCTGGGAAAAAAAAAGGGGGAGGTTTATGAGTTCTGCTGCAGCAGACTTAAACGTATCTGCCCAGTAGCTCTGAATGAACAACGGAGCTCACAGCTCAGCCCTTGAGCTCCTATAAAGGACAGACTGTCTCCTCAAGCAGCTCCCTGACCCCCATATAACCAAAGAGTCACCTCATAAAGGAGAGCTCAGACTGACATCTGGTGGATATCCTTCTGGGACAAAGATAGCAGAAGAAGAAACTGGCAGCAACCCTTACTGTTCCGCAGCTGCTGCAGGTGATCCCCAGGCAAGCAGAGCCTGGAGTGGACCTCAGCAGTCCTACAGCAGAGGGGCCAGACTGTTAGAAGGAAAACTAAGAAACAGAAATAACTTCATCATCAACAAACTGGATGTCCACTCAGAGACCCAATCTGAAAGTCAACAACTACAAAGACCGCAGGTGGATAAATCCACAAAGATGGGAAGAAACCAGCACAAAAAGGCTGACAACATCCAAAACCAGAACACCTCTCCTCCTACAAGGGATCACATCTCCTCACCAGCAAGGGAACCAGGATGGATGGAAAATGAGTCTGATGAATTGACAGAATCAGGCTTCAGAAGGTGGGTAATAAGAAACTTCTGTGAGCTACAAGAACATGTTCTAACCCAATGCAAAGAAACTAGAACCTTGAAAAAAGATTTGACGAAATGCTAATAAGAATAAATAACTTAGAGAGGAACATAAGTGAACTGATGGAGCTGAAAAACACAACACAAGAACTTCACAAAGCATACACAAGTTTCCACAGCTGAATCAACCAAGCAGAATAAAGGATATCAGAGGTCGAAGATCAACTCAATGAAATAAAACAAGAAGGCAAGATTACAGAAAAAAGCATAGAAAGGAATGAACAAAGTCTCCAAGAAATATGGGACTATGTAAAAAGACCTAATCTACATTTGATAGGTGTACCTGAATGTGATGGAGAGAATGAATCCAAGCTGGAAAACACTTTTCAGGATATTATCCAGGAAAACTTCCCCCAATCTAGCAAGGCAGGCCAATATTCAAGTCCAGGAAATACAGAGAACACCACAAAGATATTCCTCAGGAGAGCAACCCCAAGGCACATAATCATCAGATTCACCAGGGTTGAAATGAAGGAAAAAATGCTAAGGGCAGCCAGAGAGAAAGGTCGGGTTACCCACAAAGGGAAGCCCATCAGACTCACAGCAGATCTCTCAGCAGAAACCGTACAAGCCAGAAGAGAGTGGGGGCCAATATTCACCATCCTTAAAGAAAAGAACTTTCAACCCAGAATTTCATATCCAGCCAAACTAAGCTTCATAAGTGAAGGAAAAATAAAATCTTTTGTGAACAAGCAATTGCACAGAGATTTCATCACCACCAGGCCTGCTTTACAAGAGCTCCTGAAAGAGGCACTAAACATAGAAAGGAACAACCAGTACCAGCCACTCCAAAAACATACCAAATGGTAAAGAGCATCAACACAATGAAGAAACTACATCAACTAATGGGCAAAACAGCCAGCCAGCATCAAAATGGCAGGATCAAATTCACACATAACAATATTAACCGTAAATGTAAATGGGCTAAATGCCACAATCAAAAGACACAGACTGGCAAATTGGATAAAAAGTCAAAACTCATCAGTGTGCTGTATCCAGGAAACCCATCTCACATGCAAGGATACACAAAGGCTCAAAATAAAGGGATGGAGGAAGATTTACCAAGCAAATGGAGAGCAAAAAAAGGCAGGGGTTGCAATTCTCGTCTCTGATAAAATAGACTTTAAACCAACAAAGATCAAAAGAGACAAAGAAGGACATTACATAATGGTAAAAGGATCAATGCAACAAGAAGAGCTAATGGTCCTAAATATATATGCACCCAATACAAGAGCACCCAGATACATAAGGCAAGTTCTTAATGACTTACAAAGAGACTTAGACTGCCACACAATAATAGTGGGAGACTTTAACACCCCATTGTCAATATTAGACAGATCAACGAGACAGAAAATTAACAAGGATATCCAGGACTTGAACTCAGACCTGGACCAAGCAAACCTACTAGACATTTACAGAACTCTCCACCCCAAATGCACAGAATATACATTCTTCTGAGCACCACATCGCACCTACTCTAAAACTGACCACATAATTGGCAGTAAATCACTCCTCAGCAAATGCAAAAGAATGGAAATCATAACAAACAGTCTCTCAGATCACAGTGCAATCAAGTTAGAACTCATAATTGAGAAATTAACTCAGAACCGCACAGCTTCATGGAAACTGAAGAACTGGCTCTTGAATGTTGACTGGATAAACAATGAAATGAAGGCAGAAATAAAGATGTTCTTCGAAACCAATGAGAACGAAGACACAACATACCTGAATCTCTGGGACACATTTAAACCAGTGTCTAGAGGAAAATATATAGCAATAAATGCCCATATGAGATGCAAGGAAAGATCTAAAATCGACACCCTATCATCAAAATTGAAAGAGCTAGAGGAGCAAGATTAAAATAACTCAAAACCTAGCAGAAGACAAGAAATAACTAAGATCAGAGCAGAACTGAAGGAGATAGAGACACAAAAACCCCTTCGAAAAATCAATAAATCCAGGAGCTGGTTTTTCAAAATGATCAACAGAATAGGCAGACTACTGGCCAGATTAATAAAAAAGAAAAGAGAGAATAATCAAATAGATGCAATAAAAAACGATAAAGGGGATATCACCACAGATTCCACAGAAATTCAAACCATCAGCAGAGATTATTACAAACAACTCTATGCACATAAACTAGTAAAGCTGGAAGAAATGGATAAATTCCTGGACACTTGCATCCTCCCAAGCCTAAACCAGGAAGAAGTCGAAACCCTGAATAGACCAATAACAAGCTCTGAAGTTGAGGCAGCAATTAAGAGCCTACCACCCAAAAAAGCCCAGGTCCAGATGGGTTCACAGCCGAATTCTACCAGACATACAAAGAGGAGCTGGTACCATTCCTTCTGAAACTATTCCAAACAATCCAAAAGAGGGAATCCTTCCCAAATCATTTTATGAGACCAACATCATCCAGATACCAAAACCCGGCAGAGACTCAGCAAGAAAAGAGAACTTCAGGCCAATATCCATGATGAACGTAGATGCAAAAATCTTCAATAAAATACGGGCAAACCGATTACAACAGCACATCAAAAAGCCTATCCACCATGATCAAGTAGGATTCATCCCGGGCATGCAAGACTGGTTCAACATACACAAGTCTATAAACATAATTCACCACATAAACAGAACCAAAGACCAAAACCACATGATTATCTCAATAGATGCAAAGAAGGCCTTTGACAAAATTCAGCAGGACTTTATGCTAAAAACCCTCAATAAACTATGTATTGATGGAACGTATCTCAAAATAATAAAAGCAATTTATGACAAACCAACAGCCAATATCATACTGAATGGGCAAAAACTGGAAGCAGTCTCTCTGAAATCTGGCACTAGACAAGGACACCCTCTCTCACCACTCCTATTCAATACAGTACTGGAAGTTGTAGCCAGAGCAATCAGGGCAAGAAAAAGAAATAAAGGGTATTCAATTAGGAAAGGAGGAAGTCAAATTGTCTCTATTTGCAGACGACATGATTGTATGTCTAGAAGACCCCATCGTCTCAGCCCAAAATCTCCTGAAACTGATAAGCAACTTCAGCAAAGTCTCAAGAAAGGAAATCAATGTACAAAAATCACAAGCATTCCTATACACCAATAACAGACTTAAAGAGAGCCAAATCAAGAATGAAATGCCATTCACAATTGCTACAAAGAGAATAAAATACCTAGGAATACAACTAACAAGGAACATAAAGGACCTCTTCAAGGAGAACTACAAACCACTGCTCAACAAAATAAGAGAGGACACAAACAGATGAAGAAACATTCCATGTTCATGGTTAGGAAGAATCAATATCGTGAAAATGGCCATACTGCCCAAAGTCATTTACAGATTCAATGCTAACCCCATCAAGCTAGAAATGACCTTCTTCACAGAACTGGAAAAAACTCCCTTAAACTTCATATGAAACCAAAAGAGAGCCCACATAGCCAAGTCAATTCTAAGCAACAAGAAGAAAGCAGGAGGCATCACACTACCAGACTTCAAACTATACTACAAGGCTACAGTAATCTAAACAGCATGGTACTGGTACCAAAACAGAGATATAGACCAATGGAACAGAACAGAGGCCTCAAAGGCAATGCCACACATCTGCAACCATCCAATCTTTGACAAACCTGACAAAAACAAGCAATGGGGGAAAGGATTCCCTATTTAATATATGGTGTTGGGAAAACTGGCTAGCCATGTGCAGAAAGCAGAAACTGGACCCCTTCCTGACACCTTACACTAAAATTAACTCCACATGGATTAAAGACTTAAACATAAGACCTAACACCATAAAAACCCTTGAAGAAAATCTAGGCAAAACCATTCAGGACACAGGCATAGGCAAGGACTTCATGACCAGAACACCAAAAGCATTGGCAACAAAAGCCAAAATAGACAAAGGGAACCTAAACAAACTCCACAGCTTCTGCACGGCAAAAGAAACAATCATTTGAGTGAATCGGCAACCAACAGAATGGGAAAAATTTTTGCAGTGTACCCATCTGACAAAGGACTGATATCCAGAATCTACAAAGAACTAAAACAGATATACAAGAAAAAACAAACAAGCCCATTCAAAAGTAGGTGAAGGATATGAACAGACACTTTACAAATGAACACATATGTGAGGCCAACAAACATATGAAAAAATGCTCATCATCACTGGTCATTAGAGAAATGCAAATCAAAACTACATTGAGATACCATCTCACGCCAGTTAGAATGGCGATCATTAAAAAATCTGGAAACAACAGATGCTGGAGAGGATGTGGAGAAATAGGAACACTTTTACACTGTTGGTAGGAGTGTAAATTTGTTCAACCATTGTGGAAGACAGTGTGGTGATTCCTCAAGGACCTAGAAATAGAAATTCCATTTGACCCAGCAATCCCATTACTGGGTATATATCCAAAGGATTATAAATCGTTCTATTATAAGGACACATGCACATGAATGTTCATTGCAGCACAGTTTACAATAGCAAAGACCTGGAACCAATCCAAATGCCCATCGATGATAGACTGGACAGGGAAAATGTGGCACATATACACCATGGAATATTATGCAGCCATCAAAAATGATGAGTTCGTGTCCTTTGTAGGGACATGGATGAACCTGGAAACCATCATTCTCAGCAAACTGACACAAGAACAGAAAATCAAACACCGCGTGTTCTCAGTCATAGGCAGGTGTTGAACAATGAGAACACGTGGACACAGGGAGGGGAGCATCACACAGTGGGGTCTGTCGGGGGGAAATAGGGGGAGGGACAATGGGGAGTGGGGAGTTGGGGGAGAGATAGCATGGGGAGAAATGCCAGATATAGGTGATGGGGGAGGAAGGCAGCAAATCACACTGCCATGTGTGTACCTATGCAACAATCTTGCATGTTCTTCACATGTACCCCAAAACCTAAAATGCAATAAATAAAAAAGGCTTCATTACAAAAAAAAAAAAAGAGCTGGTATCTTAACTAAATACTTAAAATAGCACATTGGAGCTTCAAAGGATTTTCAGTTAAATCTAATTCATCACTGTGTTTTGTGGATGAAGAAGCAGGACCAGAAAGGTTAAATTGGTTTCCTAATTTCTAAAAGCTCATTAGTAGTTATCAGAGTCCCAACGGGAAACAGGTAGAATAATTTGAAGTGGGTTTATTTACAAAAAGACTAATTATGAAGGTGTGGTAGAGTATAAGGAGGCTTCGAGGAATTGTGCAGGAACTTGGGGCTAACAGCTTTGTCATTTCTAGGTGCCAATAAACAACAAAGCAAGGGACAGTTATGAGACCCTTTAAGAAAGTAAGTCCCACAGGAGCTGCCACCTTGGGAAGAGCAATGACCTCCTGTTGAAGAACATAGCCAGCCTGTAGTGACTCATACAGAGTGAATCCAGGAGATAAATACCCAATTCCCAGTCTCCTTCCTCCTGCAGATCCCTGCCTGGACTCCCCCACTGACCAAATCTAACTGATAAACAGAAAGGAAGGGAGCCCATAGACTTAATGGCCTCCCAAGACAGAGACTCTGGAGGGTATAAATGGAGAGTGGATCTAGAGGGGAAAACTCAGAAACAGATGGAAAAAATTTCAATTCAAATACTTGGAATTTCAATTCCACCATTCTATCATGCATTAAAATTTGCTTACATTTACAGATCTTATATTTGTAGAAATGATTCATGGCCCAAGATGATGTCATCTTCCTCTGGAGTGAAATTTGTTTCTCAAATGCAAGGAATTACCTTAACACAATTTTAGGGTTTGAGACTTCTTTCTGGGTTACTCGCATACCTAGAAGCAGTATTGCTGTCCATGTATGGGCCATTTAACCTGTAGTTCACTCTTACTTGTAGGTTATATCATCTTTAATTTTGTCATTTTAATTTTATCAAGAATTCAGTCCAGATAAACACAGGCACAAAAATCCTCAACAAAATACCAGCAAACTGAATATAGCAGCACATCAAAAAGATAATTCACTGTGATCAAATAGGCTTGATTCCTGGGATCCAAGGTTGGTTCAACATATGCAAATCAATAAATGTGACTCACCACATAAATAGAATTAAAAGCAAAAACCAGATGATTATCTCAATAGGTATGTGAAAAGCTTTTGATAAAATCCAACATCTTTCATAATAATATTCCTCAACAAACTTGGCATCAAAGGAACATACTCCAAAATAATAAGAGCCATTTATGACAAACCCACAGCCAACACCATACTGAACAGGCAAAAGCTGAAGACATTCCCCTTAAGAACAGGAAGAAGACAAGGATGCCCACTCTCAATATTCCTAGTCCACATAGTACTGGAGGTCCTAGCCATAGCGATCAGGCAAGAGAAAAGAATAAAAAGCATTCAAATAAGAAAAGGAGTCAGATTATCTCTTCCCTAAAGAGTCCTTTTTTCTTTTCTTTTTTTTTGAGACAGAATCTCACTCTGTCATCCAGGCTGCAGTGCAGTGACACGATCTTGGCTCTCTGCAGTCTCCGTCTTGAGTAGCTGGGGCTACAGACTACATGCTCAGCTAATTGCTTTTGCATTTTTAGTAGAGATGGGATTTCACTGTGTTGGCCAGGCTGGTCTCGAACTCCTGGCCTCAAGTGATCTGCCCGCCTCAGCCTTCCAAAGTCCTGGGATTACAGGCATGAGCCACTGTGCCTCATCCCCTGAAGATAAGATTCTATACCTAGAAAATGCTAAAGACTGCACCAAATGGCTCCTAGAATTGATAAACAATGTCAGTATAGTTTCAGGATACAAAATCAATTTACAAAAATCAGTAGCATTTCTATCTATCAATAACATTTAAGCTGAGAGCCAAGTCAAGAACACAGTTCCATTTATAATAGTCACACACACACACACACACACACACACACAATCTAGGAATACATCTAATCAAGGAAGTGAAAGATCTCCACAAGGAGAATTATAAAACACTGTTGAAAGAAATCATAGATGACACAAATGGAAAAACATTCCATGCTGATGGATTGGAAGAATCAATATTGTTAAAATGGCCATATTGCCCAAAGCAATCTAAAGATTCAATGGTATTCCTAGAAAACTACCAACGTCATTTCCCACAGATTTAGAAAAACTATTCTAAAATTCCTATGGAATTTAAAAGGAGCCTGTAAGAACAGCAGGAACAAATTAAATCAAACAAACCCCCAAAAGAACCTGAACAGCAAAAGCCAAGGTCAGAGGCATCATATTACCCAAATTCAAACTATACCTATAAGGCAACAGTAACCCAAACAGCATGGTACTGGTACAAAAACAGACACTCAGACCAATGGAACAGAATAGAGAACCCAGAAATAAGCCACACACCTATAGCCATCTGATCTTCAACGAGGTCAACAAAAATAAGCAATGGTAAGGGACTCCCTATTTAATAAATGGTGCTGGCTAGCCATATGCAGAATAAAATTAGACCCCTACTCATCACCATGTACAAAAATTCACTCAAGATGGATTAAAGGTTTAAATGTAAGGCCTTAAACCCTAAGAATCCTAGAAGGAAACCTAGGAAATACCATTCTAGATATCAGCCTTGGGAAAGAATTTATGACTAAATCCTCAAAAGCCATTTGCAGCAAAACCAAAAACTGACAAGTGGGATCTAATCTAAACAGCTTCTGCATAACAAAAGACACCATAAACAGAGTGTGGTGTTATGATATATATTGGTTTTGATCTGTGGTTTCTGGCTTGTAAATCCCATAACCCTTGTTATAGTCTTTTGTTATAGTGAGTGTGTTAGGCCTCAGAGGCAGGCCTCTGACCTTTTCCTGCTCTCCCTTTACTTGCTAACAGCCCCTCACCTTTCTTTTTCTATTTTTTTAAATCTTTTTAAAAAAATTGTTTATTTATTTTTTGGAGACGAAGTCTTGCTCTCTTGCCCGGGCTGGAGAGCAGTGGTGCGGTCTCAGCTCACTGCAACCTCTGCCTCCGTTTTGTTTTGTTTTTTTTTGAGGTGGAGTTTCACTCTTGTTGCCCATGCTGGGGTGCAATTTTGCGTTCTCGGCTCACTGCAACCTCTGCCTCCTGGGTTCAAGTGATTCTCCTGCCTCAGCCTCCCGAGTAGTTGGGATTACAGGTGCCTACCACCATGCCTGGCTAATTTTCTATTTTTAGTAGAGATGGGGTTTCACCATGTTGTCCAGGCTGGACTTGAACTCCTGACCTCAGGTGATCCGCCTCCCAAAGTGCTGGGATTACAGGTGTGAGCCACCGAGCCCAGCTAATAGCCCCCCTACCTTTCTGATTGTGGGTTTTAAGATGTTCCCAGGACAGGGTCCTGTTGGATACACATGGACATAAAGACGGGCACAGCAGACACTGTGAATGGGAGGGCAGGAGGGAGCAAGGGTTGAAAAACTAACTGTTGAGGGTACTTTCTTTACTACCTGGGTGGCAAGATAAATAGTACCCCAAACTTGAGCATCATACAATATACCCACATAACAAACCTGAACATGTACCCCAGAATCTAAAATAAAAACTTGAAATTAGTTAACAAAACACTATTTTGCATAGTTCAGTGATTTTTAGGAATTCATGTGTGCCTTCATAGTAGAAATGACTGTACTCCTCCCAGTGTGTTTTCTTCATATACTTCTTCAAATACCTCCTACACTTCAGAAACTTCTCCAGATTTTCTTCATATCCTTCAACCAAAACAATATGCTGCAACAGCATGAATGTAGAAGCAGAAAATGAGAATCCACTGTCATCAAGTAAGCCAGACCTTAAAAAGATTTGTGAAAATGCACAATGGTGTCACCATTCTAAGATTTTTTTGTTTGTTTTGCAAAATACCGTTATTTTTCATTAAAAAAAATTCACGGCCAGGTGCGGTGGCTTACAGATGTAATCCCAGCACTTTAGAAAGCCGAGGCAGGCGTTTCACCTGAGGTCAGGAGTTCCCCATGGTCTTTTACATAGTTGTAGCATGTTCTACTGACCAACATGGAGAAACCCCATCTCTACTAATAATACAAAAATTAGCCGGGTGTGGTGGCATATGACTGTAGTCCCAGCTACTTGGGAGGCTGAGGCAGGAGAATCTCTTGAACCCGGGAGGTGGAGGTTGCAGTGAGCTGAGATCACGTAATTGCACTCCAGCCTGGGCAACAAGAGTGAAACTCCATCTCAAAAAAAAAAAAAAAAAAAGAAAAGAAAAACACTTCAGCCTTTCAGCTGCCTAATTCAGATGCAAAAATCCTACAGGTTTACTACCCTCTGGATTCCTGTCCTTTCTCCCAGAATCGTGCCAGCTAATTCCTCATTATCTCGTAACCCTATGCTATGGAACATAAATTAGCTAAACTGTGACTTTTAGGTAGAGGGCGAGTCTCAGGACCAGCTAGAAGCAGCATTTCAGCATTGTATTGGGGTTTGGGTGCCTAACATCGGAAACATATTTAAAGTTAATATATTTAAAAAAGCCAGCAAAGTCAGTGGCTCATGCCTGTAATCCCAGCACTTTGGGAGGCCAACGTGGGTGGACCACAAGGTTAGGAGTTTGACAGCCTGGCCAACATGATGAAACCCCACTTCTACTAAAGATACAAAAAATTAGCTAGGCGTGGTGGTGGACGCCTGAAATCCCAGCTACTCGGGAGGCTGAGGCAGGAGAATCGCTTGAACCCGGGAGGCAGAGGTTGTAGTGAGCCGAGATCATGCCATTACACTCCAGCCTGGGTGACAGAGGGAGACTTCCTCTCAAAAAAAAAAAAAAAAAAAGAAAGCCAGCAAAGTAAAACAAAAAAATAAAAATTGTGCAGGAAAATGTCCCTGAAAGGAAGGAAGGCACAAGATGACAGGGTATAAAAAGTTACAGTTTTTTAGAAAATAGCTTTGTATATAATCTCAGATTTTGTATCTCTATAGGAAAATGCCACTTGAGCATTTAGCCATTTTAGTTTTCCTCACATGACTTTCATGGATTTCTAGAGTTTATTGTTCTTGGTTAGGATGGAGTGGAGGATTATCTTACTCCTACAAGGTTTTGGAGGTTTGACAAGTTGTTGAAAATATCAAAAGGCACATAATTATTAGTAGCTCACCAACATTGTTTCAGTATAATTACTGATTCACTAACTACCTATTTACTATTGATATTAATTCCAAAAGCCAATGTGGGTCACAGAGATTCCACTTTACATGAACAGCATAAAGTTTCTTACTAGAAATTTACTTCTATTATTTTACACACCTTTAGAAAAATCTAATGTCACATTGATTTGTTGCGGACATAGTGAGGACACAGTTGTGGAGCTGCTAGGTGTTTTTCCTCATGACTATTTCCTTCCTTCCTTGAATTCTTTTTTTCAAGATGGGTTATCTATGTTGTCCAGGCTGATCTTGAACTCTGGGCTTAAGCGATCCTCCCACCTTGGAGAAAATTAAAGAACTCTTTTTTTTTTTTTGAGTTGGAGTTTTGCTCTGTCACCCAGGCTGGAGTGCCATCTCGGCTCACTGCAACCTCTGCCTCCTGGGTTGAAGCGATTCTCCTGCCTCCGCCTCCTGAGTAGCTCGTGCCTGTAATCCCAGCACTTTGGGAGGCTGATGCGGGCGGATCACCTGAGGTCAGGAGTTGGAGACCAGCCTGACCAACATGGTGAACCCCCATCTCTACTAAAAATACAAAATTAGCTGGGCATGGTGGCATAGCCAGATGTGGGGGTGCATGCCCGTAATACCAGCAACTCGGGAGGCTGAGGCAAGAGAATTGCTTGAACCCGGGAGGCAGAGGTTGCAGTGAGTCGAGATTGAGCCATTGCACTCCAGCCTGGGCAACAAGAGCGAAACTCCAACTCAAAAAAAAAAAAAAAAACAAAAAATAAATACAAATACAAAACAAAAACAAAATCCACAAAAAACGGTAATTCACTTTTTCTTCTGCCTTTTACACAGGACTCATTAGTCTCAGTTCCTGGAGACGGGAAGTACAAAACCCGTTTCTTAATTGTAACTTGCGCTGGCTTTCTTAACAATTACAGCATTCTGGGGTTCTCTGGGAACTTACAAATCTGTTCTTTGCTCCCCCAGATAAGTAGGTACTTTTTGATTGCTCTTAAACAATCTGAGTACTCCCCCTCCTTGCCCAGCTTGGTGCAGTTTAAAAATAGAATAAGTCACGTAATTCCCCTGTTTCATCTTGCTGATAATTTGTGGAGTTGGGTATAGACTCCGTCTTCTATCTTAAGTATCTGGCACTTGTAGGGGAACTAAGATCCTAAATGAGAATGCTAAGCCCTTCAGCAGTTGGCACTAATCAATTAGCCATTACTGATAACGGCAGGAGCCACTGGAAATTTTAAAAAAGGAAAAGTACATGGGACGACCTGATCAATTTAGCCTGCCACTTCTGGAGTGCCACAGTCACTAATGAACAACCCTCCAGTGTAGGCCCTGGCTCTAGGGCGCTATTTGCCACCTCCTGCCTCGAGCAACGTGGGCCTCCCGGAGCCTGTCCTGCCAGCGCCGCGCACGGTCCAGTCCACGAGGCCGCCAAGGGCCGGAGGGGGGCGCCCTCGCCGCGGGGAACACTGGAAATGCCACGGGGGCGGACTCGGAGGACCGAGTATTGGCTGAAGAGACTTTTGCGCCACCCAGTAATCGCTTGCTCTCCAAGTCTTCTTAGGTGGGGGCCGGGTGGGTGAGGACCGGGACGCTACGCCACGCGCGGCACTCAAGAAAAGGGCTGGGGTCCGGGGGCCGCAGCGCGGTCGGTTCCGTCCTGGCTCGAGCTTCCTAGCAGCGCCCTCCCCGGGGGCGGGCCCTGACTCTCGGGGCCGCGACTAGTGGGGTGGCCAGAAGCTGGTGGAGGAGAGGGCGAGCGGCTGCGAGGAGCGACGAGACTGGCGCGGGGACGACGCGGCGGAGGCGATCGGAAGAGAAACGAGGCCGGGCGAGGAGGAGGAAATCCAGCGGATGAAGGGGAGCTGCCGCCGAGGAGGGAGGCGGGTCCCTTCGGCTGCCGCTGCTGCTGTTCCGGGACGCCGCCCGGGGAGCCCGCCTACCCGTAAGGTGCGCGCCAGGTAGCTCCGCACCCAGGGGGCGCCCTTCCTGGCCCCTCCCAGAGCGGCCGGGACGGAAGGAGCTGCGCGGCACTGCGCGGCGGGTGGCGAGGGCGGGCTGCACCCCGAGCGCGGCGCCCTTGAGCTGCACCGCGACGCAGGTTTGCGAGCCGACTTGTCAGCCGGCCAAGAAAGGAAGCTCCGTCCCTTCCCCGCTCACCCGGCTTCTCCACCCCTTATACTCTAAACCCTGCAGCGGGCGAGCGGCGCGGCCACGGAGGCGCCGAGGAGGAGCGAGCCGCCGCCGGGCAGCGGCGTGCCCTCGGGGGAGAGGGCGCCGGAGAGGAGGCGGCGGCGCGGCGGCGAGGGCGCGGCGCGCGATGGCAGCTGCTTAGCCCGGCGAGCGCGGAGCAGCCCCGAGCTGTGGCTGGCCAGGCGGTGCGGCTGGGCAGGGGACGCCGCTGCCGCTGCATCCCGGCCAGGAGAGATGAGCACGGAGGCGGGCGAGGGCATCACTTTCTCCGTGCCACCCTTCGCCCCCTCGGGGTTCTGCACCATCCCCCGAGGGCGGCATCTGCAGGAGGGGAGGAGCGGTGGCGATGGGCGAGGGCGAGGAGCACCAGCTGCCACCGCCGCCGCCGGGCAGCTTCTGGAACGTGGAGAGCGCCGCTGCCCCTGGCATCGGGTGTCCCGCGGCCACCTCCGCGAGCAGTGCCACCCGGTGCCGGGGCAGCTCTGGTAGTGGGGGCAGCCGACGGACCACGGTGGCATATGTGATCAACGAAGCGAGCCAGGGGCAACTGGTGGTTGCCGAGAGCGAGGCCCTGCAGAGCCTGCGGGAGGCGTGCGAGGCGGTGGGCGCCACCCTGGAGACCCTGCATTTTGGGAAACTCGACTTTGGAGAAACCACAGTTCTGGACCGCTTTTACAATGCAGGTGCGTGTGTGACCCCTTTCCCATTCCGCGCGGTCGGGACCCACGTTTAACCTGTCCGTCTCTGGCGCATTTTATTCTTCTGGGCGGGAAGCATTTACTTCTTGCCCCACTTTGGGGGCAGCGAGCGCCGCCGCGTGACTGCTCCTGTCGCTCGCCGCTCCGGGGAGAGCGTGAGTGCTTGTGTAAGAGTCTATGTGTATTTGTGCGACAGACCCATGGATCCACCCACCGCCCAGCGCTGGAGTCCTGGGTCCTTGAGATCGACCTGAAGAACTGTTCTCCAGCAGTGGGAGATGTTTGCCCCAGTCATTCCTTCTCCATTCAGGATCTAGGTTTCGCTTCTGTTAGGTTGGGTCCCTGTTTTCCTTCTGCAGATAACTGTGACCGTTTTAGATGAGGTTCTCTTTTTCTCTGTGTAATTTTGAGAGTACGGGAACGATGACATGACACACAGCCAGCTGCATGCATAGTGTAACTATATTGATTTGCATGCCATGTTGCGATCTTCCCAACTCATCTTACCTTCAATAAGTTTTAGTAGCTTGAATTTCTCATCTCTCACTTACCCGGACTTTCAAGTAATTACAGTGCTTCCAAAGGTAATAACATCACAACTTACACTGAACGTGTGTGGTATCTTTGTGAGGATTTTGGTGAGAGAACCAGGGTCTTTTTTTTAATTTACCGCACATACCATGGTGGGCTAGAAAGTTTATTATTTAACATTGTCTAAAACAACCATATGCTATCCTAATAACAACATTAGTTTGGCCATTAAAGTGATTGCTAGCATAATCCATGAAAGAAATGTATCTTTTCAACCTATCTCAGATTTCAGAAAATGTTAAGGCAGTTCTAGTAACTGAAGCAATTAACTGCCTGTTAGCAAATGTTAAGAATAATACCGTGTTATGGAAATTAACCTTTAGCCCCCTGTATATTCTGTGTTGATAATATATACATTTTTATGTTTACATTTGTGGGTAAAAACCTGGTTCATTGGTTTCAAAACAATACACTTCTTGCATTTGTGATCACATAAAAGGCTTTATTTTCCAATTTTGTTTTCAGTTCTGATTCTCTTCAGCCTCTTCCAAGCACCTGAAGTAGGCTTATGTCAGTCTTGGAATTCAGCCAAAGCTGAATATTTTAAGAACAACAAGAACTTCATGTTAAAGAAGCCAGACTAAATAAACTAGGACTTTCTGGTTCTGGTATTTTAAAATAGTTTTGATCTTCGTAACTGAGCATGGATGTAAATATATTATAGCTTGATTCTTTGGGTAGCTTGTTATAAAAGTTACATCAACATAACTTTTCTAAAAATTATGGCACTCTTATTTTTGGATTATAATTTGGAAGAAGCTTCAAGGAACTAAAAGATATGAGAGGAAAATACCCAACTGAACACTTGAGCCTATTTTTATTGCACTGATTGGGTGTTTTTTTCTAGGGCTCTAGAAAAAAAAATCTTAAACTCTAAGCTAATTTGAAAGAAACTTTCCTAACAAGGCTTACTTTCTGTTACTCTCCAAACATTGCCTCTGGGAAAGGGAGAGAGAATGATTACAAGGGAGCTGACCGTTTGAGTGTGTTTCACTGAATCCTCCAAACAAGCCTGTGAAGGAAGTACTTACCTTCTTAGGTGGGAAAACCCAGAGAGCCCTAACTGGCCCTGGGATTCATAGGGAGTAAGTGGCCAGTGCAGGATTCTACTTCAGGTGGCTGATCCTAAAAGGTCATGCTTGGGCCCAGTACAGTGGCTCATGCCTGTAATCCCAGCACTTTCGGAGGCCAAGGCGAGTGGATCTCCTGAGGTCAGGAGTTCAAGACCAGCCTGGCCAACATGCTGAAACCCCGTCTCTACTTAAAAGACAAAAATTAGCCGGGTGTGGTGGCACATGCCTGTAGTCCCAGCTACTTGGGAGGCTGAGGCAGGAAAATCTCTTGAACCTGGGAAGCAGAGGTTGCAGTGAGCCGAGATTGTACCACTGCACTCCAGACTGGGTAACAGAGTGAGACTCTTGTCAAAAAAAAAAAAAAAAAAAAAAAGATCATGCGTGGTCCTTGCTTCCTCCATTTAGGTGGGCTGAGTTACTCTCAGAATCAAGGAAAGCTTACTATCTTGGAATCAGGTGAGTGAGCTGGCAAAGATCTTACCAGGCATTTAGGTACATATGGAATAGTGGAGAGGGCATGCTCTGGGAAGCCTCTTGTTCCTGGGCCAGCTCTGTCCCTTCCTACTGCTTCTTTCAAACTAGACAGGCCTCAGTTTAACCCTCTGCCCATCTGGGTGGCATGAACTCCAAGGATGAGTGCCTTCTTATTCAGCATGAAAGCATGAAAATGTGACAGAATGAAGGTGGTGCATCAGTTTCATTCAAACTCTTTGTTTTTATCTTATTTTATTTAGGGACAGGGTGTCACTCTGTTGCCCAGTTTAGAGTGTAATGGCATGATCATGGTTCACTGCAGCCTGGAACACCTGGGCTGTAGTGATTCTCCTGCCTCAGCCTCCCAAGTAGCTAGGACCACAGGCATGAGCCACCACACTAGCCTAATTTTATTTTGCTTTATTTTTTTGTAGAGGCGAGGTCTTGCTATGTTGCCCAGACTGGTCTCAAACTTCTGGCCTCAAGCAATCCACCCGCCTTGGCCTCCCAAAGTGGGATTACAGGCATGAGCCCTGCCCCAGCCTCCCTTTGTTTTTCTAAACTAAGGGCTGTAGAGTTTGATGGTAGTAGAACTGATTTTCTTCTGACTTCTAAGACAGCTTGTTCCTCCTCCATCAGGGGTTGACAAACTTCTGTAGAGGTCTAGATACTAAATATTTTAGACTTTGCAATTTTAAAAAAACCTTTTATTTCAGAATGAGAGGGTATTTGTGCAGGTTTCTTACAGAGATATATTGTGTGATGCTGAGGTTTTGGGTATGAATGAATCCTCACCCAGGGGGCAAGCATTGTACCCATAGGTAGTTTTTCAGCCCCCTCTCTTTTCTCCTTCTGGTAGTCTTCCCCGTCTGTCATTCTTAAGTTTACATCTACCTAATGTTTAGCTCCCACTTACAAGTGAGAACATGCAGTGTCTGGTTTTGGTGTCTTTGGTAGAACGATTTATTTTCCTTTGGGTATGTACCTAGTAACGGGATTGCTGGGTCGAATGGTAGTTCAGCTCTTTGGTCTTTGAGAAATCTCCAAATTGCTTTCTATGGTGGCTGGACTAATTTACATTCTCGCCAACAGTGTATAAGTATTCCCTTTTCTCTGCAGCCTCGCCAACATCTGTTATTTTTTGACTTTTTAACAAGAGCCATTCTGACTGGTGTGAGATATTTTCTCATTGTGGTTTTGATTTGCATTTTTCTGATGATTAGTGATGAGCATTTTTTCATGTTTGTTGGCTGCGTGTATGTCTTCTTCTGAGAAGTGTCTGTTTGTGTCTTTTGCCTACTTTTTAATGGGGTTGATCTTTTGCTTGTTCATTTGTAGACCTTTCTTAAATGCATAGTTTGTGAATATTTTCTCCCATCCGGAGGGTTGTCTGTTTACTCTCTTGGTAGTGTCTCTTGTGCAGAAGCTCTTTAGTTTAATTAGGTCCCATTTGTCATTTTTGTTTTCATTGCAATTGCTTTTGAGGACTTAGTAATAAATTCTTTCCCAAGGCCGATGTAGAAAGGTATTTTCCTAGGGTTTCTTCTAGGATTCTTATGGTTTGAGGTCTTACATCTAAACCTTAATCCGTCTTGAGTGAATTTTTGTATATGGTGATAGATAGGGGTCCGATTTTATTCTGCATATGGCTAGCCAGCACTCCTTATTGAATAGGGAGTCCTTTCCCCGTTGCTTATTTTTGTTGACTTTGTCAAAGATCAGATGATATTAGGTGTGCAGCCTTATTTCTTGAGGTCTCTTTCACAGCTTCTCAGCTCTGCCCTTGTTACTCAAGAGCTTCCATAAACAGGACCTAAACAAATGATCGTGACTATGTTCCAACCAAACTTTATTCACGGACACTGAAACTTGAACTTCACATACTTTACAAAGTATTCTTTCTTGTTTTAAAACCATTTTAAAATGTAAAAACCATTCTTAGCTTGCAAGCCATACTCAAAAACAGGTGGCCCGCAGGATTTGGCCCCTGTGCCATGCTGACCTTTGCTCTACACCCATGACCTGTACTTGAAAGTTGATTTTTTATGAGGTTGTGGGAAGAACACTGCCCTGCATATTAGATCTGAGTTTTCATCCCAGTTCTGCTGTGAACCATGTAATTGTGAGAACAGCCCTTCATTGCCTCCAATGGTGTTTCTTTGCCTGTAAAATTGATCTGGGTAGAAGTGAAGGGGGAATTGAACACAGTTTTTAGGATTCCCTTATTTAATCCTGTGAATTTACGAAGGCAAGGCGGCATGGGATGCAGGCACAAAGCATTAGAGTAGCATTTTCAAAGTTTGACTTTGGGTCCTGATTCTTTTGTAACTTGGAGCAATTCATTTAAAGTCTCAGAAAAGAGTGGAGTGTTGGAATAATTGGTATCTGAGATTCCATCTAGCTCTCAAATTCTGTAATTTAAAATGACAACATTATTAAGACAAACGAATCATTTCAGTTTTTAGAGATGAAATGAACTGCTTGTATATATCATATTCCTGCCCCTGAGGAGCTCTGAGTTGGTGGGGAGGGCAGACTCAATGTCTTTGCCTAGCAGTGCCTCTGTGCCAGGATGCCCTGGGCTCTCAGGAAACAGCTTCAAAAATCAGACTGAGGGTGGGATGGGTTCAAGGGTAGCTTCTTATACTTGTGTTTTGTTTGTTTGCTTTTTTCCTTTTTGTGGAAAACGGGGTCTTGCTATATTGCCCAGGCAGGTCTCAATTTCCTGCGGTCAAGCTATCCTCCTGCCTCTGCCTCCCTAAGAGTTGGGATTACAGGCGTGAGCCACCGCACATGGCAAGGGGTAGCATCTTAGAGGATGTGACACCTGAAGTGAAATGGCAGGGTAAACAAGGACAGCCTAATGAAGATCTAGCATTTTACATGGGAAATAATGATGTTTGAATAGCTCTGTCTAATGGAGTGAATAAGAACTTAGTCTCAGCTACTCAGGAGGCTGAGGTTGGAAGATCCCTGGAGCCCGGGAGGTTGAGGCTACGGTGAGTCGCGATCATGCCACTGTAGTCCATCGTGGGTGACAGAATGAGACCCTGTTTCAAAAACAAAAACAAACAAAAAAAACCTTAAAGTTTGGTAACATTTTTAAAAAACTTTCCTGATCTTTATGCACTGGTGCCTTTTTAAAGAAGAGGTTGCAGTTAAAGGTTTTCACTGATTTTTCTCAATCTGATTTCTATTTAACTGTATCTTGATTTCTTCTTTGACTACACTTGTCATTTGCTTTTTCATTTTCTTTCTGAGGTGAAACTAATGCTCTATTAATGCTTTTATGAAAATTCATCTTATTTACATACACAAGAGACTGTCACTCAGAGACAGCAAAGCCAAGCTGACAGTACCTCTTCTTAGCCCTCTGCATTATAGGCAGAAAATTCTGTAAAAGCTAAGAGATGTCAGTACTATCGTGTTGTCCTGTAGAGGTGGACAGATCCCAAATGGGAAGCTCTCCCAAAAAAAAATTTTTTTTGAGACAGAGTGTCACTCTTTTTGTCCAGGCTGGAGTGCAGTGGCTCAGTCTCGGCTCACTGTAGCCTCTGCTTCCCGGGTTCAAGTGATTTTCCTGCCTCAGCCTCCTGAGTAGCTGGGATTACAGTGGTGTGCCACCATGTCCAGCGATATTTTTTTTGTATTATTAGTAGAGATGGGGTTTCACCTTGTTGGCCAGACTGGTCTCGAACTCCTTGACCTCAGGTGATCCACCTGCCTCGGCCTCCCAAAGTGCTGGGATTACAGGCGTGAGCCACTGCACCCAGACCTAAATTTTTTCTTTTTTTAGTGGACATCAATTCTGTTATTCTCTCATTTTGCTTATGAAGACACTGAAACTTGAAGAGGTTATATTCATTCACTCAGGTTAAATATTTGAAAGTTCTTGCCTGGAGCACACTTTTCTTAGAAACAGTATTGTACATGGTGGTCAGATTCTGGGACTAGCCTATAAGAAGCCTGGTTAACACAGTGTATGGAACCATTCACCATTTTAAACGTTTGGAAAAATTCTGTTTCTGAAACCTAAAACCGGGACTTTTCCTGTATTAGACCAGTGACTTGCTTTCATCCAGCTCTGGGTAGCATCTTGGCCAGATGTAGGAGAAGCATCAGCTTGGAGTGGTGGCATTGGTGGCACTGTGGTGAGGTAGGGGACAAAGGGAAGATCAGGTGGCTACAGGGAGATGAGGGATGCTGTGTGAAGGAGGAGGCAATGCCTGCAGGAGATCTAAGAACACTTTTACCTCCTTCAGGCTTCTTCCCCTTCAACTTCCTGCCAATGTAAGACCCAGGGGGCGCTGCTGTCCTCAAGGCCACCTCACTCCCTCAGTGGACACAGGGTAGATTGACTGCCTGCTTCCCATTTCCTTGCCACCAGCCTTCACATCCGCCCGAGCCTTTTAGCTTGGCTCACTGCAGATTGCGATCTCTTACTCAGCCTTTCACCCTGTAGCAATCGTAAGTAACAGGAAGGAAGCACATGCTGGTCGAAATCATAAGAACTTAGCTTTTCTATTTTCATCTGTAGTATGTTCCCACTTCACCTGAGCTTGTGACGAAAGTCGTCCATGTGTTAATATGCCATCTTGCTGGAGAGGCATCTGACCTTGCTGGGCTTTGGCTCTAACTTGCGTCCAGCAAAGCTTCTTAGGACTTCTAATCTTATTTGGTAAAACAATAAAACAAAACAGAACAAAACCTTGTATCCCATCTATCCCAGATGGAGAAATTCTTGAAAATTTTCCAGCCCACTTCTGCATTTCTACTTTCAATATACTTTCCAAGTATATCATCTCATATATTTTGAAGGAAAGGGTAAAGTCTATATTTCCTAAATAATGTTTCCCATGAACCAGTTAAAAAAAATTGGAGGACAACATGTGTTTGCCAACATTTAAATTTTTCCAAGTAAGAGTATTATAAGTAGAGAAAGAGAGAGTGAGGAAAATCGAGAGAGAGAGAGAGAGAGAAAGAGAGAGGAAAATCAACAACCAGCTACCTATTGCTATGATTTCCTAAAAAGAAGTTTTATGTTAGAAAAAATTAGGAGGGGACATAACCTTAGAATAAAGGACAGATCTTTGCATACGGAAATGGATGGAAAAAGTCATGACTTATTATTTACTTTTCCCATTTCTCCATGGATGAGTGAAAACGTTACCACGCCAGTCAGCAGAGTTGTGTTTGAGAGCCTCTGATCGGAACCGCCCTGCAGCCCCTTCCCACCTTTCAGCCGCTGCGTCATGTGCAAAACGAGCCTTAGTAAAATTATCAAAAGAACAAACGTAGATAAGCTCATAAGGGAAAACTCTGGTTAGGAAGGGATTTTAAAACATCCTGGTGGTGTCCAACACATGGTTTTTCTCTGAGCTTTTCACGTTCTCTGGCACACCATTGCGGCAGCTGCCACCCACCCCACACGAACTGACAGCACTGTGCTGCTGCTTGCTTCCTTGGATAATGGGTCAATTAAGGCAAAACTATAATTTTTTAAAAAGAGCTTAAGTAGAAAAGTGGATGGAAAAAAGCAAAATCAAAAAGAAAACTCCAGAGCACAAAAATAGATTAGTTTTTAGAGGACTGATTTCTTACCCCACATAATCAACTGCATGTTGTCATGACTGGCCCTGCTTCCTAGGCTGCCGGGATCCCGTTTCTTTCCTTGAGTTGGTCACCTTTTGTCTACTTGAGACATTTATCAGTTGGTAGTTCACACTGGCTCCATCTCTAGGTGAAGCCTATGTATTATATAAGCACAGAACACAGGCTTGTCTCACCAGTGGCCTTAGCTGGAGCCAGCCTTCTGGGAGTTCTCTGTTTACAGGGCAGTTCCCCTCTGGTGGCTATAAGAACTGTGACCTGCTTCCTGTTTCAGACGTCTGGTTAGAGGGCCATTCAGTTCCTGTTTCTGGTTTGCAGGATACAAGTGGTTCACACCTTCTTTGGGGAGCAGTGGGAGATGGACAAGCACAAAGTTTAGTAAATATGCAAGTCTCTCCAGCATGAGGTACCGACTGTGCCTATTTCCCAAGCAGTTCCTCCAAGTGGTCCCTTCAAACACCATCCTAAGCCAGGAAAGTAGAGAAGAAAACACAGGAAAATACACTGTTGGCTGCTGACTCCAGGGCTGACAGTGTGCTGTGCAATGATGGCCCCTCCCAGGAGGCCATTCCAGGGCCTTTTATCACATGTTCCCCTTTCCATCGCCCATGGGACCCTCACTGTGGCTGTAGAACATGCTAGCATTTCCTCCACTCCACCTGGGGCAAGATGAGTGTGGGGAATGTGGTGAGGGCGGGTAGTGTTGCAGGAACCCACAGCTCCGTGGTTTTCAGAAGAAATTGGGAACCCACAGCTTGAAAGTTATGTCTTGAAGACCGCCTCATCTTCCTGTAATTTGGATATAGGTAGGTGGGGAAACTGGCTAGATATAAGAAAGATACCCTTATTTTCAGGGAGTAAAATTAAACTTGAAAATGTTATTAGTGGCATAAAAGGGAAGTAAAGGAAATCAAGACAAAATGACAAATTAAAAATTCATTGGTGACTCTACTATATTGGTTCTTGTAGTTATTTATTTATTTATTTTTTAAAGATAGTCTCGCTGTGTCGCCCAGACTGGAGTGCCATTGGCATGATTTCGGCTCCAGCTGCAACCTCCGCTTTTTCTGGGCTCAAGCAATCCTCCTACTTTGAGTACAACCAAGCCTGGCCAATTTTTCTATTTTTGTATAGAGGTGGGGTTTTACCATGTTGCCCAAGCTGGTCTTGAATTCCTGGACTCAAGTGATCCTCCTGCCTCAGCCTCCCAAAGTGCTGGAATTACAGGCATGGGCCACTGTGCCTAGCCTAGTTGTTTTAGTGTATTAGTTTTTCTCTTTGGCCAGAGGTATTGACTAGAGACACTGATCGAGGTATGTGCCAGCTTAGTGGAAAAGCAGGAAGGATACGAGACAAAGCTGATTTTCCAAATCTTGTCTAATTGTTCCAAAAATGTAAAGAATTGAGCACTTACATTTTATATAAATTTTATTTTGTAGTGTTTTTGGTTTTCCAAAGGAAAACAGAAAAACTAAAAGATACATAATTGAAGCTACATTGTGGTAATTTTCTTAGGGGAGACAGAAGACAGAATTGTAAATATTAAGAGCATCTCCTCTTTAATCACGGTAGAGCAGATCTGTGTAACTTAAATGCCACAAAAGTTGCACAGGGTAACAGAAAACAGTCCACTATAAGCAGACGTTTTCTGGTACAGTAGTTCATCAACAATGAGGAAAGCAATTGCCTTTGGTATATGATTCATACAGGAAGTAAGTTATATTCCTTTGTACAGGATATCTATAAAAATGATTGAGACCAGTTATATCAGTACTTTTCAAGCCTCTCCTATACCTGTGAACTCTTAAGAAACAGAAACATGGAGGAGAGCTGCCCTAGTGGCATCAATCAACATTAGGTTATCTGTCCACTGACCCCAAGCCACATAAAAACAAGCCTTGCCTAAGCCAGATAATTCTCTCTCCTTTAAAAAATTTTGATTACCTCTTTTTCTTTAATTTTTTTATTTTTTTGAGACAGGGTCTCACACTGTCTCCCAGGCTAGAATGCAGTGGCTCAATCATAGCTCACTGCAACCTGTAACTCCTGGGCTCAAGGGATTTTCCTACCTTAGCCTCCCAAAGTGTTGAAATTACAGGCATGAGCCACCGTGCCTGGCTTAATTACTCCTATTTCTTATTTTCAGAAAGTCATCCAAGGCTATTACATATCAAATTCACTTTTTTTTTTTCAGTAGAGACAGGGTTTCGCCTTGTTTCCCAGGCTATGGTCTTGCACTGCCGGGCTCAAGCAATTCACTGGCCACTGCCTCCCAAAGTGCTAGGATTATTGGCCTGTGCCACCGTGCCCAGCCTTTCCAAATACCTCTTAATGTCACACTCAAGTTTTCTAATATGATAATTGTGAAAATATCAGCTTAAAGCTGGGGCAACCAGGACAGGAGTGCTATTCCTGTTGTCCAGGGGCCACAGCTTTGGCCTCTAGCTAGATATTTCCCAGTTTATAATTTGATCACTCTGCGGTTTAGGCGATTTTATGCAGCTGGGTCAGAATGATAATGTAAATAAATCAGTTGTTCAATGCTACTCCTCTTCCTTTGATTCTCATACTCTTGAACCCAGGAGGCGGAGGTTGCAGTGAGCGGAGATCGCGCCACTGCACTCTAGCCTGATAACAGAGTGAGACTTCGTCTCAAAAAAAAAAAAAAAAAAAGAGGATCCTATTTCTTATAAAAGAAGTAGGCTGGGTAGTGTAATTAACTGTATCTTACAGTTGGAAAGGCTATGTGAGTGGCCAGATTAAATCAAGTGGTTGAATAGGAAGTCTTCCAACTTCCAAACGATACAGGTGTTTTGTTTGCTATTCTACAATTTCCACCTGCAGTGAAAAACATTTCAAAACATTTTGAAGTACATGTTCTGTTTAAGAGGATCAGTTCTCATATTTTGGTCCACGATGTCAGTTATTATTGTGAGGAAGAGTCAGAGTAGTGACACAACTTTCTGATCGCCTCTTGCTAGCAGATTTTAGTGACATCTTAATCAGAAAAGTGACTTAGGTTTTTCAGTCTGTCAACAACGAAGCCAACTCAATAGTGACTGCCAGTTGCTTGGCCTTAAGCTGTAAGTTGGGCTCTTTTCAGGCAAGTCTTGGGCTAGTTTCTGGGCATGATGGTTACATGGACTGTGATAGACCAAAATCAGCTTTTCTCTAGAATGATCCAGAGAGCTGGGTTTATAGCACAGCCCTGGGACAGTTCTTCTGTTGTTTCCCTGAGACGTGCTGGTTCTGGAGTCTGATGCACTTTCCCTTAATGTGATAGCATATTCCTAGTAATTAAATTTTGTAAGCATTTATTATTAATTGCCTATAATATGCCTCTTACTGAATCAGGATGTATTGAAGAACAAGCGGAAGAAGGCATACATCTTCAGGAGTATAAAGGTTTATAACATGTATCTATTTGCATGGGAAAAACATTAAAAAATTTATGAAACACTTTAGTCATAAAGAAAGTATATAAAATAGTTTAACAGACACTTATACATCTGCATACTACCTAAATAAAATAGCTAATAGCAGTTAAACATTTTGACATACTTGTTTTACTTCTCTTTGTTTTTTAGAAAAATAAATCATTCTGGGCAAAACTAAAAGGTCCTTTCTATCTCATCAATTTCCCTCCCTGGGAAAATGCATTCTTCATGGGAAGCACCATGTTACAATGTTCTAGACTATAAGTTACAAAATCTAAAATAACGACTCTCTTCAAATATAAACATATGCCAAATATTGAATTAATTTAGTATTTAATGAGAAAAACCAGAAAGATATTAAAACTGGTTGAAAGGAGAGTTCAAAGAGCAAATATTATATATACACACACAAAATCAGGAATGGTGAAATGGACTTGCTAATAGATGCAAAATTAGCTGATACTATGTAAGGCAATTCTGTAAGTATAAATGTTGGAGTCACCTATTCTGAAGGGTGGAAATCAACTGTATCTCTACCAAACCATATTCATTTGTATTGCTGTGGACAAGAAATACTTGCTTTACTGTCAGTTTGCACAAGGTAATATTTACCCCGACAGCATTGTAAAATGGCCAAATCACTAGGAGGACAATCAAAGGTACACACCCCCTTTAAAATAAGGTAATTCCCAGAGGGAGTGTTGCAATAAGCCCAGCCCTCCACTGAAAGGATACTCACAAGTCTTTGACAACTCTTCGCTGCAGAAGGCTGGTCATTCTCAGCAGTCTCTATGCCTGTCTCTCCAATGCTCTGAACTCAACCTGACTTGAAGGACCTGTTGTTGTCTCTGCTACTCTGCCATCTGAAGCTGTTTGCCCTGAGAGGATCCCAGAATACCTTGCTTTAACCAGGGTTCCTAGTCATGGTTATTTTAGGTCAGGGAACATGTACAAATTGACAGTAGGATGTCTATCAGTCCCCTAGGTTTTGGACGTGAGAAGGGATATAAGCCATATGGCCATAACTAAGCCAGGAATATGCCAGTGGGATGCCTGCAGTGTCTGGGAACCCAACTTCCTTCTTATTTTAGGAGATTATCATTGTTAATGTGGGACCCTCAGTTTAGACTGCTCCAAATAATCCTGTTTCATGGAGGAAAAGGTTTATATATTTTAGAGGGCTAGCACACTGCTGTAAGATTATACAAACTGACCAGCTGCATACATGACACTCTGGTCTTATAAATTAAAGCAAGACATCCACAAACAGCATGCATTACTATGCGCTAGGTGTATGTGCTAATCACTCTATATGCGTGACTTTAATGTTTTTTCTTTTTTTTTTGAGACAGGGTCTCACTTTGTTGCCCAGGCTAAACTGCAGTTGCATGATCATGGCTCACTGCAGTCTTGATCTCCCAGGATCAGGTGATCCTCTTGCCTCAGCCTCCCGAGTAGCTGGTACTACAAGCATGCACCAGCACACTGGGCTCATTTTTTATGTTTTTATTTTTATCATTCATTCATTCATTCATTCATTTATTTATTTATTTCTGACAGATTTCAGACTGGAGTGCAGTGGTGTGATCTTGGCTCACTGCGATCTCTGCCTCCCAGGTTACCGTGCCCTGCTAATTTTTTGTAGTTTTAGTAGAGAAAGGGTTTTGCCATGTTGACCAGGCTGGCCTCAAACTCCTAACCTCCAGTGATCTGCCCACCTTGGCCTCCCAAAGTGCTGGGATTACAGGTGTGAGCTGCCATGCCCAGCCTTATTTTTATTTTTTGTAGAGACATCATCTCACCATGTTACCTAGGCTGGTCTCGAACTCCTGAGGTCGAGTGATCCTCCCGCATCTGCCTCCCAAAGTGCTGCCTTGGCATTACAGGCGTAAGCCCCTGTGCCTGGTCTATTTAATCTTTAAAACAACTTTATGAGGCAGACAGCATCAGTTGATCAGTTTTTTTATTTGGGGAAACTGAGCCCCTGAAACTATTGTCAACAGTGGTCTCAGTGTCACATAGCTACTGAAGGGCAGAGTCCAATTTTGAACCCCGAGTCTGTCAGACTCCAGAATCTATTCACTTATAACTTATGTTCTATTGTCTCACAGAAATACGTTTTCTATTTGAAAACATTGAAATTATTATTAATACCGTGATTACAGGCATCACATCAGCAGATTTTTTGTTTGTTTGTTTTGGCTGCTTAAAATCTGCAAGATTTCTTTCTAAGATATATATAAAATTAGGTTAAAAAGGTGTATTTTCTGCATTTTATGATTTTACAGTTTTCCAGTTGAATTCAGCAATTTAATAAATAATTGTTGGGAGCATACAACATGCAGGATTATATAGTGAAAAAATAAGGAATAAGTAAAAAAATCCAAGGGAATATTAAGGACTTCATAACGTAGATCATTTCACTGAACTGTACACTTGAGAACAGTGTTTATTACTGCAATAACAGGTGTGAACATGTATCGAAAATAAAAATCTTACACAATGGTATACTATGCATTAGACCTCCCCACTTAATTTTTTTAATGAAATCAGTATCATAATGAAAATTACTTAGATAAATTTCACGGTTTTATTAAAAACCTTTCAGATCTCATAAATATAGATAAAATATTATTAAATTTTTCTTCCAAGAGGGGTATTAAGATTCTTTAATTAAGAACTTTTTTATATTGACTCTTATGGAAACAAGTAGAGTTATTGCCTGAGATTTAGAACCTTTTTAAGAATATATTATTTTTCTAGTAGTGGAATTTGAAGTCCCTTGTATTAATCTTTTCAGCTTGTGAAAAAATCTAGGTTGTTTTAGATAATTAAAATGTGCCAACAATATAATTTCAATTTAGTATTTTTCTGGCCTGTGTTACATAATAAAATTGTGTTGCTTACTTGATGATATGTAGAGTGTTTGGTTCTTGGCTGACAGAAAATTGTCAACCTGAATGCCAAGCTCTTGAATGGCTGGGCCAGAATAAGAATATCAAATAAACAAACCAGGTTCCTTTAGATAATAAAGGCAGATGTAGTGGATGCATTGTCAATGCAGAACCATATCTATGTTATGATACACATAAAACCTGACTAAGGCAGAAATCTGGGCTACCTCTGAAGGTTCTAAGTAACGTTAATGAATGTATGCTTTATATAACATTTCTTTTTTTTAAATTTATGTAATATTTCTGATTGTTTTTGAGTCACATACAGTTGATGTGTGTTAGTTCTATCATGACATCTCCTAGATTTTTAGGATATTGGTCTTGGGAAACTAGCCTTGGTTGATCCAGTGAAAATTCAGGTTTCAAATCCAGACAGTAGGATTTAATTTTTCAAAAATAACTCCTCAGTTTGAGGCTGCAGTGAGCTGCAATTGTACCACTGCACTTTAGCCTGGGAAAACGGAGACCCTGTCTCAAAAAATAAAACAACCAAATACCTCCTAGTCAGTTTCCCAGATATACTGACCTGGTGTTTACTGTATACATAGAGTAAGAAAAGATTTATAGATACTCTAGAGGAGCCTGGAGTCTGGTTTTAAAACCTAATATATCTCTTAGCATGTGTATATTATTGCAAAGCAGGGTTGGGGCACAAGTTGCTTGGCTTGACCTAGTGAAAGAGAATAAGGTTGTCGCTTGCACATGAGTTATTATAAGAATAGTTGGCTTGACTTTCTTGCTGAGCAACTCAGTGCTACCAATATTTTATGTGCTTGAATATGCTTGAATTCAGATTTACCTTGGCAGTTGGTAAATATGAAATAAAATTGAAAAGGAAATACTATCCTACTGTTAACAGAGTTCCAGACTCTTCTTTCCCTTATAAAATCAGTAGTGTAGACAACTCATTTAGCCATTAAATATGACATATGAGTGGGTTACCCAAGGACTGATCCTGCTGTGATGATTAGAATATCATTTTGCGGATCTACGTTGTTTGTTTCCAAAGTCTGAAAGTAAGGGCTGTCAGCATTAAGAAATGTTTGCAGTCACTTACGATTGTGACTTGATTACCATTTAACTTACAGGACCATTGTGTTAATGCTTACTCATCCATTCAGCATATATTCAAATAAAGGGCACATTTGTCGCATCAGTGTTAATTTTGATTAATTTATGTCAGATCAAGTTACAAGTGACAAAAATTCATGCTTAGGAACATAGTGTGCTTACAAAGTTCATGTTTTAACATCCTTTTGAAGAAATCTAAGATGCAAAGACATACAAATTAAGAAGGCAGGCTGGGTGCAGTGGCTTACATCTGTAATTCCAGCACTTTGGGAAGTAGAGGCGGGAGGATCACATGAGCCCAGGAATTCAAGACCAGACTGGACAACATAGGGAGACTGTGTCTCTACACAAAAATTTTAAAACTTAGCTGGGTGTGGTGGTGCACCCCTGTGGTCCCAGCTACTCAGGAGCCTGAGGTGGGAGAATCACATAAGTCCTGGGCAACAGAGTGAGACTCTGTTTACAAAAAAAGAGGTGAATTGCAGGAGCACTTAAAAGTTGCTAATGTTTAAACATTTAGCAGTGTTCATTAGTGACAGGGTTAGTGAATGCCTTACCTGGGGTTATGGGAAGTTTAGAAGTTCAGATAGAATCCTTTGGTTCTTGTCTGTGTTTGAGGCAACAGAGGGCAGGCAAAGGCAGATAACACGAAGCTAAAGAATTTGTCGGTGTTTGAGATTTGAGCTTAAGTAAACTTCGGGAGTGTTATGGTTAAATTTATAACGTCCTCACCTGTGGCTTGTTTGGTGCCCATTTGTAAAATCTTTGAGAAGGTTAAACCTTAATAGCAGCCAGGTGCAGTGGCTGATGCCCATAATCCCAGCACTTAGGGAGGCAGAGGCTGGTGGATCACTCGAGCTCAAGAGTTCAGGACCAGACTGGGCAACATGGTGAGACCTCATCTCTGCAACAAATACAAAAATTAGCTGGTCGTAGTGGTACACACCTGAAGTCCCAGGTACTCAGGAGGCTGAGGTGGGATGATCGCTTGAGCCAGAGGCCGCAGTGAGCTGTAATTGCACCACTGCATTCCAGCATGGGGACAGCAATGCCCTGTCTCAAAAAAATAGAAAATAAAACACAACCCAAAAACCTTAAAAGCATACAAGTGACACTCTTCTACTTTAGCCAAATTATGTATACACTTGGAACTAAAATTAAGATGCTTATGTATCTCCTTGGTTTGCCTGGAGAGACATTTACACTGCAGGGTGAAATATAAATAAGTAATGAGAAAGTACAGTCTCACAATTTCCAAGCTTCATAGAACTCACTTAGACTCTCCACTTAGGTTTTATTAAAGAATAGGTTTTTATCATGTTAAATAGATAATGAACATTTTTCTTGATGGATAATCTCTTGATTATTCTGGATTGGATCTTCTTATCATTACCTGTTTGCAGGCTGCAAGTTAATTTCTAATCTGAAGTAGCCCAAGAAGGGCCAGATCTCATCCTTAAGTGATCCCAGAAGGGAACACATTGTACACACAAAAGCTCTTGCCACTGTGTTGTGACATTGCTTGAGAATTGTCAAGCAAAATTGCACTGTGGTATTTGTATACTGTCATGCCTTAATTTTCCCAGGCCACAGCTATTTAATAGGTTTGTGTGTTTCTCTAAAAACATCATTAGACACATTGCCTAAGTTTGCAGAGGTAGCTGTATGAAGCAGTCACGATCTTTCTGTTTTCAGACTGTATGTTCTTTGGGTTATTCTCCTTGGTTTATTATTAGGGGAGTTAGGAGCATGTTATTAAGGAGCGTTCTGTGCCAGAGGATATGCCACATGAAATTTGAGGTTTTCTAAGAGCATAGAAGAAGAAAAAGGCTATGATAGGAGAATTCGAGACCCTCATCTGCTTTCCGTTTTCAGTTACCTGGTGTACAGGCTGAAAGCTTAATCTGAGACCTGGACTAGGTTACAAGCTTCTGATGATTTAATATTTAGTCTATGAGAGTTACTTTTTCAAGACTTGCCATTGTCCCATTTAGCCACAGCAGAAAGTATTGCCCAGCTTTTGAGCCATAATCTATACTTAATATGTGGTCACCAGGGAAATTTCTTCCTGAATCCAGCATTGCATACTTATAAGCTTGACCTTAGCGTTCTTTTCTTTTAAGGTACGAATAATCGTGGAACTACTTAACCTTCTATTTTTATTCTGTCTTTAAGATCTGAATTTTTTTTTTAACCACATATTTCTGTTAGCAGCTCCTGTCTATTCCCTCTTGAAGTGGTCTCTGAAGGCTCTTAAATAAATTTTGATTTGCTTTAAGGATTCAGTATTCAAATCATGCTTGATTTGATATTTAAAAAAGCTGTTGCTCCATAGAGCTTGCATCATATGTGATATGACTAAGAAGGAACAACGGAATAAGTCAAGTCCAATTTACACAATAATGAAAAATCTTTTGTTAGATCTGACAAGGAGCAGTTTCTGGTCCTTTTTTTGAGACAGAGTCTTGCTGTGTCACCAGGCTGGAGTGCAGTGGCGCAATCTCAGCTCACTGCAATCTTTGCCACCTGGGTTCAAGCGATTCTCCTGCCTCAGCCTCCCAAGTAGCTGGGACCACAGGCAGTGCCACCATACTGGGCTAATCTTTTGTATTTTAGTAGAGACAGGGTTTCACCATGTTGGCCAGAATGGTCTCAATCTCCTGACCTCGTGATCCGCCCGCCTCGGCCTCTCAAAGTACTGGGATTACAGTCATGAGCCACCACGCCTGGCCAGTGTCTGGTCCTTTAAAGAATTATTATAATATAAGTTCCATGTCTCTTTTTCTGTCTTGTTAACCCTGCATTTCTAGTACCTAAAAGAATTCTTGGCACTTGACACAGATTGAGTGATTGAATGAATATCACACTTTTCCCCCAGTGGTGTTTTGATTATTGGTTTTGATGTCTGCTTTTTCTGCTTAAGTGTGAGTTAAGATCACATTTTATGGTTCTTGACATCCCCCCGGTCTTCTGTATGAGTGTGTGACCTGTAGATGACACTTAATGATGTTTATAGAATGTAATTCAATGATGTCATCCCTTTCCTGGCGGGGCTCACAGTCTGGTAAGGGAGATCAGCCTATGAACATATTATATATATATTGTGTGAATTGTTTGTTGTTGTTGTTTTAAAAAAATTGAGACTAAGTCTCACTCTGTCATCCAGGCTGGAGTGCAGTGATGCAATCACAGCTCACTGCAACCTTAACCTCCTTGGGCTCAGGTGATCCTCCCACTTCAGCCTTCTGAGTAGCTGGGACCACAGGTGTGTGCCACCATGCTGGCTATTTTTGAATTCTTTTTTTTTGTAGAGATGGGATTTTACCATGTTGCCTAGGCTGATGCTAATTGTTATATTTTATGTAAGGTCCTTTGAGAACACAAATCATTGAGGATTCTTCTGGGGGAGAAGGAAGTGGTGGAGGAGGTTGGCTAAGACATTGGACAGGAGATGACATTTGAACTGGGTTTTGAAGGATAATGGTGAAAACTAACATTTATTGAGCACTTAATATATGCCAGGTATTTTATAATAAATCATGGAAAGAATGAGTCTCTCCATAAGGAAGGGGTAGAATAAAGAGAGGGCCTATGATAGAACTAAGGAAACACTGGCATTTCAAGATGGGTGGCTGGGCACGGTGGCTCATACCTGTACTGTAATCCCAGCACTTTGGGAGGCTGAGGCAGGTAGATCACCTGAGGTTGGGCATTTGAGACCAGACTGGCCAACATGGCAAAACCCCATCTCTACTAAAAATAGAAAAGTTAGCTGAGTGTGGTGTCATGCGCCTGTGGTCCCAGTTACTTGGGAGGCTGAGACATGAGAATTCACTTGAACCTGGGAGGCAGAGGCTGCAGTGAGCTGAGATTGTGCCACTGCACTGCAGCCTGGGTGAAACAGCCAGACTCTGTTTCAAAAAACAAACAAACAAACAAAAAAACAGAAAAAAAAGATGGGCAGAGGAAGGCATCATCTAGTGAGAAAGGGAAGATGATCAGGTGGTACTACAGATGGGAGAAAGTTCAGAGAGGGAGAGAGAGAAGGTATTAGCTCTAAAAGCAATACAAAGAGGGCTTGCCAGAAGGTCAGTGAAGTTGAAAGTTTCAGAGAAATAACTGGACTTGGAGATTAGGAAACCCGTGATAACTTTGCCAGAGTAGTTTCAGGAAAGCAGGTGGCAGTAGATGTCAGGTACAGTGACTTGACTGATTTCTGGAGAACAACAGAAGGCATATAACAGGGAGTGTTATTTAAAGAAATGTGTTCGTGAGGGAAGCAGAAAGAGAAGGCAGTCTCTGGAAGCGGTACAGGCCCAAGGTAAGGCACATGGCCTGGTCCTGCTGGTATTCATGCCTTAGATGGGATGAGGTCAGCTGGCCTCTGTGGGCTCAGGTGTTATTTAACAGGGTTTTCATGGGAACGTGGAAGGCAAATTCCCAACCACTGTCTTACAGGAATAACTTCTAGAGCATGACCCTTTGTAAATGTACTTGTTTTCTTGCTAATTTTAATGGGCTGAAAAATAGAGTTGTTTTTCCTTCTGAGAATCTCTAACTTAGATAAATGAGAATTCACAATGATACAGCTTAAGTTGAGAATTCTTGACTGGTTTGAACTCAGTTTACAAAAGCGTAGGACTTCTTTAGAAAGGGAACGTGCCCATCTTTCAGGCCAGAAAAGTCTTCCATACATCTGTCCCCAGGGGCCAGATTTCACAGGCTTTTGGAAGCTCAAGAATAAGAACAGGAACCCGAAATGCCTTTCTTGTTTTCTCAACCACTTGAAACACTTAATTGCTCATAATGCTGGCTGCATAACAGTGAACATGATTCATTTTTAAAATGAGATTTTTTTGCTCAGTTTGCCACCTTACATTGTAAACTTACAGTGGAAACACTTAACGTTTTTTTCAAAACTCTGCTTGTTTTTTTGGTTTTCTTCATCTTAAGCTTCCTAACCCCACCTCAGTGGAGGGCTGCTGTTAGTAGATTACTGAAATAAACCCTGGATTAACCTGCATAGTCTCACTACTGTGTGTGCATTCATTCATTTTCATTGTCTGTTCATCCATTCCAAAAGGAGAGCCCCCCACTGCCCCCAACCATCCTTTTCTGAATAGGTACTATTGTGTTTACTGGCACATCTTGGAATGAACTCCCTTCTGCCTTACCTGTATACAGAGAGGTGTACAGTATTGACTGCTGTTTCTGTTGATACCTTCTACAGGGTCTTCTGTGCCATGCTTACCACAGTAGGGTAAGAAGGAACACGTTGCATACAAACATTTCATATACTCAATATACTAGATAATTACTTTGCTAGGGACTAAGGTCTCTCTCTCTCTTTGTTAAAATAATGTGAGACCACAGGCTGAGCGTGGTGGCTCATGCCTGTTATCCCAGCACTTTGGGAGGCCGAGGTGGGCAGATCACCTGAGGTCAGGAGTTTGAAACCAGCCTGGCCAACATGGTGAAACCCCCTGTTTCTACTAAGAAATACAAAAATTAGCTGGGCGTGGTGGTGCAGGCTTTTAGCCCTAGCTACTTGGGAGGCTGAGGCAGGAGAATCGCTTGAACCTGGGAAGCAGAGGTTGCAGGAGCTGAGATCGCGCCACTGCGCTCCAGCCTGAGTGACAGAGCAAGATTCTGTCTCAAGAAATAAAAAATAAAAAGGGAGACCATTATAAAGCCAAATATTTCAAAAACCTATTTTGAAAATCAGCTCTCAGGTTGGAAACACGAATTTTCCAAAAAGAACATATTTTAAAATATCGGGTTGTAGAGATGGAGCTGCTGCAGGGTAGGCGAGACCCAAAGTGGAGCTTAGCCCAGGAGGGTTCTTGGCTTTGCCCAGGAAAGAATTCAAGGACAAGCCAGAGGTAGAAGGAAACAGCTTTATTGAAGAGGCAGTGTTACAGTTCTGGGACTGCTTCCTCAGGGCAGGGCTACTCAGTAGGCAAAGAATAGTAGCTCAGGGGAGCTTTGCAGTCATGTTTATACCTGCTTTTAATTGTGTGCAGATTAAAGGGTAGTTTATGCAGAAATTTCTAGGGAAGGGGTAGTAACTGTGGGTCACCAGGTCATTGCCATGGAAAGGGGCGGTAACTCCCTGGTATTGCCATGGCAACGGTAAATTGACATGGTACACTGGTGGGCATGTTATTTTGTTGTTGAAAGCTGCTTCCGCTCTGGCTCTGTTTTAGCCAATCCTCAATCTGGTCCAGTGTCCAAGCCCCACCTCTGGAGTCAAGTCCTGCCTCCTACCTCAGTACGGATTGGTTTTTGATGACAGTAATAATAATGAGATGAGGGTAGTCTATTTGCAGTAGGGGGAAATCAGCTAGGTTTCATTCCTTTGGTTCATGTGAAATGAAGAAAATGCCCTTCTGGTTATCAGTTGACTCCTTAATACTTATGTGTAGCCCAGACCTCAGAGCTGTAGGTTAAGCATCTGCTCTACCCTCCATACTTGTACTTTCATACAGAAATTGGTTCTACTCTCTAGTTCCTAACATCACATTAAATGGCATCTAGTGTTTAAAACCAGAAATGTGCTTTAGATTCCTTTAATATAATAAGGAATTGTGTACATATTATAAACATTAACCCTTTGTTTTAAAAAATTTATTATTTCCTTAGTTTTATGTTTACAGTCATAAATGTTTATGTTTTATATTTTATGTTTATATCCCTTTTAAAGGGATAGTTTTGACTAATTAAAAAAATCTGTCAATTAATTCACGTAAAAATTAAATTTAAAAATCTTCACCTAAAGTGCAGATTCTTGCTTCACACATATATCTGAGAAGTATTCATTTGTGTTTTATTTTACTTTATTATTTTGAGAGATACAGTCTCACTGTGTTGCCCAGGCTGGAGTACAGTGGTGCTTTCGTAGCTCGCTGCGGCCTCAAATTCCTGGGTTCGGCTATCCTGCTTCAGCCTCCCAAAGTGCTGGGATTACAGGTGTGAGCCCCTGCGCCTGGCCTGTATTTTCTTCTATAAAGTTTAATAGATGTTATTTTTATACTTGACTCTTACCTCCATCTTGAATTTATTTTGTTGTGTGATATAGGAAAAGTAATATGTCTGTATTGGAATGTACCATGATCGATGAGAGGAAACAATCTGTGGGCTAAGTGAAATTATAAAGTTAACATTTCTTTAAATAACACATAGTATTTGGTCATGGCGTGGTCTGAAATATATCAGTTATTTGTATGAAAACTATTTTCCCTTGCTTTTAAGGATTATACTGAAGATAATCTAACCTTTTCTACTTTGCTTAGAATTGCTATTATAAATATTGCACTATTCTGTATGTATTGTATTGTACTGTAATATAATTTGCAAAAGGGGCTTAGTGTTCCCTTTTACCATATGCTTCAGTTCATCCCTTAGGGGAGAGGTGCCCCCACATGGGACAGGAAGAGGCAAACTTAGTAGCGGTCATTTAATCACTTTTAGTGTAGCATGGGAGTTACTGATGCATAGAGCAGGTGTCTATTTTAAACTTCACTTTTTCCTTCCTTCCTCTGTCTCTTTTTCCCTTCCTCTCTTCCTCCTTCTCTTTCTCCCTTCCTCCCTTCCTTTTCTCCTTCCTTCCTTCTTCCCTTCTTCTCTTCCTTCAGTGCACTTTGGTTGGGTTGGCCTCATGTGCCAGACATTAGGGCTAGAAAGTGAATGCGACATGGACCCTCTCATAGAATACTCAGTGCTGGTGGGCTTCCCTCTTCCGTCTCCTCACTATTTGTTTTTCTGTTTATTTTTACCCCCAACCCACATCTGTATTTTTAAATTTATTTTACATTCTCTCTTCTTCTCTTCTACTTTTAAATTTATTTTAAAAATGGAGAAATAATTTATATACCATAAAAGTCACCATTTTAAAGTACCGTATACAATTTGGTGGTTTTCAGTAGATTCACAAAGTGTGCAACCATAATCAATATCTAATTCCAAAACATTTTTAGTACCTCAAAAATAAACCCTGTACCCATTTGCTGTTACTCCCCATATCTCCCTTCAGTCAGCCCTAATCTGCTGTCTCCATGAATTTGCCTATTTTAGATATTTCTAGAAGTGGAATCAGGCAATATGTAGCATTTCGTGACTGGCTTCTTTCACTCAGTATAATGCTTTCATGCTTCATCCATGTTGTAGCAGGGATCTGCACTTCATTCATTTTTCTGGCTGAATACTATGCCATTGTATGGTGCTTGAACATATTTTGTTTATCCATTCATCAGCTGATGGAGCTTTGGATTGTTTCCACTTTTTAACTATCATGAATAAAGTATGAACATCCATGTCAAGTTTTTGGGTGGATATGATTTCAGCTTGCTTAAGTATATATCTAGAAGTGGAATTGCTGGGTCATACGGTAATTCAATGCTTAACTTTTTGAGGGACTACCAAGCCTTTTTTTTTTTTTTTTTTGACACAGAGTTTCACTCTGTCACCCAGGCTGGAGTGCAGTGGCACGATCTTGGCTCACTGCAACCTCCATCTCCTGGGTTCAAATGATTCTCCTGCTTTAGCCTCCCAAGTAGATGGGATTATAGGTGCCTGCCACTATGCCTGGCTACTTTTGAATTTTTAGTAGAAATGGGGTTTACCAAGTTGTCTAGGCTGGTGTCAAACCCCTGACGTCAAGTGATATGCCCCAGCCCCCCACAGTGCTGGGATTACAGGTGTGAGCTACCATGCACGGCCACCAAGCCATTTTCTAAAGTGGCTATACCATTTTGCAGTACCACCAACAATGAATGAAGGTCCCAGTTTCTCCACATCTTCACCAATGCTTGTTATTATCTTGTCTTTTATTAAGCCATCCTAGTGGGTGTGAAGTGGTACCTTACTGTGGTTTTGATTTGCATTTCCTTGATGTCTAGTGATGTTGACATCTGTTCATGTGTTTATTGGCCATTTGTGTATCTTCTTTGGAGAACTGTCCATTCAGATTCTTTGCTTATTTTTAAATTTGTCGTTTGATTCCTGAGTTGTAATAGTCTGTACGTATTCTGGATACAAGCCTCTTATCAAATACATGATTCACAAATACTTTCTATCATCTTGTGGGTTGTTTTTCATTGTCTTGATAATGTCTTTTGAAGCATAAAATGTTTTAATTTGGATGAAGTCCATATTTATCTGTTTTTTTCTTTTGTTGTTTGTACTTTCATTGTCTTACATAAGAAACTGTTGCCCAATTTGATGTCACAGAGATTTATACCTGTGTTTTCTTCTAAGAGTTAGATAATTTTCCTCTTACAGTTAGGTCATTGCTCCATTTTGAGTTAATTTTTATCTATCATGTGAGGTAGGGGCCATTTTCATTCTTTTGCATGTGGATATCTAATTGTCTCAGCATCATTTGTTGAAAACACTATTCTTTTGCTATTAGATTTCTTAGCACCCTTGTGAAAAAATCAATTGACCATAAATGTTTGAGTTTATTCCCATACTCTCCATTTGATTCCATTGATCTATATTTGTCCTTATGCCAGTACCACATAGTCTTGATTACTTTTGCTTTGTATTAAGTTGTGAAATCAGGAAGTGTGAGGCCTCCAGCTTTGTTCTTTTCAAGACTGTTTGGGCTATTTTGATTCCCTTGTATTTCCATATGCATTTTAGGCTTGTTAATTTCTGCAAAAAAGGCAGTTAGATCTTCCTCCTATTTTTAACTGTCCCCGATATTCTTTCTTTTCTCATGACATTTTTTTCCCTTTCTGTTTCATTTACATTTCTTGGTTTTCATGACAGCTGGACTCAGGTTTTGCTTCTTACCTATTGAATACTGAGCTGATCAGTGAATTGCAGATTGCAGTTTTCAAGGTTTTGGCATTTATTGCCATTTATCACAGCCCAGCAGTGGGTGGATTTCCCTCCTTGCCCTCCTCTCTTCCTTCCTTCTTCTCTCACCCCTCCTTCCTTCTTCCTCCCTTCTTTCTCCTTCCTTCTTCCTCCCTTCTTTCTCCTTCCTTCTTTTCTTCCTTCCCTTCTTTCTATCCTTTCTCCTTTCTTTCTTTGTTCCTTCCCACCTTTATGTTGTTTTCCTTCCCTCTTTCCCATGGGTTTAGCGCTTATGAATTGTGGGTATTAGTAGACTCTGACTTTGAAATAAATGAGAATCACTACTCACCTTGTCTATCTATTACCTAAAACTTAAATATTTCAATGTGGAAAGTCAAAATATTTTTGAAAGATTTATTATAGTGATAAACTTGTCCTTTGTGATTTAGTTTCTTATACAAATATATATATATATGAAACAGAACTTTAGAGATCATATAATTTATCACCTTATCTAATACATAAATCTACTAAGTGGCTTTTAGATGTGCTTTTATTATGTTTCTATATTGCCTTGTAAATGTGATAGTGGAAATCTAATGACTACTTCCTAATTTTTTTTTTGGGTTACAGTGTAAAAACTCTGCTTTTTGTAAGAAAAAAAGTTATAAAAAATTAATTTTCCTGTAATATGCTTACTAGTTCATTCTCTTTCTGGAAGTAATTCCTATCTGTAAATATATTTCCAGGGTATATAGTTTAGCATTCTGTGTTTTGCAGACTACATTTTAGCATTAAGATATAAGATGAAGAAATGGAGTTTATTATAGATTTAAATTGGTCTTATGTTGATCTAATATGAAACCTTTTCTGAAATGTTACCTTAAATTTGGAGGTCACAGTGACATGCTCTTTGCTGTGTAAATCCTTTAACGACCTCTGTTCCCAACCACAAATTCTGACTTGTTCAGTTTTGTTGAGCCAGATGTCCTTGTACTCAGTACCCTAAAACCCAGTTGTTGGCTGGCATGTCTGGTAATGAAGGGACTACGTCAGAACTTCAGATAACCTACCCCTCTATTTGTGACCCTGAGTGAATTCAGATAAAGCAAACATGAAAGTGTAGAACTGGCAGAGCCACAGCCTTGACCTACTTGGCTGTGGGACCAGTGGTGCCCCAGCTATTTTGGTTTTTAAATTATGAAGTGTTTCCAGAGGTCATCCTTGTGGATGGGCATTTCTTTACAGAGCTATTGCTTGGCCTTGTTCTGAAAGAGAAACTAGAGCTGCAATTCAGAAGTTTATTCTGTAGAACAGTTGGTGCAGATTTGCAGGTGTAGTGTTTGTACAGTCAGTTCCAACTTCTCCCCAGGGTGGGAATGGAAGTTGGCTTGGGTTCTGGCTTTACCTGCAGCTTCCGTGGTTTTAGGCTTTACCAGATAGATTCTTGCACACCTCATGACCTGTGGGGCAGCTGGGATGGCTCATGGGGAGTTGGGACAATTTCTTGGAATGTGTATAATCCAAGCAAATCCACAAATTATGTCTTCCTAGTGAAGGAATGGAAACGTATATTTTATGATAAAACTTAGACTGTGGATGTGGGAGACCTTTGGTGTTTAACCTTGGCTCTGCCACTTACTATTTCTGTGTTCTTGCTTCTCTGAGCCTTAGTTTTCTTATCTATAAGATGGAGATAAAAGCAGTTACTGCCAGGCAAAGTGGCTCATGCCTATAATCCCAGCTATATGGGAGGCTGAGGCAGGAAGATGACTTGTGGCCAGGAGTTTGAGACCAGCCTGGGTAACATAGTGAGACCCCTATCTCTAAAAATAAATAAATTAACTGTGAAGGGTGGTGTGTGCCTGTAGTTCCAGGTACTCAGGAGGCTGAGGTGGGAGGATGGCCTGAGTGTAGGAGTTTGAGGTTAAAGTGAGCTATGTTTGCACACTGCACACAAAGCAGGGTAACAGAGCAAGACCCCATTTTTAAAAAATTAAAAAAGGAAACAGTTTCTGCTCTGTAAGTATAGGCTTATTGAGAAGGTTACATGAGATCATGCATGTAAGGAATTTTGTACAGTGCTTGGCAGGTCATAGATTGCTGGCAGAAAAAGGACTTTAGAGTTTGTATAATACATCATCTTATCTGATGCATGAATCTACCAAGAGGCTTTTAGCTGGGCTTTTATTATGTTTCTGTATTGCCTTATACATTTGATTAGAGGGAATCTAATGATGACTTCCTAATTTTTGTTAGGATACTGCATAAAACGTTCTCCATTGCTTGGGCATTAGTGGCTAGATGATAGAGGAACATGAGTCTAAAAACACACATGGTAATACTGGTCCCCAAGCAGTAGGTCTCACAGAGCTGAGAGCTGACCCCACAGAGTCACTTGTCCCAGCTTCTGAGATACAGTAAGACAAACACATCAATTAGGGCCAGGAAGCTTGCCCTGAGTTTCAGTTCTGCCTCTTATGTAATCTCTCTGCCATGAGAAAGCTAATTTCTTAGCATTGTTTTGAGCTTTTACTGAGAAAGATTTATTAAGGGAGCAGGTACATAGTAGGTGCTTTGCTAGCATTTATATATTCACAGTGTGAACTGGTGATTTTGGGAGCTCTGTGTTCCATTTTTCTGTTGCAGCATAACATACCACAAAAAAGTGTAGTGGCTTCAAACAACAACCTGTTATTATCTCTCACAACCTAGTGGGTTGAGTGGGTTCAGCTGTGTGGCTCTTCTGTTTCACATAAACATGGTTGGGTCTGAAGCCATCTGGGGGCTTGACTAGGCTGGAACATCCAGTAAGGCTAATTCCCATGACTGTAAGTTAGTGTGGGCTGTTGGGCCTCAGTTCTTTTCCATGTGGCGTCTCCGGTTGGACTTCTCACATGGTGTCTGCATTCTGAGAGAGAGCATTCTATGAGTGAGTGTTCCAAGCAGAAGGACATGGAAGCTATGAGTCTGTTGTTTTGATCTAAAACTTCTCAGAACAGTATTTTTTTCTGCATCCTATTGGTAAAAGCAGTTATAGCACCAGCTCAGACTCAAGGGAAGTGGGTAACAGAATGGAAGGGGGCCATGTGCATGCAGAGGGTTAAGGACTTGATGGGGGCCGTCTTTGGAAACATCTACCATAGTCTGAATGTTCTTGCCTGTGTCATCTGGGTATGCACATGTACAGGTGGCTGATCAGAAGGGCAGTGGCTTAGTCCATTTTCTGTTGCTTATAACAGGATTTCTGAAACTGAGTAATATATGAGGAATGAAATTTATTTTTTTCTGTTCTGGAGGCTAAGTCCAAGGTCAAGGGGGTGCATCTGGTGAGAGCTTTCTTGTGGCTGGGAACTCTCTGCAGAGTCCTGAGGCAGTGCCGGATATCACGTGGCAAGGGGGCTAGCTTAGGTCTCATTTCCTCTGTAGTCACCAGTCTCACTCCTGTGATAACCTGTTGATGGATTAATTCATTCATGAGAGCAGAGCCATCATGACCCAGTCACCTCTCAATATGCTGACACTGGGGATTAAATTTCACCATGAGACTTGGAGGGGACACCTGTTTAAACCACAGCAGTAGCTCTCTGCTTTGCATCCATCAGATAGCCAAGTCCTAGAGGGAAACTGAGGCCTTGAGAACAGTCATCAGATTTTGAAAAAGTAGCAGTTAAAGTTCAAAATAGAAGATAACTGAATAGACTCAGCAAGGATAAGCTTTACGTGAAAATTCTTTTTTCTATCTGTAAATTTTCAGTTTCTATAGATAGGATGGGTAGAAAACATTCAGTCTGAATACTGTACCTGAGACGTTTTACTAACCAGTCAGAAGAGCATATGCTTGTAAACTGACCTGTTTGCCCACATCTTGGGCATACTGAGATTAAATGGTTGAACAGAGACAAGGCAGCTAAAGATCTACCCTGGCTGATATTTGAAGTGGAGAAGGCAATGAACAGTCTTGTAAAAATCCTGTTTATAGGCTGGGTGCCGTGACTCATGCCTGTAATTCCAGCACTTTGGGAGGCCAAGGTGGGCAGATCACAAAGTCAGGAGATCGAGAACATCTTGGCCAATATGGTGAAACCCCATCTCTACTAAAAATACAAAAATTAGCTGGGCGTGGTAGTCCCAGCTACTCTGGAGGCTGAGGCAGGAGAATCACTTGAACCCAGGAGGCAGAGGTTGCAGTGAGCCGAGATTATGCCACTGCACTCCAGCCTGGGCGACAAGATTGAAACTCCATCTCAAAAACAAAAAAAATTCTGTTTACACATCCAAGACTTCATCTTAGATGACTAGTTATGCAGGAAAGCAGAGATGGTTGCCTTTTAAAAAGATACACTAGGAGTTCAAGGCCAGCCGTAGGCAACATAGTGATACCCCCTCTCTATTTAAAAAATGCAAAAATTAGCTGGGCATGGTGGCATGCACCTGTGGTCCCAACTATTCAAGAGGCAGAAGTGGGAGGATGGCTTGAGCTTGGGAGGCAGAGGTTGCAGTGAGCTGAGATCTGTGCCACTGTACTCCAGCCCAGGCAACTGAGTGAGATCCTGTCTCAAAATAAATGAATAAGTAAATAAAATAAAATAAAAGATACATAATGCTGACATGCATCTGGTATATACTGTTTCATTGCAGCCTTGGAAATAGGCAGCATTTGCCATTTTTATCTGCTAGCTGTGACGAGTGTAAGGCAATGAAGGGGTGGATTCACAGAGAGTACAAGGGTGGCAATGCTGCTAGAAACCTCCAGAAGACTGGGAGGAGGAAGTGGGAGAGGCCTTTACCCAGGGGCAGTGCAGACATTGGCATGTGGTTTATGGACTGGTTTAATTCACCTGCAACCTGCCTGTCCCTAGAGGAGCTTGCAGCCAGCATTCTAGTTTCCAGATAAAGACAGAGGACAGGAGGTGTACTTGCCCTGGTATAATTTCGCTCGGTGCTTTACCCTGTTTAATTCCGCTTGGCTTTAGAAGCTCAACTAGGAGTTTATTTTTCTTTTTTACTTTTCTTGATTTAAGCCCTCTTCCTCCCTTACCCTCACACACTCACTCTCATTTCTGATGCTGCCCATGACGGAACGAGTTGAGGCACATGAGCCACCTTCTCTCCCTAATCTTTGTCCATGGAACACCCGAGGGTCATGTGCAAACACGGGCAGACAGTTCTTGGCTGTGCATCGTATCAAACTTACTGGTTATATTTGGAAAAAGCATGGGTTCCTCTACTTGGTGAACAAAACGTTTCCAGCTTTAACCATACAAAGTCAGGAGCTCTGTTTTTCTCTGTGCTCATTCCCATACGCTCTCCCTTTCCAGTTACTTCTCTTGTCTCTTCTCTATCATTTTCTTCCAACTTTTCCCTGGCTAGCCATCAGGATAGATTTCCCCTTTCTTATTTTTATTTTTGTCATGTACTCCAGACTGACAGTGTTGTTCTCTGCTAAAATTAGAAACAAAAAATATTTGCATGACTTTCTGTGGGGTCATTGATTTTAAATTTTAAAAGGCTACAGAGTTCATTTCAAGATTATGCTGTTTCCTTTTTCTAATGTTTTGTTGGTGAACAGACACTCTACTCATTTTAATTTTCAGCAGGATTGCTGCCTGGTTAGGAGAATGTCCAGTCGTCCCAGATGTGTTATGGCTGCCTTAAACTTTCCACCTTTTCTGCTCTCAAGTCATTCAGTGGCTTTCCCTTCTTCCCTTCCTTCTCCGTCACTTCTCTGTGCTGTCTGAGTAGTTGCTATGAAATTACATTCTGATCAGTGCAGTTTCTTGCTTAGAGTTCACTGGGCTCCTGACCAGCTACGGGAGGAAACTAAATTTGTTAGCACAGCAGCACAACCTGTCGAGGTTTGACTCCACCTGCCTCGTCGCAGCCCCTCTCACAAGGCCTCCTTTCTCTGACTAGCCCCAGCCGCAGGGTTGCCGGTCTTTTCTCTAATAAAGAGGTCAGGATCTCCTCACCCTGGTGCGCATCTGTCCTTCTGTGCTTATTTTCCCATTTTCCCCTTTCAAGTTCTGTGGTTTTATTGTGTTGACAGTTGCTGGAACCACTGATGTGGGGACGTGGGAGCAATTCCCCAGGCTCCTGGCTCCTTCCTGGGCTGTGTGGCATCCTGCAGGAGAGCTCTGGGAACCTTCTCTCCTCCACCCAGCCCTGCCCAGACACCTAGGATCTCCCCTTCTGTCTTCCCGCAGTGTCTGCTGCATGCATTCTTGCCCTTTGGTGGCCGGCCTCCTGGCTGAGACTGTTAGTTTTGTTTTGTTAAGGTTAGGGTCTGTTTTGTTTATTCTCGTGCCCATAGTGCTCACATGTAATAGGTGCTCTATAAGTGCTTGTCCTATTCAGTTTGGGCTGCCATAATAAACTCCCATAATAAGCGGGGTGGCATATAAACATCAGAAATGTATTCTCTCACAGTTCCGGAGGCTAGAAAGTCCATGATCAAGGCGTCAGCAGATTCAGTGTTTGTGAGGGCCCACTTCCTTATAAACAGCCGTCTTCTGTCTGTTACCCCACGTGGCAAAAAAGGAGAGGGATCTCTCCTCTCTGGAGTTTCTCTCTCTCTCTCTCTTTTTTTTTTTTTTTGAGACAGTCTTGCTCTTTGCCCAGGCTAGAGTGCAGTGGCACAATCTTGGCTCACTGCAACCTCTGCCTCCCAGGCTCAAGCTATGCTCGTGCCTCAGCCTCCCAAGTAGCTGGGATTACAGGCGTGTGCCAAGTTGGCCAGGCTGGTCTCGAACTCCTGATCTCAGGTGATCCACCCACCTGGGCCTCTCAAAGTGCTGGGATTACAGGTGTGAACCACTGTGCCTGGCCTGGAGTCTCTTCTAATAAGGGCATTAATCCTATTCATGAGGGCTCCACCCTCTTAACCTAATCACCCCAAAGCCCTCACCTCCTAATATCATCCCCTTGGTGGTGTGGATTTCAACATATGAATTTTAGGGAACACAAAATTGAGACCTTAGCAGTATTTATTGAATCAATAACAAATAATGCTGTTAATTACATTCACTGAACATATGTGAGTTAAGGATTTGATCATTTTCATAAATAATACCTCATGTAAGAGCTTTATTCAGAAAATCTATTGCCTTTTGTTATAGTTGTTTCTTATGGTAAAGAGAGAGCTAATTAATATATAAGATGGCATATGCCTTGAGATTTATGATAGGATTTACTAGTATTAAATGGCTTTATGTTTGTTGTTTCTATAAGGAAAAAAATTGTAGCCTGGTGACGATTATATATATAACTGACTGCTGACTAGTCTTTACTATTTAAGCATGAGATTGCATGTTTATACCACCTTATTGCAGTTGGACTATCCTAATTGAAGAAATTAAAAAAATATTCTATATATCACTCTCTACAAGGTGACAGAGGACAAATGAACAAATTCAATAGTACAATGTGCATTCTGTCCTGCTTTCTCTGGTGTCTGTAAGAACAGGATTCAAAAATTATTTTCATTTATCTCTTAAACTAATATGGACACTTACTATGAAAATAGTAGGTAGAACCTATTCTTTAAAAATAGAGGTCTGGGTGTGGTGGCTCACACCTGTAATCCCAGCACTTCGGAAGGCTGAGGTGGGCAGGTCGCTTGAGCCCAGGAGTTTGAGACCAGCCTGGGCAATATGGGGAAAACCTCGTCTCTACAAAAAATAGAAAAAAATAGCTGGATGTGCTGGTTTTGCTTGTGGTCCAAGCTACTCAGGAGGCTGAGGTGGGAGGATCACTGGATCCCAGGAGGTAGAGGTTGCAATGAGCTGTGATCGTGCCACTGCACTCCAGCCTGGGTGACAGAGTGATACCCCGTCTCAAACTTTTAACATATATATATATATATATATAGTTTAAGTATAAAGATTATTTTAGGAAACTTTCTTCTTCAAAGATTTTCTCAGGATCATGTTATTCTTAGGTTACAGTGTGGGTTTTTGTTACTGATTCTTGCCTTTTTATCCTTATTGGGACACGGTGCATTCATGAATCAACTTCTTATTTGTCTTTGTGCTGTTCAGCCTATGTTCAGGTGCATAATACTTAGTCAATAAATATTTTTTTTGAATGAATGAGAAGGCTATATAGAGTACTTTCCAAAGTCTATCCTTTTATTTTATTTTATTTTGTTTTATTTTGACAGAGTCTTGATCTGTTGCCCAGGCTGGAGTGCAGTGGTGCAGTCTTGGCTCACTGCAGCCTTCACCTCCCACTTTCTAGTGATTCTTGTTCCTCAGTCTCCTAAGTAGGGATTACAGGTGTTCACCACCACCCTTAGCTAATTTTTTGTATTTTTAATAGAAACAGAGTTTCACCATGTTGGCCAGGCTGGTCTCAAACTCCTGGCCTCAAGTGATCTGCCTGCCTCAGCCTCCCAAAATTTTGGGATTACAGGCGTGAGCCACCATGCCTGGCCAAAAGTATATACTTAATACAGGTTTGACACATAGAAACATAGGCAGAAACAGGATTCCTACTGTGAATGTAGGATGTGCAAAAACTCAAAATACACTTTAATTTTCTCAGATGGACTAACAGTTTTAATTAAGGCAGAATACACTGAAACCTAGTAATTGATTATTTGTAAATTATTGAAGTATAAACAGAGCCATCACTTATGAATTTGTCATTTACTTCCTGCTAGTCTCTATTTTATTGATTTTTCTATTGCACAGGTAAAGGAGGGGGTAAAGATGACTTGCTTCTCAAGTCTAAGAGTCTTAGATCAGGATTGACTGCCCAAACTGCAAAAATGATTTGGCATGCCACTTGAAAGTGGTTGAGGGGAGTGGGCCAGGTTCATGGATTTTTTTTAAAAAAATGGGAAACCAAAGGTTTATTTATTAATCTGAAGTCCTGAAAGAATGTCTCTGAGAGCTATAAATGCAGCGTAAACTCAGAGACTCTTTTCATTTTCATTCCATTTTCATCATGTGTAAAGTTATGAGATCTTTAAAAATCTATCATGGGAAAATCATAAAGAATAAAAATTAGTCAGAATAATACAAATGAAAAACTGCAAGGCTTTGTTAGGTAACGATTTTTTGTAGTGCTCTAAAATATTATATAAGAACAAACTTTGCAAGGGCAAAGAAGATTATTTTTAAAAGGCATGAAGATTGTCGAACCTTAAATTTTAATATGATGTGATGACATTGATTTGCCGTGTATCTAAGAGAAAGTAAAATCAAAATAGTATTTGTTCCTAAATTACTAAAGAGGCTAATGTACTCTCAGTAGTTTAACAAAAGTTGTGCATTGGGTGCTGGTATTGAAATAAGCTTTAATTATTTACAGAAAGGCTATTTAGTTCTAATACTTTTATATAACTCTCCTGTTACCACTTTGCTACTTTAAATGGTTTTATTTTTGTGTTCCCTAAAATATATTCAGATATTGCACGTATGAAAAGAAGTCTGTAAGATCTATAAAATGAGGCTGGGCGTGGTGGCTCACGCCTATAATCCAGCACTTTGGGAGGCTGAGACGGGTGGATCATCTGAGGTCAGGAGTTCGAGACCAGCCTGACCAACATGGTGAAACCCCATCTCTACTGAAAACAAAAAACAGCTGGGCATGGTGCTACATGCCTGTAATCCTAGCTACTTGGGAGGCTGAGGCAGGAGAATTGCTTGAACCTGGGAGGTTGAGGTTGCATTGAGCCAAGATTGCACCATTGCACTCCAGCCCAGGTGACAGTGGGAGACTCCGTCTGAAAAAAAAAAAAAATATATATATATATATATGTACAACACAGGCAATACCCTTAAGGAGCTTCGAGTCTACTTGGAAAGACATAGTCAAAGAGATCATTTCTGACTTAGCCATATACCGTCCGTGCCCAGCTCCATGAAAATGACTTACATTTTGCTTTTTTGAGACAGGTCTGGCTCTGTTGTACAGGCTGGAGTGTGCAGAGGCACCATCTCAATTCATTGCAACCTCTGCCTCCCAGCTCAAGTGACCATCCCACCTCCGCCTCCTGAGTAGCTAGGACTACAGGCATGCACCACCATGCCCTGCTTATTTTTGTAGTTTTGTTTGTTTGTTTGTTTGTTTGTTCGTAGAGACAGGGTTTCACCATGTTGCCTAGGCTGGTCTTGAACTCCTGGGCTCAAGCGATCTGCCCATTTTGGCCTCCCAAAGTTGACAGTGACTTTCAAGTACACATTTCTAGCCATTCTTCTCTCCTTAGCTCCATTTCTACCTTCCCACCAATCTACTGAGCATATTTTTCAACTTCCAATTCTGATATCATCATTTTTTCCTTTTAACTTACACCCCTTTGCTTACCAGTGATAGTGTTTTCTCTCTAGTCACCCAGACTGCAAATCTCAGTGTCATCTTTGACTCCTTGCTCCTTATTCATCTGTTCATCTAATGAGTACCTTCTGTATACAAGGCACTATTCTAGCCTCTATAGTTACAGTAAGCACTTGTCCAGGGAAATGGTCATTAAAAAGTAGCTTTTCAACTTTAACTTTTTTTTTTTTTTTTTTTTGGAGACAGAATCTCGCTCTGTTACCCAGGCTGGAGTAGAGTGGCAAGATCATGGTTCACTGCAGCCTTGACCTCCCAGGCTCTTAGTTGTGACCACAGGTGTGTGCCACCATGCCCAGCTAATTATTTCATTATATTTTTTGTAGAGTCAGAGTCTCTGTTGCCTGGGCTGGTCTTGAACACTTCGGCTCAAGTAATTGCTGGGACTACAGGCGTGAGCCACTGCACCATGGCTGCTTTTCAGCTATTGAATTACAAATTATGTGCTCAAAGGGCAGTTTAGAGGGCTGGGGAGAGGGGCCCCTTGTCTGAGGGCCTATGTGAAGAGTGGGGGGCATTTCTTTGGGTGGGGGAAACGGAAGAACTGAGTTGTACGTGAGGATCTAGGAGGAAGCCAGGGGGCAGAGAGGAGGTGGATGCGGCTGGAGAGGGAGGCAGGAACACAGTTAAGCAGGGCATTAGAGACTAAAGTGAAGGGTTCTCAGACTCTTTCTAAGCCATTTAAGGTTTTTTTTTTTTTTTTTATGCAAGAGAATGGCATTATCAGCTTAGCATTTTTTAAAAGATCAACATGAATTTTGTGTTGTGAATGGAGTGGAGTGGCATACGTTAGGAGACCAGATGGGCCACATAGAGAGGAGTAAATAGACTCAACAGGAAGTAGAGTTGATGGGACTTCATGATTCAGTGCATTGAGGAGGAGACGGCAGCCTCATATTTCTGGAATGAGCAACTGCGTGAATAGAATAATGGTTTCCCCAACATCTGAAGCATCCAGATCTTGTCAGTAGACCTCAGGAATGTGCCTCAGCCCTGTTTCCTCCTTTCCATCTGCACTGCCATCATTCTTCTCTAGGCTGCTGAGGACCTCCCTTGAGGCATCCTCTGCAGGTTTTCTTCCCTCTAGTCCAGCCTGTGGGGTGTTCTATTCTTCCCAAAGCATTTTTCTGGACATCTTACTGTGCCCATGCAAAACCTTTGATCAGTCTCCCTTTTCTGCAGATTAAGCCTAGGGTGGGGGAGTCCTACAAACCACCTTCAAACAGGATTTTCTTTTTCTTTTTTTTTTTTGAGAGTGGTCTCTCTGCTGCCCAGGCTGGAGTGCATTGGTGCATGCCATCACGGCTTGCTGAAGCCTTGACCTCCCCAGATCCAGTCTTCCACTTGCCTCAGCCTTCTGAGTAGCTAGGACTACAGGCACATGCCACCATGACTGGCTGTTTTTTTGTATTTTTGGTAGAAACAGGATTTCACCATGTTGCCCAGTTTGATGTTGAATTCCTGGGCTTAAGTGATTCCCCCGTGTCAGCTTCCCAAAGTGCTAGATTACAAGCGTGAGCCACTGCACCCAGTCTGGGATTTTCTTTTTTTTTGAGACCAAGTCTTGCTCTATCACCCAGGCTGGAGAGCAGTGATGTGATCTCGGCTCACTGCAACCTCCACCTCCCAGGTTCAAGCGATTCTCCTGTCTCAGCCTCCCAAGTAGCTGGGATTACAGGCACCTGCCACCACGCCCAGATAACTTTTGCATTTTTAGTAGACACGGGGTTTCACCATGCTGCCCAGGCTGGTGTTGAACTCTTGAGCTCAAGTAGTTCCCCCGTGTCAGCCTCCCAAAGTGCTAGATTATAGGTGTGAGCCTCTGCACCCAGCCTGGGATTTTCTAATACTCCCTCTCTTCTGCCAAACTGAATGCCTTGTTGCTTCTCACAAGCACCTTTTAGTTTCCCGCGTCTGCCTGACATGCACTCATCATTCAGGGCTGCATTCTCCCTTTACTTCAAAGCCCAGTCTGACACTGCTGTTCTCCTTGTGCTGAAGCACCGTCTACCCTCAAGTGCATCCTCTTCGCCTGTCTTGTGGCATTTGGGGCTTTCAGACAGGCCTTAGCATTATTTATGATGATCAGCTACCTGAGGTCTGATACATCTTTGTATTTCACTCAGACCTAGTACAAATGCCTGAATGAGACATGATGGAATATCCATGGAGAGTGAAGAAGTATTCAGTGGATACTTTTCACCTGACCCAAGAATAATTAATTTTCAGGTAATTTAGAGTCCATCAATTCATGCCTTGCTTTTTAAAGTATTTTAACAAGATTATCAAAATACTTTCTGGTCCTTTTGGATTCAGGGGAAAAAATACTATCTGTAAGATCGTCCCTGTCACCATAGAATTTCCCTTTTTATAATTTATTTTTTATTTTATTTTATTTTTTTGAGACAGAGTTTTGGTCTTGTTGCCCAGGCGGGAGTGCAATGGTGAGATCTCGGTTCACTGCAACCTCCGGCTCCCAGGTTCAAGCAATTCTCCTGCCTCAGCCTCCCAAGTAGCTGGGATTATAGGCATGCGCCACTATGCCCAGCTAATTTTATGTTTTTAATAGAGACAGGGTTTCTCCATGTTGGTCAGGCTGGTCTTGAACTCCTGACATCAGGTGATCCACCTGCCTCAGCCTCCCAAAGTGCTGGGATTACAGGCGTGAGCCACCACGCCTGCACCCCCTTTCTATAATTTGTAACATGGCAAGGCCAAGAGAGATTCATGCCCCATCTGTACCATTCTGCATGCTATACCCAAGGTGTTTTCATCAACACCATGGGACCCACACTGTTACTGCCTAATGCTAGGTTCATATACTTTTGTGGTAAGAGAAAGTAGGGGAATTCTTGTATTCACAGGAAAAAAGCAATTAAAGGCCTGTTATTGTTTAGATTGACAATGCAGATGTATTTAAATACAGGCTTCCCATGCTAAAAACAAAAGTACTTAAAGTGTAGACATTCTTTTTTTATAGCATCTGTGGGTCCTGAAGTGTGTCTTAGAAAATGTCACTTAATAAACAGGCAGAGAAATAAATTAATAGTGGTTCCCTGTTGGAATAAGTACAAGGAAGGAAAGATAAAGCATTGGAGGGCACAGAGGTAGGCTAGAGCTAGGGATTGTAAATTTGGGGGTGAAGTATGGGGGCAAGAACTATGAGGTGGTGTTGTTGGCCCCAGGCCTGAGTGATGTGAAGGAGCCATGCAAAGATCTGGGAGGTGCATGTACCAAGCAGAGGGAGCAGAGCCTGCCTTTACACCTTACCTTTGCACTTGAAGCCTGACCCATTCCTCCTTCCCCCTCCAGCCATTGTCCCAGCCACTCCGAACTTCTTACCTTTCACAGCTCTGTGCTTTTGCATAACTGCCTTTGTCTGGAGTGCCCTTCATCTTCTTCCTGGAGTAAAGTCACACTCAGAACCCAGCTAAAGGCTGGGTGCAGTGGCTCGCACCTATAATCCCAGCACTTTGGGAGGCTGAGGTGGGCGGATCACCTGAAGTCAGGAGGTTGGAGACCAGCCTGGCCAACACGGTGAAACCCCATCTCTACTAAACATACAAAAATTAGCTGGGTGTGGTAGAACGTGCCTGTAATCCCAGCTACTTGGGAGGCCAAGGTAAGAGAATCACTTGAACCCAGGAGGTGGAGGTTGCAGTGAGCCGAGATCATGCCATTGGACTCCAGCCTAGAAGACAGAGCAAGACTCCATCTCAAAAAAAAAAAAAAAAACCCAGCTGAAATGGCAGATATGACCCACCTACCCACCCCACCTCCCACCCCTCCTCCTCAGGAAGAGCTGGGCTCTCTGACTGTGTTGCTTCCTCGGTGCCACCCCCTGTTTCTAACACAGCCCTTATTTATTTGAATGGTAGGTGGTTTGCTTAAAACTCTCCTCCCCCCGCTAACTGTAAGTCCTTAAGAACAGGGACTATGACTTGATCATCTCTGTAGTGCCAGGGCCTAGAACCTTGCCTGGGACAGGGTAGGTTCTAATTCATTGTGGAGTGCTTGAATGAATGAGGGAGAGAGGGAACAGGCGAAGGAGGCATGGAAGTAGGAATGAAGGGAGGCAGAGAAAGAATGTAAACATTTTTCTTTGAACTATGAAGCACGCTGAGAAAAAGGCTCTAGAATGAAAAGGAAACTAAGATGACTTAAAAAAAAATACTAGAGACGTTTCTATAAATTTAACTAGAACCGAACTGATTGCTGTGGTCACTGGGATTCTATCAAGCCATAAATCAAACTGAAAGTTCACCTATGCTTCACGGGTGGCAACCTTCCGAAAGTAGGAGTGGCTTGGCTTCGTTCTTTTAGGTTCACGTGTTTTTGATATTTTACATGTTTGGTGGTTTTGATTACAAGAATGCAAGCCGAAGTCTACTTTCTGTATAACCACATCCCTTTAGCAGCCTGCCTTGGCAAATCATACTTTGGACCAGAAAATGAGAAGCATACCAGTATGCTGTCTTCTTAAGCAGTCTTCACAGTTTTTCTAGGCTGAGGTCACATCTTTAAACTTCGTAAAACATTACTGCCTGATTGTTGAGTGGGATGGGAAGGGAGTGTTTAATTCAGCACCTGCAAGCTGCAACTGCCAGCTGATTTCCGTGTTCAGAGGCATTTTGGTGTTTGTGTATGCATAGGATAAAATGAAGAAGTAAGCAGGTCTTTATGTATCAGTATGTTCTTTTGTAAAGATCATTACTAGATTTGGCCAAAGTCCTCATAACTATGTTTAGCAGTCTATCAGTGCTTTCTGGAGTGTTTCCTTAATGCTAGTAAATTCTAACTCTCACAAATTCCCATGGGCTACAGCAGTGCCATCTGGAATTTAGTTCCTTTTACTAATCTGTGATTTGAACATCGGAAAGATATTGTCGTAATCCCCAAGTAAACACTTAATATGTGTGGGAAGATTCATGATGATGAGCCTTTTGATGACCTAATAAGAAAATGAAGGTGGCAAAATCATAATCCAAAAAAGCAACCAGAGCCCACAGAGAAGCAAAGATGATGAGCAGATTTGTGCAGAGAAATCTGCACTAGAGCAAAAGAATGTTGCTCCGGGATGGAGCGGTCAAAAAGTGGGGAAAAAAAACAACTCACTGGGGTTATAAGTCATGAGAAAATTTGACCTCAGAAGGGTCCCAAAAGAGAAGAACATATTCTCTGGTTAGTCATTCTGACAAGCTGAGTTGAAAAGTTATTTCAGAAAAATTTTCAGAAGAAGCGCAGAACTTTTAACATCCCCAAATAACTTAAGTAAGAATATTCGCGGAATACTTTGCATTTTGTAGTTGATCCTTAGGAGCAGGAAACAATTGTGTAAACACACTGCAGGACCAGGACTTAGAATGACTTTCTTCAGAAGGAGGAAGAAGATGGAATATGTGAGAATGACAGGATTTTCACAAGTTTAAGACCTTTCTCCCTCAATTAAAACCAAAGATAAATTGGGGGGAAAGACTGAACTTTTTAATCTAGATTCAGAAATACTTTAAGAAAGCAACACATTCTAAATCTATCTAAAGATGCTACATGATCTTGTTGAAAAGGTAATTTGACATTATTTTTGAGACAGAGTCTTGCTCTGTCGCCAGGCTGGAGTGCAGTGGCACGATCTTGGCTCACTGCAACCTCTGCCTCCTGGATTCCAGCAGTTCTGCCTCAGCCTCCCGAGTAGCTGGGACTACAGGCACACACCACCACACCCAGCTAATTTTTGTATTTTTAGTAGAGACGGGGTTTCACCATGTTGGCCAGGATGGTCTCAATCTCTTGACCTTGTGATCCGCCCACCTCGGCCTCCCAAAGTGCTTGGATTACAGGTGTGAGCACCGTGCCTGGCCAACATATTATTTTTAACAACAAAAATACTCAAGTGTGACATGAACAATTCTCCCCTTCATTGCTGAAGAGAACTGTTGGTTCTCAGCAGTCCTGCAAAGCACCTCACTGGCGTGAGAATACGTATTTATCGTCTTTTAGAGACCTACAGGAAATCTTTTTGAACTAATTTGAATTAACTACTAAAACACTGGAAGGACAAGGCAGGGAGGGGGGTGGCTCAAGCCTGCAATCCCAGCACTTTGGGAGACTGAGATGGGTGGATCACTTGAGGTCAGGAGTTCGAGACCAGCCTGGCCAATATGGTGAAACCCTGTCTCTACTAAAAATACAAAAATTAGCCAGTTGTGGTGGTGCACGCCTGTAATCTCAGCTACTCAGAAGGCTGAAGCAGGAGAATTGCTCAGACCCAGGAGGTAGAGGTTACAATGAGCCGAGATCGCACCACTGCACTCCAGCCTGAGTGACAGAGTGAGACTCTGTCTTAAAAAAAAAAAAAACTGGAAGGACAACAGGCCAATGGGATGTGGAGAGAGGGTGACCACATCTTGTATCTAATTTCTGCTTTGATGAGTACCTTGGGCAAGGGCATCTGGATAATGACTGGTTATTTGCAGGTTTATATGTTGGAGGAGGACAAATTTGAAAGCAGCATCAGTAGGTGGTTTACCGATATAGCTGCTCACCGTGAACATTAAATACTGGGTGGACGAGTGTTGGAAAGCACAGCCTGCCCCAGGTTCCTCCATGTGCCTCCTTCGTCCCTGGCTGCTGACTTCCAGCCTTATTCATCCTGGCCGTCAGTCATTCAGTCGATGTCCATGTGGGCTTGTAGATGTCAGATGAATTAGACTTGCCCCCTACCTGAAAGTTCACATTCTGTTGGACAAGACTGATAAATAAATGACAGATTTTAAATTCGTGGTAATTGCAAACTAGACATAGTGCTGTGGGTGGCAGGAAATCTCACAGGAGGTGATGTTCGAGCCCTCCCTTTTGGAAGATGAGTGAGTATTCCCTAGGTGCTGATGAGCATTTCATTTTGAAGAACGTTATCTAGCCGTGGGTGTGACAGTGGTCATATTGGAGTCATATTAGACAGCAGCACCTGCCAACAGAGTATCATGGAGGCACTGTATTTTCACTGGCGACCTTAATGCACCCTAATGGAGCCCTAATAATTCCTTTTTTCTTTGTTTTTTGGAGACAGAGTTTCGGTCTGTTGCCCAGGCCAGAGTGCAGTGCAGTAGCATGATCTCGGCTCACTGCAACTTCTGCCTCCCAGGTTCAAGTGATTTTCCTACCTCAGCCTCCTGAGTAGCTTGGATTACAGGCTCGTGCCACCATGCCTGGCTAATTCGTATATATTTAGTAGAGGTGGCGTTTCACCATGTTGGCCAGGCTGGTCTCGAACTCCTGACCTCAAGTGATCCGCCAGCATCCCTGACATTTTCTTTTCCAGGTTACAACAACTTTGGCCTCTAAAAGTACTGGGATTACAGGCATGAGCCACTGTGCCCGGCCAGCCCTAATGATTAAGGCAATGTGACTATAACTTTTGAGCATATTATATAATTTTCTTGTTTGTTCCAGTTTTATTTCTTAACTAAAATCAAGAATTTATGTATAACTGTATCTGAAAGATGCTGAGTAAAACAACAGCCACTGGCTGATTTTTTTCTCCTTAATTATACAAAATAAATTGCATATGCAGGTATCCAAGAGCCTTAGTCAGTGTTAATCTAGTTAAAGCTACCTAGTTAAAGCTGTTGTAAAATATTTTACACTCATTTCTTAGAAGTTATACTCTTACCTTTGACCACAATTTCTACAAAACACATACTTCAACTTTTAAAAAATTTGCCTTCAATTTTTAATTCTTTGTCTCTAAGATATCTTATTGTACCATGCCAGGTGTTAAATTCCGTAATTTAATTATGTATTTATTCTTCAAAAAAAACTAACCTTATTGCTATCTTGTAGTCTTTTATATATTTTCTAGATTTTATCTGCCCTAAGACTTTTCTTTGCACATGTTTTGTGAAGAACACACCCCAATTTTTTTCAGAATAATTTTTTTTCTGAGCAAATACATATTTGTGCGAGCATACACATGCGGACATTTTGGGGGATTTTAACCCGTTTATGCCTGAAGTTGCAACTTTTTTTGAGTTTTTGCAATCAGACCTTGGTGATGACCTTGAGCAGTTGGATATAAATAACTCCCACATGCCTGGCGTTCCAACAATGGAACACTAGGCATAAATATGAATAGTTACAAGGTTCAAATGTGGCTGTGTAGTGATAAATACTGACATTTTTCCAAGTGCTTCCTTTATCTGAATACATTCAAGAAGCTTGTCAACTAAGATATCCACACCTGATTCAGAAAGGTGGGATTAAGTCAACTGGATAAGGATGTGAAATGGATAATATTGTACACTCTGTGCCTACATGGACACATTCACAGCTCTACAAATGACTCAAGGAATACTGCTTCATTTAGAATTTCTCACTTTAGGGCAGAAAATGGAAATGTGCTTCCTTTAGAGATTTGGCAGTTTGAAGTCTATCTCTTAGATCACGGTAATAAACAATGGCCTCCAAAGAACCACGATATATCTGATAGACCTGGGTTTTTAAATTCAGCAGTATTTGCCCTGGTGGCAAAAGTATGCTAAAAGCATTCCCTTTTACCCTGTTTATGGATGTACAATATGGCCGCTGCTTGGAGATCGCTTGACGATAGTCTACACCCTTGCTACTCAAAGTGTGGTGGCTGCACAGCAGTATGGGCATCACCTGGGGGCTTCTGAGAAAGGAATCATCACCCCTGTGTCATGCAGCTCAAGGAGAATCTGGTTTTTGACAAGGTATCCTGGTGATTCACATACACATTAAATTTGGGAACACTGGTCTGAACTCACTATTTTTGCCTCATAACCTCCCACTTATTCTTCAATCCATTGTTTTTAATCTGCCAATCTTGTGAAAGACACTCATGATCTGTTAATAGCTAAACATGCACAAGGCTTCTGAGCCTTTTCTGTACGTTTCCAGCGTATAGTATTGTGGTAAGTTTTTGGTTCTGTTAGTTCCCTTTAGAGTTATACTTCATTTCACCCCAGAAAATTCTTTTAATGATTGTTGGCTCCCTGTACATTCTTTGGCCAGAGTGTATCCAGAGAGCAGCCATATTAACAGGACTAGAAGGCCTGCTGCCCTATGAAGGGATTAGAGATGTTGTAACCTGGAGAAGAAAATGTCAGGCATGCCAAGCTTGTTGTTCTTAAATGTCTGAAGATTTCTGGAGGAGAAGGAATTTGATTTTTTTAGTGAAGTTTTAGGAAAGCAGAAAATCGAAGCAATGGGCTAGACGTGGCACCTCATGCCTGTAATCCCAGCACTTTGGGAGGCCAAGGCAGAGGATCACTTGAGACCAGGAGTTCAAAACCAGCCTGGGCAACATAAAAAGACCCTGCCTGTAGGAACATTTAAAAATTAACTGGGCATGATGGTGCACACCTATAATCCCAGCTGCTGGGGGAGGCTGAGGTGGGAAAAAAAAGAGAGAGAGAGAGAGGAAGGGAGGGAGGGAGGGAAAGAAAGAGTGGGAAGGGAAGGGCAGAGAAGCAGTGAATGAGTAGAAGTTAGAGAGAGACAGATTTTACGCTTGCATAAAAAAATGTTTTTTAAAAATTTGAATATTCCAACAAGAAGTGCAGTTCTTCCAACTGTATGTAGCAAATTGACCGTTCTTAGAGCACAGAAGGTGTCCCAGCCAAGGCCACCAGAGGTACTGAAGAGTGGGGGGTTAGAAAGAGGACTGGAGGATTTCCTCTAATCTTTCTCACTAATCCTCATTGCTTTTTTATTGCAAAAAGAAAGAATATTGTTGTGCATACTCAAAATTTTTTTTCTCTCTAAACCATGATTATACATAGATTTTGTCTCCCTTTCATGGGTATTAGAACCCCGCATGGTTTTCTCTGTCGTGGGGCCATAGCTTTCTTCTAGGATATTTATTAGGGTGCATACCACTTTCCATTATGTATCCTGTATTCTTTCTGTGATGTTCAGTGCCTTGCTAGTCATTTTCATTTAAAAAGACCCAAATACCTCCATGGGAACAGTACATAGAAATTCCTGGGTCAATAACTAAGTTGTAACTAATAGCTCATAGTCAGATATCTTGTTATTATAGGTAAGGTTATCTTCTACCTGTATCATTTTTCACAGACCTATAGACACGAATGTGTTTGTATTTTCCTGTCTCCCCTCAAAATTTTATGAAATTTATTTCATTTTATTCCTTTATGTGTAGTTTTTTCACTCTGTAAACCTAGAGAATACTTATTAACTTGAACATTAAAATTAAGCCATAAACCTGCTGTATTTACCATAGTTGGTATTTGTTCTATTGGGGAAGTCAGAGTTAAGATATTAAATCATTTTAAGTATCTGATGTTCTTCCAAAACTGCTACCATCCTAGTTCACACATCAGCATTTCGCATCAGGACCCATGCAGCTGCCTCCTAATTTGTCTTCCTGCTTCTTCCCTTGACCCTGCTTTCAGGCTATGCGTGCTCCTGTACCAACTGACATCCCATAGGCAGACGTTACAGAATCAATATGGGTTTGAGGGAGAAGCAAGGTTAGACATCAAGCTAACGTTAGGATGTGACTTTGGAATGTAACTAAGAAATCTCTAGGCTGGGTGCAGTGGCTCACACCTGTAATCCCAGCACATTGGGAGGCTAAGGCGGGCAGATCACGAAGTCAGGAGTTTGAGACCAGCCTGGCCAATATGGTGAAACCCCATCTCTACTAAAAATACAAAAATTAGCCAGGGGTGGTGGTATGCCCCTGTAGTCCCAGCCACTCAGGAGGTTGAGGCAGGAGAATCGCTTGAACCCGAGAGGCGGAGGTTACAGTGAGCCAAGCCTGGGCTACAGAGTGAGACTCGGAAGGAAGGGAGGGAGGAAGGGAGGGAGAGATGGAAGGAAGGAAGGGAGAAAGGAAGGAGGAAGGAAGGAAGGAAGGAAGGAAATCTCTGGGTTCTGCTGACTCTCCTTGGAATTATATAGATAAAATTTCTTGCTACCAAAAAAGACATAACCTATGCCTTTACTGAAAATATTGTCGAGTAGCAGATGCAGATGTGAGCTCTTTTTCATGTCCATGGGCCCTTTTCCTCTGTGTGTAGCTGGAAAGCTTTCAGCAAGCAAGCAGCGGAAGCATGCAGAATGCCTGCAGAAAAATTGAGGCACAGGCAGCGGCACAGGGATTTTATTTTTAGAGTCCACCCTGTGAACAGGATTTTGTGATGTTCATGGGCAGGATGGTAGGTGTGCTGGGAGTCGCTGCATTCCTCTACTCCCAGCTCAAAGAAGAGGAGAAAGAACCATTCAGTGGGGAGACTTCCCAGCATCCTCCTCCCTCCCACAGCAGCCAGAGGCCGGGAGCTGGCCGGCCTTTCCTTTAACTCTTTGAATACCCAGACAAGACCTCTTTCTAGGTCACATCAGTGTTCTTGTATTGTGAAAAAGTGTATTCGTGTGTTGAGAGTTGAAAATGCAGGGAAAATTAATTTTCTTCCCAACAATTTGTGTGTTGGTGAAATACATGATTATAATGATATTTATCCCATTTTTAATACTCTGATATAGGAAAGGGGAAAACAGTCATCTTCATCTGTTCACCCAGTTTAAAGGAACTTTTCTAAACAGGATACATAATAGATGCAGAAGCTCCAATTAAGTTGCTAAAAAAAAAAAAAAAAGCACTTTAATAACTGCCAAGTGTATGCCCACTGCTGCCCTGTCAGCATTCTGAACAGGAAACACTGTGTTCCAGCCAAATACTACGTACACTGGTCTTCATTTTAAGAGCAATTTATTTCCATTAATGTGAAAATGAATATTTGTTGCCAAGATTTCTAAGGAGCATGATAATGGATCAAAACACTGAAAGAAGCAGCCCGTGATCTGAGGCATGGTTGATGGATGAGTGTCTTTAAATCAGCTTCCAAATCTGTGGTTCTTAGTCTTTTTGCAAATTAGCATCACCTGATTCCAAAAATCCTGATGGCCACCCTACACCCCAGGCCAAGTAAATTAGGATCTCTGGGGTGAGGACTCAGACTTGCTGCTTTTCAAAGCCCCTAGGTGATCACAGTGTGCAGCCAAGGCTGTGGATTATTCTTTAAGTGACTAGGCTTTGCAGCTGCACTTCATCAAATCATGACTTCTCTAACCAGAACTCCCAGTGTAGGGGTTGGCGAGGGGTGTGCAAGGTGTGGGTACCTACCCACATTGGAGTGCATGGGGTTGAAGGTTCTACTTTCTGCTGCTGGATTGAGAGTTGCTGATTTCCAGCCTGTGGTGGCATGGTCTAGATCTTCCCTCCAGCACAATCTCAAGATATCTGTGGGAGCTCTTTGGCTTCCATCAAAGTGTCAGGAGCCTTCCTTATAACCCTGACACCATGAACAAAGACTGTTTTCAGCAGGGGAGAGTCAAGGGTTCTTATATATATAGAAAAAAATAAAAAATATATGTATTACCTGTGGTTCCACATCCTCACTGGCATTTGATAGTGTCAGTGTTTTGGATTTTAGCCATTCGAATAGGTGTGTAGCGGTATCTCAGTGTTTTAATTTGCAATTCCCTGATGACAGATGATGTTGAGTATCTTTTTTTCTTTTCCTTTTCTTTTTTTTTTGGAGACAAGATTTCACTCTGTCACCCAGGATGGAATGCGGTGGCATGATCATAGGTCACTGCAGCCTTCAGTTTTCTGGGCTCAGGTGATCCTTCTACCTTGACTCCTGGCCTTAAGCGATCCTCCTGCCTTGGCCTTCCAAAGTGCTGGGATTACAAGCATGAGCCACTGTGTCTGGCTCCATGAACATCTTTTCATATGCTTACTTGCTCTCTGTATGTCTTCTTTGATGAGGTATCTGTTCAGGTCTTTGGCCCATTTTTTAATCTCATTGTTTGTTTTCTTGTTTTTTAGTTTTTAAGTATTTCTTATATATTTTAGATAACACTCTTTAACAGATATATCTTTTGCCAGTATATTCTCTCAGTCTGTGGCTTGTCTTTTCATTCTCTTCACAGTCTTGACTGTTTGTTGCAGAACAGAAATTTTTAATTTTAATAAAGTTCAGCTTATAATTCTTCTATTATGCCTATGGTATTGTATCCAAAAAGTTATTATGATACCCATGATAATTTAGATTTTCTTCTACGTTATTTTCTAGGAGTTGTATAGTTTTCCATTTTACATTTAGGACTATGATCCATTCAAGTTAGTTTTTGTGAAGAATGTAAGGTCTGTATCTTTTTTTTTTCTTTCATGTAGAGGTTCAGTTGTTCCAGCACCATTTGTTGAAAAGATTATCCTTGTTTCATTATATTGCCTCTGCTCCTTTGTCAAAGATCAGTTGACTGTGTTTATATGGATCTATTTCTGGATCCTCTATTCTGTTCTGGTAATCTATTTCTGTAGTCTTTCACCAATACCACATTGTCTTGTTATATAGCTTTATAGTAAGTTCTGAAATCAGATAATGTCAGTTTGTTCTTCTTCAATATTGTGTTGGCTCTTCTGGTCTTTTCCCTCTCCATACAAATTTAAGAATCAGTTTGTCAATATCGACCAGAGAACTTGTTGAGATTTTGAATGACATTGCATTGAATACAGAGGTCAAACTGGGAAGAACTGATATCTTGACAACATTGAGTCTTCCTATCTATGAACATGGAATATCTCTCAATTTATTTAGTTGTTTTTTATTTCTTTTATTAGAATTTTATAGATTTCCTCATAATCGTTTTTATCCATATTTGTTAGATTTGTACCTAACTACTTCATTTTTGGGGGTGCTAATGTAAATGGCATCGTGTTTTTGATTTCAAATTCCACTTGTTTATTACAGACATATAGAAAAGCGATTTGCTTTTGCATATTAATCTTGAATCCTGAAACCCTGCTATAGCTTATTAATTCTAGGAGGGTTTTTGTTGTTGTTGATTCTTTGGGGTTTTCTACATAGATGATCCTGTCATCTGTGAACAAAGACAGGTTTAATTTCTTGTCTCCATCAGTATACTTTTTACTTTTTTCTCATTTTATTTCATTAGCTGTGATTTTCAGTATGATGTTGAAAAGGAGTGGTGAGAGGGGAAATTTTGCCTTGTTCTTCACCTTAGTGGGAAAGCTTGTTTCTCACCATTGAGTATGATGTTAGCTATGGGATTTTATTGTAGGTGTTTGAACACTTTTATTATTTTTATTTGACAGCAAATTATGCACATCTTATTCAGGCTTCTCCAGCTGTGAAGTTAGCAATTAGAAGTGGTTGTGATTGATACATTATCTATAATTCAATTTTGACTTAATAATATATAAACCAATAATTTGAATTTTGCTCCCATACCAAATGGGCATGTGTGTGTTTATTTGTATGCATAATAAATTGTATAGGGAAACGCTTAGAGTGAAGTGCCAAAATGCTTGGTATCTCCGTGTGCTAACTAATAACAGGTCATTTTAATATGTGTATTTCTCTGATGCTGAGGACTACATATACTACATTTTTGAGGGGTGTCAACCATTAAATTGTTTATCACTTGCCTGGATATAGTTTCATTATTTCGTAAATTTAGTTCAGAGGCTCACATTGCTAGTGTCATGGTCTGTATCGACAACCCAGACAGCCTTATTGATAGAAAAGCAAGGGTATGTATTCTAATGAGATGTGGTGAGAACTACTGGGAATTCAATGTGAAGAAGTAAATAGTGTCTCTAGGAGTGAAAAAAATTCACCATCTTAATGTAACCCTCATTTTCAAAACAAGTAAAAAATGTAGCTCTCATACAGAGTAGTAGGATCCAATTAAGTGGCAGAAAATTGCTCCTTTGTTATTTAGCACTCAAGCTCCTTCTCAGAAGTCTGGTTTATTTATGATAACAGGCACAAAGGGAAGATTCGGAAGAATTTAAGAAAATAACTTGTGTAGTACTTTTTCTAAAAGTAAGCTAACATGAAAACTCACTTGAGAATCCTAGGAAAAATGTCCTTTAGTCGATGGTGGGATTATGGATGGTGGAATTTCAGGTGACATTTCTTTTTTAAAAAAATCTTTCTTTTTTTTTATTGTCTCAATCTTGCTGTTAAATAAATCACACAGAGGTAGAAAGAGCTGGGGAGAAGTCTTTCAGATATGGCCACCTGGTTTGAACCAGTTTCCAAAGAGTATTTGGGACTCTTAGTCCAGGACTCAGGGGACACGAGGTCTGCATTATAAAACCAGCTCTGGCTTGTTGATGTCTAAAAGGAACTTGACCTGACATGAATATTTTCAGTAAGAAATCATAAGGAAACAGCAGAAACACAAGAAGACAAAGTTCAGCCCTTGGAGGAAAATGTAGATTCCAAAAAAGGAAAACTAAGATGAAAGGTGAAAGAGGAACAGGTAAAAAGAAGGGAAAAACACTTCACCTTCCCTTGTCCCCAGCCCTGCTGTGCCCACTCCCACACTAACACAAAAACATGACCAAAGAAAAGATGAAAAAGTCGCAGCAAGATGAAATGCAATTTACCGGGAGGAGCAAGGGCTGGAGTTTAAAAGCTGTCTGATTCTACTGCATGCCATTTGTAAAATTTCCCTCATTACCTTGGCCTGGGAGATTTGGAAAAAGCAGCTTTTGTCTGAGAATAATTTGAAGAACATGCAGGACTGAAGTCTTCATCCTGCAAAAGCCTCGGGGCCAAACCTCCTAGAGTAGCAGCTGCAAAGAGGGGCTCCTACTGAGTTTCTTGGCTGCTGCAGGCCCCTGCTGCCACTGCCCATGGAAGGGACAGCTAATGATGTGGGAACTGGCCCTGGCTCAGGGACCAACCAGGACACTTAAGAATGAAAGGGGGAATCTACTAGAAATGACAATGGGATCATACACGTCATAGGATAACAGACATCCAAGACTGTTTGGAGCAAACCGGAATACATGTTCAGCTGGACAATTTCTGCACCTTCTAAGAGGCTTGCCATTAGCTGCCCTGGTCTGCCCCCTTCGAACCCCCAAAATAGTGACTGCAAATGTTGGTTGTGTCCATATGGTCTAGGATGTCTCTTGAAGATGCTCTTTAACTAGAAACTCTTTTTTTTTTTGAGACAGAGTTTCACTCTTGTTGCACAGGCTGGAGTGCAGTGGTGTGATCGTGGCTCACTGCAACCTCCACCTCCCGGGTTCAAGTGATTCTCCTAGCTCTGCCTCCCAAGTAGCTGGGATTACAGGCATATGCCACCATGCCCGGCTAATTTTGTATTTTTAGTAGAGACGGGGTTTTTCCGTGTAGGTCAGGCTGGTCTTGAACTCCCGCTCTCCCAAAGTGCTGGGATTACAGGTGTGAGCCTTTTTTAAGGCACTAAAGTGTCTGTTGAAAAGAATGAAACTCATCGTACTGATTTCATACCTCGTGTTTATTGAATAGGAAAAGTACAGGAAATAGGAAAAATGCCTCTAAGTGATTGATAGTGCCCTGGGGTGGGAGTGAGGGGTGAAGGCCCCTCCTGACCCATGGCTCACTCTCTAGTCATGGCTGATGCTCATTGAGGGCTCTTTGTTGTTAAGCCCTTTCTGTGACAGGGACTATTGTTGTTGTTGGTTGACTGGTGAGGAAATGGGCTCATGGCGTTCAGGGCTGCACAGATCAAGTGTGGACTTGGGCAGTCTGACACCAGCCAGCTACACCCCAGGCGTAGCAGGCAGGAGCTACACCATGGTCATTTGTAATGCTTGGTCACCACTGACTACTGATGGGCCACATTTACTTCTACATCCCTTTATTTCTGAATCTCTTTCAGACCCCATTACCTTTTCAGGGGAGCTCCACCAAATCAATTCTCTCTGCTGTACAGTTCAAAATGTCCCATGTCATGTCATCAGCACACTTAGCACAGTGTGCGTTTGTGTTTGCACTTTTATTTGATTGTTTTTTCTCCTGCTAGATCATCAGCTTTCTGAGGGCAGGAACCGTGTGTGTGTGTGTGTGTGTGTGTGTGTGTGTGTGGGCATGTGCGTGTGCGGGGGGGGTGTTTGTATGTGCATGTGTGAGTGTTTGGATGACTTTTGTATCCCTTAGAGCTGGCACTTAGTAGGGATTTCATGAACACTGGCTGCACTGATGACTGAACCGGTCCCTGCTTTGGAGCTGACATGGCTGCAGGTTCCCTAGGTCGTCAGCTGTCTGTTCCAAGTACAGCTAGCTGTGCATGGTGCCTTGACTGTTCTTACCAGCATTTTAGCCCATTAGCTCTTTCTGTTTCTGATGGTTAATATACATATAGAAGCAAATGCTGCAAATTCAGGAGCTTATATAGCTCTCCTTGAAATGGATGAATTTTGCTAATGCCTTTGGCAGATCTGCATTTTGTGCTCCTCATTGCCTCCAAATACTGTCTGTTGCTGTGGTGATGATCTGTGGACTCTTGGGCTGAGTGCCAGTTGGAAGACTCTTGTGTTATTATTCAGAAGCCTTTCCCACAGGTTGTCTTCTGTTTGTTTGTCTCTCTTTAGCAATGTGAATTAGCAGCTGTCTCCTTACCATCAAATCCTCCTCTGCCGGGTATTTCTGTTAAATGGTCAGGTCCCTTGGAGTATACAGATAAGCAGGTACACAGCTGTAAGATCTCGAGTAGAGAGACCTTTACCAGGAAGAGGGACTGAAACTCCCCCTTGCACTAAGGAAGTAGGGGATCCAAGTGATATGTAACAGGAGATGATACATTTCACTGGGCACGGTAGAATGAATAAAGACATAAGAGAAAGGAAATTTATCTCCCTGTAATAAGAAAAGTTTTTACTGAAAAGTTTTCCCAAAAATGATTGTGAAATTTATTTTTCTTCCTGTAAACTTCCTGTGGAAAGACCAGCTGGGCAGAGTGATAAGCTGTTTCTCATTCAGTGGATGGTGGCGTACATATTCATTCTTAGGTGGTGGAGCAATTTTTCTGGTAAAAAGAAACCCCTATATTATGCAATTGCAGAGCAGCTGGGAATGTCCCTTCTCCCAGGCCCTGGGTCCTGAAATTGTATTTCTCAAGGCTTACCATGAGGCTGTTGCCCTGAGCTGCCTTCCCCCGTTACTGCCGTAAGAATCAGCCACTCCTTGTCCTCTGCTCCCATGGAACATTTACATCTATTTCATCTGACTTTGCACTTCTGCCGCTCACATGTCCAGCCATTGCACTTGAAGATGATCAGCCCGTGACAGGCTGGTGCTGATTTCTTTGACCCCTTCACAATATTTTGCACAGATGAGACAATGAATGTGTGTTAAAATCACCATGTTTGAGAGCCAAGTAAAGGGGAGTTCTTACTTCCACAGTGCTGTGATGGATGGAAACTGAGGCAAAGAAACCAGAGCATCCTCAGCAGTGTGATAAGAAGCCATCAAAGGGTTCCTTGGAGGGACTTAGTATGTGATACCCATGATACATGGTGGGGGCTGCCCTGTCCTTTCCTTTCTGGTCTGTTGTCTCTATTCAGCAGGCTTATCTCATTTTCCCCATTGAGGGGCTGGTTCTATTTTTATGTTCAGATGTACTCAATGTTTAACTCTCATTTATAAGTGAGAACATGCAGTATTTGGTTTTCTGCGCTTGCAGTAATTTGCTTAGGATATTGGCCTCCATTGATAGCCCTCTTTTAAAGAGAAATTTATATAATCACATTTAAGTTTTATATATATGTATGTATATAAAATTAATTTGTCACATTAAAAAAAATAACAACATGGCTGGACACAGTGGCTCATATCTGTACCTGTAATCCCAACACTTTGGGAGGCTGAGGTAGGAGGATCACTTGAGCCCAGGGGTTTGAGACCAGCCTGGGCAAATTAGCAAGACACTGTCTCTACAAAAAAAAAAAAAAAAAAAAAAAATGTGTAAAACATTAACCGAGAGTGATGGTGCCTGCCTGTAGTCTCAGCTACTTGGGAGGCTGAGGTGGGAGGATGACTTGAGCCCAGGAGTTTGAGGCTGCAGTGAGCTATGATCATACCATTGCACTCCAGCATGGGTGACAGAGTGAGACTCTGTCTCTAAAACAACAAAAACATTAGTTTTCCTAGAGAATATGTGAACTCCTTTACTGATAGATTTAATCACTTGGAAGAAAGAAAGAAAAAAAGAACTAGACTATTTCATTATAGTCAGCAAAGTCCAGCCACCTGTCAGTCAGCAGTTAAAAGATAAGTTAACAATGAATAGTTTTAATCCTACTCATTCCCTCTAATCATTCTCGAGAAGGAAGTCTCAACCCCTTCTAAATGGATTGTTGGACTTAAATGGTATGTCAACACATAAGCTAGGAATGAAACTGGCAGAATCATATTTACACATCTGTTATGTCGACAGAATTACAGATACTATTAGAAGAAGTAAATTTGAACAGAAACTGTTGCACATTTTGACTAGATGAAGTTATTTACTAGGTGTTGAAAGTGAGTTTAACAGAGTAGAAAGAAACGAAGGGCGTGGTATCTTTTAGAGATGTTGAATCCTGACTGTAAGAGGTTTCCATTTGTTGACACATTAAGAATCTTGGAGCACTGTGGAGCTCCCCAGGCACTCACCCATGCTTCTTAAATCCAGTTCAACTTAAGACCACAAGGGATGACAGTCATAAATGCAAGGGGAAAACCCTCCAAACTGGCTTGCTTACCAGAGTGAGCAGCAATTTCTGCCTATAAGTAGTATGCAACTGGATTTCATTTAATTTTGTTTCTACAGTAGTAGAAAGAAAAAAAAACTACTGATTTTCTTTCTGTAACAATAATGGTTTAGTGTTTATTGCTTGCAATTACATTTCTATGGTATGAGAAATAATGCTTTTTTTGATAAGGAATGTATATATCATGTGGTGCCAGATACTAGCATTCTTTATTTTTTAACGTAGGATGAAATTACCATGCTGTTTTTTTGTTTGTTTGTTTGTTTGTTTGTTTTTGGAGATAGGTTCAGGCTCTGTCACCTGGATTGGAGTACAATGGCACGATCCTAGCTCACTGTAACCTTGAACTCCTGGGCCCAAGCCATCCTCCTGCCTTAGCTCCTGAGTAGCTGGGACTATAGGCACACACCACCACACCCAGCTATTTTTAACACTTTTTATAGAGATGGGGTCTCACTATGTTGCTCAGGCTGGTCTCAAACTCCTGGACTCAAGTGATCCTCTGGCCTCAACCTCCCAAAGTACTGGGAATTACAGACTTGAGCCACCTCACCCTTAAAACAATTCATTTCTTGATATCATCAAATATCCTGTCAGTTTTCAAAATTTTAATTACCTCATAAATGCCATGATTTTTTAAAGTTTGCTTTTGTAGAATCCAACTAAGGTCCATACATTGCAATCAGCTAAGTCTCTTAAGTCTCTTTTAATATCCAATTTCTACTTCCATATCTTCTTCTCCCCTGTGATGTGTTTGTTAAGGAATTCAGGTCATTTTTCCTGTAGAATTTTCTAGAGTCTGAGTTTTGCTGTATCACTGTGTTACACTGCTTTAATAACTATTAATGTTTATGTAAACATAACTCACATAAATGACAGTTATTTCTCTAGCCAGAGTGAGAAAAATCTCCTCTTAATCAGAACAACCTCAAATGTGAGTTAAACTACCACAGTTATTTTTGCTACTGAACATCATCAGATAATGTAAAAGTTCTCCCTGTGCTCTTTCTGCTTTCCATTGTAAAGGTATAGGACAATTAGGTAAGAGTAGATCACTCGACATCCATATCTACAAGGAACAGTTGGATTTCTTAAAAAATTATCACAAGTCAACTCCTATAACCTTATGTAACTTAAGCAAGTGCCAATTAAATGAGGCAGATTATTGGTTTGGGTTGTGCGGAGGATGCTCCCATAAGAATCTTATAGTTACAAAGGGCTGCTCTGTGTGCTTGGGGAACTTTGCTGAAGCATAAATGAATGAAGCTTTGATGGTTTAATTAAAACTAAATATGAGAGACCAAAAAAACAAATGACATAGACCTTAACCGCAATAAAACTATAATAAGCTTTATAAAAACCTGTTCATATATTCATAAGCAGCCTTTTCAGTATCTAATTAAAATAGATATCTAAATAAAATAATTACTTAAGGACTGAAACGTATTATACAAAATGAGTTTATAGAGATCTAAACATATGCATATAGACTCAAACCCAGCACACCTTCACGAAATACAAACATTTCAAGGAGAAAAATAGTTTGCCATGGTGATACAGAAATTTTCACCAACAAAGCAGCCTCCTATTTCATTTCTGTTTATAATGTAGCATGTCCCCGTCACATAATAAACCTTACAGTTCATTTTTACTTACATTTCTTACATACTCTTTATAGGTCATTGATCCGTTGTATTTTTGTTACCATAACATTAAAACAGAAATTTTTGAATGGGTAGACAAAGCCTGGAAGACTTTTAGGGCAGAGGATTTTTAGGGTATTATACTATCATAGTCTGTATGATACTATAATTATGATACTGTAGTTTAGATACATGTCATGATAAATTTATCCAAACCCAAAGAATGTACAGTACCAAGAGTGAACCCTTGTGTAAACTATGGACCTTGTTGACGACGATGTGTCAATGTAGGCTCATCAGTTGTAGGGAAATGTACACTCTGGTGGGGGATGTTGACAATGCTGGAGGCTGTGCGTGTGTGAGGGCATCAGGTATCTTTGTACCTTCCTCTCAATTGTGCCCTGAACCTAAAACAGCTCTAAAACAAAGGTGGGTTTTTTTCATTCTGTTTTTATTGTTTTTGTTGTTTGTTTGTTTTTAACTTAAAGACAAAAAAATGTTAAGGTACAAATCAGGCTCTATTTTAACTTGGAAAGAGAATACACTTTTTTTGGGTAGGATCTATTTGTATTTTTCTAATAAGCAAAATTTTGTAGGGGACTGCTGTGCTTGTACCAGGAAAATATCTCTTTATAAAGTACTTGGTGTGTACCAGATGATATAAATTGTGATTTACCCACTTTCTTGTGAAGTGACATGAGGGATTCACTTGAAGACTGAACCCAGTGACAGTATTTGCAGGGCTCCCTTCGTAACACTTACTAAACCATCATCGCAGTGCTGTGTGCTTGAGGCTGGGCATGGTGGCTCATGCCTGTAATCCCAGTACTTTGGGAGGCCAAGCAAGGAGGATTGGTTGACTAGAGGTGTTCAAGACCAGCCTGGGCAACATAATGAGACCCCATTTCTACAAAAATAAAGAAAATTAGCTGGGCATAGTCGTGCGTGCCTTTATTCTCAGGTACTTGAGAGGCTGAGGTGGGAGGATCACTTGAGCCCAGGAGGTCAAGGATGCAGTGAGCTGTGACTGTGCCACTGTACTCCAGCCTGGGTGACAGAGCAAGACCCTGTCTCAAAAAAGAAAAAGTACTATGTGCTTGAAACTGGATTTTTTGTTAGTCCAGTCCATTTTGTGACCAAGAACATTCATTCATAAGATTGGAATTTTAATGTCTATTTAAGGCTTTTGCCTATGGCCACTAAGGAGAATAAAATTGAAATCTAGTCTAGATATTTCCTCTTTTCATATTTTCCTTCACCTTTATTGTAGGCAGATAAGAGAACAATGGTGTTTTTGATTCTTATGAGGCTTACATCTTGCTTCTGTTGCTGTAGTCATAAGCATTGTTACTATCACAAATTAAAGGAATGCTAAAATAAATTCCTTTTAGTGAAAAGAAGATGAATTGGGGTCACAACATGCAAAAGCTCAGGTAGTGCTACTTTCAGGCACATTTCCAGTGATGTCACTCAGGCGTGTTTCAGCTCTCCTTGGACAAGGCTTCCCTCTCTGTTGGCCACTGGCTCCCTGGCTCTCTGTCAATGAGTCACCACCTGAAAATGAAGAAAGATCACTGTTCTTCCTTTTACCTTATCACTTCCTGGTCTTTGCCATTAACTACTTCCCTCCTTGTTTTTTTTTTTTTTTTTTAAGAGGGAGTCTCGCTCTGTCACCCAGGCTGGAGTGCAGTGCTACAATCTCGGCTCACTGCAGTCTCCACCTCCTGGGTCAAATAATTCTCCTGCCTCAGCTTCCCTAGCATCTGGGACTACATGCACCTGCGACCATGCCTGCTAATTTTTGTTAGAGACAAGATTTCACCATATTGATCAGGCTAGTCTTGAACTCCTGACCTCAAATGATTCACCTGCCTTAGCCTCCCAAAGTGCTGGATTACAGGCGTGTGCTACCGCACCCAGTATTTCCCTCCTTCTTGCCTTTAAAGTATCCCTTTTTCCCCATGGTCAACTTTTCTCTTCTGTCATAGAACCCAACCCATCTGTTTCATCTAAAATATAGAGATCACCTCCATTAATTAGCACCCCCTTCAAAATCTTTCTCTCTCTTCGGCTTGACTTCAAAAATGTGTAAAATCTTGACACTTTCTAATAATGTCCAAATACACCATTCTAACACTAAAAACCTTTAGATCTTTTTGTCCCATTAAAGTACTGCTCTCCTTACTGATTATAAAAATGCCTGCCATGGACCTTGGAAAATGTTAACTGCCTTTTGTTCTTCGCCAGTCTTTGGAGAATCCTTTGTGCTCATTCCCTCCTTTCCCTCGTCTTATATTCAGCACCTTTTGTTCCGTTGTACTCACCTTTTTTTTATTGTGTAGTTTCTTTATAATCCTTGTGGTAAGCTAAAATTTGTCCATCACCTCCCCTGCCACCCTAATATCTATATCAAAACTCTGGAACCTGTGCATGCTACCTTATTTGGCAAACAGGTCTTTGCAGATATGATCAAGTGAAGGATCTTGAGATAAGATAATCCTGGATCATCTAGGTGTGCCCTAAATGCCATCACAAGTGTCCTTATAAAAGAGGCAGAGGGTGATTTGACACCACCTGCATACACACCACAAGCCAAGGCATGCTGAAAATGTAGAATCTTGAAGGGGCAAGGAACTGATTCTCTCCTAAAGCCTCTGGAAGTAGCATGGTTCCGGCCCACCTATACCTTGAGTTTGGACTTCTGGCCTCCAGAACTGTGAAAGAAGACATTTCTGCTGTTTAAGGCATCAAGCTTGTAATAATTTGTTACTGGCACAGGAAACTAATGCAATTCTCTTTTACCATTCTGGGCAAAATTATTGATCAGATATGAATTAATTTTCTCAAGGTGAACATGCCTGAGTAACCAACACCTAGATCTAGAAGGAGAACTTTACCAGCACCCCAAAAGACCCTTTCAATCCCCTTTTAGCCATGGCCCACCCTCTCCAAGGTGTGCACTGTTGTGGCTTTTAATATTGCACAATCACACTGTGCTGAGTCCTTTGTACCTAGATTCCTCCTCTCAACAATGTATTTGTGAGATTCATTCATGTTGTCACGTGTGGTTGTAGATTTTTCATGCTCATTACTGTATAGTATCCATTGTCTCTACATAGCATGCTTTTTTATTTCTTCTGCTGTTGATGGTTTACAAATAGTGTGGCTATGAACATTCATTACATGAGCATATATCTGTGTTTCTATTGGGTATATAATGAAGAGGGGGAATGCCTGAGTCCAGGAAGCCTCATTTCTTTCCGTACTCTAAGTTGACAACCTCATCTACATGCACTGTTTCAGTGATCACTCATTGCTGTGACTCTTACATCTTTCTGTTCTTGGTCCTTCTGCTGAAATTCAAAAGGACTGCCATCAGTAGTATATTCACACCCCACCCCCCCAATTTAGTGTGTTCCAATTCAAACTCAAGATCTTATGGAAAAAAAAAAGAGTTTGGCCCAGTGTGGTGGTTCACGCCTGTTATCCCAGCACTTTGGGAGGTCTAGGCGGGTGGATCATTTGAGCCCAGGAGTTTGAGACCAGCCAGGCCAACAAAGTGAAACCTTGTCTTTACAAAAAAAAAAAGAAAAAAATTAGCCAGGTATGGTGGCGTGTAACTGTAGTCTCAGTTAGGAGGCTAAGGCAGGAGGATTTGCTTCAGCCCAGGAGTTGGAGGCTGCAGTGAGCCATGATTGCATCACTGCCCTCCAGCCTGGATGACAGAGTGAGACCCTGTCTCAGAAAATACCACAAAACCTCCCTTGCGTCTTTTACAATGTTAATGGCAAATCATTATCCTTAATTATCCATGTTCAAAGCAGAATCATCATTAATTCTTTCTTTGCGTGTATCCACCAAATCCCTGAAGCCTATTGAGTCTCCCCGAATGTTGTCTGTGTTAATTAAGGAACACACACACTCTCTCTTGGATGACTCCCACACCATCTCCCAGCCTCCAGTCTGTGTAGTCTATCATCCATCCACAAATTCTAGGTTTATGTTTCCAAAGCGAAGCTTAGATCTTGACATACTTCTTCTCAAAACTCGTGGACATGGATGGAGCCATCCATTAATTATAGGATCAAGTCAAAATTCTTTATGTTGGCTTTCTATGTTTTCATAAATTTCCTTTCAACATCATTTCTATGAGAAAATACTCATATAAGGCTTTATCAGGAGGTATTGAGTTGTATAATGGCATTATCTTCAATCATATTTTTATGATACATTGTTCTAAGGGTGTCCTCTGGGTATTTCTTGTCCTGGCTCCATGTAATTACCATTTGTAGTGTTTACTGTGCCTAGCACACATGTAATCCTTACAACAGTTTTGTGCAGTAAATACCGATGTTGTTATTCCCAATTTATGGTTGAAGAAACAAAAACTCAGAGAATTCGAGGTATTGTCTGACATCATCTATCCAGAAATGTAACTGGGATTCAAACACTGGAAGCCAAAGAACAGCTTGTCTGTTATTTACATGTTCATTACTCTTCTGGAGATGGGAGTGTTTCCCTTCCAGCTCTTCAGCTCTGTGGAGTGCTTTGCTGAGGCTGTGTGTCCTCCTGGCAGAGAGCTGTGGCTCTAGGTCCTGACCTTCTGGTCTGGGCACCTCCGAGGGATATGTGCTTTCTCTCCCTTCACATTCTCTAAAGCTGAGCTCTTGCAGCTATTGCCTGGGCAAGGAGTCTTTAGTTCTTCTAATACCCATCTTAGTTTTGTACCCTCTTTCTGTCTCTGTTTCACTCCTCCTCCCTCTCCCTCTTCTCTCTTTCTCTTCTGTCCCTTCCTCCCCACTGGGTTTCTCCTTTTCTTCTCTTCCCTTTCTTTTTGTAAGTGTAGTGGCTCTCAACTCTTTATAAGGCCAACCTCTGGAAGTGCAAAATGTTCCTCTGATTACCTGCCTACCAGGCCTCACTTATCAGATTAACAACAACAACAACAAAAAGCCAGCAAAACACTTCAGTGTAATAAAATGTCACCAAATAAGAAAATTAGGGCTTGGTTGGGGGAGGTAAGGTATAATTTGCTTTAGCAATATAAGAATGATTCATGTTTGAATCACCATGCATACATTTATTAGAGTTTAGTGATGAGGAAATTATGGGCCAGAATATACTGTTGATAGAAATTTGCATCATTTTACATGGTACTATTAACCAAATAACACACAAGAAATTAAAGAGAGGCTGATGAAACTAAAAGAGTAGTTATTTATAGTAGGGATTGCCAAACTGACCAATTCAAGACTATGATGACAGATTATTCTTATGTTTTTCTTGAAAATTGCAACAATCCTAACTGCATAACTGGAGTTTTGCAGTATCTTGATGTTATCTATCTGTCAAACTTTAGAAAACTGACTTAGGAGTCTTTAGGAGATTCTACCAGGACACCCAGGATACAACTTTTAGGTCAAATTTCAGCAAATACCAATTGATATCTTCCTTTGACTCTTCTCTTCACAAGCAGCAGCAATTCATGTGAGATATTTAACTAACAGACATTATTATGAAGGGAAAATTCAATTTAAAAAAACCCACAGACTACCAGCCACTGCCATTTGATGACCAAAATGCAATTAAGCTCAATAGTTTAATGTTGTTATCCTAAACATTTTATTATGCTATAATAAACCCCTGGTAAGCCTCATTTTATACTCCATTTAACATTAACTCAGTTGGGACAAGGAAACAAATTACACCTTAGGTAAAAATGTAGGAGATGTTTCTGTCTTTGTCTACACTTTTAAATGAATAACTGTCTTAAATTTCTAAATATGACAGTTTTACTAACAGTATTATTGCAAAAACTCAATTAGATAATTATTAAATGCATTTATTCATGAAATACATTATTTGATCCCCATATCTGTTTTCACATCTCACTTGTGTTCTGAGCCTGTGAATTTCTGTCTCCTGTAAGTTTAGGCTACGACTCAGTTCAGAGTTGAAGAGCTTGGACTCTAGAGCTGGATTGCTTGGGTTTGAATTCCATTGGCAACACTTTCTAGCTGATCTTTGGCAGGTACATTCTCTGCTTTAGTGTCCTGAAATAATACTATCCATCACAAAAGGGGTATTAGGAAGACTGAGTTAATATTTGAAAAGCATATACTGCCTGACACATAGTAGGTGCTGAATATGTATTTATAAAATGAAATGGATGAACTGTTCCCCCTATAAATGGGGTTCAAGAATTGTGGAGTATCATATGTTTGTTTAATTTATTATAATTACATCATCAGTTGCATTTTTAATATGTCTCAGGATCATTTTACAAGGAACATAATTTTCACCTGTCTATCTTACTACTTCTGGAAGGTACCCAGCAGAGTCAAAAAGTAGCCACAGAGAATATTTTACTTAGTTAGATAATGAAATACAATGAGCAATTGAGATCTGAAATTTAAAAAACAGTACCATCTACAGTAATACCAAAAAAAGGAAACATTTAGGTAAAAATTTAACTATGTTCAGGATCCTCATGTTGAAAATTACAAAATACTAATGAAAAAAATCAAAGAAGACCTAAGTAAGTGGAGAGAGATTCCATATTCTTTTATTTATTTATTATTTATATATTTATTTTTGAGGCAGAGTCTTGCTCTGTTGCCCAGGCTGCAGTGCAGTGATGTGACCTTGGCTCACTGCAACCTCTGCCTCCAGGTTCAAGTGATCCTTGTCCCTCAGCTTCCCAAGTAGCTGGTATTATAGGCATGCACCATCACACCTGGCTAATTTTTGTATTTTTAGTAGAGACAGGCTTTCACCATGTTGGCCAGGCTGGTTTTGGACTCCTGACCTTAAGTGATCCGCCTGCCTCAGCCTCCCAAAGTGTTGGGATTACAGGTGAGATATTCTATATTCATGGATTGAAAGACTCAATATTGTTAAGATGTCAGTTCTCCCTAAAGTGATTTTTAGATTCAATACAATTCCAATCAAAATCCCAGGATTTTTTTATAGCTATCAATTGATAGCTATCAACAGCCAGATTATTCTCAAATTTATATAGGAAAGCAAAGAGAATAACTAAAATAGCCAAAACAAATTTGAAAACAGAATAGAGTTGGAAAACAGAATAGAGTTGACCTACTTGATTTCAGAAGCTACCGTAAAGCTCCAGCAGTCAAGACAGTGTTGTGTTGACAAAGGATAAGCACATAGATTAATGAAATAAAAGACACTCCAGAAATAAACCCACAAAAGTGTAGCCAGTTAATCTCTGATGAAAATGCAGAGGCAATTCAATGGAGAAGGAGAGTCTTTTCAAGTATGAACATTGACCCATGCCTCACACCATATACAAAAGTCAACTCTAAATTGTTCATAGACTTAAATTTAATGTAAAACTATAAAACTTCTAGAAGAAACCTTTTAGGAAAACTTTTGTGACCTTGGGTTACGCAAAAATTTTTCAGTACCACACCTGAAGCACAATCGAGTAAAGAAAAAGTTGATGAACTGGACTTAATTAAATTTAAATACTCTTCTCTTGTAAAAACACACTTAAGACAATGAAAAGACAAGTCATAGTCTCACAGTATCTGCAAATCACATATCTGGCAGAGGAACAATATTCAGAAAATATAAAGAACATGGAAACCTCAACAATAAGAAAACAAACTCAACACTAAGTTTTAAAAGGGAAAAAGCATTGAGTACCTAACCAAGTAAGATATACAGATGGCAAATAAGCACATGAAAAGATGCTCAACTGCATTAGTCATTAGGGAAATACAAATTAAAACCGTAGAAAGATACCATTACATACCTATTAGACTGGCTTTAGAAGAAAAACTGACAGAACCAATTGCTGACAAAGATGTTGAACAGCTGAAATGCTCCTCATCCTTTGCTGGTGGGAATGCAAAATAGTTCGGTCACTTTGGGAGAGCTTGGCATTACCCTTACCTATGACCCAGTAATCCGACTCCTAGGTCTTTACTCAAGACAAATGAAAGCATATGTCTATATAAAGACTGATACATGAATAGCAACTTTATTCAAAATTGCCCAACCTGGAGACAACCCAAATGTCCTCAAACCTGTGAATGGACATCTGCGGATGAATCTCACATGCATTTTGCTAAGTCAAAGAAGCCAAACCCAAAAGGCTACATACTGTATGATTCCATTTAGATGACATTCTGGTAAAGGCAAAACTTTAGGGACAGTAAAAAGATCAGTGGTTGCCAGGGGCTGGGGTTTGGGGAGCAGGGGAGACTAACCTCAAAAGGACAGCATGAGGGAGATTTTTGGGGTGAAAGATCTATTTTATATCATGACTGTGGTGGTATATATGCATTTTTCAAAACCCAGTAGACTGTACGTCAGAGACAAAGAGAATGAATTTTGCTCTATGACAATTAAAAAGTAAATTTAGAAAAGAATAGAAATGTCTTACAACAAGTCACTCATTTGAATTTGAAATAGAAAAAAGTCAACCTTTTTCTGAGTTATCAAACTGTATTACTGTATTTTAAAATTATACCAATAAGCACCTTTCAGTGTTCTTTATAGCATCCAGAAATGGATCTGTTCCTGCTTAGATGTTCAGAGGTAATAAATATACCTTACTTTGCTTGCACCATTTATTGTAAATATCTAGGCTGGGCATGGTGGCTCACACCTGTAATCTCAGCATTTTGGGAGGCGGAGGCGGATGGATTACTTGAGATCGGGAGTTTGAGACCAGCCTAGCGAAACCCTGTCTCTACTAAAAATACAAAAATTAGCTGGATGTGGTGGTGTGCACCTGTAATCCCAGCTACTCAGGAGGCTGAGGTAGGAGAATCGCTTGAACCCAGGAGTCAGAGGTTGCAGTGATCTGAGATCATGCCACTACTCTCCAGCCTGGGAGACAGAGCAAGACTCCATCTTAAAAAAAAAAAAAAGTCTAATTTCTCTCTCTTAATCTGAAAACTTTCTGCAGTGTTTTTATTTTATTTTAGCATCTACTTCCACAAGTCAGTACTCTGGAAAAATTTCTCCGCTCCTTTCATTACTTTAACTTAGCTAGTATTTTTCTGTGCATGTCTCTTATTTTTCATCAGTAAGTGTTTTATTTGGTTTCTCCAGCCCCACACTACGCAGCTTCTTGATTTTAAAGTAGTATGATTGACTGCTGAGTGGCTGGCACCTGTGGGGAGGAGGAAGCCGTGTGGGTGCAGGAGGCAGCTGGGCTGTGTGGGTAGGATGCAATGACTCACTTTTGTCATGTGTTGATTTTTGATGTAGAAATGTTAAGGACCCCAAAAGAAAACTCTTTATTTGTATTAAGGGGCCTTAAGTCATTTTTAGCTTTGAGGTGGGGAAAAAAACTTCTGAAGCTCCTTTGACCTGTTTTCCCATTTCATAAACTTCTTCTGTGTCTTTTACCTCCATTTCATCTGATTGATTTCTCATTCACCAAAGTTTAATGCTAATTTCATGCTCATTAGACAAGGAGGACTCTGCACCAAACAGCTTCTCAAGCATCTGCAGTATTTTTTATGTGCTGCACTTTGGTTTTATATCCCATCACACAGGTCCTGAATGTTGCTCATTTTATATTTTAATAGGTTCCTAAATTGTGAAAGTAATCAATGTTCATAATAGAAATTGTGGGAAATATAGAAGGCATGAAATACAAAAATAAAATAATCCATAATCCCTGTAACACAGCTGCTACCAACAAAAGTTGGTGTCCAACTTTTCAGGTATTTCTTATACACAGGATATATACATAGAATGTAAATATCGTAATGCACTCATAATGTATATATATTTTAATGTATATTCTATACATGGCAATGCATATATTATATTTTACTTTTTTATTTTTACTTTACATAGTTCTAATTTATCCCTTGTTGCTAAGTATTATTCTCCTTTTTGTTTTCGTTTGGTTAAATTATATCCCATTATTTGAAATTATTAGATACATATATATCATTATTACATATATACACATATATAACCATTTTCTTACTGATAGGTATTTAGATGTTTTCCATTATTTTATTGTAAAAAATAATATTTCAGTGGACAGACAGGTAAATCTATTCACATTTATAATAATTTTCTCAGTGTAAATTCCAAGGAATGGAATTATTGGGTCAGAGTGTACATAATTTTTAGGTTAAGTCTCCTAGAAAGTTTACACTTGGCTGAGGTGTAGTAGCTCATGCCTGTAATCCCAGTACTTTAGGTGGCTGAGGCAGAAGGATTGCTTGAGGTCAGGAGTCTGAGACCAGCCTGGGCAGCATAGTGACATCCTGTGTTTACAAAAAATTTTAAAAAATTAGCCAGGCATGGTGGCACATGCCTGTAGTCCCAGTTACTCAGGGGGCTAAGGCTGAAGGATTACTTGAGCCCAGGATTTTGGGGCTGTGCATGTATAGTAAGCCCTGATTTTGTCACTGAACTCTAGTCTGGACAACAAACTGAGACCCTGTCTGTCTTAAAAAAAAAAAAAAAAGGAAAAAAAGAAGAAAGTGTACCTTTCCCCCAGCATGAAAGAGTGTCATTTCTCTGTATTTTCATCGACTCCTTTACTTTGCCCACTTCTTAGGAAAAACAATTGGTATTTCATAGTTGATTTAGTGTGTATTTATTAGAAGCACAATGGAGTATAATTTCTCATGTTTATTTGCAATTTTAAATTTCTGTGAATTTGCTTGCTGATGTCTGTAGTGTGATTTCTAATGTAATGTTTTTATCATTGCTGTTATTTTAAATTAATAAGAGATTATAAAGATATTAACATTTCATCTCTCACATATTACGTACATTTTAAACAAATTATCTTCTTTTAAATGTGTTGTATATTAACATTTTCATTGTAATTGTGAATGGCTTCTGTTTTATATTTCCCAAATGTTTATTGCAATTACAAAGGAATCTGTTTTCATAATCATTTTGCATCTTGATGCCTTACTAAATTGTATTATTACTTCTAATAGCTATTCAGCTAAGTCTGTTGGGGTATTTGGTTGACAGCCACAACATCTGCAAATAGAGATAACTGTGTATTTTATTTTCTAGAATTATGTCTTCTTACTTTCTAGAAATCTTATTGCAGTGGCTGGGATTTGAGAAAGCCACCACATAGTTGTGGGAATAGTTGACAGCCTTTTGTTTCTGATTTTCATGGAAATACCTAAAAGCACAAAGTTGGAAGTTGCTATGAAATATATATTATTCTCTATGTTAAGGAAATGCCCTTGTATTTTTAATTTGCAGTTATTATTTTTTAATTTTAAAATTTTATTCTCCTTAGAGATAGGGGTTTTGCTATGTTGCCCAGGCTGGCCTCAAACTCCTGGCCTCAAGTGATACTTTCACCTCAGCCTCCCAAGTAACTGGAATTATAGGTGCAGGCCACTATGCCTAGCTCAGCAATTATTTTTAATGAGAAATGGATTTAGAATTTTAATTAATGCACTTGGAGCATATTTGGAGATGCTGATGACTTTTTTCCATTGAGCTATCCTTGCATTCCCCAAATAAATTTTAAACTCATGATCTAGGTTTTATAACACTTGGTACATTTTGTTAGTTTTTCTTTCATATCTTTGTTTATAGCCATCAAGGAGTTTTAGACTAAATTTTATTTTTGTGACATTGTCAAATTTTGATATCAAATTTCTACTGCCTTGTTACTGGTCATCTTTGAGCCTTGGATGGATTTGCATCTGTGGTTATATTCCCCTTAGTTTTATTTTCTATACCTTTTCTCTCTCTCTCTTTTTTTTTTATTGATTTTACTTACCAAGGACTTACTAGATATTAATTATTTAACTCTAAAACCTAGTTCTGAATTAACTAATAAGTTTACTTATTTATTTTTTTTAATCTCATTTTACATGCCTTACTGCTATTTTTTATCAATCTGCTTTTTAAAAAATTTTCTTATTTGGAAGCTTAGTAACTTTTTTTAATGTTGAAAGTTAAGAGAGAGCATTAGCCCCTGCTTCCCATCATTGCAAATTCTCCTCGGTTTCCAGTAATCATATAATCTCCTCCTTCTTTAAAAAAATGCAGGTTTGGGCCAGGCATGGTGGCTCACACCTGTAATCTCAGCCTTTTGGAAAGCCAAGGCAGGAGGATTATTTGAGGCCAGGAGTTTGAGGTCACCCTGGGAAACATAGGAAGACCCCCATCTCTAAAAAAAATTTATTTTAAATTAACTGGGCATGATGCCACATGCCTGTAGTCTCACTTACTAGGGAGGCTGAGGTGGGAGGATCATTTGAGCCTAGGAGTTCAAGGCTGCAGTAAGCCATGATCATGCCACTGCACTCCAGTCTGGGTGACAGATCAAGACCTTGTATTTTAAAAGCAGAAAAAGGAAGTTTGTTACATTTTATAAAACCACTTCCAGGTAGAGCTGCAAATTCAAAATTCAGCGATAAATGAAGAGGGAAAATCCCTATCATCTCTTTATTTCTCTCTTTTGAGTACTAAGATAATTGAAACCAAAGTGTGCTGATTGGGCATTATTTGGGTGTCATCCTTTGGGGGACTTTGTTTTGTGTTTGCAGATATTGCGGTGGTGGAGATGAGTGATGCCTTCCGGCAGCCATCCTTGTTTTACCACCTCGGGGTGAGAGAAAGTTTCAGCATGGCCAACAACATCATCCTGTACTGTGATACTAACTCGGACTCTCTGCAGTCACTGAAGGTACCTCCCTTGTTTACTGAATGTTCAATTTTAGCATCAATATTTCAGGGATACTGTTTGTCATCCAAAACATTTTAAGTTTATATTTGTGAAAGGATGTCTATATGTATGGTCAGTATGCACCAATTACTAGTCAAATTGGGAGGCTTATCGAGACTTCACTGTAGAAATTTGATGATACAGGTAGCAAAAAAGTTCACAGCGAGTTCTGAGTTTCAGTTAGGGTGGTAGCAGAGGAGACTGTGTTAATAGAAAGTCATCAGTGCAGATGTGGAGAAAGGAGATTGCATAAGGTATGGTCCAGCCTTCATGCTTTGTCACTTTTGGGAGCTTTATGGTGCCCTCTGGTCTCCCAACTAAAAGTACACATCCTACTTGAAAGTGCTCTGGGCTGGGCACGGTGGCTCACACCTGTAATCCCAGCACTTTGGAAGGCAAAGGTGGAGGATCACCTGAGGACAGGAGTTCGAGACCAGCCTCACCAACATGGAGAAACCCCATCTCTACTAAACATACAAAAATTAGCTGGGTGTGGTGGTGCATGCCTGTAATCCCAGCTACTTGGAGGGTGAGGCAGGAGAATCACTTGCACCCAGGAGGTGGAGGTTGCGGTGAGCTGGGATTGAGCCATTGCACTCTAGCCTGGGTAACAAGAGCAAAACTCTATCTCAAAAAAAAAAAAAAAAGGAAGAAAAGAAAGTGCTCTAGAAATTCTCTCTGAGTATACCAAAATATTTGTCATCCTCTTTTACTAGGGTATGGTTTAAACTAAGATAGGAGAAGAGGAAGATAAACTTACTGTGTTTGTCTACAAAATTCAACCTGTCTCATTGTCATTCTGTCTAGTAAATAGAAGCTTACTGCTATAAAGGCATTTCCTCCATCCAAAATGTTTGCCTAAAATGCTTTTTGCAAGGCCAAGTGATTTTACACTGTGTGATTCTTTGAAAAGCATCCCACAGTTCAGTGGAACACATGCTGAGCTTGCTATCATCCATTTCCTTTGTGAAACTTCCAGCTAGCTTCATGTGGCTTTTTCTCTGGCTCTGTCTTCCAGTTCCCAAATCTGAGCCAACCTTGGGACATTGAGCTGTAGAATCCTGAAACATATTTCTGATGGCTTAGCAATTGTCATATGAGTACCTCTAACCCAAAATTCATGCAAAAAATATCAGTAATATTTTGCTTTTATTGAGTATGTAAAGCATGTGTGGCTTTCTTTGATAAATCTGTAGAACTTCATTGAGCAAACATACCTACTACATGCCAGGCATTGTGCTGGGGATTGACAGGCATATCCCTTTCCAGAATAATCTGAAGCAGTTCTAAGAGATTTGCCCCTATTTGTCCTCAGTCTGTTTTTTTTTTTACCTAGAGTAATCCTTTATCTGGAGCAATCCTTAAGCCCCTACTTAATTTTCCTCCCAGATTTACGCCTTTAATTAAGGCATCGTAAAATTTTGTAACTCATTTTTAATTACACATTTTGATTTGCTGCCATTTGCAACCCATGTTAGCACTTGATGAAGGAATTAGATTATTTTATTAAGCTTTTTTCATTTTTCTTTGGGTTAAGTTTATATATATATGTATGTATTTATGTATGTATTTAGACAGGGTCTTGCTCTGTCACCGAAGCTGGAGTGCAGTCAACCTCCTGCGTTCAAGTGATCCTCCCTCCTCAGTCTCCTGAGTAGCTGGACTACAGTCACATGCTACCTCACCCAGCTAATTTTTCTCTTTTTTGTAGAGACGGGCTTTTTCTATATTGCCCAGGCTGGTCCCGAAGGGCTGGGATTACAGACATGCACCACCACACCTAGACGGATTAAGTTTATTTAAGCGGGCGCTATTATGTTGGAGATTTTTTACTCTCTGCATTTTTTGCTCTTGCTTCTACTAGTATCTGGTGATTTAATTTTATGCCCATTCTTTCCTGGGGGAAGTATTTTTAAATAAAATAAACTTACATTTGAGAGAAAGAGATAAAGCTAATCTTACCACAAATATGTCTGGGACCAATAAACTGACTTACTGTTTTAAGCTAGCTTTGTCGAGGAGGGTTATTGGCATTTGATTGAAGTAGTTCTTTAAAAAGTTTAATAATGTCTAAACTGTGCTCATTTATCTTGTACATATTATCTGCTTCGTGTTTAGCACTTACTATGTGCTAGGTACCAAGCTGTTTACCTGCATATATTTTCAAATTTAATTCTTAAAAGGAGGGGCTGGGTGCAGTGGGTCATGCCTGTAGTCCCAGCACTTTGCAGGGCAGAGGCAGGTGGATCACTTGAGGCCAGGAGTTTGAGACCAGCCTGGCCAACCTGGTGAAACCCCATCTCTATTAAATACAAAAATTAGCCAGGTGTGGTGGCACACACCTATAATCCTAGCTACTTGGGAGGCTGACGTATGAGAATCTCTTGAACCTAGGAGGCAGAGGTTGCGGTAAGCCGAGATCACACCACTACACTCCAGCCTGGGTGACAGAGCGAGACCCTGTCTCAAAAAAATCCCCAAAACAAAGAAAAGAAGAAGAATAGTTCTTAGAAGAGCTCTATGAGATGTATATTCTATTAGCAGTATTTTAGTATCACAAACCGAAGCTCTAAACAAAATCAATCATTTGCCTAAGATGATATAGCCAGGAAAATTTGGGATGAGTTCTGCCTGACTCCAAAGCCTGTTGCCCTTGCCTGCTATGCATTATCATCAGTTACTTCTAGTTAAAATTACATCATACATTCCTGCTGAGTGTGTTCATTTAGAAAAACCTATTAGCTATGCCCCCGCAAGTTTTCCTAGGTTACATCTGTCTTTTTTCCTTTCCTTTCCCCCCTTCTATTAACTTAAACTTTTGCCATATTCTTAGACTATTCCTAGCCTGGTAGGTCATGTGTCTGTTTGCAGAGGACAGAAATATCTGGGATAGGAAGCATTTTTGGCAGTCTAGCAATTTCCTGTGACTCCTAAAAGTTCCTCAGGTCCTGTGTTACTGAAAAGACTTGGTGTGTATGTGTATTTTTAGTTTTATTCATTTCTCTGCAATTAGTTGAAGATGTAACTCTTATTCCTGCCACTGATGAACAGATAGGAAAACTGCATTGAAATAAGCAGAACAAGAGATATTTAAAATAATATATCGCGTAAGGATTAGCCAAATAAAATAAAAACAAAGCATCTGTCTGTTTTCACATGGCAAAGACAGAATGAGAATGCTGTTCTTGTCATGTGTTTAGTTTCACTTAGGTTAATTCTTTGCCCATCTAGAAAGTACACCTGCACAAGTTTTATTTTCATCTGCTCTTTGTTGAAGACTGTGGTTTCTCTTTGGCGGCAATTCTAGGAAGAAATTGTAGAAAAAAAGTTTAAGCTCCTGGAAAAATAATAGGAGCTATAAAAATAATTTAAAAATCTATGTCTGTAAAGTATCATTTGAAAGGATATTTAGAATCTAGTCATAGCATTTACTTGTAATAAGATTTATATCCATTGTTTTAAATAACAAGTACAGTTTTATTGTACTAAGAATGAAAAACTTTAATATTTTTTTCAAGAAAAGATGATCATTACACTTTGAGAGAAGGAAGTTGATTTTTTTCTTTTTTTTATTTTAGTGCAATGGCACAATCTTGGCTCACTGCAACCTCTGCCTCCAGAGTAGCTGGGTTTTATAGGCACGTGCCACCACACCTGGTTAATTTTTGTATTTTTAGTAGAGATGGGGTTTCACCCTTTGGCCAGGCTGATTTCAAACTCCTGACCTCAAGTAATTGTCCACCTCAGCCCCTCAGAGTGCTGGGATCAAGATGTGAGCCACTGCGCCTGGCCGATACTTTTTCTTTTCTTTAGCATTGTAACAACACTTTTTTTTTTTTTACAATTTTCTTTAAATAAATCTCATGAGAATTTCTCATGTGCCTACTAATGTTTATTGAGAGAATATCTATGCCAAGATGTACATTGGTTTAAAATAAGAAATGCTAGTAACAGTTCTTTCCCTGATTTATTTCATGCATTATGAAATGATCGTACTTCCACTTGGGGTCTCTCAGTAAGTTGTAAGTCTGGACACTCTTGGTCAATGAGCTGTGGCTCAGATGCATTAAACACCTCTGATGGCTTAGGAGAAATGAACGGCTGTTTTGTGTAGAGTGAGGAAGTTGTTTTAATGAACCATCTCTTACCACTAGAAATTCCTTTATAGTTTCTATTGATAATCTCTTATCAATAGAAATTCCTAGCTCAGCTGCTTGTGATCCTTTCCCCCACTCCCTTCCTCAGCTCCTTCTCTATGTTCTGAGCCACTCCCCCACTCACTTTAAACAATGCTTCTTATAAAGCAAAGCAAAACAAAAACGATGAAACATGATTGCACATGCCAGATAGTCAATAATTAAAAGCTCTTATACTACAGACGGCCAGGTTGTGGAGAGCGGGAAACCTACACACTGTTGGTGGGAGAGATACTACCTTCTGAAGAGCAATTTGGGAGTATCTAATAATATCAAATGAGCATATCACCAAAACTTAGTCATTCCGACCCTAAATGTATACTGTAAAAGTCTCTTGCATGCATAAGGAGATAAAATCAATAATGTTTATATTAACATTGTTTATAATAGCTCCTCCTCCCAAGGAAATGGAAAATTAATAGATAGCTTTAGGTGTAATCTAATTTTTTTTGAAATGGTCTTGCTCTGTTGCCCAGGCTGGGGTGCAGTGTCATGATGTTGGCTTACTGCAACCTCTGCCTCCTGGGTTCAAACAGTTCTCCTGCCTCAGCCCCCCTAGTGGCTGGGATTAGAGGCTCCTATTACCATACCCGGCTAACTTTTGTATTTTAGTAGAGAAAGGGTTTCATCATTTTGGCCAGGGTGGTCTCGAACTCCTGATCTCAAGCAATCCACCCCCCTTGGCTTCCCAAAGTGCTAGGATTACAGGTTTGAACCACCATGCCCAGCCAGCTATAATCATTTAAAGGAATATTAGAGAGCACTTAAATCAACTGGTGCTTTAGATATCTATGTCAATATATCTCAAAACAACAGTGTTGGAGGAAAAAACCAAATTACTTGTGTGCAGTGTCATACTATCTATACAAAATATAATCACATAAACAAGGATGCTTTTATACACACTTGTGTCATAAATGGATAGACATGTGCATGGGAATTATAAACAACATTCAGAATAGTTACCTCTTAGGGGATAGGAATAGAATAAAATTGGGAAGGGAAGATGGGAGTCTTCAATTATATCTATAATATTCTAAATCTAGGTGGTAGATCATGAGCGCTAATTTTTATAATTTTTATACACTTGAAATATTTAATACCCTCTTTTTCAAAAAAGGAAAAGGTTGCTATATTTTTTATTTTTTGTATCCACCAGGATAACACATATGCATTTTGGACACTGGATTCCCAAAATAGTTTTGGTTTCTTTTTCTATGTTCTGGCTGTGGTTAGAAAACTTCAGATATTTGGATATTTCACTTTCTGCACTCAAATAAGCTTTCTTCTCATTTTATCCGTTACAGAAGTAATGTTTCTGGATAGATTGATAGGCACATCGGTTAGTGGTGATGCAGCTTGTGTTGAAACATAATGATTGTGTTAGATTATTTCTTGTTCAAGAAATTTAGTTGTATTTTTATCTTTACCCATTGGCTGAGAGGTTACTTTACAGATGGGATATTCATGAATAGACTGTTCTCTGTGGCAACCTATCCACATGCTTACTCCTTCACTGTCTCACTTAATACAGAACACACGTATGTGATGCTTGAAACCCTTGCTCCGCCTCAGTGCATCTATTATTTTCTAGATTGGGTTCTGACTAGCATGAAAATCTTACGTGCACAAACCAAAATTTGTACCACTTCACTAAATTAGCCCTTAAGGCCGGGCACGGTGGCTCATCTTGTAATCCCAGCACTTTGGGAGGCCGAGGCAGGCAGATCACGAGGTCAAGAGATCAAGACCATCCTGGTCAGCATAGTGAAACCCTGTCTCTACTAAAATGCAAAATTAGCTGGGTGTGGTGGCACACGCCTATAGTCCCAGCTACTTGGGAGGCTGAGGCAGGAGAATTGCTTGAAGCTGGGAGGCGGAGGTTGCAGTGAGCCAAAATTGTGCCACTGCACTCCAGCCTGGCACCTGGCAAAGACAGAGACTCTGTCTCAAAAAAAAAAAAAAAAAATTAGTCCTTAAAACTCAGCAAATTTTAATAACACGGGAGTTCCTCAAAACATTAAAAATAGAATTACCACATGATCCAGCAATTCTACTTCTGGATATATATACCCAAAAGAATTGAAAGTGGGATCTTGAAGAGGTATTTACATACACATGTTCATAGTAGCATTATTCTTAGTAACCAAAAGGTGGAAGCAACCCACATGTTTATCAACAGATCACTGACTACACAACGTGTGGTATATACATATAATGGAATATTATTCAGTCTTAAAAAGATGAATATAGGTGGTGCATGCCTGTAGTCCCAACTACTTGGGAGGGGTGAGGTAGGAGAATTGCCTGAGCCTGGGGAGGTTGAGGCTGCAGTGAGCCAAGACTGTTTCACTGCACTTCAGCCTGGGTGACAAAGCGACAGAGATCACCTGTCTCAAAAAACAAACAAACAAAAAAACAAAACAACCCTGTTCAATGCTTTATGTATAAAACGTCATTCATCAGCATTCCAGCCCAGTTCAGAGACAGATATCTACTTACAGCAGAGTTCTTCCACCAAGATATACTTATTTGAATATAAAACAAAATTAATAGGAAAAGAAAAGAAGAGAGGCTAGAATTCCTTTTAGGATTACTTTTCAGTTATGGTATAATTTAACCTGATTTTTAGTACAGGTTATTTTAACTAACAGGTGCTCATATTCAAGAGAAGGATGCGTTCTTAACCCCTGTCATGAATAAGACAGGTGTTAAAGGTTTCTGGACCTGGCAGTGCAGGAATTGAGTTAGAGTTTCTGCTTTGATTTATTAATACCTCCTCCTATAAAGTACTGCAAGTAGTCTCATTAATTTACTCTATTTGGCCTTTACATAGAACCCAGTGAGACAGACAAGTTAGATATTATTTGGCTTGCAGAGATAGAAGATATTTTCTTTTCCTTTTAATTTCTTTCTTTCTTTCTTTTTTAGACAAAGTCTGACTTTGTCACCCAGGCCGGAGTGTAGTGGTGCCATTTTGGCTCAGTGCAACCTCCACCTCTCAGGTTCAAGCGATCCTCCCACCTTGACCTCCTGAGTAGCTGGATGTATAGGCACGTGTAGCCACACCTGGCTAATTTTTGTATTTTTTGTAGAGATGGGGTTTTGCCCTGTTTCCCAGGCTGCTCTCAAACTCCTGGGCTTCAGTGATCTCCCCTGCCTCTGCCTCCCAAAGTGCTGTGATTGTAGACATGAGCAACCACTCCTGGCCAGAAGATACTTTCTTTACAGAGGAGAAATAAGTCCAGAGAGATGCAATAACTGGTTTGGGGCACACACAAAGCTAGTGTCGGGGCAAGGATAAACCTTGCCTCATATTCTTTGACTTGTCATCCCCTACTTTCCTCTCTCAGTCCGTCCACAGATTTCATATGTTCTGCAAAAAAAGATTATTTTCTAGGACTTTTTTTTAGATTATTGAGGTCTTTTTCTTTTTAAAACTTGAGCTTTTATGTCGGCATAACATGTAAACACAAAAATACTTTGTTTCCTTTCTATCTTTAAAGACTGTGTCACGGTTCTATGCCACTTATGTTGGATTACTCTTTTTGAGTGTGCTCAGCTTGTTTTATCAGTGTGCAAAAAGGGTAAAGGGGGTGTTTCTCCTTCTTGGGAAGGCCCAGGAGGCCCACACAGCCCATCTGATCATTCCTTGTTTGGCTTTTTTGACATACTGAAATGAGTTAAGAAGATGGAGCTGAGGAGTATGGGGATTATTCTTTTCCCCAACTTTAATGGAAACTTGCCAAGTTCCACTAGGACAGAAAGAGGGATCAGAATGGAAGACCCAGAAGGTCACCAGCCAGGGCCAGGTTCTTTCCCTGGGCAAGAACTCCCAGCCTGCTCCTTTCTCTTCTTTCAGGAAACTGAAATCCTGGTTCCTATTCCTGCTTCTCCCACCCCCAGTCTGATTTAACTTGGCCACCTCATGCCTGCTATTCCCACTTCTTCCCCTGGCTGCAGTTACCTAAATTTTAGCCATAAAAACTTTGTAGTGGTGGAAATACTCCATTTAGTTATCCCTAAGGTGACCTTTTCAAACATACTGTCCCAGAGAGCCATCAAAAGTTAGTCTTTGCTTTCAAATGAGCGCTGGACTAGATTTTTTTTTGGTCTTGCGTCCCTATTTGGTTATCAACGAATACCAGAAAATCAGGGAAAAAAATTTTTTTTTGATGTTTCTGGTATAGCCAGGGTTACACTGACCAAAACCTCCTAAAGACCTCAGACAAGTACAGAGTTGTAGTGGGTAATGCATCTTCAGAAATGTGCCACTGGTAAGGAACTGGAGTTTATGTTGATTTCATCTTCTTATGTATAGGAGCTTGAGATGAAAAGTTTCCATGAGCTGATGTGAAATAGAGCAGTTATGTCTCAAATTTATTCCCTTTCCTTCCCACCCCTCTTCAGTGGATTTAATACAAATTAAACATTCTCTGTTGTATATACCTTTCAAGGTTTTGTTTGTTTCTTATTTGGATCGAGTTAAATGCACAAACACTACCTTTGCTCCATTAAAGTTGATGCCTTTTTTAAGGTTACATGATAAACTGTGAATAAAATCTGTCTCCTTCAGGAGAACAGGATTTGTAGCCTTTTGGCTTCTATAAAGCTTAAGCAATAGCTAACAAGAATTCAGATGTTATAGGAATGATTTTTCTTTTTCTTTCTTTCTTTTTTTTTTTTTTTTTTTTTGAGACAGTTTTGCTTTTGTTGCCTGAGACTGGAGTGCAATGGCGTGATCTCGGCTCACTGCACCCTCCACCTTCCAGATTCAAGCAATTCTCCTGCCTCAGTCTCCCTAGTAGCTGGGATTACAGGCACCCACCACCATGCCCAGCTAATTTTTTGTATTTTTACTAGAGATGGGGTTTCACTCTGTTGGTCAGGCTGATCTCGAACTCCTGACCTGGGGCGATCCATCCACCTCAGCCTCCCAAAGTGCTGGGTTTACAGGTGTGAGCCATCGCACCTGGCTTTTCTTTTTCTTTTTAAGAAATGGGTCTCTCTTGTCACCCAGGCTGGAGTGCAGTGGTGTGATCATAGCTCACTGCAGCCTCTAACTCCTGGGCTCAAGCAACCCTTCTGCCTCAGCCTCCTAAGTAGCTGGGATTACAAGTGCACACCACCGTCTGGCTCAGAAATGATTTTAGGAGTTTTATAATTTGCATGCACAATCTGCAAGCATAATCTGAAATGCATGCATTATAATATATGCAGAATCTGAAATGAAGGCAGAGGAGACATATAAGAGGCTTATTATTCCAATGAACAATTCGTAAGGAAGACATAGCATATTGGCACTAAGCCAGTAGTGGCCATTTGCTTTTCTGTGGAGCCTTCTGTTCACTCAGTACTCACCACTGTTCCTTTCCCTGCCACTTCCATTTCTGTGCCTGGTGCATCAAACAGAGTCAAGGGTAGAATATCTCTATGCTGGGGGAGCATAAGGGCATCTCTCCTTCTAGCAGCACAAGGACAACACTGACTATGAGAACCCTTTAGGCAAAAGCAAATGATGAACACAGCATTGGAAGAGATTAGCAATCACTTAGTCCAACGCTCTTAGTGTCACATGAGAGAGAAGTGTAAATGATGCATGGCTTGCTGAGAGCAGAGGCATATCTTATACATATCTACTCCTAATTCATAATCCAATATTTTATACATTCATTAATTTATTCATTTATTCATGCTTTTGTAGTACCTGCTATATGCCATGATATTTGCTAGACAATCAGTCGGGGATACAAATGGGAATAAAATACATGGTCTTTGCACCCTAGGAAGTCATGATGTAGGGCGAGGGGAATCATAGGAACAAAAATGTGCAATGTAGTAAATGAAGTGCTATCAAGGAGGTCCGTATGAGGGTTAATGACAGCACAGACAAAGACAGAATCTACTGTGGGGAAGATAGGTGTCACAGAACACAATGAAGGCCAGCTTCATGGAGGACAGGTTTCTTACACATTGCACGGAGGATGCTGCACAGGGGGCATTTCCTTGTTACTTAGAGGGGGAAGACAGTAACTTAGAGGGGAAGAGATAGAATATCTCGCTTGATATTCTATCAAGCAAGAGCAGTATTTGCAAGGGTATGGTTTGCTACTCTGGAGAGATGCTCCATAAATCAAGTTTGAAAAATTCTGCATACCATGTTGCTAGCTTTGTGATTATTCAGCGTTTTCAGCTTCTTTGTTCGTGAACCATTGGTGCGTGTGTGCAGTATTAACTCTTTGAAACACCTGCAGGAAAAGCCACTTTCAGCCTTCCTCCATAATGCCACTCATCTGTCCCTTGATTTCCATCCTGAGACTCCCCCATTGACCAAGCGCTTATTATGATGTCTGGACTTTTGCAGTAGCCACCTAAATGCTTTTCCCTCAAATACTAAGTACTGGCTAGGCACGGTGGCTCACACCTATAATCCTAGCTCTCTGGGAGGCCAAGGCAGGCGGATCGCTTGAGCCCAGGAGTTAGAAACCAGCCTGGGAAACATGGTGAAACACTGTCTCTACCAAAAATACAAAAATTAGCCGGTGTGGTGGCACACACCTGTGGTCCCAACTACTTTGTCTGTATGTGAGGTGGGAGGATTGCTGGAGCCTGAGAAGCTGAGGCTGCAGTGAGCTGTGATCACGCCACTGTACTCTAGCCTGGTAACAAAGCGAGATCCTGTCTCAAAAAAAAAAAAAAATTAACACTAGTACTATCATCAAATTAGTCTGTGTAAAACTTTAACAAGGTTTACCTTTTATTTATTTGTCCTTGTAAGGTAATACATTCACCTGCTGTACACATTTAAAAGTACAAAAGGATATATCGTGAAAATGTGTTCTTTCACCTTTATCCTGTAGTCAGCCAACCGACTCCACTGGCAACCACTGTTACTAGTTCCTTAGACATCCTACCGGAGAGATTTTATGAATTTAAAAATTAGAATTTCATTTTTTTCTCTTTTGTACATAAAGGAGCATAGGATAAAAACTATTCTCTACTTTGCTTTTTTTACTTAGGAGATCTGCGAGATCTTTTTCTATCACTTCAAAAAGAAGTTCTTCATTGTTTGTTTGGGTGTAATGTATTCCAGCGTATGGAGGTACTAGAGTTTATTCAACCAGTTTTTAGGTGATGGCCATTTATGTTGTTCTCAGCCTTTGCTATTACAAACAGTGCCCCAATATGTGCTGATAGTTCTTTGAACATATTACTCACCTTAAAAAAACACATTGACTGCCAGGTGCTCACAGAACACTTTACTGTGGCATTCAAAAGCCTTCTTCAATAAGTCCCCAAATAGCTTTCTAATCTTACTATTTGTATGTGTCAGAATGAACTTTCTGCTTCAGCCAAATGACTACATTCAAGGTTTTGTTTTTTCTTCCCCAAATACCTCTTTAATTCACTCTTCATAGGTCCCCAAATGAACTGTCTTCTTTAACTCCCTGTGATAATATTTGTTGTTCCGTAAATAGGCCTTTACTTTATCTGGCTCTCCCCGCCTGGATCCCCACCTCCGGGCTTTGCCTTTGGGGGTCTCGTCTGTCCTTTACAGCTCAGCTTGAGTTCTGTCTTCTCTGCTGAGCTTCCCAGACTTTCTCAATCTACAGGAACATCTTCTCTGTTAAACCATAGCCCTTGCTGTCTGTATCATTCTTCTCACTTTTAGCAGGTGTACATACACATGCGTGTCCATCCAGACTTACATAAATGTTAAATGTGCACATGTCCTTTTTTATCAGCAAGATTGTGAGATATTGAAGAATATCTTTTAGTCTTTTTTTTTTTTTTTTTTTTTTTTTGAGTCCAGATCACAGTGGTACAGTCGTAGCTCACTACGACCTTGATCTTGGGGCTCAAGTGATCCTCCCGCCCAGCCTCCCAAGTAGCTGGGTCTGCAGGTGTGTGCCACTACACCCAGCTAATTTTAAAATTTTTTTCCAGAGACAAAGTCTCACCATGTTGCCTAGGCTGGCCTCAAACTCAAGTGATCCTCCAGCCTTAGCTTCTCAAAGTGCCGAGATTTTACAGGTGTGAGCCACGGCACCAGGCATTTTTAGTATTTTGCATACATCTTTATGTCTTTTAGAACTACCCAGTGCAATTCCTTCCTCTGCCAATTTTTGTTTTCTCATCTGCTATCCTTAAACATTCAAAAATCTTACATGCTCCTCTACATGAAAGCTCTCATTGGTTCGTTTTGCCCTATGTGGATTCAGCACCCGGTCCTGGGCTGAAGATGATGGCCACTCAGCCAGGCCTCGCCTATCCACACTCTTCCTCCCAGATCTGGCTCCTCACCTCAGCCAGATGGACTCGCCCTTGAGGCTCCACAAATGCCTTGTTATTTGTTTCCATGGCAACATTCATGCCATCCTTTCTAATATGCTGTTCCCTTTTCCCTTTTCTAAATCATGATTCCCCAACCTCAGTGAAGCCTTGCTATGACAGGCTTTTCTAGATTGTCTCTCCAGTGTCTGTAGTCATGGTAAGGTCTAGGAATAACAATACTGATAGCTGGCTTATATTGAGAGCTTTTCTGTGTCAGATACTGTATAGCTATGTTATCTGTATGATCTCACTCACTCTTTACAACCTAGAAGATAGGCACACTGCACACACTTTGTACTTATCCCATTTTTTTTGAGATGGAGTCTCACTCTATCACCTAGGTTGGAGTGCACTGGCACCATCTTGGCTCACTGCAGCCTCCGCTTCTCAGGTGCAAGTGATTCTCCTCCCTCAGCCTCTCAAGTAGCTGGGATTACAGTCATGTACCACCACGCCTGGCTAATTTTTGTATTTTGAGTAGAGACGGGGTTTCACGATGTTGGCCAGGCTGATCTTGAACTCCTGACCTCAGGTGATCCACCTGCCTCTGCCTCCCAAAGTGCTGTGATTACAGGCATGAGCCACCATGCCCAGCCACTTATCCCATTCTAGTTCTTAATAAAAAATATGCAAATTATTTTTATGACGATTTTTTGTCAGATGTTCTGATTATCTGTGTGTGGATTTGCCGGTGCCCAATACCCTTTATTTCTAGCTGCTCAGGATGTAACACGCTGCTTTTTCCCTCCCAGAGTGAGGGAGATTGTGCTTAGGGAAAGCAAACTCGCTTTAACCTCCTCCTAAAGAGATTGTGACTGATCAGGTAATCTGCAGAAATTATTTTTAGATTATTCGGTTTGGGGATTTTTCCATGTTTGTGCTGGGTTTTTTGTTTGTTTGTTTTTTAAACCACAGACAACACTTTTGTGTTCTCCTGTCTCCTCCACAGATTGTAAACTTTTTGGGCCGGGCATGGTGGCTCACACCTGTAATCCCAGCATTTTGGGAGGCCAAAGTGGAAGAATTGCTTGAGGCCAGGAGTTTGAGACCAGTCTGAGCAACATAGCGAGATTCTGTCTCTACAAAAAGAAAAATACTAAAATTAGCTGGATGTGCTGGCATGCACCTGTAGCCCTGTAGTCCTAGCTACTTGGGAGGCTGAGGTGGGAGGATCACTTGAGCCCAGTAGCTCCTGGCTATACTGAGCTATGATTGTGCCATTGTACTCCAGCCTGGGCACCAGAGCCAGGCCCTAACTCTAAAACAGATAGATAGATAGATAGATAGATAGATTGATTGATTGATTGATTGTAAACTTTTCAGATGTAGAAACTGAATCTATACTTCCTGAAATTTCTAATTGCTAATATCATTGTTAATACAAATTTTCCCACATAGTTTTAATGAATGTTGTAGAATTACTGAGTTTTGCATTAACTTGTGTTATGTTTTTTTTCTTGTTTTTCAGGAAATCATTTGCCAGAAGAATACTGTGAGTACTTTACTTAACCTCTCAGAGTTTTAAAAAGTATTTTCTTTTCCATTAACTAATCTCTGGTATTTTAAAAATCTCCACAAATTATCAATTTCTATCCCTGTTATTCCTCTTTAGATTTTCTGATATATCAATATAAATATGGTTATCAGCCAGGTGCAGTGGCTCACTCTTGTAATCCCAGCACGTTGGGAGGCTGAGGCGAGCAGATCACAAGGTCAGGAGTTTGAGACCAGCCTGACTAGTATGTTGAAACCCCGTCTCTAATAAAAAAAAATTAGCCAGGCACAGTGGCATGCGCCTGTAACCCCAGCTACTCAGGAGGCTGAGGCAAGAGAATCATGTGAACCCGGGAGGTGGAGGTTGCAGTGAGCTGAGAATGTGCCACTGCACTCCAGCCTGGGTGACAGAGCGAGCCTCTGTCTCAAAAAAATAAAAATAAAAATAAGTAAATAAATAGGTTATCTTATCTAAGTACTTCATTGTGGTGAAACTTTATTTTTCATAATGAGAGATGACACTGATGCCTGGCTTTTTCTGTATAAAATTATGTTTTGGAAGAAAATTTTCATAGTATATTCAGGCCAGGCATGATGGCTCACGACTTAATCCCAGCATTTTGGGAGGCAGAGGGAGGCGGATCACCTGAGGTCAGGAGTTCAAGACCAGCCTGGCCAACATGGTGAAACTCCATCTCTACTAGAAATAAAAAAAAAAGCCTGGCTTGGTGGCATACTCCTGTAATCTCAGCTACTTAATGAGCTAAGGCAGGAGAATTGCTTGAACCTGGGAGGTGGAGGTTGAAATGAACCAAGATCATGTCACTGCACTCCAGCCTGGGTGACAGAATGAGACTATGTCTCAAAAAAAAGAAATGTTTTTTAGTGTATTCAATGTTGTGGAATTCTGAGTGACACTAAAGCAGCCTATATCCACACGGAGATCCACACACATATGTGTGTATGTATATGTGTCTGTAGTATGTGTAAGTTACATATACACAGATATGGAGATATCTATCATCTATCTTCTACTTGAAGAGATTAAGTTCATAAGTATTGTAGTCTACCTTTGAGACCACGCTGCAGAATTCCTACCCTCCACAGAGAATTAAACAAATGTGAAAACATGAGAAAAGTAAATTTTAAATTTTAAAAATGCCGCATGAAGAAGAAATATAAAGTGGAAACAGCCTTGTTAGGCCAATGGTTGTAGCCAGTGGTTGTACATTTATTTCAGAAAGTAAGCCAGTCTTTAAAAACCTTAAAGAATATACCTCTGCAGCTCGGAGTGAAGATAATATACAATATATTATAAAAGCCTGCACAAGATTTGATTTAAGATGACAAGATCACAACACTACAATTGATTGTTTCTCTTTAAATCAGAAATTTTAAACTTTTTTTTTGTCATGATTACCGAACTCTGAAGTAGTTTTAAAACTTATGCTTAAGATTTAACCAGGGAAGAGGCATATTTCAGCATAAATGTTGCCATTATAAACTGTTATCCTTCCTATCTCAACAGGAAATGAGCAATTATTGCTTCATGCTTCAATGCACTGTTTTTAAACACTGTTTAATTTGTTAAAGGTGTTCAACTGTTTAATTTATCTCACAAATTTGATTAAACAAATATTGATTGGACCTGCAGTGTGCGCCAGGCTTTGGGCTTGGTTCCTCAGGGTTCTCACGGGGAGGCTGGAAGTGGAAACAGCCGCATGTGTAACTGTTGTGTAGACAGAGTCTAATTGGTAGAAAGTCAATGAACAAAGAAGAAAAATAAATTAGAAAATGAACATAAGGTGGCGTGCTAAAGAGAGGGTAGCCATTATGTCAGGGTCCTTCAGAGAAGGTAGCATTCCCCTGAGACCAGAATGGCAGAAAGAAGGCCATCCTGCCTAGCCTAGCCTGGACTTGTGGAGAAGCAGGCCGATAAAAGAACCTAATATTGGCCAGGCACAGTGGCTCATGCCTGTAATCCCAGCATTTTGGTAGGCCAAGACAGGCAGATCACAAGGTCAAGAGATCAAGACCATGCTGGCCAACATGGTGAAACTCTGTCTCTACTAAAAATACGGAAAACTTAGCTGGGAATGGTGGCACGTGCCTGTAGTTCCAGCTACTTGGGAGGCTGAGGCAGGAGAATTGCTTGAACCTGGGAGTTGGAGGTTGCAGTGAGCCAAGATCACGCCACTGCCCTCTAGCCTGGCGACAGAGCAAGACTTTGTCTAAAAAAAAAAAAAAAGAACCAAATATTGTACACTTTAAAGAAATTGCCCCACTGACTTGAGAGAGAGTTGCTGTGTTTCAGGTGCTGAATGTCCTTATAAAAAGTTGAATATTTCAAGCATCTATTTCAATACATTTGAATGCTGAGAGCTTGTCTTTCCAGAAGCTCATTTCATTTTCAACACACACTTCTGTTTACTTTTATGTAGTTTCTAAAAATTGAAAAACAGAATTGGAGTTGTTTTTTTTTTTTTTTAAGAGTGAAAATAATTAATTAGGAGCCTGGGCAGTGGCTCACGCCTATAATCACAGCACTTTGGGAGGCTGAGGTAGGAGGATCATTTGAGGCCAGGAGTTCAAGACCAGTATGGCCAACATGACAAAACCCCAGCTCTACTGAAAATACAACAATTAGCCAGGTGTGGTGGCGTATGCCTGTAATCCCAGTTAGCTGGAAGGCTGAGACACGAGAATCACTTTCACCCAGGAGGCAGAGGCTGCAGTGAGCCAAGATCACGTCACTGTGCTCTAGCCTGGGCAACAGAGTGAGACTCTGTCTCAAAAACAACAGCAGCAACAAAAATTAATCAGAATAAGACTAGATTTTGAGCTGTGGGATTTTATAGTATGTTTTGTTATTTTATGACCATGCCTCAGTATTCTGAAATTTAAGGAAACCAGGTCTTTGAAGCAAGTTTACATATTTTAGAACCAATACTTTATTAATAAAAGGCAATTGTTCCACTTTGGGTGTCTGTTCTTGATCACATAGGGATTGTTTTTATTTACTTTGGATTATCAGCTGTTTCAAACTATGGATTTGGTGGCAATCTGTACACAGAAAATACAGTAATAACATTTCTAAGTTACATGTGAGCCAACTTGGGAAATAAATATTCCGCTACTATTAGTTTTCATCATTTTGTAAAAGTGCTTTTCTGGGCAGTTGATCTGTTTGAAAAACACAGTGTCATACAACTTTCCCCCACTGCACACTCACTGGGCTGTCTCTTAGCTCAGGCCCACTTGCATCCATGTGGCTTCTGCAGCTTATCACCTGCTTTTTCCTGACATTGGCAATGGGAAATTGAAAAAAAAATGATTGCCTTAGAAACATAGGAAAGAGGCCGGTGGCTCACACCTGTAATCACATCACTTTGGGAGGCCAAGGCGGGCAGATCACGAGGTCAAGAGATTGAGACCATCCTGGCCAACATGGTGAAACCCCGTCTCTGCTAAAAATACAAAAATTAGCTGGACGTGGTGGCGTGTGCCTGTAGTCCCAGCTACTGGGAAGACTGAGGCAGGAGAATTGCTTGAACCCAGGAGGCAGAAGTTGCAGTAAGCCGAGATTGCCGCACTGCACTCCAGCCTGGCAACAGAGCAAGATTGTCTCAAAAAAAAAAAAAAAAAAAAAAAAAAAAAAGACAAGAAAAAACAAGACCATAGGAAAGAATCTCCAAAGAATGCAATGAAGCCTAGAACTTGGGAAAACCCTTAGCATGCTTAGGTATTTTCAGCAAAGATTCTGAAGCCTTATACCATGGGGTTTGTTTCAGGAACTGCTTTTCTCTGCTGTTTGAGTACTCATTATTCCCCCCTTTACCTCTGCCTGTCTAACTCACACCCAGACATCTGATAGTCATGCTCTCCCAGAATTGGTTTCAGGTGAAGTATTCCCCACTGCCCCATATCTCAATAATAATGTCTGATATACTAATATAGGTAGTATTAAGGATTCGGAGGATACATAATTTTATCCAGTAGCAAAAGAATAATATTCTAAAACTCCGATGCCACTTTTCTGCTTTACTGGCTTTTTGAGACTTTGTTCTCATTTTGTGACTTGGAGGATTCAGATAATTTTCATTTGCATTTTGAGTTATGGTGCTTATCTACAATAGTATTTGATTCTGTTCTTTTGAACAGTTCTCATGGTGAAGCTTTAGATGCTTTGGCAAGCAGCCTCTTTGGTACCCTTGCCTTTCTTTTCTACTTCAGCAGTAGCTTGGGTAAAAGAATTAAATTGGGCGAATGTGCTGTGGGGATCTTGGTAGCATTTTAGAAGCAGGACGTGTTCACTTTCTCTCTTCCAATTATTGTTTCCTCTTGAGACAGGAACAATTTAGCATACTTGATTTTCCATGAAGGAGAACTTGAGACAGAAACAATTTAGCATACTTGATTTTCAAATCCAATCTCACCCTCTGGAAGTTCTTGTGCTTTAACTGGAAGTGAGGTTCAGTTTCTGCTTCATTACCTGACATTACAAGAAGCAGCCTTAAAGGATAACATGTTCATAAAGAATTAAGTCTGGCCATCAGGACATTTGGCACTTCTTGTCAGTTTTCTGTGAACAGTCATTTGGCTCATGCAGGGTTCCTGTGGAAGATGACAGAAGGTTAGAGGACAGGTGTGTCTGCCTGTAAAGGCCACTCAGGAGGGTGCATAACCCCCTAGTGGGAAGGACATGCCGTCTAGAGAAAGTCCCTGGGCCGCAATGCCAAACATGTCACAGACCAACTCTAGGACCTCTTTAAGCCATACCTGTCTCCTCACTTTTAATATGAAGGCCACAGCAGCTTCTTTGATAGGTTGTGACCCACTGACTTATGACTGTTCATACCCTGGTACACGCACATGGTGAGCACGTTTGTACTTATTAAGTGTTAAGGATGAGAGAAATGCTGTATTATTCTCTGTATGCTAATATGGCTAGGAATGAATAATCTGGACTTCTTTTGTTCCCCATAACAGCAGTAGTCGGATTTCCCACATATTTCATTCTAGTTCTCAGCCTCTGCCCTTTTCCTTTTTCTTTTTTTATTGAGATGGCGTTTCACTCTGTTGCCAGGCTGGAGTGCAGTGGTGTGATCTCAGCTCACTGCAAGCTCCACCTCCCGGGTTCAAGCGTTCTCCTGGTTCAGCCTCCTGAGTAGCTGAGACTACAGGCGTGCACCACCATGCCCAGCTAATTTTTGTATTTTTAGTAGAGACAGGGTTTCACCATGTTGGCCAGATGGTCTCGATCTCTTGACCTCGTTATCCACCTGCCTTGGCCTCCCACAGTGCTGGGATTACAGGTGTGAGCCACTGCACCCAGCCACCTTTTTCTTTTTCTATGATTTTTTTTCTTAGAGGTCTCTCCCATTTCTTTTGATTCAACCATATCCAATAGTTCTCAGGTCTGTATTTTGGCTTGAAACTGTTTTATGTTTTAGTCACATATTTCTAGCTCTCTTTGGACATTTTCACATTAGGTGTCCTGCCCCCACCTAAATCCCCAACCTCTTTAAAAGTGAGTATTTCACTCCATTCCACCCAAATTCAAATCTCAACCTTTTGAAGTTCTCATATTTTAACTAGAGTTTAGATTCTTTGATTTATTACCTGATATACAAGTGTCTCGAGTCATGTGTCCATAAATAACTTAGTCTGGTTCTGCTTTCTGAATTCTTGCTTTCTGTTAATGATACCACTTTGTACAGGTAGCTGCACTTAGGACTGTAGAGTTGCCTTTGATGCCTTCTCCTTTCTCAAGCTGTGTAATCATTTACCAGGTCCAGCTGATTCCTTCTTCTTCACCTGGAACACGTTTCTGTTTCTTTATCACTACCGCTGTCGATCTGGTCATGCTGTGTAGCTTCCTACCTCGTCTCCTCAAACCTTATTTCTCTTTCTTTTAGTGCATCCTGTTACCTGCTCAGGCTGCCAAAATGCACAATTTTGATTGTGTTTCCTTCCTTCCTTTTTTCCTTCCTTTTTCCCTCCCTCCCTTCATTCCTTCCTTCCCCTTTTTCTCTTTTCTCTCTCTTTTTTTTCTTTCTCTTTCTTTTCAGAGTCTAGCTCTGTCACCCAGGCTGGAGTGCAGTGGCACAGTGTCGGCTCACTGCAAGTGATTCTTGCACCTCAGCCGCCCGAGTAGCTGGGATTACAGGTGTGCACCACCACACCTGGCTAATTTTTGCATTTTTAGTAGAGACAGGGTTTCACCATATTGACCAGGCTGGTCTTGAACTCCTGGCTTCAGGCAATCCATTCACCCTGGCTTCCCAAAGTACTGGGATTACAGGCATGAGCCATCACACTCAGCTGACTGTGCTTTCTTTCCCGCTGTGGGTCCTTCTGTGATTCTGCATTGTTCAGAATGTACAGTCTTAACATCCTTAACTCTGAATTCAGTTCCCTTCCCTGAGCTCTGCGCTTCAGTCAGATTTGCTTACTCAGGGTATCCAACTCACGTTCCCCTTTTTACCCTGCTCTGCTTTTGTTTGCACTAGTTTATCCTCACTTGGGCATCATCCAGGAACCAAGAAAAGGTCAGTGAGCCCAGGTTGTAGTGGGTGAGGGGGAGAGTGGCAGGGCTGAGGTTAGAGAGGGGCAGGATTTGCATAGTAAGGCCCTTGTACATTGCCTTGCAATTTCTTCTTCCTCCCAAGAGCAGCAGATGGGGCTTTAAGCAGCTGCCGGAAGTGTTCTGAGGGAGGGTGTTAAAAGACAACTCTGATGGCTGAGTAGAAAGTAAATTGGAGGGCAAGAGTGGAAGCAGGGGGGACCAGTTAAAGCTGCCGACAGTGGCTCACCCCAGGTACATTGGTGCATAGACTAAAGTCCTGGCTGAGAAGATGGAGGGGAAACGGACAAATAGGACATTATATTTTGGAGGCAGGACAGATAAGATTTCGATAGGATATGGAAGGGGAAGGGAATGGAAGTGTCAAGGATAACTTCTGGGCTTCTAGTTTTGGTAGCGGGGAGACAGAGAGCAGGCTTCTGGGGGAGTGGATTTGAGCGGGATTTACTTGCAGCATCAACTCACGTGTAGGAAGCCCTTCAAATGTGAGCTTGTAGCATTCTCATATGTGTATGCTGTGCCCTGTGACCAAATTATAAGTTCCCTGAAGGCTGAAGGCCATGCTTTAAACCACTTTTTCAACAGCAATAACATGGTGCCCTAGTCTTGAAAGATGGTGGATAAATATTTTAGTGACGGATAGAAACTGTTTCACACTTGTTTTGGTATCATCTATAAGTCCTAATTATTTGAAATAAGCAATGAAAGGAATTGGGGAAATTTTCATTTCGTAGGTCGTACATAAGTAATGAGGTTTTTCTATTTCCCTTTGCATTTGGAATTATTTAAAATGAGTAAGACATGGGATTCCATCTGCGCTGCAGCTCCAGGCCAGCTCCCCCACTTCCCAGTTCCTCCTCTCTCCACAGATGTGCACTGGGAACTACACCTTCGTTCCCTACATGATCACGCCACATAACAAGGTCTACTGCTGTGACAGCAGCTTCATGAAGGGGTTGACGGAGCTCATGCAACCGAACTTCGAGCTGCTTCTTGGACCCATCTGCTTACCTCTCGTGGATCGTTTCATTCAACTTTTGAAGGTGGCACAAGCAAGTTCTAGGTAATAATTTAAATGCCTTTTGGTGATGATAATGAAGAATAACACTTTTGGTGATGATAATGAAGTGTTATTCTACTTCTTTATTTGTGCCTCTTATCAGGTGCTCCTGAGATATCAGTATACAGCTAAGAACCAGGGAAAATTGTTTATTATCCTCCAAGTAGATAAAATAGATGCCACATAATACATTTTATTCCCAGAACAACTTGAAATCAGCCAAAAATAAAAAAAGTTTAAATGTCTAGTAACTGCTTTTTAGTGATGGTAGATCTAAAAATATATGCAAAGCAAGTACAGAGATAAATATTACCAGGATAAATGTCCGGAGACTTTTAGTGTAAGGGCAAGAACACTTTAACTCTTAACGATTAAGAGTTCCTAGTTAACTTTAATTAACTCTTAACTCTAATTGTTCTTTTAATTAAGAACAATTAGTTATGTTAAAAAATGATGGGTTAAGTCAGAAAGTTAAGGTTATTATTATGTTCAAATCATAGGTACATAACGGCTGGGTGCAGTGGCTTACACCTGTAATCCCAGCATTTTGGGAGGCTGAGGCGGGCAGATCACTTGAGATCAGGAGTTCAGATCAGCCCGGCCAACATGGTGAAACCCCGTCTCCACCAAAAATACAAAAATTAGCCAGGCGTGGTGACGCACGCCTGTAATCCCAGCTTCTCTCGGTGCTGAGGCAAGATAATCGCTTGAACCTAAGAGATGGAGGTTGCAGTGAGTCATGATCACGCCACTGTACTCCAGCCTGGGCGACAGAGTGAGAGGTTGTCTCAAAAAACAAACAAATCAAAAAATCATAGGTGTGTCTAATTTGTTCAGAACAATTTCTACTGAAAACAGTAAAATGGAAAACAAAATTTTGACATTTAAAGTGATATTTTGCAGGAAAATTTATTCATATGGAGTGCATTTACCTTTAATTCTTTCTGACAGCAGAGTAGTAAAAGACATACATTGGCTTCTAAATTTCTTAATAATGCCAGATTTGTAAGATATTTAGGTAACTGAATGAATTGAAAGCTACAAATGCTTTATAGGTACTGCTGCAAATATCATTCATTTCTTTATAAAATGATTGCTTTTCATTGAAATCATTTCTAATGTCAAACTCTTTGAAATGTATGTGTGTTTTCCAGCCAGTATTTCCGGGAATCTATACTCAATGATATCAGGAAAGCTCGTAATTTATACACTGGTAAAGAATTGGCAGCTGAGTTGGCAAGAATTCGACAGCGAGTAGATAATATCGAAGTCTTGACAGCAGATATTGTCATAAATCTGTTACTTTCCTACAGAGATATCCAGGTAAGAAGATGTTCAAAGTGAAATCTTTGTCATGTAGCATGTTGGAGGGGATAAGGGAGTGTTAACCTCAAATTTCAGTTAGCTGGTAAGCAGTTCATGTTACTACATGTAATTTTTTTATTGGCTCTCTAAGCTTTCCATCCTATAATTTTATGATGAATGAAAAAGACTCATGTGAGTTAACCATCAGTGGTTGTGAAAGACTTGTATGGTAAAGGTCTTTTTCCTCCAAAATAACAAAAAGAAAAATCTGCTGGCACAGCGAGCTTGCAGACATAGTCCTGTTAGCCTCAGGCACACCTGTCAGTGAAAGCTTTGCTTTGGCAAATAGCAGACAGTTTTAGAGCTTTCTGGACATACCTTTTATCCCTTGAAATTGTATTGCCTGAAACTGATAGTGCTGAATCTAACTAGCCTGAAGGAAAAAATATGTAATTGATTACTTATAGAAATAACTTAAAAATATGTAAGATAAAACACACTAACAGGTTATATCATTTTTTGACATGTCTTAAAATTTTAAAAATAGGGTAAGTAGAATAAAATCCTCTCCGAGTTAGAGATTTGTTCTTAGGTTTTAATAGTAAAATGTAAGTGACATCTGGTTTCTTTTTTCCATTCCTAGCCTTCAGGTCTGTGTCAAGGCTTCATGTGGTCGAGACAGACTCAAATCCATGGAGGGTTGTGGCACGTAGGCTCCTGTGGCTAGAATGCTTACTCATGTGACATGAAACTGTGTTGTTACTTATAACAGAAGTTCAACCAATTGCCTCATGTCCTTGAAATTTTTTATTTCCCTGGAATTGTTAGAACACTGCATACCAGGAACCTGGCTCTGTGGAGAAATAAACCACCCATATTTAGGCATGGAGGATTATCAGGCTTGGTGTTTTTGTTTCTTTTGCTTTTTTAGTTTTTGTCCTACATGGTAACTCTATATTTCTAATGTTTATATATATATGATCTAAACCTCTTAGAAGAAAAGCAACAAAAACTGTTTATTCTAGGTTTTTCAAAGTGTTCTGCGGATTCTAACATATTTTTAATGTATTTCTTGAATTCAGATATCTGGTTGTCAAAAGACATGTTATTGTCAGAATTTTCTCCTAGTGGTTTAATTCTGTGCTATTCTCATCTCGTTTGAAAGGACTATGATTCTATTGTGAAGCTGGTAGAGACTTTAGAAAAACTGCCAACCTTTGATTTGGCCTCCCATCACCATGTGAAGTTTCATTATGCATTTGCACTGAATAGGTAAGAAGAAAAAGTTCCCTTTCAGAATGTGATAACGTATTATTGTGTAACCTGCAGTTCTTTACATGGCACGCATTTACTGCAGCATTGCAAGAAGTCCCTATTAAAATGTAATATTAGCATATCTACTTCAACCCCGTGAAATATAGGAAGCACGCCTTCTCATTTTTTTTCTGATTTATTTTTGAGTAAAAAAGTCTCAGCCGGGCGTGGTGGATGCCTGTAATCTCAGCACTTTGGTAGGCCGAGGTAGGTGGATCACTTCAGGTCAGGAGTTTGAGACCAGCCTGACCAACATGGTGAAATCCCGTCTCTACTAAACATACAAAAATTAGCTGAGGTTGGTGGAATGCGCTTGTAATCCCAGCTACTCAAGAGGCTGAGGCAGGAGAATTGGTTGAACCAGGGAGGCGGAGATTGCAGTGAGCTGAGGTTGCGCCACTGCACTCCAGCCTGGGGGAGCAGAGTGAGATTCTGTCTCAAAAAAAAAAAAAAAATGTGTCACACTGTTGGAATATTTAAATTCACAATTTTTCTGCTCTGTCAAAGTTTGTATTTGCTATTCATATTTTTTTAGAATTTTAAAAGTTACATGAATATGATGTTATCTTTACGCAAATATACTCAACACCAAATGGTCATTCATACAAAAATTTCCACTGGAGTAAAGATGATTATGTCTAGGTGAACATAGTGTTAGATATTTCGTACAAAAGGAATTTCACGGACAGAAGATTTGAAGTAGTAGTTGAGAATAGAAATGATACCTTTTTATAACAGTTTTATTGAAATATATTTCACATACCATACAACCGACCCATTTAAAGTGTACAACTTAATAGTTTTTAATATAGTAACAGAGTTATGTGACCATCAAAAAACAATAAATTTTAAAACATTTTCATCACTCCAAAAGGAAACCCTCTACCCATTAGCAGCCACCCTTCCATTTCCCTCCCAAATTCTCCAACTCGAGGCAACCACTAATCTACTTTCAGTCTTTATAGATTTGCCTATTCTGGACGTTTCATATAAATGGAGTCATACAGTATGTGGTCCCTTGTGACTGGCCTCTTTCACTTAGCATAATGTTTTCGAGGTCCAAGAAATGATCACTCTTATAGAATTTTTATCCGGTTTTGTGAATTGTCTACACATACTATTTTAAAACATGCTACATAAAGCAACTTCCTTAGATAATCAGTTAGTCACATAAAAAAATCAAGCAGTTCTTGGGTTTGATTTGTTTTTTGGTATCATCTGTGAAGACTTCAACTCTAATCTCATTTCACCAACTTGGACCTCCATATAGGCTACAGGGAAATTGGAAGGCTTGTGGATGAGTAAGTACAAATCCATCACCATTATCAACACAGACACTCCTTGTTAAACCCAGTGAGACATATGATGGGATTAAAAAAAAATTAGGCTTAGGACAGAGGTTTACAGAGGACTCTTAAAATCGAATTGTTTATATCCTGCCAAATTTCTCTAATGTGAATCAGCATATTAAATAGAGCTTTTTAAAAATAATTGATCTATGTTGCTTCTGAAATATACATTGAAACAACAATGTTTTCTATCTTAGGCGAAATCTCCCTGGAGACAGAGCGAAAGCTCTTGATATTATGATTCCCATGGTGCAAAGTGAAGGACAAGTTGCTTCAGATATGTATTGCCTAGTTGGTCGAATCTACAAAGATATGTTTTTGGACTCCAATTTCACAGACACTGAAAGCAGAGACCATGGGGCTTCTTGGTAAGTGTATAGGATATAAATGAGCTACTTAATTGGTAAATCCATGGCATAAAAAAGTATTTGCAAATGGGAGTGTTAACGTATTATTATCATCCATAAGATTGTGTATTATGAACTAAATCTTGGATTTTATTTTATTTTATTTTATTTTTTTGAGATGGAGTCTTGTTCTGTTGCCCAGGCTGGAGTGCAATGGTGTGATCTTGGCTCACTCCTACCTCTGCCTCCCAGGTTCCAGTGATTCTCCTGCCTTAGCTGGGATTACAGGCACCTGCCACCACACCCTGGCTAATTTTTGTCTTTTTAGTGGAGATGGGATTTCTCCCTGTTGACCAGGTTGGTCTTGAACTCCTGACCTCAGGTTATCCACCTGCCTCTGCCTCCTAAAGTGCTGGGACTACAAGTGTGAGCCACTGTGCCCGACCAACCTTAGATTTTATAACTTTAGTAAATAATTTGATGAAATTCATTTAACATGGTAGAGTAAATTGGTATAAATTAGATGAACAGATAATTTAAGAAATACAATTTTTAAAAGATATTTTAAATAAGTAATATAAATAATAAATATAATTTTGTAGAAAAATTTATATAAAGACATTTTAAAAGACCTGAATGAAAGGAAAAAAATACTGAGTTTGTAGATGAGAAGGCTTGATATTTTAAAGATTTTAATTCCCCCCAGCAGGGGTTTTCATGTGATTTGACAAACCAATTCCAAAATTTATTTGAAAGAATAAAGGACTGAGAATACACAAAGCAATTCTGGAAAAGGACAAGAGGGAAGGACTTGCTCTACCAGTTAACAAGACTCATTTTAAAGCTGGAATGATTAAGATATTGCAGTATGGCCATAGACATAGACAAAGCATTGGGATAGAAGAGACAGCCTGGACCAGACTGAGATATACATGAGACTAGATTTACGACAGAAGCAGCTTCATGAGCTCTAAAGGAAAGCATGGACTCTGTAGTAATGGTACTGAGAAAATTTCTTTATCTGCTTAGAAAAGTAAAATTATATCCCCATTTTAAGCCATGCACACACAAAAAATGAAATCTAAGTGAATTAAAGACCAAAATGTGAAAATATACTTTAGAAAAAAACTTTTAAAATAAAATGTACAGCTTATGTATGACTTTGGGATAAGCAAAGATTTCTTTCTTTCTTTTTTCTTTTCTTTTCTTTTTTTTTTTTTTTTTGAGATGGGGTCTTGCTCTGTCACCCATGCTGGAGTGCAGTGGCACAATCTCAGCTCACTGCAACCTCTGCCTCCTGAGCTCAAGTGATCCTTCCACCTCAGCCTCCTGAGTAGCTGGGACCACAAGTGTGTGCCACCACACCTGGCTAAATTTTGTATTCTTGGTAGAGAGAGGGGTTCACCATGTTGCCCTGGCTGGGATAAAGGTTTCTTAAACAATGTTTAAAAATGCCATGCATCATAAAAGATAATATTGGGAAAATGTTCTGCATGAAAATTGGCTTCTGCTCATAGTAGCTTTTAGAAGCAGCAGAGCAGATTCTATTGCGCTGATCTTCCTATTGATAACAATTATAAATGTTGGAAAAAAGTTGGAAAGCACCGAAGAGTGACTAAAAGTAGCCAAAAACTGGAGAGGTTTTCATCCTTGGATGAAGGATGCCACATAGGATAAAATCTACATTTAAATTGCTTTTCTTTGGGGGCATTCCCTGGTCTGCAGGGAGCAGGACAGATAGAACTCTAGCAGGAAATCACAGTCTTATTGGCCTGAGAGTGAGTTTGAGGTCCTCCAGAGGACCTGGAAATTGAGTGGGATAAGCCTTTGGTGATTAAGGTGAACCACCAATGTTTATTTGCCTTTTATTAAAAAACTAGATACTCTTAAGAGGAGGATAACAACTCTAAACTCTCTACAGCTTATTATCCAATGTCTAATACACCATGAAAAGCACTAAGGAACCTGGGTGTGGTGGCATGTGCCCATTGTTTCAGCTACTCAGGAGGGTGAGATGGGAAGATGGCTTGAGCCCAGGAGTTCAAGACCTGCCTGGACAATATAATAAGACCTGTCTTATTAAAACAAAAACAAGAAAAAACCAGAAAAACCCCAACTACTAAAGAGGTAAAGAAATAGAAATGTGTAATTTATAATTAGTCATAGAAATAAACCCATAGATAACACAGAGTTTAGAATTACTAGACAAGGACATAAAAATAACAAGGATAAATATATCAAAGAATCTACTTGAAAAGTGAATATAATGGGTGAAAAATATGAGGAATTATAGGAGATATTTGGAAACTGGAAATAACCAAATGAGAGTTCTAGAACTGAAAAGTACAATATCTGAAGTTGAAATGTCGTCAAATCAGATTAACAGCAGATAGGACAGAATACAGTAAAAGAGCAATACACTTGAAAACAGATTATTAGAAATCATTAAAATTGAAGCAGAGGAAAGAAAAATATTAAGTCATTAATAGTTCCAATGACCTGTGTAATAGCGTTGAGTGTTCTAAACACTTTTTTTAAAGTTTCTTTTTTGGAGACAGAATCTTCCTCTGCCACCCAGGCTAGAGTTCAGTGGTGCAATCTCAGCTCACTGCAACCTCAGCCTCCTGGGTTCAAGCGATTCTCGTGCCTCAGCCTCCCAGGTATCTGGGATTACAGGCATGCCCACCATGCCCAGCTAATTTTTTTTATTTTTAGTAGAGATGGGGTTTCCCCATGTTGGCCAGGCTAGTCTCAAACTCCTAACCTTGTGATTCACCTGCCTCAGCCTCTCAAAGTGCTGGAATTACAGGTGTGAGCCACTGCACCCAGCCTTGAGAGGTCTAAATACTTTTAACTGGAGTCCCAGAAGGAGAGGAGAGATATAATATTAGAGGGACAATATTTGAAGAATTAGTGATCAAATATTATCCAAATCTGTTCAAACAAACAAACAAAAAACAGCTCACAGATCTAGGAGGCTCAGCAAAACCCAAGAAGCATAAATACAAAGAAAATTATCTCTTGGCACATCATAGTAAAATTGGTGAAAAACAGAAATAGAAGAAAAGGTCATAAATGCAGCCTAAGAAGGAAGATACATCAAGGGAAAGAATGAGTGCTGACTTATTAGAAGGAAGCCAAAAGATAATGGAATAACATGAAAGTGCTGAAAGAAAAAAAAACAATCAATCAAGAACTCTATATCCAGTGATAATGTCTTCAAAAAATGAGGGGTGAAGTAAAGACAATTCTAGATAAATAAAAACTGAGATAATTTGTTGCCAGCAGAACTTCACTACAAGAAATGTTAAAATCTTTAGGCTGAAGGGAAAGGAAACCAAATGAATCTATAGGAAGGAGTATATAGCACTGGAAAGAATAAATATATAAATAAATATAAAAGATACCGTGAACAAAGAAATCACAGACAGGGAGCAATGCATGTAACCAATATAGAATATATATTTAGTGTATATAACTACTCAAACTATCTTTAAGTAAAAGAGATTTTAAAAATATGCATACGATATGAACAGATTATTCACAAAAATGGAATCACAAATAGCCAATAAACATATTTATGAAACATATATAAAGATGAATTTTAGCTAAAACTATGATATACCTCTTTACACTATTCAGATTAAAAACTGTGATATACCACTTCACACTATTTCAGATTAACCAGTATTTATAAATCTGACAATATCAGTTGTTAGCCAGGATGTCAGGGAAATGTGAGTCCTAATGCCTGCTGGTTGTGGTATAAATTTCTTTTTGCACTTAAATTTGGCATTATCAAGGAAAGTTGAGAACTTCCCTACCCTAGGTCCATTAGATTTATATACCTTAGAGTAAATCTTAGGGTTTCTCTACATAAAAGTTTCAACATTAAAAAAAAAAAAAACTTTTAAAAAACTTGAGCAAAGTTAGCAAGTGGCAGAAGGATACAGAGTACAGTATCATTTATAGAATGTTTAAAAACAGTCATAGAGATTTAGTATAAGTATAGATGCATGGATGGGCATCATAAACTCCAAATTCAGTATATTGGTTACCAGTGGGGAGGAAGAAGTAGAAAGAGATCCTGGAGTGATTCACATGCAGTTTCAAGTATATAAAAAATATTTTATTTCTTAAGCTGAGTAGGAAGTATATTGGGGGTGTTGCTTATATTATTCTTTTGTACTTCGTATTCCTACCACATTCCCAAAATAGTCCTTGATTTAAAAAAATATTAAAGGAGGCCAACTTAGTTTAGGAGTTCCTGTATGGTAACCATAATTTTTTTTTTAAGTTTTGAAACAGAAATCTTAGCTTTTAGAAATCCTAGATCATTTTCACAGTTTAGATGGACTGTCTTAGTTCTTTTAAGTGCTTCCAAAACAGAATACAAGAGACTGGGTAATTTGCAATGAATATATATATACTTCTCATAGTCATGGAGGGTGGGAAGTCCAAGATCAAGGGGCCAGCGTCTGTGAAGGGCCTCCTTGTTGCATCAGCCCATGGCAGAAGGGCAAAGAGAGAGTGGGCAGATGGGGGCTGAACACGTTCTTTATTTTTATTTATTTTGTTTTGTTTGAGACAGAGTCTTGCTCTTGTTGCCCAGGCTGGAGTGCAATGGTGCCATATCAGCTCACCACAACCTCCACCTCCCCGGTTTAAGCAATTCTCCTGCTTCAGCCTCCCAAGTAGCTGGGATTACAGGCATGCACCACCACATCCAGCTAATTTTATATTTTTAGTAGAGACTGGGTTTCTCCATGTTGGTCAGGCTGGTCTCAAACTCCCGACCTCAGGTGATCCACCAGCCTTGGCCTCTCAAAGTGCTGGGATTACAGGCATGAGCAACCGTGCCCACCCTTGTTTTTTCTTTTTTTTGAGACAGAGTCTCACTTTGTCGCCCAGGCTAGAGTGCAGTGATGTGATCTCAGTTCACTGAAACCTCTGCCTCCCAGGTTCAAGGGATTCTTCTCCCTCAGCCGCCCGAGTAGCTGGGACTATAGGCGCATGTCACCACGCTTGGCTAATTTTTCTGTAGTTTAGTAGAGAAGAGGTTTCAGTATGTTAGCCAGGATGGTCTCAATCTCCTAACCTCGTGATCCACCCGCCTCAGCCTCCCAAAGTGCTGGGATTACAGGTGTGAGCCACCACACCCGGCGGAGCACGTTCTTTTATAAGGAGCCCACTCCCTCTATACAGAACCAACTTCTGATATAACAGCATTAATCCTTTCATAGGGCTGAGCCCTCATGGCCTTTCACCTTTCATTAGGCTCTACCTCCTAAAACTGTTGCACTGAAAATTAAGCTTCCAAGACATGCTTTTGGGGGAGAAACATTCAAACCATAGCAAGAACTGAAAAGTAGGGTAATGGTGAGCGGGGGAAAAGACTTAGGGACAGTAATTTTCTAGATCCTTTAGGGAAGCTTTCATTCGGACTTTTAAATTTGTACTATAAATTTTTATTATACTGCTAAGAATTTCACAGTTTATCTTAGCCAAATTTATTTTTTAAACTTTTATTTTTTGAAAACAGCATATTGCTCTGTTGTCTAGGCTGGAGTACAGTGGCACAGTCATAGCTTACTGCAGTCTCAAACTCCTGAGCTCAAGCAGTCTTCCTGCCTGCTGAGTAGCTGGGACTACAGGTGCATGCTACAACACCTGGCTAATGTTTAAATTTTTTGCAGAGACGTGGTCTTGCTATGTTGACCAGGTTGGTCTTGATGAACTCCTAGCCTCAAGTGATCCTCCTGCCTCAGCCTCCCAGAATGGTGGGATTATAGGTGTGAGCCACTGTACCTGGCCTTAAACTAGTTTTTTTTTCTGCTGTTACAAAAGAGGAGTGTAATTCTGCAGCGCTTTTATTACCCTGATGTTTACACTTTAGGAAAATTGTTAATTGTAGGAGAATTCGAATCGGATATTTGAGAAGCATTAAGCCCAGTATAAATGCTTTGATATGGTAGTGGCAATGAAATGCATAGATAATCCAAAAAGGCCTGGTTTTCTAGGTCAGTGAATTGAAATAGAAAACATCTCCTATGAAGTTAGAATGCATTGTGTACAAGGATAAGATAGAAGTGTTTTTCCATTTGAAAACAAAATAATTTAGAAGACGGAGAGCTTTCAAGGTCTCATAAAGTTCAGTTAAGGAGCAGAGTGTTTTCTGGTTTTATTTTTGTTTCAAAATTCTGGCTCTTTTTTTTTTTTTTTTTTTTTTTTTTTAATAATTCCCATTTAGCCTAGAAACATTAACTGCCTCTCAAAAGAGCTTTGTGTTCAAGGTCTTCAGGTCAAAATGAAGATGTCAGGATTTTTGTGATTTCATTTTAAGCTATCCATTTATTTTCTGGTAAGAGCAGGCAACGCCGTTAGAGCTCAGAGACTTCCAGTGGGTCAGTCTTCAGGAGTTGATCTTGCACATGTCATTTACCGATTTATTTAGCACTGTAAGAATGCCACTTTTACTGTGGAGGACCTATCCATAATCTGCCATTTTTGTCATTATATCCATTTGTCCTATTTAACAATAAAAGGTATCCCCCCACTCCCCAGTCTTAAAATGGACACTTTTTAATGCTCTTGCTTATAAAGCTATTTTGGTATTTCTTAGCTTTTTGCCCAGCTTCCACTGTAGTGCAAACATACACTTGTGTTGGCATTGTCTCCAACCTCTCTTTCTGTTAGAACTGAGAAGGAAAACTGCCCTGTCAAGGTGCTCACAGGGAAGAGGGCTGCTGAGGTTGTCGGGCATCTGGCCACATGTACCCAGGATTACGCCTCTCCTTAGTCATGGGTCCCAAAGGGACGTTTTGACTGACTTTTTTTTTTTTTTTTTGAGTCATAATCCCCTGGATTTTCATTTCTCAAATGCAGGTGCTGGGATAAGGAGTGAGGTGTTAGGGCAGGTAGTCAGTCCCTTGGGCTTCTTTCCATGGACTGAATCATTTTCCGTTGACTTGAATAAACAGTAAGCTACTGACCAAGGAAAGTTTAAGAGCTCCAACTCAATGGAAAGAGAACCCCAAGCAGTTGTGATTACAATGGCTCATCGAACTCTTTCTTGCAATTTTCCTCTTTAATAAAGTTAATATATGCTCCTGCCCCACAGTAGAGGGAGAAAGTTTTACTCTCCTGGGCATGTTATCTGATTCAAGTACTGTACATGGCAGCATTTGACTGCTACAGAGAGCCTCTGCTGTGATCTATTTTCTGATAACTTTAGTTGGGGGGTTCAGAATGTGAAAACAGAAAATAGGGGGAAAAATTGGTTTAGGTTTTTTTTTTTTTTTTTTTTTTAAGAACAGGATCTTGCTTTGTCATCCAGGCTCAAGTGCAGTGGTGCAGTCTTGGCTCACCGCAGCCTTGAACTCCTGGGTTCAAGCAATCCTTCTGTCTCAGCCTACTGAGTAGCTGGGACTACAGGCACTGCTACCACACCCAGGTAATTTTTGAATTTTTTGCAGAGACAAGGTTTTCCCATGTTGTCCAGACTGATCTTGAACTCCTGGGCTCCAGCAATCCGCCTGCCTCACCTCCCAAAGTGCTGGGATTACAGATGTGAGCCACCGCGCCTAGCTGGTTTAGATTTTTCTAATTGTGCTGAATTACAGTATATTGTTGAAACAAACGTTGATTCTTGAGTCTTATCTGAGACAGAGAGTGAATGGTTTGAATGAATACATCCTAATTTAAGCATTAAAAAAATAGTCCTCTAACATTTGATGTTTTGCGTTGTCATTTCCTTAGTTATTTTTGTTCATCCCAGCTCTTGAGAATGGCTGAAATAATGCAGTTTTTATTTAAAAGGTTGTAGCTTTTTTCTCATAGCTTTTCAATATAAGGATTTAAATAAGTGAAAGGCAGCAGTGGTCCCCATCACATGTGCTAGTTAGAGGACGACTTGAGCTGCAGGAGAAGGAGCAAGATGACAGCAGAGAGGGTGAGAAGCTGGGAGGAGAGCCAGATTTCAAACGGTGAGAATTTGTGACTCAAGAGCTGAGACTTACATCCTAAAAAACAGCCACAAAGTTTCTGAAGTGGCATACTTAACCCCTGGAGATGATCCAAGGAAGTGTTATGGACAAATCACCCTGCTTTAGAGGACCATGGACGTTCTCACTGCCAGATCTCCACAGTTTCTTTTTAAAGCCAATCTAAAAAGAAATAAGCATGAAATGGTTATGCTGAATTCCTATGCAGTATGACTTATTTAGAAAATTTTGTTATATGCAGTATTTGTTCACATAGGTAGAAATATTAATAATAATTGACCCTTAGAGTTCACACAAAGTTTCTGTGCATGTTACTAATGAGGGAGGCTTACAAGAACCTTGTGAAGTGGGCAAGGATGACATTTTTCTTCCTTTTTTTTTTTTTAATTGAGTTAGGGTCTCACTCTGTTGCCCAGGGTCTCACTCTGTCACCCAGCGCAGATCACAGCTCACTGCAGCCCTGAACTCCTGAGCTCAAGTGATCCTCCCACCTCAGCCTCCCAAGTAGCGAGGGCCATAGGCGTATGCCACCATGCCTGGCTAATTTTTTATTTTTTGTAGAGACAAGGTCTCGCTGTGTTACCCAGGCTAGTCTCGAATTCCTGGAGCAAAGTGATACTTCTGCCCCAGCTTCCCAAAGTGCTGGGATTGCAGATGTGAGCCACCATACCTGGCCACTTCTTCCCATTTTGCAACTGATAAAATTGAAATTCAAAGAAGTCAAGTGAATTTTGTGATGCCCTGTGATTAATAAAATTTCAAATCTAATTTTTTGAGATCTAGTGTTGTTTTTATCTATCCTAGGCCCTCTTTCCTGGAGTTTCCAGGAATAGACATTTCCAAAAATGTCTAGATTTCAGTTTTGTTGAAGAAGTATGAACTAATGGGAGACTGACAGGGGATTAATGTTGACACAATACTTGGAAACAGTGTGATCTTGAGCAAATTACTTAACCTTTAGAAAATTCTATTTTCTTACTTAAAAGAAATTTAACACTTGTTTAGATGAGTTAGAATGCTCTTGGCATATTGCAAGTAACAGAACACCTTATTCACATAGGTTTAATCATAAGAAGATATATCTCCTAAAACATGAAGTTCAGAAGTAGGACTGGCTCAAGTGTAGCTTGAACCAGCAGCTGAAAGACATCAGCTCAGGTCCTTTCCCTTGCTGTGATCATGGGTGGCTCTGACCTTGGGCTGCCCTAGTCAGAGTTGCAAGGTGGCTGTGGCCATTCCAGGATCAATCCAGATTAGCTACACCAATGTCGAGGGAAACGAGACAATCTTTTCCTGTATCTTTCTCTTAGGACTGAGAAAATATGCTCATAAAAACCTACTCCAGACTTTCTTTACACCTTCATGCTTCTAGTATTTCATCAGCCCCAAACTACACAAATCACTAGCAAGGAGGATGGGATTATTACAACCGGTTTAGACTAATCTCTTTGGGATGAGTGCTTTGTGGTGAGGATTAAGTGAAACAACATATGTTAAAGTCTTGAAATTTAGTAAGCATTTAGGGTTATATCCTTGGTGTATAATATATCCTTGGTATATAATTTTGTATTTTTCCCCCTTCCCAATTTTCTATTTCTTTACATATTTGTTATATTTATCCATGTCAAAATGGACATTGACTATATTAAATTTCCCTTGTTCTAAAATACTTCTATAGGTCCTTTTTTTTATTTCTTTCTGGATCTAGCTAAACATTTTAGCTAGTGAGGGGAAAATGTATAGAGTCTATAATTCTTACACAGGCCCTGTCTGAATTTCATGTATCAGGGATATTGTGGGACCATGTAGAATAGGCAGTACTCAGCTTGAAATCACATTTGGTTTTGGAGGAAATGGTGTTCTCATTCTTAAGGGAAGATATGAAGTCATTTTGAGAACTTTGAAAGGAAATTAGGTGCTTGTACTGTATTAGCATAATCATGTCTTTCTTGTTATAATGCCAAAAAATATCCATAGCCAGGAAATTAAAAGCATTAAGTCTCTTTTTAGCATTAATATGTTCATTTTTCCATAGTAACTTGGGGAAGAACAGTGAGCCTTGCCTTATCAACTAATTTTCTTTTACGTCAGTGACAGTGCTATTCAAACAGTAATGTGTGCCTAATAAAGATTTAGTTTTTACATTATTAATGGGATTGGCTCTACTTTGGAAGAGTTATATAACAAACTAATCAACAGACAAATAGAGACCAATGTCAATTTTCCATTTGCCAGATTAGCCTTGTTTCCTTTGTCTTGGCTTCAAGTTATCTTTCTCAACGTTCTCTTCGTTTTACCACCCTCCTTCCCCCCTCTTCCCCACCTACAGAGTCTTATCTCACCGTTGTTGCAGTAACATTATTTTTGCTTAGTCCTTTATTGTCTCTATTATATTAGTTCCCAAACTTTGGATGATTTTTATTTTTAGAACAGAAAGTCTGAAGAGTTCTTAGTAACTCAGCATGACACCAGCTCATTGGTGACCAGATGTTCATGGTTCCTAAGGGGTCAGTAGTTCCAGGATGACCTAAGAACTTGGGTGAAACACACAATGTGTCTATAGTTGATTTGTAAACAAGTGCCCTGGAACATCAGTCTCATGCTTTGACCTTGATTTAATACCACATTCAGCAGATGATGGATTGGATGAAGCTGTGTTATGGTATGACCAACTCAAAGTCTAAGAATGAGAATTTTTTTTTTTTTTTTTTTTTTGAGACAAGGTCTCACTCTGTTGCCCAGGCTGGAGTGCAGTTGGGTGACCATGGCTCACTGCAGCCTCAACCTCCTGGGCTTAAACTATCCTCCTGCCTCACCCTCCAAAGTATCCATGACTACCGATGTGTACCACCACATCCAGCTAATTTTTCAAATTTTTTCTAGAGATGGGGGGATCTCACTATGTTGCACAGGCTGATCTAGAACTCCTGGGCTCAAGTGATCCTCCTTCCTCAGCCTCCCAGAGTACTGGGATTACAGGCATGAGCCACTGCACACGGCCAGAATGAGAGTATTTAATATGTCTCTGTAGAGGTTTCATAATTGACTAACAAACATGGAGCACCTACGGAGAGAAACTAAGGCTTGCTTTATGTAATTCAGTTATTAGAGGAATGAGTGAGAGAGCAACATATTTGCCAGGCATTATACTGAAAGGGAAGGAGAATATGGAAGAATAGGAGTGATTTCACTTAGTGAACCAAAGCAATTGTTTGCAAATCTGGGCTTCGAACGTCAGAATTGCTTAAGGAATTTTTCAGCAATGTGAAATTCTTTGCCCTTGTAGATTCTGCTTTAGTGGATCCATCCTACAGTATAGATTAATCATAATTGATTAATGTGACTATTCCCCTTGTATGAAATATTTAGATTTTCCACATATTTGCTGTCCTCCTAAATCTTTACTTTTCTTCATAGCCTTAAAGATTAAATCTAAACCCCTAGCCCGACCCCTGCTTCCTCTTCAGAGCTCTTCCAGGTGTATCTCTTCCCATCTTTCCAGCCTTCTTAGAATACGGGTTTGCATTTTTTTAAAGAATTGGGGCAGTTATTGCAAGAATAAGTGTACACGAGTCATAAACATATGAAAACTATTCACCTTTAAGAGTAATCAAATTAGAGCAAGTTAAAATCCTGAGCTATTCTTTTTTGTTGTAATCAATTGGCAAAGAGGGAAAGAGATGAAAATCATTTATTTTGGCATGGGTGTACTGTAAAAGTCACTCTCCCACACTGCTCTTGAGAATGTGAATTGGTAAAGACCTTTCTGGAAAGCAGTTTGGCATTGTGCATCAAGAGCTTTGAAATAATTCGTGTTCTTTGATCCAGTTCTGTCATTGGGAAACTATCCTAAAGAAATGGTAGATATGGAAACAGAGGGCTGCAGTGGTGTTCACGACACTGAATTTTATGCTAAAAAAGGATTGGAAGAAATCTAAATATCCAAAGATAGAGAAATTGTTAGGCAAAGGATAACATTTCCATAGGATGGAATATCATTCATTCAAAATTTGGTGGTAAAATATATATAACATAAAAGTTACCATTTTAACCATTTTAAGTGTACAGTTTAGTGGCATTAAGTACATTCATATTGTTATGCAACTATCATCACCATCCATACACAGAAAATTTTTTTGTCTTGCACAACTGAAACTCTGTACCTGTTAAACAACTTCCCATTCTCTCCTTTCCCCCAGCTCTGGGCAACCATGATTCCGCTTTCTTTATAAATCTGTCTGAATTTGACTACTCTAGGTACTCATGTAAATGGTATCATATTTGGTTTGGGGTATGCGTGGCTGACTTATTTCGCTAAACATAAGGCCCTCAAATCTTCATTCATGTTGTAACATGTCTGAATTTCCTTCCTTTGTAAGGTTGAATAGTGATTTTGTTGTGTATATATATACCACATTTTGTTTATCCATTCAGCTCCTGATGGACATTTGTTTCCAACTTTTTTGGCTATTGTAAATGATGCTACCTTAAACATTGGTATACGAATATCTCTTTAAGGTTCTACTTTCAATTATTTTAAGTATATACCAGAAGAAAATGTGGTTTTGAAAAATGTTTAATAGTAACATGCATCATGATATTTCATCAGTTGAACCACAGATCATAAAAATAGTATGATTCTCTTTTTTTGGAAAAAAAAAAATATGTGTGTGGTAAAAGGACTGGAAAAACATAGTTAGAATTTGGGGTTCTTTTATTTTGTTCCCGAGTTTTCTATTATAACAAGATACGTACACAAATAAGTAGTTTGAATTTGAGGGTTATATGCCCATCAGCAGATCACAGCCACAGGGTGATTCAGCATTAGTTTCTTCACATGCTGTCCTGCTTTGTTTCTGAGTTATTTTACGAGTGATAATTTCAGAAATATCCCTAGAGATAGAAAACAACATGAAATTCTAATTTAATTACCTTCGTGTCTCATAGAAAGAATCACAACTGTTACATCGCAAACAAGGAAAAATAGCAAGAACTTGACTTGAGCTCAGTGTCTTCTTTGTTGGAAAGTAGATATTCCAGCTAGAAATAATCAGTTCAAGAATATTTCCTTTATTTTTGATTTTTGTTGAACGTCTCAGTACAGATGCCAAAAGTAAAAAGTCTTTCTTTTTTTCTTTTGCAACAGAGTCTCGCTCTGTTGCCAGGCTGGAGTGCAGTGGGGCGATCTCGGCTCACGGCAACCTCTGCCTCCTGGGTTCAAGCAATTCTTCTGCCTCAGCCTCCAGAGTAGCTGGGACTGCAGGTGTGCGCCACCATGCCCAACTACTTTTTGTATTTTTAGTAGAGACAGGGTTTCACCACATTGGCCAGGATGGTCTCAATCTCTTGACCTCGTGATCCACCCACCTCTGCCTCCCAAAGTGCTGGGATTACAGGCTTGAGCCACTGTGCCCAGCCAAAGTCTTTCTTGTGAAGACTTTATTACTCACTCTATAATCAAGGACTTAACTACTTTTAAGCTAGTTTGCAATCAGGTAACAAATACAGTACGAATCATAAGACAATCCTTGAACAAAAATCTATTGCTTTGAAAGCCGGAAAGAGAAGTTTGCATCTTCTAAAGGAAATAATGAATTAAAGAAAGCAAATTATTTGCTCCCTTCTGGCTGGGTATGGTGGCTTATGCCTGTAATTCCAGCTCTTCGGGAGGCCGAGGCGTGTGGATCATCTGAGGTCAGGAGTTCAAGACCAGCCTGGCCAATGTGGTGAAACCACATCTCTACTAAAAATAAAAAAATTAGCTGGACGTGGTGGCACACGCCTGTAGTCCCAGCTACTCAGGAGGTTGAGGCAGGAGAATCGCTTAAACCTGGGAGGCGGCAGTTGCAGTGAGCCAAGATCACGCCATTGCACTCTAGCCTGGGTGACAGAGTAAGACTCTATCTAAAGCAAAACAAATTATTTGCCCCCTTTCAACAAATGTTTAGTGCTAAAATTAAAATAAAAAAAAAACCAGGAGTGGAAGTAACTTCATACGGTTAGTCAAATATAGCCACTAAATTTCTTTTAAGATGTAAATGTCTAGTTTCCTAAAATTTATTTCCTTCTTGAAGTCTTATCTAATTTAGCTTTATGATTTTATTTCTCTATCTTTATAGATATTTTGTACTGTTAATCATTATTTATAGATTTCTTTATGTAGCGACATATATCGTTCATATTGATGTCCTCTTGGTAAACTCTGACATTCTCAACAATATAAACCTCTTCTTTGGTTCATTTTTATGGGTGCATTTCAATAGTATTCTCATGTAAGTCTTTTTGAAATATTAATCTTTTGTCTTATGAGACTGATCAAGTATATTTTGTGAAAAACATCATTTTTTCTTAGAATATATCAATATCTGTTTCTGTTGTATATAGAATACAAGCTTTATCCTTAATATAAAAGCAGTTCTCCTATTTATTTCTCATTTTTATTTTTCCTGTTTCATTCAACTCCCTTTTACTAAAAACGAAAACAAAAAATCCCAGAAAATAATGAGAAATAACTACAAAAATTCTTAGTACAAACCAAAGGGTAGACAGAACTATACAAAGAAAAGGGCTTAAGCTTGGAATCCAGCAGAACTGGGTAAGGTTCCTGCTTGACTACTTCCACACTGCATAACTTAATATTCCTGTGCTTTAATTTCCTTATTGGTAAGGAATTTGTCCTAAAGAGTTGTCAGAATTAGAAGTATTATGCCTGAAATTTCTCATTTAATGCCTTGTACCTAGTAGGTGCTCAGTAATCAGAGGCAGCTACTATTGATTCTTTTACCCTTTGATGTTAATCACAGCTTTCTTTGATAGAGATTATAATCTATGCTATATCGTATTATTGTTAGAAATACACTGTCCTCATTCGTAGGAAGATTAAATATTCCCACCCATGACACCAGACTTGATTGATGAGCATTCTAAGCAGAAGCTTTGAGAGCAATTTTGTGATTGTACCATATGTACTTTCATGTACTTTTTCCTTGGCCGTTCCCTGGAGAAGGCTGCTCCTTCAGGCTGGATCCCAGATGGAAGACAATGTGGAGCGGAGCTGAACCATGATGCAGAGTTCATGACACAGACATGTGGCACGACAGGAGTTGGAAGCCACTGGGATTTGCAAGTTGAGTGCACTGTGGCACTCTTATGCTAAAATGTCTGAGAAAGCATCTTCAGTTAAAATGCATGTCATCATAATGTTAACATCTGCATTTGTAAAATCAAGTTTGAGTCTTAGAAAACCAACAAAATGATAATATGTATATGAAAATTAACACAAAGAAACTAGAGAATGTAAATATGGCAGTAATAAGGGTCAATATGCTTGCTATGACTAAGCTTCAAGCCAGTATGCTCTTTAGTAATAGAATAAAAGAAACAATCATATACTAATTCCTCAGAGGAAACTAAACTCTCCCTAGCAGTAAATTAAGGGAATTCCTCATGACAGACCCTGTGTAAATAAAATCTACATAAACAACAATCAATCAGTAAAAGCTATATAAATAACATTATCAATATTTATTGAAGTCATGTACTCCAATAACGTTAAGATGCAACACAGTGAATAATGTAACACAGTGAAAGTGATTCACAATTCACTTGTTTAAGGGTGGTCCAGGGATGTAGTTTCTAGTAATATAGTTTTATCAAGGTTAGAATTTAGATCACTAAAGGAAGTTAAAAGATTATTTGCATCTTGTATGAACTGACGTATTTACCAGTTATCTCAGCCTGGTTCTTGGTAGGAACTGGATGCATTCTTTCTTCATTTCACATATCACCTGCAGTGTGTCAGGTATTCTGATGATTCAAGTACCAGAGAGTCATTGGTCAGCAAGGCTGATAAGGTTCCTGCTCTTACAGAGCTTATATTCTCTTGGAGCAGATAGACAATAAAAAGAAGAATTTCAGATTATTATGAATTCTGGTAACAGATATGGAGCAATTCAGTTTCCATTTTTTTCTTGTGTCATGCTTATATGTGATTTCGAGACTTTTTTTCATTTCATCCATGTTGTTATATTTATCAGCATAAAGTTATTCCAAATATCCTTTACTTTGCTTTTAATGCTCATGTCATCTGTACTGATGCCCCTTTTTTTGTTTATGAGGGCTTAGCAGTCATTTTTATCTCTCTCCCTCTCATGAGAAGTCTGCCTAGGAGTTTATCAGTTTTATTAATCTTCACAAAGAACCACATTTTGACACTATTTTCTTTATTGCATGTTTGCTTTTTATTTCATTGATTTCAGCTATTTTCTTTACTATACCCTTCCTTCCACTTTGAAGATGATACACTGTTTGTTTACTAGGTGGAAGGTTGGAGCATTGATTTTTCAACCTTGCTCCTTTTCCGTTATCTACATTTAAAGGTATAATTTGTTCTGCATCCCAGACATTTTATATATTAGACTTTCATTATCTCATATATAACAACATATGTTTATTGTTCAGTTTAACTACCTTCTAATTTTCAGTATAAGTTCTTCTTTGACCCTTGGATTATGAAGTGAGTTGCCCGATTTCCAATTATATCTTTCTTTCCTTTTTTTTTTTTTTTTTTTTTTTTTGAGATGGAGTCTTGCTCAGCCACCCAGACTGGAGTGCAATGGTGCATTCTCCACTCACTGCAACCTCCGCCTCTCAGGTTCAAGAGAGCCTCCAGCCTCAGCCTCCTGAGTAGCTGGGATTACAGGCATGTGCTACCATATCCAGCTAATTTTTTTTGTATTTTTAGTAGAGACAGGGTTTTTCCATGTTGGTCAGGCTGGTCTCAAACTCCTGACCACAGGTGATTCACTTGCCTTGACCTCCCAAAGTGCTGGGATTACAGGCATGAGCCATCACGCCCGGCCATATTTTTCTTTATTGTTCTGTGATTTAATTCTATTGTGGTTAGAGAACACATTTTTCATTATTTCAGTCCTTTGAAATGTGTTGAGAAGTACTTTATGGCCCAGAATATGGTACACAGTTGTTAGGTGTAGTGTCCCAGATAAGTCAGTTAGATTAACTTGGCTAATAATGTCATTCAAATCTATATCCTCACTAATCATTTTTGCTTTATATGTTTTGAAGCCATGTTCTTAGGTACATTTGGGACTATGACATTTTCCTATTGAATTTATCTCTTTATCATTATGAAATGTCCATTTTTTTCTCTTATAATAATTTTTATCTTAAAGCCAATTTTGTCTGATAATATTTAATGATAACATTTAATATTTTGGATGATATATCTTTATGGATCATTTCACTTTCAACATACCTGTGTTCTTACACAGGTTAAGTACCTCTTACATAAAATACTTGGGACCAGAAGTATTTTGGATTTTTTATATTTTTGAATTTGGGAATATTTGCATTATAATTGCTAGTTGAGCATCCCTAATCTGAAAATTAGATATCAGAAATGCTCCAATGAGCATTTCCTTTGAGCATCACGTTGGCACTCAAAAAGTTTTGGATTTTGGAGTGTTTTAGATTTCAAGTTTTTCAATTAGGGTTACTCAACTTGTATTTAAAGTGTGCCTTTTTAAAATGAATATAATTGCATTTTTTGCTGTTATTGTTCAGTCTAATTTGAAAAATCTCTTTTATTAGGAATGATTAGATCATTTACATTTAATGTGGTAACTGATAGTTGGGGTTATATCAATAATATTGACTATTTGTCTTATTTATTTTCTATTTGTCTTATATGTTTTTTGTTCCTTTAGTCCTCCAGTCTTGCTTTATTTTTATTAACACTTTCTCCTACATTAGCACTTTAGTAATTGTTTTCATATTATTCTTTGCGTGTTCCCTAGAGATTACAACCTGCATCCTTGACTTTTATAGTCTACCTTACATTTTGTATTTTACTGCCTCCTGAGCAAGGAAAAAAACTTGGAGCAGTTTAAATAATCAATAGATCTTAAATAATTTATATATTTTATATCTAATCACATATTACTCTTTCTGATGCTCTTTCTTTCTGCTGTTCAGTGCTTCCAAATGAAATCACTTTCCTTTAGTCTGAAGCACTTTTAGTATTTTTTTGTAGTTCAGATCTGCTGGCAACTAGTTCTCCCAGTTTTTGTCTGAAAATATCTTTTTAGACTTTTTTTTTCTTTTATTACTCTGAAGATGTCACTATGTTGTATTCCGGCTTCCATAGTTTGTATGGCAAAGTCTACTGTCCATTTTATTGCTCCTTTGAAAGTAATGTATCTTTTTTTCTCTGGCTGATTTTAAAAGATTTTCCTCTGTGTTTTTGGATTTTGGTTATGTGTTTTGGCATTTAGACTATAATTACCTTATTTTATCCCACTTGAGTTTTCCTGAGCTTCTTGAATCTGTGGGTTGATGTTTTCATCAGTTTTGAAATTTTTTATCCATTATATCTTATTTCTTGTGCTCCATATTCTCTTCTTCTCTTCTGGGGCTACAATAATGCATAGGTTAGACCATTTAACTGTGTCTCCTCTGTTTCTTATGCTCTGTTGTGTGTGTGTGTGTGTGTGTGTGTGTGTGTATTTTCTTTTTTTTTTTTTCTATCTCTCTGCTTCAGTTTAGATACCTTCTATTTGCATGCATTTTAGTTCACCAAAAGTATTTTTCCACTCTGTTGAATTAACTTGTAAGCCCATACATTGAATTCTGGTTTTCAGGTATTGTATGTTTTGGTGCTAGATTATGTGATTTCTTTGATTCTGATTCTCTTTTGAAGTTGTTTATATATTTTATCCATTGTGCTTGTTCTCTATTTTCTTTACCATGTTTGTCATAATTATGTTAAAGTCCTTGTCTACAAACTCCAGTATCCAAATTATCTTTAGGTCAGCTTTTCTTGTCTGTGTTCGCTCCTATTTATTGGTCACAACTTCCTGGCTCTTTGCATGTCTTGTATTTCTCTATTGTATTGCAGACATTTTGTATTGAAAAATTATTGAGACTTGGAGATGATTTTGTTTTCACTTACAGAGATTCTCCTGTCCTCTGTTAGCCAAATAGGGTAAGAAGGTAATTACCTCAACAAATGCAGTTAAGTCGGGTTGGGTCTGGGTTTTAGTTTTCATTGACATTGTCTGTTTCTGTTTTGTCTCTGTTTCTTAGCTGTCACCCTCTTGGACTTCTAACTGATAGGCAGGCAATTTGTATCTTCTTATACATTAAATACTGTGAGAGATTTCATATCCGTCCTTAGAAGTTTTGCGTTTAGCTCTTTATTCTCCAAAATTTGGTAAATTTTTTTTTTGGGTGGGGGACAGAGTCTTTCTCTGTTGCCCATGCAGGAGGGCAGTGGTGCAATCTTGGCTCACTGCAACCTCCATTCCAGGGTACAAGTGATTCTCCTGCCTCAGCCTCCCAAGTAGCTGGGACTACAGGCACACACCACTATGCCTGGCTAATTTTTGTATTTTTAGTAGAGATAGTGTTTCACCATGTTGGCCAGGCTGGTCTTGAACTCCTGACCTCAAGTGATCTGCCTATCTTGGCCTCCCAAAGGGCTGGGATTACAGGTGTGAGCCACTGTGCCCGGCCCAAAATGTGGTAAATTTCTTAAAGGGGAGACCTTTTTCCTATGGTTGTTGTAGACTCCTTTCCCTAGTGGGACTTTTCTCCTAAATACTCAGGAGATTTCACTCTGTCATCCCAGCTCTACTCCACCTGCCAGCCTCCTATACAATAGGAGAATGGAGGGTGGATACAACAGCGAATGTCCTGTGAAGAAAACAGCCACACATTTGGCACTCCTTCAGGTTTTATTCTTTCATGCCAATCCATGCATTTATCAAGAAATCCACTAGTTTATCTTTTTCCTGGTAAAGTTTAAAATAGACAGAGTTTCTCTGCCCATGCCAAGCCCAAGCCTAATCTTAGGGTCAGAATCCGCAAATGCTCCCATGAAAGACAACAGCAATTCAGCTCATCTTGGAAGGTCACTTCCCTCTCTGGAGTTTATTTCAGTGATGTTTTTGTTGCTTCCATAGATCTCCAGTGTCTGCAAAAATGTGTTTTTGATATATATTCTTATTTCCCGCTAGTTACTGAAGCAGGAGTGATGTAGATGACTACATCTTACTTGGAAACACAAGTTTGCCCCCCCCCATTTAATATTCATCCACAATATAAATGGCCATGTAGCTTCCCAACATTTGTAATATATTTATTCCATATTATACTTTATAGTATTATTGGAAATTTAGAGTAATTTTTCATCTGGTAACAAATGCCCTTGCAATGAAACTTCTGATTACACATTTAATGTTTTTCCTTGGCATAAATTTGTAAATGTATAATTGTGTTAAGAGGTATACATAGTTTTAAAAAATTTCTATAGTTTTGATATTGGCAAATTTCTGCCAAGAATACTTACTTCTTTGCTTTGGGGGAATTCCCACTTCCTGTATTGGTATACCAATGATATATAACAGGATTTTATTTCTTTTGTAATATATTTATATGCTCTTTTAATCTCCAGAAAACATTAAGACTTTTTCAATACAGCACTCAACTTATTATCATGGTTTGAGGGCAGCTCGAGAAAAATGTGAATTATTAGTTTTATTGGTATTTATATTTTCATTTAAAATTAGTATTTGTATCTTATTGGTATTTATATTTTCATTTAAATACAAAAATGTATATTGTTTATGGTAACAGAAAAACAGATATAAACCCAAATATTCATTTAGGTTGTTTTGGCACGTAGGAAATATTCAGCAAATATTGATTGATTATTGATTCATTTGCATATGTCTTTATTTTTACATCTTCCTTTTCATATGTTTAGGAGAGACATTTCATGTTCTTTGGTTTCAGGGAAAATGAGTGTATTTAATGAAAAATATTCCGTATCTTGATGTGAATTGGTTAGAAAGGGAAGTGTTGACTTCTTTCTTCTCCTAAATCCTTTTTTGTTGGGACGCTATACTTGCTTCTGAACAAAGACAAAGAACTTTGAGAGTCATATTAGTCTAAGACTTGTAAGTTGTGACTTGCCTTGATATAGCTTCGAATATCTGTAGTCTGGGTATATATACCTTTTTCATTTTAGAACGGAAATGTATACTTCTAAGAGAGATTAAAAAATGCCTTTTACTCACCTACAGTGATGCAGTGGGACTTTTTTTTTTCATATTCCATAGATGCATAACCATCAGAGCCAACTAGTTAAGATTAATACTTATTTTTGTTTCTGTTCAGAGATGCTTGTTCTAAAGAGCCAGATCTTAAAAAAAAAAAAAAAAAAAGACATGGTCCTCAATATTCAGAAAAATATACTTTTTCTTCTCATTTGATGTTTAACTTATTTTAAATTATGGAAAATGTTGAGTATATATAAAGGCCGAGAATATACACATATTGTGCCTATAATATACACTATTGTGCCTATCACCATGATACTATTCCTGTGTTTTATTTACATAGTTATGACTTAGGTGAGAATGCTTCTATCTTAGAATTGTAATGTATATTTTCCCACATAACCTTTTTTTGGTATCGTCAAATGGTCATTCATTAGATATTTAGTTCTTATATTTTCTTCAGCATGATTTTTTTTTAAATAAATGTTTCATTTTTCACACATTGGCCTCAGGCAGTTCCCCTTAGTCACGAGGGCATTTATTTTATTTTTCTCATTTTACATGCCCTTGAGTGAAATTATATTGGATATTGTTGCCTGGTTAATAATGCATGTAAGGAAACCCTAAATGTATCCTACGAAGTATTACCTTGAAAATAAAGTATTCAAACATTGAAGTCCTTTTAAATATTGAAGTGTTTTCAGAGGTTGATACTTGGTTTTGTGCAAATTTAGAAAAGAATTTTTATAAATCTCTGAGCCAAAATTAGTATGCAGAGGCACAATCTCTGCTTTTCTTAATTTCATCTTATAACTGGCATTGTTTACTTCATTTTATATCATTCTTATGGAATTGATCACTTTAGTATTTTACCTCCTTAATGCTCTGTATGTTTTAAGAGTTTTTAAAAGTTACTTTTAAAAATATGTGCAAGGTTCTCATTTTTAAATGTTTATTGCACACACACACACACCCCCCCCCCGACTGGTGGCTTCCAAGTAGACTACTACATTTTACTTTGAAACACTAGTTTTCTTCGGACATTTAACATACTTCTACAACACAGAAGACTACATAGCTTTCTAACATTTGGAATATATGCTAGTCCATATTACACTTTATAATATTATTGGATATTTAGAGTAATTCTTCATCTTGTAACAAATGCCCTTGTAACTAAATTTTTACATTCACATATTTCTGGTAGATGGTTGAAGAGAGGATTTTTTTTTTAAATACTAGGGTTACCAGGTTGAGGGTGAGCTAAGTGGGGGAATGCAACAGAGCTGTGAACAAAGATAAGCAGTTTCTGAAGCGTTAAATCCTAATAGCACACCAGATTCTGGGGTGAAGGCCAGTGCAATATTTTTGCTTGCTCAGGCATTGGAGTTATACAAACAGAAGCTATTACACACCCAGGGTTTCATGACTGAGAAAGTTAACTTGTACATTTGTGTTTTTTTATAGGTTCAAAAAGGCATTTGAATCTGAGCCAACACTACAGTCAGGAATTAATTATGCAGTCCTCCTCCTGGCAGCTGGGCACCAGTTTGAATCTTCCTTTGAGCTCCGAAAAGTTGGTAATTACAACTTGATATTTTACATAGAAATCAAGAAACTGGACCCAATTTGGTGAAAAGAACAAGAATCATGAACAGATAGATCTTTTGCTTTCTGTCTCTTCATACTTCCTAAGAGAAAAAACGAGCTTATAATATCTCCTTGTTTGATGTTTCATACTGTTGTACAGAATCCTGATATTAGGGCATAATTCATAAAAGCCCCCCAGTTAATATTCTAGCTCAAACTCATATTGATGATATGGGTTCTGCATTCAGCACCCAACTCCCAAATAAGGTTAGTGTTTTGTGAGACATCAGGAATATTTCCTGTTTTAGATTGTGCTTTCGTGGTGCTTTCTTCAAAAACCTCTGCTATTTCCTTTATCTGTGTCTCAAGCACACCTGTCCTTATGATTTCACTGGTATTGGGGGAAGAACCTCCCAAAGTCCCAGGAGCAATCAGGTCAAGCAGATGGCAGTTTTGGTAGGAACCGGGCTCCTCAGACCATCCTTGAATCGTAGCCATTGACAGAATGTGCTTTTGTCCCTTTTATGTGTAGACATTGTTTCATCTGCTGCCTTTCCCTGGGAATTTAAAGAAGTTAGGGCATCTCAGTGAACACAACTTGAGTGCTTTTCTTGGTTTTGGCTTTGATCACATTTTTAAAGATTCTAGACACTGGAATCCTATCTATGGGAATCAGATTTTGCTCTGTTGGGTGTCTAACCACCTCCTTTCAGAGAGCCTTTCCAACTCTTTTAGGAGTTATTACTACAGACATAGAAATATTCAGCCTTATTTTTCATAGGGAAAAAATAACACATTCATCTTAGTGAAGCTATGAATTGTAGAAGAAACTTTTTCTTCAAGATTAAAAAAAATGTTTTTCTTTTTTTTTAGAGACTAGGTCTCACTCTGTCACCCAGGCAAGAGTGCAGTGATACGATCATAGCTCACTGCAGCCTCAAATTCCTAAGCTCAAGCGATCTTCCCATCTCAGCCTCCCAAGAAGCTGGGACTATAGGTGTGCACCACCACCCCTGGCTAATTAAATTTTTTTAAAATAGAGACCCTAGGGCCACACTATATTGCCCAGGCTGGTCTTGAACTCGTGGCTTCAAGCAGTTCTCCTGCCACAGCCTCCCAAAGTACTGGTATTACAGGCGTGAGCCACCACACCTGGCCCACTTTAACTTGAGATTTTTTTTTTTTTACTTAAAGAGAAATGAGTCCTAGACTTAACAAAAAAAACATTATTTTGGAAGAGCTTATATCTATATGTAATGTTCTAGAAAATATTTGAAGCTAATTAAAGTCAGAATATTTATTTGTTTATTTTTTTAAAGGCCCAGACTAAAACAATGATAAAATATTTATTATTGTGGGATAGCAGTGATATTAAAGTTATAAAAATCTGTTTGAAATAATTCTTTTTTTTTTCTTTTGAGACATGATCTCACTCTGCTGCTGGTACAGTGGCACAATAACAGCTCACTGCAGGCTTTTGCCATGTTGGCCAAGCTGGTCTTGAACACCTGGCCTCAAATGATCCGCCCACCTCAGCCTCCCAAAGTGCTGGGATTATAGGTGTGAGCCATCACTCCTGGCTGAGTGTACAGCAACTCTTGGGAAATATTCTCACCAAAAATGTTTAATCTGAACCTTAAGATCTGAAGTTCGCTTAATAGAAATTACAAGCTCTAAAGAAATAAGTTAAATAATCCCAAGAAGTCACATCAGACAGATCAGAATGTGAGAACACTAGAGCAGTGGTCCCCAACCTTTTTAGCAATAGGGACTGGTTTCATGGAAGACAATTTTTCCATGGACTGGGGGAGGGGGGTGGTTCGGGGATGATTCAAGTGCATTACATTTCTTGTGCACTTTATTTCTATGATTACATTGTAATATATAATGAAATAATTATGCAACTCTCCATAATGTAGAATCAGTGGGAACCCTGAGCTTATTTTTCTGCAACTAGACAGTCCCATCTGGGGGTGATGGGAGACAGTGACAGATCATGAGGCTTTAGATTCTCATAAGGAGCACGCAACCTACATCCCTCACATGCACAGTTCAGAGTAGTGTTCATGCTTCTATGAGAATCTAATGCTGTCACTGATCTGACAGGAGGCGGAGCTCAGGCGGTAATAAGAGCAATGGGGAATGGCTGTAAGAACAGATGAAGAAGCTTTTCGCTTGCTTGCCTGCCACTGCCTCCTGTGTGTGGCCCCATTCCTAACACACCACAGACCAGTACCTGTCCATGGTCCTGGGATTGGGGACTCCTGCACTATAGGACTCCTTGTCTTTTCAAAAAGTCAGTGTCATAAAAAAAAATGTGTAGAGGGATTGGTTAGATTAAAAGAGATTTAGAGGCCAAATGCGGTGGCTCACACCTGTAATCCCAGCACTTTGGGAGGCTGAAGTGGACAGATCACTTGAAGTCAGGAGTTAGAGACCAGCCTGGCCAACATGGTGAAACCCCATTTCTACTAAAAGTATAAAAATTAGCCAGGCGTGGTGATTCACACCTATAATCCTAGCTACCTGGGAGACTGAGGTAGGAGAATTGCCTGAACCTGGGAGGTGGAGGTTGCAGTGAACAGAGATCATGCCACTGTACTCCAGCCTGGGCAATAGAGTGAGATTCTGTCTAAAAAAAAAAAAAAAAAGATTTAGAGACATAAAAACTAAACGCAATTAATGTTCCTTGATTGGATTCTGGTTTGGAAAAAAAAAAAGTGTAAGACACCTTTGGGAGTCAATCCAAGAATCTGAATCAGGACTAGATATTAGATAATAGCAGTGAATTTTTTTTGTTAGGTGCAGTCATGGAATAAGATATGTCGGAAGATTTTTTTAGGTATACGCTATAATATTTCAGAGTGAAATGTCATGACGTCTCCAGTTTAACTTGAAATGGTTCAGCAAAAATATTCAGGGAGACGAAGCAATAGCAAAATGTTAACGATTGTTGAAAGTATGGTCATTCATTTTAGTATTTATTTTGATGTATGTTTGAGATTCTTCATAATGGGAAATTAAAATGAAAAGGATCTATTCTCCACCACTTATGAGGTGTATGGCTTTAGACACATTGCTAAACTTCTCTGGGTTTTGTTTTCATTAGTACAAAAGGTAGATAATCTCTAACTCATTGTGGTGATGTATGGATTGAGAGAGTTACCATTTTCAATACACACAGTGCTAGGCATCTGAGTATTCAGTAAAGTCTCCCATTTTCCGCTTAAAACAGCCTTGAACGTAGTAACAGCTGCAAGGTGATAAAACTATGATAAAAACTCAGCTATTAAAAAATCCTCAATATAAGTCAACCAATTTTAATGACAGCATTGTCAGCATTTAAATTGCGTAAATAGGCAACTGAATCAAATAAATGGTGAACTGGTTGTTAACACAGTAATGACATACTGCTCATTGCTTATAAATTCAATCAACATGTTTTTAAATATAGAAAAATATTGATCTGGAAGGATGTGGTTAAAAAGGTACAATTGAACATCACAAATTGTGCTTTATTAATTTGTCCCTGTGGATGAAGAACCTAAAAAACATTGTAGTTTGGAACTAAGCATAACAGTACTCCTGAAATTCTATCCTATGGAAAAAAATCCTAAAGACAAAACAAATTTTATGCACTAAGATACTGTATATCTATGTTTGTGTGAGAGTAAGAGAGAAAGAGAAAGAGAGAAGAGAGAGAGAGAGAAAGGACTTCTAAATATAAAAAATTAGAGCCATGTTCTTAACTCCATACTTAAAAGATGAATGTCTTCATGTAGAAACAAGTTTGTGCAAAGAGCATAAATGCTCATTCACAAAAGAAATACAAACGTGAAAAGATAGCCAATCTCAGTGGTTAATAACAGGCAATGTTCCTTTTTCCCTCTGTCATATTGGTAAAGATGAAAGCACCTGATAGTCCCCCTCACTGGGAAGGGTGTGGGTAAGAGCTTATTGTCAGATGCCTGCAGTGAAAGTATAAATTGGTACAGCATTTTCCAAGGGCAATTTGACAAAAATGCATCAATACTAAAAATGGGCATGTCTTCTGTCCCTAACAAATCCACATTTAGAACTTTATTATAAAGAAATAATTGAGCAAATACAAAAAGCTATGTGTACAAGAATGTTTAGAGTAATAAAAATGACCACCCATCTCCATTTGGGTAAATAAACCGTGATACATCCATATGCTAAAATACTAGTTGACGTCAAAAACATACATTTTGTCCAAATGCTGGCTGGGTGTGACGATCATGTGAAAAATGTTTGGCAAGGCCAAAACCAAGTATCACCATCACAAAATGAACTTCTGAGTTACAAGAGCACACCTGAAATTTTATTTTAAAACAGTTATTGGGGTGTGGTGGCTCATGCCTATAATCCCAGAACTTTGGGAGGGCAAGGCGAGAGAGAGGATTGCTTGGGCCCAGGAGTTCAAGATGAGCCTGGCCCACAGAGTGAGACCCTGTCTCTACAAAAAAATAAAAAGTAAAAACTACGAAGAAATTTAAAAATTAGCCAGTTGTGGTAGCATCTGTTATCTCAGCTAATGGGGCTGAGGCAGTAAGATCGCTTGAGACCAGGAGTTCACCTGGGCAACATGGTGAAACCTTGTTTCTCCAGGAAAAAAAAAAAAAGCCCAAAATTAGCTAGGCATGGTGGCTCATGCCTATAGTCCCAGCTACCTGGGAGGCTGAGGTGGAAGGATCATTTGAGCCCGGAAGTTCAAGGCTGCAGTGAGCAGTGGTTGTGCCACTGTTTTTGACCTTGTCTCAAAAACAGCAACAACAAAATTATGTCCAGATAGAAGATCTTGGATGTTGTCCTATGCGTGTATAATTTATTTTCATCTTGTGAAACAGCAGTGGCAAAGCTGTTCTCTCTTTACCCTCACAAAATGTGAAGAATTCCCAAATGGACATTTTCCTGAAACACTTGTGGTTTGAGTGGAATTATATGATAAAAAGTAACATGCAAAATTTTAAAGGTTATTTGGTTTCATTCACATATAATTTTTAAAAAGGTAAAATCATGACTCTCAGCAAATATAAATGGCACATATGAAATCATGACTCTCAGCAAATATTAAATTGGACACATAAAACTATTTTATTTAACTCAACTAATATGGAAACTAGTAAGATGGAATGTCCAGTTCAAAAAATATTTATATTCATAGACAACAAAGAAATGTTAAGATAAGATTACTGAGTTTGAAGAAAAAAAAAGCTGGTTTATGTCCAACAGGCCATAAATCTTAAGAATTTATCCATTCCACTCTACAGAAGTTTGCGTCTCTACTGGAAAAAAATCTGCAAGTTAACAAGTAAACTTTTGTTAAGTCTGAGATCTTTAATAAGTGTTATATAATGAGACGAACTAGCGTCACTTTCCCGAGACAGTCCTTGAGTGGCCTGATGCCCCCATATGATATTGAAATGATACATCCTACCTTTTTGCCTTATTCCTAAATCTCAGGTAATTTTCCCAACAATTGTGATGGATATTAGTGGCACCAAACAATGCTACAAGGATATATTCTTTTAAGCAAACAAATACTTACAAAATGCAAAAATAATACAAGACACAGTAGATATTTGAAAATCTACCTCATATATTTGAAACATATAATGAAACATTCAGAACATAGAAGTACCAAAACACCAAACAGTGTTGAAAAAGAACAAAGTTGGAGTTTTTATATTACCTGATTTCAGGACTTTTAAGACAGTCACATAACAAGATAGTATTATCTGTCAGTCTATTTCCTTTTTTTTCCAGTTTTGTTTTTTAATTTTTTATTTTTTTTATGAGACAGGATCTTGCTATGTTGCCCAGGCCGATCTAGAACTCCTGGGCTCAAGTAATCCTCCCACCTCAGCCTTCCAAGGTGCTGGGATTACAGGTGTGAGCCACCACATCCGGCATATTTCCTTATTTCTTTAACATTTTATGTATATAACTTTTTGTGTCTAAAATTATTAATTATTATTGCATTTTACTCTTGCAAAATATATATACTGTATGCATTTATACTTCAACTGATAGAATTTCAGCATAAAAAACATGAGATTTCCCTCTTATTTAAGAATCCATGTTATAAAAAGACAAAGAAGGAGGTTACACAACAATGCTTGTATTATCACCTTTTAATTTATACATATACTGACATATATAAAAGTTCTAGATTTATGTACATTAAAGTGACCATAACAGTTATCCTTGGTTTTCAAATTAAAGGGTAATTTTCACTTTTTTTCTGGGTACCTTTCTGGTTAGTCTGACCTACTATTTTTTTTTTACCAAATTTTTTATTGTGATAAAATGTACTTAACAAAAATTTCCACTTGAATGCACACTTCAGTGGCACTAAGTACATTCACATTGTTATGCAGGCAACACCACCGTTCATCTCCAGAACCTTTTTATCTTTTCAAATTAAAACTCTGTACCCATTAAACAATCACTCCCTATTCCCTTCTCCCCCCCCAGTCCCTGGTAACCTCTATTCTACTTTGCACATTTAAGAATGTGACTGTGCTAAGTACCTATTGTAAGTGGAATCACTCAACCTTTTTCTTTTTGTGTCTGTCTTATTTAATTTAGCATGTTTTCCAAGTTCATCTATGGTGTAATTGTATGTGTGTTTCATTCCTTTTTATGACTAATTTCTTTTCACAGTGAACTGAAACCACCTTAATGATCAGCAACTTAACAAAGCTATTTTAATCCAAAAAGAGGAATGAAAGCTTAATTTTGCTTTTTCGTGAAAACCTGGTTCTACCTGTCTGGGGTGCGTTTGTAACATTCTACTTCCTGTTTGTATTCTAGGGGTGAAGCTAAGCAGCCTTCTTGGTAAAAAGGGAAACCTGGAAAAACTCCAGAGCTACTGGGAAGTTGGATTTTTTCTGGGGGCCAGTGTCCTAGCCAATGACCACATGAGAGTCATTCAAGCATCTGAAAAGCTTTTTAAACTGAAGACACCAGCATGGTAATAATCAGCTATTATATGTTGATACAATTATTTTTAATAAATAGCTCCATATTGGTCCCATAGTATATTTATTAAAGTGACAATTAGATGATTTTATTTGCTTATAAAATGCAAATATAGAGGAAAATTGTGATATTCACAAGATGTGTTGCATATAAATTCTGGTGACTTTGGATGTAGGTGATGTCAGCAGGTTCCTGACTTAGCCTTTCCAGCACGTTGACCAACCCACTGGCCCAGATTGGCCAGTGTCACCCACGTGAATCATGCAGAGGTCACGCATTTTGCACCTGCAAATATAACTTATGTTCAGGGCCTGAGACCACATTTCCATTTCAGCTCTTAGACCTCTATTCCAAACCTATGCCCTTTGTTTCCTCTGTGATCTAGTCTCAGATTTAGAATTCTCATTCTTGATTTACTTTTGTTTTTACTTAGGATTTGACTGACACATTTGAGGGTTTCCTATATTTGTGTGTTTTTCTAATTTCAAATTGTTCTTAGAGTGCACCCAAATCTCATCATTATCTATGTGGTAATTGGAGAAATGGAAACAAAATTACCTCTGCATTTAGAACCATTTTGCAAAACAATGTTGGCTGGGCGTGGTGGCTCACATCTGTAATCCCAGCACTTTGGGAGGTCGAGGCAGGTGGATCACTTGAGATCAGGAGTCTGAGACCAGCCTAACCAACATGATGAAACCCCGTCTCTGCTAAAAATACAAAAATTAACTGGGCATGGTGTCGGGTGCCAGGAGAATCACTTGAACCCAGGAGGCGGAGGTTGCAGTGAGCCGAGATCATACCACTGCACTTCAGCCTGGGTGACAGAGTGAGACTGTCCCAAAAGAAAAAAAAAAAAAGAAAGAAAGGAAAATAATTTTTATTAGCATCACATGTAGCGATTGACCATTAGCTGTAAAGACTTTAAACGGCTAACCATGATATGGTGAAAGCATCTTTCCAGAGGCATTCTGAGCTCAGGACACCTTACTTGGCTGTTTTCATCACAGAAACCATGTGAGGAAGAGACCACTCAGGCCCTCACGGGTTTTTAAAGAATTTTTCTCATGTTCAGGTCTTCTTTAGCCAATCCTCCACAGGGATCCTTAAGATCACAATGATCTTTCAGAAATGCACATGTGACACTTCCCCCTGCACTGAAATCCTTAGATCAATATAGTTTAATTGTTCCTCACAGCTTAAGGGATAAAGTCCATCATTTTGTTTTAGCAAACAAGATTTGCCCTTAGCCATTAGCCTCAGCTCTTGTCACACCCCTGAGTTTGTACTGCTGTCTCTTCATACCACACTGCCGGTTTCATGTGTGAGTGTCTGAGCATGTGCTGAGCATGCCTCTCACAATGGACACATTCCCTGGAGAACACTCATCCATCACACCTGCTCATAAAGCCGACCTTGACCTATAGCCCTTCCTCACTCCCAAGTTCCTTCTTTAGTGTTTCTGTCATTCTTTAGTTCTGCCTCTCTTGGACTGAGTGTATGGCTTTTTGTCTTCTCTGTTTAATCATATCTCCATGGATATTTATTCATGATATTATAACACCTTTTAATATTTATCCCCCACAGCACTAATGTACAGCAGCAGGCATGCGGCAAATGATATGAAATAAAGGAACCAATAAATGCGTGCATGATATTCAGTCACGTTTCCTATTTATTTGCAATGACCATTCTGATGGCAGTATTTTAGGCATCCTGGTTCTGTTAACAAGAAAACAGCCACTATTCTATACAATGGTACTCACAGCGGCAAAACAATGCCTTAAGGTTCCACTAACTTAATTTTTATGAAATGTTAATTCCATGTTTATAGTCCACAAAGCACCTGCATAGTCATTGTCGCCTGTAATTATCTTGTTCCTCATTTTTCCTAACTTTTTCCTTTGAGGCACCATCTGTCTTACTAGGTTTGAGGGTATTTGTATAATATATAAGCTGAGCTGCTTCAGAGCTAAATAATGATGTCTTATGAAGGGTCTATTTAGGAAAGCTTCCTCAAAGAAGCATATTTAAAAACAAATGCATTAACCACTTCCTCAAATAGAATATAGGCATTTTAAAATTCACGTTTTAACTAGATGTATGGCCCTAGTCCAAGTTACCAAGCCCTCTAAGCCTGTTTCCTCATCTCTAAAATAGGGATAAAATAACCTATGTTATTGAATTTTTATGAGATAGAAATGAGATAATGTGTGAAAGCATGGCTGGGCACGGTGGCTCACACCTGTAATTCTAGCACTTTGGGAGGCCAAGGCAGATGGATCACTTGAGGTCAGGAATTTGAAAACAGCCTGGCCAGCATGGTGAAACTCTGTCTCTAGTAAAAATTCAAAAAATACCTGGGCATGGTGATACACACCTATAGTCCAGCTACTTGGGAGGCTGAGGCAGGAGAATTGCTTGAACCAAGGAGACAGAGGTTGCAGGAGCCAAGATTGCACCACTGCTTCCCAGTGTGGTGACAGAGTGAGACTCCATCTCAAAAAAAAAAAAAAGTGTGGCCAGGCACAGTGGCTCACGCCTGTAATCCCAGCATTTGGGAGGTCAAGGCAGGTGGATCACTTGAGTTCAGGAGTTCAAGACCAGCCTGGCCAACAGGGTGAAACTCTATCTCTACTGAAAATACAAAACTTAGCTGGGTGTAGTGGTGCACACCTGTGATCCCAGCTACTCAGGAGGCTGAGGCAGGAGAATAGCTTGAACCCAGGAGAGGGAGGTTGCCGTGAGCCGAGATTGTGCCACCACACTCCTGCCTGGGTAACAGAGTGAGACTCCGTCTCAAAAAAAAAAAAAAGTGAAAGCACATGATATGTAACAAATAATGAATAACGTAATGAATGTGTAACTGTTAATGTCATATATAAATTACATTACAGAATTAGATTGGGATACATGGGAACAGGTGGTTCTAAATTTGTCTGTTATATGTTTTATGTCTTTTACTTCTCAGGTACCTCAAGTCTATTGTAGAGACAATTTTGATATATAAGCATTTTGTGAAACTGACTACTGAACAGCCCGTGGCCAAGCAAGAACTTGTGGACTTTTGGATGGATTTCCTGGTCGAGGCCACAAAGACAGATGTTACTGTGGTTAGGTTTCCAGTGAGTACTCTTCCTTTAAATCTAAGTACATTTTGTTGTTTAAAGAACATCTTGTACTGTGATTGTAACAGTGCTTAGATGCTGATTTTTGTGCCCTAAGACTGCAGTCACCTGGTTAATATCTTTATTTCCTGCACATTGGTTTGCTTTAGCTTACTTTAAAAAATAATTTCTCAGAATCAGAGAAATATGTTTATGTTTTTGCCATGGAATTTGGCTGGTTCCTTTTGATAAGTGGTGAAGTGTACTTCCTAAACAATGCAAAGATTATCTCTTGGTTAAGCTTCAGCCAGACCGATGGATGCTTTTCCTTAATCCTGCAGCTGTGTTGGCATAGTCTTCAGTATTATGTCCCGTATTGGGGTGAAAAGTATCAGGCTCACCTGCATTGTTATTACATCCCCACCATCCATTACCCAGCTGGGTCAGAGTTAGATGTAATATCCCCCAATCCCTATTGATAACACTTTAGACCATGGGAAATAATGACTTGCAGTTTTTGGTCTGCCACTCATTTTGGCTGGTCTCTAGTGGACTTCAGCTATATAGATTTAAATGTGTAACATACACACACACACACACACACATGCACACATACTTAAAAAAATCTATTGCTCTTCTCAGATGGTGCCATCCCCCTCCTGATAGTTCTTAATACTGTCCAGCATCCAATTCAAGAATTACTGGCAACAGTTGAGCACAGTGGCTCACACCTGTAATCCCAGCACTTTGGGAGGCTGAGGCAGGTGGATCATGAGGTCAGGAGTTTGAGACCAGCCTGGCCAACATGGTGAAACCCCGCCTATACTAAAGATACAAAAAATTAGCCAGGCATGGTGGCACATGCCTGTGATCCCAGCTACTCGGGAGGCTGAGGCAGGAGAATTGCTTGAAACCCAGGAGGCAGAGGTTGCAGTGAGCCGAGATTGCACCATTGTACGCCAGCCTGGGCGACAGGGTGAGACTCTGTCTCAAAAAAAAAAAGAATTACTGGCAATTCATTGTGTGTACAAATTTCTTTCCACATCAAAGTGATGCCGTAAGTCTCTATTTGAGCTCTCTAATCTCTATCTTCCATACTCAGAGGTGGTGACAGTTCTCAATTCTTTTTGTGAAATCTTGTTTTGCTGTTCTTGTTGATAGGATCACCTACTTCACTTAATTAAATCTATTGCTGACATGAGCATGCTTTACTCTTGCTTCCAGATGAAGTCTTGAGCTCAGCAGGGTCATTAATCGAAAGCCTTTTAACGGAAACACTTCACTTTATTTTCTAGCCTAGATAATGTGTAGCCTAGGAAAATACTTATCTTTGAATGAGCTGGCAACTTGCCTCTAGCTGGTGCTCTGCGTAGCAGTAAATGTAGTGAAAGAAGAGAACATAGAATTCTGGTATTTAATTGGCTGTTAACTTGATGGACTAGAAAACTGGCTATGAAAGGAAACCATTCAAATTTGTCACTTTCAGCTCATTTAAATTAGTTTAATATGAATTTGTCTTTCATAATATAAATATAATAAGTTAATATAAAAAATATTTGACAGAATTTGTCATAATATAAATACAAATAAGTGAATATAAAAAATCGGAAAATATTAAGTGAGAAGTCAGGAGAATATAAGAATAAACACCAGTTTAGAGAGGCATCCTTAAGCAAGAAAGGAACTTATAAGTCACTAAAAAATTGATATTTTTGTTTGATTAAAAAAAAAAACACCATGAGCATGCCAAATAGAAACTGCTAGAAGGAGAAAATGTTTTATAAAAATGTGCGAAATAGTCATGTAATATGCAAAAAATAGTTATGTAATATGCAAAAAATCCTATAAATTGATAAGCAAAATAAAAAGAAGAAAAAAATAATATGAAGAGATAATTAACTTCTGGTTAGTCAAGAAAATGCAGATTAAATGAGACATTATTTTTTTTTCCCATTGGACTCAAAAGAATTAAAACGTTTTACAGCAGTTGGCACTGGTATGGAGACAAGAGCATTTTTAGAGCCTGCTGGTGGGCATAGGAATTGCTGAATATTCTGGGATTCTGGGAAATTATCTGGGAAGGGGATGATAGGATTGCGTAAGGGATCCTGAGGACCTCAACTTTATTTACAACATTTAATTTCTTTAGAAAACATTTTGAAGCAAATATGAAAGTATGTTAACATTTAGTTATCTGCGAGTGGTAGGCACATAGGTGTTTGTTATTATCTTGCTGACATATTTATGGCATATTTGATTTTTCTCAGCAATACATTTCCTTCTTGAAACTTTGTGACTTGTTTGGGGTTTTTTTGTGACAAGACTCTAAAATGCAGTGTTTTCCCACTCAGCTCTAAATACTATTCCTATACCAGAATTCATAACTCAGGTACTCAGAATTTTTCCATAGTTTGTTGTTACACAGAGGGCAACATTGTACACTTTTGTAGTTCCTCTTGAGTGTTCTTACAGCGACTTCACCTGTGTGAGTTACAGAAAATGCCAGTCTACCAAGAAGCTCCAAATTTAATGGAAATTGCTTTAGGATTAACTGCTTGAATGTTTTCTTTTCTTTTCTTTTCTTTTTTTTTTTTTTTTCCGAGATGGAGTCTTGCCCTGTCGGCAGGCTGGAGTGCAGTGGCGTGATCTCAGCTCACTGCAACCTCTGCCTCCTGGGTCCAAGTGATTCTCCTGCCTCAGCCTCCCGAGTAGCTGGGACTATAGGCGTGCACCACCATGCCCAGCTAAGTTTTGTATATTTAGTAGAGACGGGATTTCACCATGTTGGCCAGGATGGTCTCAATCTCTTGACCTCATGATCCACCCAACTTTGCCTCCCATAGTGCCGGGATTATAGGCTTCAGCCACCGTGCCCAGCCAGATGTTTTCTTGTATTTAATGTATGATGAAGCACTACAGAAACTGCAAAGATATTGTTTTAAAAAGTAATGGAAGCCATATGGATGATTTTTAAATCTCAGTATAGATGATAGCATAGCAGAAAAACAGGACCAATATTTGAGTAATAAGTTGTGACTGCTTCTGGAATTTGCCCCCCCATGCTCTCCCTCATAGAGAGAGGCAGGCTTTTAGTACCTGTGGGGCTCTCCTGCTCTCTGCAACTTGTCATGTCCTTAGCATCGCAACTTCCGTGGCTCACACTACAAAGGCTGTAGTAGGTGTTGATTAGGATAACATTGTCTTCTTTTGAAATGCATCTAAATAAAATCCAGGATGGCCTATTTTAGAAAATGTTATTTGATTGTTTTTATGTATCTCAATACTATATTCATTCTAATTTCTCCAAGAAATAACTGTGGCTCTCGGCAAAAGAGAGTTGAAAGTTTATCTGGAAATGATTTCAAAGGTACCATCATTTATCATTTTGATTTATTCTTTTTTCTTATCTCTCCTCTTGGTGTATTTTCTTTCCTCCTTACATGGAAAAGTCTAGGGACCATGAACTCATTATCTAATGTCAGGAGAGAGGCGGAAGAGAAATATTGTACTTCAAAGGCTGTAGAAACCTAAACATCTGGTTAATATCTATACTTTATAGGCCTTGCAGTCTTCCTTTTTTATTCAGATACATGAAATTAGCAGTTAATTATAATGTTAACCTAAAAACAAGAAACTAAAAGTAAGAATATATAAACTCATAAGTGAGTTATATCTAGTGTTAAGGCTTTGTCAAAGTGCCTCCATTTCCTGGTCTTTTTTCCAGCCTTTCTGTGACCTCTGTAATGTGTGCTACAAATTTCTCACATTTTGTCATTTCAAGGGTAAAAAAAAGGGCTCAACAAATTAATTAGACAGTGCTAGCTACAACCTTGTTTTTATTTCCTATCTCAAGTGAGGGACACATAGTTGAGATTTTATCTATTAGAAATATTGAGATGACAACAAAGACATAATTTTACAAGAGAGGAGCTGGTGCTGTTCTTTTCTACTGTTGAATATAATAGTATGCCCACATAATTTGGGCATAGGGTATATTCTCACTTGTCAATGAAGAGAGTTGGATGATGTTTTGGGAAACCTACCTTTTATTCTCTATTGTTTTGATTTCATATACACTGAAATACTCAGAAATTAGAGCACCATTTCTGCAAAGTTTAGTTGGAAAGTTGATTTTCATTATTCATCATTACCGCTTGTCTTTCTATTGATTAGAATTAAGATTTTGATTCACTGGGTAGTTTCTTCCTGAGTCAGAATCTGTTCCCTTATGGGCTCTCCACTGTGTGTGTATTTGTGGTATAGACCATCTTATTTTCACAGCTAAAGCCTGACTGAGAATTATTTGAGCCCTTAACAGTTTTAATACCCAGAGTAAAGAAAAATTGGTTTTTCTAGCTCCCTTTCCCCTAATTACCTGTACCTTAAGTAAATGTACTGTTAGGGTAAGTTTAGAGTAAAACAAATATGCCCAGATTCTTGTGCCTTCTTTCTGAGGGTGCGTTTCCTATTTCACTGTGTAATGAATCTGTAATTCTTATTAATGGAACCTTCTGAAGGGGTTTTCCTCCACTTTTATTTGGAAAACTTGATTGATTCAAGATTAGTTCTAAAGATAATCTTCTTGAGTGTTAAACCAGTAGAGCAGAAAGACTATTCCAGTTTCTCTACTAGTTAAGTATTGACTTTTCTTTTTTTAAACATTCCTAGTGAAGTTTGCCTAGGAAATTTGGGCCAGGAAGATGCCTTTAAGCATCTCTACAAGTAGATAATGAATCGTAGCGCCTTTGAAATCAGGGAATGTGTATCCTTTTAGTATTATTCACTTCAACGGTGAGATATTAGTAATAATAGACTACTTCATGCAGTCCTTTGATGGAGATTCTCAATTAATTTATCACATACCCCTCATAGAACTTTAAAATAGGAGCAAATTTGATTTCTCTTTTTCTCTTACAAGGCTAAATATATCATTATTGATGCCAGTTTCATCTGAAAGGCAGTGCAAAAAATGTGTTTATTATTTCATATAGCTAAGTTTGTTTCTTTGGTTTATATGTAAAACTCTTTCAGGAATAACCAAAGCCATTTCTAAATTTATTTACATGGGTATGAAAACCATACTACTGCATCTGTATGATAAAGTGTGATAGCAGAAAAACTAAAATAAGTATGTGACATTCTATATATGGACATTTTCTGTCTTTCTTTGACACATTCATATTTATAGAAATAGCTTATGTAGTACATGATAAAACAGAAGATTTTTTTAAAGTTATCACTAGTAGATTCCCTGAGGATAGCTGAACCAACATATGGGCTTCAAAAATTTATTTCTAAGTTTATTAGCAATACAAGGTGATGCATTATTGAACCTTATGATCATTGATAAATACTTGTAGAATGCTTGAAGGATTTATAGGAAAAACAGCGATCAGACAAACTGAAATGGTTTACTCCAGCAACAGATTCAGAGACTCATCCAATAATCCTCTATGTTGGTGCTGGGGGTTATAGCAGTTCTAAGTGGTTTCAATCTGAAGTCACTGATACTAGTTTCTTTGCCTTATTTTTTCAAGGTATTAATATTAGAACCAACCAAAATCTATCAACCTTCTTATTTGTCTATCAACAATGAAGTTGAGGAAAAAACGATATCTATTTGGCACGTGCTTCCTGATGACAAGGTAAATTGTGCAATTATTAACACAAGAGCATTACTAACAAAGGACTTTATACCCTAGCATTTACACATTCCAACAAATGTCTGTGTGAGTTAGAAGAAATAGCTCCGCTGCATGTCTGTCTTGGCATAAATGCATTCTGTATTATGAAACTTGTTACATTTGAATTATGAATTTTCATCGATATTAATAAAATATCATTGAACTATTTGGATTTTCATTATAGATGGCATTCTGTTTTGTAAATTCATGCTGGAAGTTATGCACCAAGGAACTAAGACTTAAAATGTATGACATAAAAGAGGCATATGTTAATTTTAGGAAGCCTGTCAGAATGATGCCACTTTTAATCTTACATCAGTGCTATTATAGTTATCATCACATCTAGCTGTTTGGTTATCTAAGTAGTTGCTAAATCTCGGCTTAGCCACTGACTCAGTGTGCTGTGCACAAAGTGAGGTGGGCTGTGCGACCACTTATTTTGAGAAGGATCTTAAAACGGTCTCACTTCCGCTCATAGGAGTCATGTGGATAAGCCTTTCCACTTCTGTATTCATCTGTTTTAATGCATGTACAAATCATCCTACTATTTTTTAAAAACAGACGTTTTCAGGATCTGACTTCAGTCCACAGGATAAACCAACAGAAACAAGAGAAGTCTTGTGGAAAAATAGTTCATTTATTTTCTTTCTTGTAATTGTTTTCCAGAATGTCCTTATAATTTTATTTAACCATCATTCATCAACTTAATCATTTAATAAATGTTTGTTGAGCACTTACTGTGGTCCAGGCACGACCAGGCATGATGTTAGACCCTTGGGAAACAGCTGTGTCCAAAATGAGTGAAATTCCTGCCTTCATGGTGCTTGCTTTCCACTCAGAGAGGGCAATAAACCAATAAAAAAAAAAAAGGTATATTCAATGATGAGAAGGGAAAAATAAAGCAGGAAATGGAATCAGGAAGTAAATTTGGGATGGGCTTGCAGGGTTTTTTTTTTGTTTTTTTGTTTTTTTTGAGACAGAGTCTTGCTCTGTCGCCCAGGCTGGAGTGCAATGGCGCAATCTTGGCTTGCTGCAACCTCCACCTCCTGGGTTCAAGAGATTCTCCTGCCTCAGCCTCCTGAGTAGCTGGGATTATAGGTGCATGCCACCACACTTGGCTAATTTTTGTATTTTTAGTAGAGACGGAGTTTCACCACGTCAATCAGGCTGTTCTCGGAACTCCTGACCTTGTGATCTGCCAGCCTCGGCCTCCCAAAGTGCTGGGATTATAGGTATGAGCCACCACACCCGGCCACAGTTTTTTTTTTATATGTGGACTTGAGTCAATAGACCTGGATTCAATCCCACGACTGCCCTTGGGCAACTTGGCTTCTCCAAGGTATCGTGTCATCATATGTAGAATGAGATAATAATGTCCACTCAAAGGTTGTTGTGAAGGTTAAATGAAATAATTTGGTAGAGTGCATTTCACAGGGCCTGGTATGTAATAAATGTTCAATATATCTTAATTACAGTAACAACAAAAAATTATAAATCACTGCAGTGTACATATTATGTGGACTGAATCCTAACTTTGAAACCCCAGAGTTTAACCCTGCTTTGCTCTTTCAATGGCATGGGAGTAATCATTTGGGAGGTTGTTGGTATTGAATTGGGGCACACAAACCTGGCTCTGCATGAGAATTATCTGCAATACCCTGGATCCCGGGAGAACGGCTGAGTTGGAATCCTTTATACTTAGAGTGAAGCTTGGACACATGCATTTTTATGAAGATTTATTCATGATTCTGATGTGCAGCCATGGTTGGCAACAACTTTAATAGGGATATAAACATACTAAATTACTCAATTGTAGTAGCTCAAGAATTATTACATCCTTGGCTTTACAGCTAAGCTGGTTCCTGGGGATGGTGCTTTTCAAGATGTGGTTCCCTGGAACACCAGCACTAGAGTCACCCGGGGAGCTGGTTTAATTAAATTATATATTCCAGTTGGGCGCAGTGGCTCATGCCTGTAATCCCAGCACTTTGGGAGGCTGAGGCGAGCAGATCACTTGAGGTCAGGAGTACGAGACCAGCCTGACCAACATGGTGAAACCCCGTCTCTACTAAAAACACAAAAATTAGCCGGGTGTGGTGGTGCATGCCTATAGTCTCAGCTACTTGGGAGGCCGAAGCAGGAGAACTGCTGGAACCTGGGAGGCAGAGGTTGCAGTGAGCCGAGATTATGCCACTGCACTCCAGTCTGGGCGACAGACCAAGACTCCGTCTCAAAAATTAAATAAAAATAAAATAAAATAAATTGCAGATTCCTAATCTGCATGTCAGACCTACTGAGGACAATTCTATGAGGTAGACTCTCAGACCTCACATATGTGAACCACCATCTGAGGAAGTTCAACAGGAAAACAACACAGCAAGTCCACGATCTAGCAAGAAGAATGTCCCGTGCTATGATGTGTCCAAGTCAGCTGGGAGAGATCCTTCCTGGATATCAATCAAGGGCAGGCCCTGTGACCTCTGCCAGAGTGGCAAGAAATCACTGGTCCCAGTGCTACGGTTTCTTGGAAGGGCAGTGTCTTGTGTTTAAAATGAATAGATATAAGCAGCACCCAGAATGCATGCTATTTATATTTTAATTTGTTCCATGTTTAGATAAAGTTGGTCATGTTAAGTCTTGTAACTTAGTATTTTAGCAGGCACACTAAATGTTGGTAACATGAAATTACATAATAAGCCTGGAGAAAACTCTCCAACGTTCTCAACACCAAGTCCATTTGGTAGCACTGAGGAATACCAGTAGCATCTTTCAGAACTGTGGTCCTTCTCCAGTCCCAGTTTGTGAAACACTGTCCTAGCTAACACTTTTACAAGACAGTTTGGGACTAACTGAGCCTGAATTTTAGAGACCCTCTACTCACAGGTTGTGTTCACTTAAGGATCTTCACCCAACAAGCCCCAAATTTCACGTGCCAGTATTTGCCACTATGTGCAGTCAGAAGCTTGATTCTTTTTCATTATTAGGAGTGCCAATTGTATGGAGAAACACTTAAAAAGTTACTTGTGATACTCATTTATTCATAGCAAAAAACTTCCTTGATAAAGGACTTTGAAGACAGGCTTTCTGTTAAGACATAGCTTCCCATGAGACCAACTTCCATGAGTGAAGTGATAGAGGAAAGACTTTGAAAGAAGTCATTGCCCCAGCAACTCATCAGCAGCATTTCTAATGTGTTAAAATGCATCATGCTACACCCGAGGAAAGCACTGTGGACATGATAGTAGGGCAGATCGATCTACCAGCATTTTTCTGAGTTCTGTGGACTTTGGGCCTGTGCTGGTTCCTATAGAGGATGCTATGGGTTCTTGGTCTGTGGCGTTCAGTGAGGAGGAAGACCAGGGAGACATAGAGTCCTTTGAGAAGGTTTCCTAAAGGAAGTGGAACCTGGACTTCGGCTCTGGGTAGAATTAGAAAAGATGAAGGAACATGGGAAGACAAACTAGATTAGAAGAAGAAGGCAGAATTCCAACCAAGGCACCAAAGTGAAAGCAAGCGTGGGACATTCAGGGGCTAGAAAGCCTGACTCATTCCACAAGGGGAAATGCGTTGAGGGAGGTGGGAGGTACGGTTGGGTAGACAGGATGACATAAAACTCCAGAGTGCTATGTAAGCTAAGAAGGAGAATTTTAAACATGTCTTGGTAGGAAACAGGACATCGCTGCAGTTTCTGAAAATATGAGAGCTGGCATGAAGGCAGAACAGAATATGAGTTATGAACCCAGGGTCAGCATCAAAGTGCATAGGTGCGAAGGTCGACATTAGCTCTTGCGTGCTTTGTGGCCTAGGCATCCGCTTCAACTCTTCAGGCTTTAGTTGCCATATATGTAAGATGAGAATAACAGTATCTCATAGAATTGTTGTGAAGATTAAGCAAGAGGATGAATGGAAATCATTTAGCACAGTGCTAAATGGCTTGGAACAAGCGCTCCATAATGGTTGCTAGTGTAGCTGTAAGATTGATCTGGTCTTGACATTCGATTTCTGAAGTCTTAGGCTCTGGAGGGTCACAGAGAAGACTGTTAGAGGAACTAGCTAGATACAAGGCAGGTAGAGATCCTACAGTGGAATAATATGATTGCGACTGCAAAGGGACAGATGATTTGGAAAGAAAAGTGTACGACTTAATCATGAATTAGGAAGAGGATTAAAAAGGGGGAGTAAGTGTTTTGGTTGCATCAATAAAGGCGGTAGGATTGTTAGAAAGAAAACCTGAGTTGTAGAGGAATTATGAGGAATTTCATTTTGGATGTGTTTCGTGGAAACTGATGGCAAGACTCCAAGTGGAATCATCCAGTGCCAAAATTGGGAATAACCAGTATAACTGTCTACACACGTGGTAGTGATGTTGCTTTAAAGTACAGTGCAATATTTACATTGTTTTGCATGTATGCAGATATATGCATACATGTTCTCACAAGCTAAGATATAGTAATCATCTGGTGGAAAGTACAAAAACGAAGAGAAGTTAGGAGACATGAACATTATGGAGGAGAGAGCAGGACTGGGGGAGGAGATTTTCAAAGGCTTGATTGGAAAGAGCAAGGTTGTCTAAGGACACTTGGAAACAGAGTGAGGCTAAAGGAATTAGCGATTAGCGAGGCCTAGAGAATGAGTGGAGAGCCAGAAGAATTTGGAAGACAGAAAAAGAACAGAAAGTAAGCCAGAGATTTTTGGAAAATGAGTACTATTTCCAGCTATTTGATATTGTTTTCTCCTTCCTTGCTCAGTAAAGTCAGCCTTGTATTAATTCTCTTATGTTTTGTGGCAGTTATTGAGACAATTTTTATATTATGCTAAGAAATATTAGGATATATATTAGGATATAAACAAGTGCATTAAATATGATTACAGATTTAAGTTGTGAACTGTTCATTTTCCATTTTCATCATCTTTTGATCAGGAAGAATTATATTTATGTTGTCCTCATTTTCTGTAACTTTTAGTGCGAAAAATTCTCCTTATTCAAAGGTTGGACCTTTCTTATATCAGTTTCCATTTGGAAGTTATGTCAGTTTATTTGCAAACCGTCATTCTATGCATCGTGTATTCATTATCACTACCATTTCCTCTATTTTTTATAATAAAAGTTGTAAAATTGGAAGGAGGGCAAGCAATAAAAACAAAAAAACTTTATTATTACCATGTTACTTTAAGACAACTATAACAGAGAAGCAACCAGTTTAGTAGATTTTATGTTAAACTAGAAATGGGTTGCTTTTAACTATAGAATATTTACAAATTTTTCCTAAAATTAGAATAGAGAATGTAGCTTTTCATTTATCATGTTTATTTCTTTAGTCACTCCTCTCTCTCACTATTTTTATTCTAAAATGTGGAATGAATAACTCTGTGAGCTCGTATATACTTCATACTTTCAAAACTTTAAGCATATTATATACCAATTCCCAATTCCCAGGGACTCTTAGCCATTGTACATTTGGGGTAAAATTAATCAAAATCCCAATCTTTTAACAGTTCTCTCTTTGTTGAATGAATGGTTGCTGCTTAAAGTCAGTTAGTCCTTGAAGAAAGTCTGCATGTGTACAATGAAAGAAAACCTTAGATTGAGAAAGAGAGAAGTTATTTGCAAAACGTTTTCAATGGTTGTTTAGATTTTCTCCCCCCTTTTGGGGTTGAAGTTTGGACCCCTCGGCCTATCTCGTGAGTTTTCAAGCAAAAGCAGGAGTCTAGTGGAGGACTCAGTACTGACTCTCCTCCCTCACTCCAGCTCCAGCCAATGGCCACTCACGGAAGGCCCAGGAAACCTATGAGGGAAGATTCTAGATTAAGATGATTTGATGCTTTCATCCACCAAGGATGCTTTCTGCTACAAACTCCCAGCTAAAAACAGCCTAAATAATAAAGAAATGGTATTTCATATTACAAGAAATTACAGGCCAAGCATGGTGACTCACACCTGTAATCCCAGCACTTTTGGAGGCCAGAGCAGGAGGATTGCTTGAGGTCAGGAGTTCAAGACCAGCCTGAGCAATGTAACAAGACCCCCATCTCTACAAAAAAAGTTTTTTAAAATTAACCACATTTGGTAATATGTGCCTGTAGTCCTGCCTACTTTGGAGGCTGAGGCCGGAGGATCACTTGAGCCTAGGAGATCCAGGCTGCACTGAGCTATGACTATACTGCTACACTCCAGCATGGACGAAAAAATAATCAATTTTGAGGTGGGGTGATTCTGAGGGTGATTTCAGTATCAGAATTCTGAATTCTGGCTTCTCCTCATACTCTTGATTTTCCTCTCATGTTCTTAAGTAGCTGTCTATTCCAAGCATCACCTCACACAGACAGCGTCCCGGGGAGGAGGGCCAAGCCCTCTCCTTCATACCATGCCTAAACCCATCCCCAGCAAATGGACTTCCCATGGCCAGTTTAGACCAATCGATTTCACCATCCATGAACATTGCCACCTGAACCTGGGCAAAATGTATTTTTTGTTAGCAAAGGAGTTAGAGGGAATGACAGTTGCCTAGGGACCTGCCAGTGCCTCCTTCAGTCAATACAGTATTAATTTCCAGCTCCTATTCTGACCCTAACTGGGTCCTGGGATCTGAGGCTAACCAGTTCCTAGAAAATGGTGCTTGTGCTGATTAAATTAGGTTGAGTGTTGGTTTGAGCCCTGCTGAGGCTAATTATCGCTGTAGCGCTGCCTTGGGCCCCGCCCTTTCCCTGATTCCCAGGCAGGTCCCAGGAGCCTTTAAACTACCTGTTGGCTTTGTAGCTCATCAGCGCCTCCTTGTGGTGGGTCCTACAGTGGGGGAGACAGGCGTCCTTCACCTTCCTTCCATCCCAGGGCTTGGGCTTTACATCACTGAAATGGAACGTTTCCTGGCAGCACTGGCAACCTTTCAGGAACCAAGCATTCTGGAAATGCTCCACTCCTTTCCTACAAAACCAGTCCAGTCAATCTGGAAAATCTCTACTTGGCTGTTCCCAGAAGAGGATTGTTAGAAGATGGGTTTTACCAGTGCTCTCTTGTTAGTATTTGCCAATTGCTGTGTTCAGGGGCGGGTTTGCACACTGGCTCAGCTCTGCACTCACCTCCCACTTCTGCTCCTGGACATGATCTTGGAAAGCACCTCAGCTGCAGGCTCTGAAAATAAGGCTGCATTGTACACAAGTAGCGTACAGGTAACAGCTGCAGCTTCAGGGTCATATATATATTTAGAAGTTCACCTGAGGCCAACAGGATTTAGAAGCAACTTTCCAAATTACCAGCTGAGGTTCTAGGCTACTATTTTAATTTCACACCCTCTGTACTCTGGTTAAGAGAGCCACCACGTGCCATGAGTACCCTTTTATGGTATCTTCCCTCCTGGACTTCATGCAACAAAATTTGCTCTGTGTTCATTCAGGTCACATCCTCATGACCTGACTGATATGCAGTGAAACTAGCTTTTTAGTAAATTCACATCTGACTTGAGAGGATCTATTTTTATTTTAACTTGCATGGCCCTAGCAAAGAATTATGGGCTATAGCTATAAATTGTGGCTTTTGAGTTGCTTTAGCCAAAATGAGAGTTCTAAGCCACCTCAGAGCCAGAAGGCTGTGTCACCCATCTCGTTCGCCCAGGCAAGGCCTCAGCTTCCTGGCAGTGGGTGGATAAGAACTCCTTTTCCTGGTTGTTTGAAATTTACAAAATTGAATTTCAGTGTCAGTTTATTGCTGTGCTGTACTTGTTCAACTTAGACACATGGATCCACTACTTTATTTCTGTAAAAACATTTATGCTATTAATTTTATATTGTTGTCATGCATTTTAAAAGGGAATATGATCCATTTTATAATTTATTTAATTTAGGAATGTATGAATTTGATAACTTTAACTTAGCTTTAATAATAAACTCAAGAAATAAATTCCCACATTTTTCTTCACCTTGGCTCTGCAAATCACCTGTGTTTATAGTATGACAATCAAATTTTTTACGTTCAAACTTTATTAGCATATTGAATTTTGCATAAATTAGGTAGCAATACCTTGTAGTTATGATGTGCACTGTATACATGAGTGTTCACATACATTCTTGCTGTACAACTTTCTGAAGAAATAGAACCACCTATTGTGTTGGAAATCTTAACTAAAGATAATGCAGAAAAAATTATCTTTAAAACCTTGCTGAGATATTATTCAAATTAATACTTATCTTTCTCAGAAAAGAAATATTTCTCAACTGTAATAATCTCATTACCTAGATGATTAAGTTTTTTTACTTAAAAATTAACACAACAGTTATTGCTAAATATCAAATTTCAGAATTTAATGAGACGAATTATTTTAGGTTCTTTTGGAAGCTGTTTTATTGAAGTACAGGAATTAAGTAGCGTAAACATTGCCCTTGTAACTTGAGAATGAATTGTGCTTTCCATCCAGATAATTCTTCCATGAAAAATAGTGTGCCAGGAAAAATGGCTGTGTATATTACTTTAAAAATAATTAAACAAAATTATTGTTATGTTATTTTCCATTTGGATGACTCACTATTTTGTTGTTGTTCTAGAAAGGTATACATGAATGGAATTTCAGTGCCTCTTCAGTCAGGGGAGTGAGGTAAGTTTCCTTGGTACATTTTGTTTACTTATAAGACATTTTTCTGCACTATTCATGGGCTGGTTAGAACTTTTAATCTTGATTTTAAAATACAAAGAATGTCAAGAATCGTTCTGGAAATGCCCAAGCTTCCTCTGTGTCACTATCTCCATTAGGAAAAGATTTGCAACAAAATGTTCACAGCTGGTTGAACTGACTCTGTGCTTGTGACCTACTTAAAATATGGCAACTGTGGGGGTAAATGCGAACTGTGGATCAGAAACAAAATGTAGATAAAACTGAGTCATGTGGAGGTCCTCTTTAGCTGAGCTGTTGGTTTGTTTAATAGGATGATTTTCTGTCCTTTTGGTTTACCAGGAACTCATCTCCCCTTGCATGGATCCAAAGCACACATGCCATCTACTAGCTTGTGTCCTGCCACTAATTTTATCTTATTTTATTTTATTTTGTGAGACAGAGTTTTGCTCTTGTTGCCCAGGCTGGAGTGCAATGGCCTGATCTTGGTTCACTGCAACCATCACCTCCGGGGTCCAAGCAACTCACCTGCCTCAGCATCCCAAGTAGCTGTGATTACTGGTGCATACCACGATGCCCAGCTAATTTTTGTATTTTTAGAAGAGACAGGGTTTCACCATGATGGCTAGGCTGGTCTCAAACTCCTGACCTCGTGATCCACCCACCTCGGCCTCCCAAAGTGCTGAGATTACAGGTGTGAGCCACCCTGCTTGACCCCTCGCACTAATATGAATGACTTCAGATGATAGGGAGTCCATTTAAAACAAATTTTTTCCTAAGTTCACTTTCCTGCACTGATCTTGAGATTACAGTGGTGAACTGCAGTTCTGACTGCTGTCACAATGCCAGTAGCTCAGAAAATGCCATTTCTTAGGATTTAGAAAGAAGAATTTTTTTTAAGACTCAAGAGTGAGTGGTGAAGTCTTTAAATAATTGTTCGATTGAAGCTCATGCTAAATCAACTGTTGCAAGTTTCAAACCAAATTAGATGTGCTTACTACTGTTTATCCCCCACGTCATAGCAATGAGAGACAACAGATTTTTGCAGGCCGGTTATGCAATATCCTGTTGCTTTTGAAATGATAATGGTAATTGGTTTTATTAGAGCATAAATTGGTAGAGCAGTCTGAGTCACTAATAATTGGAGTCCTCCTGGTAAAGCTACCTGTTACCTCATGAATGATTTGAACAGAAACAAGCAAGATGATGGGCTGACTCATTATGCATCTTTCAGTCGATACTTTTCTCAAATAAAGCTGTACTCTCAATATTTACTTTTTAAAGCCAGTCATTAGCAAGGCACTCATTATTTATTGCTGCATTTTTAAGCAACCCACTTAAGAAACTATGGTGAATGTAAATTTTACTTTATCATATCTGTTTTCCAATGAATTAATTTTCTTTAATTAAGTGTGGTAGCCCTACATAACAGTTGTTGTGATTTATGACCTATACATAGGCTGCTAGTATCTGGCGATTGCTGGCTTATGTACTGAGAAACTTGAGTTGTAGTCTGTAACTTCAAAGAGAGCTCATTTTTCCTGGCCTCCTCCTCCATAAAGAAGAGATGACAAACTATGGAAGAAAATCCAACTAGGTCAGCAGCTTGCCTTGCATCTCCTCAAAACACGCACAGCTTGAGTTAGTGGGCATTAACTGAGCATGAGCTGTGTGTCGAATGTTGAGACCTGTTCTGCCGAAGTTACAAAAATAACAAGACATCAACTCCTCTCTGAAAGAGCTCACAGCCCAGCAGGGAGAGGAACAGACATGTAACAACTCATGACAATACAGTCTGAGAAGAGCAATGAGAGAAGTACACTCAGAGGACACAGGTGCAAGGGGAGGTCTTTCTGTTTAGGGCAGAAGTAGGGCAGGGAGAGAAGTTAAGGTCTAAACTGGGCCTTAAATCGTGAATAGAGTTTTTTTCAAAGTAAAAAACAGCATGCGTTCCAAATTGAAGGAACAGCAGGCACAAAAGCATAAAATAAGGGTCGACAATCTGTGGCCTGTGGACTACATCTGGTCCCCTACCTGTCTTGTAAATAAAGTTTTATTGAAACACGGCCATGTTCATTCATTTATGCATCATCTCAGGCTGCTTTCATGCTTCAGCGGCAGAATTACGAAGTTTGGCCTGAAAAGCCTAAAGTGTTTTACTATCTGGCCTGTTACAGAAAATGGTTGCCAATACCTGGCATAAAACAGCATGGTCTCGTGGGTCGACTCAAAACTGTTTTATATTGCCGTAAAGTCAGCCACCCGCTGAGTCCTAACCAAGTGCGCTTGCATATGGCTTTACTCCTCTAAAATCTCTATAACGAATGAGGTGCTTTTACTACGTCCCCAAATTGCCTGCCTAGCTTTGGAAACATTTCATTGTTCTACAGATTGCATCGGGCCAGAATCACTGAGGTCAGCCAGCTAGTTGGTATTTATGCTTTTCCTCCCAGCACACAGAATAGTGTAGTAGGCAGGACGCCTTTCCCTGCTCTGTTGAAAGGATGTGTGGTTTACGTGTGCTCACAACTCCCTAGAGCATCCTCCTCTGCACACATGAGGACAATACTTCTCAGAAGAGTAAATAATTTTTAGTAGTGTGTTACGGGAAATATCACTTTTTAAAGTGCTATTTCTAACTTCTTGTTATGAACAACATTGATATCAATGGGATTGAATTTAAAACATATTTCTTTTTCATCATAGGACCATAGAAGAATTGACAGTTCTCTGAATAATGCTTTTTTGCTTGTTTGTTTCAGTATTTCTAAGTTTGAAGAAAGATGCTGTTTTCTGTATGTGCTCCACAATTCTGATGATTTCCAAATCTACTTCTGTACAGAACTTCATTGTAAAAAGTACGTATTAGTCATTGTGTGTGAAGAAGATTCTTCTTACCTGATCGTTATTTTCAACTAATGAGTGAACATGTACCTCCTGTGCAGAATTCATGGCTATGTGGTTATGTAAATATTTTATTTGGGCTAATATTTTATAATTATGTCATAAATTTAACAGATTTTGGGGTAGTTCTCTTTAGTAAGTCAAACTTTATCTTAGTCATAACTTATTTTCCCAGATAAAACATTAACCAAGACTTATTGGTTAATTGTTAAATATTATAACTCATATTTTAAGTGCTCAGCTACTATATATGATTGCCAGAATTTTCATCCTCAAATTATTTTAAATCATCTCATTTTTATCCACAATATTAGCTCTTTACCTTGGCTTATAGTAGTTAGATTCACCTGGCAAGGTTTAAAAAAAATACAATACATGGCCCCCACCTCAGACTAATTACAGTGGACGTTCTGGTGGGGGTGAAGCCTGAGTTACAAGCCAGGGATCTGATCTACACCAATAAAAGAGATCATGCAAAAATCCATGGACTGCATTGTATGTTTATGTTTTTCTCCATTGTATGTTTCTCTTGGGCTAATAATTAAATTCTTCTTACTTCTTTAGAACACTATGATTGACTATGGGAAACTAGAGAAGTGAGTGATAATTTAGAAGCCAAGTGTAGATGAAAGTTAGTTTGGACTCAGAATTTTGCCGCGGATTGGTCTTATTTAAATAATTACTATTTGACTTCATTACAAATGACTGGTATGCTACCTACAATATACACTCATTCATTTTTATCTTGATGTGAAAAAGAAAAGTGTTTGTTGAATCCACAATTCTTGGCTCCAGCTTTATCTTTATTATCATAAAACATATGGTAAGGGAAAAGAAAACACTTGGAAATGAGAAAATTCCTAGCTCTTTTATGGACTAATTTTCTACTTATACTTAAATTCTCAAGGCCGTTGACTTGTTTCTACGATAATTGCAGCTAAGATTTATGAAGTGTGTGTCCTAGAATTAATATTTGTTTTACTCTTCAAAGAAGCCCTATTAGATGGGTAGTATTAATATCTTTATTGAAAAGAATAAAAAAAGTAGTCTTAGAGAGTGTAGCCTAAAATCATGTAGTTAGTAAGCATAAAAATCTGGGATTTGAACCAGGCACAGGAGACGTCAGAATGCTAGCTCCTGAAAATTACACTATGCTGCCATCCCACTGTTGAGCGTTAGATTCTGCCTCGAGATGTTCATATTGAAAATTTTGCATTAGTGGCTCATGCAAGTCTTTACCCTGGATCTTAAATCGTGTCTGTAAGGCCAGATTTTTTTTAGATCTTTCACTTTATTCTTCCTCTTGGTTGAACTAGCTTTTCTCTCTCACTCATTGTGCTGTTTAATCATCATGAGCACATGCTGTGATTTCAGTCAGGCTTGGGAATTTTTTTTTCTTGACATGGACCTCCAAGAAATGAGTATAGAGACAGGAAGAGTGAAAGAGTTGACACCATATAGGAACTCCATAAGTAGGGTCCAAATTCCAAGATAGACTTTGTTCATCATCATGTTCTCAATGGCCAGAAGAGTTCTTTATCCTAGTAGACACTCAATGAGCATTTGTTGAATGAACAGACGGATGGATGGGTAAGAAAGGTTCTGAGATGTGTTAGGTAGAATTTTATTGTCAAGCCATAACCTGCTCTTCCCTTGGGCTGGCATCGCATAGCATGACCTGCCTGTGGGATCATCAGCCCTTGTTCACAAGGCTTCCTGGCTTTGTCTGTGAACCAACAGCCTCCTCTCTGAATGGACTAGCCATAGCAAGCAGGCTGCCAATCTGTTTCTCACTGTCATGACTTTGCTTGTCTCTGAAATGGTCTCCAGAAAAAACACTTTACAGGAAGAGTTCCTGAAGAAAAATGTGTTTGAAGTGAGGCATCAGGTTAGAAATTTCTAGAAAATCCTACCAACCTGTATTTTCTTTTTGAAAAATTATATTTTTCACGTGATCTTGAGAGTGTGTTTATTGCCTGGTTCTAGAGACTCTCAGCTCTCAGTTTTGGTTCTGAAGCCACTTTGAGATGTATTTGTTTGTATTTACTATTGTATGTGTTATGAAGCTCATGTGCTAACTCGTATTGTAGGTTTTTTGAGATGGTGAACACCATTACCGAAGAGAAGGGGGAGAAGCACAGAGGAAGGAGACTGTGAAAGTGACTCCTTGGAGGTAATGACTTAGGTGTCCATTTACTTTTACGGGTTCATTTTAAAACAAACTGTTTAAAGCCTTACTGAGGCAGGAGGCAGGGTGGGTTGATGGGTGTGTGAGGGGTAGGAGACTGTCTTTAAGCTTTCCTTTAATGTTAAAAGCACCTTCTGGAATTTCTTTGGTAAAAAAGGGCTAAAAAGTAAACATGGGAGAATTCTTATTCTGCAGCACTGAGCATTAGCATTTTACTTATCTGATAATGAGTAATTATGCTTTATCTATGGCAGTGTCAATGCCTGGGCCAAGGTGCCCTTGCGCACTTTCTATTCTCTTCTGAGATATGTGCAATTCAGACAAAGAAGATTCAGTGAAGATTCTGGTTGATAGCACCCTTATGGAGGCATTAATATGCTACACAGAGAACCCGAAACCATGGAAGATTAATGAATTTAAGAGAGGAGGGAATAATGATGACTTCAAATGTTGTTCCTCTCAACTGGAATCCTTTTGCTAATGTCTAATGGACACAGAGCACTATGGATACCTACTTTTATATGGTTTTTATTTTTATTTTGGTAGAGACTTGGTCTAGTTATGTTGCCCAGACTGCTCTTGAATTTCTGGGCTCAAGCAATTCTCCCACCTCACCCTCCCAAAGCACTGAAATTACAGGCATGAGCCACTGCACCTGACTGTTGGGTACCTACTTTTAGTTTGTGTCCATTTTCTATGCTATGTCTGCTGTGTGAAGAAGAGCCTTCCCCCACTGCAAGGACTGTTGCTGGAGTGTGCCAAGAATGCTGGCTCCAGCATCTTCAGTGTCTGAAGGATGACAATTCTTCAGGCTTGCCACATGGCCACCATTTTCTCCAAGCCCTTCCCAGTGTTTTACTTGGGAGGGAACTCTGAATCCAAGTATCTTAGTCCATTGGGCTGCTATAACAAAATACCATAAACAATGTGGCTTATAAACAGCAGACATTTATTTTCTTATAGTTCTGGAGGCTGGGAAGTCCAAGATCAAGGTGCTGGTAGATTCAGCGTCTGGTGAGGGCCTGTTTCTCATAGAAGGTGCCCTCTGGCTGTGTCCTTACATGGTAGAGAAGCTGGCTAGCTCTCTGTGGTCTCTCCTACAAGGCCACTAATGTTACTCTGCTCTGCCTTCATGACCTAATCACTTCCCAAAGGCCTCAGCTCCTAATAACTATCCCCTTGGGCTTAAGATTTCAGCATAGGAATTTGGGGAGGACACAAATATTCAGCCCATAGCACCAAGCCATGGTGCTATGTTTTTAATGTTAAAATGAAATTGAAGAAACTGTAGCTCACCAGTCTAATTGGCATACTTATTTATTAGATCATTTTTAATGTCATGTCATAAACTAAAATTTTTCTAAAAACACTGAATCAGTAAGGTAACAGTTGAGAAAAAATTTTAATATAATCATTTGTTTTTTGAGACCGGCTCTTGCTGTGTTACCTGGGCTGGAGTGCAGTGACACAATCATGGCTCATTGTAGCCTCTTGACTCCCAGGGTCAAGCAATCCTCCCACTTCAGCCAGAGCATGCCATCACACCCAGCTAACTTTTTTTTTTTTTTTGGTGGAGACAGGGTCTCACTTTGTTGTTCAGGTTGTTCTTGAACTCCTGGGCTCAAGCGGTCCTCCCGCCTCAGCCTCCCAAAGTGCTGAGATTATAGGGATGAGCACACACCTAGCCTGTAATAACTAGTTGTTAACTTGTCTGTAGTTAAGTTCTATGATTATCTAGCCATTGTATAGCTTTGATATTTGTAGTTAAGCCTGAGACTCTTTCATTGAAGTTGTAAAAAGATGACAGACCTAATTTGGAAAAAAGAAAATTTCCTGTGCATTAGCTTGCTGTCTATAGATGTAATAGATAATACTTACTATTTCTGTATGTTTTATATGTTACAATTTTTTATTTTCTTATTCAAGCAATTGTTAGGAATTAGCTTTCTTGATTCCTACTTCAGTGCTCTTTTGATTATACCTTGATATCTCTGTTTTTGTGTTAAATTTTGCATCACTTGATACAGCAGTTTGCCAAGGTGAAACTTAAAGAAGTTGACAGTGAAACAATTCTGTCAATAATGTAGAATCATGAAGGAGATGACTTCATAAAGTCTGCTGCAATGTTACAAATTTATGGCTTTTTTTTTTTAAACCAGAGATAGCTAGCCTTTGTTTTATATCCTCCTTTCAGGAACTAAATGCATCTAACCAAACATACGCATAGCCAGCCAGGCTGTGGTAACCGTATTAAAAAAGGTTGGTCTTTATAACCGATTGAATCAGCAGTTCACAGGCTCTACTCTGGGAACTACCCAAAAAACATATGCATAGCTTAATACAGCTTTAATTGCCTTAAAATTTAGCTACCTGATGTTTCTAAGCCCCAGGTTCCTATAATGTAAAGGAGGAAAGGGGTGAAGACTTTTCAAAGAGCTAGAGGGGGACCCAGTCCTAGATCCCCTATTCTGTATGCAGTAGTATTTGGGGTGAGCTTTGTGAGAGACCCTTCCTAATTAGGCAATTATTATGCAAGCACTGTGAACACTCTCACCAGCTGAATAAGGAGAGAGGGAAATGCTAAGGATTCTTCCTAGTAATATCCAGAGGGTTTTAGTGAGACTCTGACCTCACAAAATACAGCTTATACCGTATTGCTGTGTTTCATGAAAGTGCTCCTAACAGCCTTTTCAGGTAAGTACCGGGATTCTATTTTAACGTTAGAAAACATTCTGAGGTCGGGCACAGTGGCTCACGCCTATAATCCCAGCACATTGGGAGACTGAGGCGGGTGGATTACTTGAGGCCAGGAGTTCAAGACCAACCTGGCCAACATGGTGAACCCTGTCTCTACTTAGCTGAGCATGGTGGCGTGCATTTGTAATCCTAGCTGCTCAGGAGGCTGAGGCAGGAGAATCACTTGAACCCAGGAGGTGGAGCTTGCAGTGAGTTGAGATCGCACCACTGCACTCCAGCCTGGGCTACAGAGTGAGACTTGGTATCAAAAAAAAAGAAAACATTTTTACATTTCTATCCTTTACATTTTATTAAAATAATGTCAGTAAAATTTCTGACACAGAATGGCTTCTACAGTATTCTCAATGGACTTTAGATCCTATAGGAAGAATTCAAGCAGACTGGTTTCAAGAATCTTCGCTTAATTTGCCATTGTGCCAGCTGGTGATATTGCTGATGTTTTCCTGGGTGTTCTGTTAGCATGACATGAATGAATGCATGTTTACAGGGATGCTCTGGGCTGGGGGATGCTGAGATCCATCACGGCTCTCCCTCTCCCTGAATGTCCTTTCCTAGCCAGGGCACTTTTCCAGTATGAATTATTAAGCCTTAACTTACATTTTTGCATGTTATAACTCTCCATTATATGTTTAGTTACATTTCTTAGATGTTTTCAACATTCTTCATTAAATTTATTTTATCAGCATCCTGCATACTTGATTAAAATGAATTCTTTAATTTCATTACCACAACCTGAACTCAAACTTCAGCCCATGAATAACAAACTAAAAATAATTCCTCCACTTCCCATTCTTTACAGTGGAAACAAGAATTACTGTAGAGATCATCTTAACACAGTGCTTAAGATTTGTATGCAGAATAATTATTTTCTGATGTTTACCTCAATTGAGGGTAGAATTAAAATTGTTTCAATATTATGTGTCAATTATTCCTGAAGCCTTTGGCTACCTTGGCTCAGAACAAAATAAAAATGTTGGAAAGGTCAGATGATGAGGAAATGCTACTTAGTGTTTTTAACTTCACTTAGGATGTTGTCAGCAGTCAGCAAACTATTAATGTGGTTCTATAAACTACAAATGTGAAACCAATTCCTAGAATTTGAAAAACTTCTTAGAAGCCCAAGGGAAGATCTGCTGCTTTTCTTTCTGAGTGGAACAATAAGGTTTATTTGAAGCAGTACAACTGTGGGAGGGATTCAGCCTCTTTCAGGTCACCAGCCCCTTCTTCCTTCTGACTCAAGCTGGATCTACTAAGAACTCCAGGCTGGGGTCAGGTGCCCTGAGTTCTGGTTTTGACTTTGCCAGCAGTCAGGTTCGTAACCCCGGAGAAGTTCATACTCCTGCTGGGCTAAGATGACTTCATTCCTTAAGTTATAGTTGAAAAGAAGATTTTTTCTTGGGGTGGGGGGTGAGACAGAGTCTCGCTCTGTCACCCAGGCTGGAGTGCAGTGGTGTGATCTTGGCTCCTGCAACCTCCGCCCTCTGGGTTCAAGCAGTTCTCCCACTTCAGCCTTCTGAGTAGCTGGGATTACAGGCACCCACCATCATGTCTAGCTAATTTTTGTATTTTTAGTAGAGATGGGGTTTCACCATGTTGTCCAGGCTGGTCTTGAACTTCTGACCTCAGGTGATCCACACGCCTCAGCCTCCCAAAGTGCTGGGATTACAGGCATGAGCCACCATGTTCAACGAATAGCAAGAAGATATTTAACATCCCTTCCTACCTCTAATTTTTTAATAATATTCAAGATTGGTATAAATTGTAGAAGGTTATTTCAAATATAAGGCAATACCACTTCTCAGAGAAGGACTTTTCTGTCTTTTAACAGAAAGAAAATCAGTTTCTTTTGATTCAAGTCTATGTTTTTTGACTCAAGCATGTATTTTGACATGGAAGGGTCATGAACCCAAATCTTAAGTAATTTAATATGTCATTATTATAATACATGTATATTGAAATCATCAAACAATTGATCAGAGTTAACCAGCCTAGGTCTCCACTGTTCTTCCTGCCTTCCATGTCTTCAGTAAGAGTAAAGGCATCTACCCAGTAACCCAAGCCAGATAGCTGAGAAACCTCTACCCAGTCCCCTCTTAATCCCTTATGCCCGTTCTTTCCTGCAGCCCCTTCATTTCATCTTCTCGGTCACTCCCCTGATCTCAGGTCTTCATTCTCTGTCGTAGCCTAACCATGTCTCATGCTTTGTCTCTGTTATCATCAGAGAAATCTCTCATACAGATTTAATCCTGTGACTCCCCAAATTAAAAACCTTTGATGCTCCTTTTTTAAAATTTTTATTTTATTTTTGATACAGAGTCTCTCTCTGTCATCCAGGCAGGAGAGGAGTGGTGCAATCTCGGCTCACTGCAACCTCTGCCTCCCAGGTTCAAGTGATTCTCCTGCCTCAGCCTCCTGTGTAGCTGGGACTACAGGCATATGCCACCACACCCAGCTAATTTTTTGTATTTTTAGTAGAGATGGAGTTTCACCATGTTGGCCAGGCTGGCCTTGAACTCCTGACCTCAGGTGATCCGCCCGCCTTGGCCTGCCAAAGTGCTGGGATTACAGACGTGAGCCACCGCGCCCAGCCAGTGCTACTTTTTGTAGACAGAGGTATTTGCACCATCCAACATTCTCACTCCTCTGGCTGTAATTTCCCCTTTCCTTTCACCCTGTGGTCCAGCAGTGCCAAATTCCTTTCCACATTCCAGTCGCCATGCTTCTCCAGCCTCTGGGCTTGGCATGCAGACACTCAACCTTGCAAGCTCTTCTGCTCTGTCCCACTTCACGACCAAAGCATTATTTTTTCAGATCCAGGTCCTGTGTCCTTTTCTCTTTGAATCATTTCTCAACTCCCCTTCTTGCTGTTATCTGTTCTCGTGTCATTTTGGCCCACTCCTCTGGCCTAGCTCTTCTCAGTGGATTGTAATCTGGTAGCTTGCACTGGACTGGACTGTTAACGTTCCATGGCAGGACAGTGGCGTTATGACCTTTTTTTTTTCTGAGATGGAGTCTCACTCTGTCACCAGGCTGGATTGCAGTGGTGCAATCTTGGCTCACTGCAACCTCCACCTCCCGGGTTCAAGCGATTCTTCTGCTTCAGCCTCCCAAGTAGCTGGGACTACAGGCCTGCACCACCCCGCCCGGCTAATTTTTGTATTTTTAGTAGAGATGGGGTTTCACCATATTGGCCAGGCTGGTCTCAAACTCCTGACCTCGTGATCCGCCCACCTCGGCCTCCCAAAGTGCTGGGATTACAGATGTGAGCCACTGCGCCCGGCCTATGCCCTTTTCAATCACATGACCTCACGTGGTGCCAGGTGTCCAAGCAGAAGAGATTCAATCTGAAGGGTTTGAAGCTAGGCATTGACAAAACCAGAGTTGTTTTAATATTAGGTTGGAGCAATAATGGCAAAAACCACAATTACTTTTGCACCAACCTAATATCTCAAACTGGGAGAGAGATACGGATGGGAGAAGACCTTTAATCCATGTGGACTTCTCTGCTTGAGCCCGAGAGGTCAAGTCTGCAGTGAGGTAGGATTGCGCCACTGCAATCCAGCCTTGGTGACAGAGTCAGACCCTATCTAAAACAATTTTTGTTTGACTCAAATATCTGCAGGATGATGAAAGACCTTACTATTTTCTTTTCTGATGATTGGCCTCATATACCTTAGCAATTATAGTTTAGAATTTGTTTCAATCAGTTTGGAATCATCATGTAGCAAACTGTGTTTTTTTAAACATGTTATATCTATTTTGTACAGATATGAAGCTGAATGGCCACAGTTACTTCCCTGCCTGAGAAAAGGCATCGCTTATAGTGTTGTATGATATGAATATCAATTTCTTATTCATTCATTCATTCTGTTGGGAACGGAGAAAAAAGCCTTTTTCCTCTACCAACTTACATTCGAGTGGTCAGGGGCCTGCAAATTAACTGACAAAAGACAAGCTAAGAGGAGAATATACAAACTTTATTCTTTTGTTTTGTTATGTTTTTGAGACAGAGTCTCGCTGTTTCCCCAGGCTGGAGTGCATGGTGCGATCTCAGCTCATTGCAGCCTCGATCTCTTGGGCTCAAATGACGTTCCCACCTCAGCCTCCTGAGTAGCTGGAACTACAGGTGGGCAACACCACACCTGACTAATTTTTGTATTTTTTGTAGACACAGGGTTTCACCACGTTGCCCAAGCTGATCTTGAACTTCTGGCCTCAAGCAATCTGCCCGCCTTGGCCTCCCAAAGTGCTGAGATTACAGGTGTGACCCACCGTGCCTAGCCAAAGCGTATTCATGTAGTCAACACTACATCAATGAAAGCGACTTACTCAAAGAATTGGCTCCCTAAATAGCTAGAGTTGAGTGTTTATATATCATCTTAGTAAGGAAGAGGGCTAGGACTTTAAGGGAAAGTGTATGGTGGGAAAGTAGTGAAACAAGTGGGGGAGGTTGTGTTTATGCAGTATCTCTTCTGGGTGCAAGTGGTCCATCTCTTCTTTGGCCATTAACCTCCTGGAGAGGAAATACATGGCGGATGTATTTCAGGAGGCATGGCTTATGTCAGCAAAAGAAGTTTTAGATCAGGTTTTATCCCGCTGCTGCTGTTTGTTCTGATGTTTCCAGCTTAAAATCATCTTTATCCTTATCAGTGGGTCCAAGTGGATCTCACTAATGCACTCACATATTTTTCAAACACCTGTTGAATGGTAGGCATGATTCCAGGTGTTGGGGAGATGGAAGAGAACAAAATGGAGAAAAATTCCTGCCCCCCACCGAGCTTACATTCTCTCATCTAAGTCCTAACCAGGCCCAACCCCACTTAGCTTCCTAGATCAGAAGAGATTGGGCGCATTCAGGGTGGTGTGGCTGTAGACTGAGCTTACTTTCTAATGAGAGACAGGCAATAAACACAAATAAGTAAAATACCATCTACAATCTGTTAGGTGGTGATCAGTGTTAAGGAGAATAATAAACCAGGGAAGGCTTTAGAAAGTTACAGTGTAGGCTGGGTGTAGTGGCTCACGCTTGTAATCCCAGCACTTAGAGAGGCTGAGGCGGGTGGATCACCAGGTCAAGAGATTGAGACCATCCTGGCCAACATGATGAAACCCTGTCTCTACTAAAAATACAAAAATTAGCCAGGCGTGGTGGCACGTGCCTGTAGTCTCAGCTACTTGGGAGGATGAGGAGAATCGCTTGAACTCAGGAGGCAGAGGTTGCAGTGAGCTGAGATTGCACCACTGTGCTCCAGCCTGGCAACAGAGCAAGTCTCTGTCTCAAAAAAAAAAAAAAAAAAAAAAGAAAAGAAAAGAAAAGAAAGAAAGTTACCGTGTAGCAGGGACATGCAATTTCAGATAGGAAGGCCTGAGAGGCTCGTTAAGAAAGTAAGATTTAGGCCGGGCATGGTGGCTCACACCTGTAATCCCAGCACTTTGGAGGACGAGGCGGGTGTATCATTTGAGGTCAGGAGTTCGAGACCAACCTGGCCAACATGGCAAAATCCCATCTCTACTGAAAACACAAAAATTAGCCCAGCATGGTGGCAAATGCCTGTAATCCCAGCTACTCAGGAGGCTAAAGCAGGCGAATCGCTTGAACCTGAGGCACTCCAGCCTGGGTGAGAGAGTGAGATTCTGTCTCAATAAATAAATAAACAAAAATAAGAAGGTGAGATGTGAGTAAAGATCTGAGGGAGGAGAGATCCGTCACACTAGATATTTGTACCTGTGGTGTTTTGGCATTCTATTAATGTTATTAGTTATTAATGTTTTGGCATTTACATATTAAGAAGGCAATACAGACTGAACACTAACAAAGCTGCCATTTGGGTCTTCTAGGTGATTACTCACCTCGTGGTGAAGCCCCCCGGAAGTGCATGGCTTTTTATAAGGTGGCTGTTTCACTGCAGGCCCCTCGACAGGGCAAGGACTCAGTGAGTCACCACTTCGTTGTTTGGCCTTGTCAATGTTGTCTTCCTACACTGATTCTCTTCCCACCACCAGTTTAGATTGTTCTGGGCAGACAGCAATAAAGAGATGATTCTAGAAAAATTCCCATGATTGTCTCAAAATGAAATTCTTGTTTCCCTTAGCAACAACCCGATTTGCTAACCTATTGCCATAGAAATAGAATGCAAAATATATAAGCAGTGTAATGTTACCTTTTATTTTTTTAAAACCCTCCTTTTCCCCCCTCTACTCTTTTTTTCCATATTCGTCATTAACAGACCTTGCCTTCCTCTGTTTGTGGTCCAGGCTCTCGTCTACTATTTCTGGCCGTTGCATAGATAATTCTCTGTCCTTCTAGGCTGAACCAGTCTCTTGTCTCTTTCAGCTTTCTTCCAAAACTGCCATTTCAATTTCTACCTTTATCTCACAGGATAGAAAGGGGAGATAAAAAAAGAAAGTATCAGTTACCCACAGAGATGGTTTTACTTAAATCACACTGGTCTTTTTACAAGTTCTTTTCATTTTTACTATCACCATTTTGCTCAATAGGAGTCAACTTCTATATCTAATAAATAATCTTTAAAAAAAAATAGTCTTCTGATGCCTTAGATTCCTGAGGGAAATGAAAACTTTAGCAGCCTCATTGAGGTTTGTGTATTCCTCACTCTTCTGTATAAGCATACCTGTTGTAGAACTGGACCTGGTGGTATGCACCTGAGTCCCAGCTATTTGGGAGGATCACTTGAGCCCAGGAATTTTAGTCTAGCCTGGGTAACATAGCAGGACTCCATCACTTTTAAAAAAATGCTGAGTATGATGGCTCCCCCTGTACTCTCAGCACTTGGGAGACCTAGGCAGGAGGATCATTTGAGGGCAGGAGTTCAAGACCAGCCTGGCCAACATATCAAGACCCCATCTCTACAACAAATATAAAACATTAGCTGGACATAGTGGTGTACACCTGAAGTCCTAGTTGTTGAGGAGGCTGAAGTGGGAGGATTGCTTGAACCCAGGAGTTCAGGCTTGCAGTCAGCTATGATGGCACCACTGCACTCTGGCCTAGGCAACAGAGCAAAACACTCTTTAAAAAAAGGGAAGAAGATTGTAAATATATCTGCTGGAAAAATGCTTTCACCCAAAAATAAATCAATAATGACTCTAAATGTTTTGTTGTAGGACCTAGCTCTTTTTTTAAAAAAGTTCTTATCACATTTTTCTATAAATTGATTAATTAATTAAGCAAATAATTACTGAGCATCTACTACAAGCCACATGCTAAAACTGGGGATAGAGTAATTAAGGATGAAGTCCCAGTTCTCAAAGAGCTCAGTGTCCAGACAAGGATGACAGAGGCAGCCATAAGATCTTGAAGGGCAATGTCTTCATCCATTCAGGCTGCTGTAACAAAATGCCTTAGAACTGAGTAATTTATAACCAACAGAAATGCATTGCTCACAGTTCTGGAGGCTGAGGAATCCAAGATCAAGGCACCAGCAGGTTCAGTGTCTAGTGAGGGCCTACTTCTTCTAGATGGTACCTTCTGTGTGTGCTCACATGGCTGAAGGCTCAACCAGCCTCCCTCAAGCCTCTTTTATAAGGGGACTAATCCCATTCATGAGGGCTCCAGCCTCATGACCTAATCACCTCCTAAAGGCCCTAACTCTTAATACTATTACATTGCAAGTCAGTTTCAACATACAGATTTTAAGGGTGCTGAAGAGGGGAGACGCAAACATTCAGACCATAGCAGCATTTGTGCTGTGCTAAGGAGTTTGGATTTTATCTGGAAAGTAACAAGCTGCCAATAAAACAGATGCAGTGGCACTGACATGGAATGCTCACGTGGAACTTTGGACTTTGGAAAGTTCACTGTCAACTTAATGGAGAATAAATTGGGAATGGAGCAACAGGAGAGGAGAAAAGCCTCTGAACTTTGTTTTGCAGAGAAGTGCTTTTCTTCTATGCTACTTCTACAGAGATTCTGAAGCAATCACAGTGAGAATAAGGAGGTAAAATTGATTTGTGAGATTTTAAAAAGAAAAATCTGAGAAGAGTTGGCAATAAATTGGAAATACGGAGTAAGAGAAGGTAAAAAACAAATTCTAAGAGGACAGTGGCTACCAGATGTCTGCTTGAAAAAGTGAATGGGGCCGGGTGCGGTGGCTTACACCTATAATCCCAGCACTTTGGGAGGCCGAGGTGGGCGGATGACAATGGCAGGAGTTCAAGACCAGCCTGGCCAACAGGGCAAAACCCCATCTCTACTAAAAATCCCAAAAATTAGCCAGGTGGCATGGTGGCGCGTGCCTGTAATCCCAGCTACTTGGGAGGCTGAGGCAGGAGAATTGCTTGAACTTGGGAGGCAGAGGTTGCAGTGAGCTGAGATCACGCCACTACACTGTAGTCTGGGCATCAGAGCGAGAAGGAAGGAGGGAGGGAGGGAAAGAGAGAGAGAGAGAGAGAGAAAGAGAATGGACATTCAATGGATATTGACAGTATAGTGTAATATCTTTACAATACTGGTGTTTGGAAACAGAACTAATAATCACCCTGTAAGCTCTTATTCTATGATAGGGTTTCCCTAAAGCATAGGTAGTAGAAAGGATAGAAAATCTAGAATCTTACAAGCTGGTTTCAGACCACAACTCTGACATATTTTCACTGGAAAAAATCATTTCTGATCATTTGTAAATTGAAAGTAATCAGAAACCTACTGTGACACACAGGCTTATTACGATAGTCAAGTGAGGTGGGTTATTGAAAGTTTTTTTTTTCCTTTTAAGTTATAAAGCATTGTAGTATAAAATGGTGGTACTGGATTCAGTGTACAGGTTTCTAATCCTTTGAGAGGGCACATTGGCAAAGTTGAGCTTCTTTAGTGACGGTCCCTGTCCTACCTCCTGCTGGCTGGGTCCCGCTGGTAGAATTCCAGCGTGGCAGGCACAGCATTGTAGAAGTCTAGACCACAGGAATTGGATATGGAGACTTGGGCTCCTTCAGGTGGCATTGTTTGGATTATGCTTCCTGCCTCCTTGCACGACCCCAGTTTTAACTGTGAGTTAGGGCACGTTGCTAAATGATCCCTGCTGCCTGTTCCTTCACTCTGACAACCTACCTGGTCAAATGCTCTGGACCAAGACAGTCTTCAGCTTTACGTTAGGCAGCCAGAATAGGGCTATTCTCTAATGTGTCACTGGATACTTGGCAATGGGTAAGTAGTCATCTCCCTTCCAGAGCTTGGCCTCTGTCCTGAGCCAGAGAAGGGTCCATGCTAAGGAGGCCAGTGCTCACTCTGCCCTGGCATTGTATTGGCCATAATTTTCCCCAGAAGACACTACCGGACTACCTTCTATAAGGACTTGGAAACCTGTTGGAGACAAATAACCTGGAGCTGGTAAGGACATGCCCCACTTCACTCCCATCCTCTTAAGTCATGCATGTGTACTCAAGATTTTGCAGAGTGATCTGATGAGCTACCTTTTTGGGTAATGTGTCCTTTTATGATCTTTTTGTCTTTCGTATTTTGTAATTTCCCTGTATCATATCTGAGTGAATTTATTTTTCCTATTTAGGGCTGAATTTCTAGAAGCTGTATTCAATTCTCTTTCAAGTCTGGCTGGCCTTTTTTAGAATATCTTTTCATTTTGAAATATCTTATTTTGTATCTTTCTGTTAAATGTATGTATTTTATAACTATATTCTATCATTTCTGATTTAATGAAGTCTTGAGGATTGATATTTGTCGAATGTTTTCACTGATGTTGAATTGTTTCCTTATATATTTTATATTTTTTGGACCGTGAGTGCAATGTTAGCGGTGCATTATCAGTAAGAATTCTGCATAGCAAACTTCAAGGGGGTATGCCATTAAAATGTTTTTGCTTTGTTTCCGCCAAGCACTCCAGGGACATGCCAGGCTCAAGAGCAATTATGAGTATTACAATAAGTGTTAATTTGAAGTTCAAACAGCACCAGGATCAGCAGTGGTTGAAAGTGTTTAGAGAAGACCTGTTTTTGCTCATCCAGAGCTCAGTCTTAAGACAAACCAGCTTTATTTTTGTTTCACAGGGTAGTGGGCTGACTTTTCTAATCTACCCTTTCATCAAAGGCCTGGTTTTGTGTGTTTCTGCTCTTTGCCTGGCATAGGACACTAGGCTATATTTCCTATCCCCTCCTGGGCATTAAGACACAAGCCCCAGGTGAGAGGTCAGCAAAGTATGGCCCTAGGATCAAATCCAGCTCACTGTGTATCTTGGTAAATAAAGCTGATGGAACACAAGCACATCCCTTTGTTTATAGATCAGCTGGGCTGTTTTCACATCACAATGGCAGAATTGAGTAGTTGCTACAGAGACTATATGGCCCTCAAAGCTAAAACATTCACTATCTGACCTTTTACAGAAAAAAAAAAAAGCAAACTCCTGCCCTAGATTAATGAAACTGAAAATTGTGCCTTCATCCCCACCCTTTGGGCTGCAAAGGTCTTTTGATTACCTGCTAGTATTCCTTTCCTCTTCATTTCCAGCTTCTACAGTCACCTTTACTCTTTAGTAAGCCCCAGCGAGACATTTAAAAGTATGTCTGTTTTATTTCACGTATGTGTTTTTAGTGGGAAGGTTTTCAGGTATCTGGTCTAACATCTTGAAAATCCAGAGCCTTTCTTCTGCTGTCTTGGTAGCAATATGTTACTCTTTTTCTGCTTCCTTGACTTGACCGTTAAACTTATTCATGTGAAATTTTTATTTTCAAATGGAATTTTTTAAGACATGAAATTTTTCATCCACCTAACTCCATGTCTGTGGTATTTGATAAATAATGCTTTTCTTTTCATTTAAAAAATGATCGTGTAATTCCCATGGCCATTTCCTCTTTAACCCATTGGTTATTTTAAAATAAAGTAAAATATACTTTTGGCTATCATATTTTTAGTCTTTGTGCTCAAAGATCATGGTCTTTATGATATCAGTTCTTTGGAATTTGTTGAAAATTTTCTTTGTCGTCTAATATGTGATCCATTATAATATATTTTTTATATATGCATGAAAGGAACCTGTATCAGGCTACAGAGCTCTCTCTGTAGATGTTGTATCAAACTTGTTCATTGTGCCATTAGATTCTCTTTTTTAAAATCTGTCTGCTAAGTATATTCTTTTGTAAAAGAGTTCTGTTAAAATCTATTGTGGTTGATATTTGTGTATCTTTCTTTGAAATTTTATCAGCTCTGCTTTATATTTCAAGGCTATATTGTTAAGGAGCATAAAAACTCATGATCATTGCGCTCTTCATAGATTTCTCATCGGTATTAATGTTAAGTTTGTTGACTTGTACATGTTAGAAATCATTTTTTTTCCCCTTTGAGACAGAGTCTCACTCTGTTGTTTAGGCTGGAGTGCAGTGGCACGATCTCGGCTCACTGCAACCTCTGTCTCCCAGGTTCAATTGATTCTCCTGCCTCAGCCTCCTGAGTAGCTGGGATTACAGGCGTGTACCACCACACCCGGCTAATTTTTGTATTTTCAGTAGAGACAGGGTTTTGCCATGTTGGCCAGGCTGGTCTCAAACTCCTGACCTCAGGTGATCCACCCGCCTCAGCCTCCCAAAATGGGATTGCAGGCACGAGTCACTGGGCCTGGCCAGAAATCATTTTTTTAATGGCCAACTCAGACCCCACTATGAGTTGAATCTGACTATGGCTGCCAGTTTTAAATTCCAGCAAAATGTAGACTGTAGGAAAAGCTTGTTCTATTGTTCTCTCCTGGGGGTCTGTAGTTTTATGCTAGGTTTCTACAGGGACATGCCTTGATCATTTGATGGCCCTAAATCCTTTAGTTCCAGTCCAACGGAAAGGATGTGGCTTTGGGGTGATGCCTCCAGATCTGAGGGTGTCTTACTGAGTCCTTTCTGTAGATCCAGTTTTCCATATTTGGCTGACACACTTGAAAGTTTGGAGTTTAGAGCTATAGATATTTCCTTTCTACATCAGAGATCAAAATTTTCCTCCATTTTTCATTTTTAAAAAAATGTTTTTGGGTCTTGGGGAACGAGGGTGGGGGTGAAGTAAAATAATCCTTACTCTATTGTCAGCAACTGGTAAGATGTTAAAATTTTCCTCTTACCGAAAGCCTTTCAGTGGTTTTATTCTCCTGGCAGTGTGAAATGCTTTAACAGCATCAAAAGCTGAATAACAAAAGGAAGATTAATTAGATGTGATAGATACTATTAGATGTTGATGCCAGTTATACACTGTTTCATTGATCTCCAGAATCAGTGAAAAACAGGACTGAGTGGGTAAAAGAATCCGCATGGCTTCTAGAGAAGCACTTCTATGAAGTTAACTATGTAATCCCCACTGTATTTGTAACAGTTGTGAAAACATCAACACAATATCTGCTTTACATTGGGAGCATTTATTTGTTCATTCTTGAAGCTGCTTCTTAGAACTTCAGCCTGTTAATGCCATCTGATAAGGAATAATGCTCTTGGAAAAAAATTGATGTTCGCAATGTAGAATGAACTAATGTTTCGATCTTTTCTCCCTGTTTTTCCTTTTGTAGTATGACTATGAATATGATGAAAATGGTGACAGAGTCGTTTTAGGAAAAGGCACTTACGGAATAGTCTACGCAGGTCGGGACTTGAGCAACCAAGTCAGAATTGCTATTAAAGAAATCCCAGAGAGAGACAGCAGGTACAGTAACTGTGGCTACTAAAAGTTGTTTCTAAAGGACTTATGGGTTGTTAATAGCATTTTAGAAAACACTTGATGAGATTCTACTGAATAAAACTGAAAACTCCATTGTGTGAATTAGCTCCTTCTGAGGTTTAGCTGCTACATCCTTCAGGGTTTGAAGTGCAAGACTGGTGGGGAAGAATGGGGCTTTCAAAGACTAGAAAAGAGAATGGCTCTGTGTGTGTTGGGCTCAAGTTGTCTTGGATAAAGGTGGATGTATTATGTGAGTAGATGGGGAATAAGCACTATCAGAAATGGTTTAGGTTAAAACCAGAAGTTCTAGGTTCCCATCGGGCATGCGAGGAGCTTGGAAGTTGTCATTTCATCTTAACAAGTGGAAACCTGAACAGACTGAAATCAACGTCTCTTCTTGGATCCGTTGGTGAAGTGAAGTTGCGAGGGAGGCAGCTGCCCCTGAAATTGGAGAGACAGGCGAAGTGAGAGACTCATAACTTTCTGAGCAGAAATCCATGATCAGAAACCTCTGTGGCAACCAGTGCTGGGCTAGGACAACCAAACTGTAACTCACAAATCTCTAGAGGCCCAGTGTGAAGTCTGAGATAAAAACTCCAGCAGGGGCTGGACATGGTGGCTCACACTAGTAATCCCAGCACTTTGGGAGGCCAAGGCGGGCAGATCACAAGGTCAAGAGATTGAGACCATCCTGGCCAATATGGTGAAACCCCGTCTCTACTAAAAATACAAAAATTAGCCGGACGTGGTGGCGGGTGCCTGTAGTCCCAGCTACTTGAGAGGCTGAGGCAGGAGAATCACTTGAACCTGGGAGGCGGAGGTTGCAGTAAGCTGAGATCGCGTGACTGCACTCCAGCCTGGTGACAGAGCAAGACTCTGTCTCAAAAAGACCAAAAACTCAAAAAACTCCAGCAGGACCCAGTCACTAGGGGTCAGGGTGAGGGTCACATTTTCATGAGTTTTGGAGCTTTACCAGGTCCTCACAGAGACTGAAATGAGAGAAATCCCATTGTACTTCTGGCAGCAAGAAGGAAAAGTCACCATTTTTAAATATGCTAGAGCATTCTGTTCTTAACAAGGCCTGTCCTCAAGAGACTCTATTTTACCAGAGCCTAAGCAAACTAGGGAAAAGAGAATACCAAATTCAGCCCAACTCTAGCTGTCCTGTCCTACCTAAGGGGACTAAAACTAAGAAGCACTTGTAAAATTCACAGCCCAGGGGCACAGGCTCACTAAAAGACAGAGACCTGATCATAGACCTATAGAACTCTGCCTTCCTGACTGCTTCCCACCACATCACTAAAGGCTTGTTTACTGCAGTACTTTCACCTAGGACATCATGTCCACTTTTCCTGTTATTTCTTTTTGAGACGGAGTCTCGCTCTGTTGCCCAGACTGGAGTGCAGTGGTGCCATCTTGGCTTACTGCAACCTCTGCCTCCTGGGTTCAAGTGATTCTTCTGCTTCAGCCTCCTGAGTAGCTGGGACTACAGGCACATGCCACCACACCTGGCTAATTTTTGTAGTTTTAGTAGAGATGGGGTTTCACCATATTGGCCAGGCTGGTCTCGAACTCCTGACCTCATGATCCGCCTGCCTCAGCCTCCCAAATTTAAAGGCATGAGCCACCATGCCTGGCCCATGTCCACCTTTCTATAGAAAACCATAAGGTATACTAAAAGACAAAAAACACAGTTTAAAGCAATGTAGCAAGTGTCAGAACCTGAACCAGATATGACAGGGATGTTAGAGTCATCAGATTGGAAATCTAGAAGAACTATGATTCACATGCTTAGGACTGTCATGGAAAAGTAGAGACTGTGCAAAAGCAGATAGATGCTAATGCAAGCTCAAGGGCTGGAAATCTTAGGAAGAATTTTAAAAATGCTAGAGATCAAAAACAGTAATAGAAGTGAAGAATGCCTTTGATGGCTTCATTAGTAGACTGGACACAGTTGCAGAAAGAATTTCTGAGTTTGGGAATATGTCAGTAGAAACTTTCATAACTGAAAAAGCAAAGAGGAAAAAGACTGAAAAAACTGGGACAATATCCAGGAACTGTGGGACAACTACAAAATGTATAATCTATACATTTTTGCCATTAAAAGTAATTAATGGCAGAAACTGCAGTTGCTTTTGCACCAATATATACTTGAAGAAATGAGTTGAACCTCACATAGTGAGGCCTTGTGGAAGGTGGAATCCTTTTTAGGGACAAAATGTCGTTCAGGAAACTGAAGCGCTCTGTTGATAGGATTATCTGTGGCTCCCTGCTCTAGCTCTGCCTTATGGCTCCAACTAATAATTCTGTCTTCTCTCAACCTCATGATTTCTGCTGCCTCATGGCTTCCCTTTCATCTCTCTGTAAGACAGAGCTCCTGTAATCAGTGAAACACAGTTATAGTGTATGACACAGAGTTGTGTGTCTTGTGTATTCAGAGTCTGAAAGAGAGAAGATTGGATTATTTAATGGATGGTTATTATTATCCTTACTTGGCCAAGCTTTAATGCTGGGCTCCATCGTGTGCTGATTCTGGCTGCCCTTGAGTCCACATTCTGTGGCTGTGGTAGGAGGCCATGTGATGAGCCTTCCTTGGAAGGACCCGCCCTTGAGCTCCCCAGGTCATCTGTCCACCCCACATTTCCAATTATAGATCTTAAAGGCCTCTCAAGGTTAACATAACCAAAACTGAACCTGGATTTTTTTCTTTTTTCAACTTTTATTTTAGAATTAGGGGGTACATGTACAGGTTTATTACAAAAGAATATTGTGTGGTGCTTACATTTGGAGTACAGATGAATCTGTCACATATACCCAGGAAGTGAGCATATGACCCAATAGTGAACCGCAATTTTATTTTTATTTATTTTTTTGAGACAGAGACTCACTCACTCTGTCATCTAGGCTGGAGTACAACAGCCCCATCTCAGCTCACTGCAGCCTCCACCTCTGAGTTCAAGTGATTCTCATGCCTCAGCCTCCCAAATAGCTGGGATTACAGGCATGCGACACCATGCCCAGCTAATTTTCGTGTTTTTAGTAGAGACAGAGTTTCGCCATGTTGCCCAGGCTGGTCTTGAACTCCTGCTCTCAAGTGATCCTTCAGCCTCAGCCTCCCAAAGTGCTGGGATTACAGGCGTGAGCTACCATGCCCAGCCATGAACCAGATTTTTATGGCCAAATGTTCTCTCCATAAAGTACTCCTTGTGTCAGTGACTGTCTCCCCATCCGTCCAGCTGCACAGGCTAACTCCCAGGATTCATTTGGATTCCTCTCTTTCTCTTGTGCTCCACATCTACTCCATCAGTAGGTCGTACTGTTTGTTGTATCATCCTCTGCTATATATTCTGAACCTCTCTACTCTTTCCAGTCACCACAGCTGCACTTCTAATCTAAGCCTTCAGGCTACTCGCCCAGACTCCTACTAGTCTGTGCAGTCACCTCCTAACTGCTCTCTGCTTTCACTCTTTTCTCCGCTACTAGTCCATCCTTCTTTGAGGAGTCACAGAAGTCTTTCTGAAGTGAAAATCAAATCATGTAGTGATAATGATGTGTCAGTGGAGGTCCATCAGTTGTAACGAATGGACTACTCTGGTGCGGAAGGTTGGTAATGGGGAAGGCTGTGCATGTGGGGGATCCAGGGGTGTGTGGGAACTCTCAGTACTTCCCTCTCAATTTTGCTGTGAACTTACAAACTGCTCTTAAAAATAACATCTATTTTTAAAAATCACATCATGTCACTGCTGCCTAAAACCCTTCAGTGGATTCTTAGGGCAACCAGCATGAAACCCAGAACCCTTACTTTGAGTCACCAGGCCATAGGCAATCTGCTTCCTCTGTGGCCTCACCTCCGCTCCGGCCACACTGGTGTGTCTCTATTGGACATACCAAGATCAGCCCAGACCTTGGCAAGATTGCCTCATTTTCATCATTTCAGTTTTAATTCAAATGTCAAGCCCTCAGAGAGGTCTTCTCTGACTGCCGCAAACTGAAAAACACACCCTCTCCCATGCAAGCGCTGTGCCTGGTCCCAGCTCTTTATCCTTAGTGTTTGACTTTCACACTGCCTCCAGGCTCCATATGTCATTCCAGAAGGAAAAGGAAAACAGAGCTTTCCAGAACTGCCCAGTATACTTTCCCCTCTGCTGCACTGGCCCACAATACCTACCCCTGCTTACAAGGAACTAGCAACTCTGGCTTTTTAGCCCGTCATTTGTTTCTCCAAACAAAGTCCTAGAAATAGGGAAACATAGATATTAGGTAAGCAAACAGCTGTTGCTGCCTGCCACATGTGTAGTTTCATTCAATGTCATATTTGTTGGGTATTGTTTCAGAGTTTCCTCTTAGTTAATTCATGAGACATGATTATGGATTCTTACGAAACGACAATAGAAATTGCTTATTAAATACCTAGGTAATATATATAAAGTTGTCATCTTAAATTTTTTCTTTTTAGTCCTACAGGTTCTTAAGGAGCATAGATATAGTGTAGACTTTGAAACAATATGAAATTTAATGAGGTCATCACTATCAAATTGCTGCAGCCAAATTCACTAACCTTCAGCCACAGCTCTTCTCTTCTCCCCTCTTGATAGATTTAAGTGGACACTTGGAAGAAACCCGCTTTTAAAATCACTCTGTAGTTTAAGTTTATTCAAATCTGCTATACACACAGAAAACACACCAATACCAGCAAGATGTTTCAGCTCCTGTAACAGTGGAGTTGGTATATGTGACTTGTGCATGACAAGCCCTTATCTTCAATGGCTGCTGCAGGGCATCTCCTTGTTAACAATATAAAGAGATTACAGAGAAGTCTATTATTGTGAAGATACAGCAAACAGAGTTGTTTCTGTCCATGTGCCCTGGAGGGGTTGAAAAAGATGGCAGTTATAGTTACAAAGGATAATTGCTAAAGTAGTATGATGTGAATAATGCATGATACAACCTCAGTGTATACTAAACTACCATCTGTAAACTACCATCAGAGCAACGGAAACAGTTTCTCCTATGTGTTTCTTTCATGTTCTCAAACCACTGTTAGAGAATCAAAGTGGTTGTAAGAGAGAAGAGGTAGATTTAGTATGTTCTCATCATCTACCCGCAACTGGTTGTTATTCCCAGGTTGGCTTTTTCTCCTGATATTCTACATACCATGAACTGGTTATTTCTTTATTTTATTTTATTATTTTATTTTTGAGATGGAGTTTCATCCTGTCGCCCAGGTTGGAGTGCAGTAGTGCAATCTCGGCTCACTGCAACCTCTGCTTCCTGGGTTCAAGTGATTCTCTTGCCTCAGCCTCCCAAGTAGCTGGGATTACAGGCACCCACCACTATGCCCAGCTAATTTTTATATTTTTAGTAGAGACGGGGTTTCACCATGTGGCCAGGCTGGTCTTGAACTCCTGACCTCAAGTGATCCACCCACCTTAGCCTCCCAAAATGCTGGGATTACAGGAGCGAACCACTGCACCCAGCTGTGGACTGGTTATTTTTATATCATTCTTCACCAGCTGTATATGAGAGTCAGCAGGGGAATTTTTTTGTTTTGTTTTGTTTTCTTTCTTTCTTTTTTTTTTTTTTTTAAAAGACATTTATTCAGCGTCACAATCAGACTATTACATTTAGCAATCAACAGCATGGGTGCAAAAAAAAAAAAAAGAAAAGAAAAAATCTACATTAAAACCCTCTGTTGGAATGCTTTACACTTTCTACAGAACAGAAACTAAAATAACGTGTTATACAATTAGTCACAAATACAGTCCTCGAGTTTTTTGCCCATACACATGAGTATTTGTCTTAATCATGTCTTCTTTGTAGCAGCTAGGCCCTGCCACCACTGTGCTTGGCTGAGTTCACAAATCTGTTGTAACCTATAGCTTCCCTGTCACTTCTCTGGCTCTCCTCTCCTGCTAAGCTTTGTTTCCTAATTAAAATCTTCTGCCACTGCCATAGCTACTGCTGCTACTGGAACCTCCATAGCCACCTTGGTTTCGTGGTTTGGCAAAATATTGGCCGCCACCACCACAGGGGCCAGAGCTTCTGCCTCCAAAGTTTCCTCCCTTCATGGGTCCAAAATTTGAAGACTGATTGTTGTAATTGCCAAAATCATTGCAGCTTCCACCACCTCCAAAATTGCCTCCATCATTACCAAATCCATTATAGCCATCCCCCACTGCCACCCTATCCACCACCACCACGGCTGCCACCAAAGCCACCACGACCGCTGAAGTTTCCTCCACGACCAAAGTTGTCATTCCCACCGAAACCACCTCCACGACCACCACCAAAGTTTCCAGAGCCACTTCGACCTCTTTGGCTGGATGAAGCGCTAGCCATCTCTTGCTTTGACAGAGCTTTCCTAACTTCACAGTTGTGGCCATTCACAGTATGGTATTTCTGAATGACAGTCTTATCCACGGAGTCATGGTCGTCAAAGGTTACAAAGGCAAAGCCCCTTTTCTTGCCACTGCCTCTGTCAGTGATGATTTCAATCACTTCAATTTTTCCATACTGTTCAAAATAATCTCTTAGGTGAAGTTCTTCAGTGTCTTCTTTAATGCCACCAACGAATATTTTTTTCACAGTTAAGTGGACACCTGGTCTTTGAGAATCTTCTCTTGAGACAGCTCTCTTGGTTCCACAACTCTTCCGTCCACTTTGTGTGGCCTTGCATTCATGGCTGCATCCACCTCCTCCACAGTTGTATACATGACAAACCCAAAGCCCCTGGAGCGCTTGGTGTTTGGGATTTCTCATTGCCACACAATCTGTGAGCGTTCCCCATTGCTCACAATGGCTCCTGAGGCTCTCATCAGTTGTTTCAAAGCTCAACCCTCCAATGAAGAGCTTCCTCAGCTGTTTTGGCTCTTCAGGAGACTCTGACTTAGACACGATCGCACGGAGAAGAGAGACTTTAACGATGCTTCTTCGGCGGCGTCCAGGGGCAGATACAGGGCAGAGCCAGGTTTGGTGGCTCATGCCTGTAATCCCAGCACTTTGGGAGGCTGAGGCAGGCAGATCATCTGAGGCCAGAAGTTCGAGACTAGCCTGGCCAACATGGTGAAACTCCATCTCTACTAAAAATGCAAAAATTTTTTTTTTTAATTGTACTTTGGACTCTGGGCTACATGTGCACATTCTGCATTCTGCAGGATTGTTGCATAGGTACATACATGCCATAGTGGTTTGCTGTCTCCGCCACCGCCCCCCTCTGCTGTTGCCTATATCAGGCATTTCTCCTGGTGTTATCCCTCCCCAACCTCCCCGGCCCCCGCTGTCCCTCCCCTCCTTTCCTCTCCACCTCACCACCTACCCCAGTGAGTGTTGTTCCTTTCCCTGTGCCCAAGTGTTCTCATTGTTCGTCAACCGCCTATGAGTGAAAACATGCGGTGTTTGGTTTTCTGTTCTTGTGTCAGTGTGCTGAGAATGATGGTTTACAAGCAGAGCTAAATCATGAGCAAACTCCCATTTACAATTGCTACAAAGAGAATAAAATACCTAGGAATACAACTAACAAGGGATGTAAAACACCTGTTCAAGGAGAACTACAAACCACTGATCAAGGAAATAAGAGAGGACACAAACAGATGGAAAAACATTCCATGCTCATGGTTAGGAAGAATCAATATTGTGAAAATGGCCATACTGCCCAAAGTAATTTATAGATTCAGTACTGTTCCCATCAAGCTACCATTGACCTTCTTCACAAAATGAAAAAACCACTTTAAACTTTACATGGAACCAAAAGAGAGCCCACATAGCCAAGACAGTCCTAAGCAAAAAGAACAAAGCTAGAGGCATCAGGCTACCTGACTTCAAACTATACTACAAGGCTACATAATCAAAATAGCATGGCATTGGTTACTGGTACCAAACTGGTACCAAAACAGAGATATAGATCAATGGAACAGAGCAGGGGAGTTTTTAAAAATACTGATGCTCAAGCTCTACTTCCAAAAATCCTGGGGTGGTCCTGGACAGTTAGAAGCCCTCTATGAGATGTAAATGTCCAGTCAAAGTTGGCAACCACTGGTCTAGATAGTTAGCAGTAGGGATTTGACTCAGACGGGGTAGTCTGGAGATACCTATAGATTAATAGTTTTGTCTAAACTGAGTATATAAGTATCTCTGATTATCTAGGCCATTTCTTCTTTCCCTTGTTACAGGTAATTGAGAAGAAATATTATTTTCTTATAATTCTTATAGACAAGCATAATGTGTTGATGTTAACAAATTATAATTCCATCCTCGTTTAATGCTTGGCACTGACACTTGGTGAAAATGCTGGGTGTTTGTAATATTTTTTATATTGGAGAATAGTACTTGTCCTTAGCTAAGTTGGATTCTGACTATTATTGCAAATTTTGTGCTATCTCCTTAGTTTAAATAATGAAGTAAGAATATTGCTTCTCCAGGATCTTAAGTTTGAGCATTGATGTTTTAATATTCAGTAGAGGATCAGGAGGTGGGAGCCTTTTGATTAATAATTAACTGAGGGCCCAGCCTGGTGATGCATGCCTATAATCTCAGCACTTTGGGAGGCTGAGGCTGGCGGATCACTTGAGCTCAGGAGTTTGAGACTAGCCTGGGCAACATGGTGAAAGAAAAAATACAAAAATTAGCTGGGCATGGTGGGGCACGCTTGTAGTCACAGCTACTGGGGGAGGCTGAAGTGGGAGCATTGCTTGAGCCTGGTAGGCTGAGGGTGCAGTGAGCTGTAATCGTGCCACTACACTCCAGTCTGAGTGACAGAGAGAGACCCTGTCTTAAATCATCATCATCATCATCATCATCTGAGTTAGTTGGTTGTTTCAGATATTTTTTTTATCTCTCAACTCCGTAGAATACAGAGGCACAGTATTTGCCACTAATGCATATCAAGAGCGGTTATGAGCCAGGTTTGGTGGCTCATGCCTGTAATCCCAGCACTTTGGGAGGCTGAGGCAGGCAGATCATCTGAGGCCAGAAGTTCGAGACTAGCCTGGCCAACATGGTGAAACTCCATCTCTACTAAAAATGCAAAAATTAGCTGGGCGAAGTGGCAGGTGCCTGTAATCCCAGCTACTTGGGAGGCTGAGGCAGGAGAATCACTTGAACCTGGGAGATGGAGGTTGCAGTGAGCAAAGATTGTGTCATTACACTCCAGCCTGGGTGACAAGAGTGAAACTCCATCTCAAAAAAAAAAAAAAGAGCAGGCATGAACTAACATCAAAGTGTTTTTAACCCTCATAGAAGAAATAGAAGAAGCAACTTGTAAATGCCCATATAGTTGAGAGTCATTACCTAAGTATCTTATTGGTAACACTATATATTGGTATTATTTCTGGTGTTATTTCACTCAAGAAATTTTTGAAATGTTTTTGCTATCTCTAACTGATATACTATTAAAGTGCTGATTTTAATACCTGCCCTTCATAGTTCCTAAAACAATTCTAAATAGAAAAAGAATAATAGATATTAAAAATACAAGTCTTTGTTGTTGTTGTTGGCTGCTTTCTGGAAATATTACACAGATAATAAAAATTAAATGAATTTAGATTTTTATAGATTAATTGCTTTAACTATAGCACTTACTCTGAAAAGCTTATTGAAAATAGAATTATTCAGTATTAACCAATGGTTTGTCAGTGTAAGATCTGAGGATTTCCTACCTGTAGGACTGAAGTAAATGAGAGACATCAGGTTTGCACTAATATGAATTAGTAGTTAGTGTATTTCATACCTGTAGCCTCCGTTATAGGAGATATATATGTACATATTTAATTAAAAATGTACATATTTAATCTATATCTCGAGGAATTGCTTTGAGTCTTTATTTATTGTTGCTGACACCCTACCAATATTTAGCTTCTTTTTTTTTTGCTTTTGAGACGGAGTCTCACTCTGTCATCCAGGCTGGAGTGCAGTGGCGTGGTCTTGGTTCACTGCAATGTCCACCTCCCAGGTTGAAGTGATTCTCCAGCCTCAGCCTCCCAAGAATCTGGGACTACAGGTGCGTGCTACCACACCTGGCTAATTTTTTGTAGTTTTAGTAGACGGGGTTTCACTGTGTTAGCCAGGATAGTCTCGATCTTCTGACTCGTGATCCGCCCTCCTCATCTGCTGGGATTACAGGCCTGAGCCACCAAGCAGACATTTAGCTTCTTAAGTAAAATTTGAGGCTACTGATTTGGACTGAGCTCCTGCACTGGGCTCCAGCAGACCAGCCTGTGGAACCAAGGTAGAGTTCCACGTCACCAAACCAAAACTAAGCAGTTTACTTGAAGATCTGACCTTCTAGGAAATCAGGAGAGATGATAGCCAAATTCCCAGACAGGCCAGTTTTCAAAACCGAAAACAAAACAGGGTCACAGGGACTGATCAAAAGGCATCCAGCCAACCTGAGCTGGCGTGATAAGGAAGTCCCCCTCTGCTTTAACCCCTGCAAGGGAAGTAACCTGAACTAACCTAAGGTTAACTACTTGGTTTTTGCTTATGTTGTTTTTGTTCCTGCTCAAGCTACCTTATGAAAGAAAACCCACTGTTTTGCCATGCCCAATGGACCTCCTGTTTTGATTGGATACTGCTTATGAATCATGAATAAAAGCCAATTTGATTTTTAAAACTCAATTTGCTGAAATTATGTTCTTTGGCAAGCAATACAGTAATTACATTAGGGCTACATTAAATTCAGAGTGGTTAAGAGTCTATAAAGCTTTACAGTACTTCCAATAATCATCAACAGTGTTCTGCTCCAGAAATGTAAAGTAACTTTCATAATCTGATACAGCAACATATATCAGGTACGTAATTTTGAAGTCACACTTTCAGTGTGGAGGCTTCACTAGGATTGGGTAAAACTCATGATAGTGTAGAATTAGTGGACACAGTAAGGTGAAGATTTTGACGTAAGGGGCTGAAAGAGATTTGAGATAAAGTGGTTTTATGTTTGCTATTGAAGAATTGACGGGCCTTTTAGGAAGTTCTGGAATGTGCATTAAAGTTGTTTGCAAGGTTTGTCTTCTTGGTCAAGAGTCTCCTGATTAATAGTAAATTGCAATAGTAAAGTTTTATAGTCAATAATAAAGTTGTGTTGATGAGGCCAATGGGATAGAAAGTCATGTTAATATGTTGACTGGGTGCGGTGGCTCATGCCTGTAATCCCAGCACTTTGGGAGGCCAAGGTGGGCAGATCACGAGGTCAAGAGACCGAGACTATCCTGGCCAACATGGTGAAACCCTGTCTCTACTAAAAATACAAAAAGTAGCTGGGCATGGTGGCGCGTGCCTGTAGTTTCAGCTACTCAGGAGGCTGAGGCAGGAGACTCACTTGAGCCCTGGAGGCAGCAGTTGCAGTGAGCCGATATCATGCCACTGCACTCCAGCCTGGAGACAGAGTGAGACTCTGTCAGAAAGAAAGAAAGAAAGGAAGAAAGAAGGGAAGGAAGGAGGGATGGAGGGAGAGAAGGAAGGGAGGGAGGGGAGGGAGGAAGGAAGGAAGGAAAAAAAGAAGGAAGGAAGGAAAGAAAGAAGGAAGGAAGGAAAGAAACAAGGTAGGTAGGTCATATTAATATGGAGAGTAAGCTGTGCGGGATGATTTCAGTTCTCCTGGGTTCGAATCTTGGCTCTGTAACTAGCTTTGGGATCTTGAGCAAGTCAGTCATCCTCTCTGTGAATCAGTTTCCTCATCTGTAAAATGGGCATACCAATACTACCTTCTCATGGAAATGAATTAATGTATACAACTGGCTTTACCTGACACATTTCTCCTCAGATCCTACCACACCTTCAACCTCATAGAATTTAGAATTTACCTTAGGAGAAATAAAGGCCTTAAATGGTTGTTTTGGTTTTACATATGGACATATATTTGGCTGACATTTTCTATTTGTATTGTTTAAATTTATACAGTAAAGTCCGGCTACATAATTAACTCATTGACAATTGCATGTCTTTTAGATACTCTCAGCCCCTGCATGAAGAAATAGCATTGCATAAGCACCTGAAGCACAAAAATATTGTCCAGTATCTGGGCTCTTTCAGTGAGAATGGTTTCATTAAAATCTTCATGGAGCAGGTCCCGGGAGGTAAGAGATATTTCTTTCTTTAAAACGTGTGAATTTGTAGAGCCTTTAAAGGGAGTAAAATTGAATGAGATTTACTAGAGTACAGGTCTTAATCTGTCTAAACTGAAAGAAAAATTGGACATGTGATATTACCTCCAGTTTGTTAGGAGATGTCAACCATAAATGATGAGATTTAGAAAATATCCTAATGTAAAGAGTTCATTCTAGTGCAAAGCTTGAGGACAGCCACCCAGGAAACACAGACTCCAAAAGAATGGGCCAGTGTTCCAAAGTGAGGAAGCTCATGTCTCACTTACATAGGTCAAAGACCAACAGGGTGGCAACATCTTCTACACAAGGTCATTACTTTAAGTGGTTACAACTTGCTATATTCCAAGGTAGATTGTTTTAATATTCCATAAGGAGGCGTGATGGTCTCAAGGGATCTTATCTTTGGCACCATTCAGTCTTTCCCAATCATTTACATGACAAAAATGAGGAAGACATTTAGTCTATAATCGCAGAAATAGAAATCACAACTGCATGCTACATGACTCGGGCCACAAAGTCACATTCCTTAAATAATAATAAGGCTTAAATAATTTAAAGTTCCAAAAGCTTTACATTTGAATTATGAAATTTCACAGAGACAGTGCATAAATATGGGAACCATTTCAGTATCAATCATCATGCCTTGAATTAAGGTTAGCAGTTGACACTGGCCTTTTACTTAGACGTATTTGGTAGCAAGCATCTTCAGAGTAGGACTATTTGCAAATTCATGTTTGAGCCCTATATCTAGTACAACTCCTGGGCCACTGTGAAGAACCAATGCATGTTAGCTCAAATTACTGTTACGTTATTAATATGCTTTAAAGAGCTCATTTGAATAAGGTTTTATTTACTATTTATTCCTACTTTACAGGAAGTCTTTCTGCTCTCCTGCGTTCCAAATGGGGTCCATTAAAAGACAATGAGCAAACAATTGGCTTTTATACAAAGCAAATACTGGAAGGATTAAAATATCTCCATGACAATCAGATAGTTCACCGAGACATAAAGGTAAGGTGCACCAGGATTCATTTTCATAAGTTCTTTCTTTGTGGGTTATTATTTTACTTGCAAAAGTCATATTGTGTTATGAATGTTAATTTAGAATGGTGAATAAGTAATTCTTGGAAACAGCAGAAATCTAAGATATCGTTCGCCCCTGAATCAGTTCTTTATGTTCATGTCTTATCGCTTCTACTCAAGGAACAAAGTGCTTAACTGTTCAGCCAACAAGATTGTGCTCCCACTACGTGATGCTTCCTAGGGGCTCTGCAGGGTGGGATACAGCTGTCTAAAGTTAAACAGGAGATGGGCCCTGGTCCTGAGGAGGAGCTTACAGCCTGGTTAATCTTTGTATCCTTTTCCATGGTAGCTACTTGGTAATTACTTACTGAATCAATGGCTGAATGGTTAGAAGAAAAAAAAAATTCCTCTTTTCTCACAAGTATCACATATTCATTGATTGAACTATAATTATAAGGTATAGATTCTCTAAAATTAAAATAATAACTTTACATTCTCATTTTAAAAGAAAATTCAGAGCAAATACATTTTTGACAAAGTCTAGACTATTGAAAATAAGTTAATATTACTACCCTAAAATCAACCAAAATGCCCATTTATCTGTAGTGTCCCTACATGTTCCAGGAGAAATAAAGAAACATAGAAAAGAAAGTAAAGTAATTGGAAAGTTATGAAAATCATAATTTAATTGTACATATATCATTACATATCTGTAAATAGCAGCAAGCTCTAACCAATTAGGAATCATATTCGATCTTGTGATCTGAGTAACAGATTGTGAAGAACTTATAACCACACAATGAGTTCATCTTGCCTGCTAACCAGATAGAGCTGACTTCTCAAGACATAGGAATTACAATCGAGAAAGAGTTTAATACACATAGAGATGGCTAAAACCAGATATTGGAGTTTCATAATAATTCAAATCAGCCTCTCCCAAAATTTAGAGGCTAGGGTTTTTCAAAGATAGTTTGGCGAGCAGGGGGCTAGGGTACGTGTGCTGCTGATTGGTTGAGGATGCAATCACAGGGGTGTGGAAAATGGTTCTTGTGCGCGGAGTCCACTTCTGGGAGGGGGCCACAGGAATGGTTGAGTCCAGAGTCACAGGTCTGGGTGATGCCCTCTGGTAGTCAGAAATGGAGTAGCCTGAAAAGACAGCTCAAAAGGCCAGTCTTAGGTTCTGCAATAGAGATGTCAATTATAAAAACAATTGGGGAAGCTGCAAATCTTGTGACCCCCCAGAATAACGAGCTGATAATCATGTAACTATGCCTGCATCTTAGCAGACTTTAGGCCCCTCTCATCCTCCTAACCTGGTGGCCTTTCATTAGGTTTACAAAGGTGGTTTAGTTTTGGGGAAGGGCTATTATCATCTAAACTATAAACTAAATTTCCCCAAGTGAGCTTGGTCTACACCCTGGAATGACCAAGTGCAGTTTGGAAATTTAAGGCAAGATGGTGATGGTTAGATCAGATCCCTTTTACTGCCATCATTTTCTCACTGTTATAATTTTTGCAAAGGTGGTTTCAAACTGATAATATGTAAACAAAAAACAGTATAAAAAATTCACTATTGAGATAAACTATTAATGAAGAATACAGAATTAGTGTCATTGGTTGCTGTAAGGACAGCTTTTTTAAAAATTGGACTTACCAAGTCAACAACAGACAGTATCTGAAGAAAGATAACATTTGTGATTAAAGTCCTCTGTTCTCTAGGGTGACAATGTGTTGATTAATACCTACAGTGGTGTACTCAAGATCTCTGACTTCGGGACATCAAAGAGGCTTGCTGGCATAAACCCCTGTACTGAAACTTTTACTGGTATGTTTTTGCAATGATGATACAGATCTCATGTAATTAAAGAAATAATAATTGCTGAGTTTGAGCATAATGTGAGAGAGAAATTCAGTTGGTGTTCTCACACAGAGTAATGTTGGTATCTTTTTTCTTTCTTTTTTTTTTTTTTTTTTTTTGAGACAGGGTCTTGCCCTGTCACCTAGGCTGGAATGCAGTGGTGTGATCACTGATCACTGCAGCCTCAAACTCCCAGGCTCAAGTGATTCTCCCACCTCAGCCTCCTGAGTAGCTGGGGCTACAAGCATGCACCACCATGCCCAGCTAATTTTTTTTGTAGTTTTGATGGAGACAAGGTTTTACCATGTTGCCCAGGCTGCTCGCAAACTCCTGGGCTCAAGCGATACACCTGTGGCCTCCAAAAGTGCTGGGATTACAAGTGTGAGCCACCACACCTGGCTAATATTGGTATCTTTTGATGCGCACTGAAAAACGTGTTACAGAATTTGATTTGGCTCTTTTCCTGTATTTATATGACTTGCTTAGTTAGTCTCCTGCTTAATGCTACTGAAGTTTTTTTTTTCATTCTCAACTTGTTATTTGTTTTTCTTTTCATGCAATTACTTCTCTCCTGGTTGGCCTACAGTAACTCCAGCAAGATTTTTGTTGTTGTTGTTAAATATTTCCTTGGCCCAACCTCTCTGTGAGTCTTACTCATAGCCTAATCACTTCCCATTTGGAGGATGAATTCCCTCTTTTACTGTTTACTCTCTGTTGTTGACTCCCCTATGCCACAATATAAATAACCATAGGATTTCAATTCAGAAAGAGGGAAGTGACTCACCGACTCAGAAGAGGGGAGGAGAGAGCGTTCCTGAGAAATTAGGCAATGCAGCCACTGAACTGCCTGTGGTGCAAAGTCCTGAGAGGGTGGAGACCAAGAGTTTCCAGAAAGGTAACAGTAGCCAAGAGGAAGCTCAGACTCAGGAGATTCATGACTGCTCAGCAGTTACAGGGAGGGTGTGTGAGATTTCAAATCTGATCTCCACTCTAGGTTCTCACCACTCCATCATGCTGGTTCTCGTGAAGTGTTAAGTTCTTCCTCTTACAGAGAGAAATTTAGCAAAAAATAAAATAAAAAAAGAAAAGAAAGGTGGAGAGGCGGGGGGAGAGAAAAAGATCATGAATAATCTTTGGTCTAATATGAAGCAACATGACCCCATCTCAGTTCTGTGAGGTAGGTGGGAGTACTTCCATTTTGCAGATGAGGAAACTGCCTGGGATAGAAGAAACATTGCAACCAGAAGTCACAGCAGTATGTGCCAGATAGACATCAGATTGGTTTTTTTGTTGTTGGTTTTTTTTTTTTTTTGAGATTGTGTCTTGCTATGTTGCCCAGGCTGGTCTTGAACTCCTGAATTTAAGCAGTCCACCCACCCCAGCCTCCTGAGTAGCTACGATGTCATGCCTGGCAAAACTCAGATTTTTTTTTTTTTTTTTGAGATGGGATCTCACTCTGTCACCCAGGCTGAAATGCAGTGGTGCAATCTCTGCTCACTGTAACGTCCTCTGCCCCAGTCTCAAGCGATTCTCCTACCTCAGCCTCCCTAGTAGCTGGGACTACCGGCACACACCTCCACGTCTGGCTTATCTGTATTTTTGATAGAGACAGGGTTTCACCATATTGCCCAGGCTGGTCTCAAACTCCTGACCTCAAGTGATCCACCTGCCTTGACCTCCCAAAGTTCTGGGATTACAGGTGTGAGCCCCCGCCTAGCTAGAACTCAGATTTTGTATCTACCATTTGCTCTTTGCTTTCGCTTTCTAGCTTTATTCCATCTTTCTCTCTACCTTCCTGCAGGAGGAGAGAGGGAAATTCTGCAAGTTTTTTCCCCAGAGTATTCAGTCAGCAATACCCCTGGCCCAGGTCCCGCCTTAAGGAGATGGATATTTTAGGGTACAGAATTAAACACATTTAGAATATATTTTTTTCAATAAACTAAATTCTGACCTATTCATAACTTTAAATGTCTTTACATTTCTTTCTCATATTCTTAACTTGGCAAGTGACAGTTTCAGTGCTGTCAAGACTCAGTAACTTCTGAGATGAAAATACCTACTTTCACACACTTTGTGGGGCAGGATGTTAATACAATATCTTCTGCTGCTAATCTGGGGAACATCTTTTCTGTAAAATCTCTAAAGGGATTGTAGGAAAGCAGTCCTCACAGAGCCCTTTACTTGGACCTCTTCCCCTGGTGTCACGTGAGAGGACGTGTGTCACTAATGTGCATAGATCTGTCCCCCAGCACTGGTCCTGAGGACCAGGGTCTGCAGACGTGGATCCCTGTACATCGTCGGCTTTAACATTAACTTGCTGGTCACCAAGTCCCAGGTGCTTAGTCAGCTCTGATGAGTTAAAATAAATTGGTCTGTATCACCTCTTGGCGATTTTGATGAGGGGAAATGGCAGCAATGATCACCATTTATGGAGTGCTTACTGTATACCTGGTTCTGCACTAAGTGCTTTACATACGTTGTTTCATTGAAATTCATACATCAGCCTTAATCATTAGGTATCATTATCCCAGTTTGTGGTGAGAAAATGAAGATTCAAAGAGGTTGAATAACTTGCCCAAGGTCACGAAGCTAGTTAGTAATAGAGCGGAGACTCAAACTAGACTTAACAGGCCAAAGGGAATTAATTATCTTCTCCCCAAACCTGTCCCCGGCACACTCTTCTGTCTCAGTTGGCAGCCGCTCCTGACTTAGCTTTATCCAGGGCGCTTCTCTTTCTCACACTCCAGCCCAATCCATCCAGGAAGGCTGTTGGCTCTACCTTCAAAACATGTCCAAAACTGGATTGATTCTCACCACCTCCACTGCTGCCACTCTCATTGCTCACCTGTGTTTCCGGTCGTTTCTTCCCTGTGCTCCTGCTTCACTTTTGCCCCCTACTGTCTACTCTCGGCACAGCAGCCAGAGTGATCCCTCTAACTCGTAAACCAAGTCCTCTCGCTCAGAGCCCTCAGTGGCTTTCTTTTTTTTTCAGAGTAAACAAATGCCAAAACCCTTATAATAGAGGACAAGGTTCTGACCCGATTCAGAGTCTGTTCCCTTTAGACCTCATTTCCTACTCTTCTTGTTTACTCTGTGCCAGAAACATGGACCTTCCTGCATTTCCTCCATGACAGCAGGCAGGGTCCCACTGCAGGGCCTTTGCCCAGGCTTTTCCTCCTGCTGCTACCACACTTCCTCCAGCTGTCTGCAATGCAGACAGTCTCAACGCAGATGTCACATCTGCAGTGAGACCAACCATGAATACCCTCTTTACCATGGCACCCTTCCTGGGCACTCTGATCCTCTTCACTCAGGTCTGTGTTTTTTTGTTCATAACATACCACTTTCTAACATGCTGTGTAATTTACTTACTATGCTGATAGTTTATTATCTGGCTTCTACTGCAAAAACATAAGCCCAGGTATTCCTGTCTATTTTCTCCACTGCTGTGTTCTAAGTGCCTACAACAGTGCCTGGCCCATGGTAGGCCCTCAGTGTGGATCTGTTGAATGAATGAATGAATGAATGAAAGAAATATGACATTAGAGTTTAATTAACCACTAAGCTGTACCACCTCCCTGGGCAGTTGCAGCGGCAAAGAAATTCTACAATAAATATTTCAAAGCAATTAAAAAAAAAACTTTAGAATGCGGATACATGACAGTTTTAGAGTTAATACTCTCATTGATTTTCCTTAGGCCGATGTTCAGGTTGGCACACATCTTCATTATCCAGCTGCATAAATTGCTTTGTTTAAAATATTATGTGTCATGTGTTTGTGGAGTAAAAAGAAGAGCAGATAAGAACACATGACTCAACCTGTTTCTCTGCTCAGTGGGGGATAATTAAACACAGTTGGCAGATGGAGCTCTTTGAAATATTGTCTGACAAATCAAATATTGCATAATTTGTTGTTGACATTACTTGAATTGTCTAATTTATGATGTTTAAAAATTAAAAACTTCCAAATTTTGATCTGCTATGATTCCTGCTTAGCTATTAGTGCAACTTAAATTCTCTCATTAATTCTAGTGTAGACCCAGAGACAACAGAAGGGGTGGTAGGCTTCAACACATTTTCTAAAAGACCATTTGAGCTTATTTAAATCATACAAAATTATCATTTACAGAAAAGCTACAAATGAAGAGAAATGATACCAATGTTGTACTATGGGTGGGCTAGTCTTCGAGGAGCATGGTTGCTTTGTCCTTGGCCAGGTGAAAGGCTTTCTGAGAGCAGACATGTGCAGTTGTATGTGAACCTGAATGTGAATTACTGCTATGCAATGATGAGATCTGCAGGAAAAACCTGGAAAGATGGCAAGACTTAAAAATGATATACTTTTATTTTCGTAACAACAGTCCACCTCTGCCTATGATAGTGGTTTTCAGAGGAACAGTTTGCAGGAATTTCACATAATGATTTTCACCTATAAATCATGCATGAGACATTCCTAAAAGGTGTCATCTGTATTTATCAAAATGTCTGTCACTTTGGTTATGAATCAGAAAATACTGAGGCAGCTCTTTTGGCAAACACCTCATGATTTGAAGTAAATCAACATGGCATCTTGGATGAGTTCTTGTTTGCTGACTGTATCATTTGTGTATCAGAAGCGGAGTATATGGTGATACATTCCTATTCATGCTCCTTACTCATTGCTAGACTTTGGGAAGCCACTTGATGGGGTATTCGAAGTTCAGATCCAGTCTCTCATTTGGGTTAATGAGGTAATTGTAGTTGAGTGTTTACCTGGGATATACCAGGCCAAGAGCAGACAAGGGCTCATGGCCCCTCCACTTAATCCTTTCCATCATAGCACACTCTCCACCTCTCTGATTTCATGGACCCCTAAATCTCTTCCCTTTTCATTCTATTCTTAGTCACTGTATCTGATGATGTGTCTGTATGGATGGCTCATGGCCTGTCTTTGTTCTCTCAAGCCTGTTAGTCCATGGACCACAGACTTGGACCACAGACAGGAGTCATGTATATTTGGTTTACAGAATAGGGCACACCAGAAATTTATTTGCATTCTTTTTCACAATGGCTTTCAGAATCTTCATGCTGTCACGATTAAGAAGTAAGAATGACAACAGAAGAGCTAAAGCATTCAATTTAGGAACTGAGAATAGAGATAGAGCTAAGGAAATGGATGAATGAACTAGATTTTTTTTTTCTGGAAAAGATTAGAAGTATACACAGTAACAGTCTTCATACATTTGAAGAAATGACTGTTGATGTATTTACTATTCTCGAAAGACTAATTGTTAGAAGTTTCTAAGAGGCCCAGTGAAATGATACCTCGAGTATACTCCACTGTTTAGGGAATGAGAGCGTACCTATTCACAACCAGTTAATACCGGTAAAGTGTTTTTATGTCACTGATGAAATCCACTATAAAAACTGCTATTTCCCACGTTTATTAATAGCAGAGAAAACTGGAACTCACAAAGGATGTTAGGACTTAATCATGTTCTTACAGTTGTCTCATTTCTGTAAAAAAAAAAATTGAAACTGCCATTAGATATCCATCTGTTTTATCTTTTTAAAATGGAAATGTGTTTGAATTATTTCCAGGTACCCTCCAGTATATGGCACCAGAAATAATAGATAAAGGACCAAGAGGCTACGGAAAGGCAGCGGACATCTGGTCTCTGGGCTGCACAATCATTGAAATGGCCACAGGAAAACCCCATTTTATGAACTGGGAGAACCTCAAGCAGCTATGTTCAAGGTCTCACTTCATTTATCTTAAAAAACAAATGGACAAAGCTTTTTGTAGCTATTGGATGTTCTATGTGTGTGTCATTTTTATTAGATAAAGGGAGCTAAGTAAACATGAACTGAGAACACATTGAAGGTCAAGATTCTCTCTCATTAGAGTCAGTGCCCGTGCCTCACACAGTGGATCTCTCTGTGCCTTAGTTTTCTCAGCTATAAAATGAGATTCGATGTAACTTCTGTTGCCCACCTTTTAACCACACAGTATAAATAACACATGACTCTACTGAAAATGATTTAAGCTCTTTGGGAAACAGTCTGAAAATTTTCCATGGAGGAGGATCTAAGAACATTTTTTTACTCACTTAGGAATTAAATCAAAATTAATAATTTACTTTATTTCTCTACCATAATAGTTTGAAGGCTTCATTTTTTAAAAAAAGAGCATAATTACCGTTTTAAGTAAATCAGTCTTATTCTCATATAGCTACTCCTCTAGCTTATTAATTTGCCCATCAGTAACTCCTATGGGGGTAGGAAGAAGCCCCCACCTTTTGTAGGAAGAGGCACCTGACCATAGAAATACGCCTGTGAGACCACAGGTGCCAGCATTTTGGAATCTGGGGATTGGGCGTGGCTATGACCTGCCTCTTGAGTCTCTGCAGGCCTTCTGCCCAACTGCCAGGCCAACAGGAAGTTTGAAATGGAAACATGCTTCCCAAGAAGTAAAACTCACATGTCTCCTATTCTCTCAGGCAGAGAACTTTTTAAAATTTTTTTTATTGTTTTTGGTTCTCCCCTGTGGAATCCAAGGCAGAGGACTTTTTTTTTTTTTTTTTTTTTTTTTTGAGACAGAGTCTCGATCTGTCACCCAGACTGGAGTGCAGAGGCACAATCTCAGCTCACTGCAACCTCCGCCTCCTGAGTACAAGCAATTCTCATGCCTCAGCCTCCTGAGTAGCTGGGATTGCAGGCGCAACACCACCACACTGAGCTAATTTTTTTGTATTTCAGTACAAACGGGGTTTCACCATGTTGCCTAGGCTGGTCTCAAATTTCTGAGCTCAGGCAATCCACCCGCCTTGGCCTTCCAAAGTGCTAGGATTACAGGCGTGAGCCCCCAGGCTCGGCCCAAGAGGACTTTGATGGTAATTGTTATTCCTCTCCCTGCTGCAGGCCGTGTTTCTAGCCCTTATTCCATCTGTGCACAGCCTCTTGTGAGGGGCTATGTGTTGTTACAGGCTTTCTGCTTTTGTGCAGAGCTTGGCTTTAAGCTTGAAGACATTCTGACAGGACACTGCTGGTAGAAAAATGAGTAGTGTGACCAAGCCTGAACAAGCAGTGACGTGTGCCAAGAGAGGTGCCTTTCTTGCCATGAGTGGATGTCTTTCTCTTCTTGGCAGGTCTTTCAGGTTTTCTCCAATGTCTAGGACTTACATGAAATGCTGCTTTATAATTCATGAATGCAATGATTATTATACCATGTGTTTTTGTCACATTAGGCCAGTCTAAGCTGTGCACAGAAGAGAGATGATGTGACATGGACTCTGGCACTGTGTTTGATTTTATAGTGTGTGAATCCATGCTCCTACATGGTCAAGATACTTGAGACTTTGGGCAAATTATTTAACCTACTCATGCCTCAGTTTCCTCATCTATAAAATAAGGATAAAAATACTATCTGTCGGCCGGGAATGGTGGCTCACACCTGGAATCCTCGCAAATTGGGAGGCCGAGGTGGGCAGATCACCTGAGGCCAGGTATACAAGACCAGCCTGGCCCAACTTGAGGAAACCTTGTCTCTACTAAAAAAAAAAAAAAAAAAAAAAAAAAAAAAAAAAAATTAGGTGGGCATGGTGGCAGGTGTCTGTAATCCCAGCTACTCAGGAGACTGAGGCGGGAGAATCACTTGAACCAGGGAGGTGGAGGTTGCAGTGAGTCGAGATTGCACCACTGTACTCCCACCTGGGTGACAGAGTGAGACTCTGTCTTTAAAAAAAAAAAAAAAAAAAAAGTACTTTTTGATAGTTTTTTGAGGAGTCAATGAGGTAAAATGTACCAAGTACTAAGAACTGTGTCTGACACGTAGTATAGGCTATATAATTCTTACAAATAATTATATATTGTTTATATAACAATGAATTTACATAAGCTATATAAGAACAAAAGGATTGCTTTTGAAAATTAGCTTTGTACTAAAAAACGAAAATACTATTAATTTTTTAGAATAGCAGCAATAAGAAGTAAATTTGAATTGTTATAAAAATATTGTTTGTTTAATTTTAAAGTGCTTTTAAATATCTCCTTTGATGTAGGTGATTTGAGACAGAGAAGATAGTCACAAATCAAATCATGTAATAGGGAAAAGAACATAGGCTTTAATCCAAACAAATTCAAGTTCAAATCCCAGATCTCCCTTTCTTAACCATGTCACCTCATCCCTTCTAAGCGTTATTTTCCTCATTGTTGTAACAAGGAAAATATTTAATCCACTGGGTTGTTGGAAGGATTTGATGAGATTCATAAGTGGAAAAATCCCAGCACAATGCCTGGCACTTAGCTATTGTGAGCAACTCAGTGGTCTCAGCTCAGTGACTGAGGATGGCGGCTCATGCTGTAATCCCAGCACCTGGGAGGCTGAGGTGGGTGGATCGCTTGAGCCGAGGAGTTTGGACCAGCCTGGGCAATGTGGCAAAACCCCATCTCTACAAAACATACAAAAAATTAGCCAGGTGTGGTAGCATGCACCTGTAGTCTCAGCTACTCAGGAGGCTGAGGTGAGAGGATCTCTTGAGCCTGGGAGGTCAAGGCTGCAGTGAGCTGAGATCGCACCACTCTGCACTCCAGCCTGGGCAACAGAGTGAGACCCTCTCTTAAAAAAAAAAAAAATCCTTTTTCCAGTGTACCAATGTGTTCTAAAGCTTTGAAGGACTAAATTATTACTCCATAGTGCTATCTATTTTCTTCAACCAATTATTCTGCCTGTGCTATTGGTAAAGGTACAAAGGCACTCTGTAGACCTTCTATAACCTACAGTACACTCGTCTTCTCTCCCTTTAAGAAAAGCCATGAGTTTGTGTTGTATGATAAAGGATCTTGTTGCATTGGGGGATCAAGTTGTGGGAACTGGGGTTCAGGTGCTGAGGTATTCACTTAGAACAGTGAACTTTTTGTGTTTTATATTTATGTCTTTTTATATTTATGTCTTAGGTGGGGATGTTTAAAGTCCACCCTGAGATCCCAGAGTCCATGTCTGCAGAGGCCAAGGCATTCATACTGAAATGTTTTGAACCAGACCCTGACAAGAGAGCCTGTGCTAACGACTTGCTTGTTGATGAGTTTTTAAAAGTTTCAAGCAAAAGAAAAAGACACAACCTAAGCTTTCAGGTATGTGGTTGCTTTGAAGAGGATATAGTCTGAGTCTCTAAATCCCAAGCTTTTAAGATGGAAGAATTTTCGGAAGTAAACTAACCTGTTTACAGATATCACTGGAAATTGGTATAAATATTAGCACAGTGTTCTCAGGCATTCAGTTCTAGTATCAGAGAGCTGTGTTACATCAATTTCACAAATGCTGGGACCTCATAAGTAATAGTCTTCAATCACATAGTAGGTAGTTAATATCAGTCTAGCATTTTGGATACTAAGGTTCAAGTGTAAGCAGGGTTAAATTTAGCTTTTAGAGCTGAAACCCCAGATCACCGCAAATGGGCTACAGAGCCATTATAGAGCTGTGGATCCAAGCCCTGTAGGTAATATGTTCTTCTAACTTTAGGTGGTAGAAAGTACCTGCTGCCTCTTAGGGTATAGACTTCTGAATAATTATACCCCAAAAAAAGGAAAGAAAGAAAAAGAAAGAGAGCAAAGGTTGCCAGCTACAAATAAAACAGCAGTGTAAAAATATAAGTACATTACATTTTTGTAATAATTGTCTATAACTCACAAAAAAAAAAAACAAGTAAAGGTTCAATTGTTCTTGGCATTTTTTGGTGTTTATATTGGATGAGAACGGGCAGATTGAATGTTTGGAAAGGACATTGATCCCATTTCAGGCATTCACTTTTTGTTGATTTCTCAGTTTAACAACAAACCCAGCATGTGCTTATTCATAGCTGTTTGCCTTTCTTTCCACAGCTCTTTCAGCTGGATCAAACGGTGAGTTTGTTTTTACTTTGCCCATTGAGCCGAGACCTGGAGTCTCGTGTGATAAACTCCAGACTTCCCATCAAGTAGTCTCATTCTCTGCTCCTAGCTTACATGGGGGCTTCTGGGTAATGTAGGGATGTGTGCAGCTATGAGCCTGACTGGGCTCATTCCTTTGGAAACCCCTCGTTTTTCTCTTTCATGAATGGGGGTGGCTTAAATTTTTTCTTCCTGAAAGCAAGATGGTGACAGTGTTTTTGACATCTTCAATTTGAGTGAAGTAAATGCTTCCTTATCTAGGAGCCAGTTGTTTACCTAATGGATTTCTTGTGGAAATTTCAATGCCAGATACCTTCCTCTGTCATCTTTGGGGTGATGCATTCTGTTTTTAGTGGCCAGGAGTTATTGTGCCTTTGTTTTCCAACGTTGGCTTTTGCGGATCGTAACTAGGAAGGTAGAGAAGGTAGATTTGCTCTAGGAAGATCCATTAAAGCATTTCAAAGAATAATAAAGAGATGAACATGAGGCTGGTGTGGTGGTTCACACCTGTAATCTCAGCACTTTGGGAGGCCAAGATGGGTGGATTACTTGAGCTCAGAAATTCAATACCAACCTGGGCAATATGGTGAGACCTCATCTCTACTAAAAATACAAAAACATAGCTGGGTATAGTGGTACATGCCTATGATCCCAGCCACTCAGGAGGCTGAGGTGGGAGGATCGAGTGAGCCTGCGGGGCGGAGGTTGCAGTGAGCTGTGATTGCACCACTGCATGCCAGCCTGGGTGACAGAGAGAGACCCTTTCTCAAAAATAAAAAGAAACAACATGGTGTTAGATTTTCCTAAGTTGGATGAGTGGTTGATCCAGTAGTTCAGGGGGCTTAATGTTCGTTCATTGTGCATGGTTCTGAAGGCCAGGGGCAGGTTTTTGCAGGTTCCTCAGATGTCCCAAAGCCAGTCAGCCCAGAGTAGAGGCCTATTAATTGGGGTTTCCTGGGTACAGTCTCTCCACTTTTTCTTCTTCCATTTCTTCCATTCTGAGAATCTAGGGAAACTCTGAGAAGAGGAAAGGCACACCCCTGTACCTCCCCCCCACCTCTTTTCTCCACGGCAGCCTGGGCTCCAGAAGGCAGACTTGCATTGTCACGAGGTCGGCCCTGCAGCGCTTGGCAACCTTCTGACCAGCCTAGCTCTGGTGTCCTAACGTGGGCACTGACTTCAGAATTACACAGAAGTAGGTTCTGATCCCGCTGACCCACTTTCTAAATATGGGCCATGCAGCAATTTGCTTGTTTCCTCTGTCATTCTGTGCTGCTAACATTACCTACTTCACAGATTTGGTTCTGAGAATGAAATAATACCCTAAAAGAGCTTTGAAGCTGTGCCCGGAAGTTTAATCCATAGTTGTTTTATCCCTTCCACATGGCTTGGATTTTGTTTGCAGGGAATAGTTTCCCATCACACACAGGCATTTAACTATACACACTTGGCAAGAGTATGCATGTGAGAGAGACGGGGGGGGTGGGGGGGCGTGCGAGAGAGAGCATTTAAATGGGCATTTCTGCCCACGTCTTCTCAGTGACCATGTACCTTGGAGTGAGCATGGGATGGAAGGTATAAACCTGCTGAACTCTAGACAGTCAGTTCCCACTACCCTTTTGCCCTTCATGCTCACACAGGGACTTGGGCCTAGAAAAAGGGATAGTCCCCAATTCCCCGCATGATTAAACTGTTCAGACTCTCAGCTGAAACACTATGATTGCCTGGGTGATGTGACTCTTTTCTCTCCTCCCTAGGAGAGAAGGGCAGATGTGATAACCAAACTAGGAGCTAAATCCACCCCCTCGACCTTTTTTTTTGAGGTGGAGTCCAAGGCTGGAGTGCAGTGGCACAATCCCTGCTCACTGCAACCTCCACCTCCCAGGCTCAAGTGATCCTCCCACCTCAGCCTCCTGAGTAGCTGGGACTACAGGTGCCTGCCACCATGCTTAATTTTTATATTTTTAGTAGAGATGGGATTTCACCATGTTGGCCAGGCTGGTCTTGAACTCCTGGCCTCAAGTGATCTACCCACCTTGGCCTCCCAAAGTCCTGGGATTACAGGCATGAGCTATCATGCCTGGCCTAGAATCCCATTTGATTGTTCCCAGATATTACAGAAAATGGCATGCCTCATGTTAATTGAAACAATTAGCTAGTCTTACTCTCCTTCTAGATGAATACAGGATACAGGCCTCTTCCTTCCCCAGGTACTTTCTATAGGTCGCATATGTGTTTCTGTCTAGAGTACAGGCCCACCTGAAGGTTCTCTACCTCCCATAACTGCACTTGGCTTCCCTCCAGAGGGGAGTAAGAGGGTGGTGACAATGAGACCCCTTTCCCCTTTAGAGAGAGACATGACTTATCTCATCCTGACTGCTCTCCCTTGACCACACACAGACCCAGAGATTTAAGTAATTCACTTTAACTTAAATATTAATTGTACAGTTACCATGTGCATGGGAAATGTGGTAGGCCCTTGGATGTATAAGAATGTTAAAGACAGAGTTCCTGATTTTAAAGAGCCATTGACCTTCTAGGAGAGAAACACTGGAAAAAGTCATCTCTACTACAGTATAGTTTAGTCTGTTTAAAGGAGTCGAAAGGGAGAGAAAGTGATTGAAGTCAGTCTGAGAATGCTGTTTCAAGGCAGACTTTCCAGTGAGGTGCACCTGATGAGTCAGGACGAATGTGAACTTAACAGGTGGATGGGGAGTGGAGAGCCAGGTGAGGCCACTCCTCGCATGAGTTAATGCCAGAATGTGTGAAACTTTACTGTGCGTTAAGGGAGCCTTGCTGGTTCAGCAGCACTGGTGCTTACAGTAAAAGGGGAGGGATGATGCTGGAGTGGGGGAGCAGGCTCAGATCTTAAAGGTCTCCTTATGAAATGCTAAGGAATCAGCGAGGATGGGTGGAGAGCCAAGGAACATTTTTATCTGAAATAATACAGACCAGCACTGGACCCAGGATTCTGCAGTAAAAGAATCTGCCCTGTCCAATACATGAGCCACTAGTCATATATGGTGATTAGACACTCTAAACATGGCTACCACAGCTGAGGCACTGAATTTTTATTATTTAAATGTTAATATTAATAACCATAGGAAGGTAGTAGCGACCATATTGGACAGTGAAGCTCTTGATGGATCATTCCCATAGCTGTGTGAGGATGGTTTATTTAGTAACATTTATTCCATAACATTTTTAACCCTCTGCTGTGCACTTAGCACTAGAATGTAGGCACGAGGCACTAGGAATATAGTCGTGCCTCAGATGGTCCCAGATCCCACCTGCGTGGATCTCTTGCAATGCTTGTTAAAAATTAAGATGCCTGGCTCTTCTCAGAATATGGAGGTGCAGGGTGGAATTCTGTACTTTTAAGTAAACCCAGATGATTCTTGTAATCACTGCAGTGTGAGAACCATCATTCTGTGTTTGGTCAATTGGAGACTGGAGGCAGGATGATCCGTTAAGAGAGTCTGCGTTGTGGCCGGACTTTGTTCCTAAACTGTTAGGAGAAGGGGAACCATGAAGATCCCTAGTCACCATGAACAGCTGTTAGGATCTGAGGCCACCTCACCCTTTAGAAAATCCCCACTTTCCCAAATCAGGAATATATCTAATTCCTTAAAGGTCACAGTACCTCCCTTCCATAGATAGGAGCTCCCAACAATCTAGAGTCCTGTCACTCCTCCCGACTCCAGCCTTATTCTATTCCCCTGGCCTCTTGGTAAAGCCATCTCTTAGGAGATTTGGGGCTCATATCCCTTCCCATCAGCCCCTGAAATAGACCAATGAGAATCATCTCCCTAGAGACACATCTTTGACATGTCCTATCCTCAGAGAGGCTCATTCAGCCTCTTTTAGACTCTTCATGGTCAGCCCCATAGTGGAGGGCTTCTTAATTCCTGGTGAGACATCAGCAGTAAGGCTGCCCATGAGTGGAAAGCCTGCCAGGCTCCTCTCTTGCAGCCTGGGGTCCCAATCACTCACGCGTATGAGCTGATGTCAAGGAACTTGTAACCTCTGTGATATCTAGAAACTCACCATACTCCACTGGAAATGGTTATACTTGAGCTTCTTCCCATTTACAGTGACACAGAAAGGCACTACGCATTCTCACCTGCCTGGAAATCTTCATAACTCAAGAAGCTAGAAATCTCAGGCGTGGATTTGATATATTTCCACCACAAACGTACAAAGCGATCTGTCTCAGCAGTCTCACTCTTTCCACTTCTTACAAAAGAGAAAACATCCATTTTCCTACACAAGGCCAATCCCCCCACAGTTGGGTCCTGGATCCCACACCTGCCCCGCCCCCCATGACTCCTCCAGCTTCTGCCACTCCCGGTGTGTTCCATATACACATGCTCTAGTGTCTTCTGTCCTAAACCGGTCCTTCCCCTGATCTACAGTGGCCTCATTGGCTGACACCACCATGTTTTTGCCCCCCCCATCACAGCTTTCTGTCTTCAAGTACAGTGTCTCCATATCTCCACCTCTTCCTACCTGCCCATATAGCGTCTCCTTTCCATGTGATCACTGAACCTGCTCTGGCCAAGGTCTAATGAGATTTCTGTAGCCAAATCCAACAAGTACTTTTCCCAACCTACTCAATTTCTCAGTGGCCCTCGGCCTGGATGACTGTTCTCTTACTTTCACCCTCTCCTGTGTGGGTTTCCATGACACCCCATTTCTCTATTTTCCTCCAACCTCATGGCTGCTCCTTGTCACTCTTCTTGGCTGCCTGTTCATCCTCTTCTTTTCCTCTACATACTGGCATTCTTAAGGGCTGGGTCTATGCTGTCTTTGTATCTTTCCTCGAATTATGTCTTCCTTTAAACATCTCCAGCCAGTAAGCTGCTGAGGGTCTATCTAGCCCAGTGTTCTGAGCTCCAAACTCATATCCAATTGCCAATTGCCTTTCTTTTTTATTTTTTGAGATGGAGTCTTGTTCTGTCACCCAAGCTGGAATGCAGTGGCATGATCTTGACTCACTGCAACTTCTGCCTCCTGGGTTCAAGCGATTCTCCTGCCTCAGCCTCCTGAGTAGCTGACACTATAGGCACACACCACCATGTCAGGCTAATTTTTGTGTTTTTAATAGACGCAGGGTTTTGCCATGTTGGCCAGGCTGGTTTCAAACTCCTGACATCAGGTGATCCTCGGCCTCCCAGGGTGTTGGGATTACAGGCGTGAGCCATCGTGCCCGGCCCCCCAGTTGCCTTCTTCATTTTTCAAACTGAGCTGTCAAACAACACCCCTTATCCACAAAAAAGTACTTTCCTTTTTGGCCTGTATTATTTCTCATCTTCCCATATAAGTACTATATGCATCCATTCAGTTTCTTAGGCCAGAATTCTACTTTGGGGTCATTTTTGAGTCTTCCTTTTCACACCCTTCACTCCCGTCCATCAGCAAGTCCTGCTGGCTACCTGACAAATAGTCAGTGATCCGCAACTGTATGTTGGATGAATGAACACATGTGCCTAACAGAGAAGGGAGCCCAATCTAGAATCAGGTTCACTCATTTAAAATCAAACAGTCTGGGTGCAGTGGCTCACACCTGTAATCCCAGCACTTTGGGAGGCTGAAGCAGGTGGATGACTTGATGTCAGGAGATCGAGACCAACCTAGCCAACATGGCGAAACTCTATCTCTACTAAAAATACAAAAATTAGCCAGGCGTGGTGGCACATGCCTGTAATCCCAGCTACTTGGGAGTCTGAGGCAGGAGAATCACTTGAACCAGGAGGCAGAGGTTGCAGTGAGCTGAGATTGAGCCACTGCACTCCAGCCTGGGCAAAAGAGTGTGACTCCATCTCAAAAATAAAAATAAAATCAAGCCAAGGAGGGAATCGGGGCTCTGCACATAGAGCATGCAGAATATCTATAAATCCTTTTATTTCCTTAATGAGCCATAGTGACAGGCACTGGGTTCCATCCTAAAAAACATATACAGTTTTACCTCATTAGACCTGCTTTTAGGCATCGGTAGTCACAGCAGTATTAAAATTCACAGGTATGACACAAGCCCTCTCATTACTGGATAATCAAACCACATGATATGACCAAAAAGCCAAAATACGGGCTAATTCAGGTGTTTACTCCCTCTCTCTTTAGATACACATACATGCGTCTCACACACACACACACACACACACACACACACACACACACACACACACACACAGAAACACATGATAGGAACGCCTCATCTGGTACTATTCTAGATAGGATTTAATCTCTTTACTCCCAAGAAACAACAATTTTGTCTTTGAACTATGAATGAGGCACACCTCCATTTCTGAGTGTGGCATGCATCTCATAAAGATGGGCTGCTGAAGAAACTCTCTCCAAGTCTCAAGGATCAGCAGTGAGTTCCACCCCTTCTTTTTTTTTTTTTTGAGACAGAGTTTTGCTCTCGTCACTCAGGCTGGAGTGCAATGGTGCAATCTTGGCTCACAGCAACCTCCACTTCCCTTCTTCAAGCAATTCTCCTGCCTTAGCCTCCCAAGTAGCTGGGGTTACAGGCACCTGCCACCACGCCTGGCTAATTTTTGTATTTTTAGTAGTCGGGTTACACTCTGTTGGACAGGCTAGTCTCAAACTCCTGAGCTCAGGTGATCCACCCACCTCCCAAAGTGCTGGATTACAGGAGTGAGTCCACTGCACCCAGCCCGTATCCCTTCATATAAAGAGACTGGCTACTCAGTAAAGCGAAGACATCTTCCTTCAGCTGTATTCTTCCATCAGCAACATTTAATTTTAGGGGCTTGACATCTCATAACAGTGAAACTGTTTCTCCCAAGCAGCTGTTTTTTTCTGTTCTGAAATCTCTTCCCCCCCAGATAGAGCTGATGTTGTCTCTAAAGTGAAACAAGGCACACTATAGACCTCGACTTTCCCCAGGAATGACTCAAAAGTAGTTTGGTGTTTGGGCCCCTACAAACCTTTCTTCTCTCAGACAACCTTACTATTATCAGCAAGGAAGAGGTCACCCATTTCCTTCCTGCTGTAGCAGCGCTGCCTAAAATATGGTCTATGAAATGCTAGGCCCATGAGCTGCTCTAGAATAAAGGGACTCCATGGTCAGGTATATTGGGCAACACTACATGCCAGGCATTTCCCCTGCCACATATCATTTGCATACTGGTACTATATTGGTCCATTCAGCAACTCTTTGTGGCTTCATCTTGCTTCCTGCCTTCTAATGATTCAGCTACAGAACTATTTGAATAACAGCAGATAAGTCAACTATTCATCCTGGGGACACTTTCCAGTTACTGACCAGTAAGTTGTTTTCCCCTGAAGTCAGCTGTTCCTGGAAGCTGCATATACGTCCCTCTTTCTCCCTACAGCTGAAACCAAGTCAGGAGTCCCCTGCTATGCTTAAGATCAGGGCAGTTGATTGAGTTCAGCCCAAGAGGGATTCAGTAAAAAGGAGATTCCAGACAACAGTGGATTTCCTTTTCTATAATTTTATACCTTCATTCTTAAGACTTTTGTAGCTTTAGGATGTGTGTTTTGCTAAAGATGTTTCTGGCAAAAACTACTTTCTTTAAAACCAATGTTTGTGGAAATATAGGCAACTCCACCATCTCAGTCTCCATCCAAACGAAGAAGCAGCTCATGTCTACTAGAGAATCATAGTATCTGAGAACCAGGAAGGACCTAAGAGATCCTCTAGTCCATCTGTTTCCAAAATTTGTTTTTAGTGTTTTTATATGAATCCTTAAGCAGAGCTGTGATATATGACAGTCATCATATTTGCTCTGGTTTCAGGTAAAACAGGATTGGAACCTGTGGTCTAGACTTACAGCATGCCACTCACTCATCCCAACCGAGGCAGCCCCAAGAAGCTAACATAGACCCTTAAGCCCCTGAAGAACAGGCTTAAAGATGATCAGTCTGACCTTGAATTTTATAAATATGAAAACTGAGGCCCATAAATAGAAATAATTAGTAGTCAGTAAAAACAAGGGGGATCAGACCCGCTGAGACTGGTACTTCCTTGACTGTTTTGATACCTTGGAGATATCCCTCCCAGGGCCTGGGAGGCCCTTTCCTAGCTGCCCCACTGTATGGGTTATGCTGAGTAAGGGGGGCAGTCATAACACATGACCATCCCCTTACATAGCGTAATTATGCTGCTCATTGCAACAAGATATTTGGCAAAGAATATGGGTCTCTTTCAAAGGGTGTTTCGGTACGTGTACATCTCTTAAAGCATCAATTACCTTTTCCTTCCTTTCATCACAAGCAGAATATCTCAGGAGTATATCCTTGCCGGTACCTGTGCTGGTGGAGGACACCAGCAGCAGCAGTGAGTACGGCTCAGTTTCACCCGACACGGAGTTGAAAGTGGACCCCTTCTCTTTCAAAACAAGAGCCAAATCCTGTGGAGAAAGAGACGTAAAGGGAATTCGGACACTCTTTTTGGGGTAAAGACCTGACTTACTTGGGGTGAGAGAAGTATGTTATTTTATAAAGGAAACTGTGATTTATGCAGCATAAATATTCTCAGCATTCCAGATGAGAATTTTGAAGATCACAGTGCTCCCCCTTCCCCTGAAGAAAAAGATTCCGGATTCTTCATGCTGAGGAAGGACAGTGAGAGGCGAGCCACCCTTCACAGGATCCTGACAGAAGATCAAGACAAAATCGTGAGAAACCTGATGGAATCTTTAGCTCAGGTAAATCCACTCCCAGGTGCTTCGTTTCCCAATATTTACTTGCGTATTTTACCTAACCGCCTGCAGCAGCCACAGATGATGTGAAAGGCAGGAGGAAGCTGTAGTGCTCATGATGATAAACAAACCTACCCCAGGGGAAAAAGAAAGTAAACCCCTACATTAGGGAATATATTAATATAAACATAGGGAAACAATTTTTTCACTGCATTTTTGAACATAACTATTTTTAAGAAGCAAATTTTTCACATTGGTGACATTCCAACCAGTCCCTACAAACCTCTTTTACTCTTCATTCATTTGTTTGTTCATTCCATCAATAAACATGCACTGAGCCATGTGAGTTGCTGATTCTGACATTAGCATGAGGCTACCTGTCAGTTGCTCCTCTCAGCATTTGGGAAACATCAGCAAATACAACAGAACTCCTTAGCTTGTGAGGCTATATTTAGATGGCAGGTGAAGGGCAATGAGAAAAGGGCAGTAAGTTTTCACTTAATGTAGTTGATAGGTCCTTGGAAACTGTGACTTAAGCAAAATGACATATAACCATACCAGTTTTACCAGAGGCTAATTGATATAAACAAGGGTTAAGTTCCTACGGCATATTTCTGGTCACAAAAACATGAACAAACTCCTAAATAAAGACAAAAACACTTCTAATATCCCATATTGAAATAAATGTGAACTCTATATACATTTAAGAAAGATTAATAAAAACAAGATAACTATTTACCCACCTATCCCACCCAGTTCAGGGCCATGGGTGGCCAGAATCTGTTCTGGCAGCTCAATACCAACTGGGCACCTGCCCTGGACAGGACACCATTCCTCTGTAGGGCACATTCACACACACTCACAGTCACTCACACTGGGACCATGGAGACACACCAATGAACCTTACGTGCACATGCAGAGGAAACTATATTCATTAGCCTGTGCTCATGCTACTAATAAAAACATACCTGAGACTAAGTAATTTATAAAGGAAAGAGGTTTAATTGACTCACAGTTCCACATGGCTGGGGAAGTCTCACAATCATGGCGGAAGGCAAATGAGGAGTAAAGTCACATCTTACATGGCAGCAGGCAAGAGAGCTTGTGTGGGAGAACTCCCATTTATAAAACCATCAGATTTCATGAGACTTATTCACTATCATGAGAACATCATAGGAAAGACCCTCCCCTGTGATTTAGTTACCTCCCAACTGGGTCCCTCCCATGACACATGGGGATTATGGGAGTTACAATTCAAGATGAGATTTGGGTGGGCACACAGCCAAACCATATCACCAGAGTACCCAGTGAAAACCACACAGACAGGGAGGAGATGTGCAAACTCCACACAGACGGTGGCCCCTACCAGGAATCAATTTTTTTTTCTCATCAAGGTTATAACGAAACAACATTGAGCAAAACAGTGTTATTTGAGGATCTGCTGTATATAATAGGTTAGAAGGCCATATGTACTCTGAAAAAACCAAGCTTGTCAGTGAAGCTGTCATTCCTTGGTAGACTAGTTTGCTAGGGCTATATCTTAGTCCATTTTCTGTTGCTATAACAGAATACCTGACACTGAGTAGTTTATAAACAGAAGAGGTTTATTTGAACTCAAGGTTCTGGAGACCTAGGAAGTCCAAGATCCGGTGGCCCATCTGCATCTGGTGAGGGCCTTGTGCTGCTTCAACTCATGGCAGAAAGTAGAAAGGCAGTGGGGCATGAGTGGAAAAGAGAGGGACAAGGAGAGCCAACTGACTTTATGACATCTTGCTTTCCTGAGAACTAACCGAATCTCATGAGAATTGCATTAATCGCTTCATGAGTCTCATGACCCAAACACCTTTTGAAGACTCTACCACCTCTCAATATCATTACATTGGCCATTAAATTTCAACATGAGTTTTGGCAGGACAAATCACATCCAAACTATAGTAAGCAGCCATAACAAACTATCACATATTGGGTGGCTTAAACAACAGAAATTTATTTTCTCACAGTGCTGGAGGCTGAAAGTCCAAGATCAAGGAGTTGGCAGGTTTGGTTTCTACGGAGGCCTCCCTGCTTAGCTTGCAGATGGCCACCTTCTTATCATGCACTCACATGGTCTTTTCCAGTGCACTTGCAGCCCTAGTGTCTCTTCCTCTTTTGATATGGATACCAGGAACATCAGTTCAATTGGATTACGGCCCCACCCATTGACCTCACTTAGCTCTAAGTATCCCTTTTGAGGCCCTATCTCCAAATACATCCCATTGAGAGTTAAGGCTTCAGCATATGAATTCGGAGGACACAGAACCATAATAACTGGGAAAATGTACTCCCTGGAATTCTGCATACAGATACAAGGAATAATCCCCTTCCCAAATCTGCACCAGGAGAAAAGAGAATTTCCCTCAGCTCCAAGCTTCTTATGGATGCAACCTCCCACAGACACGCTTAGTACCTGGTATGACACTTCTTGTCCTCTTTGAGTTCAATGGATACCAGGAACTCATCCACCTGCCTCCCTTGCATGTGGCCTCCACCTGTCCTTCATGATCACTATGGACTACTGCACATAGCTTCTTCCCTCCCTATGTCCTGAGGAAATAGCTACAAAAAGGTTGGGACTGGAGGAGTCGAGCCAAGTTTTTTTGTTTTTTTTTTAATTGCATTTTAGAGTTTGGGGTACATGTGAGGAACATGCAAGATGTTGCATAGGTACACACATGGCAGTGTGATTTGCTGTCTTCCTCCCCATCACCTATATCTGGCATTTCTCCCCATGCTTTCTCTCCCCAACTCCCCAACCCCTGCTGTCCCTCCCCCTATTTCCCCCCGACAGACCCCAGTGTGTGATGCTCCCCTCCCTGTGTCCATGTGTTCTCATTGTTCAAGACCCACCTATGAGTGAGAACATGTGGTGTTTGATTTTCTGTTCTTGTGTCAGTTTGCTGAGAATGATGGTTTCCAGGTTCATCCATGTCCCTACAAAGGATACAAACTCATCGCTTTTGATGGCTGCATAATATTCCATGGTGTATATGTGCCACATTTTCCCTGTCCAGTCTATCATCAATGGGCATTTGGGTTGGTTCCAGGTCTTTGCTATTGTAAACTGTGCTGCAATGAACATTCGTGTGCATGTGTCCTTATAGTAGAACGATTTATAATCCTTTGGATATATACCCAGTAATGGGATTGCTGGGTCAAATGGAATTTCTATTTCTAGGTCCTTGAGGAATCGCCACACCGTCTTCCACAATGGTTGAACTAATTTACACTCCCACCAACAGTGTAAAAGTGTTCCTATTTCTCCACATCCTCTCCAGCATCTGTTGTCTCCAGATTTTTTTAATGATTGCCATTCTAACTGGTGTGAGATGGTATCTCAATGTAGTTTTGATTTGCATTTCTCTAATGACCAGTGATGATGAGCATTTTTTCATATGTTTGTTGGTCTCACATATATGTTCTTTGTAAAGTGTCTGTTCATATCCTTCGCCCACTTTTGAATGGGCTTGTTTGTTTTTTTCTTGTAAATCTGTTTTACTTCTTTGTAGATTCTGGATATCAGCCCTTTGTCAGATGGGTAGACTGCAAAAATTTCTTCCCATTCCATTGGTTGCCGATTCACTCTAATGACTGTTTCTTTTGCTGTGCAGAAGCTGTGGAGTTTGATTAGGTCCCATTTGTCTATTTTGGCTTTTGTTGCCAATGCTTTTGGTGTTCTGGTCATGAAGTCCTTGCCTATGCCTACGTCCTGAATGGTTTTGCCTAGGTTTTCTTCTAGAGTTTTTATGGTGTTATGTCTTATGTTTAAGTCTTTAATCCATTTGGAGTTAATTTTAGTGTAAGGTGTCAGGAAGGGGTCTGGTTTCTGCTTTCTGCACATGGCTAGCCAGTTTTCCCAACACCATTTATGAAACAGGGGAATCCTTTCCCCGTTGCTTGTTTTTGCCAGGTTTGTCAAAGATCAAATGGTTGTAGATGTGTTGTGTTGCCTCCGAAGCCTCTGTTCTGTTCCATTGGTCTACATCTCTGTTTTGGTACCAGTACCATGCTGTTTTGATTACTGTAGCCTTGTAGTATAGTTTGAAGTCTGGTAGTGTGATGCCTCTCGCTTTGTTCTTGTTGCTTAGAATTGACTTGGCTATGCGGGCTCTCTTTTGGTTCATATGAAGTTTAAGGTGGTTTTTTCCAGTTCTGTGAAGAAGGTCATTGGTAGCTTGATGGGGATGGCGTTCAATCTGTAAATGACTTTGGGGGAGTCTGGCCATTTTCACGATATTGATTCTTCCCAACCATGAACATGGAATGTTTCTCCATCTCTTTGTGTCCTCTCTTATTTCGTTGAGCAGTGGTTTGTAGTTCTCCTTGATGAAGTCCTTTACGTTCCTTGTTAGTTGTATTCCTAGGTATTTTATTCTCTTTGTAGCAATTGTGTATGGCAGTTCGTTCTTGATTTGGCTCTCTTTAAGTCTGTTATTGGTGTGTAGGAATGCTTGTGATTTTTCCACATTGATTTTGTATCCTGAGACTTTGCTGAAGTTGCTTATCAGTTTGAGGAGATTTTGGGCTGAGACGATGGGGTCTTCTAGATATACAATCAAGTTGTCTGCAGATAGAGACAATTTGACTTCCTCCTTTCCTAACTGAATACCATTTACTTATTTTTCTTGCCTGATTGCTCTGGCTAGAACTTCCAATGCTATATTGAATAGGAGTGATGAGAGAGAGCATCCTTGTCTAGTACCAGATTTCAAAGGGAATGCTTCCAGTTTTTGCCCATTCAGTATGATATTGGCTGTTGGTTTGTCATACATAGCTTTTATTATTTTGAGATACGTTCTGTCAATACCTAGTTTATTGAGGGTTTTTAGCATAAAGGGCTGCTGAATTTTGTCAAAGGCCTTCTCTGCATCAATTGAGATAATCATGTGGTTTTGGTCTTTGGTTCTGTTTATGTGGTGAATTACGTTTATAGACTTGCGTATGTTGAACCAGCCTTGCATGCCCGGGATGAATCCTACTTGATCATGGTGGAAAAGCTTTTTGATGTGCTGTTGCAGTCGGTTTGCCAGCATTTTATTGAAGATTTTTGCATCTATGTTCATCATGGATATTGGCCTGAAGTTTTCTTTTCTTGCTGAGTCTCTGCCAGGTTTTGGTATCAGGATGATGTTGGTCTCATAAAATGATTTGGGAAGGATTCCCTCTTTTGGATTGTTTGGAATAGTTTCAGAAGGAATGGTACAAGCTCCTCTTTGTATGTCTGGTAGAATTCGGCTGTGAACTCATCTGGACCTGGGCTATTTTTGGGTGGTAGGCTCTTAATTGCTGCCTCAACTTCAGACCTTGTTATTGGTCTATTCAGGGTTTCGACTTCTTCCTGGTTTAGGCTTGGGAGGATGCAAGTGACCAGGAATTTATCCATTTCTTCCAGGTTTACTAGTTTATGTGCATAGAGTTGTTTTGTAATAATCTCTGATGATGGTTTGTATATCTGTGGAATCTGTGGTGATATCCCCCGTTATCGTTTTTTATTGCATCTATTTGATTATTCTCTCTTTTCTTTTTTTATTAATCTGGCTAGTGGTCTATTTTGTTGATCTTTTCGAAAAACCAGCTCCTGGATTTATTGATTTTTTTGAAGGTTTTTTTTGTGTCTCTATCTCCTTCAGTTCTGCTCTGATCTTAGTTATTTCTTGTCTTCTGCTAGCTTTTGAGTTTTTTTGATCTTGCTTCTCTAGCTCTTTCAATTCTGACGATAGGGTGTCGATTTTAGATCTCTCCTTGCTTCTCATGTGGGCAGTTATTGCTGTATATTTTCCTCTAGACACTGCTTTAAATGTGTCCCAGAGATTCTGGTAGGTTGTGTCTTCGTTCTCATTGGTTTCAAAGAACATCTTTATTTCTGCCTTCATTTCATTGTTCATCCAGTCAGCATTCAAGAGCCAGTTGTTCAGTTTCCATGAAGCTGTGAGGTTCTGAGTTAGTTTCTAAATTCTGAGTTCTAACTTGATTGCACTGTGGTCTGAGAGACTGTTTGCTATGACTTCCATTCTTTTGCATTTGCCGAGGAGTGATTTACTGCCAATTATGTGGTCAGTTTTAGAGTAGGTGCAATGTGGTGCTGAGAAGAATGTATATTCTGTGGATTTGGGGTGGAGAGTTCTGTAAATGTCTATTAGGTTTGCTTGGTCCAGGTCTGAGTTCAAGTCCTGGATATCCTTGTTAATTTTCTGTCTCGTTGATCTGTCTAATATTGACAATGGGGTGTTAAAGTCTCCCACTATTATTGTGTGGGAGTCTAAGTCTCTTTGTAAGTCATTAAGAACTTGCCTTATGTATCTGGGTGCTCCTGTATTGGGTGCGCATATATTTAGGATTGTTAGCTTTTCTTGTTGCACTGATCCTTTTACCATTATGTAATGTCCTTCTTTGTCTCTTTTGATCTTTGTTGGTTTAAAGTCTATTTTATCAGAGATGAGAATTGCAACTCCTGCTTTTTTTGCTCTCCGTTTGCTTGGTAAATCTTCCTCCATCCCTTTATTTTGAGTCTTTGTGTATCCTTGCATGTGAGATGAGTTTCCTGGATATAGCACACCAATGGGTTTCGGCTTTTTATCTAATTTGCCAGTCTGTGTCTTTTGATTTGGGCATTTAGCCCATTTACATTTAGTATTAATATTGTTATGTGTGAATTTGATCCTGCCATTTTGATGCTAGCTGGCTGTTTTGCCTATTAGTTGATGCAGTTTCTTCATTGTGTTGTTGCTCTTTACCATTTGGTATGTTTTTGGAGTGGCTGGTACTGGTTGTTCCTTTCTATGTTTAGTGCCTCTTTCAGGAGCTCTTGTAAAGGAGGCCTGGTGGTGATAAAATCTCTGAGTACTTGCTTGTTCATAAAGGATTTTATTTTTCCTTCACTTATGAAGCTTAGTTTGGCTGGATATGAAATTCTGGGTTGAAAGTTCTTTTCTTTAAGGATGTTGAATATTGGCCCCCACTCTCTTCTGGCTTGTAGAGTTTCTGCTGAGAGATCTGCTGTGAGTCTGATGGGCTTCCCTTTGTGGGTAACCCGACCTTTCTCTCTGGCTGCCCTTAGCATTTTCTCCTTCATTTCAACCCTGGTGAATCTGATGATTATGTGCCTTGGGGTTGCTCTTCTTGAGGAATATCTTTGTGGTGTTCTCTGTATTTCCTGGACTTGAATATTGGCCTGCCTTGCTAGATTGGGGGAAGTTTTCCTGGATAATATCCTGAAGAGTATTTTCCAGCTTGTATTCATTCTCTCCGTCACATTCAGGTACACCTATCAAACGTAGATTCGATCTTTTCACATAGTCCCATATTGCTTGGAGACTTTGTTCATTCCTTTCTATGCTTTTTTCTCTAATCTTGCCTTCTTGTTTTATTTCATTGAGTTGATCTTCGACCTCTGATATCCTTTCTTCTGCTTGGTCAATTCGGCTGTTGAAACTTGTGTATGCTTCGTGAAGTTCTCGTGTTGTGTTTTTCAGCTCCATCAATTCACTTATGTTCCTCTCTAAGTTGTTTATTCTCATTAGCATTTCGTTAAATCTTTTTTCAAGGTTCTTAGTTTCTTTGCATTGGGTTAGAACATGTTCTTTTAGCTCAGAGAAGTTTCTTATTACTCCCCTTCTGAAGCCTGATTCTGTCAATTCATCACACTCATTCTCAATCCTGCCTTGTTCCCTTGCTGGTGAGGAGATGTGATTCCTTGTAGGAGGAGAGGCATTCTGGTTTCGGGTGTTTTCATCCTTTTTGCACTGGTTTCTTCCCATCTTTGTGGATTTATCCACCTGTCATCTTTGTAGTTGTCGACTTTCAGATTGGGTCTCTGAGTGGACATCCAGTTTGTTGATGATGAAGTTATTTCTTTCTGTTTCTTAGTTTTCCTTCTAACAGTCTGGCCCCTCTGCTGTAGGACTGCTGAGGTCCACTCCAGGCCCTGCTTGCCTGGGGATCACCTGCAGCAGCTGCAGAACAGTAAGGGTTGCTGCTAGTTTCTTCTTCTGCTATCTTTGTCCCGGATTGATACCCGTCAGATGTCAGTCTGAGGTCTCCTTTATGAGGTGACTCTTTGGATATACGGGGGTCAGGGGAGCTGCTTGAGGAGACAGTCTGTCCTTTATAGGACCTCAAGGGCTGAGCTGTGAGCTCCATTGTTCGTTCAGAGCTGTTGGGCAGGTATGTTTAAGCCTGCTGCAGCAGAACTCATAAACCCCCCCCTTTTTTTTTTTCCAGGTGCTCTGTCCTGGGGGAGTTCAGGCTTTATTTATGAGTTTCTGTTGTGCTGCTGCCTTTTTTCGGGGCTGCGCTGCCCAGCGAGGAGGCAGCCTAGTCACTGTCTGCCTGCAGAGGCTTTGCTGAGCTGCTGTGGGCTCCGCCCAGCTGCCGTGTAAACTTCCCTGCAGTCCTGTTTATATGGGTATAGTTAGAACTGCCTTGGCAATGGTGGCCCACCTATATAATGGTGGACTGTCTCTGTAATGGCGGGCTGCCTCGGCAATGGCGGGCTGCCTCAGCAATGGCAAACTACCTTCATGGTGTTGGAGTGCCTCAGTAATGGCAGGCGCTCCTCCCCCCACAGAGCTGGACCATCCCGGGTTCAGCTGTGCTTGCTGTGAAACTCTCCATCCAGAGTGTTTCCGTTTGCTGTTTTTTTGTGGGGGGTGGGACCGGCCAAGCCTGATCACCTGGCTCCCTGCCTCGTCAGGCTCCCTTTTTTGTTTGTTTGGTTTTTTCAGTTGAAGAGTCACCCCTGTCTCCCAGGTGTTCCATTTGCCTGTTGAAAAGGCGCCAGGATCTGTGTGATTTCCCATGCGGAAATCCACTGTGCCAGCTGAAACAGCCGTGCTGATATTTGTGGCGCTTTTTTGCTCGAGAATCTCCTAGCTTGGCTCCCTTTTCAGTCCCCTTTTTATCAGTTGAATGGGTGACTCTGCTCCCAGGAGCTCCAATCGCCAGCTAAAACGGCACCCGGACCTGTGTATTTTGTACGGAGAACCGCCGCACTGGGGCACCAGCAAAACAGCCATGCCGGCCAAAACCGCCACACTGGTGACCCGTGGGGCTCCTCTGCCTGGGAATCTCCTGGTCTGTGGGCAATAAAAATCCGTCTGGAAATGCGGCATCCAGTCACCCTCCGCGCTTTTGCTGGGAGCTGCTATCCCAAGCTGCTCCTAATCGGCCATCTTGGCTCTGTCCCCCCCAGCCAAGTTTTTAAAGTCTCTTAGTACAACAGTTTACCTGTTGTCATCTTTTATTGAGATGTAACTGGAGCAGAGCTCTCTCTTGGCTCTTGCTAAACAATCTCAGCCTGTCTCTGTCTTGAGAACCTCACCATGCTTCTTTGCTGAACATTCCATCACCTTAGGAATCCCTAAGGTTCACCTCTTTAGATCTCATGGAAGGAGCTGAAAGGCCATATATTTGTGCTAGTAGGGCCTTGGTACAAGGAAAACCTGAAATGAGCATCTTCTATACACTCTCAAAAACCCTGACTTGGGTCCTAAAGGAAAGCTGTCTCAATCAATTACTCCAAGGGCCAGAAGAAGATTTTCTAGAGTCAGGATAGCTGGCCTCTGAATCAGGGGAGGATGGGTGTTGTGCATGCTTCGTGGCAGTGCTGGGAGATGCGGTGGAGACAGGAACAGTCTCGAGTCATCAGCCTTCTCTCTGGGCTTTCCTTTGGCTCACAGTTGTTATTCAAAGACTGAGAACAGGACTGGGTTGACCCAAGAAGAGGAACCAAGCTGGTTGGAGAGAGAAGCTGGGCAGCACTTGTAGTTCATTCATTTATTCAACAAATACTTATTGAGCATCAACCAGAGGCCAGGCACTGTGCTAAGTACTGGGGATACCATGGTGAACCAAACAAAAAGATATGAATCCCTCTGAAGTTGACATTCTAGCAGAAGAAGAAAAACAGACTGTATATATATATATATATATTAAACGTATGGTAACAACAGCAAACATTTTCTTTGGACCAGGTACTATTGTTAGTGTTCCATGTGTATTTGCTCATTTAATCTTCATGACAGTAGTACTATACTAATAGTTCTATTAGCATCCTCATTTTTCACATGAGGAAACAGACACAGAGGACTTGAGTAGTTTGTCAGAGTCAGGCAGCCCTAAGCAATGGAGTTAGGATTTGGACCCAGGCAGTTTGGCTCTGAAGTTTTTGCTTTAACCACCGCATTGCTCTGCCTCGCTGGTAGGCCCAATGGTGACAAGTGCTGGGAAAACGTACAGTGGGATGGTGGGGGGAGGCATTGGAGGTAGAGAAAGAAAGTAAATCAGCATTAGCCACTACGGAGTGAAGGGCTCTCTTGTGGACCTTTAAGATGCTTGATTTTGGTCAGAAACACATAAAACCCAGGAATTGCCTAAATCTCTAATCACCTCCAAAGAATGTGCTTTCCCAGTACAGAAAATACCAGCTTGTTTGGGGTCTGTTCTTTGTCTCGTTGCTGGACCATAGCTCCATCAGGGCTAGGACTGCCTCGACCATCACTTCTATGACTGTGCTGGAATACTTAAATGCTAGAGTGGTTAATCATATTCAATTGTTTGGTACCTCCTAGTTTCAAGGTACCATTTGAATGTTCTCTGTAAACAGAGAAATGAAAGAAAATCTTAAAAGCAACCATCAGAGGACATGCCTTAGTGCACCAGCATGAAACTACCAGTGAGAATCCAAAACTGCTGATCAGAATGGCATGCTGAATCCACAATGGCCACATGATGGTGAGGGTCCTTCTGACTGTGCTGTTAAGGATGTTGGGAATCCTTTCCTGTGACGTCAAGTGGTGATTCAGTGGTAGAACAGGTCCTGACCCAGGTTGACAGCTGCTATTACAGGTCATAGGGATAGTAGAATATAATGGTTAGGAGCTTGGACTTAGCTTGGATTTCCCTCTGTTTGAGGCCTGGTTCCATCACTTAAAGGCTGTGCAATTTGGGCAACTTAGTTAACTTCTCAGAGCCTGAACTTCCTCATCTATGATAGTGGAGTTGACTTCATAAGGTTGCTAACTGAGATTGTGAGTGATTTAAATCATAACAAAATATTCCACAACTGTTAACTGTTATTGTTATCATTATCAAGCAGGCTAATAGTAGTTATCTAATATATTTCCTTTTTTCTACAATCAAATCAGATAGAAATAATTCTTGTCACTGTATTATTTCTAGATACATATTCACATTAAGCCTATACTTTATAACAAAACCAAATCTAGGTGTTGGTCAGGTCCTTAAATCCTTAAACCATGAAAAACGCTTTAAACTGTAACATCCTTCTGAAATCCACCCCTGGTTTTAAAGAAGTTTAAAGGATAAAAACTGGAGAATATCTTTGCAGAAGACCCTGTGTATTAGTCAGGGTTCTCTAGAGGGACAGAACTAATGGAATATATATATTAAACATAGAGTATGGGAGTTTATTAAGTATTAACTCACATGATCACAAGGTCCCTCAATAGGCCATCTGCAGGCTGAGGAGCAAGGAGAGCCAGTCCGAATTCCAAAACTGAAGAACTTGGAGTCCCATATTCTAGGGCAGGAAGCATCTAGCATGACAGAAAGATGTAGGCTGGGAGGCTAAGCCAGTCTCTCTTTTCACATTTTTCTGCCTGCTTATATTCTAGGCACACTGGTAGCTGATTAGACTGTGCCCACCCAGATTAAAGGTGGGTCTGCCTTTCCCAGCCCACTGATTCAAATGCTAATCTCCTTTGGCAACACCCTCACAGACACACCCAGGATCAATTGTTTGTATCCTTCAATCCAATCAAGTAGACACTCAGTATTAACTATCACACCCTGATATTAGGAGTGCAGGAAATGCATACTGTCTAATCTATGCTGACACTGAGTCAGGCTCACCAGATACTAGCCAAGATGCTTGTTTTTGAAGGCACATGAATGAGTTAACATGGAGAGACTGGAGTCAGAACAGAAATAAACGATGACATAAGTAGATGAAAAAGCCTAAATAGAAAACATTTCCCAGAGTAGAGCGTGTTCCTTTGTAGGACAGTGACACACATAGCAAAAAACCAGAAGCAACATGTTTTTCTGTTGTAAAAACAAAGTTAAATGTCAAAAAACAAGTTTACTATTTGAACTATTGGCAAACATGTAACTGATTTTTTACTCAGAGAAGCTTCCAATTTCTGCATAACTCACATTTTTTTCATGAACATGTTTTCATGGTGTTATGATTTTGCCTGTGAATTTACCTTGGATGCAATTTAGTTTGTGGTAAGGAAAGATCCAGCAAACTTTATAATGGTTCCCAGTCTGATTTTAAAATACTCCTTTAATGACAGGTTTCAAACTTTTCAATATAATCTTATCTCATGAAAATATAAACTTGAGACTGAGCTTCCAAACAAAAATATATTAAGAGAAAGAACTCAATGGTACATTTCTTTTTTATTTTAATAGACTCCTAGAAATTATAATTTTCAAAGCCCAGCTGAGGAATCTTAATTTTAATGATACAGTAAGAAAATGTACAGTGTGAAATAAAAATGAGCATGATCATTTCTTAAAGTTAAATGGTAATAAATAATATCCTACTGTACTTCCTTAAAGAAACGATGTGGGCCAGGCACGGTGGCTCACGCCTGAAATCCCAGCACTTAGGGATTATAGTACCCGGGAGGCTGAGGCGGGGAGATTACCTGAGGTCAGGAGTTTGAGACCAGCCTGGCCAACATGGTGAAACCCCGACTCTACTAAAAATACAAAAGTTAGCTGGGCATGATGGCAGACAACTGTAATCCCAGCTACTTGGGAAGCTGAGGCAGGAGAATCACTTGAACCTGGGAGACGGAGGTTGCAGTGAGCCAAGCTGGCACCACTGCACTCCAACCTGGGTAACAAAGGGAGACTTTGTGTTTAAAAAAAAATGGCTCCCATCTATAATCCCAGCACTTTGGGAGGCCAAGATGGGAGGATCACTTGAGCCCAGGAGTTTGAGACCAGCCCAGGCAACTTAGCAAGACCCAGTCTCTACAAATAGTAAAAGAAAAATTATCTGAGTGTGATGACACCTGCTTATAGTCCCTAGCTACTCAGGAGGCTGAGGTGGGAAGAGAGCTAGAACCCAGGAGTTAGGGGCTGCAGTGAGCTATGATTATGCCACTGCATTCTGGCCTGGGCGGCAAAGAGAGGCCCTGTCTCTTAAAAAAAAAAAAAAAAAAAATTCAATTTGAGGGAGTGTATTTGTTTGAACATTGTAATATATTTTAGTATAATGTAATAGTCCATCAGCCCATTCTTATAAGCAATTGCCTCATTGATGGACAAGGAGTCGTTTCAAGAATGAAGCTTGAGATTAGCCCCTCTGGGTTGCAAGGAATTGACACACTATAAGGACAACTCAAGTACCAAGGACATGTTGTAAACAGACACACATAGCAATAAGGGAAATAGACTCTTAAGGCATTCCAACCATAGTGCCTGGCTAAGTCTCACAGACACTGAAAACAGAATATGAGCCTGAGGAAGTTTGCACATCTTTTCTCTGGCTTGGTTGCTGTTGACCCTCTTGGTACTCATTTCTGCTTTCATCCACTTCTCCTCTCCCTCCCTGATATGGTTTTGCTGTGTCCCCACCCAAATCTCATCTTGAATCGTAACTCCCGCAATTCCCATGTTCTGTGGGAGGAACCCAGTAGGAAGTGATCGAATTATGGGTACAGGTCTTTCCTGTGCTGTTCTCGTGATAGTGAATGAGTCTGACAAGATCTGATGGTTTTAAAAACAGGAGTTTCCCTGCACAAGCTCTCTCTTTTTGCCTGCCACCATCCATATAAGATGTGCCTTTGCTCCTCCTTGCTTTCTGCCATGATTGTGAGGCTTCCCTAGCCACGTGGAACTGTAAGTCCATTAAACCTCTTTCTTTTATAAATTTCCCTGTCTCGGATATGTCTTTATCAGCAGCGTGAAAATTAACTAATACACTCCCAATTGTCTTTCTCAGTTCCATTGCTTCTGTTTCCTTTCTTATGGTTGGACATATTCATGACCCTATATTATGACTTCTCTTTCTAGGCAGACTTTCAGGTTGAGATCCTATGACTTATTGCCCAAATCTCTTTTTAGTTCCCACTTAAAATTTCTGAAAGAATCTTATGGCCTCAGTCCGTTTGGACAGAGCTTTGTTATCTGACTATATTATGGCTACTGACCAGCGTGTGGGGCAGGTGCCTTTTCTCTCTGATTATTTCATGGTGTCAGTAGGAGGAGTGAAGAGGAGTATATAGTTCAAAATATGGTCTTTCCTCTGGAGACATTTGGAAGTCCAGTTCTTCTCAGAATGGGATGTGGGAATTCAATGGGCATGATGGCTCACACCTGGAATCCCAGAACTTTGGAAATCAGTGGTGAGAGGCACACTTGAGCCCAGGAGTTTGAGAGCAGCCTGGGCAATATAGTGAGACCTTGTCTCTACCAAAAGCAAAAAAAGTATGGACAGGGGTATGGGGATAGGATTCGTATGGCTGGTCTATCCAGCACAGATTGACTGAAGGATTGTTGGTTTTTATTCACAGGGGGGCTGAAGAACCAAAACTAAAATGGGAACATATCACAACCCTCATTGCAAGCCTCAGAGAATTTGTGAGATCCACTGATCGAAAAATCATAGCCACCACACTGTCAAAGCTGAAACTGGAGCTGGACTTCGACAGCCATGGCATTAGCCAAGTCCAGGTGGTGCTCTTTGGTTTTCAAGATGCTGTAAGTATGATATTTTGCCAGCGTTTTCCCCCACATGCTAAAATTAGATAGAAAAATAAGATAAAACATAAGTTCTGTTATTTTTCTTTAAAAATTCCAATGAAGTCTATTCTTTTTGGTTGAAAAATGAGAGATAATTGCCTCTCCGTGTGCTTCTAAGTATCTGATTTGCTGTTTTGTGTGTTTACATTCCCCACATTAAAAAACACATAAAACCAAGTCACCATGGAAAATAACAAAACATTTCCCATGGCTAAACTTTGTTCTTATGAAATTATGTTGGGTCACTATTTATTTTGATGACTTTGGCAACGTAACACACTTTAGTCATCCATTTTCTAACGCTACATGAGAAATGCCATCTAGTGGCCATTGAGAAAAATTTAACAGTACAGATTGAAATGGTCACTGCTGAATAAACCTGGTAATTTTTTTCCCAGTTTTTCTCTAGTTTTCATACAGAACATTTTTAACATTTGCTTCATAAATACCTCTTCTGTCCTAGCCAGAAATATACTTCAGTGTACAGAGCATCACTGATTAAAAATTAAACCACATGATCTAATGAGAGATTGCTGAGAAGTTGTCTCTCTAAAATTGAGTTGCTATGCAACACAAACCAGAAGCTGGTCTTCTGAAACGGATTCAGAACCCTCTGTGTTATTCTTGTGTGAGACTTATCTGTGGAACTCAGTGCCAAAAAATCCTCAAGCCATCCCCCAGAAGACCCTTAACAAGATGTGGGAGACTGAAATAAGTGGGTTCTTGATGGTGCTTGTGGTATAAATATGGAAGTATAATTTTATTTAAATTCCAAAAATTAATTCAGCCCTTAGCATGTATTGCTCCTATGTAGAAGATGTCTTGACAATTTCATCTGCAACATCAAATGATCCCCAATTTAAAGCCAAATTGGAATCCTTCAACAACTAGCATTCTCTGAATACTAGCATTTTCTGAGACACTGGGTAAGCCACTTTGTCTTTACGCTATATTGTGGGCAGGGACAGAGTCCTGACTTGATTGGGGTCATAAGAAATTAAAGCAACTGGCAAAGGCTATCACTAATATTAAATGGTAAAAGCATGCTTATGCTGCAACTAGGGAAACCCAACTGCCTGCAAATAGAGTGAAATAATTTGGCTAATTTGCACTTGCCCACACATTTGGCTTCTAGCCTAGAGCTTGGAAAGCAAGTTTGCTGTAGAATTCAGACTGAGAGCTATTTAGTTGTACTCCTGGGCCTTGGGCCAGGTCAGAACACACACACACACACACACACGTGTACACACACACACACACAGACACACACATACACACGTGTACACACACACACAGAGACACACACATACACACGTGTACACACACATACCTGCTCTTGCTCATTCACTGTCCAGGATGGGAATGAACCCAAAGTATGGGCACTATGATATAATTTGATATGTAATAAAGAGCTGAGAGGAGCAGGTCATGGTTGTAACAGTTTCCTCTTCCACCTAATAAGCATGTAAATTGTAAATTCTTTTTTTTTTTTTCTTTTTTTGAGATTGAGTCTCCCTCTGTCACCTAGGCCGGAGTACAGTGGCACGATCTCAGCTCACTGCAACCTCCCCCCTCCCACGTTTAAGCAATTCTCCTACCTCAGCCTCCCAAGTAGCCAGGACTACAGGTGCCTGCCACCATGCCCAGCTAATTTTTGTATTTTTGGTAGAGATGGGGTTTTGCAATGTTTGGCCAGGCTGGTCTTGAACTCCTGGCCTCGGGGTGATCCACCTGCCTCAGTCTCCCAAAGTGCTGGGATTATAGGGCATGAGCTACTGTGCCCAGCCAGCATGTAAATTCTTTAAAGAAATAAAGATACCAGGACAAACTCAGTCTGGATGGATTTCCTAGGACAAGTGGGAACCTAGCAAGGGTTCACTTCCTGTGCAGCTACTATGAGGAAGGCCTCAAACTGACTCTCTTCCAAACTAGGGGATATTGATGAAGATGAACCAAGGACAGGCATGAGCAACTGGAGCTCCAGCTCTTGGCCTGGGTTTGTGGCTGAGTCACCATCTCCCCAGCCACAGTGGGGGATGGTGATTAAATTTTGGGAATTTAAATAAAATTATACTTCCATATTCATACCATACACACTCTGAAGTGTCTAACCAGAGCCCTATTGTGGAAATAGCCTCTTTCTTAGAGGTCTGTGTAAGCCAGCAGGCATTAGAGTTAACCCAAATGTTAAATGAGCTTGTCTTAGTCTTATGCTAAAAGTTTGTTTTTAGAAAGGTAATGTACATGATATACACATACAATGGGATATTATTCAAGCTTAAAAAGGAAAGAAATCCTGACACATGCTACAACATGAATGGAGCTGAGAGATGTTATGCCAAGTGAAAGAAACAATTCACAGAAGGCCAAATACTGTAATTCCACCTTACATGAAAGTAACCAGAGTAGTGAAATTTATAAGAGACAGAAAGTAAAATGCTGGTTTGCCGGGGCTGTGGGGGAGGGAGAAATGGGAACTTACTGTTTAGTGGGTATAGAGTTTTAGTTTTGCAAGATAAAGAGTTCCGTGGAAGGATGGCAGCGATGGGAGCCCAACTATGTGGATGTACTTAATGCCACTGAACTGTACACTTAAAAATGGCTAAGATGGCCAGGCATGGTGGCTCATGTCTGCAATGCCAGCACTTTGGTAGCTGAGGCAGGAAGACTGCTTGAGCCCAGGAGGCACAGGTTGCAGTGAGCCATGATCCCTCCACTGTACTCCAGCCTGGATGACAGAGCAAGACCCTGTCCCCAAAACAAATGAAAAAACCATCATAATAATGATAAATAATAATTAAAAATAGTGAACAGTAAGAACAGCTTTTATTTTCATTTAAAGCCTCTTGTACCCTGTCTTCCTCTTTACCCCTTCCCTCCATCCATTCAGCAGACATTATAAAAGCTAAAAACTGCAGATTCTGAGTCCCAGAGAAGGAATATTCTCATTTGAACCAGACTTCCTTTTGCTTAAATAACTTACTTGCTTACATGGGGCTCACCAAACTCATTTGAAGTAGCAATTTTTACTTTGTTTACCAGTGACATAAAAAAATTCTTTGTAATTCAACGTGAAGAAACTTTTTAGTTTTTTGTAAATGGAACTTCATCCAAGTGCTTGGATCAGGTAGGTTATTTGCAATTAAAAACTAAAATAGGCTAAATGTCACTCTCTCTCCAGGTCAATAAAGTTCTTCGGAATCATAACATCAAGCCACATTGGATGTTTGCCTTAGACAGTATCATCCGGAAGGCAGTGCAGACAGCTATTACCATCCTGGTTCCAGGTCAGAGCATTTAATTACTCTGTACATATATAATAATTGGATATTTTAGATTACTGTTCATCATTTATTTCTGATATCTCCTTAGTACTTTTAAAACCATAATACCCTTTTTAAAAAGAAATATAGTAGTCACAAAAATATAGTACACCGAATAGTACATATAGTATGGATAATGGTACACCAAGCAAAATGTTTAGTAAGAGTGAGGAAGACTTGCTTCCCTCTTTTTTTTTTTTAATTGTGCTTTAGGTTCTGGGGTACATGTGTAGAACATGGCAAGTGGTTTGCTGCCTCCATCCCCTCATCACCTATATCTGGCATTTCTCCCCATGTTATCCCCTCCCCGACCTTCCCCACCCCATGATGTCCCTCCCCTAGCCACCTCCAACAGACCCCAGTGTGTGATGCTCCCCCTCCCTGTGTCCACATGTTCTCATTGTTGAACAACCGCCTATGAGTGAGAACATGTGGTGTTTGATTTTCTGTTCTTGTGTCAGTTTGCTGAGAATGATGGTTTCCAGATTCATCCTTGTCCCTACAAAGGACAGGAACTCATCATTTTTTATGGCTCCATAGTATTCCATGGTGTATATATGTGCCACATTTTCCTTGTCCAGTCTATCATTGATGGGCATTTGGGTTGGTTCCAGGTCTTTGCTATTGTAAACAGTGCCGCAGTGAACATACGTGTGCTTGTGTCTTTATAATAAAATGATTTATAATCCTTTGGGTATATACTCAGTAATGGGACTGCTGGATCAAATGGAATTTCTATTTCTAGATCCTTGAGGAATCGTCACACTGTCTTCCACAATGGTTGAACTAATTTACACTCCCACCAACAGTGTAAAAGCATTCCTATTTCTCCACATCCTCTCCAGCATCTGTTGTCTCCAAATTTTTTGATGATCGCCATTCTAACTGGCATGAGATGGTATCTCAATGTAGTTTTGATTTGCATTTCTCTAATGACCTGTGATGATGAGCATTTTTTATGTTTGTTGGCCTCGTATATATCTTCTTTTGAAAAGTATCTATTCATATCCTTCACCCATTTTTGAATGGGTTTGTTTTTTTCTTGTAAATCTGTTTTAGTTCTTTGTAGATTCTGGATGTTAGCCCTTTGTCAGATGGGTAGACTGCAAACATTTTTTCCCACTCTGTTGGTTGCCTGTTCACTCTAATGATTGTTTCTTTTGCTGTGCAGAAGCTCTGCAGTTTAATTAGGTCCCATTTGTCTATTTTGGCTTTTGTTCCCAATGCTTTTGGTGTTTTAATCATGAAGTCCTTGCTTATGCCTCTGTCCCGAATGGTTTTGCCTAGGTTTTCTTCTAGGGTTTTTATGGTGTTAGGTCTTATGTTTCAGTCTTTAATCCATCTGGAATTAATTTTAGTGTAAGGTGTCAGGAAAGGGTCCAGTTTCTGCACATGGCTAGCCAGTTTTCCCAGCACCATTCATTAAACAGGGGAATCCTTTCCCCATTGCTTGTTTTTGTCAGATTTGTCAAAGATCAGATGGTTGTAGATGTGTGGCGTTGCCTCCAAGGCCTCTGTTCTGTTCCATTGGTCTATATCTCTGTTTTGGTATCAGTACCATGCTGTTTTGATTACTGTAGTCTTGTAGTACAGTTTGAAGTCAGGTGGTGTGTTGCCTCCAGCTTTGTTCTTTTTGCTTAGGATTGTCTTGGCTATGCAGGCTCTCTTTTGGTTCCATATGAAGTTTAAGGTGGTTTTTTCCAGTTCTGTGAAGAAGGTCGTTGGCAGCTTGATGGGGATAGCATTGAATCTATAAATTATTTTGGGCAGTATAGCCATTTTCATGATATTGATTCTTCCTAACCATGAGCATGGAATGTTTTTCCATCTGTTTGTATCCTCTCTTATTTCTTTGATCAGTGGTTTGTAGTTCTCCTTGAATAGGTCCTTTACATCCTTTGTTAGTTGTATTCCTAGGTATTTTATTCTCTTTGTAGCAATTGTGAAAGGGAGTCCACTCTTGATTTGGCTCTCTGTTAGTCTGTTATTGGTGTAAAAACACGTAAAAGCATAAAGGCTGTTGAATTTTGTCAAAGGCGTTCTCTGCATCTATGAGATAATTGCGGTTTTTGTCTTTGGTTCTGTTTATGTGGTGGATTACGTTTATAAACTTGTGTATGTTGAACCAGCCTTGCATCCCCAGGATGACTGCTTCCCTGTCTTTAAGGAATGTGTTTGGATATGAAGAGAAAGAAAAAAGTGTACAGGTGACCCAAGTAAATATGCATTTCAATATATAGATATCTGGCCCATAAAACACATTCCTACATCTTTTACCCAGTGATTTCCAAATCTGCCAGTGCATTGAGCAATTTAAGGAGGTATTGCATAGCTCATTGCATTGAGCAATTTAATTGTCTTTAAAATTATAGCTTTCAGAGCCCCATCTCAGGCCGAATAAGAATCTGCCAGGAATAAAGCTCAGGAATCTGATTTTTTTTTAAGACTAGTCTTTTAGAGCAGTTCAAGGTTCATAGCAAAATTGAGCAGAAGGTACAGAGATTTTGCACATACCCCTTAGCCCCACACATGCATAGCCTCCTCCATTATCAACATCCCCCACAAGGTGGTGTATTCGTTACAATCAATGAACCTACATTGACACATCATTATCACCAAGAGCCCGTAGTTCACATTAGGGTACTGTTGGTGTTGTACATTCTCTAGGAATTCTACATATATAATAACATGTATCCACCATTACAGTGGATACATGTTCATACAGAATATTCTCACAGCCCTAAAAGTCCATGGAGGACTGTAAGAACCTGAGTTTAGTACAGCTCCCCAGGTCATGTTGATGCACAGCCAAGTTTGGAAATCACTGGTCTAGACACAGCCCCAGCTATGTTGGCGGTGAGGTACAAAAGGGGCAGTGTTGATGAAACAGACTTTTTGGCATAAGTGAGGAGTGTATTCATACTCTAAGGCAAAACCTCCAACTTGTTTTGATAGTCTAGCTATTAATAAAAACTTGTAAGCAAAGCTCTTCCACCCTGTGTGTGTGTTGGGGTGGTGGGTGGATACATAGATGCATGGGTGAGTATGGAGGTAGGTAGAAAGAGCAGTTGATCAAGTGATAGATGGATAGATACAGATTTATATAAACAAATTAGAAACATGTTCTGTTGTACTAATTTGTACCTATATGATAGAGCATTCTGAAATAGAAATTTAAAAGGTAAGATCAATACGAAATATTTTCATTTTAGTTTTCTTTATTTCTTTTTTTTAAGTAGAGACAAGGTCTTACTCTGTTGCCCAGGCTAGTCTCAAACTCTCGGCTCGAGTGGTCCTCGTGTCTCAGCCTCCCAAAGTGCTATGGGGCGTGAGCCACTGCACCTGGCCCTGAAATACTTTTAAATTAAAGTTATTTATAAATGGTACTACAAACTTTTAAGTTGATGTCAACCCTTCTGAGTTGTGGAATTCCCTCTCTTTTCATAGAACACTTGAGTGTTTGACCTGAGAGTGAGAGCATCTGTGTCAATCTTTATGTTAAACATTGGTCAAGATTAAGTTATTTCTTATGTAAGAAAGAAACAGAATGTTACCTCTACCTGGAACACACCTCCTTCCCATGTCTCTCCTGTCCTGTGGCTTGCACCTTTTCATTCTTCGGGCCACCGAGGGTCTGGACCTATCACCAAATCTAAAGTAGGCTCCCCTCCGTTATTCTCTCTCCTTGGAAATGGTTTTCACCCATTTGTGACACCACAACCTGAAACTACTTTTGTTTCTAGTTTAATGGCTGTTAGCCTCACCAGAGCTGAGCCTAGCATACTGTCCAGCACAGTGTCTGGAAAACAGTGTATCTCTGATTAGTGTTTGTTTGAAACAATAAGCAAATGAGTTTCACCTGATTATAACAAATTAGGGTGGAAAATTTGCATAGTGTAGAAACTTAGAAAAAAATTCTAGAGAGGCTTTGAAGCACATGATTAGTAGTTGGATGTGAAACCTACTAATTCATGCTCTAAGGAAGTCAAACAATACTTATATTCAGATGCTTTATCATTAGGATAAGGCTGGTTGTAGGGAATGTACTATAGAGGGGTTAGATATTCAAAAGACCTATGGGATGAAGGGGGAATAGTGTGTATCACTGAAAGGAAGAGGTATGGACCACACGTTAAACACAGTAGCAACCTAAATTAAGAACGCTTAAATGAAGAAAGGAAAAAGAGAGTATATTTTGAAACAATCTAAATAGCCTATAAATGATCTGTTTACTTAATTTTTTTAAAAAAACTTCCTTTTAGTAATGATTACCTAATATAATATGGTATCCGGAATAGAAAATGAATATTAGTGAAAAACTGAGAATCTGAGTGAAGCCTGCAGTTTAGCTAATAGTATTATACCAATGTTAATTTCATCGTTCTGAAAAACATGCCATAGTTACATAAGATGTATTAGGAAGGGCCGTGTGGATGGTAAATAGGAATTCTTTGTACTATCTTTGCAACGTTTCCATGAATCTAAAATTCTTCCAAAACAGAAAGTTTAAAAAACAAAAGTAACTGTTAGGTGAAACTCTGTTAGGTTTAGGGAAAGCAACAGGGAGGCTGCAGAGAGGGAGCAGTCCTTGCGGGAGTGTCCCAGGGGGTGGGCACTGCTGTGATCAACCATGTGCAGAAGAAGGCACATTGTTTATTAAAAGTGTTTGCTAAAGAAAGGACTTTGTCCTTTCACCATGAAATTGGTTTCTTTGAGGCCTCTGATTTCAATGGAAGTTACTGTTTGAAAACATTTATTTTTGTAAAGTGGAAAGTTTAGAGGAGAATTACATGGAGACAGTAGTTTTTGTATTTCCTTCAGGATAAGAGAAGTCCATATACACTATATACCAATATACAAACGGTGAAATACATGGACAAATGAAGTGATTTCAGTCATTTAACGGTTCCATCAAATTTCCAAATGTCTGAAAGATTTTGTTATGTAATTAAGATATAAAGATATTACACTTAAAAAAGACGGTCTTCAAATGCCCCTAATAAAAATTCCTTTTAGATAGAAGATACTACAATTAACCTACCATTTCAGAAGACACACTAAAAAAGACCACAAATTTTAAAAAGTCTACCATTGCTGGTACAATCATGCATTGCTTAACAACAGGGCTGTGTTCTGAGAAATTCATCCTTAGGCAATTTTGTCATCGTGTAAACATGATAGAGTGGACTTCCACAAACCTAGATGGTAGAGCCTAGTACGTGCCCAGGCCCTATGGTATGGCCTGTTGCTTCCAGGCTATAAATTTGTATAGTGTGTCACTATACTGAATATTGTAGGCAGTTTTCACACAGTGGTAAGTGTCTGTGTGTCTAAACATACAAACGGTATAGTAAAATATAGTATTATCATCTTACGGGATCACTGTAGTATATGTGATCCAGCCTTGACTGAAATGTTATTATACAGCACTTGACTATACATTCATTTCCTACATGTGTCTGCTAAGACCCAAATCGTGGTTTCTAAATGCCATTCCTCAGGAAAAGGAATCGGGTCTCCTTGGAGAAGTGGTGGATTCCAGGCTGGGGGCAGGGGAAATAAAAGATAAGATTGTAGCTGGGCATGGTGTTTCACCTCTGTAATCCCAAGACTTTGTGAGGCCGAGGCAAGAGGATCACTTGAGGCCAGGAGTTTCAGACCAGCCTGGCCAAAATATCAAGACCCTATCTTCTAAAAAAATTAAAATAAATTAGCCAGACATAGTGGTGCGTGCCCATAGCTATTTGGGAGGCTGAAGTTGGAGGATCACCTGAGCCCAGGAGATAGAGGCTACAGTTAGCTATGATTGCACTGCTACACTCCAGCCTGGGTGACAGAGTAAGACCTCATGTCATAAATTAATTAATTAACTAACTAATTAATTAAATTTACAGAGTGAGATCCCATGTCATGAATGAATGAATGAATGAATGAATGCCTGGTACACCTTGTGGTGCCAAGAATAAGAAATTGTCAAAAAGGATGGAGATTTATTGAAAGGGCACTAGAGCCAACCTGAAAATGTTCCAAACAGTCCAAGCCAGAACAATCTGAACAATAAAATAAAATAATGATCATATTGGATTATAGATTATAGAATAAAATAAGCATCTGTGAGTCCATATTAATATAAATAATTGAAAAAATAAACATATGGAAGAGAAAAGTCAGCTTTTTGTTATAGTAGAATTGTGATTGATAAATGAAAATGAATGAGAAAGACAGAAAATCCCCCATTAGGCAAACACCACAGCAATAATTATTGCAGGCAAGGACCATCAATGACTGCTAAAGTAGGCAAAAGAATGAGGAGAAACAGGATATGTGAAGGGTTTTCAAGGTGTCTCCCTGCAAGATATTTACTAACTACAAAGAGAAAACAGTAATTTTACAGTGAAGGAATGTGGCAGACATCCCCTTAACCAAATGATCAACGTAAGCATCACTAGTAAGAAGACACGTCAGTGTCATGCACCTCCAGATGGGATGCCCTGAGAAGGACACAGCATCACACTGTGGTGTTCTCACCAAAAAGGCACAGCCTCAGCCCAATCACAACAAGACATCAGTGAACCCCAAATAAGACATTGTACGAAAACCTGACCAGTACTCCTCAAAAGGGTGAAGGTCGTGAGAAACAAAGAAATACTAGTTACAGATTGGAAGAGACTAAGGCGACATGACAACTAACCGTAATGAGGGATTCTCGATCAGGAAAAGGACATTGGTAGGAAAACTGGTGAAATTCAAATCACGTCCATAGATTAGTTAATAGTATCGTGTCAAAGCCAGTCACATCCATAGATTAGTTAATAGTATTGTGTCAAAGCCAGGCATGGTGACTCAACATCTATAATCCCAGCACTTTGGGAGGCTAAGGTGGGAGGACTGCTTGAGACTAGGAGTTTGAGATCACCCCAGGCAGTGTGATGAAACCCCATCTCTACAAAAAAATACAAAAATAAGTCAGGCATAGCGGCATGTGCCTGTGATTCCAGCTACTAGGGAGGCTGAGGCGGGAGGATCAACTGAACTTAGGAGGTCAAGGCCACAGTGCACTGAGATTGTGCCACTGCACTCCAGCCTGGGAGAAAGTGAGACCCTGTCTAAAAAAAAAAAAAAAAATAGTATTGTATCAATGTTAATTTCCTGGTTTTGATAATAGTGCCAAAAGTATATAAACTGTTAAGGCTAGGGCAAGTTGCTGAAGGCTATATAGGAACTCTCTGCCCTATTTTTGCAACTTCTCTGTTATCCTAAAATTATTTCAAAATAAAAAGTAAAAAAAAAAAGTAACCAATCTTTTTTCCAAAAGGAGCATACAGAACAGAGAGTACCGTACAAGTCCCTTAAGAATTTGTTTTTTCTCAGACTGTTTTCTCACTTGTCATCAAGGATCAGCCTTTAGATTATTGGCAGCATTAAGTATCTGTCATTAGTCCTCTAGTACAGTCTGCTTGTGGGTGACCAGATCCAGTAATGCTGAGCACAGAGACTATGATGGCAGTGCTAGGGTGAGAGTATTGATCGTGTAAGCATACTTCCTATATTAACAATAATTGTTAAAAGCTGCTTCAAGCACTTGATATTACCACCGATTGTTAAACCGAATCAAGCACATGCTCCAAGTTCACATTAATGTGAACTGAACAGCATTGTGTACGTATGAGAAGCTTCATGCAACGTGATACACTACACTCACAAGTATTATGATCTTACAAAGCAACAGAAATACCCTGTGTAAAAGAAATTTGGTCTAGGACAAGCGTGGTGACTCATACCTATAATCCCTTAGGAGGGGGTATAATCCCCTATAATTATAATCCCTTATAATATATAATCCCTTATAATCCTTTAGGAGGCCAAGGTGGGTGAATCACATGAGGCCAGGAGTTTAGACCTGCCTGGCCAACATGGTGAAACCCCATCTCTATTTAAAAAAGTAAATATTAGCCAGGTGTGGTGGTGCATGCCTGTATTTCCAACTACTTGGGAGGCTGAGGGAGGAGAATGTTTGAACCCAGGAGGCGGAGGTTGCAATAAGCCGAGATGGTGCCACTGAACTCCAGCCTGAGGTGAGAGAGTGAGACTCCATCTCAAAAAAAAAAAAAAAAAAAAAGGAAAGAAAAAGAAACTTGGTCTAGTTATTTTCCTCTGGGGAAGTAACCATTTGAGTGGGGAGTAGTTTTGTTGTTGATCCCATCATGCTGGTTTGGAAACATGCGCTAGATCCACTTTCCCACACATGGGCTTAAAGGCCCCCTTGAGTTCAGGTCTTTTCCTGACATATGGCTCTCTCCTGACAGTCCCCTCTGCTTTACATTGTTCCCAGAGGGTCCTGGGCCACCATTTGAGCTTCCTTCTCTCAAATACCTCTTCTTCTTTCTCTATCAAGCTAAGGCTCCCCCTCCTCCAGAACTCTGCTTAGGCCCTTCAGCCTCCATGAATCCCTCAGTGAGTGAGTAAACTACCACCGGATTTAGTCATTGCAAATGTACTTTATTTACCCTTAGCGCTCTTACTACATGTACATGTTAGGGTTCTTCAAAGAAACAGAACCAATAGGATATATAGAGATATATGAGAAGATTTATTATGGGAATTGACTCATGTGATTATGGAGCCGAGAAGGTCCACCGTGTGACGTCAGCATCTTCTTTACAAACTGCATTGATTCAAATGCTAATCTCTTCTGGAAACACCCTCACCCCTCACAGACACATCCAAAATAATGTTTTACCAGCTATCTGGCCGTCCTTAGCCCAGTCAAGTTGACATATAGAATTAATCATCTCAATGTACATGTGAATTATATATAACTAGGTCTATACCTGAGATAATCTAAGAGAATTGTAACTGTATTAATTTGTACTTATAATTTTATGTTATATTTGCATGTGCTCTCGGCACTCTTCTGTGTATTTGCCCTAGTTCTCCTTTAGATTGTCATCTCTTTGAGAAAAAGGACCAGATGTTCTATGTCATTTGCATATTTTACAATTTCTAATCTGATGACATGTACTCAGGGACCCACCATGAAAGACCAAAATAACAAAGCCCTGCATGAGCTTACAGTTTTCTACTTTCTTTAAATTATTTCAGAGAATTTTTAAGTCATATATACATACATAAAATGATGATTTAAAGTTTACAGAGTTAAGAGGATATTTAAATATAGGATTAGAAATTTTCCATCCCTAAAAGTGAGATTATAGTCAACAGGACTACAAACCTTTTTACGTTATTTAAAAATTTCAGATTACAAATCATAAAAGAAATTTAAGAATAATTATAGAAAAGTTTCAAAAGGCCTAATCTTGTCCTCTAATTTAATCTAGAATCATGCTTTCTTAAATTATTTTAAAATTATTTTATTGCTTTCTAAATGCAAATAAACCTAATAGGAATACTCTTACATTCTGCCAACAGTTTTTAAAAACCTAATTTGTTTAACCCCTGCAATCAGTATTGGGTTTACAAAACTAAAACACATGATTTTGACTTACTCCTACTAACAATAAATTAAGAAATGGGATTTTGGAAAGAGAGATGAGGTAGAGTAGAGGTGAAGTTTGGTTAGCCTTAAGAGATAAAGCGTGAGGACATGGAGAAATTGGAATCCTTGTACACTGTTGTTGGGAATGCAAAACGGTACAGCTACTGTGGAAGACAGTATGATGGCTTCTCAGAAATTAAAGATAGAAGCAAGCACCCTTGTGAACCAGCAATTTCTCTTCTGGGTATATATTCAAAAAAACGAAAAGAAGGATCTCAAAGAGACATTTGCACATTCATATTCATAGCAGTACTATTTACAATTGCCAAGAGGTGGAAGCAACCCAAGTATCTAGCAACAGATGAATGGATAAACAAAATATGGTGTATATATACAGTGGAATATTATTCAGCCTTAGAAAGAAGGAAATTCTGACCCATGCTACAACATGGATGAACCTTGAAGGCATTATGCTAAGTAAAATAAGCCAGTCACAAAAAGACAAATAGCATATGATTCCATAATTTTATTGGCTTTTTTGCTCCTGTAGTTAGAGTGGAAGGGAGTAGCACCCAGTGGCTTCTCTCCCATTGTTCGGCAAGTAGGAGTGAGTGTTACAGCTCTTTTACTCCTGCCACCCACAGCTTGGCAAGCAGGAGTGCTACAGTTCCTTCGCTCCCAGAGTTCAGTGAGTTCTGGGTTCTTGTCCCATGATGAAGAGGAATAAGGTACACAGACACTGGAGAGTGAGTAAAGCAGAGTAGAATTTTATTGAGTGACAGAAAGGAAGTTCTCAGCATTGAGAGGAGACCTGAAATTGGGTTGCCATCTGTGAGGCTGAGTCGGGATTTTTATGGGCTTAGAATGGGGGAGTGTGTGCTGATTGGCCCATGAGTGGTCTTGGAAAAAGCACCATTTGATTGGTTAAAGGCATCATTCAGAAGGAATCAACTGAGAGAGAGTGAGTAAGATGTGGAAAGAAGGTCTCACTCTGGTTGTGGACTCTATCCAGAACTGGCAGGTTGGTTCTCAGGCATTAAACTGTCCTTGGCTTGAAGGTCAGGTTTCACTGGAGACTGATCCCTATCTGCCTAGGAATTTGTCTGTCTCCTGTCACTATCAATGTGAGGTATCTAGAGTAGTCAAATGCATAGAAACAGAAAGTAGAATGGTAGTTTCCAGAAACTGAGGAGAGGGGAGTAATGGAGAGTTGTTGATGGGTAGAGTTTGAGTTTTGCAAAATGAAAATGTTCTGGAGATTGGTTGCACAGCACTGTTAGTATACTAAACACTACTGAACTGTGCCCTCAGAAATGGTTAAGATGGTAAATTTTCTGTCATGCAGTTTTTAAAACCACTATACAAGATTTTAAAAGAGGGATAAAAAAAGCCAGGTCTATGTAAACCTGGTCTTGAAGGAGGACACTCTGGTTTTTGTTATGATCAACAGATGATGAGTTCTCTTTAGATTGTTGAATTTAAGTTGCCTACCCAACAGTAATGTCCAGGAATTTCTAGACGTAACAGGAGTGGGGCTAGAGGTGTAGAGTTTGTCATCCACCTATCAGAAATACTTAACCTTCATGGAGTTGAATGAGCTCATCTATAGAGAAAAAGTAGAAACATTAAAAAGTGAAGGATAGAATCCCAGGTTCCAGCTTAAAAAGGGGGCAGGTAGTAGATAAAAAGGCTCTGAAGAAGAGAAACAGCAGCCAAAGATTTAGAGGAAAATACTGTCCACAGGTCAAGTAGGGTGAAGATAGAAAGTTACCTACAGGATTTCGCTGGCAGGCCTTTGGTGACCTTGCCAAAGTGCCCACAAAAGAATGGTGGGATGGGGTCCTCCATTTCTCCCACTAGACTCCTCTCCTCTACACAGGGGCTCTTAACCTGTGATTCATGGACTTGGGAGAGGTGTCAGGGAATCTGTGCAAATATAGCAAAATCTAGGTAAAGTCAGGAAATCTAGGCAAAATGTTGCATGAATGTGTTTTTCTTCTAGGGAGAGTTTTCATGACTTTCATCAGATTTTTAGTAGGTTCTGTGATCCAATAAATGTTTATGTACCAAAGCATATGGAATCAAGATCCAATGTTTCTGCTATCCTGATTTCACTTAAATTATGACTGGAATTCCTTTTTGTGGACCAAGTTTGAGGATTTAATCACAATTTATAATATATTTTCTGATGGGAAGATATTGCTGAGAAAAAATGACCAAACTCTGTAAAATATTTAAAAGTTTATTCTGAGCTGAATATGAGTGACTATGGCGTGTAACACAGCTTCTGGAGGTCCTGAAAACATGTGATCTGGGTAGTTGGGTTATAGGTTGGTGGTATACATTTTAGAGAGACAGAAGTTATAGGCAAAGACATAAATCAATATATGTAAGGCATACTTTTGGCCCAGCAAGGCGGGACGTCTGCTGGGGATTGGGAGGTGGGGGAGGTGGTTGGGTCCCAGGTCATAGACAGATTCAAAGATTGGCAATTGGTTGAAAGAGTTAAGCTTTGGCCGGGCGTGGTGGCTCACACCTGTAATCCAAGCACTTTGGAGGCCAAGGCGGGTGGATCACCTGAGGTCGGGAGTTCAAGACCAGCCTGACCAACATGGTGAAACCCCGTCTTTATTTAAAAAAAAAAAAAAAGAGTTAAGCTTTGCCTGAATAGTTGAAGTCAGCATAAAGAAATGCTTGAGTTAAGATAAGGGCTATTATGGAAGCCAGGGTTCTTGTTATGTAGATGAAGCCCCTAAGTAACAGGCCACAGAGAGAATAGATGGTAAAATCTCTTATTGGACCTTAAAAATAACTCTTAGTTGAATGTCTACTGGATCAGGAAAATACCTGGAAAGAGAAGGGGATTCTTTACAGAATGCAAATTTCCCCCACAAGTGATGACTTTGCAGGACCATTCCCAAATATATGTCAAAGAAATATATTTTGGGGCAAAATACTTTGATTTCTTTTATGGCCCATTGTTTGTCATGGGCTGCTATCCTAGAATCAGGTTGGAATTTAGCATCTTGGTGCTACAGAGAGTCTGTTTTGTCAGCCTGATGATCTTTATTTTAATGGTAATGCTGTTCGGTTAGTTGTGCCTAAACTCCAAAGGGAGGAGGGTATAATGAGGTATATCTGACCTTTCTTCCCATCATGGCCTGAACTAGTCTTTTCAGGTTTTCTTGGTGATCCCTTGGACCCTAGGGGTAGGTGGTTCTTCAGTTAGTTGGGGGCTTAGAATTTTATTTTTGGTTTACAATATCATCCAAGTTCTGAAGTGACATGCAGATGGCCTCATATTATACAGTGCATTTAAGTTGGAGACTTGTAACTTTTATAGTTTAAATTTCAATGGTCAGTCAACAGATTAGAGGAGCACACACACTAGAAATCAGTCTAATAGTCAAGAGAGATAGTCTTGAGTATCAGACTGCGTGTGGCGTTTTCAGCACCTGCCCTGCATCCCCTTATATTTTGGATGTTACAGGCAGAAAGCATTCTGTATACTCAGGTGTGTTTATATGATCTCAGTTTCCTCAATTGTAAGCAAGTTAATAGTTGCCAGATATTATGTATGTAATCTGAAAATGAACTTTCCTTGTTCATAAACACTTTTAACTATTCTTAAAAGGTTTTTACATCTTTACCTTTCTTTCAGATTTCTAGCATCTTCCCCCACATATGTGCAATGTGAATATGTATTGATCATTCTTGAATTAGATCATTGTTTGAATTAGATTTTTCTGTTTGAATTAGATCATATCTTATGAATTTTGCAAGTTCTATAGAAGAACAAATCTGAATGAATGCACAGAAATCCATCCTCACTTTTGGAAAAGGAATTTGGAATATTTATCTTATTGATAGCAGGCAGGAGGGGGTGACATTCATAGCTTAGGAAATTAAGGCAGTGAGTCATATTTTATAAACACTACTATTGATATTATGCCAAACAGAACTAAGGCCACATTTCAGCCTTGCATCTGAGAGTGATACTGCTGATCAAGAAGACTTGGATGTAGAAGAGGACCATGAGGAACAGCCTTCAAATCAAAGTGTTCGAAGACCTCAGGCTGTCATTGAAGATGCTGTGGCTACCTCAGGCGTGAGCACGCTCAGTTCTACTGTGTCCCATGATTCCCAGAGTGCTCACCGGTCACTGAATGTACAGCTTGGGAGGATGAAAATAGAAACCAATAGGTAAGTCATACGCTGACGTGGGTTGGTTTCTTGTCTTTTACTTTTACTAAAGAGCATGTGTTTTTGGTCTACAAAATATGATTCCCTTATCCCATTCATGGAAACTTGATTGAATGCCTTTCTTTGTAAAAAAAAAAAAGAAAGAGAGAGAGAGATTTAGTCTCTTTTGTCAAATACCACTTTCTGCCTCTACCAATGTAAGCCTTCTTCAGCAGCATTTATTACTTCTTCATCTCCAAGTGCCCTGAGATTTTTCTAGTAGCTTCATTGTAGCCTCATAGACTAAGAAACAGGCTCAGAGCAGAATGTACCTTCCAGTAGATAGCTGCAAGAACAGAAAGCTCATGTGCTTGAAAGCCCAGTCAAGTTCTTATAGGGGAGGAAGGTCACGAGGTCCAGGGAACAAACTAATTAATGGTGCTAAAGATTTGTATTTTAGAACCTAAAAAGGAAGACAGTTGACCACCTTTATGATTCTATTTTATTTTCGATACACTGGACCATATCTGGAGTATAATTTGCCTTTGATAATTTGGTAGTATAGAACCCACAGGATCAGATTATTATGTTAACAGCAAATGTTTCCTGTTCTTCGCAGATGTTGTTGATACAGTTCAAGGTCTGAATTTTTATAACTTCCTGGGCTGTCTACAGTTGACATGTGGGAAACTGACTTTATGACTCTGGGTTTCCATTAAAAACTTCTTTTGAGTTAATCAACAAAAGTTGTTCAAATATTTAGAGACTTTAATTGAAAACTCTAGTTGTTCACCAAGGAGATTAAAAATATCTTATTTCCAGTCATAAAGTTTAGGTTTTTAAAGGCAAGCTTGTATACCAAAATGAGTACAAGTAGTAAAAGCTCACCCTATATTCAGAAACATGGTTGCATGGTTAAGTAAATAGTACGACACATCTTCTATGATGTGCATAGAGCAGTCTTTTTAATAAAGGGAGATTGGCTCTCTGACTTTCATATCCCAATTTTGTGCTCGGAAACGCAGCTCTTGCCATCTCTACTATCTAATGGGACAGAACTTGGGTCTTTTCTCTTCTGAGACTTCATGGAAATCTTGGTCTCCCTCATTCCTCCTCAAGCAAGAGCCCAAGGATAACACCCCATTCCTTATGGAAGGTGTCCATGTTAGTCACTTGCCTCTAAGTTACTCTCTGTTGCCCAGTCCTGAGTGGTGGTGTTCTTTGGATTCCTGCTGTGATCTCTGGAGGAAGAAAGTTCACTCATTACTGTTTTGGTTGTCGCCTTCCCCACCCATGACTTCCGGTTAGAATTACACAGATAGTAAAGCTACTTTGTTTACCAAAGAGCTGGTATATCTGCTTTTCTCGCCCTGAAACCTCCTGTCTACACCTGGCTTATGTCAATAGGACCTGCCTCTCCTAATGCAGCGTAGACACGACTCTTTTCCCTTCTCTCCTTGGCCTATTTGGTTAGCCTGTGCTCACCACCCTGGCGTCACCATCTGTCCACCACCCTTGGGCCATCTGCAGTCCCTCAGGGCTTCTGGCCACTTTCTTCGCAGCTTCCTCTTTCTCTTCTAAGGGTCTCTTGGTTCTAGCCAAGGGCCTGCTTTTCACATCTGCCCATCTCTGTTGAAAAGACTGGCATTTACTCACATTTCTTTATTACGTAATTTAGTTTCCACAACAACTTACACATTTACACTTTTTCCTCTACATATTTACATTAGAATCTGAAAATCTACAGATAATCAGCCTCTTTTTTCCTTTTTCAGTAATATCTCCCATGGTTCTCCATCACCTGCGGAAAAGCGAGATAAGAGAGAACATCTACTTCACATATGATTTGAAGAAAGGGCTGCTGATTTAGTAGAAAAACCAAGTGATTGAAATAAGGGACCCATCCTGTCCATATTGTTCCTTCTAATCTTCAGTTGAATACTACTTGAAATATAAAGGCATACCTACTACAAAATGAATCTAGAAGAAATGTTAGTGTGTTTTTAGGAAAGGTTGCTCTCATATTAAAAATCGTAAGCTGAGAATATTTAGGATGATCACTGATGAAAGGAAATCAGGTTTATTCAGCTCGGAGGATCACTTGAGCCCAAGAGGCTGAGGCTGCAGTGAGCCATGATTGCACCACTGCACTCCAGCCTGGATGACAGAGCAAAACCCTGTCTCAAAAACAAAAACAAAAAGCTAACTCAGGAGGAGCTGCCTGTTAATCTAATTTCCCCCATCCTGCATTTCTGGAATTACCCACCAATCCACCTCACCACTCCCGCCCATCCAAGGTTAAAAATTGACCTTATGGCAGATCCTGCCATACTCTTCTGGAACAGAAAAGCTGACAGTTGCCTTGATTTCATAATATTGCCCTACTAACTAAATGAAAAGTAAAGATAAAATTGATGGACTGGATTGTTGTTAAGATAAATACTTCTAAGTCCTGGATTTGGAGCAAATGAGGTGGACTGTTAGTACTCGGCTTCCAGTGTTAAAGTTCTAGCGTTTAAGGTGTTAAAAGAAAACTTCAGACAAATTAAATTTAACAGAGTTTAATTGAACAAGAAAAAAATAATTTGCGAATCAGGTGGCTTCCAGAATCACAGCAGATTCAGAGAGACTCCAGGGATGCCTTGTGGCCAGAACAAATTTATAGACAAAAAACCCAAAGTGATGTACAGGAATCGGAAGTGTACAGAAAGAGCTGGATTGGTTTCGGGTTGGCATTCACCTTATTTGAACACTCAGCAGTGTATGAGTGATTGAAGTCTGGCTGCTGGGATTAGCCAAGACTCAGCTATTGTTACAGATGCATACTCCTAAGTTAGGTTTTCAATCTTGTCTGTTAGGTTATAGTTTGTCCACGAGGACTCAAATATGCAAGTTCTGAGTCCTTCACAGGCCATATTTCATTCACGTTAACAAAAGGTAAAAATACATTACATAGTCTAGACAAACATAGGTTAAACTCTAGACAACGTAACTATATTCCTTGAGAAAACAGTAAGACAATACCATCACTATCCTATATGTATAAATTAGCAAGAAGGACAGAAATACATACCAGATCAAAAAACTGCCAACGTAAACATTCACATGGAGCTCGCTGCCCATTTCTTTGGATGGCATTTGTTTTGGAGTAGATAAGAAGCTTCCCTCCAGCCCTCTGCTCCCTCTTCTAGCTTTCAGTTCATGCTGCTTCATCCACCTAATTGTGCACCACACTTACCCTGCAGCTGTCTTTGTTAACCTATCTTCCTCCACCCACCTTCTCTGTCTACCTCTCATTGTGTTTTACTTTTTCCTACCTCTGCTGCCTACTCTGCTGGGATCCCTTCTCCTATCTAAGGGTCTCATCTTTATGTCCTGTGGGAATGGGGTCGTCGAGTCTGGAGGTCCGGGAAGGTTTCCTTCCCACTGAGCCCTGGAAAGGCTCTTTTCCAGGGACTGAGGCAGCAAGGAACAGAATAGTCCGTATTAAAGGCCAGACACCGCACCTGGCACTTTACCTCTGCTGTCTCATTTAATGCTCACAGTCATCTTTTCTGGAAGCTCACTTTTCTTTTTTACAAATGATTTGAAAACTAAAGCCCAGAAGCACCAGGTAATTTATCCAAGGTTAACACGGGAAGTGCAGGGCTGAACCAGGACACTAAGCCCAGATCTGTCTGTCAGCTGCGCGATGCTGCCTTCGGAGTATATCAACTGAAGCAGAAACAAACTTTTCCATGGAATGTGGTCTTGAGTTAAACTATCACTACTCAGAAGAAACAAATAGAGCTTGTTAGGTTACACAACAATAGCTGTAGGTTATACAAAAATATATCTTGGTAATCTTAATAATTATGTATTTTAAATTATTATTTCTGAATCCAAGTTCCATTAAGATACTTTTCTAAAAAATTAGAGCATCTCTTTTCATAACTTGGAATGTTTTCTTTGCGAAATTCTATTGGAAATGGTGAGTAGGTTACCAGTTGGCTCTCAGTTGCATAGCGAACCTTCTATGGGTAAGAACTTTGGTACGAATATCACAGTTTCTCCTTGTTTCTCTGGAGACTGCATCAGATGCCAACTGGGAACTGAATGTACCAGGAACACAGCTATCCTTGTACCCGCTTCACCCCCACCCCCCTTAGAAGTGAGAGGCATAATAGTAACAACAATCACCATTATAGCAACAACCATGAACGATTATTGAGAATTTGCTACGTGCCAGATATTCTAGGTGACCTCACCTATGACTGTTTCTCAAATTTTCATACTTTAAGAAAAGTGATTACCTTTCTGATTTGCATTGATTATGATATTATGCACATTTGCCAACTTTTTTGATGGGGGGGTCTATACATGTAAAATATGGGTCTGTTAATATCTGTATCCCATATTTATATTTTTGACATTTATGGTCGTAAAAAGAAATAGCAGAACACATCTCTGAAGATTCTGGCAGACAATCTGTGGTGGAGGTTTTGAATTCTTGTCTGCAAGCACGGACTCCTCCAAAGCTTTGCTTCTGGACAGGGGGGTCTGTGGACCTGCAACATCAGTGTCACCTGGGAGCTCATTAGAAATAGTCTCAGGACTCACCCCAGGCGCACTGGACCAGAATCTGTATTTCAATAAAATCAGGGGGTGCCTGTGCTTATTAGAGCTCATGTCTAGAAGGTTACCCTAGACCGGGCACAGTGGCACACATACACACATATAATCCCAGAGCTTTGGGAGGCTGAGGTGGGAGGATCATTTGAGGCCAGGAGTTCAGAGACCAGCCTAGACAATGTAACAAGACTCTGTCTATTAAAAAAAAAAAAAAAAAAAAACATTAGCCAGGCATGGTGGTGCAGGCCTGTAGTCCTAGCTGCTTGGGAAACTGAGATGGGAGGATCACTTGAGTCCAAGAGTTTAAGGCTGCAGTGAGCTATAATCGGGCCACTACAAAAATAAAAATAGAAATAGAGGATCACCCTGTGTTACTACCTGTCAAGCAATATAATTTTCTTCTGCAGATTACTGGAAGAATTGGTTCGGAAAGAGAAAGAATTACAAGCACTCCTTCATCGAGCTATTGAAGAAAAAGACCAAGAAATTAAACACCTGAAGCTTAAGTCCCAACCCATAGGTGAATAGCAGTAAATTTTCTAGTAATACTGTTCAGCCAGGCTGCCACAAAAAGCCAAGAAAGCCAACAAGAAGTTTTAATTGTGGCTAAGTCAGCACTTGTCTCTTCTGCCATGACTGCAAGCAGGAATTGCCTTAAAAAAAAAATCCAATTTTTAACTGTAGCAAACTCATTTCTTATAAGTGCAGAAAAAATAGATTATTCATAATCATTTTTTCCTGAGACTGTGTATTACTGAGGTATCTAAGGCTCTCCATGCTTTTGGTCTTTCTTTAAAGATTTTACAATGAGATTACTATGATAAAATAATACAAGTTTTTGTCATTTTGCATTTATATTCTGCATATTCTAGCTTTTTTCCTTAAAACTTGAAGAGTCTTGAATAGAATAAAGATGTAGTAGTAAAAAGGCATAGGTTGGGAGAATCTTATTTAGCCCATTTAGAGGAAAACAGAATTCGTAGTTATTTGTCTAAATACATGGCTTTTCCATAGTAGAAAAACAGATTGTTATAATTATATGGTTCTCTGCTAATTGTGTTTATCTTTATTGCATGAAAACACAAAGTATAATTTTAGTACACAGAGTGTATTCTAAGAAACCATAAAATTGATATGAAAGTATAATGTAGGAGTATCATTTTATTATTGCTTTTGCTCCTTGTTTACTAGTAAATTCACTAGTCTGAGTTTTATTCATATTATCATTTATACCGTCAATCTCAATTGTTTTTATGAACTATTCTCTGATGGAGCAAAATCTTGTAAAGTACCAGTAAATGTCTGTTGATTGTGAGGGTTGTTGGGGGAAACTAAGAATATCTTCCCAAAATTCTGTTCTAGAAATTCCTGAGTTGCCTGTATTTCACCTAAATTCTCCTGGCACAAATACTGAAGATTCTGAACTTACCGACTGGCTGAGAGAAATGGAGCTGATGAAGACACTATAAGCCGGGGTAAATAAAACTGCCTGTGGGACAAGTATTCTTTCATTTCATTTCGTAATATTGAGTGCCTGCTATATGACAGGCATGAGGATACATGGGTGAGCAAGTCAGACCCAGCCCTGCCCTCCTGAGGCTTATAGACCAGGGTAGACACGTGATAATCAGGTAACTCCACAAATCCAGATGTGATTTGACACTGGCAAATTCTATGAAGAAAAAGGTTATCAGGTGTTATTAGACAGGGGAGAAACAGGCTGGGGAAGGTTCTTGGAGAAGGGGATGAATGAAGGAATAAATAAGCCAATTGTATATATGTTCAGGAGGGGGTGTGGGAGGGAGGCAAGGGAAGAACCTTGTGCAGGGGGCTGTAGTATGCGCAAAGTCAATGAGGCAGGCAAAAGCTCTGTGGTCCCAAGATCCTTAGGAATTTTATATGTTTGAAATGAAAACCGGAAAGAATGGGGAAAAAAATCAAGACAGAACTAAAAGAAAAAAATTCTTTTTTCTAATTCTTTGTTAATTTTTTTTTGTTTGGGAGACAAGGCCTTGCTCTGTTACCCTGGTTGGAGTTCAGTGATCATAGCTCCCTGCAGCCTTGACCTCCTGGGCTCAAGTGATCCTCCCACCTTAGCCTCCTGAATAGTTGGGACTACAGTCATGAACCATCATACCCAGCTAATTTAAAACAAAATTTTAGAGATGGAGTCTTGCTTTGTTGCCCAGGCTGGTCTTAAACTCCTGGCCCCAAGTGATTCTCCCACCTCAGCCTCTCAAAGTACTGGGGTTATAGGCATGAGCCACCATACCAGGGCTGTCTGTTAAATGTTTAATTATTTTCAACATTAGTAGACTCCACTGGGCAGCAGCTATTTTATTGCTACTTAATAAAACGAATCTAGTTGAACTTATTTCAGAACCATTTTCTATACAAACAATATTATACCTATAATAATCTAATTCCTCTCTGCTCCATATAGACTTTTTGTTGTTGTTTTCTGAGACAGACTCTCACTCTGTCGCCCAGACTGGAGTGTAGTGGTGCGATCTCAGCTCACTGCAACCTCCATCTCCCAGGTTCAAGCGATTCTCCTACCTCAGCCTCTTGAGTAGCTGGGATTACAGGCATACGCCACCACACCCAGCTAATTTTTTGTATTTTTAGTAGAAATAGGGTTTCACCACATTTGCCAGGCTGGTCTCGAACTCCTGACCTTAAGTGATCTGCCTGCCTCAGCCTCCCAAAGTGCTAAGATTACAGGTGTGAGCCACTGCACCCGGCCTCTATAGACTTTTGTAATGAGCATGAATAGCATTTATTTATGTTTTAAGATTATATGAACACATAGGCATACATTAAAAGGTTGTAATATTTAATAGAAAGGGCCTCTTAATACCATATTTTTTTCATTTGTTTTATATTTAAATTTGAAAAATAACCAAGAATAAAGATATTTCTTCCTTTGACTTGATACTTTACTGATTAACTAAATAGAATGTTGGGCCACCTTAGAAATCAACATTTAACAAGTTACAGCTGAATAAATTTAAACAACTCCAGACTATACATTCTTCTAACTTAGGCTCAAATCCCAATTAAGGAATAGTCATTGGTAATCTACTAAATATTGCCCTTTTTATTTGACTTAAAAATACAAGCTTCAGGCCAGGTGCGGTGGCTCATGTCTGTAATCCCAACACTTCGGGAAGCATAGGCAGGAAGACTACTTGAGGCCAGGTGTTGGAGATTGGGCTGGTCAATATAGTGAGATTTTGTCTCTTTCTCTTAAAAAAAAAAAAAAAAAGTAGGCTGGGCGTGGTGGCTCACACCTGTAATCCAAGCACTTTGGAGGCCAAGGCAGGCGGATCACCTGAGGTCGGGAGTTCAAGATCAGCCTGACCAACATGGTGAAACCCTGTCTTTAAAAAAAAAAAAAAAAAAAGTAAAAATTTAAAAATGTAAAGGTTCAGTTTAAATTTAGGAACCTGCTTTTATGGGAAGTCAAGTGCCTTTGCTTAACCATGAAAAAATAAGTTCAAAAATTAAGCAGAGACAGTACTTTCTAGGAAGACTTTCTGTCCACTTGAGAAAAAACAAAGCTATATAGCGCTGAACCTCTTAAACAGAAGCATTTGCTTTTGAACAGCAGATGTGATTACAAGTAAGTCTCATCTGTTCATTAGCAGACCATTCAGAAGTTCAGTGTCACCTGTAATCTTTTTGCATTTGGAAGTCAAAATGGATGCATTTCTTTTTTGTCTCTTTGTTTGTTTTGAGACAGAGTCTCATTCTGTTGCCCAGGCTGGAGTGCAGTGGTGCAATCTTAGCTCACTGCAACCTCCACCTCCCGGGTTCAAGCAATTCTCCTCCCTCAGCTTCCCAAGTAGCTGGGATTACAGGCACGTGCCACCACGCCCAGCTAATTTTTTGTATTTTTAGTAGAGACGGGTTTTCACCATGTTGGCCAGGCTAGTCTCCAACTCCTGACCTTAGATGATCTGCCTGCCTCAGCCTCCCAAAGTGTGGGGCTTGCAGGCGTGAGCCACTGCAGCCAGCCTGGATGCATTTCGTTGTATTTATTCAGTAATAGGGAGGCCTTTCCCCTGATAATCCAGAATATTATGTTTTTAGTAGATTTCCTTCTACATTTATTTTTAATTATAGTCAATATTTACATTATGTGTAGAGTTTTGCTATTAAAGTTATATAAAACATCTTACTTTTGTGTTTATTCTACTTTACAGTTTTTGGCTGAAGATTATACACTAGTGGATGTTCTCTACTATGTTACACGTGATGACTTAAAATGCTTGAGACTAAGGTACCACTTTTCTTTCTGATGTCATGATGGAAAGAGCACCAGGCTAAGATCAAGAAGAATGAGTACCTACCTAGGCTGGGTCTCTAATTAGCTTTGCAGTTCTGGATAGAGCTCTCTAGCTCTTAGCTGCTCTGAGTAAACTGAGTTAGTTGGACCATACTATTTTTGAGGGCTCTAATAACCAATATTTCTATATTAGTAAGTGAAAATCAACTGGAAGGTTGTTTTTAATAATATGCAGACTAAGTCCATGCGGATATTGTAAAGCTGCCTTAAACAAATGCTTTTATTTAGTTCATGATAGTGTTATACTTAAAAAATATTTTGAGGAGGTGCTGATTTGCCCTCCAAAAACATGGTATAATCTGATATAATTTCTTATTAATTAAGGCCAAGCATATAACGAGTATACCCACTATTATAAAGACAAATTTCAAAAATGTTGAAAATCTAAAATGATGGTTTGGGACATAGCACTTTGTGGGAGTGAAAAGGGAATGAATGGAGGGATGATGAGAAAATATATACAAAAAGAATACATAATGACTGGTCAGACTTTGGGATCTTCATGTTCTGACCAGAGCAGATGAAAGCTAAGAAGTCACTTTTCTGTTTCAAGGGCAATGTTTGCAATGAATTGGTCTCTTCACCATGTTCTTGTGTCTTTCAACAGGGGCGGGATGCTGTGCACACTGTGGAAGGCCATCATTGACTTTCGAAACAAACAGACTTGACTGTTGCTCAATTTAATCTTCAATGGAAATTCTCAAAATTAATACAGAGCTGATCTTCTTGGGGGCGGGAAAATCGAAGGGAGAGGAGAAAGGAGCTGCACTTTACATCCAGTATTTGTTTACTCATGTTAAAAAAAAAAAAAAAGACAAAACACACGGAAATTTCCTAGCTACTTCTATTTCTATAATTTTTAAGGACTCTTCATAAGGACTCTCAAAATAATCCTGAACATTAGAACCCTAATGTTCAGGAAGATTTTAATCTCAGCATTTTTATGGAAATATTTTTAATGCAGCAGCTATTGCACTTCAGCCAGATGTTTATTTCACACAAAACGGATATAACATTTCATGTGATTGTGCACCACTGGAACAAAACCAAAATGTGACCATAACTTTTTAGGCTTCTGTGTGTTTGTAAGATGCTCTAATAATCTGAGTAGAAATGCGTAATTTCAATTACTGTATAAAGTTTATGTTTTTTTTAAATGTGCAGAATCTGAGATCAATGGTTTTTACTTATCTGTGTTGGTTGTAATATTGACTATTTTGTAAGTTAAGTTTCTGACCTATAGTACATTTGTTTGAGTCGTTTATGTACTACTGAACTGTACCAGTTGCACATGCCTGAACCGTAGTAATGTTAGCTTGTTCTAAAGCTATCCATTGTGTCATATTCACTCTAAAAATTAAAAAGACGCTCAACATACTGTTTTGATAACTTCTAAAGAATTCTTATTTTGTGTTGACAAACTAGATAATCTGCTATGTTAAATTTCCAGTCATTTCTCCAGCTGTAACATGAAGTAGAATCTGTCTTCTATTCAAACAGTCAGACAGCTAACATCCAGGTTGTTCTTTGGAGGAACGGAGGTTAAGAAAGAGGGTAAGCCTGGGCAACAAAGTGAGACCCCATCGCTATAAAAAGTCAAAATCTGCTAGGTGTGGTGGTGCACATCTGTGGTCCTAGCTATATGGGAGGCCGAGGCAGGAGGATCACGTGAACCCAGGAGATCGAGGCTGCAGTGAGCCATGATGTGCCATTGCACTCCAGCCTGGGCAACAGAGTGAGACCTTGTCTCAAAAAAAAGAAAGAGGATGAAGAGAAAAAAAAAGAGAATAAAGGAACGTCAGTATATTTTTCTCAATGCCCCAGGTTATCTTGGATGACTATTGCGTATCTTAAGGGTTCTGCAAAGACCATCTTAATGGAGAATACTGCATTTTTTTGTTGGTTGTTTTTTGTTTTGTTTTTGTTTTTTGTTTTTTTGAGACAGAGTCTCACTCTGTTGCTCAGGTTGGAGTGCAATGGTGCAATCTCAGCTCACTGCAACCTCCACCTCCTGGGTTCAAGTGATTCTTGTACCTCAACCTCCCGAGTAGCTGGGATTATAGACGTGCCCCACTACACCCATCTAATTTGTATTTGTAGTAGAGATGAGATTTTCCCATGTTAGCCAGGCTGCTCTTGAACTCCTGGCCTCAAGTGGTCTGCCCACCTTGGCCTCCCAAAGTGCTGGGATTACAGGCATGAGCCACTGTGTCCAGGTAGAAAACTGTTTTTACTGGTCTGGGCGGGGCCCAGATGCCCTTTTTAAAAATTAGTTTCACAGGTGATTTAACATGATCAAGCCTCACCTCATTCTTGCAGGTGACAGCTGGAGAGGGAAATGGAGAGCCCCTTTCCATAGAAGGAACAGCAAGATGGTTAACATTCATCATTTGTTTATGTAGCAGGAGGCTACACACATAGGCCTGAAGCAAAATTGTAACTCAACTTGTGACCTGGGACAAATTAATTAGCTTCTCCAAGTCTCAGTTTCCTCATCAGTGAAATGGAGGAAATGATGTACCTTCACATAGGGCTGTTATAAGATGTACATAAGAAAATGCAGGCCAGGCGCAGTGGCTCATGCCTGTAATCCCAGCACTTTGGGAGGCCGAGGTGGGTGAATCACTTGAGGCCAGGAGTTCAAGATCAGTCTGGCCAACATGGCGAAACTCCGTCTCTACTAAAATTACAAAACTAGCCAGGCGTGGTGGTGCACGCCTGTAATCCCAGCTACTCAGGAGGCTGAGGTACGAGAATTCTTGAACCCTGGAGGCAAAGTTTGCAGTGAGCCAAGATTATGCCACTGCACTCCAGCCTGGATGACAGAGCAAGACGCTGGTGAGGTTGTCAGTACAACGCTTAGCATATAACACACACTGAGATATGCTTGGTATTGTTATCACTTACCCTGCTTTCAAAAGTATGTATTAAATGCTGGGTACTACATATTGTGGCGCACCAACAAGATACGGTTCTTTCCCCTGAAGTTTCTTGTCAAGGAATCAAACAAAGCAGAAACAACAATGGTGCAGTCAGTGTTATAGTTACATTTACTGTCAGAAGGGGTCAAGGAAAGCTTTCTAGAGGAGCAAAGGTGCAGAGCTGAGCCTGCAAAGATGGTTTGGAACAGCATAGTTATGCAGGGATGGTGGCAGAAGTGTTATAAGAGAAACAAAACAGGAATTTGCTGGGAGAAGTAGATCTAATGTTTCCTTTTAACTGCATTTTGATCTCTTTCTCCAAATTATGTCATTGGATACTTGGTTTCATTCATCCCTAGGCCGCCACATAAAAAAGTTGGGCATTGAGGAATTATTATTAACCCATATGAATGTCCACTGTGTGTGAGGCACGGTAGCAATGCAAAAGACATATATACCATGCCTACCAAGTTCAGAATGCAGGCAGTGCACATCATGTCATCAAGAACATCTGCAACTTGTGAGCAAATAAAATAACTGATAGTTCTAGACTTTAGGAACACCCTGTAGAGAAGTAGAGGACAAAGTCCCTACTACCAAAAATGTGCATCAGATTGAGGAGGCAAATTTGCAATACATCATATTTTAACAGCTGGACAAGTAGCAAGCCCAGCAAGCCCTGGCGAGGTCCAAAGGACAGGCATGCTGGGAGCCAGGGCAGGAGGAACAGGCTTCATGGAGGAAGCAGACCTTAACCTGGGCCTCGGAGGGAAAGTATCGTTAAATATGTCGGGATTAGGGAAGACATTTGGGCAGAGCAGCTTCAAGAACAAAGGCTAGAAAGCAGGGATTTGAAAGGTGTTCTGGAGAATTAACAACTCCATTGGCTAGAAATATGAGTTACGGAGGTGAAAAGTGGGAATGGGTAGTAGAGAGCTCAGGGCCCAGTTAGGAGGTGGTGGTGGTGATGGTGGAGAGGTGGACTTAGTATTTAATTATGTAGGAACAGGGGAATCTCTTAAAGGTTTTTGAGCAAGGGAGAGGTGTGTGTAAAGTGGCTGTATATTGCAAGATTAATCTGGTTTGGAACATATTGAATTAACGGCAGGGTATCTTGATAGAATTGTGCAGAAACCATTCGGAATGTATTAGTGGAAGTCAGGAGTGAGGTTAAGGGCATATATTCTGGATTTGAGAGTCACTGGGATCCAGGATGGAATAGTAAATGAGGACTGTGAGAGACGTAAACATAGGCTGTGCTTACAATTTGAGGATGGTAAAAATATCAGAGGGGGTTAGAAGGGAGGAAGACTGAGTCAACAAAGACGAAAGGTCTGCTACAGAGGAATGAGAAAGACCAAGCCAATGGTAGACCAGGAGCAAGGTGATTAGAGGATCAAGTGCTGAAGAAACTCTAGCGGCAGAAAGCCTAGGGGACTTAAAAATACATAATTTGATTTGTATATATAGGCAAGAAAAAATATATAGCTTTTTTTGAAAAATAATGGCACCAAAATCCACATTTCTTTTTATTACCTTTGGTGAACAAAACATACAACAGATTCGGGAGGGTGGGAAGCTAAATAAAAGAAGACATTTTCCGAATCAGAGTCTTGAATGTGTTTCTTGGGGTAGAGCCCCTGGGTGCAGAAACATTTAGGGATTAGGCAGAAAAAGGGGATGATGTTTTGAAGGAGGCAGGAGGGGAGTAAATGGTGTCAGAAGGTTCAGCTCCTCCCCTGGAATGGGGAACCCTGAAGATTTGGAAAGATTCTGAGATGGATGTGGGAGCTCCAGACAGATGGCTTCCATGTTCCAAGTAAAGTACAACGTGATGGTGTTTGACATTTAACAGATGTCATCCATTCTCTGCAGAGTCACTCAGCAGCCTGCCCTGTTGTAGACACCTCCTTAGGTTTGGAACACACTGTCTATATAGGGCCTACGTGCAGGATTTTGGTGTATTTCTTATTTCATTTATTTTTGTTTAACTTGTGGCAGACAAATATAGGTTATCAAAGGAACAGAACAATGAGTAAGCACACACCAAACAAAACAAAACAAAACAAATAGAAACATCACAAGTCTTGATTATTATTATCATTATTTTTGGTCAAAAAAAGAACTCATTGGTTGATTTAAGTCGGTGGTAAATCAGAAGGTTGAAAATAAATCACCTTCCTTCTCCAGGGTTCTTCCAGATAGCTCAACTCTCTAAATTCAGCTATCAGCTTAAGAGGGTATTTCTGATGCTCAAAGAAAAGTGTCTTAAACTCTGATGTTTTAACATAGTAGGAAAATAAAAAAAACATCTTTGCTGAGGCCCAAGCTGAGGTCAAAAACTACCTCTGGTCACCTGGTGCTTTATTTTTATTTATTAGAAGTCTCTGATAAGACTGAAATAAATGTGATTTAGGAATATCACATTCGAAATGACCAGTTTGCCTATTCCATTATAGAAATGGCACTACGGGAAAATTCATCATCACAGACCATAGAAGTGTTCTTTAGTTAAATCTCTACCTAGTCATCCAGAAAGCCAGTAAGTAAACCAAATAAAAATAGTTCACTGATCTCAGAGAGGCAAGTTTTGCATGCAAAGATCATGAAACTTGTAACCCTAGCAAGAAATCCAACACTGTTCTCAGACGCTCCTGGGTGTCCAGTGCTGCTGCAGTCCTTGGGAGAGTTTGAAACTGTTTAGAGCTTGCTGGTTATCTTCCGCCAAGCCAGAGTGTGGGAGTGCATTTTAGTATTACCATGCGGAACTGGTCGCTGCTTGATTTTGTTCAGTATGTTTCCATTTGTGTAGGCTTTTTCCCCCTTCAGCATTTTGTTGCTTATCTTTGAGAGCGAAATTGGTTTTTCCTCGGCTAATAATCTGTTTCTTTAAAAAAAGAAAAATTTGTTACCTATTGTTTTTTTTCTGGTCTTCCTGAGCAAGTCAGAATTCACAAGGTCGTTTACTAATCGAAAACCAAGAAAAAGAAAAGCCACATCAGCCGGCACGAGTCTAACTTGTGTGCCTTGAAGCTCATCAGATACGAACCTGGTGACAAGATAGGGTCGCCCACAGTGCCTTCGTAAAGCGCAGATCCAAGCCGGCTCCCGGCGTGGAATCCGACCCCCTGTACTTCGTCTCTCCACGTGGCATCAGATGCTCCGCTGGCTGTCACCGTGAACTCCAGCACTCGCGGAGCCGACACTGACCTGGCTGCTTCAGAGTTCGGAGCGGAATAGCGTCCCGGTGCCCTTGCCCCACCTGGGCTGCTCCTCGCGGACCGCCCCTCGTCCCAGGCCCTAGGAGGCGCCACCAAGCCTCGCCGACCCCGCTCCAGATCTCCGGAAGCCAGCAGGGGGTCGGCCGCAGCGACCGGAAGCTCCGGACCGAGGTGCAGGTTCCGTCTGCTGCTCTTCCAGCCGAGACCCGGCTGCGGCGGTCTGAGCGGCTGCCACGCCGCACCTGCCCGCGAGGGGGCGCGCCCGGCCCAGGCCGCCGCTGGCTGCCGCGATCTCTGCCCCCGCCCTCCGCTGTCCCCTGACTGCGCTTACCTGTCTGGGCCTCGGGCCCAGGAGGCGGGGGCCCGTGGGAGCCAAGCCGAGGAAAGGGCGGAGCGGCTCTCCGGGCGCGTCATCGGAGCACCATGGCGGAGCTAGGAGCTGGTGGCGACGGTCACAGGGACGGCGACGGCGCTGTGCGGAGCGAAACAGGTGACCGTGCAGTCGGGATAGTGGGGGTCCCATGTGCGAGGGCGGGGACGGCTAGCCGGGTCGGCGGGCTGGCACAGAAATCACCCGGTGCCGGCGGCCCCCTCCCTGTCCGCGCGGCCGCGGCCCGGAACCGCCGTCCCTGTGCGCCGCGCACCCGGGCTCCGAGAGCGCCTTTCCCCCGCCCTTCGCCCCCGCGCCACGTCCGCCCCGCTCGGCCCCGGCCCGCCCTCGGGCGCTCCACCGCGACTTTCCCGCAACAGGTGGAGGCGAGCCAGGGGACGCGGGCTGGGGAGGAAACGGAGAGACCGGTCCGCTGCCCTCCTCGCCGCGGGCTCGGGTCTAATTCAGTTGAATGGGAAATCGTAACCCCAGACCAAACCAGCGGCCAGAGAGTCGTCGGCCAGGTGCAACTGGCAGGACGAGCAGTTTCTGGGCACCTCCTCCCGCCTTCCCAGATCGCCCCCGGTGCCGGGGGCTCCTGGCGGGGTCGGTGTGGGGTAGAACCGCGGGGTGAGCGGCGCTCGTCCCCAAACGCGGTGTCCGCAGTGGCGACGACCCTCGTCCGAGGGGACCGAGCTCGGGAGGGCAGGGGCCCGGTTCAGCACGTTGGGGCTTTGCGGGAGCGGGCTTGACGGGATCAGAGATTCGTTGACTTGTTAGAGTTCTCAGACTTTTTTGTTTTTAGTCTGTGCAGGAGCCCAAAGTAGGATAGTTGGCTCTGCAGCTCGGGATTTGGTGGTCAGGCCTCTTGTGTTGAGGATACCCCTCCCCCACAACCTCCAGGGGTACCCTTAGGGACGGGGGATCATGTCCCCAAGACCAGCAGCAAGGCTTCCCACCCCAACCCATCTGTCCGTAATAAGAAGCCGATTTTTCTCCCTCGTGATTTTTTTTCTCCAGAGCCTGTCTTGCAAATCCGTCCCTCCCCCACCGGTCCCCTCTTCTATTCCTGGCCTGTAAGCTGTTTCTGTGGCTTCCTACACTTGGGATGGGGGCAGTGAGGCAGTTTCTTACTTTAAAAAGAAATTCAAATCTTAAGACTCCCCAATTGCAAGCTGTTTTCCACTTCCCATAGACTCACAATCGGAAGCAATTGTTTCCTGAATGTAAGAATCAGTTTCCCACCATCGATTTAAATAGTGTATTTATTTTAACGTGAAAGGTCCAGAGAGCTCTGAAACGGTATTTGCAAATTATGTATCTGCTATTGCTAGGAGGAGGTTGGGTACCTAAAATCTAATGACTTAATGCCTTCAGCCAAGATACCTGAGGTTAAGACTGACAAAGTGTCTTGAACTTGTTTATTTTTAAGTCATGCTCCTTCCTGTAGGGTGTTTTGTCTTAATGGATTTGCAAGATTGGTAGATCATTATTTTGGTTTGGGGTGGAGAAGAGATGCCTTTGTAATTGCTTTGGGGAATTTGATGAGCTGGGATCGCTGAGATGGGGCTCCCCCAAGTGAGGGCCCCTGGAGAGCAGCATCCTCGTTTGTAAATATGCGGCATGATTTTGGTGCCTAACCCTGCCCGAGTCACTGCTTGTGAAACAAAATTTTTCTAGCGCGCTGTCAGTCTGTGCTCAAAAACAAACTTTCTAGAATCTGCACATGAACAACTTGTTCAGACATAAGTGAACTATAAACTGTAGCATATTCAGTGCCTGAGCATGTTAATAATAGGCCATGCTTCCAACAATTAATATACAAATCAACCATGTGCCTGTCAGTGCAAAATTTCTTTTATTAAAAAAGGGAGTTAAATTGGCTGCTGTCTCCTTCATAGAAAACATTTCTTCCACACTTTTGCCTAAAAACTTTAATTTCCAAAGGACACATTTTATATATGGTCTTGAATAATTATACTTTATAATTTCACTGAAAACTTAATTCTGGCCTCAGATCTCTGTCCTGTTTTTCTACCCTGAGGTTACTATTAATGTTTTTAGTCTTCAGCAGCATTTGTGTCAGCAGGTGCCAAAGAAAGAAGGAAGGTGTAAATGTATTTTTTAAAATCTAGGTGACAGTATTTTTAGAGAACAAGCGAGACTGTTTGAATTTCAACAACTTAAGTTATTACATATATTTAAAATACATGACCTATATTTGAATATGAGACTTTAGTACTTTATTCTGGTGAACTTATTTCACATTACACACATCCAAATACAAGTCTCATTTTTTTCTTTTAACAATCAGAGGTTTGTATGGAAATGGTGGGGTGGAAGGTAGTGGACAGAGAAACCTGTATTACCATCGAGAGGTCAAAATTGCCACCTTAAATGGCAACATTTCTTGAGGGATTCATTTTCTTTTCTTTTTAGGTCTCATTATTATGAGGTAGAGCCCACTCTTAAGTAGCTCTTAGTTTTTGTGTCTCTGTGCAAGACTGGTCTAATTTTAGGGCACTTCAGATTAGAATCTCAGGTTATTATAAAAATAATACCTGTAATGTGTTAAGAATTATATGTGTGTGTGTGTCAAAGATGGATTGACAATGGTGTGCCATGTATGAAATGAGACTGTTCTTAAGCATATTGAAAGGTATTATATAAATCCAACATTTAAAAACCGTATTTCTGTGGGTATATATTCATCTTCTACTCAAAGTTGGTCAAATCACATTCCTTGTGGTGAGAACGTTTATTTTTCTTGAGGATGAAAAATTCTTCTAATATAATATTTTTCTTAACAATAGCCAAAGTTAAGCAAGAGCTGGGAAAAAAATTGCCTTGGAAACAAGTTTAAGACATCACCACTAGAGGATGTCAAGTACTTTTTCAGGCTTTTTTGAGTAGTCGACCTAAGATGGGTGATTTTCACAAAACTGCCTCAACCCAGGCTTTGTTTATTTAATTTTATGCTCATGTTCAGGAGCTGTGGAAAGCAAGTGTATAGCACTAATTTACCAGTTTGATAGCCTTTTAAAGAAACCTCCTGAACTAAAAGCAAATTTAAAGCTGATTTTGATTAATTCCTGAAGCTCTGATGCACAAGAGAATAAGTCAATACCAATGACCTGTCAATTCTGTTGATATTTTGGGAAGTGAGTTTAGAATTTTAGAATGTAGAGTTTAGAATTTTAGAATCTGGAATTGGGCGTTTTTTCCACTTTAGCAAACTGTGTGGTGAACATGGCTTCCTTTGTGACCATCCTTTCATGAACTTTTCCAAATCAAAACGTGATCTTGTAGGTGTCACTTAACTCTAAGGGTTGACATTAAATATCTGCAATTAAAAACTGTAAGATAGGGGCTCAGACTATAATTTGGTATTGATCTTGTCCCTTTTGAAAGAGATGCTCCATTCACTTAGCTAGATAGCTTTCCTCTCATCCTATGTGGCTGTTACCTTTACATCTTGCTAAGTAGGAGGAAATGTTATTATTAGACTAGGCAGTTGTGCTCAGGAGCATGCATTTATATGATATTGATAGGTGTGCGTGAAATATTTTTACACAGTTTAATCATTTGGAGGAACTTTTTAAAAACTAGGCCTCATATTGATGTAAGAATTGAAATACTGAGGCTTAGAATAAAAAATGTGTACCTTCTGTATATTCAGCATTATGGTGGTTAGAAGGATCATTAGAACAAACGATCCTTGAATTTAGCAAGGAAGACAAAATCCACCAACAAACAGTTGCAGGTTATGAGTTCAGTGAAGGAGGAATCACTTCCAGCTATGATCAGCAGAGAGTACATACCGGATACAGCACTGAAGTTAAATTTTAAAAAGTAATGGAACTGGAGATAATTATGTAAAATAAGCCAGGCACAGAAAAACAAACATGGTATCTTCTCACTTATTTGTGGGATCTTAAAATCAAAACAATTGAACTCATGGACAGAGAGAGTAGAAGGATGGTTACCAGAGGCTGAGAAAGGGAGTGCGGAGTGGGGGTGGGAGGTGGCAGGGAGGTGGGGATGGTTAATGGGTAAAAAAAAAAAAAAAAGGCCTAGAGCAGTGGCTCATGCCTGTAATCCCAGCACTTAGGGAGGCTGAGGCAGGCGGGTCACATGAGGCCAGGAGTTCGAGACCAGCCTGGGCAATGTCATGAAACCCCGTCTACTAAAAATCAAAAAATTAGCCTGGTGTGGTGGCACATGCCTATAGCCCCAGCTCTTTGAGAGGCTGAGGCAAAAGAATCATTTGAAACTGGGTTTCAACTGAGGTTGTAGTGAGCCAAGATTGCACCACTGCACTCCAGCCTGGGCAACAGAGCAAGACCAGGTCTCAAAAAACAAAAAAAATAAGTTCTATTTGATAGCACAGCAGGGCGATTATAGTCAATACCTTAATTGTATATTTTAAAATAACTAAGAGTGTAATTGGATTGTTTGTAACACAAAGGATAGATGCTTAGGGGATACCCCATTCTCCATGATGTAATTATTTCACATTTCATGCCTGCATCAACATTTTATACACCTAAATATATACACCTACTAGGTACCCACAAAAATTTAAAAAAATTAAAAATAATTTTAAAAATAAAAAAATTAACTTTTAAAAGTGGGTAAGTGGGATATGAAATTGGATGGAGGAAAGGGAGAAAAAGGTACATATGAGGAAAAGAGCAAAGTTTTGGTCATATTGACACATGTAAAGCTCAAAGGAAGTCTTGGATCAGTTAGGAATAATTGTTCATTGAAGTCAAATTGTGGAAGGCCTGAAGGCCAAACTGAGAGGTTAGTACATTTTTCTGGGGTGGGGTGGGGGAAGTGTTGAGGAGTCTTGAGAATAAAGGATATTGATTAAAGCGTGAATAATCAGGTAGTCTGTGCCCATGAATCTTGAAATCTTGATTGCAAGTTCTAACAAGAGCTCACCTGTGCCTTTAGCTAATGAAAGCAAAGTTCCTGCCTCTGGGAAAGTCATTCTCTTCCATTGTTTTTTTTTTTAATACTGCTTTGGGAGGGGTGCACCTGGAGTGATGAGCGTGTATGAGGAACATCTTCCTTGCCAAATTAGCTAAATCTCTGGAGTGATAGGTCTACTCAGCTGGTCCTCATTTCAAAATAGGAATGTAGACTAGGGGAAGAAGAGTTCATACAGACCAACTTTGAGATTACTGCAGAAATCCAGGCAGTCATTAGCATGGCAATAGGAAGCGACGATTAAGTTAAGGTCCTGCAGGAGCATGTATTAAAGGATTGCAGGTAAAAAGGTGACTTGTGAGACTTTGGCTCATTGACTTCTTGGAAAATATTCATGAGGAGGACCTGTTTTGTTTTTATCCCAAAGCGGGGGGTGGGGGGATCTTGCTTTGTTGCTCCGGCTGGACTTGAACTCCTGGGCTCAAATGATCCTCCCAGCTCAGCTGCCCAAGAAGCTGAGACTACAGGGATGCACCACTGTGTCCAGCAGAATCAGATTTTGGTGGGAGAAACGGGAAACCCTCTGCTTTAGACCTGAAAATGTGTGGTACAACAGAGATCTGTAATTGGAAATGTTCAATAGGTAGCTGCAAGTATGGGACTAACAGAGAAAAATAGAGGTCAGGACTTTGGGATTCACTCCATAAAGGAATAATGATTGAAGGTTTGGGAGTGAGGAGAGCTCCGAAAGAAAAACCACAAAGGGGTGAGACGAGGTGTAAAGCGTGAAAGGAAGAACAGCCAGCAAAGTAGACAGATGGAAAAGCACAGCTGACCAATGTCACACCTGCTGAGAGGGACGGAGAGGCCAGGGATTCAGACTGATGAAGACATTTTACAAAAAGCCGTTGGTTTGGTTACAGGTAGTCACTGACCAATCCCAGAAGAGGAATTTTCAGTTGTTGGTGTAAGAGTTGGGGCTACGTCAGATTATAAGCGATTATTAGATAAGCAGTTTGGGAAGGAAAGGTAGCTAATTTAAGAGACTCTCCAATAAAGCTTGCTGGTGAAAGGAAAAGATTACAAATCCTTGAATAGGCAGAGGGATTTTTAAGATTTTATTTTAAATTTTGCATACAGGCCAGGCGCAGCGGCTCACACCTGTAATCCCAGCACTTAGGGATGCTGAGGCGGGCAGATGGCTTGAGCTCAAGCTCAGGAGTTAGAGACCAGCCTGGGCAACATGGCAAAGCCCCGTCTCTACTAAAAACACGAAAATTAGTCGGGCATGGTGGCATATGCCTGTAATCTGAACTACTCAGGAGGCTGAGGCAGGAGAATCACTTGAACCTGGGAGGTGGAGGTTGCAGTGAGCCAAGGTCGCACCACCACACTCCAGCCTCGGTGACAGAGTGAGACTCCATCTCCAAAAATAAAAATAAAATATTTTTGTACAAAAAAATTACTGATTTCTTTTTTGAGTTTTGTTGAATGTATAGAGTAATGTAACCACCACTGCTATCATGATCTCAAAGAGTCCTCTGCCTCCAACCCAAATTCCCTAATGCTGTACCTTTATAGTGAGGCTCTCTTCCGACACCTAACCCCTGGCAACTTCTGATCTGTTTACCATCTTCCTAATTTTGCCTGTTCCAGAATGTCATAAAAGTGCAGTCATACATTGTGTAGCCTTTTGAGTCTGGATGTCTTTTCACTCAGCATAATATTTTTGAGATTCAGGCATGCTGAAGTGGTTTGCCATTGTATGGAAGTATCACAGATGGTTTATCACCCATCGAAGAACATTCGAGTTGTTCCCAGGTTCTGGCAATTATGAATAATGCTGCTGTAAACACTTACAGGTTTTTGTGTGAGCGTAGTTTTCATTTATCCTGGGTAAATACCTAGGAGTGGGATTGCTGATTCATGCAGCTGTACGTTTAACTGTATAAGAAACGGCCAAGCTTTTCCAGAGCGTCTGTACGACTTTATATCCTTCCAAGCAATGTATGTGAGTTCTGGTTGCCCTGCATCCTCACTAATACTTGGTAGTGAGTTACGTTTGTTTTTAAAATTTTAGCCATTACACCAAGTTCCTTGAGTAAAGCAATGTAATCACGTCAAAGTAAAGTAGTGCCTTTTTAATACTAACCCATGAATTAGGAAAACCTGGAGGTAGTGTTGATCCCAGAGCTCAGATATAGAGTTTGTATTTGGCTCTAACAGCTTTATTCTGTCTCATTCTTTTTTCCCCATAGAATTTCTTTTCTTGTTTTTAAATTTTAACACACCATTGCTGGCTTGAAGATCCATAGTATCTCTTGTTTCCTGTGGAGTATGCATTCTGAAGTTAATTCTGGACAGACATGCTATTATATAGCACATTCCCTGCTCATTCAAGTTCTCTCTTCCTCCTTAATGGTCTGTCTTCCAATCCCTTGAGATATGGCTTTCTAGAACTTGGAAATAACTTGTTTTGTTGTTAGAAAGCCAGATATATGGTCATATGCTTTGTTTATTATCCTGATTAATTCCTATTGGCACATTTTATATCGTCAGGCTGAATACTTATCAGCTCTCAGATACAGTGCTTTATAAAGTCTTGATAGTCTATCACTGGAGGTTTAATGAGTTGCTCTAAGGCTCCGTAGGCTAAATATGAATGGGATTTAAGCTTGTTCTTTTTTATAAAATCCAGTTTTAGGGTTTGTCTGGTTCTCTAGCAGTGATGCTTTCTACCTCTTTACTGTCTTAGCTCCTGTAAAACTGAGTTATGCTTGTTGACACATTTAAATGGCATTTGGATTTTCTCTTCAGTATTAGTCTCCTTAGTATCTTTTTAATTTGAGAAATACCCTGTTGAAAAATATCTATGAGATTTTTTATTAAGTACCACTTTGAATTTTTTTTAAATACATTTTTTTGAAACAGAGTCTCTCTCTGTTGCCTAGGCTGGAGTGCAGTGTGGCACGATCGTAACTCACAGCAACCTCTGCCTCCCAGGTTCAAGCAATTCTTGTGCCTTAGCCTCCTGAGTGGCTGGGACTACAGGCACCCGCCACCATGCCTGCCTAATTTTTGATTTTTAGTAAAGACAGGTTTTGCCATGTTGGCCAGGCTGATCTCGAACTCCTGAGCTCAAGCGATCTGCCCAACTCAGCCTCCTAAAGTGCTAGAATTACAGGCCTGAGCCACCACTCCCGCCCCACTTTGTATTTTGATTTGAAGAGTAATATATAGTATTTGACAGTGAGAACTGCATTCAACTGTTCTTCATCCTTGATGCTGTTGTAGAAATAGTTGTGAAAAAAGAATCATGAGAAAATGACACGGAGGATTGACCCACTTGACCAGAGGGCACAGACGAGCACAGGGGTACAAAACAAAGCAGGGAGGAAGCTGGGGAGCAGTGCACTTGGCATATGTGAGCTGCACTTCAAGGCACTGTTAGTAAATGTATATATTTAAGTTTAGAGTATTGAGATTTGGGGTATCTTAAAACGTCTTCTTCTGTGACTTTTAAAATTAAATGCTATGAAAGCTTCCTTTTTGGAGTTGGCTATCTGGTGAAGAGAACCATCCTTCACTATGGCATAACTTCGGAGTGTAAAACTTATTTCCCCAACACTGTTGAATGTAGAAAACAAGGTCTCTAGGATCAGTTTAAATGTCAGGGTGGGCCAGGCGTGGTGGCTCTTGCCTGTAATCCCAGCACTTTGGGAGGCCGAGGCGGGTGGATCATCAAGTCAGGAATTTGAGACCATCCTGGCCAACATGGTGAAACCCTGTCTCTACTAAAAATACAAAAAATTAGCCAAGCGTGGTGGCACATGCCTGTAATTCCAGCTACTTGGGAGGCTGAGGCAGGAGAATCGCTTGAACACAGGAGGCAGAGGTTGCAGTGAGCCAAGATCGCGCTACTGCTCTCCAGCCTGAGCAACAAGAGGGAAACTCCTGTCTCAAAAAAAAAAAAAAAAAAAAAAAAAAACTCAAGGTGAAATTCTAGAAAGGAGCCCTTCCTTTAGCAGCTCCACCCCTCATCACGAAGCCTCCTTGGTGGCAATAACGTGCACAATAATTGGCTGTAAGATTGTTCCTGTAGCAAAACTTTTGGCTGCTTCTCAAGATTTGAATTTGGGCTTCTGGTTCTCAAAAGCTCTTGACCCAAGTCTTTTGGGTGGCAGGCACACCAGACAGGATCTGGTTGCCTACTTCTTGCATTCCAGCTGGATTGATTTCTATTCATGGTAGACGCTCCAGATTAGTTCAGTGACACCCTTCACTACAGCCCTGGTGGGTTCATTTAAATATGGGTCACTCCTTGACCCTAAGGTTAAGTTGTGAAGTGATTATTGGGTCCATGTGCTGGAGCATCACTGATTCACATCATTGGCTTGCAATCTTGGTGGTGATTTAAAATCACCTGGGGACTATTTAAATATCAGGATGCCCAGGTGGCATCCCAGGTAATTATCTGAGAATCTTGCAGGATGGGAGTCAGGTGGCAGTGTTTTTAAAACTCCCCAGATGGGCCAGGCACAGTGGCTCACACCTGTAATCCTACCACTTTGGGAGGCCGAGGCGGGTGGATCACGAGGTCAAGAGATTGAGACCATTCTGGCCAACATGGTGAAACCCTGTCTCTACTAAAAATATAAAAATTAGCTGGGTGTGGTGGCACGTGCCTGTCATCCCAGCTACTTGGGAGAGTGAGGCAGGAGAATTGTTTGAACCCAGGAAGCGGGGATTGCAATAAGCCAAGATTGTGCCACTGTACCCCAACCTGGCGACAGAGTGAGACTGTCTCAAAAAAAAAAACAAAAAACAAAAACAGAATTCCCCAGATGGTCCGGTGTGCAATCAGTGCTGAAGACTACTGGTTCAGAACCATTTCCTATTGTGCTCCCTTCCATTTGACCATTGTGGTGGGTGGTGTCAAGTGTGTGCACCCTGCTTATGGAAACCATGTGGAAAATCGTAATAGCAATTACCCTAAATCTAGAGAGTTTACTCAAGTTATCTCTTATTTTGCCCCAGGACTTGTTTGAAGGAAATACAGATGTGAATACAGGTACGAGTACAATTGAATAGCTAAATATGCACACATATAGTCATGTACACATGTATGCACTTATCTGTATGAATATGTGCAGTTAGACAAAATACCATTCCACTTTCTTTTTTTCCACTTTGCTTAGCTCCAACATTGCCTTCCTCTCCCTCCTGCACCTCAAAACCAGGAAAGGTTAATTGGGATAGATATTAAAGTATTTTGTAGAAAGTTATATACTTTTCCCAGAGATCTTTCTGGTGACTCCTGACCTCTAATCACCAGGTCCCTGGCTCTGGAGACTGGGCCTTGTCTCTTCTGTCTATAAATAGTTGACCCAAGTACGACCTTCTCCCTTCCGTGTGACTGGATGCTAATACCCTTCAGGCTAATCTTTCTTTCCTTCACCTCCCATCTTTCTCCTCACCGCATGCGGCTGTGCTCGAGGTCCAGCTGGTAACGTCTGCGGTTTTTACTGTGCATTTTTTTCTCAGCAGGATTGTTCACCTTGTGCTTTGATTATCATCTCTGGCTCTACACACCGAAATGTCTACAGGCACTTCTGGTTTTTGTTTTTGAGACAAGTTCTCACTGTCACTCTCGGCCCAAGCTGGAGTGCAGTGACGCAGTCATGCTCACTACAGCCTTGACCTCCTGGTCTCAAGCTATTTTCCTACCTCAGCTTCCCGAGTAGCTGAGACTACGGGCACATGCCACCACGCCTGGCTAATTCTGTTTATTTTTTGTAGACATGAGTTTTTCTCTACGTTGCCCAGGCTGGTTTCAAACTCCTGGACACAAGCAATCCTCCCACCTCAGCCTCCCAAGGTGCTGGCATTACAGGCATGAGCCAGCACACCCAGCTTACAGGCACTTCTGAGTTGTGTTCATACCTGCCCCTGAAGTTTTATGGTGCCATCTTTTGTGATTTGAAGCTTTTTCAGGAAGGGCTTACCTTTGGCAGCATGATTTTCTGTCGTTTTTCTCCTCTTTGCAACTAGTGTGTTTCTAACTGTGAAGTCCAAAGCCAAAATGAAAAGGTCAGTAGGGGATGTTGTATGGGACTGATCCCTAAAAAGGAGTATCTTTGATTTCTCTTTAAGATTATATGAAAACTGAGCATGTGTGAGGCTGTGAGGTCTGAAGCTCAAAACTAAGACCAATTATGTAGGGGTAATTCTAACCTAGTGTTTTGTGCAAGGTCTCTGGAGTCTGGCTGCCTGGGTTCCAATCTCAGCTTCACCACTTGGTACCTGTGGGATCTTGGGCATGTCACATAAGCATTCTCTTCCTCAGTGTCTTCCTTTTTAAAATGGATATTGGTAATATCTGCACAGGAATTAAATGAGTTAACTAAAGTTCTTAGAGCAGTGCTTGACAGAACGTAAGCACCAAGTGTTTGTTATAATTCTTGTCATGATTCCCAAAGATTAGTACTGCTTTGCTGTGAAACGATGGGCATACCCTGGCATGTTAAGTTTCTTCCTTAAGCCACTTTTTATTTATAATACTAGGCTCTCCATAATGAAGGCATCAGAATGTAATGATGATTCAGGCCTCATTGTAGCTGTGTGATTACGCTGTCATAGGCTTGGCGCTGGGATCAAAGGCATCATTAAAGCACTTTGGATGGTGGTTTTTACCTGTCAAATGTTCCAGAAGGTTGCTGCACACTGGTTCTTGAGACCCTTATGTGTTATGTGATCGCACTAAACACCCATAAAAGCCCTTCTTGGCTTGTTTATTGTTTGTTTGTTTTGTTTTGTTTTGAGATGAAGTTTCACTCTTTCGCCCAAGCTGGAGTGCAATGGTGCCATATCAGCTCATAGCAGCCTCCGTCTCCCGGATTCAAGCGATTCTCCTGCCTCAGCCTCCTGAGTAGATGGGATTACAGTCATCCGGCACCATGCCCAGCTAATTTTTGTATTTTTAGTAGAATCAGGGTTTCACTCTGTTGCCCAGGCTGGTCCTGAATTCCTGACCTCAGGTGGTCCACCCACCTTGGCCTCCCAAAGTGCTGGAATTACAGGTGTGAGCCACTACGCCTGGCCTTGGCTTGTTTTTGTTTCATTTTTATGTTATCCAAAATTTTTTTTATGGCTATATCATAGTTCTAATTTTTTTTTTTTTTTTTTTTTTTTTTTGAGATAGAGCCTTGCTTTGTCGCTGTGTCACCCAGGCTAGAGTGCAGTGGCACCATCATGGCTCACTGCCGCTTTGACATCTAGGCTCTAAGGATCCTCCCATGTCAGCCCCCTGAGGTAGCTGGGACTACAGGTACACACCACTATGCCTGGCACCAGCTAATTTTTTTTTTTCTCTTTTCATAGAGATGGGATCTCACTATGTTGCTCAGGCTGGTTTCAAGCTCCTGGGCTCAAGCAGTCCTCCTGCCTCAGCCTCCCAAGGTGCTGTGATTACAGGTGTGAGCTACCGCATCCTGCACATAGTTCTAAATTTTAAGTCCTTTGCTAAAATGGTGCCACAGAGGTTATGTTGCTTTAAACCATAGAAAGATAGACCTCCTAACACCCATTTTGACTTTAAACAAGATACTGTCACCACATTGAATATGCTTCTCTACCAGGAAAATAAGGGAAACACAAAACTTGCCTTCCATGAGAAGCAAGAGGAAGTTTGGGTTTCTTCAAGCATAGTACATACATGAAATAGAAAATATCAGTAAGTTATCTTACTAAAGTCACAAATTTTAGAAGAAACTTTAAGTTGGGAAGGACCATTTACAAGGTGTATCCTGGGTGTAGGGTGTGGGCATATGTGTGAGGCACATTTCTCGCTAAGAAAATAATATCTTGTTCAGCTTTTTAAAAATTTCATAACTTAGTAAATCTGAAAATATGTCACTTCCCGAGATGGGTCCTGGGTTTAGATTCTCCTAGCAATGCTCCCAGATTGTCTTTTTGTGTACAGTAGCCACTGTGGAAACTGATTAAACAAGTGTTCCTTATGCCACCTTTGAAATATTAAAACTTCTTATTCAGTAAAAATAGAACTAAATTATGATGGAAAATAAGTCATGTACTGATTTACTTAACACTAGGAATAAACTCATCCTGACATCCTGGTGAAGATGCCCTCCCTGTGTATGTAAAAAGATATATCCATATGCTTTGTGCAGTGACTGTATAAGGCCCAAATAGAGTATAGAGATGTCTCAACAGCTGAAATAAAGTATTGAAGTAAATTGAGAAGACGGAAGCTATCTTTAGTCTAGGAGACCTATGAGACTCAAACAACTTTGGATAGAAAAACTCCATAATCTTATAATCCAGTGAAGCCTCACAAGGAAGAGCCCTAGGTTGGCATTTCAGATTCAATCCTTGGTCGACTCGTTGTGTCTAAAACTGACAGATATGAGAATGTCATTTCTTCAACTTATTTACAAACTAATCAGGTCCAGATATCTGCTGCTCACTGAGAACAGCATCAGGGTTAAAAAATAAAATAAAATAAAAAGGGTCCTAACCATCAACCAACTGTGCAACACAAATCTAAACCATACATGTGGTGAGACCTCTATGTTATTGTGAGTGTTGCAGGACTCATTAATGGCACCCACAGTAGCAAGTAAGTCTTCAAGAAGGCTTTGAAAGAGAGACGGCGTATATATGAAATGCCAGAAGGAAGGGGCAAAAGGTTCACAATTAGGACTCCGGGTATGGAGTTCAAACACCTGTGAACTGGGAATTCTGAACCATTTGTGCAATGTGCAAAGCTTATGTTTTTCCTTACCATAGCACAGTGTTGCTTTCTATTACAGATGTGCCTATCTGGAAACATGTTCACTCAACAGTTTGCAGAGTTGCAGTTATTTTCAAAACAAACAGCTTTTGGTTATTCAGACCTCCCTCTTTTTGTTGTAAACATGGTCTTTTTCCAGTATGCTGGATAAAGTCTGGCTCTGGGCAGTAAAGGGACATAGCTGTTGCTTATTTCAGGAACTTGGGGGCAAGTGTCTTCATGCTTGTAGAAACAGGAGCCAGCTAGTACTATTTCCAGCAAAAAATTTCAGACAAAGGACAGATTATTATGATTTTGATTCCTTCACTGCAACATTGCATGTGTCTGGAGAATAGCCATTATACTTTATGAAAAAGGCAAAATAGTCATTTGGGGTGTTTTAGGAAGTTTACCAAAAGGCTCCTTTGTCATTATAATCCTTCCTAAGCTGCCGTCCATGGGTTTAGGTCATGGATATGAAAAGTGAAAGGGTTTTAGTGATGAAGTAGGTGTCCCCTAAGTGCTTACCAACCTGTTAATCTTTTTGAGATGTTAATTTTTTTCATGTAGGGCCCCCTAAAATCTTGATGGCTCTAGGTCAGTCAAGCGTAAGAGAAGATATGTTTATCAAAAACAAAACAAAAAACCTTACTGGATTGCTAGTAATATCTACTTCTGGGAAATTAATACTTCATATTTTTTACAAAGTTATTGATGCATTAGGAATATTTTTTGCTTAACAGTTACAAATTTTAAAAGCTTCCAAACTTGCCACTCAATCCTAAATGTACCTATATCTATATAATTCGGCATAAAGGCTTTTGGTGTTCTGATTGGTTACTGACAATTCTCAGTGTGGCTTTCACTGAATGAAAATGGACCAGGCCTCAAACTGACCCGCCACAATTACATAATTTGACATTTCTTTTTTTTTTTTTTTTTTTTCTTCAAAGACGGGGTTTCACCATGTTGGTCAGGCTGGTCTTGAACTCCCGACCTCAGGTGATCCGCCCGCCTCGGCCTCCCAGAGTGCTGGGACTACAGGCGTGAGCCACCGCGCCCCGATAATTTGACATTTCTGGTAGACGCTTCCTTCCTCTAGGATGGTTTCAGAACTATGCTGGAGAATTGTATGTAATTTATTTTCTTTTGTCTGAATTGTTGTCTTAGGCATTTTTGTGTCACTTAAACACCTGAAGCTAGGTCATTTATAAAGAGAAAAGTTCAGTTGGTTCAGGGATCTGCAGGCTGTACAAGCGTGGCACCAACATCTGCTCGGCTTCTGCTGAGGGTCTCAGGAAGACTACAGTCACTGTGGAAGGTGAAGTGGGAGCAGGCACATTCACATAGCAAGGGGGTGGGGTGAGGGGAGGTCCCAGACTTTTAAACCAGATCGGATGTAAACTAACTGAGGGAGAATTTACTTATCACCACAAGGATGGCGCTAAACCATTCATGAGGGATGCACCCCCATGATTAGTCACCTCCCACCAGGCCCCACCTCCAACATTGGGGGGTTACATTTCAACATGAGATTTAGAGGAGATGAACATCCAAACTGTAGCAATTGGTTTCAGTTAATAAATAAACCAAAAACTATTTAAAGTTTAGTGCCTCAAACCTTCATACACTCCTCTCATGAAAAACATTTTATCCAGCCCTCTCTCCACCTTCATACACATATCTATGTACTTTAGTTTCTTCTAATTGAGAGAGTGGGGGTTACTTCACTATAATAGAGAAGAAGAATTTTTTAAATTTACGTGTCTGTATTTTCTGAATCATTTAATGTTCAGATGAACAGGCTGCTTAGTTCTCATTAAAACGGTTTATCTGATAATGCTTTTAAGCTCACCAGTGCTTGATTCTCAAAGGGTGATGATTAGTGAAAATAAAGAGGGATTTAATAAGTCTAAGATGTCCTGACCCCAACTGTAGAAACTATATTTATAGAGCATTACAGTATTGGAAAATATCTGAGTAAATAGTATCCACCCTATTCAGTGAAGGTTATGATAACTGATACATAAACCTTTGACTTTTGAATGGCATGCTTTTGTTCGCAGCATGTTGACTTGAATGTGGGAATGGAGTATCTTAATCTCTCTGAGGTCACGGACTGATAGGTAATTTTAAGTGTCATCTGGGCTCGGCTGTGGTGCCCAAACATTAGATGTTGCTGTGAAGGTATTTTGTAGCTATGATTAACATTTACAATCAGTTGACTTTAAGTTAGGGGGATTATCCTGGCCAATGTGGGGTGGGCCAAGTCCAATCAGGTGAAGGCCTGGGAAAGAAGAAGGAGGAGGAATTCTGCCTTAAGGCTAAGACATGGAAATCCTGCTTGAGTTTCCAGCCCACCACCTGATGCACATATTTCACACTTGTCCAGTGGCAGCAGCCATTATTCCTTAAAATAAGTCTTTATATACAATGTATTTCTCTCCAGAGAAACAGAACCAAAAATACTATTGATTCTATTTCCCTGAAAGAATCTTGACTGATACACTGAGCCTCAGGAAGAAAATTAACAGTTTTCACCCAAAATCATGCAAATCATTTTAATTATCTTTTAAGAGAAAAAATTTAAAAATTAATATTTCCTGATTTTTTAAGGTAAAAACAGGATATTAAACTTTTAGTAAAAAAAATGAATATCTTAATTTCAGGGTGTTTTAGGAGAAAGAAATGGAAAGAGTGGCAAAGTAGCAAAGGATGGTGATATGGTTTAGATACAGTTACATGTTGAAATATGACATCCAGTGTTGGAGGTGGAGCTAGTGGGATGCAAACGGTAAGCTGAATTATATAACCAAGAGAGAACCCTCAGGCAGAGAAAAAAAGCAAGGCTGAGATAAAGCTCTTTCCTTTGCTGTTGCTGTTACCTCTGCATTTACTGACATGGCTTCATTTTGTAAGCAACTCTGAGTTGCTGATCCCTCATGAATGGCTTGGTATTCTTCTCATGGTGTTGAGTGGATTCTCATTCTGTTCATTCATTTGAGAGCTGGTTATTTAAAAGAGCCTTGCATCTCTCTTGCTCTCTCTTTGCCATGTGACACACCTGTTCCCCTTTCTCCTTCCGTAAGCTTCCTGAGCCCTCGACAGAAGCAGATAGCAACACTGTGCTCCTTGTACAGTCTGCAGAACTGTGAGTCAAAATAAACCTCTTTTCTTTATTAATTATCCAGTCTTAGGTATTTATAGAAACATAAAACAGACTAACACAGTTGGGATTGAGGAAAAGTCTCAAAACATTCTGAAATGAATGTTCTTCACCTGTCCCATGCTTTGCTGGGCTAAAGACTTAGTGGTATCATTATACTTAAAATGCCCGTAAAGTCATGCTCTGAATTGGTTTTCTGTTCTTTAGTATCGCTCTTCATTCACAACCTTTTAGATTTCATCTCTCAAGTCACGTAGCTACAGGGATACACCTATAACAAATTGGCTCATTGAAGGAAAAGCTATCTTATTCATCTTTATGGGTAGGTTTTCATTACATTGTGGGTGAGAGAGTGTGTGAAGTCTGGAAGCTGCAGGTGCAGAGATCAGAGTAGTATGGCCCTCTTCTAACCCAAACACCTGGTGAAGGTTCAGTTGTTTCTGTTATTTAGCATTAAGGCTAATAATCTCAGGGCCATCAGTTGAATAACTAAAATAATGAAACTCAGAGTTGCTTACAAAATGAAGCCATGTCAGTAAGTGCACAGGTAACAGCAACAGCAAAGGAAAAGGGCTTTATCTCAGCCTTGCTTTCTCTCTGCCTCAGGGTTCTCTCTTGGTTATATAACTTGACTTTCCATTTGCATCAAGTCATGGAATCTCAGGATCCAAGAAGCCTAGAGATAAAAAAATTCCAAACCGTAAACAGTGCATTAACCCAACATCATCATCCCAGATTAGTGTTTGTGCACAGCTATCTTCGCTGGCAAGAAAAAGAACTTTTTACGTTCTGGTAACTTCCAGTCACTGGTCCCAGTTTTCTCTTCCAGAACTAAATTTACACTTCCACTAAAAGTGTAAATTCTTCCATATGTTAACCTTTATTTCCGTTATTTTATTCCTCTGGAGTCTTGTCTTATTTTCTCCTATGTTATGGCCTAGAATATTTATGCTAAGTCCTAGGTCACTCTGTTCTGAATGTGTTCTCATTTATCATCCTATTTCAAATATCTTGCGAGAACCATGTGGCATAAGGACCAGAAAACAGAGGACGCTTGTCCTCGAATTCAGCACGCTGGTGTCTGCTGATTCTGCTGTGACACTGTTAGGGTTTTTACTTCCTCGCTGCGCTGTTGATGTTGAGTGAGCTTGTTGTCCAAGTGCTCTCCTTGTTTCTGGTGCAGCTTGGGTAGGTCTGCATGTTGTATCTGTCCAATTGAACTTTTTTAAAACATAAAAAGAGATGTTTATTCCTACTGAATTAATAAGCATATGGCCTATTCAGTAGGAATAAACTGAATTAATAGGCTGTATCCTGTTTAAGTGTAGCTCATTATTGCATTCTTTGAGATCATTTTGGACCTGAGTCTATCCATGTCCAAGCTTTCTTTTATCTATGGATATAAAGTGCTTGTTCTCATATAAATCTTCAACTACCTTTCTTTCCATTGCCCACTTCTCTTTCTTTCATCTGGACTATTGCAGGAGCTTGGTATTCATATTCAAGGCTATGGATAAGTTGTTCACACTGCCAGAGGGGTGTCTGTTAAAAACACAAACATAGCCAGAAGCAGTGGCTCACGCCTGTAATCCCAGCACTTTGGGAGGCCGAGGTGGGTGGATCACCTGAGGTCGGGAGTTCAAGACCGGCCTGACCAACATGAAGAAACCCTATCTCTACTAAAAATACAAAATTAGCCCAGCATGGTGATACATGCCTGTAATCCTAGCTACCGGGGAGGCTGAGGCAGGAGAATCGCTTGAATCCGGAAGGCAGAGCTTGCAGTGAGCCTAGATCTGGCCATTGCACTCTGGCCTGGGCAACAAGAGTGAAACTCCATCTCAAAACAAAAACCACAAACATGATTGATTCTCATATTCCTGTTTTTACCAGCTATCCCTATGGCTACCACTTGATCCCTTTTTTCCACTTGGACAAAGTAGTTACATAACTAGTCTCTGTCCTATCTCTCTTCTCACTGCAAGTTCATCCTGGCCTGTCTGGATCACACATTTAGCTGTCAGTAACCTTCAGTGGCTCCCCATTGCCTCTGTTTGGTGGAAGAACATGATGCCTTTGGCTCTGTATCCTCTCTGAGTGCATGCCCCAAAGCACCCCATCTGTCATCCTTGACATGATTTTACCCCTCCTGAAGTAAAGCAAGTCAAGGAACCACAGCTTCATTTTTTAATCTTTCAAATGGTGTGACTCAACAACAAAAATAAATTAAACACTAAGTTAAACTGCACACAGACCCCTCAGTGAATTAAGTAACTTACAGAAACACAGTCTGTGTGAATCTTCCGTTGAATCCCAGGGACTGGTTTCTCTGCCTCATTTGGAATCTATGAATTGGATTTCTAACCTAATTATCCGAGAGGAGAGAACAGTCTTTGCACATTTTAACTTTTGTCAGGTAATTCAGAAGTTCATGTAGTGCACATTAATAAAGTATTGTCAATGAGAGTAATGAACAAGAGAGCTCAGAGGTGTTCTAATATGTGCTACTGGATATGTGGCATTTCATAATATTTGCAACTTACCTAGTGACACCTAACGTTTAGGAAAGGGTTTTCAAGAAAGCTTAGTATCCACACCTTACATTTGTATAAATGAACCCCCAGAGTTTGAAATTTGTTTATGATAGTGCAGACATGGGAACATGGACTCTGTAGGCACCATGAAATGTTTTGCAGCAAAGATTTATTAAAATGTTATAAAAGGCACCACAGGGACCTGGTACTTCCTGGCTGATGGTATTACCACTACTAAGGCAGTATTTACTGTTTTTGTTACAAGCCTGTTAACAAAAAGTAGTCAAATAAAGAAGATCAAAGCAAACCTGCCTTTTCCTTTCAAAGGGTTGACACTTCTTTGTGCAGTATTTCTTTTTCTAGCCTGTTGGACGCTATGCATGATGCTGCAAGATGGAAGAATGTTGTGCCTTTCTCACTGCAAGAACCATCAGTAAGTGGCAGAATTCTAGGAAACTCTGAGGCCACCCTTTAACTTCAAGAATAGAGTGGCAAAGACCCAGCTGGGACCCTTTTTCCTTAGTGGTTGTTTGATTCCATGTCAACCTGTGCTGGCTTTGTCATTTTCAAAACCATGCAAGGTTTTTAAGTTGCATAAAAATATTGTTAAAACGCCTGCTGTAAGTAAACTGCAGTTTATCCTGGAGAGATGCTGAAGATTACTGAAGTCTGGTAGTTTTGAAGTATTAACCATCACCTTGAATGCAGAAACATGGAAAATAATTTTGGCACTTCTGGACCTGATAAGAAGTAAAAACTTATACATACATGGAATTTGTAATTTACTGGTGACAGGCCATTCAATCCAGCAGTAATAATTTCTGTTTTCAGCTACAGCTCTTGAATAGTACAAATTAGGGTCTTTTTTCTTTCATTAATGTTTTTTAAAGCTCACTGGGCTTTTAGAAAGGGAAATTTTAGGTATGTTTCTTACTGGTTAAGTAGATTTCTTGGATTCATTGATGGAGTGTGCTGTTTTCCAACTTTATGGTCACACAAACCTAGGAAGCATAAATGTGAACAGAAAGCTGACTCTGTGTGTGCATATGTGTATGCATGTGACTACATGTTAGTCTTTTTTTTTTTTTTTTTTTTAAAGACGGGGTTTCACCATGTTGGTTAGGCTGATCTTGAACTCCCGACCTCAAGTGATCCACCCGCCTTGGCCTCCAAAGTGCTTGGGATTACAGGCATGAGCACCACGCCCGGCCATGTTAAGTCTTTTATATGACATTGTGACAGCCAAGCCCAAGTCATGAGCTTACTTCCTCAAAGATCAGCAAGTTTGACTCTGCTTCATATTCATCCAACTCACAGGTTGGACCTAGGCCAGAGATGCCAACCAGCCAGGGTAGGAAGACAAAGATGTAAATTTATTGTGGACTAAGCAGGTGAGGACAGCAGTTGCTCAGGGGCCCATTGCACTGTTTTAGTCATAGTAGCTGAGTGGTAATGTTTTTATCCATAAAAGTGAATACGTTTTAAAATTACACCACAGAATATTTTTATACAATATAAAGCCAATCTAGTGGTAAAATCTACCCTTTTGCACTAGGCAGTGCCTCATTTCTCTCAAATTTGTACAAAGTCTCTGTTAATACAACATTTATCATTTCAACAATTTAAACAAAGTAATTGCAAAACCTTACTGTCTATTGGAGGGCTGCATGCCCATTTCCCATTGGGACTGATTTAAGCCTCTATATCTGCATGTTACATGTAAGGATAGTTGTGCCACATCTAATTGAAAATGCTTCTTATTGCTGGAGAAGAGTTCAGGAGGCCAAAGTAGGTGGATCACCTGAGGTCAGGAGTCTGAGACCAGCCTGGCCAACATGGTGAAACCCCGTCTCTACTAAAAATACAAAAAAAATTAGCTGGATATGGTGGCCGGATGCCTATAATCCCAGCTTCTCAGGAGGCTGAGGCGGAGAATTGCAAGGGAATTGGGAGAAGATGGTACCTACATCCCTATAGGGATCGAGCCACAGTATTCCTGGAATTGCCTAACAGCTAACCCCTATGTCCATTAAAGATTGGGTGTGAACATTTAAGAAACTAATCTCAAATGAATTTATGTCTTAAGTGAAAAATGTGTCCTTTATAAGGGAAGGAAAACATCCTTTATTATTATTATTTGATCTTGTTGCTGTTTGCTTTTCTGTGACAGTGACATAGCTAGTTTATGTTGGAGTCAGGATTTACAAGACAGCAGGATGATAGCATCTTGACTCAGTGGAGATGATCTGTTAGTTATCAGAGCGGCAGCTAGCTTTATTTGGAAGCTGTAAGCTTTGTTTGGGTGACAGACATTTCTAAATGAAATTAGTCATTTGCTTAAGACATAGATTTTCATTTTCTTTACCAAAAGGCAGTTTCAACTATGCTTATTTTGTATGTGGGGTTTTTTGTTACTATGTTGCTTTTTGTTTTATTATGCTTTTGCTATTGCAAATACTGACCTGATTGTCTTGAATTGGAGGAAATAAGCTAATGTGGATTCGAAAATATTTTCATTTCCCAAATAGCATGATATTGACATATATTACACCTATGTTTATTGATCATCTGATTAAAGAAAAATAATAGGAAATAACAAAATTATGTCTAATTCAAGAATAAAAGTTTACAAATATAGAAAATTATGGAAGTATGTTACATTTATAATTTGCATCCATTTTTTTTTATTTCTTAAACAATAAGATCTTGAATATTGGAGGTACTCCCCCTCCCTTTCCTTTCATCTCCACAGAAGTTGGAGAGAGGTCTAGGATTCTGAAACATCTGGGTCAAACTTTTGTCATCAGGAGAAGCACTGAACTAGGGAGAAGATGGTCTAAATTTTAACTGTAGACTTGGTGCCAACTAACATTTGACCTAGGCAAGGAATTTCACCTCATGAGCTTTGGCTTCCTGGCATGTAAAATGGTGCTGACTCACTTGCTTTCTCAGGCCCATTCAGCTCTAAGGCTCCATTCTATTTTATTCCAAAGACCCATTGCACAGATTGACACAATTTAAAATAAACTCTAAAACAAGTTTCCTGCGTTTGTTCAAGCCAGAGATCTAAATACATGTGAACTTAATTAAATCCACCAGCCTGTGGAGGAAGAGAGTTCTGAAGACTCATTTATTTTTTTCAGCATGTATTTGCTCACCATTTAGTACATCCCCCCAGCACCAGGCCGGACAGTAAGCGTAAATACAAAGAAGTGCTTCCTGATGGAGTTGATAGTTGAACTGGAAACACTTTGAAAATAATTACAAAGCAAAAAATAGACTAGTTACATCAAACTATTGTAAAGTATAATAATAGTTGGTATGAAGTACTTCAGGTTGCTAGCACTACACTCATTTAATCCTCACTCTAATCCCGTAAGGTAAATGATAGTCATCACCCCAATTTTACAGAGAAGACTGAGGCACCAAGAGAGTTAAGTGAATTGTCCCAAGTTACTGTTCCATGCAAGAGATTTAGAGAGGATATTTTACTTGCCCTAAACTCCCTTGGGTCCTCTCTTTGATAAGGAGGGTTAAGTATTGAGAAAAAGTAAGGGAGTCGTTTGGGAGTGGGAGGATTGCTTTTGTCTTGCTAAGCAGACTTGATTTTTATTAAAACGCAAAAGCAAAATTTTTCTTAATTTGGCAGTTGATAATGTTTTACTGTCATTTACTGTAAATTTTTTTTTTGCATACAGCATACATTTTAAGCAGTCTAGAAGTGGAGAGTCTTAGCTTATTTCAGGAGAAAACAATAGTCACATGATTCTGTGCTTTGGGGGAAAAGAGCCAAAAAAGAACTAAAATTGGGTCAAGTGTTGAGCATTGCTCAGCACTGCTGGTCGTGACTGCCCCGAGTGGTGGGGATTGGGGGTGGGGGTGTGCTGGGTGTAATAGAGGCAGGTTTTTCTCCTTTGGAGAATTCCCGAGCATAGGTTCTGCCCTTTAAACTTGACTTGCAGAGGAGACACTCCACATTGTGATGTCTGTGGTGGGAGCTGGCATAGTTCTCCTCTTGCCTGTCTTCACCGGAGGGTTTCAGGGACATGGCACTTGTGGCCCTCGTGACTGGTGCTGCCAATCCTGTTCTTATACATGCTCTGGGGTGGTAAGAGTGTCAAGAAAGTAAAATGAGCTGCTCTGCAGGTACCAGCCATGTCTTCATTCATCCAGGGGCTTGCAGACATTGTTATAATAGACAACCTGGCCCAGAAAAGAAGAAAAGCCTTCCTTCCTCAGGCCCCTCTCTCCATACTGAGGAGTCTACTGCTGCTTGTGCAAGCAAAACTCTTTTCTCCTCCCATCCTGCTGCTCTGCCGCTGAGAGGAAGAGGGAGCTGCCCAGCATCCTCGTGCTGTAACCCTCTGCTGGTGAGTTCCCAGAACCCAGCATCCTGCAAGCTGCCGCTTCTCAGCTGGGGAGATGGAGCCGCTCCCGGCCCTCCTTCATTAGGATATGTCAGGGTTGTCAGGGCAACTGTTAACAGCAGCGGCAGCGTATCATATTTTCCCCTCTCTGCTGTGGGCTGAATATTTTACTGTGCGGTAGCAGGAAGAAGATTGAGAAAAGGTGCTGCAGCAGGAAGGAGAAGCTGGGATCTGATTGAACAGGTTAGGCAGTGGTGGGAGGCATCTGACCCTGCGTGTCTTTAGTACGGCTTGAGCTTTTCTGGAAGCAGGTGTGTGTGTGTGTGCGCGCGTGTGCGTGTGCATGCATGCGCCCTAGCAATCACCAGCGCATGTGCCTGTCGGGGAGTCAGTGGGAGGGGGCTGGTAGGGGAGGTGGGAGAGCTGCTGCTAGGTGAGGGGGAGCTGCAGGGCCTCAGTTGCCAAGAGGCTGGTGGTATCTGTCAGCTGTTTGCAAACTGTTTACCCATAGGGGATCTATTACAAGTACTCAAATGAACAGGCAGCTTAGGAACTAGCAGCTTCCTGGGAGCTGCAATTACATAAGCATATATTTTTAATATAATAATAATTTTAAAAAAAAGTAGCAGCAGTATGCCTGGATCAGCTACAGCTCTCCGACAAGAGAGACTGAAGAAGACCAATGCAAGGCCAATTCCCCTTGGTTTATTCACCATTAATGAGGAAGATGAACAGCAAAAGAATGGAAATTCCAGAAGACCAAAAGGTATGCATTAGCTCCACCCTTTGGTTGGAGCCAGATTCAGCCCCCTGTCCCCCCACACTGCCTATAGCACATTTTATAAACTGCTTATCGTGCATGCTCCGGGGGAGTGCTTGTGACCTCCTAGCACAGTTTGCTGGTAGTGTTTACACCCTCTGTAGGGCTGTGTATGCATGAAATGGGAAACAGTTTTTGTAGATTTGGTATATTTCAGATCAGTTGCCTTTTTTGACTTAAGCTACTTTCTTGGCCTAGAGATCTTTAATTTTCTTGTGCTCATTTAAACAGTGACCAGTCACTCTGTCCTCATCAATAAGAGGAAATACTGCGTTACCAAGGTTTAAATGAACATCTTCCCACCTACCTTAGGTGCCTCAGATAATTTTTGCTTACTTTAATTGAGTTTCTGCTTTAAAGGGATGAGTTAAAGTGACCCAAGAATGCAACCTTTCCTAGGCAGAGGATCAAAATGTCACTTCCCTTTCTATACTAAAATGCCAAGAGTGAAGACTAGCACAGTGAACATTGAGGGCGAATGTAGAGGGTGAAGCTAGGGAGCAGGGAGGAGATCATGAGGTTGTATAACTTCTGATGATAACTTTGTCACTGAATGTGTGTATGGCAGTTGAAATGCACAGGGTACAGAAAAGGGAAGTCTGACCCTTGTGGTGTTCTTTCATGGCGATGAAAGGTGCAGCAGCTTGCTGGCTTCTTGAGGGCCTGTGTACTGCATCGTTGTCAGCATTGTCTCTTAGCTGCCCTCCCAGGGCTGTAATTATCAGCCAGAGACGGCAACATCAGGCATTTTTGAAAAAGGGGCTTTACAGCTTGCATTTTACGTTTTCCAGCATCCTAAGTCTTGCTACCCCTTCTCCCAAATATAGAAGCTGTTCTTAAACAGATGCATTACGAGTTTTCTTGCTTTTATGTGCTGATTAAATTTTAGCTTGCACTCAAATTATTCTGTCACTGAGATATCAAGTTTTCTTCTGTGGTGCAGAGAGATAGCATGACAAAGTAGAAAGCAAATATTTAAGCAATGATAGAGTGAAGAGTGTTTAAATAGAATCCAGTGTCTGAGGACTCCTGGTTTTCTTTTTCCTGGTTCTTGAATGAATCTTACTTTGCTTTTCTTAAATAAAATTGAAACTGTCTACGTTAAATCCAAAAGCATATTTTTACGAAATTGTACACAGGGAAGTCCTAATAAGTAGAATCTTACTACTGTAGTTGATTTTTATTTACTATCAGACCTGGCTTCTGTCTGAGAACCAAATGACCTCAGAAATCAAATGATGCTATGACTGGAAGGTGACTTAGTATGATTCTTTTATTTGCCTGTGAATTCAATCATTGAACCAGAGTGTGTTGCTCTCGATGAAAACTCACTACTTTAAATTTTTAGCAGCAAATCATTTTGCCTCTGAACAGTTGGTAACTTTTAAAATTAATGTGGATTTGTTGAATTGTTCCCATGGGGTATTTTTGGAAACATTCTTGATTTGTGCTACTTTTCCTTGGGTGTCTTGAACAGTAACTTAGGATAGCCATCCATTTTGTTCTTAATAATTTTCTGGAATTCCTCTTCCTGTCTCCTGTTGTGTTTGTTCAGTTGCCTTTAGTATTTTTTAAAAAGGAAAAGAAAGGGGAGGAAAGAAGATGCTTCTAAAAATCGACTTATTTTTGGCAATTTATGCAGCTTCTTGGGTAAGAGAGATTTAATGAGGGAGTTTCTGACCCCCTACCATTTTTCTTTCTATCCCTGCCCACAGTGGTGGGGAGGGTAAGAGTGGGTACTGGAGAAAGACTGGGAGAAAAAAATCCTGTGCTGATAAGGATGTTCAAACTTTCTGTGGATCACCAATTATCTCTATGACACATTCAGTAAAATAAGCAGATAACCCTGGGTATCTCTAATTATGCTCAATGAATAAAACTATTGGCTTTGACTAAAATTTTCATTGGGTCTATCTTAACAATAGGAATATTTCCTTTGTAGTCCAGCTTTGTTCCATGGAAAAATGATGGAAATGTTCTGTATCTGCATTGTCCAATAAAATAGCCATTAGCCACAGCTGCAGAGTTTCAAATATAGCTAGTGCAACTGAAAAATGAAATTTTAGTTAAATAGCCACATGTGACTACTTTATTGGACAACACAGTTCTAGTCTGTAGAGCTGTTATGTTCTGAATTTGTGTGTTCTCTGGTTTGTTCGTCTTTACTGCTTCCTGGTGTCAGATATGGTTGGGTCCTGAAATGAATGTGGTTATTAAGAACATCAAGGAGCAAACAGCCTCTTTACTGCATGAGAACACAGAAACCTGGATGTTTTTCATTTTTTCTTTTCCACTTAAATGTTATTGCACTGTTCTGAATATTATTATTACCAGTCACTAGTAGCCTGCATCATCTGTTACACCTTTTAATGGATTTTTTATTTTATTTTTTTTTCTCTCTCTCTTTTTTTTTTTTTTTTTTTTTTAGGGAGAGAGTGTTGCCCTGTTGCTCAAGCTGGAGTGCAATGGCATGATCATAGCTCACTGCAGCCTCCAACTCCTGGGCTCAAGTGATCCTTCTGCCTCAACCTCCTTGGTAGCTGGAATTACAGGCACATGCCACCGCACCCAACTAATTTTTTAAAAAACTTTTTGTAGAGATGGGATCTTGCTATGTTACCCAGGTGGTCTTGAACTCCTGGCTTCAACTGATCCTCCCACCTTGGCATCCCAAAGGGCTGGAATTACAGGCATGAGGGATTACAAATGTGCCTGGCCGTCTCTTATTTTCTAAATTATTATTTCCAAAGCATCATAGCAAGATTACATACAGGTTATCTTTTGTGTGTGACTATTAAAACACACAGTCAGAAACTTTTCTTTTCCCACCCCATGGCCTAATCTGCCATCCAAACCCAAACCTGGTATCCAAACCTGGCTTTCATGCTTAGTATCTTTTTCTACCAGTAATAAAGAAGTTTACCATCTAAATTTTATGAGTTGAATGTTTCTGTGCAGGATTATCCTGGCTAATGATGAGTACCATCTTTTCAGGTACCATACTGTTGGGTAAACATTAGTGAACTCAGTAAGAGTTAACGTGGAGATTACCATCTGGGCTTCTATGGTGGCTTCATAGTTATCTGGTGGGGTGACAATAGTTTGTTTAAATGGTAGACTAGATAATTCTTAAAGGAGTGATTACTCTTCCATGTAATCAATAGGAGTGCAATGTTTTACATACCTTACTATTATTATCATAGTACTTAAATAGTCACTTGGAGCGAGCTGGGCTTATGCTGATGCTCTTATACCTCAGAACCTCAAGCCTCCTTGTAATGCTGACTTCAGGACTGGCTTAGGAAAGACTGTTCAGGTGCTGCAGTAATGAAATGCCCTTGGATAGGTTTCAAGGCAAACTTGCCTCATGGTGAATGTTGCTGAGCACAGTGATTATTAAGTAATAAGGCATTTTCTTCCTAAACAAGCATTTGTTAAATGCTCACTCTGTGGCAGATTACTCTGCTGGGGTTTTGTGGAAGCAATGCAAAGATAATTGACATGGTTTCTGCTCACAGTGGAGGAAGAAACATATGTACAAATAATGCAAGAGTATAAATTGAAATCAGAAAAGGGAGAGGATGAGAGTGGAAATGTTAAATATATGCCAACTGTGAAGCCATTAGCCTGAAGATTTTAATCTGAAACAGAGAGTTTAAGGGATATAGATTCCTATCCCATCCCAAATGTCTGACTGAGATTGGAAGCTCACACAGACCTTAAAGGCAGGAGCGTAGAATAACAGGCAAAGCTTCTTTTGAATGTCGTTACAGAAGCTAGACATCTGCACAATGTTTTCCTGCAGATAGACACTTCTAGAGGCTTCATGACTATTACACAATACATTTTACAACTTCTGTTTTATTATGGCTTCCAGACCCATTCTGTGAACTGCCTAAAGCAGTCATCTCATTGACTTTATACTCCTGTCTTATTTTATATAAAATCTGATGGATATCCAGCTCGAATACTAAATTTACTCATGACACTTGACTCTAAATGACTTTTACTTGCTTTTATCAAAATTATCATCTTCCTCAAAAGATGAAAGACTCATCACTCTCTAGGTGGATCATGGTCTTCCTGCTTGCAGCCTTTCCTCTTTCCAACCCATCCTCCGTAGCGTGCCAGTATGACATCCTCCATAGCATGCAGATATGCCCATTGGAAATCAACTTCCCAGCGGTGTTGCTTCCACTGAAACAGAGGTCTTGACCAGGAGTCTTGGAGCCATATTTAGTCTATAGCTATGTTTATTTGTCCCCTGCAGGTGTTAGCAACATTTAGAAACTGATTTTTTCATAATCTGGATTTCAGCTTCCCTTGAAAAATTGGAAGACACAGCCACCCTTGTCCTCTTTCTTTGCAGTAGTCATCAGGTGGAGCTAAGTAGCAGTTGTCATATGCCATAGATGGGTCATGCATGCTCCAGTGCCCCTCTTCCAAAATATGCATTACATGGCCTGCCTCAGTTATCTACATTACTGTAGTCATTGCTTTTGTGACCCCTGACTTAAGGAATAGGCCAAGCCGCTTAGCATGGCACGTAGAGTACCTACCGGCTGGTCCCTTTTTCCCCTCTCCATCCTCTTTCCTGCCACTCTTCGCACTTTGTGCTCCAGCAGCATCAGGGTACTTGCATTTGCCTGCTCCGTCATGCTCTTGCATGCCTCTGTGTCCTACTCATGCTCATCTGTCCATTTTCCTTGACTTTCTTCCTCATTTGGGTAACTCTGACTTACTCTGTAGAATCAGATCACATGGCATCTTCTCCAGACTCACCTTGGGTACCATCTCCAGAAAACCTCCTCTCTTGCTCCCAGCCTCCTCATTCCTGGCACAAAGGGCAGCCCTCACTGTACTCTTTTGACACTGTAAGTCCTGTACTTACTTCAGTGCTGACGCTTACTTCAGCGTAATGAAATTATCCATGAACACTTCCATGCCCTTCTCGACACTATAAGCTTTGTAAGGGCCAAGACTCATTCCTCTTTATATCCTGTACCTTCCAGAGTACGTGAAACATCATGAAACAAAGGTAAACTTAACACCTAAAATAATGTTCACAGGCTCTGAAGGTCTTTATAATATAGAAATCCTAAGAAATGTTGATAGCATTAGAATTGTCCTTTCAAGGTAACTACTTTGAAAGAGACAATTCTGTGTTTAATATGTCAGTCATATTGCTGTCTACCAAACTGCATTTGTCTAATGGTATACCAGAGATTCTCTTTTTCTTCTTCTTCTTTTTTTTTTTTTTTTTGAGGCAAGGTCTTGCTCTGTCTTCCAGGCTGAAGTGCAGTGGTATGATCGTGGCTCATTACAGCTTTGAACTCCTGGGCTCAAGTGATCCTCCCTCCTCAGCCTTCTAAGTAGCTTGTAACTAAAGGTGCACACCATCTTATTTGGCTATTTTTTTTTTCTTTGAATTTGTAGGGGCAGGGTCTTGCTTTGTTGCCTAGGCTGGTCTCCAACTCCTGGGCTTAAGTGATCCCCCACACTTGGACCTCCCAAAGTGCTGGGATTACATGAGTGAGCCACTGCACCCAGCCCTGTTTTGTTGTTTTCTGTCTTGCTGTTCATTTTTCTTTGGTGGAAAAACGAAGGTATATAGTTAGAAGGTGCTATTAATTGATCACTTTGTTAATATCAAGGTTAATAATGCTTTCTGTCCCTTTTGTTAGTTAATCATAGATTAAGTTGTAAAGAAATACAAATTCTCCTTGAAATCAAGACACAGTGGTTCTGGGAAACTGTACCCCCACCCCCATTTTGTTAAAATGTGTATTTATGGAGCCTACAGTGACTTCTCTTCTTTTGGCCTTTCCACTGTAAAGGTAGAATTTCTGCCAGTTAAGGTTTCCAAATGAAATATAATCTAATGTTTACCATTTATATTTCTTTTGGATAGGTGATGATCTAGCAACTGTAATGTCCTTTTCTAAGTCATTGGCCTTTTTGTTTTCCAAGAGGAGTCTTAGAACAAGAAATGTGAATGCCTCTATAGAGTCATTCTCATACGTGTCCTTGTTTCTTCTTTTGTTCTGCAAGGCTTGCACCATTTCTTTTCGCAGTGTCTTTATGTGTGCCATTTTAGGGCTAGGTAAATGGTTTCAGCTGTAAACTTTAACAGCTAGGGAGGCAAAAATATGTTTTAGAACAACAATGTCAAAGATCCTTATTATGAGGAAGAAATCTTGAGGTCAAATTGATTGGCATAACTTTTATTTGCTAAAGAGACCTTAAATGTAATATTTTATTCAAAATATATAAAAATAATAGGGGGATGGGGCAAGGATCACATCATCTAATGTATGTCTTATACTCATTGGAGTCTCTATAACTATTTGAATAAATGAATACAACTGTTCCCCAGGCATTCTGTGTTATATAAGTAGAAATTACCATATGTGTCACTGTGTACAGGAGGAACATGATTTAACCTGTGTATAACCAAAGTTTTTGTATAGTGAGGTACAATATAAAATGTAATTTACTTGCTATATAAAACTAAGAGACTTAAAAATTGTGTGCCTGTTTCCAGAGCTAAAATTGATGGAGCTAAAAGAGCTGATTCCTCCAATCACAGGAACCAAACACAATTAAGTATTTGCTTAGAGTCTCCCAGCTGATAACTCTTAGATATTATTTATTAGAAGATTATAGTCTGAGTTTGAATTGAATATCCATTTCCATTAACGTCTATGTGTCTCTAAGAGCAACTTTAATTTGTTGTTACAGAAATTCTCCAAGTAGCTCCAGGCACCTTGACCATGTTTTTCACTTAGTAGAAGCTTAACAGCAATTGGCCTGGCATGGTGGCTCACGCCTGTAATCCCAGTGCTTTGGGAGGCCAAGGCAGGCAGATCACCTGAGGCAGGAGTTCAAGACCAGCCTGGCCAACATAGAGAAACCGTGTCTCTACTAAAAACACAAAATTAGCAGGGCGTGGTAGCACATGCCTGTAATTCCAGCTACTCAGCAGGCTGAGGCAGGAGAATTGTTTGAATGTGGGAGGCAGAGGTTGCAGGAGCCGAGATCGCACCACTGCACTCCAGCCTGGGCAACAAGAGAGAAACTCCATCTCAAAAAAAAAAAAAAAGGGCCGGGCATGGTGGCTTATGCCTATAATCCCAGCACTTTGGGAGGCCGAGGCGGGTGGATCACAGGTCAAGAGATTGAGATCATCCTGGTCAACAAGGTGAAACCCCGTCTTTACTAAAAATACAAAAATTAGCTGGGCATGGTGGCGCACGCCTGTAGTCCCAGCTACTCAGGAGGCTGAGGTAGGAGAATTGCTTGAACCCAGGAGGCGGAGGTTGCGGTGAGCCGAGATCGCGCCATTGCACTCCAGCCTGGGTAACAAGAGCGAAACTCCGTCTCAAAAAATAAAAAAAAAGCTTAACAGCAATGAAGGTGATTTTATCGAGAGATCCATCTTAATTCTCAGGTCATCTAGACATTTAGGAAAAGCCCACTTTATGTTGCATCTTCCGTATGTTACGTTAAGTTTATGTTCTAGTTTCCCAATTTCAGAAGATAAGTGATACCGCATTATACCCCAGACCCAGATTCAGAGGCCCAAAGTGTGTCACAGATGGACATAAGACACTGAAACATTTACCAGAGCACCATCTGACATTTATGCCAACTGTAAAATGCAAGTCCTGTTTTTCAGACTATCTGCCCAGCAATGGTTTGTTAGTAAGAAAATTCTCATAGAATCTTTCTAGATTCCAGAGAATTTACAATCCCAGGTTGGAAATGAAGTTCAGGAGTATAGACCAAGAAAAATTATGCTAACAGTTTTTCTCTTGAATATATATGGTTTTGGGGACCAGATTTATTCTAAGTTAAAGTTGCAGGCCTAATAAAGTAGTAAAAAGATATTAAAGTACCACGATTCAGCAGAACCTGTCATTCTAATACCATTATTGAGAACAACAGTCTGGAGGCTGGTGCCACCTCTGTACTCCTAAGAGCATTGCTTTCAATGTCAGTAGTTGAGTGCATTACCAAGAGTTGTCTTGGAGTTGGGCAAGAGGAAAGAGAGTTGGAATCTCTATTAGACCTTTTTAAAAACTTCCCAAATAATGTAGCTTAAGATCTAAGTAAAAATGCAACTTTCAGTTACCCCCTTCAAACCAGTTGTCACCTCTGAACCCCTATGTAGAACTATAGAAATTCAGAACCAGCCACTATCAGAGGATATCAGTTTACATAGTAGGAAAACAGGATACTAGGAAGGTTTCACCAGGTTCACTAGTTGTGAGTGGCCACAGGTCCAAGTTTGCCACTGTTATTCGAAATCCAGGCTATATTTGGTGTGAGAGACTGTGAAAAAAAGTGCTTAGAAAAGAGTGATAGAAAAAGTGCTATGTGCGGAAATATGCACATTACTGTTATTAATATTTAACCTTTCTAAGCCTCAGATTCTCATCTGTGAAATGAAATGAATTAAATCATGCTCACAGGTGATGGCGGCGAGTATTAGAGAGAATACATCAGCACTTAGGTTATTCTCTGGAAAATAATTGGAGCTCATTATGTGACAACTATAATACTGGAAATATATAACCAAATGTCTCACATTTTCTGGTAACTTCTACTGACATGTTCTGTTGGAAGAATGACCTGGTGGAAAGACCATCATGCTTGTCTGTACTGTACCTTAAGCAGTCTCTTTTATGGAGATATTTTCCCTAATCTAATTTCCTTTCTTCACTTGCTTGTGAGTGAAAATTTCTAGGAAGGCTGCCTCCTTTCTTGTGCCATTTAGTCACTTTCCTGTCATAGGCACATGTGACTTGTTCCTCCTTCTGTGTTTGTTCATGTGGATCAAAAGTCCTAGCTGCCAGGTAGATTGCTCATGCAGTACCCTGTAATTTTGTTGTGTTAAATGAAGGAAATAAATTGCCATTGTGTCAGATCACCTTACTTGTTATTTTAAATACAATTAAGGGAGTGTACTTGTTATTCCTTGGGATCAATGGAAAATTCTGATCTACCTTAATCAGGGAACAATAGCAATGATCCTCTGCCATTTTAAAAGCCAATTCAAAGGTTTTTTTTTTTTTTTATTTGCAAGAGTTTTTTTTTTTCCTTCTGATGTGGGGTGTGCGTGTGCTCATGTGCATGTGTGTATGAATCACTTGATGGCAGTGACCTAGGCTAGCGGACAGGTTTCTGCCAGTGGTTGAGATTATGGATGCTTACATTTGGGGATGCCAAATGTATCCAGGCTTATTTTATGCAGGCTTATTTTCAGCACCAAGACTTCTTATTCTACGTATGATTAGCCATCTTTTATTTCATTACATCTTGTTTCTCTGTGGTAGTCATGTTTTGTTCTCTAGTCACTCAGAAGTAAGTGCTATGAACACTTATGGTAGAGAAAGCACCAAATTCAATATTATTTGCTGCTAGAATTGAACATATATATGCCAGTGGATCTGTGTCCTGGTGTACATACTGTCTTGCTTAGAGCTCTTTCCTCTACCTGGTATGTACTTCAGCTGCTTCTCCTCTCTCCACTTCACTCTACCTTACTTGTCGTTCAGTTTAAATGTCATTTCCTTGGCTAGGCATGGTGGCTTATGCCTGTAATCCCAGTACTTTGGGAGGCTGAGGTGGGAGGATGATTTAAGCCCAGGAGTTCAAGAACAACCCTGGCAACAGAGATCCTATCTCTACAAAAAAATACAAAAATTAGCCAGGTGTGGTGGTATGTGCCTGTGATCTCAGCTACTTCGGAGGCGGAAGTGAGAGAATCACCTGAGCCCAAGGAAGTTGAGGCTGTAGTGAACCATGATCGTAGCACTATACTCTAGCCTGGGCAACAGAGTGAGACCCTGTCTCACACAAAAAAATTGCCGTGTCCCTAAGGATGTCCCCAGACCAAGCTAGTCTCAGATTCTGGGCCCTTTCTTACTCCAGGCAAATTGTGTATTAAGTGTTTGCTGAATTAAGTTTATTGTCTGTCTCCTCAACTAGACGAAGCTTCCAGAAAGCAATGACTATGTCTATCAAATTGACACTGTGCCCCCAGCACCTATACAGAGTGTAGTATGCACATGCTTTCTTTTATTGTGCTTCACAGATACTGCTTTTTTTTTTTTTTTTTTACAAATTGAAGATTTGTGGCGACCGTCTATCAAGCAAGTCTGTTGGCACAACTTTTCCAGCAGCATCTCTGTGTTGCATATTGGGAATTCTTGCAATATTTCAAACTTTTTCATTGTTGTTATATCTCTTATGGTGATCTGTGATGGGTGATCTTTGATGTTACTATTGTAATTATTTTGGGATGCTACAAACCATGCCCACATAAGATAACAACCTTAACAAACGTTGTGTGTGCGCTGACTGCTCCACCAACCCAGCAGTTTCTGTCTCTCTCCCTCTCCTCAGGCCTTCCTGTTTCTCGAGACATGACAATTTTGAAATGAATTTAACTCATAACCTTATGGCCCCTAATCTAAGTGCTCAAGTGATGAATTACATGTCCCTCACTTTAAATCAAAAGCTAGAAATGATTAAGCCTAGTGAGGGAAGGCATGTTGAAAGCCTGGATAGGCTGAGAGCTAGGCCTCTTGTGCCAAACAGCCAAGATGTGAATGCAGAGGAAAAGTTCTTAAAGGAAGCAAAAAGTGCTACCCTGGTGAACACACAAATGATAAGAAAGTGAAACAGCCTGAATGCTGATACAGAGAAGGTTTGAGTGATGTGGATAGAAGATCAAACCAGCCGCACATTCTCTTAAGCCAAAGCTTAATCCAGAACAAGGCCCCTAACTCTCTCCAATTTTATAAAGGCTGAGAGGTGAGGGGAGCTGCAGAAAAAGAAGTTTGGAACCAGCAGAAGATGGTCATGAGGTTTAAGGAAAGAAGCTGTCTCCCTAACATAAAAGCACAAGGTGAAGCAGCAAGTGCTGCCGGGGAAGCTGCAGCAAGTTATCCAGAAGATCTTGCCAAGGTAATTGATAAAGGTGACTACACTAAATAACAGATTTTCAATGGAGATAAAACAGCCTTCTGTTGGAAGAAGATACCATCTAGGACGTTGACAGCCAGAGAGCCAAAGTCAGTGCCTTGCTTTGAAGGACAAGTTGAATCTCTTGTTAGGGGATAATGCAGCTGAGTCATTGCAGTCATTGACTTGGAGTTGAAGCCAGTGCTCATTTGCCATTCTGAAAATACTAAGGCCCTTAAGAATTATGCTAAATCTACTCTGTATGCGCTCTCTCAGTGGAACAACAAAGCCTGGGTGACAGCACGTCTGTTTATAGCATGGTGTACTGACTACTTTAAGGCCACTATTGAGACCCACTGCTCAGAAAAAAAGTTTTCTTTCAAAATATTACTGCTCATTGACAATGTACCCATCACCCAACAGCTCTGATGGAGATGTACAAGAAGGTTAATGTTGTTTTCTCTCTGCCTCTTTTTTTTTTAAGAGTCTCACTGTGTCACCCAGGCTGGAGTGCAGTGATCTCAGCTTACTGCAACCTCCACCTACCGGGTTCAAGCAATTCTCCTTCCTCAGCCTCCCAAGTAGCTGGGATTACAGGTGTGCAGCACCACACTTGGTAACTTTTTGTATTTTTAGTGGAGACAGAGTTTCGCCATGTTGGCCAGGCTGGTCTTGAACTCCTGACCTGAAGTGATTCACTTGCCTTGGCCTCCCAAAGTGCTGGGATTATAGGCGTGAACCACTGCACCCGGCCACAAGGAGGTTAATGTTGTTTTCATGCCTGCCATCACAACATCCATTTTTGTAGCCCTTGGATCAAATAATAATTTTGACTTTCAAGTCTTATCACTTAAGAAATATATTTTGTAAAGTTATGGCTGCCATAGGTAGTGATTCCTCTGATGGAGACAGGCAAAGAAAATTGAAAACCTTCTGGAAAAGATTCACCATTGTAGATGCCATTAATAATGTTTGTGATCCATGGAAGGAGGTTGGTGTGCCAAACCCCTATTGACTCCAGTGGGGATGGCACCAGGTTCAAGAGGCTGAGAAGAGACCCAGAGCCAGCGAATGAGACCTAGGTTTTACTGGGGACTTACACACAGATGAGAGTCCAGTGGCGGCAGACTGGGCAAGACCACCACCACCATTTGCAGAACGAATGCAATTTAAATAACATTTTTACTTAACACCCTCCACCTAGCAGCCTCCACCTGGCAAACCATTTAACCGAAAACAATGAGCCTTGATCCCCTGTATGGCCCGTGTTCCACAGGATGCGTCTGGGGCTCAGGTGTTCCGTTGACCACTTCTGGATTCCTTAGCTCAGACTTCTGAATACACATTCAGGTGCCTCTGCCATGCAGGGTCATTCTCAGGGTAAACTCAAGTCACATTGTCACTGTCAGGTGCGTCTACCATACAAAACTCAAAATATCAACATTAATAGGAGTTTGGAAGCGTTGATTCCAACCTTCACCAATGACTTTGAGGGGTTTAAGACTTCAGTAGAGGAAGTAACTGCAGATGTCGTGGAAATGGCAAGAGAACTAGAATTAGAAGTAGAGCCTGAAGATGTGACTGAATTGCTGCAATTCCATGATAAAACTTGAACAGATGAGTTTCTTCTTATGGATGAACAAAGTAAGTGGTTTCTTAAGATGGAATCTATTCGTGGTGAAGTTGCTGTGAACATTGTTGAAATGACAGCAGGGGATTTAGAATATTACATAAGCGTAGTTGGTAAAGCAGCACCAGGATTTGAGAGGATGGAGTACATTTTTGAAAGAAGTTCTGTGGATAAAATGCTATCAAACAACACCTCATACAACAGAGAAATAAATCTTTCATGAAATGAAGAGTTCACAGACTTGGCAAATTTCATTGCTATCTTATTTTAAGAAATTGCAGCTGGGTGCAGTGGCTCACACTTATAATCCCAGTGCTTTGAGAGACCAAGGCAGGAGGATCACTTGAACCCAGGAGTTTGAGACCCAGCCTAAGCAACATAGTGAGACCCTGCCTCTACCAAAAACACACACACACACACACACACACACAAAAAAAAAAAAACAAAAAAAACTAGCTGGGTGTGGTATCACAAGCCTGTAGTCCTAGCAACTTGACAGGCTGAGGCAGAAGGATCACTTGAGCCTGAGAGGTCAAGACTGTGGTGACCTGTGGTTGTGCCACTGCACTGCAATCTGGGCAACAGAATGAGACCCTTTCTCAAAAAAAGAAAAAAAAAAGAAAAAGAAATTGCCACAGCACCCCACCTTCAGTGACCACCATCTTTATCAGTCAGCAACCATCAACATGGAAGCAAGACCCTCCACCAGCAAAAAGATGACAACTCACTAAAGGCCCCGATGATTGTTCGCATTTTTTAGCAATCAAGTATTTTTTAATGAAGTTATGTACATTGTTTTAGGACAGAATATTGTTGTACTCTTAATAGACTACAGTGTAATGAAAACATAACTTTGCATGCACTGTGAAACCAAAAATTTTGTGTGACTTGCTTTATTGCAATATTTGCTTTATTGGGGTGGTCTGGAACTAAACCAGCAGTATTCTGAGGTATGCCTTGTTGAGACTTCCTAAATCTTCATTACATGAACAGGTATCACAACCTAGATAAAAAGTTGACAAAAATACATCTAACAATTTTTTACATTCATAATAGTCTTAGACACTTTGGTATTTAGTTTTTCCACTGAAATAGTTCTCTTTTTCCATTGAGCTGTGCTGTAGAACATGAAGGAAATTATTTCTAGGTGCTGATTCAAGACCTCTTAGTCCATGGGTGCTAAGCCAGATGGCAGAAGCCCAAATCTGGTTCCTCATGAGATAACTGATTAAAGGCAACACACTCTGGCTCTGCCGGCCAGAGAATGAGGCAGCACAGCTGGAGAGGCAATCTGTCTAGGCTTTTGAGCATTCCAGGGTCTGGGACTTTGCTCTAAATCTAGCAAAGGCCTGGAGATACCAGATCAATCATCACCCTGCCTGGTGATAATGACAGTGACTTCTGTATTAACGACCTTTGTCCACTAGCCTTCATGTAGGAATGACTTGTTTGTTTTCAGCTAGGACATTGGCTTGGAGAGTCTGCAATGGCTTACTTGCATGAAATTCTAGTGCTAGACCATTCCAGAAGCACCTTCAGCCATCATCTTTCCTTGAAATCCCAGAGCTTATTATAAAATGTTCATTTTGAGTTTGTAGTATATCCTCATTACAGCCATGTTTGAGGTTATCGTTAAGTATTTTCTTACCTTTTGCACAGTTGAAATTCAGTTATCATGACCATATTAAGTGTAAGCCAGGGAGAACTTACATACACAAATCCTTAGTGATTTAAACTCCCACTGAGCTCTTGACTAGTAGTGTCCCCACCTCCGCTCCACCTGCGCCTCTGTGGATTAGGAAAGATCTTGGAAAGTGAACCAGAGCTGCTGCTAATCTAACAAAGTCCACTGTGTACCCAGCCACATTCCCCCTGGTTCTCCACCTATTCAGTGCATCTCATTAAGCCACCCTCACAAATTTCCTTTTATGCTTTTGTTTTATAATACCATCTCCACATCTGCCTTTTTTTTTTTTTTGAAGGCCCAGTAAAACAGGTTAAGACAGGTTCTGTGTGGGTAGACAGTTCCTGGTACACACTTTTTATTCAGCGCTGTGAAAATGCAAAGTGGCAACTGAGATGTTAGTATTCAAAACCTCAGCACTCTGGGTTTTCACCCTGGGCTTGCTTGGGGAATCACATTTTCTTTTTATGAATTTGCTACCTCTGATTCTTCTGTGACATACAGTAGAAAATCCTATCCTAATTCTTAATGGTATTGTTCAGAATCCTATAATTTCCCCTTACCCATCTAGTAGTGTGGAATACCATGACATTAAAATTAGTATGAATTTTGAATGGAACTCCAAACTAACCTCTTATATCAACCAAATTTTCTCACAGTCCAAGTAATTTCAAAATTATTCTCACTCTACTGCCGTAAGTTTCAGTGACACACACATCTACTTTGATGCTGCATGACCTTCACTTGAACTTCATTCAGCCAGTAGTGTAGGTTTATGCTGGGACTTGTTTCCACGCCACCTCTGGTATCATCAACTCAGAAATTCCCCTAGGTATCCGCATACTTCAGATTCAGCAAACAGTGATTTGGTGCCTACCCTTTGCTAGATGTCTCCATACGCAGTAGTCTCCCACTTATCCTTCTAAGAGCCCCAGTGAATGCCAGAAACCTCAGATGATACTGACCCCTATATGTATATACTATGTTTTTTCTATACATACCTGTGATACAGTTTAATTTATAAATTAGACACAGTAAGAGATTAACAACAATAATAAAATATAGCATACTGTAATAAAAGTTATATGAATATGGTCTCTGTCAAAATATCTTGTTGTGTTGTACACACCTATTTTCAGACTGTAGTTGACCGTAGGTAACTCAGAATGCAGAAAGCGAAACCAGCGATAAGGGTGAACTGCTGTGTGTGAGCTCATGCTCCTACCTGCAGTAAAGCTTTATACCTTCTGAACCTTCATCCTCTCCACCACCCCCCAGGCTTCTGAATCCCCTGTGTTCTCACAGTTATGAGTCCTCCCTACTCACTGGTGTTTTGTCAAGCCGGGACCTCATGGGTAACCATTTCAACGATGCACTTGCAGTGATGCCTGGGCCTTCCTTGCGGGCTCAGGTATCCTCTCGTAGCCTCCTGTTTCTTCTTTAGGTCTGTTGAGTATTATTGTGAGACTCCTAAAAACTAGCTGCTTGGGTCAGTTCCACTTTCTTATTCTCTCACGACATCAGCTGAGCCCAATTTGCTGCTGGCCAGTTGTCAAATCATATCCCAGGGGTGCTCACCCCTCTTGTCTACTGTACATCACTCTTTTGCCCAGGCTGGAGTACAGTGGCACGATCTTGGCTTACTTCAACCTGTATGTATTCCCAGATAACACAGGAGGTTGAGGTGAAAGGACTGCTTAAGTGTGGGAGATTGAGGCTGCAGTGAGCTGTAATCATGCCACTGCACTCCAGCCTGTGCAACAGAATGAGACCCTGTCTCAAAAAAACAAAAAAAATCAAAACAAAACCAGACTGGGAGCAGTGATACATGCCTGTAATCCTAGCACTTTGGGAGGCCCAGGTGGGAGGATTACTTGAGGCAAAGAGTTTGAAGCCACTCTGAGCAACATAGCAAGACCACATCTTTACAAAAAACTTAAAAACAAACTAAGGAGCTTCTACATCATAATTTACTCTCTTGACTAGAGAGAAAATAGATGGAAAGACATATAGCCTGTATTCTTCTAATTAAAATTCAATAGGAAGGAGAGGAATGAGGAACTTCCGTTTTCTTTTGATATGATTTTGAAAAAGGAAGAGGTTAATGTTTAAAAAGGACTGCTGGCCACTGACATTGGATTTCAGTAAGTCCTGACTGTCAAAGCAGCCTGTAAAAGGTAATTGCAGTTATGTGGCTAGTGACATGGTTTTTTGGTGAAGCGTTATAGAGAGGAGTAAATTGAATGCTCCAGCCCCATCTGAGGATTTATTGGTTATTTATTGTGGGTCATTACAACTCCAGATGCTTCATGAGAGAGTTAATATAATTACTGATCTATATCTTTTTACTTTAAAGAGAACAAAGTTATGAGTCCATTACTATTTCAGGTGATATGTTTAGAAAGCAGAGCTTTATTTCAGGACTTAAATGGTATTAAATGGTGTTTTTTGAATTCCATTCTTCTGACAGTTACTGTCATAATCATTTGTAGTGAAACCTACTTAGTCATTCTCAGTATCCTGGACTTGGTTTCTTCCAAGATTAGATACACTTTAATGAGTAGGTTAATTTTCTATTTCAGTTTCTCTCTAGTGTATTTTATCTTCAAACTTGACTGTGGTATTTTAGTGTGAACATTAAAACAAAAAATAAATAAGAAAACCTTCCTGGGTTGCGACTGATGGTTCATCCTGGACCAGTCTACAGTATTTAGCATTATCTGTTTCTTTCTTGGGGCCCTGAGACTTAGTGTTCATGAGACTTGGAAGTTGACTGAGGAGAAGCAGGCATCCCTGCATGAAGCCATAGTAGGTATATCACATCAACACAAAGCTTGGAACAGATAGGCTCACAAAAAGTTTGGTGCCCAAATTCAGGATGCTTGATCTCTGATAAGTTAATATTTGATAAAAAATTAATTTCCTTATCCTGAGGCTGATGAAGATCTCTTCTGAGAATCACAGTGATGCTTCAGGACTGATAATGATGTGACAGGTCTTTGTTACTGTGGTCTCTGATGACAACCAAATTTTCTTTTCTTACTCTTTTTTTTGAGACAGTGTTGCCCTGGTTGGAGAGCAGTGGTGCGATCTTGGCTTACTGCAGACTCCACCTCCCCAGGCTCAAGTGATCCTCCTACCTCAGCCTCCCATGTAGCGAGAGTACTTGCACGCGCTACTATGCCCAGCTAATTTTTGTATCTTTGTAGAGACAGGGTTTCACCATGTTGCCCATGCTAGTCTCAAACTCCTGAAGCAATTCACCTGCCTCAACCTCCCAAAGTGCTGGCATTACAGGCTTTCTCCACTACACCCAGACTGAAAACCAAATTTTCTAACAGGCAAAATGGGCAAGTTAGGTTTTAATGTACTAGGAGTAGCTCTGAAATTTTAAATTGGGGATGTGTGTCAAATAATATGTAGAATCGAGGGAGCTCACAGTGTGTCATGGTGTCTTGGAGGCCATACGGGGTAGGAGTTAAAACTTGGAGTCTGAAGCCAGTCCAGAGCCCATTTGTGCCTCCTCCTAAATGTATGCTTTAGGAGGTACTTACAACTTCTGTGCCTCACTTGCTTTATCCATAAATCAGGGCAAATAGTGACACCTATCTCATAGGGTTAGTAAGGATTAGGTGGAATCGTATCTAAAAGGTGCCTGTAACTGTGCCTAATCAGGTACTATTCAAGCAGCCTGTAAATGGTATTGAATGTTATTAATATTTGGAAAGTTTTCTTAGTTCAATGGCTTTATCTTAGTAGTTTTAAGAAACCGGCATTTTGTTAAGATGTCTAAATTTTTTTTTTTTTAATGTTTTTTCTTAAATTTAAAAAGAATTATTTAAAAAATAAAATTTGTTTTTTTCTTTTTGGGGGGAATCTTCTCCTGGAAGGATGTCTAAATTTTGGAAGACTTGAAACAAGTTAAAAGAAATGTGTGTCTGGTCTGTCAGAAAATTGAAAGCAGTAATTCTGGCTTTAGGCAGATTACTACCCTGCTTCCTGTCCTTCTCTCCTGTCTTCTGAATCTTCTTGGCCTCCAGGAGTCCAGAGAGAGAACTGTGGGGATTCAAAGACTCATTAGAGTCACATAAGGTATCCTTTAAGCCCTCCATTGAGATTGACCCCCCACTTAAGTACATTTCAGCTCAAAACGCTGCCTTCCCCCACTTTTCTTGGGGGCAGGGATTACTTTTCTTGTAGCCCCTGTTAAAAGAAAACTTCAGACAAGTTAAATTTGATGGAGTTTAATTGAGCAAAAAAAGAGATTCGCAAATAAAGCAGCCTCCAGAGATCACAGCAGATTCAGAGACTCCAGGGGTGCCTTGTGGTCAGAACAAATTTATAGACAAAAAGGGTAAAATGATGTACAGGAATCAGAAGTGAGGTACAGAAACAGTGAGACTGGTTACAGCGTGGTGTTTGCCTTATTTAAATACAGTTTGAACACTCAGCACTTTATGAGTGGTTGAAGTATGGCCGCTGGGATTGGCCAACACTCTGCTCTTGTTACAGGTACATGCTACTAAGTTAGGTTTTCAATTTTGTCTGCCTGTTAAGCTAGGTTAGAGTTCGTCTGCAAGGACTCAAATATAGAAGTACGAAGTATTCAGGCCGTATTTAGTTTGCTTAACACCCCTCTCAAGCTTCATTCCTTTTTGGAAGTGAAAGGAATTTATCCAATATTCTTGCACCTCAGTGAAGGAAACCTTTCCAATAAAAAGGAATCTGTTGACATGCCTAGGCGGGACCAGTTCCAGTATCAGCCTGGGCCAACTCCCAGTACTCAGGCTGGAAGAGCAGATGCCCCCTGCTAAATAATTATCTTTTATTGAGTCGAGAAATTTCCCAAAGCTTATAAACCTTAAAATATTCTGAATTCTCTACAGTTGTGAATTCTGTCCTCTAAAAACTCCTGAACCAATGCCCTTCCCTCCCCACATTTCTATTCCCTTCCCTACATGTGACCCTCAAGTGTGGTTTGTGTAAAGTATTGTTAATTTCAGTTATTTAGTGACCTCTTCTTTCTCAGTGAAACCTAATACCATCCACAGAAATAATTATGCATGTCTTTAGGTAAAGATTAACTTGCCACAAGTTTTCTTTGATTACCACAGTCATCTTATGTATATTCAATTCTCCCTATTTGATGTTCCATTATATTTACTTATATACAGTGTATCAGTGGCAAGATGTGTTGAATTGAGGTGATGCTGTTAAAAAAAGGTTTTCTGGGAAAACATAAATTGGCATTTACTCTTAGGAATTTTCTTTAACATTATATTCAATTAAAAACACAGGTTTTTTTGTTGCTGATTTGACAAACAACAAATAAATTTCTCAAAGTTTAAGTAAGTTATTAAACCTTTTTACCAATCACTTTGCTTTTGTTACGTCAGCATGTTTATAAAGGTTTTCTGAAGGAAAAGATTATATCAACATACACTTCATAGTCAATGTCTAATGGTAGTTTTTCCCACAGTGGAAAAGATATTGTGGTTACATGGACTGCATTTAAAGTTCCTTAGTTTTTCCTACTTGCCAGTTACAAGCCCTATATGAGAATTATTAGATTTTTATTTTTTTCAAACTTTTAAGTTCAGGGGTACATGTGCAGGTTTGCTATAGAGGTAAACTTGTGTCATGGAGGTTTGTACAGATTATTTCATCACCCAGGAATTAAGCCTGGTATTCATTAGTTATGTTTCCTGATCCTCTCCCTCCTCTGGTAGGCCCTGGTATCTTGCTGTTCCTTTCGATGTGTCCATGTGTTCTCATTATTTGTCTTCTACTTCTTTTTATAACTTGAAAATAACCTCAGATGCCTAGTAATTGTCTAACTATAGCAAATATTTTTATTGGAACTTATTATCCTTGACAGTCACTTTTATAATAGCGTTGTGAACCAAATAGTACTTTTACATCAGAGACACAAAACTGGGGACACTAAAATGAGGACATTATGGCTAATGTTCATCTCTCTCCCCTTCCTTTCCCTGTTTCCCTTCCCAGGGAGATAATATGTACCTTTGCAGTCAATTTCTGTAGTTTTACTACATATATGTATCTATCAATAATATATACATTACATAGAAATGTAATGTGTAATTGAGTCTTAAAACAGTGTTCAGAAAGATACTACTTTATGACTTGCCAACCCAGCTTATTTCACCTTATACCTTGTTGTAAGATTATATACCTTTCTCAGTCCTTTATTTTATCATCTGTTTGTCCCTAAAAAGTAGAACTCCTGAGGTCAGGAGTTTGAGACCAGACAGACCAACATGGCGAAACCCCATCTCTTCTAAAAATAGAAAAAATTAGCCGGGCATGGTGGCACATGCCTGTAATCCCAGCTATTCGGGAGGCTGAGCATGAGAATCGCTTGAATCCGGGAGGCAGAGGTTGCAGTGAGCTGAGACTGTGCCACTGCACTTTAGCCTGGATGACAGAGCGAAACTGTGTCTAAAAATATAAAAATAAAAATAAATATTATATATTAAAAGTTATATTTATGGGAAATGGTCCAGGAGCAGTTGCTCATGCCTGTAATTCCAGCACTTTGAGAGGCCAAGGTGGGTGAATCGCTTGAGGTCAGTAGTTTGAGATGAGCCTGGCCAACATGGCAAAACCCCATGTCTACTAAAAATACTAAAATTTACTGTGGTGGCACACACATGTAGTCCCAACTGCTCGGGAGGCTGAGGCAAGAGAACTGCCAGAACTCAGGACTTGGAGGTTGCAGTGAGCCAGGATTGCATCACTGTACTCCAACTTGGGTGACAAAGTGAGGCTCTGTCTCGAAAACAAAATTAAAAAATTAAAAACACATACATATATACATATATATCCACACACATATATATATTTATGGGAAATACAAATGATCATGGCTAATGTCGTTGTTTCCTGTGTGTCCTTTCATGGTCTCGTCTCCTTCCATCTCTCTCCCCCGTTTCCCTATTTCCCTTCCCAGGGAGATAATATGTACCCTTGCAACCCATTTCTGTAATTTTACTGCATGCATATATCTATAAATAATACATCATTTGTGTGTTTAAATTGACATAGATTATGTTATATTAACATGTCAGTTTGCCATTTGTACTTTCCCTACTCAACTTTTAAAATACCCATCCTAAGTGATAAATATAGTTTAAGTGCTGCCTAGAATTCTGTAGTGAGACTTTACTGCAGTTTATTTACTATTCCTCAATTGAATGGAGAAGTTGATTGTAGTTTTGTTTTTCATTTTGTTGCTACTACAAATCGGTGCTGTGGTAACTTCTTATAGCCTTCTTTTTTAGCATATGTGCAAATACGTATTCCTAGAAGTGGTACGTGCTATGTGTTTTCACATGTCAAACTGCCTTCTGAAATAGTTTTATCAGCATACTTCTGCCTGCAGCTCATGCCAGTCCCCATTTCCCCAAACTCACTTCCACTTGATTTAGTAAGACACTTCGATTTTTAAGAATTGGATGGCTATAAAATGGTATTTAGTTTTAATTGCAAAAGTAAACATTGGTTAATGTAGATTTTTTTAAATAACGGAACGGACAGCACCATTTAGCCATTTAGGTGGTTTTTTCCGCCTTAGAGGAAGGCAAGAGAAACTGCTGCATCAATCATCTGGTATAAAGCTAATTGTTTTTGTAAGGTATGCCGAGTCACTTAGGGAAGAAACAGATGGTACCAGCACTGTGCAGATCTGTGGGAAGGGCAGTTATCATCTCCATTAACATGGCAGGTCAGGGTTACAGCCAGGTTTCAGTTTCGTCTTCTTCTCCCACCCCCGTCTTTTTTTTTCCCTCAGAAATCCTTGTTGGCACAGATTCTTCTTTTGGAACTGCATCAAGTTACAGACCTGGGTTTTTGGTTTTCTCTTCTTCCTTCACTTCCTTTTGGTCATCCAGCATCAATACTATTAGGTGGGCAGAGAAAAAGCAAAGTACATAAAAAGTTTGCCGCCTTCTTTTAGAATAAAGGAGGGGGAAGGGAGAAGGCAGCGTTTGGGGAAGATTTCTCCAGACAGCGCATGTTGAAAACATTGCTTAAGATCAGATTTGGTAATTATTAGCGGGTTTCCATTATTCATGTAGTCCTTGGGCCTGATTAGCATTTCTAAAGTATAAACTACACATGCAAGGCATTAGCATGAATAATTAAAAGGTAGGGAGTTAGCTATCCATGACTGTGGGTTTTCTTTTATTATTGTAGAGGCTATTTCAGTTAACAAGAGGAAGCTTAGACTTGCAGACTGCTGGTCTGGCAACCTCAATTTTGCTTTGAGCTCAACCACGTATCATGATGCATTGTATGGCTGCCTTATTTTCCTGGAAAAAGAAAGTTACTTTGCTGGGAAAAAAACAATCAGTATTCTATGCACTTTTATAAGGGTACAATCTGAATTCCTGGGAGGAGAGCACTACTTAGAGTAATCATATCAAACTAAATGTAATTATTATTGTACTTATAATTTAAAAATACCTTGGTCATTGTTACAACCCATTGATTCAGGACCCATCAGCCCCTACAAAATATCACTCCCCAAATTTTGGGCATTTCCCAGGGGTATATGTAGTGCTCACAAACCTTCCCCACTGGTGCTCTGTGTGCCACTCCACTACTTACACCATGCAGTTGTGTTTCCCATACTGGGGTTCCACAAGTCACTCCTTGTGCAGGCCGTTAATGGCTGTGCCAACAAAAGAGTGTTTCTAATTCAGGTAAGTCTGGAAAATATATTTCATTACTTTTGAACTTGTAAGAGCATTTAATATTGTATTATGAATCACCAGGAAAGGAATGTAGTATACTTATCTGGCCAGGAAATAAGTCTGTGTGGGATGTCTATGTGTGTATACCACTTTAGGACATTATGTAGCATGTGTATGTGTCTGCGTGTGCACACACAGAACACTTAAGAGATTCTTCATTTGCCCCTCCATGGTACCAAAGCTGTGAGCTGGGTCTGTTGTTGCAAATGGATGAATTACATTTTTAAAATGGCTTCTGGTAGATTCCTTTATAAGCACTGGTGTATCTGATTTTCTCTTAAAGTCAAAATTGGACCCCTGTTACATAACAGAAATCTACAAATCTAACTTGGCTATTGGTGAAAAATGCACAAAAAGTCATCTCAGCATTTTCTGGGTCTTGGTTTGGAATCTAGTGGCAAATACTACTATTTCTGTGAATGCCAGGCTCTGGTCCATGAAGCTATAGCTGCCTATGGCCCTCTGAATTCACAGGAGGAATCTTCCCTTATTCTACAGCCTCACACCCATACTATGATCCTCCCCTCCTACTCCAGATGTGCCAGTGAGTAGAGGAGAAGGGAATACTTGTGATGGGAACTTAATTGCTTCAACTGGAGCTTTATCTGAGAGCTGCATGTGAGCAAACCCATGGTGGATCTCTTTATTTTCTCTGTTCTGGAAGGATAGATGTGAGGAAAGTTGTCATGCTGTGATCTGATCATTGTGTGACTTATGTTTGACATATGCAATATATCATAAAAGACATCTGGGCATAAAAATTGGATAAATAACTGGGGTAAAATAAATGATAAATAAGATTAATGGGACAGGAGAGGAAAGGAAGATCTGAAAAGGTTTCCATTTCCAGCTTTACGATTTTTAGTTAGTAAGAGAAATGAGAACCGCTGTCATGAATGGAGCACTTACTGTGAGAGCCCTGAGAGGTACTTTTCCATGTGTTCTTTTAAGGGGTGTATTTACCCTATTTTACACAGTGTAATACCTAAACCCCAGGGTGAAGTATCTAGCCAGAAATACACAGCTAGCAAATGGTGGAGCAGCATTCAGGCCCCTCTTTCTGACTCCAAGCCACTTGCTGGTCCTGTGATAAGAATATAAGAACTGGAAGGGAAGCAAGTGCTTTTCATTCCCAACCTTCAGCTAACAGTGAAGGAACAGACTGACAGTCTGTTGCCTGAAGCTTCAGAGGGACTGGTCACTGTTCTGCTTCTCTGGCACTGAATTAGTGTGAATTAAAATAAATTGTCAGAAGTGGCAAACTATTTCAACATGGAAGAGAATAAGGGAAACATTTCAGGTTTTCAGTTCCACTTTGGAAATAATATTCTTTATTTTTCTTTTCTCAAAAGGAGTATGCGATTATGTTTAGAGAGTTTGTAAAACATGAAATATATATTGAAATGAGGGTAACACAATAAGATTCTTGGAAAACTCCTGTTGACATGTGGATGTATTTTTTTTCGTTTTTTTTTCTGTGCATATTCCCAATGATTTGGAAATTAGAGGCTCTGCTTTAAAATCTACTAATAGTTATACTGTCGAAGACTTTTCCCCAAATAATCTTACATTACCTGGCAGTGACAAAAAAATATTTTTATTCTGCTTTGTAATAGATGAGCTTTTTCCTCTTCTTAAAAGAAAAAAATTAGAGAAATACTTAAGACCTGGAGTATGGCATTACTCATAAATCAAAGCAGATGTTGAAATACCTGATTTTTAAGAAGCTGTTAAAAGTTGCTTTTTCCCATTTAAATCCCCTTGGGAGCCAGTTAGACGCACTTAGTGTAACCACAGTACAGCACTCTGCTACTTCAGCATGCCTACGTTTAGAGGAAGATAGTATGTCTAATGTTACTACAAAAACAAAAGGATTTTATTTATTTAGAGTTACTTCCAAAGTGATTCAAGATCGGTGAAAAGATTTTTACTAAACTTAAGGCAGTTCTAGGCAACAGCTAGACAGAGCCTTCATAAGTATACAGGTGCACCTAAGTGTTGAGATTGAAAAACAAGTTAAATATTAACAGTATGTTCCATAAAGAAGGAATTGAGAAGGGAAATTCCATTTGAAGAATCAATGTAGAGATTGTGAGCAGCAGTTTTCCTGGGCTGGGATGCCAATGAAAACTGTAGAATTTGGAATTTTTATTGGGATAATTGTTTATAATAATTGCCAGTGTTTATTGAATACTTGCTATGTGCCAGGTGCTTTGCATAGATAATTTTAATCCTCACAATAATCAGATGATAGATAAAGGCAGCTATTATAATTTCTTTTATATATGACTAAATTGAGACTCAGATTAAGTAACTTGCTCAGGATCACACAGCTAGGAAGTGCTGGAATGAACTAGAATACAGATCTGTCTGACTCAAAAGTCCACTTTATCCTTTTTGTTTGTTTTGAGAAAGGGTTTCCCTCTGTCACCCAAGGCTGGAGTGCAATAGTGTGATCATGACTCACTGCCACCTTGACCTCCCAGGCTCAAGCAATTCTCCCACTTCAGCCTCCTGAGTAGCTAGGACTACAGGCACATGCCACCATACCCAGCTCATTTTAATTTTTGTAGCGATGGGATCTCCCCATGTCGGCAAGGCTGGAACTCCTGGACTCCAGCAATCCTCCTGCCTGGGACTCCCAAAGTGCTGGGATTACAGCTGTGAGCCAACTGCACCTGGCGATTCAGGGTTTTTAAAAACTATAAAAGGGTTGTAAAAACAAAACACAGGGAAGAATGTATGACATACTTGTGGCCCAGAAGCCTAAGGTATTTACCGTCTGGCCCTTTATAGATTACGCGCTTGTTGATCCCAGTCTTAGTGCTTTCTCTGTCTGGGGGAGATAAGTAGTGGAGTGATCAAGGGCATCAGCTGTGGAATTGGAGGGCTCTGCATTGGCTTCAGGCTGTTACTGTCATCAGCTGTGTAACTAGTCACGTTACATAATCTCTGAGCCTTTTTTTCCTCAAACCCTGTAAAATGGTGATAACAACAGTACTTACCTTGGGGTTATCAGATGAAGCCCCATATTAGTTAGGATTGTAAACAGTAAATGAAATTATTGACACGTGTAAATGAGGTGTCCAAATGAGATGGGTGAGTTTTCTTCTCTTTAGTAGTGAAGGAGTCACAGAGCCTTAGGGCTGCTGGCCGAAGAGGAGGCCAGAGCTAAGAAATCTCAGAGAGGCCGGGTGGTGTGGCTCATGCCTGTAATCCCAGCACTTTGGGAGGCCGAGGTGGGTGGATCACCTGAGGTCAGGAGTTCAAGATCAAGTAGAGATGGATGAAACCCCATCTCTACTAATAATACAAAAATTAGCAGGGCAAGGCGGCACACACTTGTTATCCCAGCTACCTGGGAGGCTGAGGCATGAGAATTGCTTGAACCCGGGAGGCAGAGGTTGCAGTGAGCTGAGATCAAGTCACTGCACTCCAGCCTGGGTGACAGAATGAAACTGTGTCTCAAAAAAAAAAAAAAAAAAAACTCAGAGAAATGGAGCCAGTATCCTGATGACTTCCTGAATTTTTAGATCAAACTGAAGCCAGTATCCTGATGACTTCCTGAATTTTTAGATCAAACTGAAGCCTTTTCTACTTCTGGGCCATTTGGTTGTGAATGCTTATAAATTTCTTTGTTATTTAAGTTAGCTTCATTGGGTGTTCCATGTGTATATACATACATGCATTGCCGTATAGGTACAACTGTCCAAGCCAGCTGTGACCAAGTGGCTTGTGGGATCTCTTGGCTCACACGGTCGTTCTTCTCCTCCATCTTCCATCTGTCCCTCTTAGCTAATGTTGGGACTCTACCTTCATCCCCCCTCTAACCACCAAACATTCTCAATCCATTTCCTCTGCACAGATAAGCATGTTCATTTAGATACAGGTGCATGTGAACACCTGGGACTCAACTCACAGAGACTTCTGTTTTTCATTTCATTCTAGAACCAGGGTCTGCACTATGTTGTCCAAAGGCAGTTGAAAAGTGCATAAATCTGTGACTGTTTGTTCTTTCATCTCCGTTCCTATCCATGAAGCAGGCAGGTCCTCATGTTCCCAGTGTCCTCAGTTACTTGTGACGAACACCACAGTTTTTAAGTATTCTTCTAAAAGGCAGATGGATTTAACTTTATGCAAATCTAAATGTAGGATTCTTTCTTTGTGAGTATCTGAAGAGGGGATCCCCTAAAACTTTTGGGGCCCACAAATTATATATTAAGTATCTGTCCTAATGTGCATTTTTTCTGGGGAAAAGTTCTATAGCTTTCATCATCTTCTCAGAAGGACACATGACTTAAGAAAAGGATAAAGTCTCTCACCTTTGTCAATCGAGAAAAATGACAAGTCTCAATCATTTTAGGAGGTTTATTTGCCAAAGTTAAGGACATGTGCCTGGGAGTCAATTCTATGCCTTTCTCCGAAGATGATTTTGAGGGCTCCAGGTTTAAAGGGGAAAGGGCGGGATATTGAGAAGTACACGGTTTTTCATGTAAGAGGCAGGTAGGGAAAAACAGTCATTCATGCCTTTGGCTCAATGAATCTCCTTTTTTTTTTTTTTTTTTTAACATAAGATGACATAGACATGGGGCAGAGGAAAAATGCAGGGAATCTGCATTTTCCGTAAGATAACGTAGACAAAATGAGACAGGGAACAATCAGATTGCATTGGTGGCTGGCAGGAGGTGCGGGGAGGTGGCTCCTCCTGTAAAAAGATAAGCTATCAATTTACATTGCCATGGTGAGATTTTAACAGAAACACCTTGGAGTAGAAATCTTGCAGCTCGCTAGGAATTTTCTTGTGGGCAAAAGTATTGGGGAGGTGTGTAGCTTTTCATCTGGTTGCCATCTTCTTTAGGAACCAAAAGTAGGGAGGCAGGTTTGCATGACCCAATTCCCATCTTGCCTTTTCCCTTTGGCTTAATGAGTGTAGGATCCCAAGATTTAATTTCCTTTCACACCTTATAGTGCCTTGATGAAAAAAGTGAAAGGGTGAAAGGATGCAGGAGAAAAAAAGTTTATAACCTCTTTCACTATATTACCTGGCAGGGTACCCCCCCTCCCAGATGTTTAGTAAAGGGCATGAAGATAAGTAAGAGGCCAGGAAGAGAAGAGACTTTTGTTCAGATGAAACCAATGGTAGCAGTCGTGAGTTAATGAAGCCAGTCCCTGAGAGAAGGAAATGAAGGGCACATGAGCAAGTACCTTCTATGTGCCACAACTTGGGGCTACGTGCTGTAATTTTTTATTTAGTTCTTTTCAGCATTCATTGATGTAATGGGAAGCACTCAAGCTTTGAGAAATAGCTAGACCCAGATTTGAAATCTGATTCATTATTTTCCTCTGAGATCCAACTTGCCTATAACCTCTGAAACCCAGTTTTTGATGATTTGAAAATGAGGTGAAGACCACTTACTAAATTCAAGGTTGGGATTATTTATGGAAATTTTAGGCATGCAGCAAATAATATCAAATATATTATTATCATATTTCAGAGAAGGTAAGGTTGACACTTGGGAGCCAATTGGAAAACCAGAAATAGGGGCTGGCCCTGAGGTGGGTTCTCAGGGACTGCTTAGCCAAGAGTTTAGCCCCAGTGGTTCCACAGTCCTTTCCTTTTGAGAGTTGGCTTTCTCTTCTTGCGCCCGAGGTTCTGACAGCCATCACTGTTGCTTTGGAGTTAGGGGAAGCTCTGTCCTCAAACAGCAAGAGAGAGACATGTTTCTGGCAGCTCCCACTGCAACTCTGGCCCAGGTAAATATCGCTATATGATGGCACAGAAGGCAGTACTTTACAGTATAGGTTAGGTTATGGATGAAACGGGCTTTATTTTATTCATTTTTTTTTTTTAAGGTGGAGTCTCGCCCTGTCACCCAGGCTGGAGTACAGTGGTGCGATCTCCGCTCACTGCAGCCTCTGCCTTCCAGGCTCAAGTATTCTCCTTCCTCAGCCTCCTGAGTAGCTGGAATTACAGGCATGTGCCACCACTCCCAGCTAATTTTTTTTAGATTTTTAGTAGAGACAGGGTCTCACCATGTGGCCAGGCTGGTTTCCAATTCCTGACCTCAAGTGATCCACCGCCTCAGCCTCTCAAAGTTCTGGGATTATAGGCATGAGCCACCGCACCCGGCCTCAAATGGGCTTTAGTGGGTCAGCCTAGGAGCCAAGTTAACATATGTAATATTGTTTCTGTTGGGGAAAAATTTTTAAATGCCAGTTAAATGCCATGTTCATATGTCAGGGACTACCAATACTGGTATGTGTACGTGTATAATGGTATATGAAAATTAATAGGATCTCGAGGAATAGGATCTTAAGTAAAAAGATAGAGACCCAGAGAAACGTGACATCGACAAATATTTACACTGTTTCCCATTGTTTATCGAGTGTTAACTGCAGGTAGTTTTCACGTGAAGCTCATCCTACCCATTTATTAGTTGCATGACATAAATGAATGAGGAACATGAAAGGATGCTTCTCTGTCCTTTTGTGACAAATAAGGCTTGTCTTCTTTTCCAACCACAGGAGTGCTACTAAGAGGAAGCTTAAACAGTGTACCCCAGTAGATATATGTATATATATATATATATATACATTTTTTTTTTTTGACTGAGTCTCACTCTGTCCCCAAGCTGGAGTGCGGTGATGTGATCTTGGTTCGCCGCAACCTCCGCCTCCCGGGTTCAAGTGATTCTCCTGCCTCAGCCTTCCGAGTAGCTGGGATTACAGGCATGTGCCACTTTGCCCAGCTAATTTTTATATTTTTAGTAGAGATGGGGTTTCACCATGTTGGCCAGGATGGTCTTGATCTCTTGACCTCGTGATCTGCCCACCTTGGCCTCCCAAGGTGCTGGGATTACAGGCATGAGCCACCATACCCGGCCAATATATTTTCTTCCCCTGGGGGAGAATACCTAACTTTTTTTGCAAATCATTAATTTCCCTTTGCCCCTACCCTGGGATAGAAGAGATGGGTCCAGTATATTCATATGGCAAAAGTATATCTGTCAATAACATAACATATGGTTTAGGGATGTAAGTTGTGCCCTTTATAATTTGTAGCATAAGAAACATTCTGTTATAACTTATTTTAATTGTTTCACAGACTGAAGCATTCCTTACCAGTTAAGCCCTCCTTGAGCCTTTATTTTGAGGGGACTTGCAGCTTTCTTATCAATATCTTCTTTTTCCAGTATTTAATTTTTCTTTGTTTTGATATGTATAAATAAAATTCAAGAGAAAAATTCAAGACCTGTGATCCTTAAAGATAACTATAATGTAAACTTGAAAATGTTGTTTTCCTAGAAAAATCTATAGATTTTGTTGGTATCTATAGATTCTATCCAAAGGTGTATCCTTTTTCACATTGAAGACATGTGGACCTATAGAAATCCCAGTAGAGAAAACCTTTCCAAGAAAGATTAATATACCTATCAGGAATACCTTTACAAAAAGAAAAAAGCTATACAGGTTAAGCATCCCTAATCTGAAAATCTGAAATCCAAAATGCTCCAAAATCTGAAACTTCTGGAGTACCAATGTGACTCTCAAAGGGAATGCTCATTGGATGGAGCAGTTTGGTTTTTTGGATTAGGGATGCTCTACCTGTATATATATATATATGTATATTCATGCGTGTGTGTATTCTCACACTTCTCATGAAAATAAACCTATGTATTTAAACCCAGAATCTGGAAGACAAGAGTTCAAGAATGAGCTTGAATAAGCTGTGACCAAATTGGAATGGTCCACGCACAATCACCTGCATATGCATTTTGTCTAAGAGGATTCAGAGCTCCTGGTCTTCTCTTAGAGAAGGTTTTAACACCATTTAGAAAACATTTTTCTGGAGTAAATTAGATAATGGACTTAAATAAGGTCTTTCTCCTCTCCTTGGAAGAACCGTGAATTTTCTACATGTTCAAGCTTTCAGGTACTTAGAGATTCAATAGGGAAAGAAGGTGCTGGATATAGGTAGAAGACAGTGATGGTAAAGATAAAGAGGGTCAGTGCAATTCCAAAGGCCAAGCAGAGCATCTGCTAGGCCTCATTTTGTGTTTTGAATAGGTTGGTTCTGCTGTATAAGAAGTTTTACTGATGACCTTAGCTTTATAAAATAAGGTGTCATGCTGTCTCTCACTTATCTCTATGTGTATTTGTGATGACCTTTCATCTGTAGTCTCTGTGGACACTCATGCTCTGTATTGTTTGATCCAAAGGCTCTCAAGGAAATACTCCGTCCACTGATATGATGCATAGGATTTGATACAATGTGAAATTTTCATCTCAAGTTTAGTTTTTAGGCTCCTTCTTAAGGAGCGAGTCGTCTTTTGAGGCCTACTTTTTTTCTAGTTTGTCTATATCCTGTCAATATAAACTTTCATTTTGTGTAGACATGACTTAATAATGAGCGATCCCTATGAATTAGTTGTAGCCTCAGTGTCCATGAAATGAGAGAAGATAATGGTTAAGGATTTTTTTTTTAATCGTGGTAACATAAACTTTACCATTTTAAGCATTTTAAATGTATAGTTCAGTTGCATTAAGTACATTTACATTGTTATGCAACCAGAGGATTTTTTTAATAATGAATTTTTCTGTGCAAATATTTCTACCTTGCTTAGTCAGAAATTTCTCCCCAGAAAACCATATGTCTTACCCCAAGGACAATATAAAAGTAAAATGTGTTTGCTAAAATAACTGAGCACATCAATTTAAGTTTTTACAATAAATAAGACTCAATGTTATAACTGCCACCAAATCTGTTACTAAATCTGTCAGGATTCTAATTTAGCTACTGCATATCACACCCTATGAATGCAGCCTTTTTTGTGGCAGATCTTCACCTTTCTCATTTCTGTTTCCTAAGTAACAGTCTATTTGTAGGTAGGCTGCAAGACTGAAGGCACTTACCTCAGCACACTTGGTTCTACTAATTCACCGCAATGATACTGATTGCCAACACTAAGATAGGCTACTTCCAGCTATCTTCCATGTCATACATTTCAGCCTCTAAAACAGAAAAGTGGTTTTATATGGTACAAATAAAAATCGTAAGGTATTAAGAACACTAAAGGTTTTAATTACTTATAAGCTGAGAGGTAGATATTTTGTGCCTTCCCCGTTTTACAGACGTGAAACCTGAAGCTCAAAGCTTAAATAATAGTCTCACATTAGAGCTGGATTTCGACTAATGTTGCCTTGCTAAAGAGTACTATAGGATGTTAGAGTCTAATGCCATTCTTAGATTTATGGGGAGATAAAACTGCAGATTAGAAGCCTTTATCACATATGTTTGAGAGTTTTGAAAAATAATTGAATCCCAAAGAGACTGATGTAATCCTCTCCGTATGGGTTTTTCAACATGTTTCATAGGAATTACTTTGCAAAACTCTGAGATAATCATTGTAGAATTGTGACTTCTAAGGGGCGTGTTAAACTGACCAGTGGTCTCTTAGTCTCTCTTCTTAAAATGTTTATTTTAGAAAAGTTGAAGATAAAAGCCAGGTGTGGCTAGTGCACACCTGTAGCCCCACCTAATCTGGTATCTGAGGCAGGATCCCTTGAGCCCAGGAAGTCCAGGCTGCAGTGAACCATGATCAAACCACTGCACTCCAGCCTAGGGGACAGAGTGAGATCTCTTTTAAAAAGGAAAGAAGAAAAGAGCACAAAAAAAATTGGGAAGAGACATTGCTTTCACATTGTTTCTTGGCACTATTAAATATAACAGTTTTATGGTTTATATTATTTTCTTCAAAAGAATTTTTCCAATCTGGTTTTTTCCCCCCCCCTATCAATTTTTAGCTCTAGAACATAGGATTTATTAATTTTACATAATAAATTATACAAATATATGTATACTATTTCTGTCCAGTGGTGTTTCTCCATCCAAGTAGACAGACATTAAGTACTTTATTTAATAATACTATAACAGGCCTTGGTGTAAGCCACTGCCTTTGCTCCTGAGAATACTTTGAATGAATATATCATTCACCATTTCTTTATCTCTTGGTTTTCAGGAAAATATCTTGAGTTCATTTAGCTAAGTTAAGATACATAATTTTATTTTCATTACGTTTCTGTATTTTCTTCTTTCATGGAAATATTGCCCTTTGAACTGTAATTTCAAAATCATTTAAACCCTACTGATGTAGCTCAGTAATCAGAATGAATTTTCCAATTTTCAAATGAAAAAAACCAGACAGCAGAGAAATATAACTGCCTTTTTCAAAACTCCCAAAGGAAAACATTAGAGCTAAGATTATATTTACATGTATTTTTAAATCATGTACTTTTGCAACAGATGATACTTATTTGAAAGAAAGTTTTCCTTTTCTCTTCATTCATCAGATAATTATGTGGGAGAGTACATGGTTCCAGGAGTTTAAGATGAATATATGCTTTGAGTTCAAAAGTACTTAGTAGTCACTGTAAAGATACTAGGTGCACTTCCTGGCTTAGAGATAACTGTGTTTACATTACTGACTCCAAAAACTTTAAAGAAGTTATTGCAAGTGTGTTGTATTTACTGCCTAAAGTACATATATATTCCGTAATGTCTGCGCATGCAAGGGATCTAGGTTGTGCACTCCTTATGAGAATGTAATGTCTGATGATCTGAGGTGTGACAGTTTCATCCTGAAACCACCTCTCCCCCCAGCCCCTGCCCCTGGCCCAGAGAGGGGACCTCTGTCTTGCACTATAGCTATTTGTTTACATGTCCTAACCACCTTCTTTTGGAATATAAACTCATGGGTTGGGGAGCAAGACAGAGAAGATGTCTTTTCCCTTCACTCTTCCTATTCCCTATAACTTAGCTGAATGTTGAGATACAGATGATTAATTATGCAGAAGCTCTGGGTGACTATTTATTACGTAGACTTAATGCATGTATAACATGTTTATTCTACTGTCTTCCTGTAAATGCCATTCTTTCAGATCAGAATCTGAAACCAAATAGAGCCAACCAATCATGTGGGCAAGATTATAGGGGCATCATTTTAATGTATTGGCTTTTTGGTCTATTTCTGTATTTAAATCTAGGATTTCCATTCAATCAATATAACCCACTAATTGAATGTTAGACTCACACTATAAAAATGATTTTGAAAAGAAAATAAGAGGGGGAGAGATTATAGTAAAGCTCTACTTATGTTTTTTTCTTCAGTTTTGCTCCTTGCACAGGGATACAGGTTTGCCCACAGGCTGGTGGTTCTTCATCTGTGCTACTGTGTGAGTAATGGCTGCCTACCATCTGAAGTAGTTGTCATGATAAACTGGGTGATGCCATTGAATAGACTGGCTTTGGGCACCACAGGATGAGAAATCTAGGTCACTAGTCATAAACAGCTTTGTCCTAGCAACAAGATTGCTGATTGTCATCTGTCTTTGCACAGACAGCTCATCTTGGCACTTAAAATCATTGGCATAAATTGGGTCAGATATTAGACTGAATTATATGAAATTGCCCTACTTGACTACTTTTGACCTAATATGATAATTTTATGTTGTTCAGCTTAACACAAAGTACAATGAAGAAAATCTGTTCAAATTGTAGTCTCTTTTGGTGTAATTTTTACATTTTTTTCTGATACAGATGATATTTATTATTACCTATTTTTCTTTTTAAATTATTATTATAAGTTCTGGGATACATGTGCAGAACATGCAGGTTTGTTACATAGGTATACACATGCCATGGTGGTTTGCTGCACCCATCAACCCATCATCTATATTTGGTATTTCTCCTAATACTATCCCTCCCTTAGCCTCCCACCCCCGACAAGCTGGAAACCATCATTCTCAGCAAACTAACACAGAAACAGAAAACCAAACTGTATGTTCTCACTCATAAGTCGAACAATGAGAACACATGGTCACAGGAAGGAGAATTTGTACATTTTTTAATTAAAAAAATACTACCAGTTAAAAACAAGTTCAGTAGTCTGTGATAATTTATACAGTTAATCACTTTCAGAAGTATCATTATTCTAGGCAACAACGACATAGAAGGGTAGAGATGGATTCTAGGACTTCATAAAAAAGTTAAAGTTTAAAGACATCATAAAGTCCTAACAACAGTAATGCTGAAGTCTTTGTAGCATGAAGTCTGCATCTAAAAGAGGAGTGATTATGGGGAGAAGGGAAGGGGATGTTTGGGGATAAGATGAGTGCTGGAGGGGATGTAGGATGAGAATCTGTAGGCAAGGGACTGTCAGGCAGATCTGTAGGTATGAGAGAGCCAGGACTCCAGGCCCACAGAAGTAGTGATGATGGGAATATACCTTAGTGCCGAGCTTGGCTTATCTTCCAAGCAGCACAGGCAGGTATCTGGGGAGACAGGCACATATGTGTTTTTACTTCCACTTATCCCAAAAGGATGAATTCAGACTCACACCCTGAAAGATCATGCTATGTGCTGACATCTGAAATCAGGTAACTGAGGGATCCCAGTTTTGCTTTGCTACTAGAGAAGTAAATTCAAATGTCCGAAAACAACAATTCATCCCTTGGTTGATGATATTGAATTGTAATCCACTTAATAATTAGGGTGAGAAAACACTCATCAGATCCTTTGGTGGCTTGGATTATTGAGAAAAGGGCGTAAGAGCATACTGAATCAAAAAGGTGTAAGAATAATGTGAGGTGTAAGAATAATGTGAGAGCATGATAACCAGCTAAGTTTAACTGAGGTCATACTATATCTTAATGACATCATTTGGCATATTTGTGTCATTAAAACAATATAATAAGTATAATGGAACTAGCTTTTCCTTGGATCCTATATTTCCCATAACTAAATTATATTAGAATTTTATCCAGCTACTGAAGAAAATCTTCCTGATGGTTTCTAAGTGTGATGTTCCTAAATCTTATAATAATGATTTTCTATTCTTGGCTCTTTGGGTTGCTTCTGCCACTTCTATTTTGAAAGAACTTAATAATAAGCACAGGGTTAATGATTACAGCATGTGATTGTTGAAGGCTTAATGACTAGAGTATTTTCTTGTGACTTTTCGTGTAGACATAAAAGGATTTTTACTTTTTACAAACTCACAGGCTATCTTGTGCCAGCTTATATATATATCTGGAAGCGGAATAGTATGTATTTGGCTGACTCCAGTTCACAAGTGTCTTACGAATCTTTGTGGCAAATAGATACATCCATCCATGGTAGAAGGCAGGAGACTGCCATGGGGACTTGTCTCCAGGATCATCAAGGTCCTCAGTATAAGAAACCTGATGTTACAGGCCAGGCATGGTGGCTCTCACTTATATTCCCAGCACTTTAGGAGTCTGAGGCGGGCAGATCCCCTGAGGTCAGAAGTTCAAGACCAGCCTGGTCAACATGGTGAAACCCTGTCTCTACTGAAAATTACAAAACTTAGCTGGGTGTGGTGTCATATACCTATAGTCTCAGCTACTCAGGAGGCTGAGGCACAAGACTCGCTTGAACCCAGGAAGCAAAGGTCGCAGTGAGCTGAGATTACGCCACTACACTCCAGCCTAGGTCACAGAGCAAAACTCCGTCTCAAAAAAAAAAAAAAAAAGGAAACCTGTTGTTACAGAGCATTGTAATGAGGTAAGGATTTCCTAGAGTATATTGTTGCCAAATAAATAGTATGAAGCAGTAAGGCAAATTTATAGGCCTAGGCAAGAATGGAAAAGAAAAAAGGGAATCATTAATGTTGGAGATAAAAGGACAAATATTAATCAAGTATTTGCTGGTTAATAGCAAAAGAAACACACTTTTTTTCTAGTTGAGGATTCATGAGTTGTTTTTCAGAGTATAAGTGAATTTATACAATTCCTTGTCAGTACAACATGCATTGGTCCTCTTCCCCCCACAGATGACATGGTGAATTGTGAAATTTCATTGAAAAAAATATAACTGGTCTACTCTTAGAAGCAGGGATATGTCCTTATTTGAAACGGCTTGCAATGTTTTTCAGGCAGATTAGCACCTGCTGGACTCTTTCTGTGCCTATTAAAAGCGGAAATCGTAGCTGGATGTGGTGGGGCACCTCTATAGTCTCAGCTACTTGGCAAGATTGCTTGAGCTCAGCAGTTTGAGGCCAGCCTAGGCAACATAGTGAAACCACCATCCCTAAAAAACACATTTTTAAAATAATAGAAATCAGAAATTGGTAAAAAACAAAACAAAACAAAAAAACATTGCAAAAAAGAGAGATGGTGAAGGTAAGCATAGTCTGTTTGGGGATTGACAGGTTATGCCTAAAATTTTAAGATTCCTAACTATGACTTGCATGTGTTTCCTATAATGTGCTATTAGTTATTTCCCATTGCATCTAAGAACTTTATTAAGAAGTACCTAGCATGGCAGATAGCGAGAATCAATATTTTGTTGCTTTACTGGAGGAGACACTATTATTTTATATTTTATAAACAAAAGTAGAATTTTGTGTGATAAGTTTTTTCTTGGAGCATATTCTCTTCATAAAATAAATGTGGAAAACATATTGTCATCTTCTGCTGCAATTGATACCCAAAAAAAGCTTTGTGAAAAGAATGCCAAGATAGTGTCACTACTATCATAAAACTTTAAAAAGTGAATAAAAATGTGAGAGAAGCTAATACTTAGTATATGGTTTTTCCCAAAACCGGAAAAGCTTGTATAAGAATATTATCTAGAAACCATTTAAAACTTTAAAAAGTGATTTTGAGAATGAAATCATTATCAAAATGTTATGATTAGCTAAATATGAACATAATGTGAAAGTAAATAAAATGTAAGCTGCCCTTTTGCAATAATGCTATCTTTCTAAAATTTTTTAAGAGACCTTTTTCCCAGAATAAGCATAACTCTTAACAGAGGACTTTCAGCTCTGTTATGTGTTAGCATATGAAGTGCATGCCCATGTTAATGGTCCAACCTCAAGCATATTTTGTGCCATCACTAATAACCAGAACACAGAAAATTGTGAACAGAAATCACCTCTAGACATCTCTCACTTGTTACCGCCTAAATATTGTAAATGTAACATGCATTTTTCTGATTAGAAAAGTAATAAGTACATTTTTTTTTGTTTTCTGGAGATCGAGTCATGCTGTGTCGCCCAGGCAGGAGTACAGTGGCACTATCATAGCTCACTGCAGCCTCGAACTCCTGGGCTCAAGCAATTCTCCCTGCTCAGCCTCTTGAGTGTCCCAGACCACAAGCACATGCCACCATGCCTGGCTAATTTTTTTTTTTTTTAATTTTTGTAGAAACAAGATCTCACTGTTACCCAGGTTGCTCTCAAATTCCTGGCCTTAAGCAATCCTTCCACCTTGGCCTCCCAAAGTGCTGGGATTACAGATGTGAGCTGCTGTACCTGGCCATATTTATTTAGAAAATAAAAAATTTAAATTGTTTCTAAATCATCTGTAATCCCTACCATCTCCGTATAATTACGTTAACATTTCGGTATTTATTATTCTGGTCTTTATAAACTAATATATATGTGTGTTTACAAATGTGGAATATCATTACATATATGATTTTACAACCCATCTTTACAGTTTACATCAGAAGCATTTTCAAAACATTCTTTTGCAGTGGTTAAGATGGGTCTCCTCTTATTTAGGATTTCTTCATTAAGGATTCAGGCATAATTTTCCACCTCCCACCACCACTTGTCAATGTCATGAATAAAGAAATGGTGGTTTATTTTGTTTTTGATTTTTCAGTCCTGCCCCTTCCAGCGGTGGTTTATGTTTTAGTTTGCATTTCTCTGATTACTGGTGATGTTAAACATTTTTATATACTTGTTAGCATTTTCCTTTCTTTTGTCAATTACATATTTCTTTGGACATTTTTTATTGAGATGTTTAACTTTTTATAAATAAAGTGTACTTACCCTTTTCTTGTCAGATGTGTTATAGATACTTTTCCATTTTAACATTTGCCATTTGATATCATTATGGGTTTTGTTTATTTAAATTTTTATTGTTTTGAGAATGATGATTTCAGAAATCTTCCTATTACAGAGAGTTGATTTTGGGATAGCTTTAGGTGCTTCGGTCAGATCTGCACCAAAATGATTTCAAATACCCAAGTGACCTATAAACTATAAATTCACAAGACCCAGTGAACCCTAAGGTCTGAGCTCTGGGGCATAACCACAGCCTCAAAGCTAGGGCAGGAGTAAGCCAGCCCAGATGCACTCAGCCTGCAGAATCTAACTAGGTCAGTCTGCTGTGGCTCTCTCAGATTGCGGGGGCTATTTTTGTCAGTGTCTCTTCTGCCTATGACAATTAGAATTGAGGAAAGCTACAGATGCTTTCCATATGGTTGCTATTAGTGAAATTATACACAGAGAATTTAATTTGAAAACAGAGTTGATAACACATTATTTAGAGACTTAAAGGTTTATGAAAGATACTTCTAGCTATCACACCTGCAACTCTCCTGTTTGCAAAGAGCCTTAATCTTATATGTGGTAGCCTTCTGTCCTGTTCTTGCTTTTGCCAAGGAAGGAGCCTTCGTTCTGGTGTTCATGATTTTGCCGGGCATAATGTAGTTCTTCATTAAGGATTTAAACATAATTTTTTCGCCTTTCTTTCCTCTCCCCACACCACTTTTATTCAAATATATAGCTCCTAGGTTTTTGCATTGACTTTAGTGGACTGAGCAGATAGCTGCTCTAGTTCTTCCTATATCTAGGATTTAGAGAATTTTCATTTGCAATCAGTTTCACTTGTTCTTACAACAGTTTGTGTGGATGCAGCAGTGCTGGTTTATCACTCTAATTGGTCCATTAGATGTACTTGATGTTTCACAAGGTTCTAGGAAGAGAAAAAAATGTTTATCCGCATCAGACTTGTGGAGCCTACTAATGGAGTTTAATATCTATTTTTGCCATCTGTGAAAATGCATTATGGGTTATATTTAAAGTATTAAAAAAACACTGAAGTGGAATTGATCATTAAACTTAGTTACCGGCTACTAAGGCACTCAGGTGACCCTCTAAATTTGATTTCCCCTAAATTTCCAATTAATGTGTTTATCCTGGTACATTTGATTTACAAAGAGAATTTACTGCCACATGGTATTCATTTTATGGGAAATGTCATGTTGAAACAATATCATGTAACTATATCTTTTAAAGAAAATCCTGCATTAATAAATGTAAGAAACACAATGTAATGACATTTGTAAAATGTATCTCAGAACTACCCCTAGATTAATAAATATTGAGGAAAAGGAAAGTCCTCAGTCAAGTAAGTTTAGAGACCTTACTGAATTGCTTGCTTTACTGTAAGATTCCTCAAGACATTGAGTTATACAATTCTCTAAAAGAGACACAATTCATACCATTTTTCAAACACATTTAATATCAGAGCCTTCCATCTGCGAAGAAAGTACCAATCAGAGCATACTCTTGGTAAATCCTGAGCTATAGTAGAAGCCTTGGAATAAGTGATTAAGAATAGTGTCCTTTGTAGAGACTTGGATGAATCTGGAAACCATCATTCTCAGCAAAATGACACAAGAACAGAAAGCCAAACACCGCATGTTCTCACTCATAGGTGGGTGTTGAACAATGAGAACACGTGGACTCAGGGAGAGGAACATCACACACTGGGGGCAGTTGGGCGGGTAGGGGAGAGACAGTGGGAAGTGGGGGAGGGGGGGTGGGTGGGGAGGGGATAACATGGAGAGAAATGCCAGATATAGTATGCACCTAAAGTTAAATAAATAAATTAAAAAATAAAAGTTCTGCACATTTAGCAAAAAAAATATATATGTTAATATTGTGATTCACAGTTTAAGAATTGTTGAACATGGGTCTGAGCATAGTGGCTCATACCCGTAATCCCAGCACTTTAGGAGGCTGAGGCTGGAGATCACTTGAGGCCAAGAGTTTAAGACCAGGTTGGGAAACATAGTGAGACCCTCGCCCTACAAAAAAAAATAAAAACCTGGCCAGGTGATACTATCCTATAATCCTAACTGGGATGCTGAGGCAGGAGGATCACTTGAACCCAGGAGTTTGAGGCTGCAGTGAGCTATGATACCACCACTGCACTCCAGCCTGGGTGGCAGATTGAGGACCTTGTCTAAAGAGAAAAAAATATATCAATATTATGATTCATAGTTTAAGAATCATTTAACAAATATCTATATTCAAGTACACATATACAGAAAACAACCCCCAATTGATTAAGAAAATGACTTCCCAACCCCAAATTCTGTTGTGCAAGACACTGTTGAAGAAAGCTGAGGAATTCTACTTATTGTCTAACAGTTTAATAATTTAGGTGGCAAAGAAAGCATTAAATAAATAAATCTACATCATACCAGAATGACCATGGGCAGAGACAAATGAGACTCTTTTCTTCAATTGCAAATGGCGCTCACAACAATAATGGTGGTAAGTGGTGCCAGGGTCCAATTAAAGTAGCCTTTATTCCATAATTCAAAGTTATTATACTTTACTCTTTATTGTGAGAATGTTTAGTTAGCCTTTATTTTACTTTAGGGGAAAAAGTATGAGAAATATTTATTTTTGCTTTTGTGTTTAAGAATAGTGCCAGATTTTAATTTGGCTCAGGCTGCCCAGTGTGAGGTCTGCCCTGGCCCTAGGAGGGGAATGCTGGACTCACTTGAGATGGATATTTCAGGGCTTCTCTTGTGCCAAGAATAAGAATCTCAAGTCAACTGACGTGTGGTCTCATGAAATTGCTCCCAGAAATTCCCCCAGCTCAGTGCCTGCTGCTCCAGATAAGAGAGATTCCATCACGCTTTGCCACACAGAGCCAGCAAGTTTCACCTTCAAATTGCTCTTTGCTCAATTTTCATATTTATTTCTGGCTCGTTTTAAATTAGGCATCTGACAGTTTATTCCAACTGATCACATCAAACTGATTTTTTTTTCTCTCTCTGTTGAAAAAAGGTTAAAAATATCTGAAGGTAGGCCACTATGTAAAAGAATCCATTTTCATATTTTCGCTGAAGTTTACAGCAAGACAGTTGTAATAGAAATGGAGAAGGGAGTAGGTAAGAAGTTTACTTTCTTTTTGTATCTTTTGCTTTGGAGAAAATGTTAGTGTGTTTTTAGAAAAACTTTTTTGTTGTTGTTTTGGTGTGTTTCACGTTCAATTTTTTTCCATTTTAATTAATGTTCCTGTGAGTATAAAGGAGCCGAATGTTGCATTCATTTTTTACTATCAATAATAAATAGGGATTTGGTGGCGTTGGGTTAAATATTTTTAAATTTAATTTTTGAAAAACTTTTATTTCAGGGATACATGTGCAGGTTTGTTACATAGGTAAATAATGTGTCACCAGGGTTTGGTATTTAAATTATTTTGTCACACCAGGTAATAAACATGTTACCCAATAGGTAGGTTTTTAGTCTCATCCTCCTCCCGCCCTTCACCCTCAAGAAGGCCCTGGTGTCTATTGTTATTTTCTTGGTGTCCATTGTACTCAGTGTGAGTGAGAACATGCATTATTTGGTTTTCTGTTCCTGCATTAGTTCACTTAGGATGACTGCCTCCGTCTCCATCCATGTTACTGCAGAGGACATGATGTTCTTTTTTATGGCTGCATGGTATTCCATGGTATATATGTACCAGATTTTCTTTATCTCATCTACTGTTGATGGGAATCTAGGTTGATTCCATGTCTTTGCTATTATGAATAGTGCTGTGATGGACATATGCATGCGTCTTTATGGTAGAACAATTTATATTTCTTTGAGTATATACCCAATAATGGGATTGCTGCATCAAATGGTACTCCTGTTTCAAGTTCTTTGAGAAATCGCCAAACTGCTTTCCACTGACCAATTTACATCCCCCACCAGCAGTGTATAAGCACTGCCTTTTTTCCACAACCTCACCAGCATTATGTTATTTTTTTATTTTTTAATAAGAGCCATTCTGATGGCGTGAGGTGGTATCTCATTGTGGTTTTAATTTACATTTCTCTAATATTAATCTTTTTAAATTTTTTCACATACATAATGTCAGACCTACAGAAAAGCTGAAGAGTTGCAGGAATAGTACAAAGAATTCCCATGTACCCTTCACTTGGATTTTTCAAATGTTAATAATTTAAAAATATGTTTGGCCAGGCACAGTGGCTCACACCTGTAATCCCAGCACTTTGGGAGGCCAAAGTAGGTGTATCACAAGGGCGATCACAATGAGATTGAGACCATCCTGGCTAACATGGTGAAACCCTGTCTCTACTAAAAATACAAAAAATTAGCCAGGCGTGGTGTAACGCACCTGTAGTCCCAGCTGCTCGGGAGGCTGAGGCAGGAGAATCACTTGAATCCAGGAGATGGAGGTTGCAGTGGTTGCAGTGAGCCAAGATCGCGCCACTGCACTCCAGCCTGGGTGATAAAGCAAGTAGCTATATATATTTATGGGGTATGTGAAATATTTTGATATAGATATATAATGCATAACAATCACATCAGGGTAAATGGGGTATTCACCTCAAGCATTTATTCTTTCTTTGTGTTACAAACAATCCAGTTATACTCTTTTAGTTTTTTTGTTTGTTTTGAGATGGAGTCTTACTCTGTCGCCAGGCTGGAGTGCAGTGGTGCAATCTCGGCTCACTGCAACCTCCTCCTCCTGGGTTCAAGTGATTCTTCCGCCTCAGCCTCCCGAGTAGCTAGGACCACAGGCGCGTGCCACCACGCCCGGCTAATTTTGCATTTTTAGTAGAGGCGGGATTTCACCATGTTGGCCAGGATGGTCTCGATCTCTTGACCTCGTGATCCGCCCGCCTTGGCCTCCCAAAGTGCTGGGATTACAGGCTCTTTAGTTACTTTTAAATGTACTACAAATTGTTGACTGTAGTCAACCTGTTGTGCTGTCAAATGCTAGATGTTATTCTTTTTCTGTACCTATTAACCATCCCCACTCTTTCCACCCCTATCACCACTCACATTACTCTTCCCAGCCGCTGGTAACCATCATTCTACCATTTATCTCTAAGAGTTCAGTTGTTTTAATGTTTAGCTCCTACAAATGGGTGAGAACACACAAAATCTGCCTTTTGTCCCTGGCTTATTTCACTTAATGTCTTCCATTTCCATCCATGTTGTTGCAAATAGCAAGATCTCATTCTTTTTTATGGCTGAATTGTTCTCCATTGTGCATATGCACCACATTTTCTTTATTCATTTGTCTGTTGATGGATACTTAGGTTGCTTCCAAATCTTGGCTGTTGTAGCTAGTGCTGTAATAAATATAGGAGTGCAGATATCTCTTTGATACATGTGATTTCCTTATTTTGGGTATAAACCTAGCAGTGTTAATCCTTGTTACTTATTTGAAGTTTTTCTGCTTTTTTATGTAAGCACTTAGTGCTATAAACTTTCCTGTTAGTACTGTTTTCACTGTGTCCCATAAGTTTTGGCATAATGTGTTTGCATTTTCATTTGTTACAAGAAATTTGTTAATTTCCTTTTTTAATTTCTTCATTGATCCACTGGTCATTCAAGAGCATATTGTTTAATTTCCATGCATTTGTATAATTTCCAAAAGTCTTCTTGTTATTGATTCCTAGTTTTATTCTAGTTAGATCAGAGAAGGTCCTTGATATTATTTAATTATTTTTGAATTTTAAAATACTTGTTTTGTTGCCTAACATATGTTCTAGCCTTGAGAATGACCAATGTGCTGAGGAGAAGAATGTGTATTCCACAGCTGTTGGATGAAATGTCCTATGAATACTTATTAGATCAATCTGATCTATAGTGCAGATTGAGTGTGATGTTTGTTGGTTTTCTGTCTGAATGATCTATCCAATGCTGAAAGTGTGGTGTTGAAGTTTCCAGCTATTATTGTAATGGTGTCAGGCTTTCTCTTTAGCTCTAACATTTGCTTTTTGTTTCTGAGTGCACCAGTGTTGGGTGCCTATGTATTTCCAGTTTTTATATCCTCTTAATGAATTGACTCCTTGGTCATTAAATAATGGCCTTCTTTGGCTTTTCTTATGATTTTTGCCTTGAAATCTGTTTTATCTGATTTAAGTTTAGCTACTCCTCTTTTGGGGGTTTCCATTGTCTATAGACCTTATAAAGATTTCATCATTTGTCCCAATAATGTCTTTTCTAACAAATGAAAATCAAGATTACGTATTATGCTATCGTGTCTCTTTAATCTTTATCACTTCCTTTGAGTCTTTGTAGTTCATAATATTACATTTTTGAAGCATTCAAGGGCAGTTATTTTGTAGGATGTCTCTCAGTTTGGATTTGCCTGATATTCCCTTATAATTAAACTGAGATAATATATTTTTGGCTTGAATGCCACAGAAGTGATTTTTTGTTCTCCATGTATCATATCAAGAGGCACATGTTGATTTGTTCCAGCTTTAACCTCCGTCACCTGTTTGAGGTGGTGTCTGCTAGGTTTCTCCACTGTCAAGTTACTCATTTTTTGTTTTCAATTAGTAAGTATCTTGTGAGGAGTTATTTTGAGACCATGTAAATATTCTGTTCTTTCTTATATATTCATCCATTAATTTTAGCTTCAATGATTCTTGCCTGGATCAATTAGTATTATATTGGTTGCCAAATAGTGATTTTAAAAAATTCATCATTCCTTGTACTTTTATTAGTTGGCTTTCTACCATCAGGAAGAGGTTTCACTTCTCTCTTGTTTGTATCAGTGCAACTCATGAATATTTATTCTATGGGCCATAATTCTTTTTGCTAATGATGGCCAAATTGTCTCAGATTTGTATATGTATACACACACATATACATACACATACACGTACACACCTAAAATGTATGCAAATACTCACTGGTCTTTGCTTTTTTTTTTTTTTTGAGATGGAGTTTCGCTCTTGTTACCCAGGTTGGAGTACAATGGCGTGATCTCGGCTCACCGCAACCTCCGCCTCCTGGGTTCAAGCAATTCTCCTGCCTCAGGTCTTTGCTTTTAATGTAACCGATTCCTTTTCATTTTTATACAGTGGCAAATCCTGGAACAGGTGTCATAGATTATGAATTGTATGTTCTGGTTCTGCTCATCCATTCACTAGTCATATGAACTTGAACAAATCTCTTATATCCTCTACTTCAGCTTTTTCTGTGTTAAAAATTAGGAAATAAATGAAGGTGATCTACAAGAAGCTTTCATTTCTGAAATTATATTATTTAATGAGTTAAAATATTTGTAGATATAATATTTTTGCAAAGTTTTCAGAGAGTCAAAGCACCTTAAAAAGAACTTCAAAGCCACAAAAATCATTAGAATTTAGTTTTAGAAGGTACTTTAGAAATTATCTAAACTGTGGCTACTGCAACTAAGAAACTGAATTTTTAATTTAATTAATTTAAATTTAGATAGGCACGTGTGGCTGGTGGCTACCCTACTGGACAACACAGCTCTTGAGAATAAATGACATGCCCCATGTTACATGGGTCCTAGTGTCAGAAGCAAAGCAGGATCCCTTTGGATAGTGCACACTCAAGTAAATTAACTGAACCAGGCTAGGGAGGAGACAAGGGCACTCTGTGGGATGCCTTACATTTCTTTGATGTACAGAAAAGATTGGATCACAAAGATCACTGGATGACAATCCATGCTGAATTGTTCGACAAGCTTCCTACTTAATACCATGCTTTCAAAAAAGAATGTACATGTGGAGTTGGTAGTATTTAGGCAGAGAAAGAGTGCAAGATACAATTTGATGCTTTTATAGAAGGTATGTTTCAGCAGAAAATGATGAAACATACGTACCATCGAGAAGCAGCAGGCTGTGCTCATAAAGGAAGGGAAGTACATCCCTTCACTGCCACTTGGGCAAAGAGGATCCTGGACCCCGAGCAGAGCTGCTCCTGATGGCTAGAGGCTAATTTTCATGTTCTCTCTTCTCCACTGGGAATATTGTGTATTGAAAACTTCTTTGTCAAAGTATATAAAAATAAAGGATTGCTGCATCCTTAAAAATATAAAAATTAACTAAACCAACTTTCTTGTATACCTTTCATAACTAATTATAATTTTGATACTAAAACTCAGTCATATTTGTCTGTCAGCTTTGCAGCAGATTATTTAAATCACAGGAGGTGGAACATGAGGTTGTGTAGCAGTATGTTTATTATATTTAAAAGAAAGTTTAAAGATCAACACATCAAGAAGGCTGATCTGCTCTCAGTAGTTAATAGTAAGAGCTGTAATCTGAGAGCGTATTCTGTGTAACTATTTTCAGTAGAAATGCCTTTGTTAGAGAATCTACCATACTATTGGCAAAATTTATATTAAAATGGTAATATATTCTCCAAAAATGCCAATTCTCCTGTATGTTCAATTATATCATTTATGTTTACAACCTTTTATAAATGCTATACCAAGATTTGTGTTTGCTTTTAATGAGACTATGCAGTACATTTAGATAGTAACTCACCTACGATGTTGGTAAGAGAGTAACTTGGTAAAACCTGTCAGGAAATTATTCTGGGTGCTAGGTATTAAAGCCCTAAAGCTATTCCTACTTTTGACCTACGAATTCCCCTTGCATTCTAATCTGCAGTTAACCCTTTATGTATAAAGTCATAGTAAAAATTGAAATAACTTCAATGTGCAGAAGGTGAACATAGCTAGCATATTTGATACATCTATGAAGAGCTTTTATTGACATGGAAAGTAATTATAAAAATTTTAGATTGGCCAGGTATGATGGCTTACGTATGTAATCCCAGCACTTTGGGAAACTGAGGCAGGCAGATTGTTTGAGGTCAGGAGTTCAAGATCAGCCTGGGGAACATAGTGAAACCCCATCTCTACCAAAAATACAAAAATTAGCCAAGCAAGTGCATCTGTGGTCCCAGCTACTTGGGAGGCTGAGATGGGAGGATCACTTGAGCCCAGGAGGAGGTTGCAGTGAGCTGAGATCATGCCACTGCACTCCAGGCTGGGCGACAGAACAAGATGCTGTCTCAAAAAAAAAAAAAAAAAGTTTTAGATTGACATGACGCATAGAAGACAATATTTATAGAGAAAACAATGTAAAATATAGAGAAACAGTGTGATCACATCTTTGTCTATCATATTGTCACAGATTTTTACGTTTTTGATGCATCTTCTTTTCTTTTTGATTCTTTTCCTCACACTTGTTTGGTGCTCAGGCCACTCTGTTGGAGTAGTACTCAGCCAACTGCCAGGTGTTATCCAATCCATTAACAAGCCCTGTTGGCACTACCTCCAAAGTATATCGCAGCTGGTATTTATGTCCATTTCTGGTCCAAGCCATATCTGCTCTCTCCCAGATTATGACATCAGTGACTGAAGTGGACTCACTGCTCCACACTTGACCCTGCCACGTACACAAGGACTTCCAGTCAGTCTCTACACGGCCACCAGAGTCACCTTTTAGACTAGTAGGACAGATTTTGTCACTCCTCTTCTTAAAGCTTTTTACTTGCCAAAGGTTTCCCATTGATGTTAATATAAAACCTTTAACTACAATTCCCTGCATTTGTTCTTTCTTACCACATTTTAACCCAGAGTGACTTTCTTTCCACCCTCTTAATCCTCACTTTCATTCTGGCCTCAGGGTCTTTGCCCTTACTTATCCCTTTGTCTGAAGCACTCATTCTTTGGCTTTTGGAATTGGTGCGTCCTCCTTAACCTAATTCCTCAGAGAGGCCCTCCCTGACCACCCCTATGAACATCTCCTCCTCTCACCTGCAATATTTTTCTCTTCATAATATTGATCTGGTTTATTAACCTGTTCTCTCATATATTATCTGTCTCCATCCAGTGGATATAAGAGTCTTAAAGAAAGCTCCTGGAACACAGCAGGCATTTGGTAAATGAGAAGCTACTACATGAATCACCACCATTAATCAGGATGAAGCAATAAGGGTACTCTTTGGCAAAATATATCACAATTCTTCTTAAATGTTCCTAACCAAAGATTTAGCAATTCCTCTTGAGGAATTTACGCTTCGATATTGATAAGGTTTGTACAACTCTATAGACAGCCTTGTTTTATAATATTGAAAAATTGGAAAGAGTCTAATTTTGGGAATCTGCTACGTAAGTTAGTGTTTTCTATACTTGAGTATTATACAGCCATTAATAAAGGTGTTTTAGAAACATACTTTTCACATGGAAGATATCAGCTATCTAACAGATTCTAAAATAGTATTACATGGAAGATTCCATTTTTATATTGTACACATGTACATATTTATACTCAAAAAATCTACAAGAGCAGATACTAAAATAATTATAGCTGCTATGTCTGAACTTTGAGATTGCAGCTTGTTATTGTATCCCAGTGCCACTGGAATTGACTCATACTGGAAGGTAGGCCATTGCAGTTTAGGGCGTTTTTTGAGCTGTACACAGAAGCCTTTCAAGGAGTAAGCAGATGAGTCTGATAACCCTCTTCTTCTGCTGTAATGCTGCTAGAGAAGGTTAATCAATGTGTTTGTAGCTTCTACAGAGAGAAGAGGAGCACTTCTTTTGGGCAAATTGAGATGTCCTTTAGGGAGGGTGAGGGTTTGTGCTTTGGCTCTTGATGTGTTTGGAAGATTTAACAGAGATGATTGAAGAGAGATTTCAGGTGGAAAAAAGAGCCAGCATGAAAGAAGGAAATAGAGAATGAAATCATGAGTCATGTTAAAGGAATAGCAAGTGCATCCATTCTATAAAACCATGGGATATCTGGGAATGGGGAATAATTCTTGAAAAGTAGATGGAAAAACATTGCAGTGACCTTGATTTAGTGGGCACTTGGAAGATATGATCTGAGGAGGGGAATGATGAACTACTTGAGCAGTTTTTTTGTTTTTTTTTTTTACGGAGACTAATGTGACAAGTTACAGGAATGAGTTGGTAGGCTAAAGCCAGAAGCAAAGTGGTAACACTAGTTTGAGCCTAGGCCGTTTGCCCAATATGTCAAGTAGGCTGCATGCAAATTAGGTTATGAGAGAAGAATTTCTTCTTTGGGGTATGTTAGACTTGCCTTTTTCCTTCCCTCTGTTCCCCAACTTCATTGCTGGCTGCTACTCACTGAGGAGAGTGTAATGTCTAGGGCCAGTGGTTGAGAGCAGTGAATGAATGTTCATAGCCTGGGATATACCAAAAAGCAAACATCAAATTATATGTGTTTTTTAAAGTCAAAGATATTTTGTACAAGAGTTTCTTATACATATGGATAATATGTTTTTGTTCCCTATCATAACATAGGTATTTTAGCCCCATATTCTGAAGGCAAATAACTGAAAGATTACATTGGTTTGGTTTAAGGAAATTAACAAATGTCCCTATTGAAACTAGGTCAAGTTCCTTATTTTAATTTCTAATCTAACATCAGACTCCAGCTGTCAAGCTCTCCCATTAATCCTCTGTGTCAGTGAAATCCTCTCTGAAATACATTGTAATTAATTTGTAGGAATTGACAGCAAAAGGTAGAGAGTTCAGATAATATTTGACTATAAGTTTCCTTTGTGAAAGGGGGACAATTAAATCTTCTAGAAGTTGTGTAAAAAAAATGCTTGAGAAATAGTATCTTGGCAGAAATTCTTTCCATTGAAAGAAGCAATTGACTCTTGGTAGCAACTGACTCTTGCTAGAAAGAATCCAGCATTGACTCAGACTGGGCAACCTGATTTTGCTGAAATATTCCATAAGAACTTTTGCTTCAGTCATAAACATTTAAAAATGACTTCATTGTAATTATCCTTAAACCAGTATGAGTCTCACAAGTGCCACAGGAAAGCCAGTCATAGCTGGTGATATGCCTGTAGTAAGTATAGGAAGAAGAGTGGGAAGGCTTGATTGCAGGCAGAGTAGAAAAGTATTATATAAAAAATAAAAGTATCTCTTGTTATAGTTTTGTCTGCTTTTGTGAAGTTTAGGTGTTTCTGCAATTGAGGACTGCGTGCAAGATTCCAGGGTAATGTAAATTCAGATTTTGAGAAACAATCACATGCAGGGTATGTCTGTAACTGAATCAAGTGAGCATCTCCTAAATAAACAGCATGGGTGGCTTTTGTCACTGTCCAAGGTACTATAAAACTGGGGCTAAAAAATACACCCCAGCAACTTCCTTTTCCAGCATCTTGAAGAATGTATCCTCTAGAGACTCTCTAAAGGAAAAAGTAAAGAGAATACGATAACTGTTGAGAAGGAAAGTAAAACCCAAGTGCCAGATTATATCTTAAATGGTAAAAACAAACAACATCCCCCAAAGCTCCACCTACTACTTTTTGAACACAAAAGTAATGGAAAATCAAGAACTATGATTAAGAAGGGAGTCCAGAGCAAGTGATGTGCTACAGTACCCCCGGGTTGCCATTGGGATTTGAAACAATTCAGATGTGTTCAAGTAAGACCCACCATGAACAAAACCAGCTTACAGCAAATAATAGTGGGTGAACTGGGTCCTTTAATAATATATACTATATGTGCGCTTTTAGCTTTAAATTTTTAGCAAAAAAAGCACAAACTTCTTTATAAAATGAATCTCTGCTTTTACTTTTCTATAACCATAAATAAAACATAAGTGAAATCTGTTTCTCAGCATTTGCCTCTTAAAATAGCAGTAGTGAAGCTCCTCAGCATTTATGTTAGATAAGCACAATTCTACCAAACACCAAGAGTTTAAACTGTACCATTTTGATAATTATGATAATGAAATTTAGTGTATGTGATTCTAGTGTAAAATTATGAAAGTCTGTAAGAAAAAATATTTTAAATTCTTGTAAATAATGAGAATGCACTGTAAGTGCAATTTTTTTTTCAGATGAAGTGCTTAGCCTATCCATATGCTTTCAGTTATCTGGTAGAACAACTAGATCTTCATCTTTTCTTTTCTTTTCTTTTTTTTTTTTTTTTTTTTGAGACAGAGTCTCACTCTTGTTACCCAGGCTGGAGTGCAATGGCGCAACCTCAGCTCACTGCAACCTCCGCCTCCCGGGTTCAAGCGATTCTCCTCCCTTAGTCTCCCAGATAGCTGAGATTACAGGCACCCGCCACCACGCCCGGCTAAATTTTTGTATTTTTAGTAGAGATGGGGTTTCACCGTGTTGGCCAGGCTGGTCTCGAACTCCTGACGTCAAGTGATCCAACCACCTCAGCCTCCCAAAGTGCTGGGATTACAGGCATAAGCCACCACGCCTGGCCTCATCTTTTCATTTATACATTCATTGTCACACATACACGAAAACACACACACACACACACACACACACACACACACCCTCTACTACTCCCACCTCTGATGTGGTCTAAGGAATACAAAAAAATGCAGGAGGACACAATTCTCTGTGGAATAAAATTTTGTTGAAAGCAAGCAGAGGAGGGTGGGGAAAATGAGATGTTGGCCAAAGGGTACAAAATTGATGACTAAATTCTGAAGGCCTAATGTGCAGCATGGTGACTATCATTAACAATATTATATTGTATACTTTGAATTTGCTAAGAGTAGATCTTGTGATCTTACCACAAACACAAAATGATAACTATGAGAAGTGATGGAAGCATTAATTAACTTGATTATGGTAATCGTTTCATAGTGTATAGGTAGAGCACTTCCTTATGTTGTACACCTCAAATATATACAATTTTTGTTTGCCAATTATACCTCAGGAAAGCTGGGGTGGAGACAATAAGCAGGAATGCTACTAGATATCTCAACCTCATGGAATTCTTGCTGCAACTTCAAAGTTCCTGTTTTACAAAAACCAGTTTCTCTATTAGTAGCCAAAAGTTAAGAGGGAGAAACAGGAAAGAGGAAATAACAAAGCAGAGCAAGGTGTCAGATTGCAGATTTGGTGAGAGAGAATCAGAAAGAATGTGAGCAGCCTCCACGTGTTACCAGGGCAAGACAAGGCTTTCTTCAGTTTCGAGGGTAGCAGCGTAAACTTAAGATTGGAGGAAAGAGCTGGTGAATCATGAACTTGACCAGAGAGCAGGGCTAGAATGACTCTAAAGAAAGCAGGTAGGTGGTGAACAGGAAATGAATCAGTGCACAAAAGGGGGAGGACATGGCTCCTCAGAATTTTCCCCAAACTCCTCTGTAGTCAAGTTAATACTTCACCAACTCCCATTAAAAAATGTTTATTGTATTTTATATTTGTTAGGGATTATTGTGTGATCTTGACTTGAACAAATTTTTATTTCCCCTTGATTTCCATTCCTTTACATTAAATTGTAAGTTAGCAATTTGGGCTTCATCCATCTGCTAGTATCCAGCACTGATGTAGCTTTGCTATACAATATATTGAAAATGAAACCAGGCCAGGCTCACACCTGTAATCCCAGCACTTTGGGAGGCTGACACGGGAGGATCACTTGAGCCAGGAGTTTGAGACCAGCCTGGGCAACATGGCGAAACCCCTTCTCTACAAAAAAAAAAAAAAAAAAAAAATGCTGGACATGGTGGCATGCACCTGTAGTCCCAGCTACTCAGGAGGCTGAGGTGGGAGGATCACTTGATCCCAGGAGGCAGAGGTTGCAGTGAGCTGAGATCACACCACTGCACTCCAGCCTGGGTGACAGAACTCATTCTGTCACCTTCAAAGAAAGAGAGAAAGAGAGAAAGAAAAGAGAAAGAGAAAGCAAGCAAGCAAGAAAGAAAGCAGGGAGGAAGGGAGGAAAGAAAGGCAGGGAGGGAGGGAAAGAAAGAAAAAGGAGAATGAAACCAAAAGTAGAGTGATAAGCTGATGCCTTAGTCTTGAGAAAAGATGTGTGGATTCAGGATCATGCCTCTTTCTATGACAGTGGCCGTGCAGTGTACAGTTTAAGATGACGCATAATTGATAGTACCCATTGCTCCATGCACTGGGACAGAGAAATTGGCTTGAGCCACTTGTCATATACAAAACCCTTAATTCTCTTTTCTCTCTTGTTGGCATTCAGCTGTTTTTCTGGATGAATTCATCACCACTAGTTAAAAAAAACAACAACTCTTTTTCCTAAGGGTAGAGTAGCACATTGTCTCCACACAATGTCCTCTGTCTTTCCCTGTCTTTCTTCTCTACTTGTGGTACCAGTCATTTCCCATCAGCAGGCAGCACTGGCCTGAATGCCTTTGTTGCTCGGAAGTGAGAAGTCACCTCCTTACTTAGAGGGAAGGTAGATGCTGCAGCGGACATAGTGCAGCCATTCCTAGCTCAGGAGTCTTCAGCTTTATGATGGTGTGAAAGTGATATGCGTTCAGTAGAAAACACACTTTGAGTACCCACATGACAATTCTGTTTTTCACTTTGGGTACAGTATTCAATACATTACATGAGATATTCAGCACTGTATTATAAAATAAGCTGTGTGTTAAATGGTTTTGCCAATTATAGCCTAATGTCAATGTTCTTAGCACATTTAAGGTAGGCTAGGCTAAGCTATGATATTCAGTAGGTTAAGTGTATTAAGTGCTTTTTCAACTTAGGATATTTTTAACTTACAATGGGCTTATCAGGACATAAACCCATTGTAAGTCGAGCAGCATCTGTATAAGAATTAAGAGTCTGTCACTTATCATCTTCAACAGGTCTCCTGCATCTCAGTTGCCTCATCTGTAAAACTGGTGTCATAATAGGGTTGTTGTGAGATTAGACCAGTTCATATGTGTAAAAGCCCTTAGAATAATATCTGACACATAATAGATGATCAATAAGTTTTAGCTGCCACCCACAGCAAGGAATTATCCAGTCTAAAATGTCAGTATCAGTGCCTTAAGAGAGGAAAAAAAAGGAAAAAAAGGTAGTACCAAGATGGAGAAGCCCTGCCCACAATTTGTTGCCCATGTCTATATAGGCTACTTTTGAAAATGGAGTGGGTAGGGAGTGGTGATCATACACTCTGATGCTGGGTCCCTGGGGCTGTAGGAGTGATGCTGAGTTGGAACTGGCACCCCACTGGCTCCTCCTAAGGGGTCTGTAGTTCCAAGGCTATTAACAAGGTTAGTTGCCACGTCCAGTGCACACGCTTGACTCTCACACGTCTTAGAAACCATGAGTGGCCAATCTCTACTGGGTCGGGTCCAACTTCTCAAAGGGGCTAGTTCAGAGGGGCCTGGAAGGTTTTATTTTCATCTAAAAATTTTTCACAGTGGGCCCACTGCTCACCCAAACTCATTAAGTTAATTGGTTTTAATCAAAGTTTTCTGGTCCCCAAGTCACATGTTTTTCAGTGCTGTGAGGGCCAGGCAAGGGTTTAACCTGATCCCTTCTCCTCGGTTCCCACTCTATGACCCTAAACAAAAAGCCCTTTTAAAGATAATTCCAAGTCAAAAGTGTGGTAGACATGTTGAGTTCACAGTGTACAATGCAATATATCACTGACTAAAAAAGATAAACTCTGAGGACCTATGTGTAATGCATATAGAAATAACTTCTAAAACTTTAGCATTTAAATTCACTGTTTCTTCCTCTCCCCCTGTGAAAGCCTTCGGAATTATTCAAAACTTGCTAAAGCAAGTCAAGTTTTTGGACCTTCTGAACGGGGCAACTAAATGTCATTCCATATACTTTCTCAGTGACTCCGTGTCTGTTCTCAGCAGTGAAGGGAGAACAGAGGTCACTCTGCCTGACTGACTTTAAACGATCGCCTTTTTCAGATGCTTTTGGTATGGGAACAAAATCAGCCATAACCTTCAGGGTTTTAAATGTCATTGTTAATGCATCAGAAAACTCAAGACAGAGAGTCTGGAGTGGAGAAATCGTATGTAACGTTTAGATGATTTTGGTAAACAATTAAGTTTTTAGTATGTTTAATGTGCATTCTGTTTGGGGCCTCTGAGTTTGAATCCCTGAGACCAAGCTGATATTTAGCAACAATTTCTTAACCAGGAAAAGCCTCCCCTACTCCCAGCCCATAGCCATTTGAGCTTCACTGGCTTTTTTGAACAGAAGCCTTTCTCAGTTTGTGTTTGGTCCAGTGAACACGGTTACTGTTTAAAAACAGTGGCTGTTGAGTTGTATGTCTCACTACCCTTTGCTTTTCTTCTGAACTACCTCAAGCTGTGTGAGAGATAGTACTTGGCATGATTAAACGGCCCCTTCACTGATATTTGGTCTTTGCCTGGCTAAGGACGCAAAGCAAAAAGAGGAAGACATGCAGATATGTTGCAGGATATTCAGAAAGAAGGACTTTAGCATGGAAGACACTAAACTGGACTGTAAGTTCTTGGGCTCAAAATGTGTTTTGAAAACCTTAATAAGGACATTTAAGAATCAGGCAATCTTTAAATCCATTTTTGACAAATTAATACTTGTAACAAGTAGAAATACAAAGTAGGAAATCTAATAGATTTTTTTTTAAATCTTTGTTTTAATGTTCTTATGAAAAGGAGTGGGAATTTAAATAAAATGATTTTTGTTATATAAACTATGTATTTATACTTCTGTCTTCATGTCCTAGAGCCATGTGTTAGTTTCCATGAAAATTAAAGGCAAACCATCATCATTCTCTATTTTCTATATTTCTTTCTTTTTTTTTTTTTTACAAAAAACAGAAGCTGAACAGTAGCAAACTATACAAACATATGTAATTATGCTGCTGACCAAAAAAAATTTCAGTATATAATTTATTTATAATGTTTTAGCCCTCTTAATATTTGTATCAAGATCAGATCAGGATTTTTGAAAAATGATTGCTTTTCTATTTAGAGAGGTGTATTTGGGGAGTGCTGTTGTTTCCTTATTAAGAAGAAAGATCACATTTATCTTGCCTACTTTTTGGTTTTTTATTTTGTTTTGTTTTTGATCAGACACATTATTTGTGCCACCCGGTTATGTCTTTCTTTCCCAGAATGCTTTCATTTTCATGGTATGTAAACAGTGAGTCACATGTGGACTTTACAGAGAAAACTACAGGCACTGGAACCTTAAAGACTACTTTTCGGAGATTAATTTTTATTACCTTATTTCCTTTTCTGTAAGTTTCTTTATGTGGATTTTCTATTAAGTTTAATTTTTAGAATAATAAAGTTGCTTTATTCACTAAATTATTTGCCTTTTAAAAATATAAATCTTTATTTTCACAGATAATATTTGCAAATTTGTATTATAAAAACACACCTACGTCTGATATAGGAGAGATACATTAGTTATATATAGTTGCCAGTATCCAGCAATTGTTAGAAGATGGGTTAGTGTGAATAAGTGGTTTCCTTTTGGTATTTTATAATTATAAAATATAGAGTCGGCAGCATATTAGAAATATCTAGGGGGTTGAATCTGAATTTTCCTTTTAGCTCTGACATTTATTAGTTCTGTGATTTCAGACATTTATTAGTTCTGTGATTTCTGTGGTTTCAGACATATTCTATAAGTGTGTCAATATCATTAAACAATGGAATAATCTCAAATGTTCAGAATTGTATATATGTTAAAGGAGAGTAAAAATGGCTTGCCTAATATTTGTTCAGCCAGCTGACTTTCCATTTTTTTTTTTTACCTTTAATGATTCTATTTTATGGAGATGTATCTTTCTTTGCAGAAAGCATGTTTACATACGTTTTTAAGTATTAGAATAAGATGTAGTTGATGTATAAGCACTGAGTTTCATTATCATTTGGATGTGATAAAATAGGTTTGCTTCTATAAGATGAAATAGAGATTACTCAGTAAGGAAATTGGATAAATGTCCAATAGAGAAATTTAAAATTGAGGGGGAGAATGTTTTTAAAATCCAGATAACTGGTCAGAAACTCTTAGATAACTGGTTTAAAAATACTCAATTTCCATATGCTTGATTTTGGTTCTAGTTTTCCAATTTCCTGCAAAACTAGAAAACATAGTAGCTTCATGTTTCCATAAATTCAAATTTCAGTGTAAAAACCATACTTTCTTTGGAGTGGAGGTGCAGGGGGAGCTGTCCTCTGCACACTTAGCACCTGTGCATATACTCGACATATGGCAGCTCTGCCACTCATTAATGAAAGTCCACACAGTTGTAGGAGCAGAACCTGTTTTCACCATCAAGCTACTGTGGAATAATGAACAGTAAGTTACACGTGACTCCCCCCAAGACAAAAACGTGCTCTCGGTCGTTGTTTGGCCTGACCTCAGCACTTTTCACTAGCTGATGCTTTAATGTTTATTGTCTTTCCTCATACTGGAATATATGCTCATTGAGGGCAGTGAATGTTATCTGTTTTGTTCATTGCTGTATCCCAAGCGCCTAGAACAGTGCCTGGCAACCAGTAGGCACTTAATTATCAGATTAATGAATCCATCCCTAGTTTTCAATAGGACAGCAAAGTAGGAGAGACCACACCTACTCTCTTTATAAAAAGACAAAACAAAATGACAAAAAAGGATACAATTTTATATAAAATCAGGAGTCTCACTGCCATAGAACATGCTAATTGTTTTTGTACAGTTGTCCTTCCACCCACAGTTCCAAAATCCTCAGTGCATGCCTGAAATGGTGAATAGTACTGAACCCTGTATGTACTGTGTCTTTTCCTATGCATGTACATCTATGACAAAGTTTAATTGATAAATTTGGCACAGTAAGAGATTAGCAACAATAGCTAATGATAAAATAGAATAGTTATAACATAGTATAATAGGAGTTATGTGAATGTGGTCTCTCTTTCTCTCAAAAATATCTTATTGTACTGTACTCACCAATTTTCAGACTGTGGCTGACCACAGGTAATGGAAACCTCAAAAAGTGAAACCATGGATAAGTGTATCTACTGTAGTTGGCAGACCATTTGTTCTACTTTCTGGAAAAGAAAGCCAACATGCAATGTTAATATCTTCTGTTGTCATAGATGATTCAAACAATGTTTTGAGCAGAAAAGAAAAAATTATGAAGTTTTCTTCCTACTAGTTAAATTGAGTACTCCAGAAAGATAATTTCATGGTGAAATGCCAGGTCACAGGCTGAATAACATCTCTCCTTGTCTGAAGCCTGGGTGAGGCCAGAGTTCTGCTCAGCCACCTTGGGAGGGGCAGCCACTTCCACATACACTATGAAGGTCATGCTGTGTGGCCACCTCAAGTTCCTTTACCAGGAATTTTATGGTTGGCGCATTTCTTAGAAGCTGCAAATCTTGTTAAGCAAAGCACTCGAACACTAGCTGTTCTCAAACTTACATTGCCTCTGTACCTTTACCAAGAAGATGGAATATTGTACTTGAAAGTCAAAAAACTAAATTTCAAAACTCAGCTCCAACACTTCATGTTTGCCTGACCACAGCCAAATCCCATTTAACCTCCCTGAGCCTCAGTCTCCTCTTTAAAATGGCCTTAATTTGAGATGATCAAGTGAGTTATGCACAAGAAAAGGATCTATATCCCATAAAGCAAATTATACAGTGTTACTCACATATAAACTAAAAAACAATGCAAGTTCTTTCCTTAATAAGATTGTAAATTTCGACTTTCTAGTCCATATTTGCCAAAATATCAGTAGTTAAGGAGGAATAACACCCCAGCAAAACAGTGAAAAGACTAAAGTAAATTTTGAAAAAAAAAATTATTTGGAAAACACTGTAGCATAGTAGTCAGGATAATAAAGTCAAATTGATGTAGATTTTATTCATAATTTAGCCATTTATGTTGACAAATTGCTTCTTTGAGCCTCAGTTTTCATTTCTGTACAGTATGAAGACTATTTCCTAACGTGGTCTTTATGCAGTCTTACTGTCAGCAATAAATTTAATGGACAAGGTATTTAAAGCACTTAATACATCCTGAAACATAGTAGATATTTAATAAATGAAAATTATATTTCTGGTTAGTATTTTAATTCTTCATAAATATCATTGTGTATATACATTGTGTATGCCTTTTAAATGATATGGGACCAGACTCTTAAGATGTATTAATTGACCACAATTATGCTGCATAAGAATCTGGTGGAAATTTCCTCAAAGAAAATGATTCTTTGATTTCCAGTAACTTTTACTTTTCTGAGCCTTATGATATTTAGAATAAGTCATCTTTGAAACATGCATCAATAAAATTAAAGGATGTTTGTTTTTGTTTTTGTTTTTTTGAGATAGTATCTCACTCGGTCGCCCAGGGTTCAGTGCAATGACACGATCTTGACTCACTGCGACCTCTGCCTCCTGGGCTCAAGCGATCCTCCTAACTCAGCCTCCCTAGTAGCTGGGACTACAGGCATGCACCACCACGCCCAGCTAATTTTTGTATTTTTAGTAGAGACAGGGTTTCACCGTGTTGCCCAGGCTGGTCTCAAACTCCTGAGCTCAGGTAATCTGCCTGCCTCAGCCTCCTAAAATGCTGGGATTACAGGTTTGAGCCACCACGCCTGGCCTGTAAAATTAAAGTTTTAAATACCATCATCCACTCATCTAAACCTCCTGAGACCTCGAAGTACCTTCAGTTAAATGGAGTTTAACTTTCCCTCTACATAGGTATTCACAGGCTTAAAAGTACACTGGCAGGGGCATATCAAGGATAGAAATTAGAGATTCTTTTTCTAGGAAATGTGTTGCTCGTGAATCTGCTATGCTGTCCAGGCAGAGTTGTTCAAGTTTAAACATAAAAGTCTGCTGTGTATGTTCTAGAAATGAGATAAAATGAAAGAACTGGGAGAAACTTAAATCAGGAAGGATATTGTGATGGTAATACATACTGTCACACAACCTAAAAATGCTCAAGTTCTGAGATTTACCATTTATAGTCTAAGATGTAAGTAATACATTAAAAGCCCCAATCCTTTCTCATAGCATTTCACTGAGTCATTCTCTAGTGACTAGTCTCTGAACTGAGATTTTTGTACTGAATTGCAAGCACTGGTATACCATCTTTTTTTTTTCTTTTTTTTAAGAGAAAGATCTTACTATGTTACACAGGCTAGACTGGAACCCCTGGGCTCAAGTAAGCAGTCCTCCCACCTCAGCATCCTGAGTAGCTGGGACTACAAGTACGTGACACTATGCCTGGCTTGATATACCATCCTGACAATGTAATTTATTTGTTTTTAATCAGAGCCTGCAGGTGACATAAATAAATACATTTTAAGTGAATTACGAGCCAATTGGTCTTTTAAAACCTAACGTTTTTAAATATCTGAGAATACGGGCTTGAATCATTAGCATATGACTACGTATCATAAATAGGAATTTTCCTACTTTTCAATACCTAAGGCAGTTTGTTCACTAAAATCTAAAACTAATAGTGTTTAGAGAGGAAACCCTAAAGCATATGAGTAAGTTTCACTATATTTCAGTTACATGTGTTAATCTGTAGCTTTCTTCAGAATACCCCAAACAGTCCTTAAAAGCGTCAGTATTCTCAGAGGATACTTTTTTGCAAGGCATATTCTGTTTTGAAAGATAATGCCTTAATCCATTTTCTGGATCATAACCCATTAGGTTATATAAATGTGTTTCTAATATCTTATCACAGACAATAAACTCACATGGCCTAAATAGCAAGTAGCATGTGATGAAGGACCAAGGAAGGTAAATGTTAATATTTAAGCTTTCTACTTACTTGATCCAATATTAGCAATGCAAAAGTTTCATGTTTCTCTTTAACACAACAATTATAAAATAGTCAAGGATCAACATTTTTATACATTTTATTAAGCCTTCTTGCTTTGAAAATTTGAAATTTGTATTTGTACTTTTCTCATAAATGAAATACACAATTTATGTAAGTATTCAATAATAATGTTTCAGTCATGGTCAAGGTAAAACATAAATGTGTTATTCAGGATTTTTGATTGGATTAAATCAATGAGCAAAAGCTGTTTCCATACATGAATCGTAGCTATACATAAGTGAGAATTCTGTTCGTTATAAAACATGGCATTTCGAGTTTTCTCAAATACTTCTTAATTATATTTTTGACTGTGTATTTTCTTAAATATTTTTAAAGGTATACAATGGGTGTTAGGAATAAGATGGAGTAATTCTCAATTATGTCAAGTGTATAGAGGGTTTTAAACTTTTTCTATAAGTTATACTCTATAACCAATAGCAACTGAGTTGATTGAAATCAGAGTTATTGGAACTTAAGAGTTCCATATACCTTAGGACATGAATAATGGAAACGTTGTGTTCTCATTGGGTCTAGTGGAGGGCTATATTCCTCAGGAACTATTAAATTAAGTATGCTATGCGTTTAAAGCAGTTAATCTAAAAAAAAATCTTCAGATGCACTTTGGGTGGTGTTTATTATGACAGCAACTCCACAGCTACCTCAACCCAAATGAAGAGTCTAGTCCCAGAATGGCAGATGAGGCTGCCTTCTACAAGTCACAGCCCAGGAAATTGTAAATTTCCTTGTATTGAAGGATGGGGGCCTGACAGAGGACCTTTCTAACCTAGAAGAAATCAGTCTTTCCAAATGAAAAACTGCAGGGCAGACTTGTTTCGTTTTGCTTTCTATGATATGTAAACTGTTTTTAGGTGATGAATTAGGAAGATAAACCAATTTCAACTAACAAAAATGTCTGTTTTCCAAGCATCTTTTTATAAACAGTGCTTCATGTATATAATTAGTAAATGTATTTATTTTAATGATTCAAGTTTACCATTACAGAAATTTTGGCAAAAACACGAAAGAAACATCATCCATAATCTCTTCACCCCAATGCAGCGTTAGCAATTTTCATGTATTCCCTCTCAGCATCAATGTGCATATTAATAATCTAATCATTTTTATTAAATATCGTATTATGAGCAATTATCCACTGGTACTGCCTTACTTTAAATACTTCTATTTTCATTGGTTAGATAACAAGCCATGGAAGGAATAGTCTCCCATTGACTATTACTGTTTTTGACTTTTTACAGTTATATGTGTTACTTTAATGGATGTCTTTAGGTATAAGACTTTTTCCATATCTTACAACATTTCGTTAAGTTGGTGCCTCAAAAGTGGGATTATGGAGTCAACAATTTTGAACGTTTTCATGACAATAGATAAATATTGCTAAATTACTTTCCTAGAATTATGCCAGTATACTAATATACTATAACTGTTTTGTTCATTGTGGTAAGAATGTTTAACATGAGATCGGCTCTCTTAAATATTAAAGCGTATGATACAGGATCATTAACCATAAGCACAGTGTTGTACGTCCTATCTCTAGAACTTATTCGCCTTGCATAACTGAAACTTTATACCCATTGAATAGCAACTCCGCATTTCCTCCTCCCCCGTGGCCCATGACAACCACCATTTTATTCTCTGCTTCAGTGAGTTTGACCGTTTTGGATACATCGTAGTGAAATAATGCAGTGTTTGTCCTTCTGTGACTGGCTTATTTCAGATAGCATAATATCCTACAGAGATATCCATATTGCAGGATTTCCTTCTTTTTTAGAAAAAGGCTGAATAGTATTCCCTTGTACATACGTACCACCTTTATCTATTCACTTGTAGATGAACAATTAATTTATTTCCATATCTTGGCTGTTGTAAATAATGTTGCAGTAAGTATGTGAGTGTACATATCTCTTTGAGGTTCTTATTACAGTTCCTTTAGATAAATGCCCAGAGGTGGGATTGCTGAATCATATGGTATTTCTATTTTTAATTTTTTGAGGAACCTTTATACTATTTCCCATGGTGGCTGCACCATTTTACATTCTCAGTAGCAGTGTATAAGGGTACCAGTTCCTCCACATCCTCACCAACACCAGCTATCTTTTGTGGGTTTTTTTTTTGTTTTTTTTTTTTTGATAATAGCTATCCTAACAGCTCATGAGGGTTTTAATTTGCATTTTCCTGATGATTAGTAGTATTGAGCATCTTTTCACATACCTGTTGGCCATTTGTATGTTGTCATTGGAGAAATGTCTATTCAGTTCCTTTGCCCATTTCTAAATTGGATTATTTGGTTTTATTGTTGTTGAGTTGTAAGGATTACTTGTATTTTAGATACTAACCCCTCATCAGATAATATGGTTTGCAATTATTTTCTCCTCATTTTGTAGGTTGCCTTTTCACTCTGTTGATTTCTTTGCTATGCAGAAGCCTTATAGTTTATGTCCTACTCGTCTATTTTTGCTTTTATTGCATGTGTTTTTGATGTCATATTCAAGAAATCATTACCAAGACTACTGTCATGAACTTTTGCCCTATGTTTTTTTTTTTGTCTTTTTTTTAAAAGTTTTACACTTTCAGGCTTCACATTTAGGTGTTTAATCCATTTTGAGCTGATTTTTGTGTATAGGTCTAATTTCTTTCTTAAGCATATGGATATCTAGTTTTCCCAGCATTGTTTGTTAAATAGATTGTCCTTTCCCCATTGTGTATTTTCGGCACTCTTGTTAAAAATCAGTTGACCATATATTTGTGGGCTTATTTTTGGGCTCTCTGTTCTGTTCCCTTTGTCTATATGTCTTTATTCCATTACCATACTGTTGGGATTACTATAGCTTTGTAATCTGTTTTGAAATAGAAAAGTGTGATGCTTACAATTTTGTTCTTTCTCCTGATCATTTGACCATTCAAAGTCTTCAGGGTTTCGGATGAATTATAGAACTGTTTTTCTATTTCTGTAAAAAATGCCACTGGGATTTTGTATGGATTGCATTGAATCTCTAGATTCCTTTGGGTAGTGTCGACATGTTGACTATATTAAGTTTTCCAATCCATAACTGTAGGATATCTTTTCATTTATTTGGATCTTTTAAAATTTCTTTAATCAACGTTTTACGATTTTTCCATATACAAGTCTTTCATTACCTTACTACGTTTATTCCTAAATAAATTTTGATGCCATTATAGATGAGATTGGTTTCTTAATTTCCCTTTGGGATAGTTTGTTGTTAGTATGTAGAAATGCAACTGGTTTTTGTACGTTGATTTGGTATCTTTTAACTTTACTGAATTCCTTTATTAGTCCTAACAGTTTTTCTGTGGATTCTTAAAGTTTTTTGCATATAAGATCATGTAATCTACAAAGACAGTTTTAATTCTTCCTTTTCAGTGCTGCTTTTTTTTTTTTTTTTTTTTTTTTGCCTAATTGATCTGGTAAGGACTTCTAGCTCTGTGTTGAATAGAAGTGGTGAGAGTGGGCATCCTTGCCTTGTTCCTTATCTTAATACTGTTAGTTTTTCACTACAGAGTTGATGTCAGCTATGAGGTTTCATATATGCCTTTATTATCTTGAGGAAATTTTCTTCTATTCTAAATTCATGGAGAGCTTTTGTCATGAAAGGATATCAAATTTTGTCAAATTTTTTTTCTGTAGCTGTTGAAATGGTCATGTGATTTTTTAAAAATCTGTCATTCTGTTACTGTGGTATGTCACATCTATAAACTTGTGTATGTTGAACCATTTTTGCATCCCTGGAATAAATCTCATTTGTTCCCTTAATATACTGTTGAATTCAGATAGCTAGTATTTTGTCGAGTATTTTTGCATCTGTCTTCATCAGGGTTATTAGCCTATAGTTTGCTTGTCTTGGCTTGCCATGTCTTATGGGATAAGGGTAACACTGCTTTGAAATTTGAGTGCGGGAGTGTTCAGTTTCATGGAAGAGTTTGAGAAGGATTGAAATTAATTCTTCTCTAAATGTTTGGTGGAATTTACCAGTGAAGCCATCTGGTCCTGGGCTTTTCCTTGGGGGAACTTTTTAAATTCCTGATTTGATCTCATTACTATTTAAAAGTGTATTCAGATTTTTAAATCTCTTCATGATTCAATATTAGTAGGTTCTGTATTTCTAGAAATTTATCTCCTCTTTTTAGGTTATCCAGCTTGTTAGCATATAATTGTTAATTGTTCATGGTAGCTTCTTATGATCCTTTTTATTTCTGTGGCTTCAGTTATAATATCTCCTGCTTCATCACCAATTTTTTTTTGTTTTTGTTTTTTTTCTTTTTTTGGTTAGTCTAGCAAAAGATTTCTCAATTTTGTATTTAAAAAACAAAAGCTTCATTTAGTTTTTCCCAGTGTTTTTATATTCTCCTTTTTTTTTCCTGCTCTGATCATTATTACTTCCTTGTACTAACTTTATGCCCTGTTTTTCTTTTTCTTGCTCTTTGGAGGTACAATGTTTTGCTTGCCAGCCTTCCTGCCTTCCTTCGTTCCTTCCTTCATTCCTTCCTTCCTTCCGTCTGTCCGTCCGTCCCTCTGTCCCTCTTTCCTTCTTACCTCCTTCCTTCTCCTCTTCTTCTTTTCTTCTTCTTTCTTCTACTTTTTGAGACAGGGTATCACTCTGTTCCCAGGCTCAAGTGCCATGGCATAATCATGGCCCACTGCAGCCTTGACCCCCTGGGCCCAGGTGGTCCTTCCACCTCAACCTCCCGAGTAGCTGGGACCACAGACACATGCCACCATGCCCACCTAATTTTGTTATTATTTTATGTAGAGACAGGGTCTTTCTATGTTTCCCAGGCTGGTTTTGAACTTCTGGGCTCAAGCAATTCTCCCACCTTGGCCTCCTTAAGTACTGGGATTACAGGCATGAGCCACCATGCTTGGCCTTTTTCTTTATTTTTAATGTAGGCATATATAGCTATAAATTTTCCTCTTAGTACTGCTTTTGCTGCATCTCGTAAGTTTTGGTATGTTGTGTTTTTGTTTTTATATGTCTCAAGATATTTTATAATTTTTCTGTAAGAAAGACAAAAAGTCTTTTTCTTTACTTATTTTAGGTTTTTCAGCTGGGACCTTATAAATTAGACTGGCCAAAGACAGATTAACAACAGAAAAACAAACAGAAGTTTATTAGCATATGCATCATGCATGTACACTTGGGAGCACACAGCTGTGAGTAACCTAAGTGGGTGGTTAGAATTTGAGCTTAAATCCTGTCTTAGACTAAAACGAAGGAGTGGAGGCTTGGGGCTTTGGGGTTGGGTAAACAAGTTATGGGAAAGTGACCAGGAAAAGTATAATAAACAAGGGTTGTTTAGTAAGGTTTTGTATGCACGTTTAAGTTGATGTCTTCTCCATTGATAGGAGTTAGGAGTCATCATATCCCTACTGGGATAGAGGGAGATATCTCTACAAATGAAATTTCCTATTTAAATATAAATTTCCTTTACAAAAAGAAAATCTGTGCCCCAATTTTAGAGCTTCATATTGAGTCTGCTTATTCACAGTGACATTTGGCTCAAAATCCATAAAATAAAGATTATTTGGGGTAACATATTCAGACCCATTTGTTGGTTGTTAAAGACCCATTCATTGGTTATTTAAGAGTATATTGTTTAATTCCACATATTTGTGAATTATCTTGTATTCTCTCTGCTGTTGATTTCTATTTTAATCCTGTGGTTGTCAGAATAAATACTTGGTGTCATTTCAGTCTTTTTAAATTCATTAAGACTTGCTTTGGGACATATCCTGGAGCATGTTTCATGTGCACTTCTGCTGCTATGAGGTGAAATGTGCTCTATATGTTTGTTAGGTCCATTTGGTCTATCATGTTTTTAAAGTCCCCTGTTTCTTATTGATTTTCTGTCTGGTTGTTCTAGCCATTATTGAAAGTGGGGAATCCAGATTTCCTCCTACTATTGTATTGTGTTTATTGCTCGCTCCAGTTCTGTCATTGTGTGCTTCATATATTTAGATGACCAGATATTGGGTGCATATGTATTTATAATTATTCTATCTTCCTGGTGAAATGACCCTTTTATCATTATATAATGTTGTTCTTTGTAACTCTATTTTAATATTCACATATTGCTGTTTATACCTGTCTACTCTTCATATTTCTAGAGTTTTCATTGCTATATTTGGAAGCACATGTCTAATATTCCTCTTCAGAGTATACACTAGATGAAAGATGAGGGATTGTCTGACCGTGGATCCAGAAAGGAATAGTTCAGCTATAGGTGAAGATAGTTCTAAGCTCATGACTATGTATGATATAGTCTTTAAGTAGTAGCATAAATTCAAGGCAATTTTTGTCTCCAGGTGTCTCTTCTATTGGCCAAATTTAACATCTCAAGTAGTCCTTAGATGAAAGGTAACTGCAGATCTTACCAGGCTTTTTTTGTTTTTTTAGAGATGGGGTCTTGCTATGTTGCCCAGGCTGATCTCGAACTCCTGGGCTCAAGCGTTCCTCCCACCTCAACCTCCCAAAGTGCTGGGATTTCCAGCGTGAGCCACCACAACTGGCTGTTTGCTATTTAAAAGACATTTCCAAGCCAAGTTCAGTGGCTCATGCCTGAAATTCCAGCACTTTGGGAGGCTAAGGCATGAGGATCATTTGAGCCCAGGAGTTTGAGACCAGCCTGGGTAATGTAGCAAGACCCATCTCTACCAAAAATTAGCTGGATATAGTGTCACATGCCTGTAGTCCCAGCTACTCAGAAGGCTGGGGTGAGAGGATCTTTTGAGCCCAGGCAGTCAAGGCTGCAGGGAGCTGTGATTGCACCACTGGACTGCAGCCTGGGAGACAGAGCAAGACCCTGAGACACACAGACAGACAGACAGATCATTTAGGTAGGATTAAGTCTTCATGAGCATTTAAATACAAATTAGCATTTTATTCAGATGGGCTTAATAGGTCAGATGATGAATGAATTCTGATTGGTGGGGGCTGGCTCATCATTTGTGATTTAGAGTTAGAACTGGGTAAACCCTACTAAAAACCTGTTTTTGGAGTGTTTGGGAGTTTAGGAAGAGTCTCTGAGCTCTGTGTTCCTGGGTAGACAGAGTACCAAGAGGTTGAAATATAAATATGGAGATGAAACACTGAAAGAAACAACTTTACTAATGTCTAGCATAATTTCAAAAGTAACACAAAAGCACCATTAGAAAGATTAATTTCTCTTAGTGAACGCTTACAGTTAAAATTAAGTGATCTGCATTTGTTGATAAAAGTCAGTAATAAACAGCTTTGGCTGAATACTTTGAAGCTATTTCTTCAGTATCCAGGGGAGCAATCAGTTGCTTTTTTAATAAAAGTTCATGTTATTTTACCAAATTAAAGTCAATATTTTATCCATTACCTTCATATCAACATAAGGAAGAAAACCTAATTAAATTATCAAAATTTGTTGGGAATCCTAATGGTAAAAATCATCATAATTACAAAATTTTCTACCCATTTGTGTCCAATGGAGGAAGTCTCTTTATTCTAACAGGTATTCTAATGATGAGAAAAGCTCCTCACTGTTAGGGAAAGTAATAAGATAGCCTGACCACTGCCACAACCCTTAAAGTCACTCACTGAACATTGACAAGATTCTTCTGTCCAGAAGGCGTATTATGACAAATGCAAATAAAGGAGTTTAAAGACTGTCACCATTAGCTAATTACCACTGGGACAGAATCTTAAGTAGTGCATTTGAAAACTCTGAAACAGATTGGATTTATTATAAATTAATGACATAGGATGTTCATCAATTATTAAGCTTTGTTGAAATACACTGAATGTTATACACAGGTTTTACAGCCAATAGGCCAAGAGTTGCCATCAGAATGTTTTGAAATTATACCCATGAGAAAAATAGAAAAGTTTTCTCTCCATTCATTTCCAGTGGCTTGTTAGTCTTAGCATAGGGGAAAATATAACTTTTCCCAAGTTCTCAGTTGGGAAGAACACTCGTGACAAACGTCAGATTAACAAGAGAAAACTAACAGAAGTTTATTAACATATATACTTCATGTATACATGAGAGATGCCTAGATAATACCTACTGAATCTCCAGAGTACAGGCATACCTTGTAGATACTTTGGGTTCACTGCAATAAAGTGAACTTCACAAGGCAGTCACACTAATTTTTTGGTTTCCCAGTGCATATAAAAGTTATATTTACACTATACTGTAGTATATTAAGTGAGCATTATATCTAAAAAAACAACATACATATTTTCATTAAAAATACTGGCCGGGCATAGTGGCTCATACCTGTAATGCCAGCACTTTGGAAAGCCGAGGAGAGCAGATCACTTGAGGTCAGGAGTTTGAGACCAGCCTGGCCAACATGGTGAAACCCTGTCTCTACTGAAAATAGAAAAATTAGCGGAGCATAGTGGTACGCAGCTATAATCATAGCTACTTGGGAGGCTGAGGAATGATAGTCGCGTGAACCTGGGAGGCGGAGGGTGCAGTGAGCCGAGATCATGCCACCCTATTCCATCCAGCCTGGGTGACAGAGGGAGACTCTGTCTCAAAAAAAAAAAAAAAAAAAAAAAAACAACTTTATTGCTAAAAAGTGCTGATGATCATTTGAGCCTTTCGAGAGTCATAAATATTAAGATGGCAGTGAAGTTGGTTGCATCAATGGACTCTTACTTTCATTTCTCTGCAGTATGCAATGCTGTTTGATAGCTTCTTTCAAAATTGGGGTCGGTTCCTCTCTAAGTTTGCGTAATATTCTAAATCCTTTGTTATTTCAACAACCTTCATAGTATCTTCACCAGGAGTAGCTTTCATCTTAAGAAACCACTTACTTTGTTCATCCATAAGAAGCAGCTCCTCATCCATTCAAGTTTTACCATGAGATTGCAACAATTCAGTATTTAGATTCCCCTTCTAATTCTAGTTCTCTCGCTGTTTTCTACTACAGCTGCAGTTACTAACCTCCACTGAAGTCTAGAACCCCTCAATTATCCGTGAGGTTTGGAATCATCTTCTCAACTCCTGTGAATGTTGACATTTTTACCTCCTTCTCCCATGCATCAAAGTATTCCTAATGGTATATGGAATGCAGAATCCTTTCCAGAAGGTTTTTAATTTACTTTGCTCAGCTCCATCAGGGGAATCACTATTTATGGTAGCTATAGCCTTAAGAAATTTACTTCTTAAATAAGACTTGAGAGTCAGAGTCACTTCTTGATCCATGGTCTGCAGGATGGGATGTTGTGATGGCAGGCATGGAAACAACATTCATTTCCTGGTACATCTCCATCATCTCCTGGTACAGCTCCATCAGAGCTCTTGGGTGACCTGATGCATCATCAATGAACAGTAATATTTTGAAAAAAATCTTTTCTTCTGAATAGCAGGTCTCAACAGTGGACTTAAAATATTGAGTAAACCATGCTGTCAACAGATGTGCTGTCATCTAGGCTTTCTTGTTCCTTTTATAGAGGACAAGCAGAGTAGATTCAGTGAAATGCCATAAAGGGAAGTGCAATTAAAGGTATGCCTGTAAATGTCTAGGAGGCGGTTTTAATACATGTCTGCAGAAACAAAGGAGTTGTAGAGAAAACCTGTTATGGGGAGATGATCAGGTGTTTAAGTGTCTAAACAAGAATAAGGTTTGTTGCACAGATTTAAGTAGGTGCCTTCTCCATTGATAAGAGTTTCTAGTCTAGATTTAGAGCCATCCCTTTCTTTCTGGTACAGAGATGGAGACACCTTTATGGATGCAAATTTCTCTTACAAAAGGGTAACTTATTTTCTATTATCAGAGCTTTTCCAGTTTCTGCTGTTTCTCAAAATAATCCTTATGCCAGAAAGGCATATTTGGGGTGTCAAATGTTTGTCTTCTACAGTCATATTTTGAGGTAGAATTCCCTGAGCTCCGTAAGCAGTGACCTTGAAAAAACAGAACACTGATTTTTATGGTATTTGGTGTCTCCTCTTCCCAGCAATGTATCTACTTTCTATAAAAAGTATGGTATATCTTTTTAAAGAATAAAGAGAGTTATTCTTTTTAAGGAATAACCTGTAAAGAAATGATAATTTAATGTTTGAGAAGCTTATTTTATTCTGAAGTACTAGATTATTTGCATTTTAGTATTTTAATATTAAAATTTAAATATCTAATCTGGTAGAAATATTCTATGCTGGGAATTCTGTGTAAAAATTCAGTTAAAAAATCTACATTTATGATATTGTTAGTGGGAAATTGCTATTTTAAAACATGTGAAGAAATCTTGGAAATGTTTGGATTCTAATTTGTTTAAGTTATACTTTTCCTACTTAGAATTGTGTTGGTGAAAGGATAAAAGACTTAAACAGAAGCCAAATAGAATTTTTTTTTTTTTTTTTGAGATGGAATTTTGCTCTTGTCACCCAGGCCGGAGTGCAGTAGCACAATCTTGGCTCGCTGCAGCCTCTGCCTCCAGGTTCCAACTATTCTCCTGCCTCAGCCTTCTGAGTAGCTGGGATTACAAGCATGCACCCCCACACCTAGCTAATTTTGTATTTTTAGTAGAGATAGGGTTTCACCATGTTGGCCACTGTTGGTCTCGAACTCCTGACCTCAGGTGATCCTGCTCATAATCCCAAAGTGCTGGGATTACAGATGTGAGCCACCATGCCTGGCCTCCAAATGGAATTTTAAATACTTGCATCTATTGAGGTTCCTTTGTTGTGTTCCTTCAAGAACTGTGTTCTTCCCTCTCAGAGCCCTTATCCCAGTTGCTCATGTAAGTTCATTAGTGCCATCCTTGGCTAATGCCTGCATCCCTGTGGGCAGAGCCCCTACATACTTCTGTCCCCCTTTAAATTAAGTTTAGCCTAAAGCTGGTTCCTTACATATTTTAACTTTGGCCTAAAGGCCTCCTGGTACATAGTGTACTGTGACCTAATTAGATGTCTAGACAGACATTAGGCAGACCTAATCTCTCAGCAATCACTGAGTATCAGCCAATCACAGCAGATAACTGTTCAAACCGTGTTCAAACAAGGCAAATGCGGGGCTGTAACCAATCCGGCTTTTTCTACACCTCACTCCCATTTTCTGTGTATCAATTTCCTTTCTCTTTACATAAATCTTCAACCATATGGTAGCATGGAGTGACTCTGAATTTATTCTGGTTTGGGGAACTGGATGATTCTCAAATTGTTCTTTGCTCAGTTAAACTCTGTTAAATTTAAATTGCCTTAAGTTTTTTTTTTTTTTTTTTTTTTTCCTGAACACCACTTTTGTGTCCCCAGTACCTAGAACATTGTATGCAGGCATGCTTTAAGTGGGGGAGCAGATGGATGGGGGAAGGATTCTTCTAGTCATTCTAACAGTACATGAGGCTTTTTCAAAGATAATAAAATATTAATAGTTTCTTTTCCCCTTTCTCAGCAACCGATAGAAAGGATTGCTTTATTACTTTCTCTTCTTTTTCATTCTGGATCTTGTATCTCTCAGGCATTGCTATAATGCCATTTTGTAGAATGGTAGTCCTTTGTAAGAATTCTTAGTCATTAACCATAGCCTTTTAAAAGGCAAGACTCAGGATAGAAGGGTTGTTGTTGTTGTTGTTTTAATAATCATGTTGCTAAAAGGACCTTATTGCAAGTTAGGTTCATATGTAATGTTTTTCCTGCACAGACACCAGAGCATTGTTACCTGATTCCCAGGACTGACTTACTCCTTCAGAGTCTTCAAACAGCTTCTTATTTCTAACTGCTTGAGCATGCTTGCTTTTTGGGAAAAGTTGGCATTTTAATGTTATGATATTTTAGCAGCACAGTGTCATATGAAAGTCATTGCTTCAGAAAAGTTTTAGGTGATGACTTTCAGGATAAATTGATATTGATACAAGAGGTTTTTTTTTTTAACTTTACCAAGTACTTGACATTATTTTGTAAAAATCACCCACTTGTTCAGACAATCATTGAAGCTTTAAATTTTTCCTTAAGTATTACAGTTTACATGTGTTATCATAAAGTGTAAATCTTAATTCAAATAATATTAAAACTTTTTTCCTATATAAGTTTTTAAAAAAATTTGTGATACTCTTCATTGTTCTAAAATTGTTTACAAGAACAGCTAAATTATAATGCAGTAACATAAATTAGAAATGTTTGAGAAAGAAAAACAGATGAACCAAAAGTCAGAAGATAAAATGGAACGGGAAATAATGCTCTTCCAAAGGCAAGTCCTTTGAGTGGATCACAATCTGCCCCTAAGCTTTCAAACTGCAGTTACAAATGGGAAGCCTTGCCAGATGCTCAACTCATTTAAGAGAAAAGGAATCGGTTACTCAGAAGAAATACAATTATTCTCAATACTATCACTGTAAAGTAATTTCTATGTAATGTTCGGATGTGACCTCAGCCATATCTAGGCAAGAGACACAACAAGTTTTGAGGGGATGAGTTTCATGTTTCTTAGATTAAACCTCAATAGAGGTTGGTATTGTTAATACCATGATACAGATTGAAAAGGATAGTCTCATTGCATATAGAAATAAAATACATTCCAGTGGCTGCTCGTGAAGTTGTATAACTTACCCATGGACTTATGATGTCAGGGGAGACAAATTTTATACCCAGAAATGTTTGTGGGGGAGATGTTTTTGTTTAAAATAATTTGGTCATTACCGTATAAATGCTTAAATTTGAAAAAAATGTTATCCTTGACTATTATTCTGTGTAGAAATTATTAATAAAACATTGAAAGCAGACTGAGCATTCAGTGTTACAACACTAACTTTTTCAAATGTGGGTGTCTGATATGCTAACATTGGTGATTAGCCTTAAAAGCAGATTGTGATATTGTGAAATATGTATTTGTTCTTTGTTCCCATTTTCTGGCATGCAAACTCCTGAAATCCTTGGAATCTCTAAAGTGATGTGTGTTTTGGTATGCGAATGAGATTCCTGGTGGCCATCAGCCCCTAAGTAACCTCAGGTTGGAGCTGGTCACAGGAAAGACTAAGACAGGATTTTCAACCCCACCTCCACCTCCCCAACTTCTGGGGAGGAGAGAGGGGATGAAGGTTATCACCATGAGGCTTCCATAAAAGCTCAAAAGGACTGGGTTGGGGAGCTTCCAGAAGGTTGAACATGTGGAAATTCCTGGATGGTGGTATGCCCTTCTCCCATGCTGTGCCCTCTCCACCTCTGATAATCTGGTGTTCATCAGTATCCTTTGTAATATGCTTTATAATGAATCAGTAAGTGTGTTTCCCTGAGTTCTGTGAGCTGCACTAGCAAATTAACTGAACCATGAGGAGGGGTTGTGGGAACCCCAATTTACAGCAGGTAGTATCAGAATTGAATTGAATCAGAGGATATCCAGCTGGTGTCTGCTGCAGAATTCAATGCTGGTAGGAAAAAATCCCCACACATTTTGGCAACTAGAGGTCACAGTAAGTGCTGTGTGTTGATTGTGTTGTGAGAGTATAGAACTCAGTTTTTGTTACATCTTTATACACATATAACAAAATCTTGTTATATCTTTTTACAGAGACAGTCTTATTCATTACACAGCTCTTAGTTTGACTTAATACAGGGATAGATTTAGGAAGATATCGATGAATGTGCCTCCTGTATGTCCTCCATGAATATGGCTTCTTGGAACTGAGCTTTTGCTGGCTACTGAGTGACAAAAAGTTCAAGATCTCACTTCCTGGCAAGTTCATGGAAAATTAATAGGTGGTTGTAAGAGGCTAAAAGCTACCTTTACCCATCTTAGTTCTTAAGTGGGATTTTTGGCTGGTTCTAGGAATCAAATTAACACAAGATGGATGAACAGGAGAGAAGGATAGAGGTTTTATAAATTTTTACACATACATAGGGAGTACAAGAGAGTAAGGACTCAAAGAAATGGCCAAAGCAGATAGCGTTTGTACTTTTTGGACAAGGAATAATAAATTTGTGAAGAAATGACAGGACAAAGGGATCTGGGCTGGGGCAGTAAATTCTAGAGGTCACTAGGAGATCTATGGTTGGGGGGTGTAAAGCTAGTGTAAGATAAGGTTTCTTCAGTAAGTTTATTTGTACAGGTTCATTGCAGCAGCAATTTCCAATCTCTGGCGATAAAAGTTATTTTCTGTCTCTAGTGGAGGGAAGGCATCCTCTAAGGAATTTTTATGGCTTGCCACCTTAAGAAAGGACAGATCAGAAAGGCCTTTCTGCAATTAGTTTCTCAAGTAGTTTCAGCTTGACATAATACATATGCCAAATTGGCATAGTGTGACATGGATTGTCCTTAACTCCATTGTCAGTTAATAGTGGAATCACATGCTTTAACCAACAGTTGAACTCGTTTCATTATATGAAAATGGATAGATGTAACAAAGGTGTAGGCTTGAGCAGTTAGTCTGCACATCTTACCTCTACAAATTAGAGAGTAGCAGGGTCAAACCTCTTTAAGAATAATTTTAAACTGAGACATTTGTTGAAGTTTTATGCATGGAGGGCCCAAAACTGAAGCTTCAAGTAGCATGATTAACGTAATTTTAGCCTAGAAAAATTTTTAAAAGCTTAAAGCATCCATGGAACACCAAACGCTTGGAGCTCTAATACTTCTTTCTCACGATAATTAGATAGCAGAGCCATTGTTTAATTATTAGTTCACATGGTAGGGCCATGTTTTTTTAAAAGGGAATATTTGCCTCCCTGTTCTATTGTGGGCTTGTTTACAGCTTATCCAAAATTGATATCAAATTATAAGGAACAGGTTAAGGAAAACATCACTATTCTATACCACTGAAAATTACTAAGTGATGCGCCAAGAGACGGTTTCTATTGGCATTGTCTCTGGTCAATTCCCATCAAATTCTGAATAAGCGTCAATGCCTTGTGTTGAGTTCGTATCATTTAGCTTGTAACAAATGCCTGTCTATAGATTGAAAGGATAAATATGGGTCCGGAAAATGGTTGAAACAATGGTGTCTGGAAGATTTAACAGCAAAGCAGTACAGTAGCATAGTGCAGTGGTTCTCAACTTTGGTATACATCAGATTCAAGTATGATGCTTGTTTCAAAGCGCCAATTTCCAAACCCAATTCTAGAGATTCAAATTTCGTACATCTGAGTTGGGGCATAGGAATCTGCATTTTAAATAAATACCCACGGCGTTTCTGATGAAGGAGGCTCATGAACCTCCATGACTCCGAAGCTGATTTCTCATAGGCTTTGAGAAATGTTGGTTAGGCTTCAAACATTTTTGTTTTCACATACCTTAGAAAATAAATTTGTAAAACATACAATGGACTTAAAAAGTGAGGAAATTTTGACATATATAACATGGAATAAAGTCGAATAATACTGTAAATCAAACCATCGTAAGTCGCAGACTATCTGTATTCGTTTGTGCCTTTTGACATGATGCATTAATACAAAGGAGACAGAAACCTTTTCACCTGAATGAAGCAAGGCCTTACTCCCACAGTATTTCTTGTTTTGCTCTTAAGGGCACTTCTACAGGAGCAGGGCATTTTCTCGTTTCTTCAGTGACACTTCAGAGGTTTTAGCACCCTGAACAATAAACCACGTAATATTCAGGATACATAAGAGGTGTGCCTTAGGAAAGCAGAAGGGGGCCGGGCACGGTGGCTCATGCCTGTAATCTCAGCACTTTGGGAGGCCAAGGCAGGCACATCACTTGAGGTCAGGAGTTCAAAATCAGCCTTGCCAACATGGTGAAATCCCCCTCTACTAAAAATACAAAAATTAGCTGGGCCTGGTGGCATGCGCTTGTAGTCCCAGCTGCAAGGGAGACTGAGGCAGAAAATTGCTTGAACCCAGGAGGTGGAGGTTGCAGTGAGCCAAGATTGCACCACTACACTCCAGCCGGGGTGACAGAGCAAGACTCCATCTCAAAAAAAAAAAAAAAAAAAAAAAAAGGTAGAAGGGGAATGTATGTGAGAAACAAGGTACAAAAGGTTTTAGGAAAGAATCTGGAAACAGATTGCTTTATAACCCCCAAGTGTTTGTGAATTTGGATGAGGAAAGAATCTGGAAACTGATTGCTTTATAATCTCCAAGTGTTTGTGAATTTGGATGAGGAAAATAATTTCATCTTTTTTACCACTAACCTCACGTAGAAATTGAGCATTTCCTTTAATTACAAATGTAAGCAACAAACCTAAAGTAGTGTGAGCATCAACGGAAGTCAGATGTTTTCTTATCACATTACAGTTGTTTCACATACCTCCAGAGGTGGTTTGAACTGATCACTACTTTGAAATCATGACAGTTATTAGACATGCCCCTAGATTTTACTATTTACTGGGTTAATAAAAGAACACATATATTTCTAGAGTGTACATATTTTAATGTATTAAAATATGGATTAAATTTTAACCATATTTAAGTATAACCATATTTAAACTATACTTGTCCTGAGTATAGTTATATTTTCTTGCTAATGCTGTTTTGATTTATGCATTTAAAAATATTATTCTGAGAAGGGATTCAGCCTGACTTTACCAGGTGCCAGAGGAGTCCAAAGCACAAAAACTGTTAAAATCCTTTTTGTGGAAAGCCTTCGGTACCCTTAGGAGCATACATATCCGAGTTTGAAGGCAACTGGTCTAGGGGGAAGGCTGAAGCCCATCAGCATCTCTTAAACCATTAGTTCAGGAAACCCAGAACCTGGGTGTTTTGCCAAGCAGTGAAGAATGTGAAAAATCACTTTAGCACGTGGGAGATGATTCTAGTTGAAATTCCATCAGTGCTTCTAAACCAGGGATGTACATCAAAATCCTTTAGGGAGACATTTAGAAATACACAGCTGAGAGTAGTGCCTCAAGATCGCAGCTCAGCTGGTCTGGGTGGGACTTGGACGGCACAGCGTTAAATGCCCACAGGTGATTTTCATACAAACCCTCAAATAAGGACCACTATTTTAAATAGAAGGGCTTTGAAACTTTGTTTTATAAGAACTATTTTAAGTATCACTTTTTTTTTTTTTTTGAGACAGTCTTACTGTCACCCAGGCTGGAGTGCAGGGGGCGATCTCAGCTCACTGCAACCTCTGCCTCCCGGGTTCAAGCAATTCTTCTGTCTCAGCCTCTCCAGTAGCTGGGATTACAGGCACGCACCACCATGTCGGGCTAATTTTTTGTATTTTTAGTAGTGATGGGCTTTCACCATGTTGGCCAGGCTGGTGTCAAACTTCTGACCTTAAGTCATCCACCTGCTTCATCCTCCCAAAGTGCTGGGATTACAGGCGTGAGCCACCATGCCCAGCCATCAGTATCACTTTTTAAAAGTTTTATGTTTGATACAAAAATTCATGGCAGGAAATTGGGAAGATTTACTTTGTAGTTTGAAATTAGTTTGTTGTTGTTCTTGTTTTGAGACAGGGTCTTGCGCTGTCACTTAGGCTGGCGTGCAGTGGCATGATCACAGCTCACTTGCAGCCTCTACCTCTACCAGGCTCAAGCGATCTTCCCACCCCAGCCTCCCAAGTAACTGAGACAACAGGCTTGCACCACCATGCCTAGCTAATTTTATTTTATTTTTTGTAGAGAAAGGGTCTCCCTATGATATCCAGGCTGATCTAAAACTCCTGGGTTCAAGAAATCCTCCCACCTTAGCCTTCCAAAGTGCTGGGATTACAGATTGGAGCCACCACACCCCGACCTGTAGTTTGGAATTTGTGTCTACTCAAAGCATCTTCTGTCATTGGGTGCCGGCGGAGAGGGGTTCTTGACCATCTCTGGGGGACCACGAAACTCTGAAGTTTCATGCCCTGATCTTCAGCTTAAGGGGCTAATAGCAGAGTTCCTAGATTTGCAAAGGTATGCGTGATCAAAACAGGGGAAGGAAGAATAGCAAAATTTAATGGCAAAATGAATAAAAAGATAAAATCATTAGACGTACTAAGGAAACAGTTACTAAAACACCATTAATTTTATGAGAGAAGTAGTGAACTGTAGCTCTAATTATTTGATTTCATGAACATTTTCTGCTCTATATTACTATTTCCTGAACTTCCTTTTTGCAATATAAACACAGCACCATAGGTAAATGGGGTTGCATATAAGTGGTTTTGATGGTATATATTAGGAAAAAATGATAAAATATTAAAATATACTGCCTCTCAATTCAAAAGCAAAATTATCTTTAAAATAAGACTTAAAGCTTATGTTATGCTGGTGGGTATAGGTCTGCCAGAAATGAAATCAGTATGTTGAAGAGATCTCTGTAAACTCCCATGTTTATTACAGCACTATTCACAACAGCCAAGATATAGAATCAACCTGTGTTCATCAATAGATGAATGGATAAAGAAAATGTCATATATGTATACACACACCCCCCCCCCCCCCAATGGATTAGTATTCAGCTTTAAAAAATAAGAAAATTCTGCTGGGTGCGGTGGCTCATGCCTGTAATCCCAGCACTTTGGGAGGCCAAGGAAGGTGGATCACGAGGTCAAGAGATCAAGACTGTCCTGGCCAACATGGTGAAACCCTGTCTCAACTAAAAATACAAAAATTAACTGGGTGTGGTGGCACGTGCGTATAGTCCCAGCTACTCGGGAGGCTAAGGCAGGAGAATCACTTGAACCTAGGATGCGGAGATTGCAGTGAGCTGAAGTCGTGCCACTGCACTCCAGCCTGATGACAGAGCAAGACTCTGTCTCCAAAAAAAAAAAAAAAAAAGGAAAAATACTGTCATTTGGGACAACATGGATGAACCTGGAGGACATTATATTAAGTGAAATACGCCAGGCACAGAGAGGTGCCGCATGATCTTGCTGCTATGTGGAGTAAAAAAGCTGAACTCCTAAGTAGGGAGTAGGATAGAGATTACCAAGACACTGGGGGAGAGAGGAAGTTAGGGGGAGGTTTTTTTTGTGAAGACTTTAAAAAGTTTATTTTAAAATAATTTTATACTAATACTGGCACTCCAGCATTTGAGAGTGTTGTGTCCTTGGACTTCTATCCTCTGCTCATTGTCATAATTCTTAGATCTTAATTTTTATTAAAGTTTTATTTTCATCTTCTAAAACTACAAAGCAGTATACATGTAATATACAAAATGTATAGTTTCCCCAAATGAGAAAAAATTCTTATTTTAACAAAAAGCATTTTTAAGTGAGTAAAGATGCAATTTTTCATTTACAAAGAAAATAGGTTTTCTAGTTGAGTTGATAAAAAGCTGATATATATCCTCTTTCTTTTTCCCTATGACTGATGGCATAAGTTCTGCTTTTGTTTATGATGCCTTCTCCTTGGCAAGGGGTGCCCCCACCCACATGCCTATTCACTCTTTAGGGTCAGCTCAGATGTCCCCTATTCCAGGAAGCCTCCCTTACCTGTCTCTGTGCTCCTATGGAGATCTCTATCATGGTACTTACTAAATTACATTTTAATTATGTATTTCTATGTCTATCTGCTTTTGAAGACTTTAACTTCAGTACAATTATCTTTGTATTATTAATGACTGGAACAGTGACTGCTCATTAAATATTGTGCTGAGTCATATTCATAGTCACCCAGCTCCCACCTCCCACCCATTTGTCGTTGTACTTGTCTGTGATCATGCTACAGAATTCTTGTTGTGGGTGAACTCACATAGGGCTGGTACTTTGACCTTCAAGCTCCTGCTCTAGCCAACCAAGCTAACCTGCCCAGCTCGGCCAGCAGCTCATTGTAGTAAATTGAGTTCAAATGGAACCCAGCACTATTAAACTAGCCATCAGCCCAGGTCTGCCCTTAAAAGAAGGAGTGAGACCAGGCATAGAGCGAGCCCCCGAGCCAGCCACTCCCTGTATAAGTCTGTACTTCAGCTTCTTGCTCTCTTTCGCTGCATTTTTATTGCTGTCTCACCAAGATTTCCTTTTTTCCAGGCCTTTACTCTTAAAGGAAAAAAAAGTTGCTTAGGTTTGCTTAATTATTAACATAATACTGGCTTAATTCTGAACTAGAAGATCTCAAACTCTTTATGACAGCCCAGTGAAGAAAGTGATTAAGTGGGAAGCAAAATGTAGAGGATCAGAAAGTGACTGCGTTTCAGTTTGTAAGATAAAAAAAGGGGTAAGGGTGGCTGGCTCATGTGACTAATTCCTAGAATATAGGAGCAATGTGGCCTTGTTCACCTAAGTGCATCCTAGAGATTTTATACATGATGCACACATTTTTCAGGTGTTGTCTTAGAACGTTTATGCTGCTAATAACAAAAACTTGACACTAGATAATATAAAATTATTTTCTTGAGTCCTGGGGTCTGAGAAGTCCAAGATCAAGATGCTGGCCTGCAGTGTCTGGTGAGGGCCTTCTTACTGCATCCTCACATAGTAAAAGGGGCAAAAAGGACAAGAGGCCCCCATGATGTGTCCTCATGTGCAGAAAAGATGGGCAAAGAAGGGGCCTAGCTAGCACCCTCGTGCCTTTTTGTAAGGATACTAATTTGAGCCTTATGAGTTAATCAATCACCTGAGGGCCCCACCTCTTAGCACTATGGAATTGGGTCATAGGTTCCATCATACTAATTTTGGCAGATACATACATTCAAACCATAGCAGGTAGTAACCTATCAGTAGTGCAGTTGAACATAAAATTAAGATCTCACTTCGATGAAACACAAATTAATATGATTTAAAACAGTTGTACATTTTACTTTCTGAACACCTATATTCTGTAGCCTGAATTTTGGCAGAGAAAGCCGTTGAAACATTTATCTTTTATCTACTATTAAATTACCATGATAATTGTTTATTGTTCTCTCTTCACTTTATACCTTTTAATAAAGCTGGGGGTTGGGGAGAAGGGAGATGAGAAGGAAAAAAGAAGAAAAATACAGTTTTCGTCGCAAGTGGATTTTGTATCATTTTCCCGAAGGTCTTGCTTCTAGAAATTCTGTAGTCTTGGAGACCTGTCAGTTTTTCTTTATGACTAACTGTGACTTTATTGTGTCTTCATCAATATTATGAAATATTATGAAATAGTAAAACTCATCGTGACTGTATGCATGCTTGCCCATGCATGGCTGAACTTTTACAAAGCAGCGAGGGAAGTTCTCCTAGGGTCAGGACAGGTCATCATGGGCACAACGCCTCTTGTTGCTTTCTGTCATCAGAAAAAAGCAAGTGAAAGGAAAAAAAAAATGCACCTGCACTCAGGCTCCTGAACCCCATCTCAGTCTTCTCCAAATAGCCCAGCAAGTGAGTTTGTCTAATCCCTTTCTCAGGAATGAGCATGATGAATGAAAACCAAGCAAATTTTGGAGTCAAACCAGGTTAGATTCAGACCTTTTCTGACCACTTCTAATTTCTGCCTCGGTATTTTCAGTGTTAAATGTGGATGCTAATTGCCTGCCTTGCAAGGTGTCTATAGGACTTAGATGTGATTATGTAAAGCTTCTAGCACAATGCCTATTGTGGTAAATGGTTTTCACAGTTGCTGCTGCTGCTGTTACTATTACTATATTTTTTCTCTACAGTAGTTTTGTCTTATTTTCCTTTGAAAGCTGGAGCTGTGTTTCTTCTATTTTATAGTTTCTGTTGAGGATTTTTAGTGGCGTTTGGTGTTGTAGAGTTATTTCTTTTATTAGCTTTGGCTCAGGCAACTTTTCTTAGAGAGTTAATCTGTAGACCTTCCTAGGCAAGTTGAATAAGCATTTGGAATTAGCACATACATACATGGACACTTCTTTTTTTTTTTCTTTTGAGACAGAGTTTCACTCTTGTCGCTGTGGCTGGAGTGCAATGGCATGATCTCAGCTCACTCCAACCTCTGCCTCCCAGGTTCAAGCGATTCTCCTGCCTCAGACTCCTGAGTAGCTGGGATTACAGGCACCTGCCAACACACTTCTAATTGTTGTATTTTTATTAGAGACAGGCCCAGCTAATTTTTGTATTTTTTGTAGAGATGGGGTTTCACTGGCCAGGCTGGTCTCAAACTCCTGACCTCAGGTAATCCGCCCACCTCGGCCTCCCAAAGTGCTGGGATTACAGGCGTGAGCCATGGCGCCAAGCCTACATGGACACTTCTAATTAGAATACAATTAGGTAATCATAAAGGTTTACAATAATCTAAAACCAATTATAAAGATGTATAACTAACATTTTTTAACATTGAATAGTATTAGAATAGTTTTTCTAGCTTTTAAAATCAGCCTAAACATTTTGGTAAAGTTGAGTTTTGTAAAGTGGATGAAGATTTTTTTTTTCCAAATGAAATGAGAATCGGCAAACTTTTAAAGCTGGTTTACAATAATTTACAGATGAATAGAAACTAAAATATATTATCAACTGATATTTCATTGTAGGATCCTATGAATGACTGTGATTTCTGTCTGTATCCCTAAAAATTTAGATGAAACTGTCATTCTTATAGGTAATCTTAGCTAAGTGACCTCAGGTTGATGTAAATCAGATCAATATTGGTATTTTTATAACCCCAGCATAGATGGTTCTTGTATTGATCCTTGTAAGTAGCAGAGAGCTTTGGGCAACTGCTGGCGAGATGGTGTTAGCTCTACCCTAAGGAAAGAATTATGCAACACAGTGATAAGTCAGCTAACTAAATTCATAGCAACAAATCTATTTGGCTTCTAGGCATCTCTTTGAAGTGGGCCAAGGGCTTGGGGATGGAGGTAGGAAACCTGCACTGGTTCCTAGCTTGGCTTCTGCCAACTTTGATGGGAGAGCCTCATGGGCTAGCTGAGATAGAATTGCTTCTCCAGCACCTTTGCTGGATAAGAAATAAAGAAGGGAAGCTAAAGAGTGGAAGAATACTTCCTGGCCACCTTCATGCCTGCTTCAAAGCCAGGGTCAGGGGGCTGTTCCACCAGGGAGCGCTGAGAAAGGCAGAAAGCTGAAGCTGCTCCTTCCTCTGATAGAAGAGGCAATGAAAAACTGGTGAAGGTGGCCGATGATGCCCGCAGGGGCAGACAGCACTGAGTCCTGCTTTGTGGACTCTGCACAGATGCTATATTAGAACTCAGACTGCTAGCGACTTTCACATTTGTATCATTTTTCATGTTGTCACATTAATTTGACCATTCTGCAGGACAGTATTCATGTATTACTTTAATGTGATTTTTCTTATGATCAAAATCTTCTAGAATCGATTTGGTGAGCTATATATAGAGAAGGTAGATTTTCCTTGCATGAAATACAATTCTCAGTAATAAGACTGGTATTAGCTATTCTTTGAATCTTTCCTGTTTGTCAGAGATGGCTTTGAGGTTTAATAAATGCTTGTCTACAGTGATTTCATACGATTTTTAAAAACTCATCTTTTAGGATGAGTGTGGTAGCTCACACAGTGCTTTGGTGGGTGGATGGCTTGAAACCAGGAGTTCAAGACCAATGCAGGTTTCCTACCTTCATCCCCAAGCACTTGGCAACAAAGTGAGACTCTGTCTCTATAAAAAATAAAAATATCAGCTGGACGTTGTGGCATGTGCTTGTAGTCCCAGCTACTTGGGAGGCTGAGGCAGGAGGATCACTTGAGCCCAGGAGTTTGAGGCTGCAGTGAGCTATGATCACACCACTGTACTCCAGCGTGGGTAACAGAGTGAGACCCTGTCTTAAAAAAAAAAGAATCATATTTTAGAAATACTTTAAAAATGAAATTTTTTTCAGGTACGAGTAGTTACCTTATTTTTGCTAACAAATATTTGTTACAAAGTCAAATTTAGCCGGCCAGAAAATCTTACCTAAAGAAAATTGAATAGTTTATCCAAAAGTACTAATTGAGGAACATAGGTGTGATTATTTCTAAGACATTTAAAAAAAACCTAAATGGTTAACTACACATATTAAATGAACTTCCTTTTCCAACTAGCTCTAAAGTATGATTATCTATGACCCTTTCCTTATACCTATTTGCCGTACTCTTATAGTGTTTGTTTTTTTTAAATAATAATTCCAAATAGTAAATGGGTTATGTTCCAAAAGTTCATATATGAATTAGCTGTTTGAAAGCTGGGACACATTTGCACATTATAGAAATATTGCATGTGTAACTGATAACCCACAAAAGCCTATTTAACCTATTGGATAGTACTGTTATTATAGAAACCCTATATGAAAAACGTATATATAGTTATTCACTCAATTTGTATTAAACATCTATTCTACTTTAATGGTGTAATGATCTACCTTCAAATTGCTCATATTCTACTGTTTCTAAAGGAGGTTTTCTTGCTTCCTCAAATTCCTCTCCCTACCGTGTCCTCACCCAACTATAATTTTTCTCCTTCCTTAGTCTACTTGGAAATCAAACTCAGTATCAGAACCTCTCCCTACCTTACTATTTACGGAAAGCATATACTCTTTTGAAATTTTTCTAAGGTTTTCCACTTCTGTAAAATAAAGGACATAGGATAACAGAAAAAAGTGTCATTAAGTTTGGGGCATAGCCATCATTTGTAAACTAAAAAGAAAACGTATTGCCATGTTGCTTCCTTAGAATGCTCCTAACACATCTAGGAAAAGTGGCAGTTTGAGGGGGCACTTGAAAACTGAAATGAGATCTATTCACATTTGGTTAGAAAGCTCAGACAGTTCTTTAGACATCTTCCTTTCTGATAGTGATTCCCCTACAATTCTGAAAACAGGACAGGTTATCTAGGAGCAGGTGTTTGGATAAAGAAAAGAGTGGGGGAGATAGGCCAGGCCCATGACAACTCTTTGCCCCCTGGGTTGCCAGAAGAGTAGCTCAGTTCCACCCAACTTTGCTTAGTAATTGTTGGCTTCTTTCTTTCCTTCTTCTAGGAGAAGGTATCTATATGGTTTACCCATTCAGTTTATCTCACCCTCCTTCTGGCTTCTCCTACCACTGTAGGCACCAACCACCAAATGGATGTTGTAAAGTACAAAATGGTCACATAAAATGCATTCTAAAAGTATTTAGAAAAAAAAGCCCATTTGTCAGCTTAGTGTTAGCTGAGCTCTTCATGACCCCCAAAGGGCTTGTAGCTTAGGCAGATTTAGAATTTGTAATTGGATTCTCTTGTTTGCAATGGATGTGGCATACTTTAAAGGAAAATACTTACTGGAGAGCAAGCATGTAAGTTGCAGTCTGTGGACTCTTCAGCTATTAGTGCTCCTTTATGGGCTGCTCAGTCAGCCTTTCCTTCTGACCTGGTACTGTTTGCCAGGTTGTGGTGCCTGCCACACAGCACACTTTGTGCCTTTGAGAGTTGGCAGAACTTGTAAAGCCACTCTTTTGTTTTGGTGCTTTTCAGATTGGGATCCTTTCCATTTGTTTGTTTTGTTTTTGTTTTGTTACTACATTTAGATACTCAGTAGGTTCCAAAATTTGAGATCCCTTATTTGGGAACATATTGATGTGGCAAATTAGAGATTGAACAGCTCAAAAAAAAAATTTCATGTCTAGTAGAAAGATGATTTAAAAAAAAAAGGAACATGTTTTAAATCTCCATTTTTCTTTCCCACATGAGGCTGGAGGAGTGCTTCATGATTTAAATCCCCTTTTCCTGGCCTGATATTGAATCTCTGCTTGTTACTCTAAGCATACCAAAGACCTTGCTTGGTCCTATTTCTTTGTTCTCCAGGATGATAGTCTTAATTATTTAATAGATTGAATTATATTTTCAGACCACAAATTACCTGTGAAAGTCACTAGCAGTTTGAGGTTTTTTTTGTTTTTTTGTTTTGTTTTGTTTTTTGAGACAGAGTCTCACTCTGTCGCCCAAGCTGGAGTGCAGTGGCACGATCTCAGCTCACTGCAACCTCCGCCTCCTGGGTTCAAGTGGTTCTCCTGCCTCAGCCTCCCTAGTAGCAAGGATTACAGGCGCCCACCACCACGTTTGGCTAATTTTTGTATTTTTTAATAGAGACAGGCTTTCATCATGTTGGCCAGACTGGGCTTGAACTCCTGAGCTCAAGCGATCCACCCACCTTGGTGTCCCAAAGTGCTGGGGTTTACAGGCGTGAGCCACATCTGGCCAGTTTGAGTTCTAATATAGCATCTGTGCAGAGTTCACAAGGTGGGAGTCAGTGTTGTCTGTCCCTGCAGACATCATCAGCCACCTTCAGTTTTTCATTGCCCCTTGTATCAGAGAAGGAGCAGCTTCAGCTTTCAGCTCTTCTGAGATACTCCCTGGCATAACAGCTTCCTGATTCTGGCTTTGAAGTGGGCATGAAGTTGGCCAGAAAGTGTTCTTCCACCCTTTTGCTCCACTACTTTATTGCCTATCCAGAGAAGGTGCTAGAGAAGGAATTCAATTTCAGCAGCTCACGATGCTCTCCCATCAGAGTTGGCAGAAGCCAGGGCCTGGAACCCACGAAGGTTAGGCTTGCAAAACTTAAGAGGGGTAGAAATGGTAAATGTATCCATCTGAGACAAACCTTGCTTTTAAGCCTCTGATTCAATCCTAATATTGTGGCTCCTTGAAGCTTCTATTCCTGCTTTTGTTCACTGCTATGCTGTGTACCAGGAAGCAAAGCCTCCTTGGAGTTTTCCTTGTAGTTATTTCCTTGCAAGTGGCTGCCTTTTCCAGTTGAATTCAGATTGGCAGAAGCAGAGAGGCCTCAAGTGCAAAACAGTAAGATACCACCACTGGGAGCAAGGGGTCAGGAGTAGATGCTGACAGAAGAAGGTAAATAATACCCAGTCAGGACTGGTCTCACACGTCAGTGAAGATTTAATAGAGCACTTACCAGAAGATAAATCTAGAATATCTAATTCCTGTAGCCACATATTGAAAATGGTGAAATTAGTTGCAATTAAGGAAGAACTTGAAAAGTAGACTAAAACAGATTACTAAATGAGAAAAGAAAGGAACAGAAGAGTAAATTGTTCTGAATAAATGGAAAGCAAATTTATATATTTATACATAGAATTTTTTTTCACAAAGGAAGAAGGGAAAGACTTTTACCTTTCATTTTATAACTTTTTGTACTTTTTTGAATTTCCTAACCACATAATAGACGTTTCTTTCTTAAAGCCCGGCACAGTGGCTCACACTTTTAATCCTAGCCCCTGAGGAGGCTGAGGTGGGAGGATTGCTTGAAGCCAGAGGTGTGAGACCAGCCTGAGCAACATAGTGAGACCCTATCTCTTAAATAAATAAACAGCGGTTCCTTTCTAAGATAAAAAGAATAAATGGGCTATCTGGGTCATAGAATTATGGACCCTTTAGAGATTATCTTCATATTCTTTCTGTAGTATAGAAAAGCTAATAAATAAAAATACAATTAGGCTAAATCATTGATAAACTTACTTTTTTTAATAAGCAAATGTGCAATTAATACCAATCTAGTATTAAAGGTTTATCTGTAGAATAGTTGCTAGAGAAGGTAATTTAAATCTTCTGTAGCCAACCTGTGAGTTGTACTTCATACAGGACCTTAGAATACTAAGTATTTGAGAAAAATGGTGACTCAGGAATTATCAGTAGCTATTTGAGATGACTAGATTTGATTGGGGAGCACTTCACATTCTTTTTAGAATTCCACTGGCTTCTAAGGTGTTTGAATTCCTATGGAACTGATTTCTATTACAAATGTTATTAAAACTTGATGTGGCATCTTTCACTCATTTTTTTCTCCTGACATTGCTCCTGCTATTTTCAAATCTAAAGCTATTCTGCTTTAATATAATGAACCAGGACCTGTTTCACTTTCTGACTTTTGGAACAGGTTAGATTACTTAGGATTCATGATGGACCAAATAAAAGAGATGATGAATAAGAAATAAGACATTTGCGGGTTGGGTGCAGTGGCTCCCGCCTGTAATCCCAGCACTTTGGGAGGCTGAGGCAGATGGATGACGAGGTCAGGAGTTAAAGACCAGCCTGGCCAACATGGTGAAACCCCGTCTCTACTAAAAATACAAAAATTAGCTAGGCGTGGTGGCGGGTGCCTGTAATCCCAGCCACTCAGGAGGCTGAGGCAGAGAATTGCTTGAACCCGGGAGGCAGAGGTTGCAGTGAGCCGAGATCACACCACCGCATTCCAGCCTGGGCAACAGAGCAAGACCCATCTCAAAAAAAAAAAAAAAAAAAAGAAAGAAAGAAATAAGACATGTGGAAGGCTCAGATGCATGGACTTCATTCTGTAGCCAGTAAGATCTCTGTATCAGTTTAGGGATTTTTTTGTTAATTTATGAGTACAGAATTTTTTAATGGTTTTAACAAATTGGGAATTTTCTTTTCTCTAACCTATAGGGAACATAGAAGTGAAGAGTTGCTGGTACTAGATCAGCAACTTAAAGATGTCAGGGCCTGAGTCTCTGTTGTTCCCTCGGCCTTTCCTTCCTGATAGCCTCCTGGTCTCCAGATGGACGCTCTGCCTTAAGCATCACGTCGGTATTCAAGGCAGGAAGAAAAGGAGGGGTGAAGAGCAAACAGGTTCACACACCAGAGTCTGCTGTTCCTTAAATATCATTCCCACAAACCTCACCAAACAACTTCAGTGTTCAGTTTTTTGGCCAGATATGTGTCCAATGGCCAGTCAGGATTCTCTTAGAAAAGAAGCATCAAGGCTGGGCACAGTGGCTCACACCTGTAATACCAGCAGTTTGGGAGGCCGAGGTGTGCAGATCACCTGGGGTCAGGAGTTCAAGATCAGCCTGACCAACATGGTGAAACCCCATCTCTACTGAAAATACAAAAATTAGCCGAGCATGGTGGCACATACCTGTAATCCCAGCCACTCAGGAGGCTGAGGTGAGAGAATCACTTGAACCCGGGAGGCGGAGGTTGAAGTGAGGTAAGATCGTACCACTGCACTCAAGTCTGGGCAACAGAGTAAGACTCCGTCTCAAATAAATAAATAAATAAACAAACAAATAAATAAAGTATCAAAGAGTTGGTATTTATTGGATAACCAGCATGGAATGGAATGATGTAGTCCCTTCCCTATATGCAAACTTGGCAGTATGCATTTTCAAGAGAGAAATGCTACATCAGGCATTCACCGTTGTGTTTTTTGTTTTGTTTTGTTTTACTATGGAGCATATTTTTTGTTTTGGCTCTCATGGGACTCAATATTGAGAAATTTTGGAAGCATACATTCTGAAAATGATACAAGATAGAATGAAATCAAATGCTAAATAGTATGGGACAGATTCCATGGGAGTGCAGTAGAAGTCAGAGAAAGAAATGAGTTGCTAGTAGGAATAGCTTAAAAAGATTTCATGAGAAAGTGAATTGAGTTGAACTATAATGGATTGAGTTGGACTATAAATGGATTGAATTCTACATGTTACTACATGGTATGTACACATCGTTATACATTTATGAAGCCCTCATGTAAACTATGGACCTTGGAGGATGATGGTGTGTCAGTGTCGGCTCATCAGTGATAACCAGTGGACCACTCTCGTATGGGATGTTGATGGTGGGACAGGCGGGGGATGGGGCTACAACAGCGTAGGAAACTTCTGCGCCATTGTGCAGTGAGCCTAAAACTGCTCTAAGAAAGAAAAACAGATTAGATGTAAATAGTTGCAAAGATGGTGAGAGGGTGGTGTTCCAGTGAGAGAAAAAAGAACACAGTCACAGATAGAGAAATGACTGCAGCACAGGACAGCATGGGGAGGATGAGTTGGCCCATAATTTTAGACAACCTTTAAGTTAAATGTTCAGTGGTTACATGAAATGAATTGGAATAAACTTTCAGTACCTACCATATCATTCCTATTAAATTTTACATAATTTATGTAAGAAATTTAAAATATTTTAATATTATTTTCTACAGAGGAGAAATGATTCATTTTTGATATTTGACAGCAGTGTATATGTGTATTTATTTCACTGATTAAACTCAATTGACTGATACTCAGGATTAAAATTACATGCAAATTTCTTTACAAAACTGATACTTAAAACTGAGTCCACTGTTTAGGACTATTTTTAAGTATGGTATACTTTCTGCTTAGATAACTGTACTTTGTTTGTAAGTATGGTACATTTTCTGCTTAGATAACTGTACTTTGTATGTAAGTATCATACACTTTCTGCTTAGATAACTGGACTTTGTAAGTATGGTACATTTTCTGCTTAGATAACTGTACTTTGTATGTAAGTATTGTACACTTTCTGCTTAGATAACTGTACTTTGTATGTAAATATTGTACACTTTCTGCTTAGATAACTGTACTTTGTATGTAAATATTGTACACTTTCTGCTTAGATAACTGTACTTTGTATGTAAGTATGAAAGTTTTTTTGTGACCAGTGGTAATCATTGTGTAAAATGCTGTCATTAGCCATTTTAGTTTTCCTTAAAGTAAATCATTATCCTATTAAAGTAAAAATACCCTCTTTTCAGTTCGTTGTTTTAATTAAGCAAATTATAATAAAGTTGAGTTCTAATTATTTTTCTTTTCTACATTATTTAAATATTTTCTTCTAATTACACATTGAGTTTAATTGAATTGGGTCTAGTTTCATAAACTCCATTTCCAGCTGTTGAGGTTCGGACGGATAACTATAATCTCTGATTTGCCATTTCTCTGCATAACTGGAAAACTTTACTGTGGTTAGACTTTGCCCTCCTTTTTGTACTTTGCTCTGTACTTTGCTTAGTCGTAAACATTATTCACATTGTGGGGCAGGGATAATGCTTGTAGAGTAGGTAGCATTGTGACTGGTGGTAAGTCACCAGCGGAGATGAAAAGGCTTGCCTTCTAATCTGATTTATATTAATGCACAGGGAAAATACATCATTTTCTCTTCTATTTTTAGTGTTGAAAGCTTTTGTCTTATTTACTAACTTTTTAGATAAAAGCCTTTTTGGTTGAATTTAAAGTGTGTAATGTTTATTCCTGTCAGCGCAATGTGTCAGAAGGCGTTTGTAACACTAATCGAGGAGCTGCTTTTAGTGAGAAACGAAAGAGCTTAGTGGATGATTCCCCCCCAGCTCCCACAAGATATATGGAACATGTGCTTTTCTGAAATATCCCTTTCCTCATGTTTAGCTAGGGTGGATCATCTTTGGCTACTTAACAAACATATTATCAAAATAAATTTATTAATTGCTTTGGGAAAGGGTTGGGGTTTACAAATTTCCCAAAGTTGAGGTGCTTGTCTGATGTCATCAGCGGAGGCTGTAATGTTCACATGCTTTCCTCCATGCAGTGTAAGCAGTAACAGCTTGAGTATCCCTTATCTGAAATGTTTGGAAATGGAAGGGTTTCAGATTTCAGGTTTTTGGATTAGTGATGCTCGACCTGTATTCTTTTGGGTTTGCAGAGTGTCACTCTAATTCCCGAGATTCTCACCCTAGGTGAGACTGGACACTTCTTTCTACGAAGTGTGGCAAAAACATCCATTTGATTTTGAGTCTTGCCTAATATAATGTTGAAACCATCCTAGAATAACATGAGATATTTTTTCTCTTCTGATGTGAAGTAGACATGACCTTGATCTGACAACTCTTTTTTGTCACCCTTTCTCTATAATCTTAGCAGTCATCAAAAAATAAGAAAATGTATTTTTTTTTCTTTTTACTAATCATCTTATCATCAATACTTTTTCTTTCTGGGCTTTGGCCACAGTGTTCCACAAGGCACACATCCACCTTCTAATCCTCTCTTGCCCTTCTTCAAGTATTCGTTCAGTGTCACACACGGGCTAGGTAGTGTGCTAAACACTAGAGATACGGAGATATAAGGCTGAAAGGCATGGCCCCTGCCCTCAGGTTGCTCTGATCCAGTGGAAAATTATCATAGATCTGCACCTGGCCAGATGTCAACAACTGAATGCCAATGTGCCATTTATTTGGAGACTGTTTAAGCTCAGAATATGATGGCTGTGATTAGACATCAGCTCCTTGGAGGCAAATGGCCCAGTCCTATCCCTTCGGAATATTTTGGTAACCTATTTTGATAGAATTATCTTTTGCTGTTATATACATGATATTAATATCTTTCCTATTACATGTTAGGTTTTTTATTTCAGAAAAAGTTGATTACGTCAGTATTTTTATTTATTTTTATTTATTTATTTTGAGGTGGAGTCTCACTTTGTCACCCAGGCTGGAGTGCAGTGGCAAAATCTCAGATCACTGCAATCTCCACCTCCTGAATTCAAGCAATTCTCCTGCCTCAGCCTCCTGAGTAGCTGGGATTAATTACAGGTGTGCAGCACCATGCCTGGCTAATTTTTGTATTTTTAGTAGAGACGGGGTTTCGCCACGTTGGCCAGGCCGGTCTCGAACTCCTGACCTCAGGTGATCTGCGCCCCCCCCGGCCTCCCAAAGTGCTGGGATTACAGGCATGAGCCTCTGTGCCCTGCCTATGTCAGTATTTTTTATCATCTCATATATAGACCTTGACAGTTCAATCCAACTGCCTCAACTTCTCTTTGGAAGTTGAATTAATATAAATTATTAACAAAGGCCTGTGTGTCTCTGTTCCATTCTTCATGTCTTAGTTATAGAAATAAGGAGTGATACCTGTGTAAATTCTGTCCCCATGTGTCACATAACTATATACCGTTTTGGACTGTATTTATAAAGTCAGTGTCTTTTGTTGGGTTTGTACTATCTCTTTATTAAACAAATTTATTTCCTTTTGGCTTAATATCATTTTCTAACATGGGCATACAGTTTAAGGTTTTTTCCCATTATGAAGAGATGGAGAAATCAGAAAGTGACTTTCAGTCACCGTCATTGCTGAATGAGCTACCCCAAGTTGTAAAGCCTCCACGCTCTTACCGTGCTCTAATGAAGTCTACCATAGCCATCAAATCATAACTTTGTGTTCTGTATAGCTGTGTGAAATGCGAAGAAAAAATAGATCATAATTGAATTGTTTCTGTCAGCAGAGTAGGGAGGGTGCTGTGTATAACTCAAATATGTGTCCTTATCAGATGGTCCTACTTAGTTGCATATGTTTTAGAGGCAAGAATTGAGCAATAGACTGAATAAATGGTTCTTGTTGTTATTTCTGTTTCAAAATGTCAGATTAAATGTGGCTAGATGTTGCACCATACCATGAAATGGGTTTATTCTGGTGTATATAGAAGAGCAAATGAGACTCTGCGCTATTTTTGACATTTACAGTTACTTAAATTACGATAACACTATACCCATAGGCTTGCCCCGTGAAGCAGCTGCTTCCCCATTAAGTGATGGTCTACAAAAGATTAATAAAACCAGTCAGTTTCCGATATTTTATCTTCTTCACCTCCCTGCAAAATGGCCTTCAGAAATATGCCCTACCTATTTCCCAACAGGCCCATTTCCTTATCTGGCCTACCAGCCGCTCATCTCCCGGGAATTTGTGGCTGGAATACCATTTCCAGTGGAGGGTCCCTGTGTGGTGCTATGCGAGTTGCTCTTGGCTTCTTGTAGGGTGACCACACCGACTCTACTCTTCCCCTATTTCTTGTTTCTTCAGCAACAGACATAAGTTTCACCATATTCATTCATGTCACTTTTTACCACTTAATGGTCAAATAGTTATCTCTTGGTGCATGATACGGGTAAGTGGAAGAACCTGACTAGTTACAAAATTATATGGAAGGCAGAGTTCTTAGGATGTCTGTTTTTAATCTGATTGCCTTTTATTGTTTTCTTTAAGATGAAATCCTTTTTAAATTCATTTCCAGCAGGCTTGGTAGATTTCACTTTTCATTTTTACAGAATCCATTGAAGCTAAAGTAGTTCACAGCTGGAAGTTCCGTGTGATATACTTCAGTGACTTTCCATTGCCTTCATGAAAAAGTCCACACTCTCAGAATTCAAAGGAGCATTGACCTTGGCCTGTTTCTCTTCTCATATTTTCAGCTGCCTCTCTTCCTAAACCTGCTGTTCTGACCAGACAGTCCCAACTGTCTCTCCTGTTTCTTTGCCTTCGTTATTTTGCTCGTGCTCCACCCGAGTAAGGGAACTTCTCCACGTTACTCTTCACTTATTCAGATGCTTTCTGGTCTGCAAGCTCTTTGCCCAGGGACTCCTGTTCCTTGTGGCTCCTTCTTCCACCACCAAATTCTTGTAACATTATCTATATTATTTATTTGGTAATTAAACCTCTGTGGTTTATGGGTTTTTTAGAAAATTGAATCGGTCTGTTGTTGCAATTTCACGTATGTGCACACTGTCTCCTCCAAAGGATGATAAGCATCTTGAAAGCAGATGCTATGTCATATGACCTTTGTATTCTCACTGCGTAGCACAGTGTCTGGCCCATGGAGATATTTGTAATTGTTTGTTAAAAAAAAAAATTCTTAACATTTCCGAGCCTAGGAATATGGTGGTTCTGTTGATAGTGACAAAGAGACTGACATTAGGGGGTTGGCTTTTTTGTGTGAGGATGTTCAAGTGATAGCAGAAATACACAAGCAGATATTCCCTAGAGGCTGAAGATGGGCACTTTATTGAGAGTGCATATTTATAAATGCATACTCAACAGTGACTGATGTACGGATAGTATTTCAGGACATAATGGGAGATGACTTTTTGAAGAAAGGAGATATTATTAGAAGAATCAGAAGTTCCAGAATACAGTGTAACCTAGAAACATAGGACAAGAGAAGGAAAAAGAAGTGGTAGGAGGAGATATGTTATACACCTAATAATATTACTTCCAGCATCGAGCTCAAAGTGTCCCGTGGAGTAGGGTACTGTCTGAATAAATGGAATTTGGAAGAAAACTGAGGTAGTGTGGGAAATGAAATCCAGGTCTAATGCTAACTCTCATGAGCTTTGATCATTACTACCCAACTTCACTTATAATTATGAGGAATTTAAACTGAAGAGAAATTCTCTATTATGTGGAATAATCAGAAAAGTCATTAGGAGCGATGCTGTTGCTTTCTTTCTTTCTTGTTCTAATGCTAATTTTATAAACCACATTGGATAAAACACTTCATACATATGATTCAAATGTTACAATACTCCTGGCAGGTATATTTGAATAAATAAATATAAGGAATAAAGATTTACAAAATAAAGGACAGCAGTCTCAGGCCTGATATGATAACTCTTTTCTGTACAGATTTATTTAAACTGTTAGATTGAAACATACAAAATTGTTAATTTTAAACCATTTTTTACTACATAAAAGGCCATTTCATGTGGTTCAACCTCTGGTTCTGTGTTCTAGGTCACTCCCCCAATGCCGTGTCCTCACAGTATATTATGTCTGCAAAGGGGCTGTATGCCCACAAAGTCCAACTGAAGACCGTAGCAGAGAGGCATGTATGCAGTAGTCTCCTCCTTGTCCATGATTTCACTTGTTGAGGTTTCAGTTACAGTCAGTTGTGGTCCAAAAATATTACATGGAAAATTCCAGGAATAAACAATTCATAAATTTTATGCTGTTCTGAGTAGTGTGATGAAATCCCGTGCCCTCCCGTTCTTGAGCCTGAGATGAGATGTGAATCATCCCTTTGTCCAGTGGATCCACACTGTAGTCGCTGCCCACCTGTCAGTCACATAGGACCTGTCTCAGTTAGTAGATCCCAAAAAAAATAGCCTAGACAGGATTCGGTACTACCCATAAATTCAGGCATCCACTGGGGATCTTGAGAACCTAGTAGTTCCCCCATGGGTAAGGAACTATGCAGAGCTGGGAATTGAGTTTAAGCTTTTGCTGTTTCCCAGCCCACATTCCAGATTGTATTTTATCCTTGTGGATGTCAAGTCCACATATAATTCAGTGAGATTTAAACTCAGGATGGTGCAAAGGTTGTAGTCCTAAGTGTCTCAGAGCAAGTGTTTTGACTGAATTGATAGGTCATTTGTTGGAGTGGTTATTTTGAGCTGTTGAGAGAAAACTCTGTATTGGACCATACAGCCAAAAGTAGAAACAAACCAGTGAGAATGCCGAGGCCTTTGTGGGAAGACGTTGCAAGGATCAGTGAGTGGCAGAGGATGTGAATTGTACAGGCACATTTGGAGCACTTACTAGAGCTACAGAATTTTCACTAGATAAAGGCTCCAAATGTCTGATGCTTCTGTATTTTGTTTCAGAGTATGTTGGAAAGAGAGTCCCAGGCCACAAGGGTGCTTGTCTGTATCCTTCCTCTTGTTTTTACTTCAACACTCACATGTGACACTAATGGAATACGCTTTCAAGCTAGCAGGACGATCAATAAAGATTTCATAAGGGTAGCAAAGACTTACTGAGCATCATAGTATATGGCTTAATTTTCTTTTTTTTTTTTAAATGAAAGATGAGAGATTCAAATAAATAATACTGGAAAGTCATCTGAGTCATTTTAATTTTTTTTCCATGAGAACTTTTATAAGGGTATATGCAATCCTATCTGCTAGTTAATGAGAATTTTCAGGTTTTTAAATTTGGGAAATCAGAAAATGAATAAATTCCTGCTGTCATTGTGTTCTTAAGCAGTGAAATTCCCTGTACTTTGTTTAAAAAAAAAAAAAAAAAACAACTCTGTTTTATTTTCTCATTGTTATTAATTTTTTTTTTTTTAAGGCTCACATTTACTTAATAAAATGAAAGGCATCAAATCTTAGAAAACTGTCATCTCCCCAAACCCTGAATCAGAAAGACTAATTACCTCTTTCCAAGCCAGGCCATACCCTAACAATTATACCAATGAGTTCACCCTACCTGAGAGCCCCCAGGAGGTATGATTGTGGCTGAGCTGAAAACCTCTGGAACCAGCGGCTGACCCAGACCTTCCTGCCACATTAATCACTTGCCCCCAGAGCCCCTGTTACCAAGTTAACAGGTTTGCTTTCTCACAAATCCCTGAGGAACTAGAAGCCCAGTTTCCTGAAGAGAGCTAAAAATACTTTCTACTATTTATCATGCCTTCCTGTGGGCTGGGCAGTGAACTACCTTTCTGTACATTATCTCATTTAATTTTTACAGCTCTGAAAGTAGATGTTTTCCCTCTTTACAGATGGGGAAATCAAGACTTAGAGAGGTTAAGTGACATGCTCAGGATTCAGCCCGTAAATGGCAGAGCCAGGTTTAGTGACTCCAAAACACAGTAACCTGAATGGGTGCTGTGAGTATGGGATGCTCAGGGCTCCACAGAAGAGCACAGAAGCTGGGAGAAAGGGCCTTGAATACTTGTTAAACGCCTCCTGTGTGCCAAGGCTTATGGTAGATTTTTAACACATATCTTCTCAGTTAATCCTTCCAACAACTCTATGAGTTATGCAGTATTACCCCATGTGACCTACTTAGAGAAGCCAAATAACCTTCTGGCCGTTCAACTGGTTATGTGCCAAGTCTCAAATTTGAACCCAGGTCTGTCTGTGTCTTTTGCTGTTACCATGTTCACCCAAGAAGTTTTTGAAGAAATATAGACCCTTAAAGAGTAGCAGAAGAGAAAGACTGTTAGGAAAGCAGAGAGATGGCCTGAAAACTTTAGAAATACATCCAACCTAACAGGAATTAGCAATATATAAAATAGCCTGAGAATTTTCCAAAATTATTTTTGTTTTACTAAATTTAACCTATTGTTACTAATGCAAAACAGGCTTGATTGGAAAATAAAATAACATAAAATTAACCTTTCAATTTACATGAGCATAGAAAAATTTTAAGATGGATTTTACTTTTTCTCATGGTGAATATGACGCAGAAGGTCTTCCGGGATGGAAATGAATTCCCAACATCCAGACAGATAAAGTGGACAGACAGGCCTCTGATATTCACCTAGAATGGATCCAGTAAAAGTTAGATGTAGATAAATTGGAGCGCAAGTAACCAGAACTCCTGTTTAATTGAATGTTTTTTAAGTTGAATTTCAGCATCATAAAGCAAACTACAGCCTCCCTCCAGCACCCCACCCCCCAAAAGCATTTATCAGGGCTTATTCAGAAAAGTGGCTTGTACTAAATATATGTTGAAGTCTTTTTAATCCCCATGGTCTGCTGTTACATAATATTTAGTTAGGGTTGATGTTTGTTGTCAGGACCTGGGGCTACTGAAGAGACTCAATAACCCCAAAGAAAGATTAAATAATGTTGAACATACCAAAGCAAGAAAGAAATTAATACATTTGAAATATATTCTAAGCCAGTGGTACTTTGTAAGACTTAGATCAAAGACTCTAGGCTCCAGTCATGCTTCCACGTGGTTGCTTTATGTGTAAACTGGGACAGCCACAGGAAAGGCCCTTCATGGCCCCTTGAACGTGCCACTTCTATAACATTGATCACGCAAGCCAAGTTGTTGATTTTTTTTTTATGTGTCCTTCCTACTCCTTGAGGGCACAGGTTGTAACTACTTCATCTTTTCATTTCCTGAATCTAGCCTGAGTACCTAATACAAAGGTTAACAATTAATGTTGAATAGGTAAATATTTCCAAGCAATTTTAAGAAACTAAATGTGTCTTTTCTCTTTGTCTCATTTCTGTAGCGCCTGACAGCTATAAAGTACAAGATAAGAAAAATGCCTCCAACCGCCCTGCCTCTGCAGTTTCAGGACAAAATAACAACCACTCAGGAAATAAACCAGGTATGATGCATCGCATTTACTGTGGGAAAATAAAGGTTATCTTTATGCCCAAGGCATGCTACAATTATAAAGGTTTAATTTGTTTAAATTCAGTTTTCACAAAACTAGAATTTAGGAGAGCTTGGTTTCAGTCCTGCCATCAAACACACACTCCTGCTGGCTTGTATGATAGTAAGTCTGAGAACCTCTCAAAGCCAAGCCTTGGTTTTCTCTCTTTAAAATGTAGATTCAAACACATGGCCTGCTTACCTCTCAGAGTCATTTTGACAATCAATGACATGGTGTATGTGGATGCCCTCATTTAATGTCAAGCAGTGTAAAGGGGTAATCATTTTACTGTCCTGTTTCAAATGATAGGACACAATTTTTATACCTGTATGTCTAACAGGAATTATTGCATATCTCTTTTGTGACTTTTTTAAAAACTATTTCAAGGAATCTTTACACGTAGCAAAGCTTATATAGAATTACGGTTTTGTTTCCCATTCCTTGCAATGATTATATGCCTACACAGTAATTTCATTTAATAGCCTCTGATTCAGAGTCCCTTTCATTCAGTGATACAAAGAAGCAAACAGTCTGTACATACAATACAAACAATTGAACTGACAATGCAGTTGCTTCCAGATATCTAGTAACCATTGTGTGGCCTGTGGGAGGAATGAAGGTACAGTATGATAATAAGAGACAATTAAAGGAAAGGAAAGCAAGCCAAATGCCCCACGAGGTTCTTGGAGACCTACTTCATGCTGCATCCAGGACTGAAGTCACTCAAGCACAGTGAATCAGTGAGAATAAAGATGGGAATAACTGAGGCTGACCTTATAGAAAACATTGTACTGTGTTTAGTTTTGTGACTTTTTTTTTCATGTGGAAAAGGTCTTGAAAACAACAGATAAATGTGGCTTGTCACTTAGAGGAAAGACAATAACAAGTATTGTTGAAAATATTGCTTAAGCCGCCATTAGTGGAAAATGATGTGCAGTGTCAGAGGAGTTTTAATTAGCAAGCAGAGATTTCCTTAGCCAGCTTGCCTTTTCATTGAGTCATGTATCCATTTGTCTAGCCACCTACCTTCCAGCTACCATCTAATGTTTACTGAGTTCTTCTATGCCTGGAAGCATGAGAGACATACTGTATGAGCAAACAACACGGACCCTGTCCCCATGTAGCTTATTCTAGTGGACCTTTACTTTTGTATTCAAGGGTGTCTCCATGGAGGTAGAAGTTCTTTAGCATGAAAATCACATTTGTTTGGCCAATGGTGGAAATGGACCTGGTAACTGAGTTCCCCCTGGCCAGCCAGTGCTGCATGCTAGGCTGAGGTTATGGCATGCTTCGCAGCTGGACTGGGTGCACAGGGCCAGCAGGTGGTGTTGGTCACGTCAGGCAGCACCAAGGTCCCACTGGAAGTGTGGCTGGCCCTTCTTTGATGTTTTACCTGGCTGTGACCATGTCAGATTTCTATGTTCCTGTCTCTGAAACTCCTGAATACAAGATCCAGTCATCAGGGGGCCCATTTCAGATAATGATGAAGATGGTGTCAAAAATGCTTCTCCTTTGGTTAAAGATTGTGCTTCCAAAGCATTTATAATTTCCTTTAAGTTGGAGACTCACCTCTCCATTATAATTAATCGAGCTTGGAAGGCTTTGGAAGTTTATCAGCATCAAGCAGTGGTGGCTAATCTCCTTGAGTCACGACAGTCCTTTGTGGTTATTATAACCAAAGACTCGGAAAACAAGTTATTGCTATCAGGGGAAGAAATAGAAAAATACATAGAGATAGAAGAGAAGATAGTGGATAATCATCAGTCTCTACACACAACTTTAATATGTGACAAAAGCTTTAATATGTGACAAAAACTGTAAGGGCTAAAAAGCCCTTACAGGATCAAAAATTGTCCAGGGCTCTTACAGATGGTGAAAACTATAATAAAACCTTGCTTTCATGTGGACAGAGAAAATAAAGGAAATGGAAACAGCAGTGGTATGTAGGCAAATATGGTTTGGTATTTGTCTGTTAATGACACATGATACATTCACCTGAATGTTATCTTGATTTTGAAATTGAACATGAGAACTGTTTCTCACCTTGAAAAAGAAGAGCTTATTGGGAATTATATATTCCTTAAAATACACATGGGGGCCTGGTTATCAGCCTTCTTTATACTGTAAAAAGAGGACTATGGATACATGAATGGTCATGCTTTGGAAATCAAATAATTGTTGAGTGCCTATTGTGTGTCAGGCATTGTGCTGAGCCATGAGGATTAAAAAGATGAATAAACATGTTTTTTTTTTAAAAAAGCCACATTAACCAACGAGAATGAAGACACAACATACCAGAATCTCTGCGACACATTTAAAGCAGTCTCTAGAGGAAAATATATAGCAATAAATCCCGACATGAGAAGCAAGGAGAGATCTAAAATCAACACCCTATCGTCAAAATTGAAAGAGCTAGAGGAGGAAGATCAAAAAACTCAAAAGCTAGCAGAAGACAAGAAATAACTAAGATCAGAGCAGAACTGAAGGAGATAGAGACACAAAAAACCCTTCAAAAAATCAATAAATCCAGGAGCTGGTTTTTCGAAAAGATCAACAAAATAGACCACTAGCCAGATTAATAAAAAAGAAAAGAGAGAATAATCAAATAGATACAATAAAAAACAATAAAGGGGATATCACCACAGATTCCACAGAATTACAAACCATCATCAGAGATTATTACAAACAACTCTGTGCACGTAAACTAGTAAACCTGGAAGAAATGGATTAAATTCCTGGACACTTGCATCCTCCCAAGCCTAAGCCAGGAAGAAGTCGAAACCCTGAATAGACCAATAACAAGGTCTGAAGTTGAGGCAGCAATTAAGAGCCTACCACCCAAAAAAAGCCCAGGTCCAGATGGGTTCACAGCCGAATTCTACCAGACATACAAAGAGGAGTTGGTACCATTCCTTCTGAAACTATTCCAAACAATCCAAAAAGAGGGGAATCTTTCCCAAATCATTTTATGAGACCAACATCATCCTGATACCAAAACCCGGCAGAGACTCAGCAAGAAAAGAAAACTTCAGGCCGATATCCATGATGAACATAGATGCAAAAATCTTCAATAAAATACTGGCAAACCAATTGCAACAGCACATCAAAAAACTTATCCACCATGATCAAGTAGGATTCATCCCGGGGATGCAAGGCTGGTTCAACATACGCAAGTCTATAAACATAATTCACCACATAAACAGAACCAAAGACAAAAACCACATGATTATCTCAATCGATGCAGAGAAGACCTTTGACAAAATTCAGCAGCCCTTTATGCTAAAAACCCTCAATAAACTAGGTATTGACAGAACGTATTTCAAAATAATAAAAGCTATTTACGACAAACCAACAGCCAATATCATACTGAATGGACAAAAACTGGAAGCATTCCCTTTGAAGTCTGGCACTAGACAAAGATGCCCTCTCTCACCCCTCCTATTCAATATAGTACTGGAAGTTCTAGCCAGAGCAATCAGGCAAGAAAAAGAAATAAAGGGTATTCAAATAGGAAAGGAAGAAGTCAAATTGTCTCTATTTGCAGACAGCATGATTGTATATGTAGAAGACCCCATCATCTCAGCCCAAAATCTCCAGAAACTGATAAGCAACTTCAGCAAAGTCTCAGTATACAAAATCAATGTGCAAAAATCACAAGCATTCCTATACACCAATAACAGACTTAAAGAGAGCCAAATCAAGAATGAACTGCCATTCACAATTGCTACAAAGAGAATAAAATACCTAGGAATACAACTAACAAGGAACGTAAAGGACCTCATCAAGGAGAACTACAAACCACTGCTCAACGAAGTAAGAGAGGACACAAACAGATGGAAAAACATTCCATGTTCATGGTTAGGAATAATCAATATTGTGAAAATGGCCATACTGCCCAAAGTCATTTACAGATTCAACTCTATCCCTATCAAGCTACCAATGACCTTCTTCACAGAACTGGAAAAAAACCACCTTAAACTTTATATGGAACCAAAAGAGAGCCTGCATAGCCAAGTCAATTCTAAGCAACAAGAACAAAGCGGGAGGCATCACACTACCAGACTTCAAACTATACTACAAGGCTACAGTAATCAAAACAGCATGGTAGTGGTACCAAAACAGAGTCTAGACCAATGGAGCAGAACAAAGACTCCAGAAGAAATACCACACATCTACAACCATCTGATCTTTGACAAACCCAGCAAAAACAAGCAATGGGGGAAAGGAGTCCCTGTTTAATAATGGTGTTGGGAAAACTGCTAGCCATGTGCAGAAAGCAGAAACTGGACCCCTTCCTGACACCTTACACTAAAATTAACTCCACATGGATTAAAGACTTAAACATAAGACCTAACACCATAAAAACCCTAGAAGAAAATTCTAGGCAAAACCATTCAGGACATAGGCATAGGCAAGGACTTCATGACCAAAACACCAAAAGCATTGGCAAGAAAAGCAAAAATAGACAAAGGGGACCTAATCAAACTCCACAGCTTCTGCACAGCAAAAGAAACAGTCATTAGAGTGAATTGGCAACCAACAGAATGGGAAAAAATTTTTGCAGTGTACCCATCTGACAAAGGGCTGATATCCAGAATCTACAAAGAACTAAAACAGATTTACAAGAAAGAAACAAATAAGCCCATTCAAAAGTGGGCAAAGGATATGAGCAGACACTTTACAAAAGAACACATGCATGAGGCCAACAAACATATGAAAAAATGCTGATCATCACTGGTCATTAGAGAAATGCAAATCAAAACTACATTGAGATACCATCTTATGCCAGTTAGAATGGCAATCATTAAAAAATCTGGAGACAACAGATGCTGGAGAGGATGTGGAAAAATAGGAACACTTTTACACTGTTGGTGGGAGTGTAAATTAGTTCAACCATTGTGGAAGACAGTGTGGCGAATTCCTCAAGGACCTAGAAATAGAAATTCCATTTGACCCAACAATCCCATTACTGGGTATATATCCAAAGGATTATAAATCGTTCTACTATAAGGACACATGCACACGAATGTTCATTGCAGCACTGTTTACAATAGCAAAAACATGGAACCAGCCCAAATGCCCATCGATGATAGACTGGACAGGGAAAATGTGGCACATATACACCATGGAATATTATGCAGCCATCAAAAACGATGAGTTCGTGTCCTTTGTAGGGACATGGATGAACCTGGAAACCATCATTCTCAGCAAACTGACACAAGAACAGAAAATCAAACACCGCATGTTCTCACTCATAGGCGGGTGTTGAACAATGAGAATACATGGACACAGGGAGGGGGAGCATCACACACTGGGGTCTGTCGGGGGGAAATAGGGGAGGGACAGCAGGGGGTGAGGAGTTGGGGAAAGATAGCATGGGGAGAAATGCCAGATATAGGTGATGGGTAGGAAGGCAGCAAATCACACTGCCATGTGTGTACCTATGCAACAATCTTGCATGTTCTTCACATGTACCCCAAAACCTAAAATGCAATTAAAAAAAAAAAGAATGTGCATTCTAGGTTGTTAAAAAAAAAAAAGCCACATTTGCTATACAATGAGAGTTTAACATAGCTTAATTGTTGGTGCTGTATTTCTCTGGTTCTCCCCATCCACCACTGCTTATAATTTCTACCATTGTTTTTACTGTGCAGTTTATATTTTTATACCCCGATAATTCATTTATTCATCTAGTCTTAGCATCATGAAGGTACTAGGAATATATTATTTATTTTTTTATTTTGAGACAGAGTTTTGCTCTTGTTGCCCAGGCTGGAGTGCAGTAGCACCATCTCGGCTCCCAGGTGCAAGCGATTCTCCTGCCTCAGCCTTCTGAGTAGCTGGGATTACAGGCATGCACCACCACGTCTTGCTAATTTTGTATTTTTAATAAAGACGGGGTTTCTCCATGTTGGTCAGGCTGGTATCAAACTCCCAACCTCTGGTGATCCGCCCCCCTCGGCCTCCCAAAGAGGAATATATTATTAAAAAACGTAATCTCTACCCTCCAGTTGACAGGATGATGGATAAACCAAAATATGAATAGGTTGTTTAACATGGGACTATCAGTGTGATGAGAGATTGCACAGTATATAGAGATCAGAAGCCAGAAAAATCTCTTCCACCCTAACTGGCCATCTCCTTATATACAGTCATTTCATTTACATATTGCACAAATCAGGTTAAACAGGGAGACATTTCACTTCTGATTTTGTCTTTTTGAGCATGACTGTGTCTGTTTTCTTGTATACATAGATAAGCCAACCTATATAAATGCTTTTGATGCTAAATTTCCTTTCCTCTTTTACCTTCTGGTACTTAAACTCATTAGAAGACTCTAGAACATCTCTTTGATTTAGAACACATTTATTCACATTCAAGTTGTGACTTTTATATTTAAAACACATTATGGCTGGCCAGGTGCCGGTGGCTCACACCTGTAATCCCAGCACTTTGGGAGGCCAAGGCAGGTGGATCACCTGAGGCCAGGAGTTTGAGACCAGCCTGGCCAACATGGTGAAACCCCATCTCTACTGAAAATACAAAAATTAGCTGGACGTGGTAGCATGCCTATAACCCCAGCTACTCGGGCGGCTGAGGCAGGCGAATCACTTGAAGCCAGGGGGCAGAGCTTACAGTGAGTTGAGATCCACCACAGCACTTCAGCATAGGCAACCAAGTGGGACTTCATCTCAAAAAAACAAAAGCAAAAACAAAAAAACAAATTTCAGAAGTCCCTTGTGGTGTTTTAGTACTATGAGCACATTACGTTCCATGTTATGCTGGAAGGACTATTGCTCTCAAATGTGAATATTGCACCCAGACCAAAACAGTTTGTACAGTCTGAAGAAGTAGGAGATGGTTCTTCCAAACTCCAGCTGCCTCCAAAGAGTTAATAGTTTGACTTCCTAAGAAAACTTCATGTTTTCATGGACCTAAGGAAAGCAGATACCCAAATTTATTAAAGATCCCCCTGGAATTCCTATCTCTTTGCTGTCCCCCCAAGACAAGTCGTTAAAAGAGCCACTGAAACTTTATTCTGCCTTATTGTTCATAAGTAAATTGCCCTCATAGAGAAGTGCGTAGCTTAGGTTCTTGCAGCCCTTCTCTGACGCTACACTGTGCAGTTCTAGTGACTGTAGCTGTGGTGCATGGATGGGCACAGGACTGAGTTAGAGATCTGATGTTATGCCCTCACTCTGACACATATATGTCCTGTCTTCATTAGTCGTATCTATTTCTCTGAGTTTTTTCATTTGAAAAAAAGGCATAATAACTCTTCATTGAATGAATAAATGCTTGGCTAACTCATAGGATTATTGGGAAGGATAAAGTGATAAAATGTGAAGGTGCTTCGTAAAATACAAATTGCTAACAGAAATACAGAAGTATTTACTGTAGAAACACTAGTTGTTACATGTAAGTCACGGCCTAGTGAGTTCTTGAAAAAGCCTTGTCAACTTTGAGAGCTCTTTAGAAGCATGACCATACTCTCAGATGTGTGCAGGGTAATCCAGGTTTATGCATGTTGTCACATGAATAGGCACAGAATTTTAATGGCACTCCCTTTCACCCTTAACAGTGCCTCAGGTTAGATGTCACCCTACACTTGAAACATTGTAGGTAGGAGGTTGAATTGAAGTGCAACTGTGAACTTACTTAAACCTAAATTCTATTCCTCTTAAACCCTTTTTCCTTGTGAGAATCAGTAACTTTAATTTTATTCTAACCATGTTACATCCATTGGGAAACAATATGGAATATACATTATTTTGTTTATTTCAAGACAGGACCTCACTCTGTCGCCCAGGCCAGAGTGCAGTGGTGCAATCATGGCTCACTGAAGCCTGGATCTCCTAGGCTCAAGTAATCCTCTCACCGCAGCCTCCTTAGTAGCTGGTACCATAAGTATGTACCATCACTCATGGCTAATTTTTTAAATTTTTGGTGGAGATGAGGTCTCCCTTTTTCAAATGAGCCTGAGCTGGTCTCAAACTCCTGGACTCAAGCAATCCTCCTGCCTTGGCCTCCCAAAATGTTGGGATTACAGGTGTGAGCCTCTGTGCCTTACCTATACGTAATTTTTTTTTCTTAAGACAGAGTCTCGCTCTGTCGACCATGCTGGAATGCAGTGGTGTGATCTCGGCTCACTACAACCTGCACCTGCCAGGTTCAAGCGATTCTCCTGCCTCAGCCTCCCAAGTAGCTTGAATTACAGGCCTGCACCATCGCGCCTGGCTAATTTTTGTATTTTTAGTAGAGACAGGGTTTCACCATGTTGCCCAGGCTGGTCTCAAAACTGGACCTCCCAAAGTGCTGGGATTACAGGTGTGAGCCACTGTGCCTGGCTGACCTATACATAATTTTAAAGTATTTTCTATACCTTACTTTTGTTTCAGGGAAAAATAATGTAGGGATAGAAACGAGAAGGGAGGCAATGAATTATAAAAAATGCCAGGTCTCCAAACAAACCAAAATCATCTAGAATATCACAACCACTATATATCTTGAACTTTACATTTCTTTACTTCCTCAGATCTATTTCCAGATAGGTAGTAATTATTCCAGCACTCATGTTGACAGAAAACCAGGAACTATTGCAGTCCTCCTAAGCATTGGCCTTATTTACAGCATTTAAATGTATAAAAGTTTGGTTTTTTACATATGAACTTACCAAACAAGATGCAGTTTGTTACATGTGAAGAGTGTAATTTTCATATGAAATGATAGCATAGAAATCAGGGGAAAAACTAGCACTTCTTGCACTATTTTCAGAATGTACATTCAAATATAATGTTCACAGGGAAGCATTATGTTGCATAATTGGGCATTGCCTCATTACTGCAGAAGCACCAGTTATTACTATAACTTGGGGCTGTCAGAGTTGGAATAGGATGCCCAGGGGTGGCATGTGTCCCATATGTTATTAAAGCCTTCTTTTCAAAATTTTGTATGAAATTTAACATGTACTTGAAAGTAAGCTAGACATGTCACATACGTAATGTTGAGATATTGTCTAACAGAATTTGTCAGTGGAATTTTGAAAGTAATTAAACTGTCTGTTTTACAGACTTTCCATAATGTGCTCATATGGGTTTTACAAAGTTTATTTTCAACTTTTATAATTACATAAAAGTTTTTATGAAGCTGGGTATGGCAGCTTATGCCTATAATCCCAGCATTGTGGGAGGCTGAGGCAAGAGGGTTACTTGAGGTCAGGAGTTCAAGACCAGGCTTAGCAACATACTGAGACCACCCCCCCCCATCTCTACAAATTTTGTTTTCTTTTTTCTTTTTTTCCTAGCAAAATGGGTAAATGATGCTGCTGAATATAAAATTTTTAAAAAAATAGCCAAGACCAGACATGGTGGCTCATGCCTGTAATCCCAGCACTTTGGGAGGCTGAGGCTGGTGGATCATCTGAGGTCAAGAGTTCAAGACCAGCCTGACCAACGTGGTGAAACCCCGTTTCTACTAAAAATACAAAATTAGCCGGGCCTATTGGCACATGCCTGTAATCTCACCTACTTTGGAGACTGAGGCAGGAGAATCACTGAAACCTGGGAGGCAGAGGTTGCAGTGAGCCGAGATCACACCATTGCACTTCAGCCTGGGCAGTAAGAGCAAAGAAACTCTGTCTCATTAAAAAAAAAATTAGCCAAGTGTGGTTGTGCACATCTGTAGTCTCAGCTACTTGAGAGGCTGAGGCAAGAGGATAGCTTGAGCTGGGGAGATTGAGGCTGCAATGAGCCATGATCGCACCACAGCATTCCAGCCTGGGTGGCAGAGCAAGATCCCGTTTAAAAGAAAAAGTCAGGCGCAGTGGCTCACGCCTCTAATCCTAGCACTTTGGGAGGCTGAGGCAGGTAAATCACGAGGTCAAGGCATCAAGACCATCCCGGCCAACACAGTGAAACCCCATCTCTACTAAAAAATACAACAATTAGCTGGGCGTGGTGGCACATGCCTATAATACCAGCTACCCAGGAGGCTGAGGCAGGAGAATCACTTGAACCTGGGAGGCGGAGGTTACAGTGAGCTGAGATCGCACCCTGTACTCCAGCCTGGCGACAGAGTGAGACTACCTCTCAAGGGGGAAAAAAAAATTTTCATAAGGGAGTAAACCTCTTATTATTTAAGGAATATTAAAGTGATAACGGTCTTTCTTTTAAGTGACAAAGGTCTTTCTTTTAACTTCATCTTGTCTTTTGCCCCAAGTTCTTTCTTTAAAATACCATTTTGCTATGGCCACCATTTTCTTTCACCAAAACAAATGACAGCGAACACTTCCTGTGGATGGCTCTTAATAAATTGCCTGAGAGGATCTACGTGTCCACTTCCATTTTCTTGTTTCCAAATTAAATCTTTTAGGACTAGGAGCCATATTTTCCTATATAAAAAATATGTGGAACTTCATAAATGATTAGGAGATCTGAAAAATATTTATCATAGTGGGCTATTGAGGGGTCCATTTAACCAATTTTTAAAAACCATCCCCTAGTCTTGTTCACTGTCCACACTGCCTGGTTTATGCAGGCTCCTAATGGGCTTCTACACAGTTTTATTTTCTTTAAATGTACAAATTCTGTAAAGTTCAAGAGACATTTGGCAGCCTGGGCAACATGGCAAAACCCCATCTCTACAAAAAATACAAAAATTAGCTGGGTGTGGTGGTGCACACCTGTGGTCTCAGCTCCTCAGGAGACTGAGGTGGGAGGATTCACTTGAACCCAGGAGGTCGAGGCTGCAGTGAACCATGATCGTGCCACTACACTCCAGCCTGGATGACACAAGACTCTGTCTCAATAAAAAAAAAAGACATATGGGTTACAGGCCTTTAAGTTTATTGCCAAAGTACCACTATTTGTCTCTACTGTATTCTTTTTTTTTTGAGGTAGAGTCTCACTATGTCACCCAGGCTGGAGTACAATGGTGCAATCTCTGCTCACCACAACCGCTGCCCCCCAGCTTCAAGCAATTCTCCTGCCTCAGCCTCCTGAGTAGCTGGGACTATAGGCAGGTACCACCATCCCCGGCTAATTTTGTATTTTTAGTAGAGACAGGGTTTCCCCATGTTGACCAGGCTGGTCTTGAGCTCCTGACCTCTGGTGATCCACCTGCCTCGGCCTCCCAAAGTGCTGGGATTACAGGTGTGAGCCACCGCACTCACCTTGTCTCTACTGCATTATTATGTAGATTCCCATTTTTAACACAAGATTCTAAAAATGTCAGTATCAATTTTAATGTCATTTTAGTAGAGAGAAAAAGAAACCTAATTTTAAGTGTGATTATTATGATGATCATTTTCATTAATTTGTTTTTATGCGGCAGCAGAGTGAGCCTGTAAACCTGCAGAACCCCTCTTCTCCACCCGCATCTCACTCAGAGTATAATGCAAGGTCCTTACCTTGACACTTACTCATCTCACTCTTCCAGTCCCTCAGATCTCCCTCTTGTTTCTGGAACATATTAGGTACTTGCAACCTCAGGGCCTTTGCACTTACTTTCTATGGAACATCGTCATCATAGCGAGGCTTTCCTTGGGCTTCATCTAAGAATGTAAACATCCTTTTCCTGACATGTCATAATCCCCTTCATTTCTTTGTTGTCTCCTTAACATTTATCTCAGTCTAATATTCTCTGTATTTTTCTCCTTTTTCATTCCATGTATAGTACTTATTTATCTTGTCTATCAGATTTTTTTTCCCAAGTAGAATGTAAATCCCATGAAGTCTCAGGTTTTTGTCTTTTTTGGTGACTGCTGTCTTTTCAGTATACAGAACAGTGCCTAGCACATAGTAGATGTTCAGTGATTTGCTCGGACGTGCACGCTACACACACTACTAAGAGTCATTATAATAATGTGAGATAGGTTCTATTGTAGCCTTATTTTACAGGTAATAAGTTAAAGTACACCTCATAGCTTGAGACTTAGAGAGGTGGGTAAGTACCTTGGTCAGCTGTGAGTGACGGAGCAGAAACTGAATGCATGTCTGTTGGACTCGAGTACTTCACCTCTAACTGGCAAACATTTGTTCAGTATAAAGCCACTTAAGGATTCTGTTGGTCATTAAGGAACAGACGTTAAAGCATAAAGATAATAGAAGTTTGGTAGCTTAGGAACATAAAATATCATTTATATTGTTTGAAGAAAATAGCCAAAAAGCTATAGTTATGTCATGATTTTACATAATGTTTTCAAATAGAAAAGAAATGCTTGGAAGTCCTTGGAAAACTTCTAATAATTGAGTGGATCACTGTAACTCTAGTCACGTGTACTTATTGTAAGTGTAGCAATATTTTATTCTTCAGATTTATTGGATATTTATCAATGTGTATTTTTTCTTTTTTAAATCCACTCTTCATCTCATTTTTTTTAAATCTCATTTTCAGACCCTCCACCTGTGTTACGTGTTGATGACCGGCAGCGGCTGGCCCGGGAGCGACGTGAGGAACGGGAGAAACAGCTAGGTACCCCAGGCCCTGTGTTCACAGCCCTGATTTGGATGGATGTCACTATAATACCGTGATCTCTTGCATACCTTTATGAATTTTTCAGGTGGATTATGAAGCAAAATTTAGTATGTGATGATACAATATAAACATAGTGCTAAGTTTTAAGTAACAATAAACTCTAGCCTCGGGATTAGGGTCCTTTTTTTTGCAATCACAATTTAATGTGGCACTGGAGGGAAACATATGAGTGGAGTGATGGTACAGCTTACATTTTACTACTGAGAAATCCAAGGACAGTAAACATATGGTTCTTTTTTACGTGAAAAGTTATGAGATTATACACTGCTAGGGCACTTAACTGCCTTCTCTGCTAAAATAATGCTGCCGTTGAACTTATAGACAGGTGCTACCAGGCTGCTGCCAGGAAAAGCATGTGCTGAGGTGTCTGAATTTTCTCTTATTACCTAAGGCTCTTGTGAAAGATTAGCAACTGTAATATTTGCTGTATAATCACCGGAACCTGGGTCACAGGACTAGCTTAGCAGGAAGCTGAGACTAGAGCACTTAGAGATTATATAGTAATTGTCTTCTAGAACATTGGGCAAGGAAGCAGGTGCCAGCCCCTCCTTTTCTTTGATGTCCATTTATGTAAAGTTGCTAAGACAGGATACTCTCTTGAAATATACCTGAATGATGCACCTTGAAAAGATGAAATGCCTGGTCAGTATGTGCGTGTACAGAGTGCCTGGTATTTTAAAATTAGACTGACTTAGAGTATCAAAATTGTCCCAGCAGATGACCTGTAACTTCTTAAAGTTGAACTGTATTTTGTAAGAGTTAATGTTTCAATTGGGGACTTATATCTAATCCCTTTATTATTCTTATTCCAAAGCCCAAATGCGTGAAATGTAGTAGAAGTTGGTTTTTAAGTCTTTTGCTATTGTTTACATCCTTTCAACTCAGACTTGTTTCTGTCCTTTGCCATAATGGCCATATGGGGTCATTTCTTTTGCTTCTGAGGTTTTTAGGCACAGATTTCAATGGCTTACTGGAAGTGAACATGCTCTGCTGTTTTTCTGTGCCTAGAGTTTCCTCCCCCGGCCTGACAGGCAGGTAGGTTCTTGGGGAGCAGGCTGTCTGTGGTCATCAGGGCTCTCCCTTCCTCCTGTGAATATGCCCATTGCTCCCTAGTAAGGTTGCTTTGACAAGTGAACCAGAACTCTGAAAGAGAGGGTGAAGGCAGAGCTGCTGAAGCTGGAAGATGAGTAAAAATAGGAAAGTGACTACCGTTTTAGGGTGGCTGTTATTTACACTCTATTTTCAAGTCCATGACTGTGTCCTTTCCCCCTCCGCCCCATCAGGTCTCACACTTGGATATCTCTTTAGTGATAGTGTGGATTCATATCTGCTTGAATAGAAAAAGTTCCTAAGTCAGGAGATTATTCCTTTATGGTGTAAATCACATTGTGAATTAGCTTTTCCATACTTAACTCACACCTTTCCATTTGGGTTACTTTATCTTACAAAACCAAGCATTAGTTTTTTGTGGAAAGCATGAATATGCTGCTGGTGAAACAAAAATGACTTTATACTATAAAGATGTCAGACTTAGAGTTTTGAGCTTGCAGTTCTCCCTAAAAGTTGCCTGGCTTTGTATATTGTGTGACTAGATTTTTTCTTAAGATGCAATGCCACGTTTCAATTCATACTGATAACACAGGACATGACTCATTAGTTTACATATTCAAAAACTGTATATGCCATATATTATATTTAAAAGATGACAAAAAGATGAATAAAGGTTGACACCCAGCCCTCTAGAGCTAGGTGTAGTCTAGTGAAAGGCAGATAAGCAAACAGCAACTATTAATATAATACAGAGCAATGCATCCACTGTGAATGGGTATGCGCCAGGGGTATTGAGAGCCTATAGAAGTGCCTAACCCAGCCTGGCTCTGCCAAGTGTCACCCAAGTTCCCAATTAAAGAATGAAAGGAGCCATTCAAAGGGATAGAAGTGGGACTATAGGGCAATATGCAAGAACAGGTGGAAAAAAGACATTTGCTGAGAGACCCAACATGCTTTTCAGATTGCTGTATGACTATATAATATTTAGATGATTGTATTATTTTATTATTACAGCTTAACTTTTTTGGTGAGCCAATATATGATATACATAGTTTTGCTCTTCTCTCTCTTCTCTCTCTCTCTCTGTGTATCTTTGAAATGGGATCTTGTTATGTTGCCCAGGCTGGAGTATTGCAGTGAAATAATAGCAATAATGATAAACAGTAGTTATTGAGCACTCACTGTGGGCCAGGCAGTTCACAGGTGTGATCACAATGCACTGCAGCCTTGACCTTGGCTCCGTTGATCCTCCTCAGCCTCTTCAGTAGCTGGTACTACAGACTCATGTCACCACACCTGGCATTTTTCTCTTTATTCTTACCCCTGCCATGTTAAATGTCATAATTTTTAAAAATTCGATCTCATTTCTTTTTTCAATAGTCAGAGTCATAATTTTAAAGAAAATATATCAGTTCTAATGTTGTTCTTTGCATTAATTTTATTTTCTTTACATTTTAGAGCTGTGCCTTTTTGCCTATTTTTTTTTCCATTTAAACCATCATAGTTGGAACTAAATCTTGAGAGGCTCCCTTCAATCTTCATAAATTAGGAATGAGCATATATGCAAATATACATGCATACATGATACACATCTGTAAAAGAGACATTTAAAATTCAACATCTAATTTCAGCTGTGCTTTAGAGTACATGAGGGTGATTTCTAAAATGTCTTCACTACCAAAAGAATATCAAAGGGCACACCTGATCAACTATCTATAAACTGTGCTTTATAGAAGCAATGACAGCAGTGGAAATTTCTTTTAAAAGAAAAAAATTTTTAGAGCTGCCACTTAATAGGAAATCTTTGGACTGTGCTTAATTTGAAAACAAAAAACCATTGGTAATGTCAGCTCTCACCGACTTTCAAACTTTAAAGTTTTCAAGTTAAAAAAATTGGACACCATTCCACAAAAGCTGGCAAAGCAAAGTTTAAAATGAATAGCCAGTGAGATTCGTTATTTACTGTTGGATGTGGGTTGAAATTAACATTGAATTCATTAAAGATTGTTTTAATACACATATTTTAAAAAACAAGGTAGAGAGAGGGAGAATAAAGGTCTGATTATTTTGTTCTTGGTGGTATGGCATGTTTGTACTGTTTTGCAAACAGAAAGGACCTATTAATAACTTGCTGTGGGTTAAATCTCTGAGTCATGCTTTGATGCTTTTATAGTAGGATTATGTAATGTGGGCTGCTCTTTCTGCATTACCCTTCAATTTTTCACAAAATCAGGCATAATTCTTCAAGTATGAGATTATTCTGTCAGTTTCATTGGGCACTTGTACTCTAAAAGCTTTAGTTTTCTTTTTTAAAAGCTTTGTACATGGTAAAGTCTCTAGCCACCCTATTCCATCTGATTCTGTCCCCTCAAACTATCTCTCTTGCCTTCTGCATCTTTTTCACTCTCTCTCTCTTCTAAGCTTTAATTTTGTGTTTCCAGGAGTGGGGTGGGGAATCTCATTTGTTCTCACAGGTTCACTCTCCTGTTTAAATATGAATTCCACCTTTCCAGCTGCTCTAAGGCAGTGGATGCCTCCCCTGTTTCCTTAAACTCTACTTCTATACAACTAAATTATTCATTATCTTTCACTCCAAAACGGACTCATCCTGGTAATTTCTGTGTCCCCATTAATTGTACCAATGCTTTTTGACCCTAAGACATTTCTTTCAGCCATTTTTTATGCTTCTGCTAAAGACCCTAGGTTCTTTCTGACTAGCAGCTTAGCTATTAGATCTTTTGCAGAATAAAACATTCTCTTCCTTGGCTGACCCAATATTGTCCACTGACTAGTCCCTATCCTGACATATTGGGGCACTTGTAGCTACCCAGTGGTCAGTCTGGACTCAGCTTATTTCTCTAACTGGAGCTTCAGTTATCTACTATCAGCTAGCCCAGTAGGTAAATAGAAGTTGACATACTCCATCCCTGAATCCATTTAGTCAGAAATCTAGCAGTCTCTTACTTCAGATAAGAGTCTATGCCATTATATTGGCTGCCTCTCCCATTGTCCTAGTTTGGGCTAATACATTTACTGCCCTGTTGTTCTTATACTCCTAGCACTATGTCAAAATTAGTGCCAGTCCTTCTCTTCTAAATTCAGTGAAATAATAGCAATAATGATAAACCTTAGTTATTGAGCACTAACTGTGGGCCAGGCGGTGTCCTAAACACTTCACTATATATTATCCCATTTAGCAACAAATTAGCACAGTGGTTGTCCTTTTTATTGTGTGGGCCTGCCCTAATTGGTAATGTAAGTTATTTAGTAAAATGTCACTTACTTTATTCATAAAATACTGTGATGATTTAGCCAAAGAAAATAACTGAGAGAAGCCCTGAAAGATGAAATAGTTAATAGACCCTTTTTTTTCCTGCCCTATAAGCTTTTTTTTTTTTTTTTGGATACAGTTTTGCCCTGTCACCTAGGCGGGAGTGCAGTGGCATAATCTCAGCTCACTGGGACCTCTGCCTTCCAGGTTCAAGCAATTCTCATGCCTCAGCAGCTGGGATTACAAGCATGTGCTACCATGCCCACCTAATTTTTGTATTTTTAGTAGAGATGGGATCTTGCCACGTTGGTCAGGCCAGTCTCAAATTCCTGGCCTCAAGTGATTCGCCTGCCTTGACCTCCCAAAGTGTTGGGATTACAGATGTGAACCACCACACCCAGCCCCTATTAGCTTTTTAAGCATGTTTTTAGTATGTACAGGATCACCACAGTTCCTGTTAAAATTCATCCAGTAGTGGTGATACTGTTAAGTAGAGAGAGATCCCTGTGCTTTATTTATGGGTGATGGAGTTTTCTGAAGTTTCAGGAGTTGGACAGGTGTCCATCCAGTTGTCTTGGAGAAAGAGTTATTCTCTTTCCTCATGGAAGTATTAATAAGATGCATAGGTGCTATGTTGACTCCCATTTGATAGAGGTTAAAATGTAAGTGTTGGAGCAGATTCTGAGATCAGCTTTGAGAAAACATTATGGCATTGATCAGTTACTATCCTTTGAGTCCATTAAGAGTAATTCTGCCTCTACGAACTTCAAATCGATCCTGGTTACCAATTTCTCTTCAGAAACCATTACTGGGACTAGAGTATATACAATTTATGCAACAATATAAATTTTTTACTCAGAGAGCTTAAAATAAAACTAACCCTCTCCCTTTTAAAAGCTATTTTGTGTTATTTTACTTCCTGTGTTCGTTCAACTAATATTTAATGTGTAGATAGTATTGAGCCAGGGATGCTGGAGTATTGAAGTGAAAAGAATAAATTTCCTAACCTTCTGGAATTTATATTCCAAGCATGGAGTAAGATAATAAAAAAATCAAACAAGATTGCCTAGCATCTTAGCTGAAATTTCCCACACATCCCATAACCAGTCCATCAGCAAATACTCTTTGCTGTACCCTCAAAACACACCCAGAACGTAACTACTTCTTATAACCACCACTGCTGCCGCCTTGGCCCAAGACAGCTAGATCTTCACCCAGATTCTGAAATAGGCTCCCAACCAGTGTCCTCATTTCCCCGCTCCTCCTCCCACAGAGTCTATTAACACTGCAGCCAGAGTGACCCAGTTGCAATATGGCCTGCCAGGCCTGCCTCTGCTCCAGACCTTCCAAGCCTTTCCATCTCACTCAGAGTAGAAGCCAGAACCCTTACCATGCCTCAGCCCTGCTACCTGCTAACATCCTCTCCTTTCCCCTCTCTCCTCCAGCCACGCCGGCTCCTTGCTATTTCTTATTTTTATTTATATATTTTTATTTATTTATTTTTTAGATGGAGTCTCACTCTGTCGCCAAGGCTGGAGTGCAGTGGCGCGATCTTGGCTCACTGCAACCTCTGCCTCCTGGGTTCAAGCCATTCTCCTGCCTCAGCCTCCTGGCTAATCTTTTGTATTTTTAGTAGAGATGGGGTTTCACTGTGTTGGCCAGGATGGTCTTGATCTCCTGACCTCGTGATCTGCCTGTCTTGGCCTCCCAAAGTGCTGGGATTATAGATGTAAGCCACCGTGCCCGGCGCCTGCTGTTTCTTAAACACAATAGGCTCAAGCACTTCACCTAGAGTGTTTTCTCCCAAGAAGTCCACATAGTTCATTCCCTCTCCTCCTTCAGGTTTCATTTAAATGCCACCTTCTCAGTGAGGCCTTCTCTTACCATCTTACTCAAATTTTCAGCTCCCCTCAAACCAGACGTTCTTTATTTTTCTCCCTAGCTCTGTCAACATCTAAGCATGTGGATATTTTACTTGTTTGTTAATTATCTGTTGGCCCCCCACTGGAACATAAGTTCTGTAAGGGAAAAGATTTGTGTCTTTTTTCTGATTTCTGTAGCTTAGTATCTAGAACAGCTTGGCACATAGTCAGTGGCCAACAACTGTTAGTTTAATGCTAAGTGGAGATGAATGCGGGAGGTATTGCCAATTAGTTAGAATATGACCAAATTGTCGTGTAATACCTGCCCTTATAATAGTTCAGTCAAGAAAGTATTCAATTCTTATTAGCAATCATTTTCTCAGGTCAACAAGAATACAGAGATAATCTATTAGGATAGTCCTTAAATTCTCCTGTGGATCTATTCCATTATCTATGGATCATCTATTAGGATATGCCTTAAATTTTCTTCTTCACATGTTATATAATAGTCCTGTAATATGTTGACAAGAAAGTTCAAGGGAATATTTAAGGCCTGTGTAGCAGGCAAACAGTACTCAGAGACATAGAGCTTTTCTTTTCAAGATGATAACGAGTGAGTTTAGAGTATTGATTGTGTTTAAGTTTTATTTAAGTGCCTTGGCTCATATTAGGCACTCAGTAAACATGTAATTATTTAGTCTTTTTCTGAAACCAAAATTTTTATGTGAATAGAGTCATATTCCTAATTGGTACTTTCAGGGCTTCTATAAAATCATGAAAGATTATCAGAGAATGTATGATGGACTGACATAGCTCTTGAAGAAAAATGTCAGCTTGCAAATCTATAATTTCATTCATTCATACCGCGTTTTGTAGCTAAGTTCAAAGCTAAGATGTATCCTAATGCAATGTTTTAGACAGAATAAGACTATAAAAAGGGTTTTAACCTTTGAACAAACTTTGGTTAAATTATGCATGAGGGGGAGAGAGAGATCCAAGATGGCCGATTAGCAGCAGCTCAGGACTGTAGCTCCCACTGAAAGCGCAGAGAGTGAGTGGACGCCACATTTTCAGACGAATTTTTATTGCCCACGGACCAAGAGATTCTTGGCGGAGGAGCCCCACGGGTCGCCAGCACGACTCTTTTGGAGGGCGCGGCCGTTTTGCAGGCGCCCTGGCGCAGCGGTTCTCAGTCCGCAGTATACGGGACTGAGTGCCCTTTTGGTTGGCGTTGGAGCTCCGGGACGGCAGAGTCTCCCATTCAGCTGATTGAAAAGCGGACTGAAGTGGGGAACCAGACCGGGAGATTCCCGGGCAGAAAAGCGCCATGAATCTTAATGCCGCTGTTTCAGCCGGTGTAGTGGATCGCCGCAGGGGGAAGGCTGGTAACCCCCTCCACACACAAAAAAAAAATAAAAAACAGCAGTTGGAACTGCTGAGGATTGAGAGTTTCACAGCAAGTACAGCTGAACCTGGGAAGGTCCAGCTCTGTGGGGGAGGGGCGTCCGCGAAGGAAAATTAAGAAATAGAAAAAACTTTATCACCAACAAGCTGAACGTCCACTCAGAGACCTAATCTGAAAGTCAGCAATTACACAGACGACAGGTGGATAAATCCACAAAGATGGGAAGAAACCAGTGCAAAAAGGCTGAAAACACCCGAAATCAGAATGCCTCTCCTCCTGCAGAGGATTGCAGTGCCTCATCACCAATTGAACAAGGCCTAATAGAAAATGAATGTGAGGAATCAACAGAATCAGGCTTCAGAAGGTGGATAATGAGAAACTTCTGTGAGCTAAAAGAACATGTTCTAGCCCAATGCAAGGAAACTAAGAACCTTGAAAAAGGTTTCACGAAATGTTCATGAGAATGGACAATTTAAAGAGGAATATAAGTGAATTAATGGAGCTGAAAAACACAATACGAGAACTTCGCGAAGTATGCAGAAGTTTTAACAGTCGAATTGATCAAGCAGAAGAAAGGATTTCAGAGGTCGAAGACCAACTTAACGAAATAAAACGAGAAGACAAGATTAGAGAAAAAAGGGTAAAAAGGAATGAGCAAAGTCTCCAAGAAATATGGGACTATGTGAAAAGACCTAATCTACATTTGATAGGTGTACCTGAATGTGACGAAGAGAATGAATCCAAGCTGGAAAATATTTTTCAGGATATTATCCAGGAAAACTTTCCTAACCTAGCAAGGCAAGACAATACACAACTCCAGGTAATACAGAGAACACCACAAAGATATTCCTCAAAAAGAGCAACCCCAAGGCACATAATCATTAGATTCATCAGGGTTGAAACGAAGGAGAAAATACTACGGGCGGCCAGAAAGGTCAGGTTACCCACAAGGGGAAGCCTATCAGACTCACAGCTGATCTCTCAGCAGAAACCCTACAAGCCAGAAGAGAGTGGGGGCCAATATTCAACATCCTTAAAGAAAAGAACTTTCAACCCAGAATTTCATATCCAGCCAAACTAAGTTTCATAAGTGAAGGAAAAATAAAATTTTTTGCAAACAAGCAAGTACTCAGAGATTTCATTACCACCAGGCCTGCTTTACAAGAGCTTCTGAAAGAGGCACTACATATAGAAAGGAACAACCAATATCAGCCACTTCAAAAAACCCATCAGTAAGCTGCATCCAGATCCATCTTACATGCAAGGATATACAGAGACTCAAAACAAAGGGATGGAGGAAGATTTGCCAACCAAATGGAGAGGAAAAAAAAAAAAGCAGTAGTTGCAATTCTCATCTCTGATAAAATAGACTTTAAAGTAATAGAAACCAAAAGAGATAAGAAGGACATTGTATAATGGTAGAGGGATCAATGTAACGGGAAGAGCTAACGACCCTAAGTCTATGCGCACCCAATATAGGAGCACCCAGATACACAGGGCAACTTCTTGGTGACTTACAAAGAGACTTGGACTCCCACACAATAATAGTAGGAGACTTTAACATTACATTGTCAATATAGGACAAACTAATGAGACAGAAGGTTAAGAAGGATACCCGGGACTTGAACTTAAACCTCGAACAAGTAAACTTAAACCTCGAACAAGTAAACTTAATAAACATTTACAGAACTCTCTACTCCAAATCCACAAAACATACATTTTTTTTCAGTAACACATCACATTTATTCTAAAAGTGACCATACGGTTGGGAGTAAATCACTCCCTAGCAATTGCATAGCATTTCATAGGTTTAAATGAAATATTGGTTGGCTGTTTGTTTGTTATTTTCCTCCCTTATTCCTTCCTGTCTCCATTGTATAACATAATTATTAGTATAAAAGAGCTTTTAATATCCATTTGTAGACTGCATTCTAGCCTGGGCAATAGAGCAAGATTCCCATTCTCTCTCCCTTTTTTTTCTTCTTCTTTTTCTCTTTATTTCATTCTTTTTTTTCTTCCTTCTTTCACTTTTTCTTTTTCTAAAAAAAAAAAAATTATGCATGAGGGGCTTTTTTTTTCTAGGTAATTTCACGGGCTTCCTTTGCCTTCTAATCACAGCTTTCTTGCTGTGCTTCCTTTTCTCTCTCTCATCTCAATGTGTTGTCAACTCAGTGAGTGACAGCAGTACTGATAAGAGTAGGGTCAAGAGATAAGTGGTCATTTCAACCCGGTTTAGAATGTTCATCCCAAAAATGCTGATAGCAAATTAGTAATAATTAGTAAATAATAATGCTGTACTCCTGATTAGAATTGGGAGGGAAACAACCCCAATTTCATATTATTTGATTTGAATGGTTGTTGGTTTTGACAAGAGACTTTCCACTTCAGAGACTGTCCAGGAGAAAAAGGGGTTGGGGAAGTAATCTTTCTAATCTAAACTTCTAATGGATAAACTTCGGCACATCTGTCACCAGTCTCAGCATCTGCATCTCCTAAAATTGTCACTTAGTAAATACAGTGTACAAAAGCTCATGAGGCTGTTGGGCAGGTTATTAACAGCTGAGGGACTGAATGTATCTTAGTGAGAGGAGTATGGATGTTAGCACATACCAGAGCAGCTGTATCATGAGTCACGCTCAGGACTGGAAAGAATAAATGCTTATTGCTGCGTGGATTAGATGAGCAGAAACTGAAGCCTGAACATAAAATGAGTCATTATGACAAAGCAGCCATTATTTTTTTCTCCCCAAATTACTTTGCCTTTAAGAGTGAAGATAAAAAAATCTTAAAACCTGAACGGTAAGGGGTCTTGTAAACAGATGACAGTAGAGGCTAAGAGTGACACTGGAAGATCAGGACCTTCACATTTGGATGCCCAGCTCTTTCTTGCTAGTTTGGAGAAGGAGCTGTGGTTTTGGGAAAGTGTTTCAATTCGTGCCTTTTAGCATAATGGCTCATTGTTTGCTTCTAGAGTCAGACAATCCAGAGTTTGAATGCCAACTCCATCACTTATTTGTTGTGAGACATCAGGCGGGTTACTTCACTCCTCTGTCTGTCAGACTTCTCATAGTAAAATAAGTTTAATAGCAGTGTCTGTCTCATAGAGTGGCTACGAAGACAATGCCTATAAATCACTTGCGTCAGTATGAAGCAAGAGCTGACGACATCTCATCATGATGATGGTGATGATAAAGATGAGGATGGCAGGTCATATGATTCCACAAATACTGACTTAGATTCCTGGAATTAGAGAAGCTTAAGGCGTAGCAGAGAGAGGTGGGGGATGCCTATGCCTCCTGGTCCATTAGGGTGGGGCTAAGTAGGACAGCCCCAGGTGAAGAGAATGGCAACATTCTTTGAGGAGTGAAAGTACTTAGGGTTAAGGCAGTAACAGAAAGATTCCTAAGACAACCATTGCCCTATTTAGCAAAACTCCTTTTTTTTAGTGAAGGCTAACATTCCTTTAAGCCTCGCCCTGAGATAGTAAGTCCTTTCTTACCTCAAAAATCATTCTGCCTTCATATAAGAAAAGTTCATAATCTCCACCTGTGTAACTACGATTCTAGCACCTCAGTCCCATTAGCCCACCACTGTGTGCAGGTACAGGGCAGAGTGGGAAGGACCCTCCGTGCAGGGGCACTGTGTTGTGGGTATCCTCCAAGGTCACACTTCTTATCAGGCAGCTCTCCACTGAATGATTTTAATGGCAAGTTGAGAAGGCTTTGAGTGTCACCAAAGCCCAGTGTGAATCACTGTGCTTGGACCACTCTGTCCTTTAACTCTTTAGTTCATTTATTCAACTATATTTTAACCATCTGCTAGACTAGACATTGTGGGTATAGGGAAGAATTCACAAACACAGAAAACCAGAGTAGCTACTATCTGGAATGTAAGTGCTACGCGGGAGTCTGAATGGAGCTAGCAGCTGGGACCCCTATGCTGTGGTCTTCAGGAAAGGCTCCTCAAAGGAAGGAGCCTCTGAGCTAGGACTTGAAAGACAGAAGTTTACCAGGTGGAAGAAGGCATGTGTGAAGGTGCAGGATCCTATGGCCAATCCAAGGGTTGGACAGGGAAGAGTAGGAGAACCAACAGGTTTGAAGTGAGAAAGGAATGAGTTTAAAGTAGTAGCAAAAAGATTGGAGAGGCTACAGCAGATTCAAGTGATCATTTTGTTTTTCTAGTTTTTTAAAATTAGAGACAGGGTTTCATTCTGTCACCCAAGATGGAATGCAGTGGTACAATCATAGCTCACTGCATCTTCAAACTCTTGGGCTTAAGGGACCCTTCTGCCTCAGCCTCCCACATACCTGGGACTACAGACATGCACCAACAAGTCCAGATAATTTTTTAAATCTTTTTTTGTGGAAATGGGGGTCTTGCTGAGTTGCCCATGCTAGTCTCAAACTCCTGAGCTCAAGCAGTCCTCCCACCTTGGCCTCCCAAAGTGCTAGGATTACAGGTGTGAGCCACTGTGCCTAGCTGAGAGATCATTCTGATAGAACAATTGATGGGGCCAGTTATATGGATGTGTTGAGTTAGGGTGCGCCATCCATGAAGGAGACATTGTGGAAGACTTGAAGTGACTAACTTTGTAGAACATTTGATCTCAGGAATCTGCTGTCAGAATATGGAAGACAGAGCAAATTCCAGGTTAGAGTAGGGAGAGTGTACAGATAATGAGTAAGATTATGTGATGGATCGGACTGTGAGAAATTCAGGTGGAAATCTGAAGCACGCAGAAGTGAATATAGAGGCAATGTTACAGAGTAGCTGAGTACAAGCTTTAGAGTCAGAGCTGAATTACAATCGCAGCTGTTTCTTTTTAGACCCATGTGATGATCTTGGAAGCATCATTTCACTTCTTTGGGTCTTTTTCCTCATTTGATCTTCAATTCCAGTTTTTCTGGTAGTAATATTCCATGGTTATTACATTTTTGTTTTCATTTGCCTGATAGCCATTTGCCCATAATTTTTGAGTGTTGACACTTTATTTTAGTTTTGTTTCTTTTAAACATCATAGCTGGGTGTTTTTGTTTTTAACCCATTCTAAAAGTATTAATCTTAATAGGCTTGGTTTTACTCCTTTTAGCTTATTTTTTAAACTTTGTTTTTCTCTCTTTAAAAAAACACCTTTTTGTAGGAGGGGGAGGGCTGGTGGTAAGGAGGTAGAGGGTCGTTTGATGTAAGTACCATTCATTCCATGATTATTTTTATTAGTTTGAAAGGTGTGCTAAACTTTTCCATTCTATTAGTGATTACATTTTCATTCCTATTTCTTGACTCTTAAATGAAACTAATTAGTATTTCCTACACAAATGCTCTAAGACCTATAAAATATTTTTATTTCTCCATCTTTTTTTTTTTTTTGCTTTTCTTTATTTTTTATTTATTTTATATATATATATATATATAATTGTACTTTAGGTTCTGGGGTACATGAGCAGAACATGAAAGATTGTTGCATGAAAGATGTTTCACTCCATCTTTTTTTTTTAATAGTTTATTTATTTTACTTTAGGTGCATGCTATATCTGGCATTTCTCCCCATGTTATCCCTCCCCACCCCCCATTGTCTCTCCCCCTCCCCCCCCCCAACTGTCCCCTGTGTGTGATGCTCCTCTCCCCTGAGTCCACGTGTTCTCATTGTTCAACACCCACCTATGAGTGAGAACATATGGTGCTTGGCTTTCTGTTCTTGAATCAGTTTGCTGAGAATGATGGTTTCCAGATGCATCCAAGTCCCTACAAAAGACACGAACTCATTGTTTTTTTATGGCTGCATAGTATTCCATGGTGTATATGTACCACATTTTCTTTGTCCAGTCTATCATTGATGGGCATTTGGGTTGGTTTCAGGTCTTTGCTATTGTACACAGGGCTGCAATGAACATACGTGTGCATGTGTCTTTATAGTAGAACGATTTATAGTTCTTTGGGTATATACCCAATAGTGGGATTGCTGGGTCAAATGGAATTTCTATTTCTAGATTCTTGAGAAATCGCCACACTGTCTTCCACAATTATTGAACTAATTTACACTCCCACCAACTGTGTAAGAGTGTTCCTATTTCTCCACATCCTCTCCAGCATCTGTTGTCTCCTGATTTTTTAATGATCGCCATTCTAACTGGCATGAGATGGTACCTCAGTGTGGTTTTGATTTGCATTTCTCTAATGACCAGTGATGATGAGCATTTTTTTCCTATGTTTGTTGGCCTCATATATGTCCTCTTTTGAAAAGTGTCTGTTCATATCCTTCGCCCACTTTTGAATGGGGTTGTTTGATTTTCTTGTGTATGTGTTTTAGTTCTTTGTAGATTCTGGATATTAGCCCTTTGTCAGATGGGTAGATTGCAAAAAATTTTTTTGCCAGTCTGTGTCTTTTGATTGGGGCCTTTAGGCCCACAACATGTGGGAATTACAGGAGTACAATTCAAGATGAGATTTGGGTGGGAACACAGAGCCAAGCCATATTGCTCTATGTGGCAATCGGACAGAATATCGATGATCATAAAGGCTATTATCTGCATTTATTGAATCCCTGCAATGTACATGGCACTATGCTAAGTGCTTTATATGTTACTGTGAGCCACAAAACAACCCCGTCAGGAAGTTGGTACCATAGTGACTTGAGGGGAACAAAGCCACAGAAGTCAATACTTGTTCAGTGGCACATAACTTGTAAGTGGCAAGACGGGGTGGGCCCAAGTTCCTATGAAGCCAAAAACTAGCCTCTATCCACCACAGTCCCCTGCTTTTCATTTTTAATTCCTTTTTGTACAGAATCACTGTGTATTTCTACATGGAGTCCAGATTGATAGTGGATTTCTCCTTTGTATAGTACTAATATATTGTTACAGTGTCATTAAAAATCTTGGTGTCAGCAGCTCAGGGATGGGACTGACTCATTGGTGTCCAGTATTTCATGGGCTACAGTGGGTTTTCATTTCATTTTATAATGTGATCCCATAGGCCAGGGATAAATTGTGACTTCAGAAGAGTAAAGGTTAATATTAATCACAGTTCATTTTTTGGACATACTATTCTTTTACAGAGCTGCTTCTTTATGAAATTAAGTGATTGTTAATGATTTAAATACTGAATGAGTTGTATGCAGCTCCTAGGGATGCCATGATAAAATACCATAGACTGGGTAGCTTAAACAACAGAAATTCATTTTCTCACAGCTCTGGAGCCTGGGAAGGCCAAGATCAAGTTCAGCTTCTGGTGAGGGCTCTTTTCCTGGCTTACAAAGGGCCACATTGTCCTCACATGATATTTCCTCTGAATCTGTTAGGTTGGGGATGCCACCCTTATGACCTCATTTAATCTAATTACCTCCTAAAGGTTCTATTTTCAAATGCATTCACCTCGGGGGTTAGGGCTTCAGCATATGAACTTGGTTGGGGGCACAATTCAGTCAATAACATTTGCTGAATTTTTTCATGTGTTCAAAATTCTAATTTCTTAATTAGAAAATGTATAACCTCAACATGATCTATCATCCATAGGGAATATTTCAACCCATTCTAAAAGTCTTAGTCAAGCCTTGAATAGATTTGATTTTACACCTTCTAGCTTATTTTTTAAACTTTTTTTCCCTTTAAAAAAAACCTTTTTTTAGAAGGGCATGTATTAACATTAAATCTCTTAGAATAAATTAACTTTCTATTTTTATTAAAATATTGAAGTATATTCTGTTATCCTTCCATTTAAAATATTGCATGACCTATGTTTAACAATAATCCTGCACTTACCAGTATGCTCTGCAATAGGAAAGTATTGTTTAATTTGCCTATTAGCTGTGTGACCATTTAAAGAAGGCACCACATTCGAATCTGCACTTCCTGGTAGAAAATAGAAGTGAAATTTAATAAAAGTTGGATAGACAAAGAAATATTATTCCTTTAAAAGATTATTTGGGGGTAAAACTAATTATTGTTGTAATAATGTTTAGCCCTGTTGTGATTTATAACACAACCTTAAGAACTGCCTTTAATTTTCTAAACTGAAATTACAATGATGATGACAAAAACAACAATAATAGCTAATATTTATTGCATGTTTACTACATGCAGAAAAGTATTCTAACCATATTAAGTGTAATTATTCTTTTAATCCTTACAGTGAATTTGTGAGAAAGATCCTCTTTTACCCACATCTTGTCCTGACAAGTTTCTCATATTTAGCACCCCTAAATATGAGAGGTGGAACCCCTGGAATCTTCATTTGAAATAGACATTCTCACTTTCCCCCACACAGTTCTAATAATAATTCTGACGTGTATTACAGTTATGAGTATGCCTTCTTAGAGGATGAATCTGTTTGGATAAAAAAATGATGGCAGTTTTTCCAACAGGGCAATAACAGAGACAAAGATCTAGGAGAAGCATGGTTTGATGGGAAGTGCATTAAGGAAATGGGATCTAATTAGAATGCAGATGCTATTTTGGAGAGCAGTGGAGAGGAAGGATATTAAAGCCAAACAAGGTTATTAAAGCCAAAGTAGGACTGTAGAAATCCGAGGAGTTTAAATTTCATGAAGAAATAGAGCCACATGTTAATAAGTAAGAAAGCCTGATGAAAACATTATTTGAGAAAAATTGATTTGTGAATTAACTTATTTTACAAATTTATCTTACCAGCTTTTAAATATTTTCTTAATATTTTACAGACATCTTTATTTCTTATTTTCTTTTGTTGGCTTCTGGATCTCTTACAAAGAGGAATATGTTATGTTCATAAATGTCCTCAAAGAATTTGAAATTTTCCTCAAAATGAGGTATAAAACTCAAAGACTATGTAGTTTGAAGGCTAAAAGTTAAGAAATCGATGTATCATATTGCATATCTCAAGGTACATATCTGATTCTTCTGCCTGTGACCATCATGCATTGTTTGTAGGTGTATAAATTGGTATGACCTCCACAGAGGACAGTATCTATGAAAATTTTAAATGTATATTCCCGTTGATTCAACTATTCTATGTGGACATGCTCATACATCTACATGGAGATTTACAACAACACATTGATATTGCTCAGGGTCTAATTCTTGTCACTCAGTAGGTAACTGGTTGTAGAAAATAAGGTATAGTATATAGACAATAAAATATATGGCCATTAAAAAGATTGTTGGATTCATGTTTCATGTGTTGATACGGAAAAGTCTCTAAGATAAATTTTAAGTAAAAAAAAGCAAGATGCAGGCTGGGTGTGGTGGATCATGCCTATAATCCCAGAACTTTGGGAGGCTGAGGTAGGTAGATCCCTTGAGCTCAGGAGTTCCAGACTAACCTGGGCAATATGGCAAAACCCCATCTCTACTAAACACAAAAAATTAGCTGGGCATAGTGGTGCATGCCTGTAGTTCCAGCTACCCAGGAACCTGAGATGGTAGGATCACCTGAGCCTGGGAGGTCAAGGCCGCAGTGAGTCATGATTGTACCACTACACTCCAGCCTGGGCAACAGAGACCCTGTCTCAAAAAAAAAAAAAAAAAAAGCAAGATGCAGAGCAATAAATGTACTGTGGTACAAGGTGCATAGTGTACATTTGTCAAAAAGTTGGAAGTGGAATATAACAGGATCTTAGCTTAGAGGAAGACAGCTGTTTTACCGTTTATTATTTTGTGTTTAAGCTTTGACAAAAGTTATCGCTGTCAAAATGTATCCACCTTTTTAAGTGAATTAAAATGTTTAATATCATTAAAAGCCTTCCAGTTAGGTATTCCCCTGTAGAAAATCCAAAAGGTATTATCTGCATGGGTGTGCGTGAGCAAAATAAGTGTATCTTAAAGTATCAGAATTATGTTCTCCTTCTGTTACCTTTTAAGGTGTGTTCTCACAGTGGCCTTTATTTTTTCTGGCATTCAGTAAATACTTATTGTGTATACTATATGCTTTTTATTGAAGTAAATTTTTAACTCGAGCCTGAGAATTTCTTTAGAGCAATGAGCTTTGAAAATTGGTAGGAACCTTGAAGACCAGTGTCTTCACTTTAAGCCAAAGAAAGCTAAAATCCAAATGGACGTGTCTGAAATCTCAGCACTAGTTAGTGGCCTAACTGCCGGGAGAACCCGTCTCAGTTCATTCCGCACACCACCCTAAATGATGCCAGAAGGAAAAAAATCACCTTGAATTTGTCCTTGTCATTTTATTTCACTAAAATAAGTCTGTTCCGATCACTTTGAGTGAGTAGATTTAGTCCTCTAATGACTAACTTTGGAAAGATTTAATGGCATCAGAAATCAATTCTTTAATATTAAACATTTAGAGGAAAGTAAAATATTCTAAATTTATATTTTTTCTTTTATTTATTTTTTTGAGACAGAGTCTCACTCTCACCAAGGCTGGAGTGCAGTAGCACAATCTCGGCTTGCTGCAACCTCTGCCCTCCCAGGTTCAAGTGATTTTCACACCTCAGCCTCCCAAGTAGTTGGAACTACGGGCGCACGACACCACACTCTTTGGATTCTTTTCTATAAAAAAAAAGATTCATATATTTTTAGCAGAGACGGGGTTTCACTATGTTGGCCAGACTGGTCTCAAACTCCTGATCTCAAATGATCTGCCCACCTCAGCCTCCAAAGTGCTGGGATTACAGGCATGAGCCACTGCACCTGACCTGTTTTTTCTTTAAAAAGTAACATTTTAATTTATATATCATGTAGTTTTTACACTCTAAATATTGTTTGAACACTTTCCTACAGTATTGATAACTCATAGATATTTTTAGTTATTACCACTGAAGGAAGCAGCATATTGAAATAGCTTTGAGGGGGCATATCTTTTCCTAAAATGAGGAAGGAACCTGTATTATATAAGGAAGAATAAAATGCATCCTATTGTTGAATGATATTTTTGGATTGTATTTTCCGTCTAGCTTTTTATACGGTGAAGTCTTACCTAACTAGGTTGTGAGCTCCTCAGACACGAGGCCTGCTTGTTCGGTCTTTCCCATCCCTGAGCTGAGTCAGTGTGATAGACCTGTAAGGCACTTCAGACATCTTTTATCAACTAATTATCTTCTCCCAAATCCTTTTAATACTCACAGAGAACCAGTGCCATGTTGGAAAAAGTGTAGTCATAGACTGGAGGATATCACATTGTTTTATAATAAAAGAGAGAGACAGATGGTACTATTGCTTTTTAGGATTGAGACTAGAACGTGTGGTTTATGCCTTATTCTACATCCAAACTAGAGGGCAGCTTGTATTCCCAGAGAGTCGCGAATTCAGTACATCTTCAACCTCATTGTTAACATATTAAATTATGCTAAAAATTAACAGTAATGCATTTTTCTTGGAAATTTGAGGGAAGCAAAGGCCATGCTTAGTTAATACAAGACCAAAGAAACCATATTTGTTCATTGTAGACCACTTAATACAGCCCTAACTACTCAAGTTTGCAACCTGGCTGTATTTGATTTCCCTTTTTTTTTCCCTTTCTCCGAAGCTGCAAGAGAAATCGTGTGGTTAGAAAGAGAAGAGCGAGCCAGGCAGCACTACGAGAAGCACCTGGAAGAGCGGAAGAAGAGGTTGGAGGAGCAGAGGCAGAAGGAGGAGCGGAGGAGGGCTGCTGTGGAGGAGAAGCGGAGGCAGAGACTTGAGGAGGACAAAGTGAGCCACCCCTGGGAAGAATATGAGAGGCTCCTCTAGTTCAGACATGCAGTAAACTTTCCGTGAAACTTTGCAATCAGGTGCAGGGTGCAAAGCAAAATGGTTTCGGAGTGATCAGCTTTACAGATGGCCACAGTTTCTAGGGAAGTCAGGGTATGAGAGTCAGGTAGCGGCTGGGCTGATGATTATTATTGCCATAGAAACTTTAAAAGCCCATTTTCTCTGGTCCAAACCTATAACTTACAATGTGCAATTCATTTGTACTGAGTATTAAGACCACTCCAAGTAATCGAGTTTCTCTAGTCTTGACCCTTTGCAAACATTTACACATAGATTATCTCATTTAACCCTTATTCCTTTAGCATGCATTACACGTCAGCTTGTACAAAAATAGAAATTTAGACTCAGAGTGGATAAGTTACACAAGGTCATACGACTCAATAAGTCATGGAGTCAGGGTTACCCACATTCTCAGATTCTGAACTGTTTTTTAAATATGGTGCCATATGTGTTAAGCTATCAGTTGAAGCTAAGGCCTACACTACCATGCTTATGTGTGTTCATGAAAGCATTGCACCCTAGTAGTAAGGGTCATTTATTTGAATGCCTGTTATTCACCAAGGGCTTTATGAACTGGGACCTAGTGACTTCAGTGACCCTCCCAGATTGACACTAGTCTCACCTTAAGGTATAGAAGTTCAGCTATAGATCAAAAATAGTAGGGTGGAAATTGAAGTAGTATTCCTTACTCCATTCTGTCTTAAATTGAAGAAGCTTCAAACAACCAGCTGGAATCTAATCCTCAGCTCTTCTATTCCGTTTAAGGAACGCCATGAAGCTGTTGTACGGCGTACAATGGAAAGGAGCCAGAGGCCAAAACAGAAGCATAACCGGTGGTCATGGGGAGGCTCTCTCCATGGGAGCCCTAGCATCCACAGTGCAGGTAAACAGTGACCACTTTCAAAATTAGTCTTTTTATTTTCCTCAAAGTGCATTTCCTTCTTTTTTCTAAATCTATGTTTGCGAAACAAAAATCCTGCTGAAATAATTAAACAACAATTAAATGATGCTTTCACTATTTGAGGATAAGAGGGTGATAGAGATAAGTTAGGGTCTCTCCCTTAACACAGGCTGATGTTCTATTGTTACAAAATTCCTTAAAGGGAGAAATCTACACACTGTTTATAAATAAACATGCTGGTTTCAACACTACCATTAGTCCTCCATTTGCATTAGGGTTTCAGGATTATGGAATAAGTTAACTAGTTAAATTTTTTTCTCTGGAAGGATTATAGTTATACTGACTGACCAGAATCAATACTATGAGCTTATGTATTCTGACCCTAAAGTATATGTGACACTAATGCTCTGTAAGAAAATGCATAGGTTTATTAAGCTAGAAATAGTAAATGGCTAAGCCATTTTCCTTTTTTTTTTTTTGAACGGACATAAAATCATATTGAAATTTGGATTTACTGAAAGGCTTTATTTTTGTACTGTAAATTCAATACACCTTGAATTTTACATAGTATGTCAGTTTTGTTTTGTTTTTTTTCATTTGTGTGAATCTGATAACCTTTTTTTTTTAATTTACTTTGAAAAATCATTGTTTTACATTCTGTCCCCAGGTGGTTTTGTTGAATCATCATTCTCCTCTCTCGATTTAGCAGGCCTGGACCACCACTTCATAACTTTTGGTGGTACTAGAAAAGCTGGTACAGACATCCCTGCAATTGCCGATTGCCTGACCTGTAGCTAGCACCTCAGACCTAGGGCCGATGCATCAGTAGCTGAACCATCACCCCCTTAGTCATCACGCATGCTTAATACCCTAGCGCATAGACGTAGATCTGGGATTGGCACAGTGTTTCTTAAGTGTGATAATATGACTCAGGTGACTTAAAGGTGTTGAAATAAAGTAATTACATGTAGAACATTTGCTTTCTCTTTCAATGATCATTTTGGTTTTCTATTTAAATTTTTTATTTTTATTTTTTCAATATCAGGATTAAACCTTTTTTTTTTTCCTTCCTATGCAACAAGAATTTCAGTCAACAGGATTAAACCTTTAAAAAAAAATTTAGCTAAAAAACTACGTGGGATCAAACTACATCCAGTTTAGCTTTTCTCCCCCCTCAATCATTACTGCTGTTGCCACTTTTAGTTTTAAGTTAAATAACTGTGGACCTCTTTGTTTGCTTATTCTGTTTCTTTCGTTGTTAAAACATTCTGTAGATCTTTTATAACTCCTTTATTTAAAAAAAAATCTAGGACCAGGTGCAGTATATCACACCTGTAATCCTAGTGCTTTGGGAGGCCGAGACAGGAGGATTCCTTGAAGCCAGGAGTTCAAGAGCAGCCTGGGCAACATAGTGAGACCCCATGTCTACAAAAAATTATTTTAAAAAGTTAGCCAGGCATGGTGGCATGTGCCTGTAATCCCACCTACTTAGGAGGCTGAGGCAGGAGGATCACTTGAGTCCAGAAATTTGAGGATACAGTGAGCTAAGAATGTGCCATTGTACTCCAGCCTAGGCAACAGAGTGAGACCCTGACTCAAAAATATAATTTAAAAAATAAGAAAAATTTTAAAGTCTAAAAAATATCACCACAACTTACTTTCTTATGACAGTGAACCAAATATGAAAATATTTGTTTTCTTGGTTCTTTATGACCCAGCAGTAGTTGGTGGGACACATATAAAATCTGTTATACAGATCATTTACATATGAGATTTTGTTGATGGGATAGTTTTGTATATACCTTTCATACAGGAAAGCTGGCAGGGTATATGTTTTTATGATCATATTTTTGTTTTACCTGGCTTCCTGATTTACATGTATATGGCAGATACATACTGTTAGATCATCAGACATTTTTGAGGAGATGTTAAGCTACTTAGCTTAATTTTTTGCATCCACACCCAAAGCTTACATATTACTTTTATTTCTGCCACTCAGAACAAGAGAAACCACTGTGGCATTTGTGAGCTCTTGGGTAAAATTCATTTTAATACAGGTTGTGAATTAGAACAAATTGTTCCTATACTAGAACAGAAAAGTTTGCCTGAAAATAACTGGGATTTGCCAAAGTTTTCAAAGACCGGAAAATGATCTACTATGAACTTGAAAACAGCAACCAGGTCTTACTCATTTTGAATACCCTTTACTTCACAACAATACCCAATGTATGATGGGTACTCTATCGCAGTTTGCTGACCAACAAACACATCCCAGAAACTGTCTACATTAAAATTCCTGTCTTGGTCAGCTGCTGGCCATCAACTAGCACTGGTTTGTAAAACTTGATAGGTTCAAACTTATTATTTTGTGAATTTGTTTTGTTCAGTGAGAAAAAGAAATGAATAAAAACTATCTTATGTATTAAGTAATATAACAAATTCATGGAGTGCCTCCATAATTTTAACAATTTATGACAGATATAGATGCTTTTCTACTTTTTAGGATGGGAGGATCTACTGTAGCTCATTTGTTCTATTTACTCTGAAGCAGAACTAAATGTTTTTAATAGCCTGTTGAGAATCTGTCCGAGGATAGGCCTGCATGTGGACACAATTTTCCCCCAACTAAAGCTTAACATATAGAGCAATATCAGAAAATGTACTGCTATAAAATCACCTGGAAAGGACTTCCGTATTCCTCTTCCTACCCTATACCTCGCATGTCATCACTAGATGTTCCTTTTGATGTTTGACTCTAAATCTTTTATGTATGTTTGGATTGCCCTAAGAGTCCATCAGCTAGGTGTAAATGTGAGGCACAGAAATGGTGTGCTTTTTTTAAATAATAAAATTGCTTCAACCATTAAAAATCCCAGGTGAAGACAGAAATGTCTGATGTTAATCAAAGACTTGCTTATTGCCAGTGCATTATAAATCATAGTCAAAAATGCATGGGGAAAAGTTTGCAGCAATTTTTATTTACTGCCAAGGTTAATTAGATTAACAAGTACTGAGTTTTGAAAGCATCTACTGCAAGGAATATTTTTGTTTTCGTTTTAGAAGCAGCTAACAAAAATAAAACACAGCAAAACTCCTTTCACTTTGGCTACTATAGCTCTGAACATCCACCTGCCTCCTGGATAAATATAGTAATAAGATTTTTTAGACTTTCATTATATGCAGTGTTATTTGAGGAACGCAATTTATCCTAATGAGCATGATTATAAACTGGGTCCACTATTCCAACAGCAGGCTGCTAATTTTTGCCGTTTATATGGTTATTTCCCTTCTGATTTGAATTTAAGAATTGTAAAATTATGCCAGGCACAGTGGCTCATGTCTGTAATCCCAACACTTTGAGAGGTCAAGGTGGGAGGATCACTTGAGGCCAGGAATTTGAGACCAGCCTGGGCAACATAATGAGACCCCCATCTCTACAAAAAAAAAATTTAAAAAGTAGCTGAGCATAGTGATGCCTGTAAAGTCTTAACTACTCGGGAGACTGAGGTGGGAGGATTTGAGCCCAGGAAATCCAGGTTGCAGTGAGCTATGATCATGTCACCACACTCCAGCCTGGCCAACAGAGCAAGATCCTGTCTCAAAAAAAAAAAAGGAATTTTAAAATTACTCAACTACAGGATGAACAATACTATTGTTCATGAGTGTGTTTGCTAATTCTACATTTGTAGGCCACACTAACTCATAGGCACAGAGGTGTGGTTCTTAGTAGAATTTAATAAAGAAAAGTTTTTTAAAAATCCTTTCCACACTTAGAATGTTTTTTTCTTTTTTAAAAACAACAACAACAACCCTTCTTCTATAATGAACTTTAATGCCCTGGGTAAAATGACTCTGTAAGCAAAGTTATCAGTAGTTACACAGAATCTGGTGTTCTTTTTATCCCAGTGTTTGCTTTCTGTGCTACCAGCATGTTACCACTCCCCTGTTCCTCCTTTTGGAGATTTCAAAGGCATTCGCTTTTATGGTCCTCTTTTGCTTCATAGGGTGCCTCCGCTATCTTGGAAACCCTTCACTGGCCTTCCTTTTGTCTTTATCCACTTAACAACCTTGAATTTCCATGGCTGACAAGCTGGTGAAATGAATATTTATTTTCTTCTTTAAGAGAAATGAATTTTATTTCTAAGCCTTTAAGTTACCTTTAAAATGTCCACTTAGAAAACTGTGTTATTATGACAGATGTAGAAATGGAGCAGAAAGCATCCCATCCTAGTTTTTCCTTCCGTCAGTGAACTAGGAAATTGCAATCCTGCATGTTGGCTGTCAATTAGCGTTATCTCCATTTGTTTTAGATCCAGACAGGCGGTCAGTTTCCACCATGAATCTTTCGAAACATGTTGATCCCGTCATTAGCAAGCGGCTCTCCTCCTCATCTGCAACTTTACTTAATTCTCCAGATAGAGGTACAGTCCAAAGGAAAACAAAAAATTATCTGTTATTTACGTAATGCTTTTTTTTCCTGGATGTTTACAGATAAAAATAAGCATCTGAAGTTGCTTTCCCTACGTTTCTTAAATAGGAAGAAAAAAACTTCAGAGTAAAAAAGCAATAAACGGCTGAGCAGCATTTTCCTTGCGACAAGAACATTTCTCATTTTAGAACTTGGCTGAGTGATTGCATTTAGCAGTGACGAAAGCGGTGCTTCTCTCAACTTTTTAGTAAAGAGTTTACAGCTCCAGAAATCACCCACTTATCCACCAAAATGCAAATAATCTTTGTTATGAACATTTCTTTTACTTCAATCATACTGTCTTTGACTTTTCATCTGTACTTTGGAATTCCAGGCTCTGACTTTCTTAAAAACTTTTTAAATGATTCATGTTGGTAGATTTTATTTTGCCAATTTATTTCTCACTTAACCGAATTATTTCTTACTGCATTTCTTATGTGTGCTGTTGGTTTTTCAGTGTCCATTCATTAACTCTTGAGGGGATCTGGCCTAACTTCGAGAATGTCATCATCATTACAGCCTCGTGAAACATTTAATATTCATAGTCCTCCAATTAACATCCTATTTGAATTTTGAGTTTTATTCATCCCATGGATTTACAGTACATCAATGTTGAGTTATTTATAAAGCGAAAGTTTTGTTTTACATATATCATAGAATGAACAAATCAAGCTTTTAAGATAAGCTGCTTGTTTTTTACATAACTAAGATGATTTTAAATAAAACCAAAGAATTGTTGTGCAGTATGAAGCCCATACTCTTTAAAAGTAAAAAATCGTGGTTACTTTGAGTACTTTATTAAGAAACTGATTGGGAAAGTTTCAGTGTTTATAATCTTTAAAAAATGTAATGTGTGCATGTTCTGTATGTGTGTATGTACATTTATCTATTTTGTATTGTATAAAAGTTATAGTGTCATTGTAATGTACAATATTCTATGAGTGTTGGCGTTATTTTATAACTAATCTCTTAAAAGAGTAAATGTTTGAACAACTTTACATTCTTGCCTTTTAACCAAAACCATTTCTTTTTGGTTTTTTAACCTAATTTGCCTAAACCATCAATATTAGACTTGTAGTCAAATTAGGGGCCTTTCGTAAATATGATGAATTAAAATTTCTTTCATAAATATCCTTTATTTTCAAACCTATTCCCTTAATATAAGACAGAATACAACATGTGAATGTTATTCTTACAGTTGTCTATTCATCTTTTCTTTGCAGTTGGTCACTTAGCACGTTAGTTTCAAACTTTTGTGAACCTGGATCCGAGACAAACTACAATTAATATTTTATAGTACTTTAAAACTTTATTATCTTCTACAGTCCCACAGCTGAAATTAGGGTAGGGTGGGACTGGGGAGCTCAACAATAAACTGGGCAATATCCTGTCCATGCTGTGGAATGACATATTGAATAGTCTGTATCAGTTAGAAAGATGTGTTCTACACTCTGCGCAATAGTATTCAATTAGACCGTCTTAAGGCAGTAGGATCTTGGAATCGAGAAAGATCTACTGGACAGATCACCTACTCTAGTTGGGGTGGTAGAATCCCTAAGAGGTTGTAAGCCTGTCTTAATATCTTACAGGCTAATTGTTGCAGGAGGGCGACTCCTTACCCATGTGACTGCCACACTCCATCCTCAATTCTCACCTTCATGTGTGTCCTGTCTTAGAGTGACTCTGACTCTGTGCGTGTGTGTATGTGTGTGTGTGTGTGAGACCTTCATGGGTGTCCTTTCTTAGATTGACTCTGACTCCATGCATTTGTGTGTGTGTGTGTGTGTGTGTGTGTGTGTGTGTGTGTACAGTTAGAAGTGGTAAGGAATAGAGAATTAGGACATAGGACATCAGGGTTAAGGGGAGGTCAATACCCAGCGGTTAGATAGGGCCAGAAACTGCCCCTTGAATCATGGTAGAGGCCCAACTAAGCAAAAATATTAGGACAAGAAGAAGAACACTAGATTTGAGAGTTCTGCTTCTCTGCCTCCTTACGGAAGAACTGTCAACCAGTTCCCCGGTCTAACAGGCAGGGTCAGCCTGGAAGAGGTTGCCATATATTGTTTAGGAAGGAATTTTTTTCTCTCTTAACTTAGGCAAAACCCTCAGTAGAACACTGAGAGGCTTAGGCCTTTATTATAGTAAGAATTTTAAAACTTCTTCTGAATTTGAATTTCTCTAATTTAAAAATGTAAGGCCAGGCACAGTGGCTCACACTTGTAAATCTCAGTACTTTAGGAGGCTGAGGTGGGTGAATCACTTGAGCCCAGGAGTTTGAGACCAGCCTGGGCACCCTGGCAAAACCCCATCTCTACAGAAATTACAAAAATTAGCCAAGTGTGATGGTGTGCTCCTGTAGTCCCAGTTACTAAGGGGGCTGAGGCAGGAGGATCACCTAACGCTTGGGAAGTCAAGACTGTAGAGAGCTGTGATTGCACCACTGCACTCCAGCCTGGGCAACAGAGTGAGACCCTGTCTCGAAAAGAAAAAAATTAAAAAGAAATTTAAGTAATTCCATTAGTTCTTTCCTGCTGTTTTTTAAAGTTCGTTATGCTTCATTATCTCATTAGAAAGCATTCTTACCAGATTGTTAAATTAGAGTACCTTATAAACAAATACGTCAAGCCGGTATATATATCATTATTAGATTGTTTGAGCTTTCTCAGTCCTAAGGCATAGGCCTTAAAACTGAGATTAAATTGAGGCTCCGATACCATCAGGGCTCATGTTCTGCTGGAATGTATCCAAACAGCTCTACTAGTTATTAGAAATAATGAAATATTTTCATATCACTTCTCCAAGATGTGCTTTCCCAGGCCCTCCAAAGCCAATGGAAGCCAGCCATTAGCTTAGAATCTGTGCCTTATCAGTTTTTAAATATTTTAATTATTATATCTGAATATAGTGTTACATGGACTGATAAAATTACTTTCGTTTAAAGGAAACCTCTGATTATGAAAGGTGTCTATAACTGCTGCAACAGAATGTTGCCAGTGGAAATTTTTACCTTAAAAGTATGTACTGTTACCTTTAAGCTATCTCTTTAACCAACTTTTTCTCAAGAAAGAACATTAGGAAGTTGGAAAAGAGTAAGAATGAAATTGCCTGCTCTCTCCCTTCAGTTTTGTAATCTTAAAATCAGACCCCTCTAGGTGGAAAAAAAAAAAATACACCAACTCTCATTTATTAACCTGTACTAAAAAGTTATTTTACAAAGCTCTATTTCGATCTTGGTCAAGGGATAGTTATGAATGTGGTGAAGTGGAAACGGATTTCTCCTAGCAGTATGTTTAGTTCACAGTATCAGGAGATATAAAACAAATCTCTCTGGATTTGCTTTACATGCGGATTAAAATGGGTTTTTAATCATTTGAGATATTTTTTTTTGTCGATACCTTCAGACTCATGGAAATAAAGTAAATGAACTTAATGGAGAAAGGGGACTTATTTTTTCAATGACAACCCATCTCTGCAGTTGTAAGCCACAGTCATCATACAGTTTCTCTAAGAAAAGGGCTTAACTTCCCTTCTCATCTCTTGAAAATAGTTCTGTTGAAGATTTTCAATTAATCTGAATCACCTTTTCCCCATTGACTTTACCCTGTAAATGTATTATAATTTTAGATTGCATTCTGTTTTGTTGTTACATACACTCACACAGTGGTACATAGCTTATGATAGTACTTACCCCGTGGTGCTTTCTACATTGTAACTAATGCAGTAGTTTTAATAACATGTCTTTTTAATTAATGTCTTAATGTCAGATAATATTTAATTTAACCATAAAGACTCTTCTTATACACTCTGACGAACAATTCATTAATTCTTAAATTCACCAGAGCCTGATCAAAATAGCTACTCTTTTAAAATAGTCGCATAATTAAGATACTTACTGGAAGTTGATACTTCATTCCAAATAGAAGCAGCTATCTTTAAGACAGTGTTTAGCAGTATATGGCTTTTATTAACTAAAACTAATTTCCTAGAACTTAAATGCCATTCAGTTAAAATATATTATATATATATGTAATATATATATATATATATATATATATATATATATATATATGTATATGATAGTTATATAGAACACTGCTCCAGAGGCAGGGGAGACTTGCACCTCTCTGTTCGTGGAGCAGAACAGAAGCAGCCTTGTCAGGTGTAGACAGTTTAAAAGACTTTTAATTCAGACACAGTGGCATGCACCTGTAAACCCAGCTACTTGAGAGGCTAAGAGAAGAAGGCTTGCTTGAGCCCAGGAGTTCAAAATCAGCCTGAGCAACATGGCAAGACCCCGTCTTTAAAAAAAAAAAAAAGAGAGAGAGAGAGATAATGTAATCACTTTACTTCAGTGATATTTGTAGAATTTTGCAAGCTTTACTGATATTTTTGGAAAATAGCTTCTATCTTTCGTAAGCCGTCACTGGAAGCTAACCATATAAGCAAAGTAATTAATTAACTGGCATGCATTTCCTAACCATGGCCTTGCTAAGCTCCACTATAATTTGGGACCATACATCATTGCATTATGTTGAATTTGTTTTCCACATTTCTTAGGCACCCACAGTAATCTCTAGGATTATATTTATATTGGATTTTAGCTTTTCTGTTTAATTTTACCTTGCTTCAGCCATAGCCTTGTCCTCAGCCAGATTTTTTATGTTGTTGCCAAAGAGAAACCTGAAAGAACCTGGCTTGCCAAATGAAAAGGTTAAAAGGATTCCCATACAGAGCTCTGCATGAGTCTTCTTTCATTTTGTTATATCTAATTCCCACACACATACTCCCACTGCCCAAGTAGCAATTCGTGGAGATGTAGCATAATTTACTGGCGCCCCTTTCTGTCTTTTATTTGACTCCAGTCTTCCATTAACCTGCCAATGCCTCTATTGGGGTTTATTATTCAAGGTACTTAGGAAGCCTTTTGACTAAGGAGTGTGCCATCAGTCTACTGCCCATCCCAATGCCCATCAGTACCACTCTGGAGTTACAGATACACACCAAAACAATAGCTGAAATGTTATTTTTGTTTTATTGCCATTTGACTAGTAAAAGGGTGGTTAGCAAAATTTGCATCTGTAAAATTAACTTAGAGCCTGCTACCAACATAACATCTTGAAGAAAAGAAACCTCATGGAATAACTGCTCCCTCTGTACAGGGGTCCTGTTGCCCTGACTCTTGGCCAGCCATCCTCCCTACAGAGCCTGGTCCTGTGAAGGCCCAGCCTATGGAAGCGATAGGTATGATGTATTATGCCCTCTTGCCTCTGAAAAGAATGCTTCTAACATCTTGCTTATGTGGTGACGTTTAGCTCGCCGCCTGCAGCTCAGCCCATGGGAGAGCAGCGTTGTTAACAGACTCCTACGCCCACACATTCGTTCCTGGCCAGAAGTAAAAGCACAGCTGCCTTGTCTGGAGAAGCAGGTAACGCTGTCCAGGTAGAACTTTCCCTGTGAGGTCAAGTGCTCCCTTTGAAGCATATTCATCTAATCACATCTCACTTTTTCCTAAAGTGTGCTTCTCTCTTCCCCTGGTGGAAATGTCTGTCGGTGTTGGTTTCATACCCCTGACATTGTTTCCTCTGGGCACCCACCTTAGCATCTTATCTGGACACCAGACGCCAGGCAGGCTGAAAAGCCCAACCTGGGCTCCTATGGCTTCAGAGGCTTCTGTCTGTTCATAACATTACCCGAAGAAAGTATTCCTTCCCTGCCTTTCCTTCTGCCTCTGTCTCTGAGCAGATAATCCAAGGTAGAAATAATTTAACATTTAATACTAATATATGAACTTGGGAATAAAATCGAAGCACAAGTCTGTTATTTAAGCATAGAGTTTTATAATGTGGCTGTGGCATAGCTACTTATTCTCCCTGGGCCAGGCTTTTATATATAATCTAGGAATTGTACCCTTCCAGAACCCTCAGAGTTGTGGAGTAGGCTAATTTATAATATCCTTATTTGTTACATTCTTTGAAATTATATGAAACATGCTAAGTACCAGTTATGATGATTAGTTATAACTCCTACTTTTTTGAAATGCAAAACATACCTGAATTAGCCGGTTAATTTAATGAGAAGTTAGTATAGAGCCTCTAGTTGGTAAGAAAGGTACATATTAGACTTTGGGTAACATCTCTCCTGGTGAGTTGATTTAGGTTTTCTCAAATATCTTTGGAGACAATTGGGATATTTATATAAACAGTCTACCAGCCCACATTTTTGGCACTTTAAAAGTGCTTTGCCCTTGCAAGCTTCTCCACATTCATTAGCCTCCTTTTTAAGTAATAATTGTTAGTGGATTTATAGTGTCCTTAATCTGCAGTGCCCAAAGAGCAAATGAATCTCAGTCCTAAATCTCATAGTACCTCTGGGAGACAGTCATGAAGGCAAGCGTGGGCATTCCTACCACCTTCTTATGGAAACCAAGTGCAGTGACAATAAGTGACTTACACCAAAACCACTTAGAAAATTGATAGGCAGGATCAGAGATGTGTTTACCCCTCCATCCTCAATGCCCTGAGTGATGCTTTATGGGCAATTATACAGTCAACTAGCTGGACCACAATGTTCTGTGTTCTCTGTAAAGTCACTCTCCTGTCAGAGCTGTCACATTTGCATCTGAGGTTTTTCTGGAGGAAAAATTACAGCTTATTTCAATATTTTTTTCTATGCCTATGAATTTCACACTTTCCACTAGTCATGAGTTTTTCTTTATATCTAGCTAATTGAAAAAACTTTAAAACTGTTTTTCAGTCCTATTTTCTAGCATCTAGCTGGTTTATGGCTGTAGTGCTTCTGAATCTCCCCTTGTGTGCTGTGTTGTGCTAAAGGACTGCCTCTCAGCTGGGAACTTGTCTTTGCTATTTTTGTCATCACTGACTGTTGTCACTTATTTCACTCTCCCTCTAGTCTTTTCCAACACCGTTTCCTCATTTTCCACCCATTCTACTTGCCCATCTTCCCCTCTTCTTTGGTGTTATGCTCAACCAAGCTGCCTTTTTTATCTGCAAACTGGCTCTTTACTTTGACACTTTTCCATTCTCTTTTTCACAAGTTGACATGTTTCTGTAATTTATTTTAGTGTGAAAGAGTGCATAGCCTTTACTTGAGCTGCCTGTTTTGTCGACACGTTACCTACTTCATTGTCACCTATTTCATTGATACAGCTTATGTTTAATGAACCAGAACTCCTGGGGTTTTTAAATTTTCACTTGGAATTACATATGCAAACATCTCTTCCAGTTATCTTGTCAAAACCACATTTTCCATCATTTTTATTTTTCCTCTACTGTCCTTGATTATTCTTTCATGTTTTTTCATTTTAGTATTGTCCCTTGACCTCATCATATTCCTAATTGTCATTGGCAAGAAGGTAACCTATAGTATGTCCTGCGCTGGGTTACATTAGCAGATTAAACAGCTACTCTTAGTCCTAGGATGTATAGTGATTGCAAACTCTCCGCACAACCAACAGAGTAGTTGAGAACTGGCACTCTCAGTCTCACACCTCTCATTTGTAGCCACTGCTTTGGGTTGACTTTTCTTACTTTTTCCCCAGGAGATTCAAAATACATGTGATTATTAGAGCTCAGGATTCAATAATGTATCAATGCTTGGACTAGTGTCTGCACATAGTAGGCTCTCAGTAAATGCTAGTATCATATTATGCAGTTTTTCTTGTTGCTGTGCTACACTTCAACCATTTGAACTGCATTATCTTTTCTTTGCACCCATTATTTCATATAGAAAATCTTGAATGAGTTAAATTAATGCATACTTGTAACTAAGAGTAGAATGAAATACATATATTGTGGAAGACTTTCTCAAAGACATTTTCATGAGACACTGTTCATGTTTAATTAACTACTTGGGATATGAAGTGTACTCTAGAAAAAATAACTATATATTATTCTTACTATTTCTTCAGAAGGGCAAGATTATTCAAATAATTGATTTGAAGATTTCAGGTTTTTCAGTACTTGCTATTGAGTACAGCGATGAATTCCATGAAATCTAATACCCTTACAAGTAGTTTATGTTTATTTTAGCCAAAAGATGTTCTTTGGACTAAATTTGAGGATGTTTTTCTATGGACTATACTAGATAGGTTTAAGGATATTTTCAATCCATATTTAGTATCACCTCAACATTAAGATAAAGAGTAAACCAGAAGGCCTGGTGATATTGGCTTACATCCCTGATAGCCTCAGGAAATGCTCCGTAGATACTTAATGAAATTGTTATTTTTCCACTCGAGGGAAAAGAAATTATATTTCTGTACTTCATTCCTTTTTAGCATCAGACCCATGGCCTCCAAGCAGAGCTGTTTTCTAGGGTTTCTTGATCCTTGAGCAAGGTGAATGGCCTCTGGCCGTGCCCTGGGCAGTGCATGACTCGCTCCCCCACCCACCCCCCACCCGTTATTAATCTCCATAAGTGCCTTGTGCCAGGATGTGATTCCTTAAATGCATTTGATTGGCTTGGAAGAATTTTGCATTAGTGAACTCTTTCTTGTCTGGAAAATGCAAATGCCTTGTTGTGGCACTCGAGAAAAGGTTACTTTCAAAGAGTTCTTCCTGTGATCACAGGCAAAATGACAAGAGGTTCCCTTCCTTCACAATACAAATCCTTCCTTCTCCATTAAGGCTGGAAGTAAAGCTTTATGTCGGTTTCCAAGTAAGACACACATATTCTTTTAAGGAAAACTGAAGAAATTGAAAAAGTGTTTTAATTTGTCCTGAAGAAACAGAATTCTGTTTTCAAATGTTGGGAAAAAGAGTGCAGTTTCCAGTCTATTCACTGTCGAGGTTGCAGTGAGCCGAGATCATGCCACTGCACCCCAGCCTGGGCAACAGAGTGAGATCCTATCTCGAAACAAAACAAAACCATCCAGTGATAGCCAGAAGATACTGCTGGGCATTTTAATGAAAGAGAGCGCATTAATAAAGATGCAATCTGATTGAATTTCTGCTATAAATTAAACCAAAATGCAAATATTTTTCAACTCTATAATCCTGAAATTAAAATCACCCCAAATTTGTCCTGTGAACTTTTGAGTTTTTAATTTATTAATCCTCTTACATTCAGCTGGCGTAATGGTTTCTTTAAAGGATTACTACAAAGGCTACAGTTGAAAAGTCCTTTATAACGATGTCCAAATACGTGGTATTCTCTATAGCTGTGTTGGTCTTATTTTTGCTGGGAATTAAAATTTCTGAATGAGATCTGAAAATAGACCTTAGAACCTGAACATTCACACTTCTGATACCTATGTAGTATTATATGAATTTCTTTAAACCCACTGTTGTTCACAATAACTTGATTAATGACAGTGTTCCTTTGAAGGTAAATGGTCAGAAGTTACATGGTTTTCATAACATATTCCATCTTGAGTAAAACTCTAAAAGTTCTTCATGGTTCAACCTTACATTTAGCAGATCTAACATATTTATGTTATTTTCAACATTTTAAATAGTTACAGCTAATCTTCCCATATGTTCTGCTGCTTCTTATGAACTGTCAAATGCCTTGGGCTTTTGGGAAAACCGAGAAGCATGCATTTGGTTTGCCTGTAAATAAATAAGACATATACAGAATATTTTCCTGGAAAAGTATTACTTATCCTTATGACAAGTCTTAACACCTGGTAAGACTTGTTCATTTAACATTTTTTGTTCGGTTGCTTTTTCCCCTGCTGGCTGTTGAACTTGAATCCTGAAACAGTTGTAGTGTATCTTGCTTGCCTGCTTGCATACTTCCTCTCTTTCCACCTTTTGTTCCATCTTAAAGCTAATTTAGGAAAAGTCTGGTAAACTAGTCTTTATATAAAAATTATCTTTTATCGCTAATGTAGTGTTTTTTCCAGAACCATCAGCTAATAGGAATATAAAAGCATTGCTCTCCATAATTACTGGATAACATCTACATCTTTCATTAGTATTTAAAGAGCCAAAGAGCTAACAGTATATTCCAGATTTTTTACATGGACATGCCTTCCTTTTGGACTCATCATAAATTCATAGGACTGTAAGGACAGTTGAGTATGATGGTTCTGGGCACCTTTAGGTAATAACATCTTCTTCCTACTTTCTCTCTATCTCTGCTTTGCTCCTTTTCCTGAACCTGCTTTTGGCTTTCTTCAACTGCTCCTCTGGCACTCTTGTGTGTAAAACCAATCACCTGCACCCTAGTTATCCCCATTTGTCCTCGTTCAGCATCTTGCAGCCCCATCATCATGCCCTACAAAGCTGCACACTCTAGAAATTCGATGGATCGACCAAAACTCTTTGTAACACCACCTGAGGGCTCTTCTCGCAGGAGGACCATTCATGGCACAGCGGTGAGTAGCTGTTGGGAGCAGCTGGGCAAGTCTGGGAGCCAGTGCTGTTCCTGTGCAGACTGGACCTGACCCCAAGGTGCGGTGTGGGCGTGTGACGGGGGAGACCGCGACATCCACCATCCCATCTCTCCCATTGATCATGAATCTGGCTGACTGGGCAGTAGTGTCCCCCCCACTTCCTCTTCACTTGGGGATTTTGCTCTCCCTAAACATTTGAATTTGAAAACGAAAGCTGTTCTTTGTTCAAGCATATATGAGTGGATGTCCTACCCTGCTGAAGCGTCCATATGCATAAGTGCAATGCCAGAATGCTTTCATTTTTGAAAGCAGGAAAACCAAATGGCCTTTGGAGGGGAAGTGGGCTTGGACCGCTGCCTTGGCCTTTTATTCCAACCATATCCAGAAGCTGGCTGAACTCTAAATGTGGTTCACTCAAAAGCAAGATAAAGAATTTTTATCCTGCTTGGCTAATCCCTGTCAAGGCCCAGATCTTAAAATATAGTCAAAAAAGTATTTTGAAAACATTAGTCATTTGCTAAACCACCAATTCCTGAAAGGCTGTTAGGCTATGCTATAAACTCAGAACTTGTAAGTGAAAAATATAATTTGTACTTGTTATTACTGGCTGATGTAATGTTAATTTTCACCATGCCATTTTAAATGCAATGAGGTAATTTGTGTGTCTCCAGGAATCTTTCTTCTTTGTTTTAAATCCTGTGTTTATCAGTTGAAAGATAGAAACCTTGTTCTGTGGTCTTGAGACATTGTGCTTTAGTCTTAAAGGACTCACCAGTCAACTAGACAATCTCATTGCCTCTCTCCAGGATAACAGTATGACCCTTTTCATGAAAGGCTGGAACAATTTCTTGAAATTGTAACTTCCCAGAGCAATTCAGATTTATGAACCTGATGGACACTTAAAAGGATTTGGCTTAAAGAATAATTCAGGGTTATGAGAGCTTCATGGCTTTGCCTACAGGCTGTTTTTCTTTCAAGCTCCTTCAGCCTTTCTGGAATCAGTGTTTGATTCATGACTGAGTCAGGCTTCCAACCCTCTAAGCCACAGGTGAAACAATCTTTGATGTCTGGGAAGTTTTAATTTATTAGAGTGTTGGTGTTTCAGAGATCCTCCTTAGCTGTGGACAAAAAGCCATAGTTAAACAGAACTGTTTGGCCCCAAAGTTGGGTACTCACTGGGCAGAGAAAAATAGCATTTACCATGGAAAAAATATCTTGTTCTGGGTAAAACAAAAATTAACACTCCTTGAGAGAAGGTTGAGGGTCACCTGTGGCTGACAGGTTAAATGAGAGGGATTCATCATCACATGATCCAGAGCCTTGTTTTGTTTGTTTTTAATGCCTTCTTCTTTCTCTGTTTAATCACTTAGCTGTCTTTTTACCTCTTTACAACCAAGTATTTAGGCAAATACTGCCAGAAAATGACTCAAGGAGTCATTTATACCCTGGCACTGCACTGTGGAATTCAGTAGTGACTGGCCACAGTGAGCACCTGGAAAGTGGCTAGTGAGACTGACAAGCTGAATTTTAAGTTTTTAAAAAACGTTTAATTGTGGTGAAAAAAAAACCACATAACATAAAATTTAATATTTTAACCATTCTAAAGTTCAGCAGTGTTAAGTATATTCATATTGAAATGCAACCAATGTCCAGAACTTTTTAAGTCCTTCAAAACTCAAACTGTATACCCATTAAACAACTTCCCATTTCTCCCTCCCCCCAGCCCCTGGCAGCCACTGTTGTACTTTCTGTTTCTGTGACTTTAGAGACCACATAAAAGTGAAATCATGCAGTGTTTGAATTTTTGTCCCTAGCTTATTTCACTTAGCATAATGTCCTCAAGGTTCATCCTTGTTATAGCTTATGTCAGAATTTCCTTCCTTTTTAGGGCTGAATAATATTCCATTATATTTGTATACCCCATTTTGTTTATCAGTTCATCCGTTAGAGAACATTTGGGTTGCTTTCACCTCTGTGGTTTTGTGAATAATGCTGCTATGGACATGGGAATATAGATATCTCTAGAGATTCTTCTTTTAGTTTCACTTGATATACAGGGACTGCTGGATCATATAGTAATCCTATTTTCAATTTTTTGAGGTGTCTCCGTGCCATTTTCCATAGCAGCCGCACCATTTTACATTCCCACTAACAGTGCACAGAGATTTCTGTATCTTCACATTCTTGCCAACAATCGTGATCTTGTTTTTTAATAAGAGCCATCTTAAGGAATGTGAGGTGATGTCTCATAGTTTTGGTTTGCATTTCTTTAATGATCACTGATGGTGAACATATTTCATATGCTTGTGGCTTTTCATGTATCATTGTTAGAAAAATGTCTATTCAAGTTCTTTGCCTACTTTTTAATTGGGTTGTTTCATTATTGTTGAATTATAGAGTTATTTATATATTCTGGTAGTCACCCCCTTATTAAATACATGACTTGCAAATACTTTCTCCTATTCCATAGGTTGCCTTTTTACTCTGTTGTTTTCTTTGATGCATAGAAGTGTTTCAGTTTGATATTGTCTCATTTGTCTATTTTTACTTTGTTCCCTGTGCTTTTGGTGTTATGTCCAAGAAAGCAGTACCAAATGCAGTGTCACGAAGTTTTTTGCTTATGTTTTCTTCTAGAGGTTTTATAGTTTTAAGTCTTACATTTAAGTCTTTAATCCATTTTGAGTTACCTTTTGTCTATTTTATAAGGCAAGAATCCAACTTTATTCTTTTGCATTTGGATATCCAGTTTTCCCTGCATCTTTTGTTGAAGAGAATGTCCTTGTTTCATTGAATGGTGTTAGCATTTGACCATATACACAAGGGGTTTGTTTCTGGTTTCTGTATTCTATTCCATGGGTCTATGTATCTTTTTTTTTTTTTTTTTTTTTTGAGACAGAGTCTCTCTCTGTCACGCAAGCTGGAGTGCAGTAGTGCAGTCTTGGCTCACTACAACCTCTGCCTCCCAGGCTCAAGCGATTCTCCTGCCTCAGCCTTCTGAGTAGCTGAGACTACAGGCATGTGCCACCACGCCCAACTAATTTTTGTATTTTTAGTAGAGAGAGGGTTTCGCCATGTTGGCCAGGCTAGTCTTGAACTCCTGACCTCAAGTGATCCACCACCTCGGCCTCCCCATGTGCTGGGATTACAGACGTGAGCCATAATGCCCCGCCCTATATATCTGTCTTGATACATTACCACACAGTACTAATCACTGTAGCTTTGTACCAATTGAGTATCTCTAATTCAAAAATACAAAATACAAAATGCTCCAAAATGTGGAACTTTTTGAGTACCAACATGACACTTAAAGGAAATGCTCATTGGAGCATTTTCAGATTTCTAGTTTTACAGATTAGGGCTGCTAAAGCAGTAAGTGTTAATGCAAGTATTCCAAAATCTGAAATTTGACACTGCAATCCCAATCATTTTGGATAAGGGATACTCAACCTGTAATATGTTGTGAAATCAGGAAATGTAAAACCTCCAACTTTGTTCTTTTTCAAGATTATTTTGGTTCTTCAGGGTCCTTTGAAATTTTTTGTCAAATTTGGGTTGAATTTTTATATTTCTGCAAAAAATAAAAATTATATTGGGATTTCAGTAGGGAATGCATGGCATCCTAACAGTATTAGATCTTCTAATCCCTGCACACAGGATTCCCTTCCGTTTGTGTTGTCTTTAATTTCTTTCAGCACTGTCTTCTAGTTTTCGCTATGCAGGTCTTTAGCCGCCTTTGTTAACTTCATTCCTAAGTACTTTACTCCTTTGGATGCTATAGGAAATGGAGATGTTTTTCAAATTTTCTTTTCTATTTTACTTAATTTGAATTATTTTAGATTTAAATTCCAATAGGCAGATGTGGTTAGTGGCTAGATTTAGAACATCTTTATCATCACAGGAAGTTCTGTTAGACAGCACTGCCTTAAAGTATCTGTCCGTGAATCGTCTCTCTTGGGAGGATATTTAGACTGTATTCTAAACCTACCTTAATTATAAAATTAAAGTCTTTCCCCTGGTAATATGTTGCCCAGACCATTGACTTGCTGAATATGTGTTCCCCCTCAGCATTGTGGAAAGTGTTAATAGGAAAGATGATTGTATAGACGGTGGGCTATTAACCTAGATCAGGATGAGAATCAGGAGTGCCTTTACATGTATGGTACCCAAATGGGTGGTTGGATATAAGAGCAATGACAGGACTAAAAGGGTTAGAAAAGTACAGAACAGAACAGAAAAAGAAAAGAAACAAAACTCTCCCTGCTTGGGAGGGTGTTAAGTATCGAATGTTTTTCCTAACCATTCCTCCTCTGCTCACCTACCCCTAGGTGATTAAAGGAGATCACTTCTAAAGAGAAAGAAAGTATTGGTTCAAAGGCATTGTAATCCTAAGAATGTATACCTTTATATAGGTTCATTCCCTGATCCCTGTATTATCAAGGCACAGATAATAGTAATCCCCAGCTCCACCCCATCAAAAATTGTCCCTCTTGAGTCTTTTTCCCATTTAGTTTACTCACTGATCTGATGTCAGCCAAATCAAAATGTTTTGAGAAAAAAAAAAAGAAGGGCTACTCGAGGTGCTTAACCCTCCCCCCCCTGGTAAGAGCCTTGGGTCTACCCTGTACACCAACCAGCAGCACCCCATATGGTGGCTGCAGCTTCTGATACCCAAAGCCCACAGCAGCTCTGTGAGGCCCCACCTCCTACCTTGGGAGACCTAAGATGGGAGATACAGTGGTTGAGCAGCTGGAAATGATGGAGAGCTGCCACATACCTTGTGAAGCTCTTATCTGCCTCTTTCTTCATTTTTTCTGTTTAGAAATTCCAGGGAGACAATGAGCATTATTTGACCCTTAGATGTTTTTTGCTCCTCCAATAGCCTAGTCCATCAGCTAGGATGCTACTTAAGGAAAATAGAGAGAAGCAATTAAAAGGGACACTGAAGGGAATAAAAGGGAAAGAAAGGAAGAGAGGGGTGGATACTGGAGCCAGGCAGAAAAGGAGGGGAAGAAAAGGTATACTACTGGTTTATGTGACTGAGGGCAAGATAGTTTTCTGCCCCTTCCCATGCACGTTTGCAGTCTGCCCTCCTGACAGCTGTTCATATGGGTGCCTCCAGCATGCAGCCCCTCCCACCCCAGGGCATCATTAGGTTTCAGATACTTGGAATGGGTCTGTTTTGCTCTGTACGTTTTTTGTTTGTTGGTTTTGGTCTTGATTGACTTTAGGGTATTAGAAGACTTCTCTGGGCTTCCCTTTGCCCATTTTGACTTAGGAAAGTGTCATCTCTCTGGCTGAATTCCTAGTTGGCAGTCAGGGAGGGGTGATGTTTTCGCCTACCTTCAGATTTCAGCTTTATTCGTGGTAAGGGGAGAGCAAAAAAAACAAATAGCTGAAATTTCTCACTTTAAACCTGACTTTCCTTCAAAATCACTTGTATCAGTTATCCATTGCTGCAAGAGGACACTAGGTGGGGGAAGGACTTGATTCTATTCTACAATATCAATATAAAAGAAAAAATGAGTTTATGTCTAATATAGCAGTCATATAATTTTTTAAAAGACTGAGCTATAGTATGTTTGGGGGGGAATGCTAAAGAATTAAAAAGAAAAGATGTGTTTTAATTAAAAGTTTTTTAAAAATGAAAATAACATTTGACATTTGTGTGGGATAAACCAGATTGAGAGGTTTTGTTTCAGGTAATTAACTTTTAAACACAAAGTATAGGTGCTTTCTAAAAGTATGTATATACAAATGCTTTTTTGACAAATATGACTCCAAATCACACATCCAGAACGACCTTATTAGTGTCACATTGTGTTAATTCAGTTATACTGTTCAGTTTTAAGCTACCAAGGGCCTTTTGTTGTGATGGAATTGGGTATATGTGACATAGCTGAGAAAATTTCTTAAAAGTTATTCAATGGTTTCTAGCTCCACTGTTGAGTACTGTGAATGTGGTCGCCTCACTCATGGAAAAATCTAACTATTGAGTTTCTCTGAACTTAGGGCCATAAAAAAGAAAGAGAGAGAGAAAATACACCCTTCGTCCTTACCTGTGGCACCCGAAGGGCTCTATCTCCATCTAATCCCAAAGCAAGACGGTCAGCTTCCTCCCGACTTTGGTAAGTGGAATGTAAGTGGCCGGCTGGGTTGTTCCGTGTTAGGGAATTAGTAGCCTCTCTCCTCTGAAAGTGCACTGTTGTCCTCATGCTGTTTGGCTTTGACTTTGGGAATAACATTCTTCCCGAAAGGAAAGAAAAAAGAGAAATTGGAATGGTTCCCTAGCTTTAGGGGAACTCTATTTCTGCATCTACCACATAAAAAACAAATACACATAGCTAAATATCTGCATTCTTTTTTTTTTTTTTTTTTTTTTTTTTTGAGACGGAGTCTCGCTCTGTTGACCAGGCTGGAGTGCAGTGGTGCAGTCTTGCCTCAGCCTCCCAGGTAGCTGGAGCTACAGGCATGCGCCACCATGCCCAGCTAATTTTTTTGTGTTTTTAGTAGAGATGGGGTTTCACCATGTTGTCCAGGATGGTCTCAATCTCTTGACCTCGTGATCCATCCGCCTCAGCCTCCCAAAGTTCTGGGATTACAGGCATGAGCCACCACGCCTGGCCAGTATCTGCATTCTTTTCCTTCGAATTGTGTTCCAAGTTCTGGCAAACCTGTTCTCATGTGTTCCTTTCCGTCTGCCTTGTTGGTCTGTGACCCAGGCTTCCGTCCAAGTCTCTTCCTCACTTGCCTGGGACACCCAGACCGACATCCTCCTTGCCACCTGGCACAGTCAAAGCTGCTCCTGCTCAGGTCCGGCCCCCATCCCCCGGCAACATCCGCCCCGTCAAGAGGGAAGGCAGAGTGGAGCCTGAGAAAAAGACCCTGAGGAAAAGGACCCTGAGAAGGAACCTCAGAAAGTTGCCAATGAGCCCTCCCTAAAGGGCAGAGCACCTTTAGAGAAGGTGGAAGCCACCACAGTTGAAGAGGGGGACACCTGCCAAACCAGAAGCTGGCCCTGGTAAGAGTGAACTCACCTGTGGTGCGGGTGCTCTCTCTTTTCTCCCACACTGCTTTGATTAAGCTTTTTTTGTTTTCCTTTTCTTCTCTTATTGGAGACTTGGAAATTTTACTCTAAGGTTAAGTTTAACACCTTTCTTTAAGTATACTTTTTAAACTTAGGGTTGCTTAAAAATAGTTTTTTACTTAGTAAAAAATTAAGTAAAATAATTATGTGGCAACGCTATTCCTATGCATACTGGAGTTTAAGGACCCCCTGGCTTAGCCTGTGCGGTGGATAGAGGTCAGAATTTTTTCCAGAAGGACCTACTGGTTTTCACCTCTGCCAGGCTAACCAGATACTACTTAGAAATATAAAATCACCTGTAGCTAGAAATTCAATATTTCTAAGTTGAAAACTGTCTTCATTCAAAAGTTTTCTACTTAAGACTTAATTTGAAGATAGAGGGTGGGGCAAGAAAGAAGAGATGATTCAAGACATGTGAAATGTTAGAGAAAGGAGGAGCCCCCGTGTTTGCTTCCATGGAAAAGGAAAAAAAGGAAAGGAGGGCCATAGTGCATCATGATAGCCGTGAAAAAAAAATCTGTGGAAGCAGAAATAGAAATGTAAATCTCGAATCATACCTCCAAAAGCCGATTGTTAGAGCCACAAACACATGAATTCAGGCGTAGCTTCTCAGTGCTTTTATTGGCTAAGTCCAGTGTTTCACAAATGTGTTCAGAGCACCTGCATCAAAATCACCTCTTGTATTTTTATCTATTGCTGCACAATGAATTAGCAGCTTAAAGCAACAACAAACATTTATCATATCACACGGATTCTTGGGTCAGGAACTTGGGAGCAGCTCAGCTGGGAGACTGCAGTCAAGCTCATAAGATTGCAGTCAAGCTGTCCGCTAGAGCTGCAGTCATCTCAAGACTCACCCAGAGCTGGACGGTGGCTTACACACAAGGCAGGAGGCGGGTGGCCTCAGTTTCTCTACACATGGACCGCTCCATATATTGCTGAATGTCCTCATCTGTCTGCTTGCTCTGCTGGCTTCTGCCAGAGTGACTGACCTAGAAGAGAGAATGAGGAGGAATCTACAGTGTCTTTTATGACCCAGTCTCAGAAGTCACACACCAATGTTTCTGTCACATTCTGTTAAGTAGAAAAGTCACTAGGTGGAACTCACACTCCAGGAGAAGACATAGTCTCCACCTTTTGAAGGGGGAGTTTTCAAAGAATGCGTTTTAAGAGTTCAGCTTTGTATTGAACTTGTTACAAAAGAGGTTTAGTCAAAAAGACCAAAGCCCATATCCTCCTGGGACCCTCAGACTCTTTGCTTCTATTTCTTCCCCTCAGCTGGAACAGCACTGGTAGAGGGGGCAGCATCTCCTGCTGGTACAGCTCCACAAACTCCTACATTGCAGATGAGGCTCCCCATGTCATCATTGGCCACCTTTGCCAACAAGCCAGTCCAAAAAGGTTCAACAGTTACACCAGCTACCTTATTTATTTATTTATTTATTTATATGCACATTCACCAGCTACTTTAATGAAGGCATTGATCTTATCCTCCTTGACGGTCACCTGACCCTCATGCAGAATGAGGGCTGAGCCTCATGCAGAATGCAGGTGAGCTCAGAAACAGAGGCTGTGGGGCAAGCAAGTGTGTGGCTGGCTGGAACTGTCAGGCAAGATGCTAGTTGCCCAGTGAAGTGAGGGTCCCACTCCAACGTGGCCCTAGATTCCTCAGAGGGACTGAGGGCACCTTGTCAGCAGCTGAGGAAAACTGGAAATACGTTTAAACCACCACATCCATAATGTTTTGAAATACAGACCCTTTGCTTTACCTCAGACTTACTGAGTCAGAATATGTAGTGGTGGATGTGAGGACTCTGAAAGATACTAAGCTTGTCAGTTGATACCTAAACATGGTTGCCAGATAGAACACAGGGTGGCCAGTTAAATCTGCCAACGCTATTCCTGTGCATAGCATATTGCAGTTTAAGGACCCCTGGCATAGCCTGTGTGCTTGATAGAAGTCAGATTTTTTTTCCAGAAGACCCACTGGTTCTCACCTCTCCCAGGCTAACTCAGATGCTTTTAGAAATTTAAAACCACCTAGATCTGGGAATTCAATATTTCTAGTTGAGAATTGTCTTTATTCAAAAGTTTTCTACTTAAGACTTAATTTGGAGACAGAAGGTGGGAGCAAAAAAGGAAGAGATGATTCGAAACAGGTGAAAATGTTAGAGAAGGAGGAGTCCAGTGTTTCCCTCCATGGAAAAGGGAATTAAAGAAGGGCTATAGAGCATCAGGATGGCCAAGAAAAATCTGTGGGAGCAGAAGTAGAAATGTGACCCTCGAAAGGAGGGGCTGGAGCAGCCAGGTGCCAGAGCTGGCACTCGCTATGGTGCAGAATTGTGAGTGTCTGTGTGGGGCTTCTGCTGCACCAGCACTCTAGGTCATCTTCCTTAATCCAAGGAAGGCCAGAGCACTTCTGCTCCCATCTTGCATCTTGGCAGCCTGGGATGAATAAGCAGAATGAGCATCAGCTCCCGAAGAGGCCCTAAGCTCCTCTCATCTCAGACCTAGAGGCAGCTCTGGGGAAACAAGTGTCCCCTTCATAGGGTGTCATCTTCCCAGTCTGAATCTGGACTCGTGGCATGGATGCTGAGGATACTGCTCTAGTAATGAATGGTTACCAAAGAGTAGGAATTTTCAAATGCAGTGAAAGACAAATGGATGATCTCATCTTCTTTTTGCTCAGTGTATAACTTCCTGCAGACTCTAACATGAAGCTGTATACACATTCAATGTATGTTGTTAACCGATTTCACTGATATAAAAATAAGACTTAGTGACAGAGTGTCATCTTTTTGGATGTCTCACTTACACATACTCATTTTTTTATCTGTTGCTTGGTTACAGATAGAACACAGTGAAACCGTGAGAACACACAGTAATAAACATTCCCTTTTATAAGGGTGAATTCTAGGCCTGGGATGTGGGGGAATGCCAGTTTTGGTTTTGTTCTTTGGATTTTGTTTCCAATTGCTTTTCTCCTTGTACCTATTTGTGCAGCTGTTCCAGCCACGGCCCCAGCTCCAGCCTCGGCCCCAGCTCCAGCCTCAGTCCCCACCCCAGCCATGGTCCCACCACCGTCATCCACTGTGACTGTCAGTGCTTCTCCTAAGCCTTCTGCAGGAACCACTGACCCTGAAGAGGCCACAAGGCTGCTAGCTGAGAAGAGGCGGCTGGCCCGAGAGCAGAGAGAAAAGGAAGAAAGGGAGAGGAGGGGAGCAGGAAGAGCTTGAAAGGTAAAGGGGAGACATTGCTCAACACCATGGTGTCAGTGATGTCAGTGATACCTTGGATTAACTCATCTCCCCTCCGACAGGGAGGAGGTGATTATACTGATGAAGGCGAATGGATTAGTTCTTTCAGGATTATTTCCTATGACTACCAAGCAATTTGCTTTTTAAATCACGTTTTCTTCTTCTTCTTTTAAATAGAAATGGGATCTCACTATATTGCCCAGGCTAGTCTCAAACTCTTGGGCTCTAGGGATCCTCCCACCCAAACCCCGCAAAATGTTGGGATTACAGGCGTGAGCCACCATGCCCAGCCACATTTTCTTATTTTAATTATAGTACAACAACATTGATGGAGAAAGGTTTAAAGAAAAAAAAATCCATAATCGTATCACTTTTCAGTAATTGTGTACATTTGGGTGGTCCTTTCTAGTCTTTCAACAGTATGGGAGTGTGTGTACAGATACATACATACACATTTACATAATTATAACCACAGCAGAGGTACAATTGTACAGTCTGCTTTTTTACTTAACACATCTCCAATCTCCAGGTTTCCTCTTTATCTTTGTAATGATCACATTAAGGCTGCATAATACGGGTTCATGTTTTCTCCTTTCCAGATAAAACTCCTCTCGGAGGGTAGCCAGGTGGGATCTTGACACGCCCCATGATTACTTGCCTGGTAGTATGCCAGAGACAGTTTGCTTAATTGGTCACCTTCTGGGGCTAATAAGACTAATGTCAATATAATTGTTCTTCAATAAAAATAAACACAACTGTACCCTGGGGAAGGATCTCATGCCCCGAGCTGGGCCGCCATCTTGGCCATGCCCTGCCCTTGGCTCTAATAAGGAAGCTTTCATCCTTGCAGACCAGCTGCAGGGTCACAGGGCAACATGGCCATCCCTCACGTCCTGTGACAGAACACTATGACCTTATTTATTTATAAAGATTCCCTTTGGTGGGGATGCTTCAAATTCATTACTAAAAAGTCGCATTATTTGAATTAAACAAGTCTGAGCCTCTAAAAATAGTTAAATTCCTTCCAAAGAGCCAGCTCTTCCCAAGATATTGGTGGTTACATGTTGCTTCTGCTTACCATGGACGGCAATGCAGCTGGCAAGCGGGGGAGGAAGACTAAGGGTGGTCTTGCATTTTGTCCCTTAGCAATGCTGAATGCATCCGGTGGGGATTTTTCCAGGGGCCGCCTGAAGGAACTGCCCCTACAGAACCACCGAGGCAGGCCCCTCTCCAAGGATTTCCCCTCAGGTGTCTTTGATTTTGGTTTTGTCTTTTTTTTAATTGTACTTTGGGCTCTGGGGTACATGTGCACATCCTGCAGGATTGTTGCATAGGTACATACATGCCACATCTTCCCCTCCTCTTCCCCCGTTGCCTACATCAGGCATTTCTCCCGGTGTTATCCCTCCCCCATCCACCCCATGCCCTGCTGACCCTCCCCCCTCTCCCCTCTATCTCCCTACCTAGCCCAGTGAATGTTGTTCCCTTCCCTGTGCCCGCTTATGAGTGAGAACATGCAGTGTTTGGTTTTCTGTTCTTGTGTCAGTTTGCTGAGAATGATGGTTTCTAGATTCATCCATGTCTCTACAAAGGACACGAACTTGTTTTTTATGGCTGCATAGTATTCCATGGTGTATATGTGCCACATTTTCTTTGTCCAGTCTATCATTGATGGGCATTTGGGTTGATTCCAGGTCTTTGCTAATGTAAATAGTGCCACAACAAGCATACATGTGCGTGTGTCTTTATAATAAAACCATTTATAATCCTTTCAGTATATACCCAGTAATGGGATTGCTGGGTCAAATGGAATTTCTATTTCTAGATCCTTGAGGAATCGCCACACTGTCTTCCACAATGGTTGAACTAATTTGCACTCCCACCAACTGTGTAAAAGTGTTCCTATTTCTCTACATCCTCTCCAGCATCTGTTGCCTCCAGATTTTTTAATGATCGCCATTCTAACTGGAGTGAGATGGTATCTCAATGTGGTTTTGATTTGCATTTCTCTAATGATCAGTGATGATGAGCATTTTTGCATGTTTGTTAGCCTCATATATGTGTTCTTTTGAAAAGTGTCTGTTCATATCCTTCGCCTACCTTTGAATGGTTTTTTTTTTTTTTTTTTTTTTTTGTAAATCTGCTTTAGTTCTTTGTAGATTCTGGATATCAGCCCTTTGTCAGATGGGTAGACTGCAAAAATTTTTTCCCATTCTGTTGGTTGCCAGTTCACTCTAATGCTTGTTTCTTTTGCTGTGCAGAAGCTCTTAAGTTTAATTAGATTCCATTTGTCTATTTTGGCTTTTGATGCCGTTGCTTTTGGTGTCTTAGTCATGAAGCCCTTGTCTGTTCCTATGTCCTGAATGGTGTTGCCTAGGTTTTCTTCTACGGTTTTTATGGTGTTAGTTATTATGTTTAAATCTTTAATCCATCTGGAGTTATTTTTGTATAAGGTGTAAGGAAGGGGTCCAGTTTCAGCTCCCTATATATGGCTAGCCAGTTTTGCCAACACCGTTTATTAAACAGGGAATCCTTTCCCATTGCTTGTTTTTGTCTTTTTCCAGACAAAGAGAGAGGAACTGGCTCAACGGGTGGCTGAAGAGCGGACTCGCCGTGAGGAGTCGCGCCGGATGGAGGCAGAGCAGGCCCGGGAGAAGGAGGAGCAGCTGCGGCGGCAGGCGGAGGAGCGGGCGCAGCGCGAGCGGGAGGAGGGCGGAGCGGGAGGAGGCGGAGCGCGCCCAGAGGCAGGTGCGGCCAGGTCCGGCGCGGCCCCGCGGGGAGGTGCCCCAGCCCAGCAGAGGAGGGTGGCGATGCTCGCGCTCTCCACACCTCCTCCATCCGCCACCTCACCCCCACCTCCAGGAGCCCCCTGGGAGACCCGGGCAGCCCACCTGTTTGTCAGAGGCAGACGCCGACTTTCTGTTTTCAGAAAGAAGAAGAAGCTCGTGTTCGTGAAGAAGCAGAGAGGGTCCGGCAGGAACGAGAGAAGCATTTCCAGAGAGAGGAGCAGGAGCGCCTGGAGAGAAAGAAGGTAGCTGCGTCTCAGCACAGAGGCCCGGGACGCGAACTTGCAACCCTCGAAAGACCCAGACACTAGCCCTTGCCGTCGGAAAACGCGTGTCTTCCCTCTCCACATAAACTAGTAGCCCCCTCAGTGATGACAATCTCCTGCAAAGGAATCTCTCTCAGTGTTTTAGCCCTCACCAAAAAACAGTTACTTCCACTTCACTTAGCTTAAGGCACTTACAACTTTCTTGGTTAACTCCAATTAAGACAGTAGCAAGGCCAGATGCGGTGGCTCATGCCTGTAATCCCAGCACTTTGGGAACCCAAGGCAGGCGGATCACCTGAGGTCAGGAGTTCAAGACCAGCTTGACCAACATGGCGAAACCCCGTTTCTACTAAAAATACAAAAGTTATCCGGGCATGGTGGCCGGCGCCTGTAATCCCAGCCACTCGGGAGGCTGAGGCAGGGGAATCGCTCGCGCTCAGGAGACAGAGGCTGCAGTGAACTGAGAGCTTGCCACTGCACTCCAGGCTGGGCGACAGGGCAAGACTCTGACTCAAAAAAAAAAAAAAATACGTATTTTATTTTTCCAAAATAGCAGACCATTTTTAATAATCTATTTCATCAGTTAAATGTGCCAGGCTGGCTTTTTTTCTGTGTCTGATCTTCTTGCTCAATTCTTCCTTTCTTATAGCGACTTGAGGAGATTATGAAAAGAACCAGGAGAACAGAAGCTACGGATAAGGTATCCGACATGGCCGTTTTCTAACTATTCTTGTATGCTTTTATCTTTTTCATTTTCACTTGTAACTCTAATTTTTTAAAGTCATCTTCTTTTCTTCTTGGTAGAAAACCATTGATCAGAGAAATGGCGATATAGCCAAGGGGAGCTCTTGCTGGAGGAACAGGTATTTCTATCAATGAACTCAAACCGATTCATACATAAAATATCTGAGTTGACTCTCCAGGGGTGAAGATACTCAGGAGTTGATGGAGAGAAAAAAGATCCAGTACTCACAGACTCACGGAAGCTTAGGGCTCTGTCATCTACTCCTTCCTCTTATGTAAAACTCTGTCTAGTGTTTCTGCCAGATACTTTTCAAATTTGTTTATACTCTAATGGGTTGCTCGATATTTTAAATCACCTTATGTAATACATATTTATGCATGTATGTATACATACTTATGCGTATGTGTATACATACACATACTTTTAGAAGAACTTCCTTTGAGTTCATAAAACTAAATTTCATTTGTCACATACTGTCTGGTCAAGAAATATGTATTTATTATTTCCTCTTAAGGAAGGACTTTAAATTTATACATTTGACAACTTGTATTATAGGCAGTTCTCAGAAACAGGATTTAAATGTTATTTCTGTTATATCTGACTTCAAAATAAAGTTAAAATTTTGTTGAAATTCTTGTTTTTTAATTAACAAATAATTGGGCATGTTCTTGGGCTCCATAGTGATACCATACATATAATGTTCAGTGATCTTGAAATTGCATTAGAGAGTTACTTATATGCCATAGGCTTTGGAAAGAGATTACTGATTTTTTTTTTTTTGGGTGAGGTAATTATAAGTCTAATGTATTTTAAATAAAAGTGAAATTAACCTTAATACTCAGATTAAATTAATATTGATTAAGTGCCCTTTTTGTATCAGGTACATCTTTCATATATAATTTCTACTGCCGCCTCATGAGGTGGTTACTTTGCTTTGTCTTGGAGTCAACAAGCGTTTTTGAAGCTCTTCTGTGTACCAGGCTGTGTTATAGGTCTGGGTTCAGTGTGAACAAATAGGCAAGGTCCCTACCCACAGGGGCTGTCAGATCCAGTGACAGGCCAGGCTCACGCAGCTGGGGCCCAGGTTCCCCAGCTCCTGATTCTACTCCTTCAGTGATCCCGCATGGTCTTCATGATGGTACATGCAGGTGGTTAGTGGATAGCTCATCCTTGTCTTCCTCTTTCCTCATGTGTGATACCACAGTGAAAAGAAAATACCACAGGTACTGCAGTTTCTATTTGCAAACAAAAGCAAAGGCTGGAATACCTTTGGATCAAAGATCAAAGACAAGAACATTGCCTATAAACATGAAGAGTTTTCAAATGTAAAATATTATTGGTATTTTGGGACTTGGTTTTATTTCAATAGAAGCTATTTTGGTTTCTGTATGTCGTGATTCCGTTATAGTGGGGTTTTCATGCTCTTTAAAGATGCCCTGATGTATGTATGTGTATGTTTGGAGAATAGTCCTAATGGTTGTATATTTTAACCCTGTTGCATTTTTAGCATGCTGTCTTCAAGAATATTATAATAGCCATAAGCTGTAAGCAGGCATAGTACCCAGTAGTTGTCACGAGTGATCAAGTTAGGCTGTAACTTGCACCAGCTCAGGATTATTTGAGGGGCTGATGCTGTTTGTTTGCCTTCATTTTCCCTCTTCCTGCTATTCCCTTACCTGTTCTTTCAATATTCTTTATAATTCAGTCCAAGAATGAAGAAAGGCAAGAGGGAAGCCGAAACTTGCTGATTGGCATGGCTGTGTTTATCAACACTCATATAAATTTGATTTGAGTTAAAACTGCTAAAAAGAGGCTTGAGGATTAGCTGTGCCTAACAGATATTTCCCTTCTCCCAGTCACACATCTGATTGAGGACTGACTGGTGTTACCAGTGCTACAAAGAGAATTCTAAGGCGGGTAAGCAGGCAGGCAAGTTTACAGACCTATTAGATGTTTTCTCAGGAGCTGCCTGTACCAGCTTTGCAAATTTGGGCAGATTTGAAATTATCACTTACTTTCTGCCTTAGTTATCAGATCTCTTGTACCTCTGGCAGCTTTATTGAATTTGTGCCAGGTTGTAAAGTAACACTGTCTTGGAATTATTTCAGGCCAGGTGTGGTGGCTCACGCCTATAATCCCAACACTTTGGGAGGCTGAGGCAGGAGGATCACTTGAACCTAGGAGTTCAAGACTGGGCAACATAGCAAGACCCTGTCTCTACAAATAATTTTGTTTTTTAATTAGCTGGGCATAGTGGCATGCACCTGTGGACCCAGCTACTTGGGGAGGCTGAAGCAGGAGGATTGCCTAAGCCCAGGAGGTAGAGGCTATAGTGAGCCATGATCACACCACTGCACTGCAGCCTGAATGACAAAATGAGACCCTGTCCCAAAAAAAGCAAGGGGCAAGGGATGAGGGGGTAGGAATTATTTCAGTTATTCCTTCACATCAGGCTGAAACCATAAACTACCACAGATTTATCTGAAACTGCAGCCTGTATGAAAGTTTACAAGTAACCCTGTCCTGTATTTTAGAGACAGTCATCAATATTGTTAGCTTAAAGTAGGCTGCAACATTGAACTTTAAATAATGAGGTGGAATGGTTAGGTACAGTACCTTGCCTTTCCATTTGTGAAATCCTCATCATTCTAAGTGTGCATAGGACTAAACTGAGTTTTCAAAAATATTTTTAATACTTATGGTGTTCCATGGTGATTTGCTCTGAATCCTTCGTAAAGATATTTAGTATCAGCTTGATCAAGTCAACATACTGCTATCTTTATCAGTGGCTTTGGTTTCAATATTATATACTTTCTGTAACTTCAGTGCAAGAAAAACTAGTAATACTTATTTTAGCACTTACAACATGCCAGGCACAGTTCTAAGTCCTTTACTTATGTTAATATTAATACATTTAATTCTAACAGCCTATGAAATAGGTACTATTACTAATGAGGAAACTAAGGCACAGAGAGTTTAAGTGATGTGCCCAAGGTGTCACAACTGGTAAGTAGCAGAGCTAAGACATAAATCAAGACATTCTGGTTCTTGGAGTTTAGGTCTGATAAAAGAATATTAGTAACCCTTCATTCTGTCTCCTTTGCTATGCCCAGAGGTATCTGCGCTTCCTTGTACAGCAAACGCTCCGGGAAATGGAGAGCCAGTTGCCAGCCCACATGTGGTTACCTCACACCAATCAAAAGCGACAGTGGAGAGGTGAGTTTTCACTGACATCCATTGAAGTAAAGCATTACTGTTTTTACCCACCAGCTCCACCAGAATTTCAAAGACTTAACTAAGACTTATTATTTTGGGGGGGGGGGCTGCATTGATTTTTGGTCGAGCTAGTAATTCTGTATTCCAAGAAAGTGGAAGTATCTTTTTTTTGAGTCTTTAAATGTGATGGTGGTGGTGGCTGTTCCAAGAATATTACTACAAGTGGCCATGTGCAGGACTCATTCCTGTAATCCCAATACTTTGGGAGGCTGAGGAGGGAGGTTTACTTAAGGCTAAGAGTTCTAGAGCAGACTGGGCAACATAGCAAAACACCATCTCTACAGAAAAAAAAAAAACAAGCGAACAAAAATAGAAAAACTAGCAAGACGTGTTAGTGTGTGCTTGTAGTCCCACCTTGGGAGGCTGAGGTAGGAAGATTGCATGAGCCCAGCAGGTCAAGGATACAGTGAGCCAGACTCATGCCACTGCACTCCAGCCTGGGTGACAGAGTGGGTCTCAAAAAAACAATGCAAAAAAAATTACAAGTAATAATCTGTTAGTTTTCTTTGTATATATTTAGCCTGATCTGGACCATATCCACATTGTTTAATGGTATATAACAATTACATTTTAGCCATGCATAGTATTATGGTGAGTCACATGTTTGTTCCATATAAAAGTCATGTAGATGTCAGTATTTCTTATATTATTAATAACAGGGCTTCTTATTGAAGAACCAAACAGTTGCTAACAACAGCCTAGAAAAGAGTGTCTATTTAAGAAAGATTGCCTTTCCCTTCCCTTGGGATTATATCAACAGCATCATGTGAACATTTCCAGAAATGAAAAATAAGGGTAATCATAGCCTGTGCCTAAAAATCCAATCATAGAGAACTTGCAGAAATATTTTTAATAATGTTCAAAAAATTTGGCTATCACTTTTTAAATTTGGGGAATCTACTTAATGTCCGAGTCGTTCTGTGTTTAACGCCACTCTTTGCTGCCAAGAGACAACTGCAGGTCCTCAAATTATTTTCTTAATCTGAAAACACATAATTGTTTCTTGGCCTTTTGGCTAAAATAAGTACCAAAACAGAGATACTGCATAACATTTTGTAATGTAATTGGCAGCCATTAAAAGGTAAGTCACACTACTATTGTGTTGCTGTCTTCTGGGACAGTGGAATTTTTATTTATTTTTTGCCTATTATAATACCAAAGAGAATATTTTTTTGCCAAATATGATACCAAAGATAATTTTTATTTATTTAACTTTTGCATACTATAATACCAAAGAGAATACCCTGAGAGATCTTAATAATTCATTTCCAATTATGTTGAATAACTTTATTGTCATAATTACCTAAGATCTATATTAAATGGCATTTTTTCTTAGTTTTAATTAAATTTTTAAAATTCATTCCCTATAACTTAATTATGTTCAATTCATTGACTTCAGAGATTTTTTTTTTAAAGATACCACAGAGAGAATCCCATTATTATAGGGAACAGACAATGCCTACCATAGTTTCTTTTATTTATTTATTTATTTATTTATTTATTTATTTATTTATTTTTTGAGACGGAGTCTCACTCTGTTGCCCAGGCTGGATGCAGTTCTGTTATCTCTGCTCACTGCAACCTGCACCTCCTGGGTTCAAGGAGACACATCCAGCTAATTTTTGTAATTTTAGTAGAGACAGGGGTTTTATCATGTTGGCCAGGCTGGTCTTGACCTCCTGACCTCAAGTGATCCACCCACCTTGGCCTTCCAAAGTGCTGGGATACAGGCATAAGCCACTACACCCAGCCTACCATAGCTTCTTAAGCCACTGATTATTTTATCTGATCTATAAAGTTAATTTATGCATAATTTGACTCTCTTCAAAAGTAATATCACCAAGCAATTAATCATTACATAAGAACCTGAAAAATAATTTTACTATATTTGATACAGATAATAAAATTTTATTATATTTTAGCCTTTTCCACACACAGAAAAGCAACAGTTTGTAATGAAACCAAAATGAACTTACATCTTTGCCCAACAAATAAATTGTCCTTTGTCATATATGTAAGATGATCCTTGTCAAACCATCAGGAGAAACATAAGCAGAGCCTTTGTCTACTTTCACCTGACAATATAGGCAGGTCCAGATGAGCATTAGACATAAACATCAGAATATAAGAATAAGCCTAACATGAAATCCATTGGCCATCTACTCCAGAGTGTCTCTCCTTTAAATGAAATATGTCTATATATGTAGAGTAGATTCCCAGAGTTACTTGTATTATTTTTACAAATATTACAGAAAAATAGGTTTAAAAGTTCTTAGCCCTTGTTCATTTATAAAGGCAAAACAACAAGTGAGAAATCTACGTAAATAATAAAGCCACTTTCAACCTTCCCCACAATGTTACCCTTCTATCCCTTGATTTACATTTCTAGAGCACCTCCATTGATTAAGCCCTTATTATGATGACCTAGACTTTTGCAGTAGCCACCTAAATGCTTTTGCTCCTCAAATACTAAATACTAGCCTGGCAAGGTGGCTCATGCCTGTAATCCCAGCACTCTGGGAGGCCAAGGTGGGCAGATCACTTGAGTCCAGGAGTTTAAGACTAGCCTGGGGAACGTGGTGAAACCCCTTCTCTACAAAAATACGAAAATTAGCCAGGCATGGTGGCACCTATAGCCCCAGCTACTTGGGGGACTGAGATGGGAAGATCACTAGAGCCCGAGGGGTCAAAGCTGCAGTGAGACTTGATCACAACACCACTCCAACCTGAGTGACAGAGCAAGACCCTGTCTCAAAATCAATAAATAAATGAAGCTTTAAAATCAAGAACACTGAAATTATTGTGATGAATGATGTTTTTCTGAAATTAAGTGGGCAGTATACATATGGTACTGATTGATCCCTTTTGCATTAGGGATAACCATGATTCACTTCACTCACTGCTTCTTCAGTGTGCCATGATGACACGTGGCTTTTACATGGCACTAGCATATTTATTTAGCAGTTCAACTGGTTCATGTAATTAACCCTTATCAAATAAGCTGGTGCTACCTGATATCAGTGTGCTCTGAAATACACCTGTAAAATGGAGCACTGAAATTATGTAGTAAAACCCAGCTTTGTGATAATCAGTTGGACAGATGATCAGACTGTATATATTTTTTTAAGTTACCTGAGTAAAAGCATAAATATTTTAAAATCATGTAAAGAACAGGACCGCAGTTTGAGAAACAGTACATTTCATTGTACAAATGTCCAATGAGAAAAAAATAAAAATAAAAAAATAAAATAAAATAAAAATAAAAATAAAAAAAGAGAAACAGTACATTTCTGAATGACACTGACCTGTAGGGAGTGTTTAATGTGATGTTAAGTTTGGTCCCCATTATGTGACACAGTTTGTGATATGTAGCCTAAGAAATTCTGCTTCCCTTACTTTTAGATTTGTCATCCTTGAATTTATCCAGATCGATCTTGAAACAATCTATATTTTTGCCTTGTATTACCTCTTATAGCAACAAGTACAAGAAAAGAAGGGCATAAAGAAGTACTTTTTATTTATCTTATAGCTAGCTACTCTTCACGATTTCAAAGTTAGGACCCGTAATTATAAACTAGGTTTTAGAGAATGTCATTGTTCATAGTTTCCATACTCTTCATAGTTTTATGAGTTTTATTTCTATTCCCTATCTACTCTTTTTTTTATTTTATTTTTATTTATTTATTTATTTTAAATAAAGATGGGGTTTCACCATGTTGGTTAGGCTGGTCTTGAACTCCCGACCTCAGGTAATCCACCCGCCTTGGCCTCAAAGTGCTTGGATTACAGGCGTGAGCCACCACGTGGGGCCGCTACTCTTATCTTATAAGCTGAATACTCCTATTATGTTTACTGTATCAGTCAGAGTTTAATCAGAGGAAAAAAAGCATAGATTTAAACCAGAGAAAATTTGAAGAATAACTATGTTTAGGATTGGAGTAAGTAGGATGGAGTAGCTATATTTTTGGTTTGACTTATAAGAAATAAAGAGAACTCATGGGAATAATAGGGAAAAAGAAAGAGATTTCTAAGGAATATAGGGGCCGGGTGTGATGGCTCACACCTGTAATCCCAGCCCTTTGAGAGGCCGAAGCAGGTGGATCACTTGAAACCAATTGGAGACCAGCCTGAGCAACATTGCAAAATCCCGTCTCCACTAAAAATACAAAAAGTTAGCGAGGTGCAGTGGCATGCACCTAGAGACCCAGCTACTCAGGAGGCTGAGGTAGGAGGATTGCTTGAGCCTGGGGGGTCGAGGCTGCAGTGAGGCGTGATTATGCCACTGCCCTCCAGCCTGGGCAACAGAGTGGGACCCTGTCTCAAAATATGTTTTGCAAATATATATTTTGAAAATATATTCAAATATGCATTCATATATATATATGAATAGCAGATACAAGGAGCAGTCACATCCCTAGTGTCCACCCAAGGAAGAGCCCCAGGGCTGTAATCCAGACCTTGTTAAAGAGGATATAACTGTTACTCACTGGATGCCAGAGAAGTTACTATGGTTTCTTGCCAGCAGAGCTGGCCAGAGATCCACCCTGTAGAGTGCTGTTCACTGGGAAGTGTCTCCCCAGAAGCACTCTACCATGAATCTGCCCCAGTGGGGTGCTGGGGGGAGGCTGCTGGCCACTGTGCACTGCAGGAGCCAGGCACTGGGAAAGGCAGGTGTATGCTAAAGAAGCCTGCTGAGCAAGCAGACACCAACCAGGAAGCAAAACTCTCCTGCAGTGTTGCTTCAGCAGTGGCAAAGGATAATCATTTAATGGGGCCCAGATCCAGTTTCACGGAACAGGAATGATGGGTAAATTTGGAGCTAAGAGGCAATAAATCAATAACTGACACATTTACCTTATCTCTCAAGACTCCTTCTTCTGCTATGTGATTATTTTATTCATATTTCTTTAGAGATTCTTCAGCATGAACATGGGGTTGAGGAAAAAGAGCTTCAGAGCCAAAAGTTCCAGGCTGGATCCCTAGTTTTACCTTTGAGAAGTTCAGCAACTCTGGGATTAACCTACTTAATTAAGTCTTAGTTCTCTCATCTGGATATGGAGATGTTTTCCACACAAAGTATTGGGAGGTTCAATGAAATGGTGTTTGTGAAGGAGTTCTGAAAACTGTGTTGGACTATACAAATATTACATACCATTATCCTCCTAAAATGATTGCAGTGTCCAGAAAACACACAGTACACTAGGTGTGGCTGCAGTGTGAATGTAGAATAATGCTTTCGGTTTGTTCCTGGTATCCCATCTTCTCCTGCCTAGCATTTTATTGGCTTTTTTTTTTACCATCAAAACAAGGAGTCAGTATCACCAAGGAACAGTTTGCAGTGATTGCAAAATGCCTTAACCTCCATTGTGACTGATCGTTTTCCATCTTTTAAGGGTCGCTCAGCTGACAGTTTTCTAAACCCACTGCTTTTACAGACTGCCTACCTTGTCACTCATTTAATAATTTTCCCTTTGTTCTTGAGGGACAGTTTTTATGACTTGCATTTCTAAGAATAAACATTATCTGCATACTTAAATTTTATCCTCCGTGTCTTCCGATTATTATAAAACTAATCCTAGCACTGATTCCTGGAGCTCTCTGCTACTTACACTCTTCCATCTAGAGAAGGGCTTGCTTATTCCTAACTTTATTTTATTTTTATTTTATTTTATAAGACAGGGTCTTGCTCTGTCATCAAGCCTGGAGTGCAGTGGTGTGAGCATGGCTCACTGCAGCCTCTACCTCCCGGCTCAAGTGATCCTCCTACTCCAGCCTCCTGAGTAGCTGGACTGCAAGGCAAGCCACCACACCCAGCTAATTTAAAATATATATATTTTTTATAGAGATGAGATCTCCCTATGTTGCCCAGGCTAGCCTCAAACTCTTGGGCGCTGGCCTCAAGCAGTCCTCCCACCTTGGCCTCCTGAAGTGCTTGGATTACAGGTGTGAGCCACCGCACCGAGCCTATTCTTATCTTTAATATCCATCCCCAAAACAGCTTCCCATTCATTAATAAACATTCCCTTTGATGCAATGGAAACTCAAGTTCTTAAACAGTTTTACATCTGAAATCCTGTTAAAAACTTTAAGTGACAAGTCACATCCATGAATATTTCCTTTCACTCCTAGTTTCAAATCAACCTTAAAATGCTTGTAAAATCTTTGGTTTTCATCTCAGTGCATTATTTTTAGTGAAGCATTTCCTGATCCTTGTGATGAGTCAGCATCTTTATTAAATACCCTACTCTGCACCTCAAGTAGAGTTATAGATCCCTCCAGCTTGCCCACTGTGAATTAAAGCACTGATTAATGAAAATGCTCAGAGTCCCTCTCAAAGAACATGCTGTGGGTGATACTCTGTGAAAATCCATCATGACAGAGCATGCAAGTATAGTGGTAGAATTTGTTTTTACTGGAAAACTCCACTGCTCAGAATGACTATCTTTTAGTTCAGATTGAGAGAGAAGTGTCACTTCTCCTAATGTCTTTAGTACCTAATGCATTGGTAAATAAATGAGTGCTGTGAACTAAATTACACTTTCCCCCTCTCCACCTTGATATATGTCAGCAAACTGTCTAGCAGTACCCCAGGAGGATGGCGACCCTCTAACATTACTTTTGCTAGCAGTTAGGACTGAGACCCTTCTTTATAGAACAGCTCTGTACCAGAAGCACCCTGAACCCTACTCCTCACCTTACTCCTGAGTGAGATGCCTGACTCCTTTGCCCCAAAGCCATTTTTCTTGCCCATCTCCTTTCCTCCTAAACAGGTTCCCCACTGACATTAGTTAGAATGGAAAAGAGTTTGAGTTATCACAATTCTGGCCAGCATTTAAAGGTGTAAAGAGATATGTGAATATGCCAAGTGTCGTGGCTCACGGTAATCCCAGCACTTTAGCAGATCTAGGCAAGCAGATGGCTTGAGCCCAGGAGTTCAAGACCAGCTGACAACACGGCGAGATCCCGTCTCTACAAAAAATACAAATATTAGCCAAGGGCAGTGGCATGCATCTGTAATCCCAGATACTTGGGAGGATCGCCTGAGCCTAGGGAATTGAAGCTGCAGTAAGCCGTGATCACACCACTGCTCTCCAGCTTGGGCAACAGAGTGAGACCCTGTCTCAAACTAACAAAGAAATAATATATATTCATAACATATATGGATTTTATAAAATTTTATAAATGAATATATACATTTTCCTATATAAGATATACGAAGTTTATAAAATACTTGAAATATATCTTTATGAAATATATGAATATTATATATGCCCTTGAGCAGATCATTCTTGCTCAAAAGCCATATTTGGTTCTTGAGAGAGAGTACTTGTGGAGGGGCGCTCCCACAGAATTGAGGAAAGTATTTGTTCATGATTAGGAAACTTGCTTTGGAACAGGAAAGAAAGGATACAGATCCATGTGAGTACAAGTAGGAGTGGACGGGGTGAATATCGGAATGGAATGGAGGAAGTTATCTGCAGTTTCTCAGGTCAGTCTGAGATGTTCTTCCACCCCCAGCTGAGAATCTCTAGTCCGGAGGCTAAGAAGCTCTGCTGCCTATACAGCTACTGCCTTACTCTCCTAATTCTCCAGAAGACATTTTATGTTTGTTCATAGCCCTAGGGGAGCTGTCTCTTCATAGGTTGTTCCCCTTTTTTAAAAAAAGGAGTTTTTGGTAATTTTAGTGTTTGACCCAGTCTTTTTCCTGCAAATCTTGAGTTCATCATTGCTCTTAGTTTGGCCTAAAGGAAAAGTAACATTCCCAAGCCCCTATTGTTCACACAGGAAGAGATGTATCCCTTTTAATTTAAAAGTTACTTAAGATAATTAATAAATATCAAGAAAAAATAAGGTTCTGGCTTTTATAAGCTGTGTGGACTACAGATTCCTGCCAAGGTCCCAGCTCCTCCCTGTATACATTTTGGAGCAAAATGTGCAGTCTTCAAAAGTCTGACATCAGCCTTCAACCTTCAGAAGGTAGCTGAAGACAGGGAATTCAAAAGTTGGTGCTCTTATCCTGAGAGGACACACGGATCCATAATTCCTAACCCCAGTACTTCAGTTTCAGTTTTATAGTGTCTACCAGTCCCAATGTCCCTGAACATTTCATGATTTGTCATCTAGTGCATATGGCACAATTATTCCTCTGATTGCCAGCCATTAGAATGGGCAGTGGTGGGAGGGGAAAATGAAATCTGATTCTGGCTCAGGCCCGAGGTTAGCCATTGCCATTATGACTTATTAGCACACGCAGGCCTGGAAGGTGACAGGTTAAGGTTGCCAAAGAAAGGGGGCTTTGGGAGATACGTTCCTGTTCTTTACCCTTTGCCAGAACTTCTACGTAAATTCTCTCTGGATTAAGAACCAAAAATTGTTTCCCTGGTTACAGAAAGGTTATTGGTGATAGGCAAGAACAGGAAGAGGGGTGTGGCAGCCCAGACACTTAGAACAGCAGGTGTTAGGCGTGCATGTGCTCGTGTGACTGGGAGGGGGTGGTATGCATGTGCACACGTGTCTGACTCTACTCTTATGCAGACTTATGCCTAGTGGCCTCACCTTCCCTTCTTGGTAAATAGCAGAAAAGCATCATCATACTGTATAAACTTTCTCTATAAAATTTTAGATTATTTTACAAATAATATTTTCAGTGTATTCTGCAGTGCCTTGTGAGACACTTAGAACAGGCATCTTTATTTTTTCCATAAAAAAGAAGATTTAATAATTTTAAAAATATATAAATATTCAAATCAGAAATGCTTTAAAATGTGTTCAACAAAATCAATACTTCTCACTCAGTAGAGAAAGTAGACTGTTTTGGCCAAATGGAGTGGCTCATGCCTGTAATCCCAGCACTTTGGGAGGCAGAGGTGGGCAGATCACTGAGGCCAGGAGTTTGAGACCATCCTGGCCAACATGAAGAAACCCTGTCTCTGCTAAAAATACAAAAATTAGCCAGGTGTGGTGATGTGCACTTGTAGTCCCAGCTATTCGGGAGACTGAGGCACGAGAACCACTTTAACCCAGGAGGCAGAGGTTGCAGTGAGCTGAGATTGCATCACTGCACTCCAGCCTGGGCAACAGAGTGAGAACCTCTCTCAAAAAAGAAAAAATTAAACTATTTCTTCAATAGGGTGAAAAAAGCAAGGTATTTTTTAAAAAGCAATGGAAAGGTTGTTAGCGTTGTTTTACAATTTGAGAAGATAAACTGACCTGCTAATAATATCCAAGCAGTTGGCATTACTAAGACTACAGGTAATTTGTTGAGCATTGAACAAGTTATGAAGCTTGCACATATATGTGTACTGCTGCAATCAAATAAAATGGTAAAATTAATTAGCACTCATTTGACACAGAAGCATTATTTGACTACATTGTAAAGCATAATAATAAGCCTATAAATAAGGGGCTGCCAGTCTGGTTGGAGAGAGTGACAATCTTAAGACAGACTATAGAAGATTAAGTATTTGGGGCCAAGTAAGTATATCTCAAAAATAAATCCAAGATATAAAGCATGAATTCATAAGGATCAAGATGAGGTCAGAGATTTAAGGGGCAAAAATAAGAAGACTGATCTTCAAAAATTTATGTATGAAATTATGCAAGTGCTTTAGGAGGCTGGAGATAGCTAGGAAGTATGCAAAATGGCTTAATGAGAAAAACACAAGACCAGAGTTTAAGAGATCGTGCATTTAGCCTCAACTGTCTCTCGGTAGTTGTGTGACTTTGTGCAAATCATTTACTCCTTCCTCCAAATTATAATCCCTTAATCTTTATCAGACATATGTAAAAATGCCTGCAGCAGAAATCGTTAAATGTGTAGAACTGCCGCTGCTGCTGATTTGTTTCTATTAATGATGATCTGTTGTAACTGGTAAATTGTTTTATTTGATAACTTTTGTAACAAAAGAACAGTTTTAAAATTTTTTTGTGGTTGTTTAGAGACAGGATCTTACTCCATAGCCCAGGCTGTAATACCATGGCACCATCATAGCTCAGTGACGCCTCAAACTTTTAAGCTCAAGTGATCCTCCCACCTCAGCCGTCAGAGTAGCTGGGACTACTGGTGTGTGCCACCACACACAGCTAATTTTTTTATCTTTTGTAGAGATGGGGTCTTGCCATATGTTTCCCAGACTGGTCTTGAACTCCTGGCCTTGAGCAGTCCTCCCATCTCAGCCTCCCAAAGCTCTCTAGGGTTACAGGCATGAGCCACTGTGCCTGACCTAAATTTTTTAAAGTAAGAATTTAAAGTACACTACAATTTATTACTTTTATTAGTAATGATGTAACTCATCAGTCTGAATTTTTTCACTGTAGATTTATAAAATTATTCATTATAAAACACTTTGGTTTTCCTAATAATGTGTTTTCCAGTATTAAGACTAATTTATTTCTATTTTTATTTTTCAAATTGCTTAGCACTCCCGACTTGGAAAAACAACCAAATGAAAATGGAGTGTCTGTTCAGAATGAAAATTTTGAAGAAATTATAAACTTACCCATTGGATCTAAACCATCCAGATTAGATGTCACCAATAGTGAGAGCCCAGAAATTCCTTTGAATCCAATTTTGGCCTTTGATGATGAAGGGACACTTGGGCCCCTGCCTCAGGTAGATGGTGTCCAAACACAACAGACTGCAGGTAAGCTACCTCCAACTCCCTTCTGTAGTCATCAGAAATATCTGAGACCAGGAGGACATGAACTGCTGCCTTCTACAGTGTGATTGTGGTAACACTTTGTTCTTCAAAGGACCAAGTAAGACATAGTGGAAAAGATTGTGCCTGGCTCATAGAGATTGAATTTTGAGTTGGATTGGACAACTTCTAAGGCCTCTCCTATTCTGTCATTCACTGCAGAAATCCAGTTGGCAGCACCTACTGGGTGTCCGTCAGCCTCCCTGCACAGAGCAGCACCCACTGCCCAACATCACGCATGGTCAGAATGTGCTTTCTAGAAAGACAAGGCTGCCTCCCCATAACCTATGGACCATCTGGTCTCATGCTGCCCACTGGAGAAAGATTTGAGTTTTTTCCATCTTTCTCAGGTCTTCATATATCTGAAGACTGCCATCATGTTCTCCCACCATTTTTCTCTTATTTGGGTTTGGCAACCTGGGTAATAAATTATTGTCCTTTTAAAATGTGACATGATGGATACTTATGATTTAGGTGATGAAATCAGTTCTCTGAATGGGATCACACTGAGTCTAAGGATCTTTCCTTGTTAAATGATTTTGTTGCTGTTGAAACTGCCTGTGACTTTCTATCTTATATAATGTCTCTTTGACTCACACTTGACCTGAAGTCTTTGTGCAGAAAGAACAATCAGGACCCAAAGAAATAAGGAGTAATATCAAATATTACTAACTCAATGGTCATAGCAGCTCAGCAACTCAATCCCAGCAGTCTCCGGAATTTTCAGGATAATCTCAGCTCCCTATCTCTTCAGACCTGTTTCAGTTTTGTTGACTTCTCTTCCCTGCAGATGACTTTCATGTATTGACCAGCACCTCTTTATACTTCTATGAAAAGAACTGGCCAAATTTAGGATATGCAAATGAAGACAGTATAGAATTATCTGTGGGCAAATTGTTTTGCCTTTTAGATTTCATCAATGAATCTATAATAGATCAACTTTTAATGGGGTGAAATAGCCAATGTGAACCACCCATCCAAAGGAAGCCACTCTTCTCTTCTCCTCTAGTGTACTGACCTTGGAAGTGGAATTTCACTTTGGTGAATGAATTCCACTTTTCTGGGATTTGAAAGGAGGTTGTAAGGGTCCTCCCCTGTCTGACTTTCTGATTCTTAAGCTTTTGGGAACAATCCAACTAATGGTATGTTGGTAGAAACCTGCCCAGTGCAGCTTCCTGCTTACGTTACAGATTTACAGGAAGGGAAAGAACTTCCAGATGATTTATCAACATTTATTAAACCTCCAGCATGTTTAGAACCCTAAGCATTGGGTACTGAGGATACAAGAGAAAATGAATGTTTAAACCCCTAACCCAGAAAAATACAATCTGTGTATGCTGCTTGGAAAAATGAAGGCTATGGCTTGAGCTGATGTAAAGAAAAGGACATGTGTTTCCTATGAGTAACAGAATTCACCTAAATATAAGACTGTGAATCCTAACAAAATTGCCTATTCTTATATAAGTGTATATAACAGTATAGTAAATTTTAAAAATGTAAGATATTACTATAGTATTCTTAAAATAAGATTTTAGATCTGTCATATTAACCTGTTCTTTTTCTGTCTCTTCATATAGAAGTTATATGAGTATTTCTTCTGAAGAACCAAAGCTGAAATTTAATGAGAATTTCTACAATTAATGGGATTCCTTTCATGCTATAAAGGAGCATCCCCTCCTCCAGTTTTCTAAAGAGTTCTTGACCATCATTTTGAAAAGATTTATTAAAACTAGCTAAAGACAACAGACTGGATAGCTTTTCTAATAATTTTCATCAATAGAAAAAAGGAAATACTTCTCTTCTTCAATACTTTCAAATGGCTTTTTCCAGTATGCTCCTTCTTAGCAAATCAATATTTTTCTGCATTCTTTAAAAGACAAGAGCATTTGGCTATAAAAGAAATGGGCTAAGCATGATTTTTTTGGTCTTAAAAGCTTAACATGTAAAATTGGCAAAAAAAAATTTACCTTTTATAATATAATACTTGAAAAATAAGTACCTCTTTGCTCTACAAGTAGAATGAATAGGGGAAGAGTTTAAGCCTGTTTGTTTAAATATTATTGCAAAGATCTCTATTTGTAGAGGCAAATTACGGGCAGATCACCAGGTTCTTATAAATACAACTTGTACATGGACATTCTGCAGACTAAGCTGTCACATTTTTCTTGCAACTCCTTTTGCAAAAGCATACTAAAATGTTTTAAAATGTGAAAAAAAAAACATTATTTTTTCAGAGCAAGAAAATAATTTACTGTCCTCTGAATGTATTTATAAAGTGTTTCCATATAAACTAATCAAATAAGTTAGAACAATGTGACAACATTACAAATTTAATTTGTTAGATGCATTCCTTCTAATGTTACATGGGAGAATGTTACTGATGATTCAGGGCTATTTCTGAAGTCTGTATGTTGCTGCTGTCCCCAGTGATGGTGGACTTATCTTTGCCTTACCTGATCACGAATTATGTTGGGGAAAATAAAGATTTAATATTTCTTTAAATAAAAAAAAGAATTTGGTTTTGCTCGTTTAAGAGCAATGAAAAAAATGATGGAATGTTGACTGTTTGGCACACAGGGCCCGGCCCTTCATGGAAGTCCTTGTTCTGCCTGGCATCTGTCAGCTTTCACCTTTCATTCTTATTCTTCACTTTTGCTGCTGAGCCTGGCTGTATAAACTTGCACTTTCATTTGCTAATATAAATTCAATTTTATTTTGCCATTTTAGAGACTACTAATGATTAAATGTAGAAGAAGAGGGCGCACATGTTTTTATGTGGAGTGTTAAAAGTAAATTTATACCACTGTAATGTGCAGGTCTTATTAAAAGAGAAATTGGTTAAACTGCTAGGTTGAATGAGACTTCATCTATTGGACTTTTTTTTTTAATCCAAGCATATGGTCTTTAGTAACAGGTTGTAATTTGTTAAAACATTCATTTGGGGGTTTTCCCTATTTTCAGTTGTCCATGTACACATAGTCATTATATTAAAAAAGAAATCTGTTCAACAAAGTTGTTTTATTTGTTTAAATCAACATAGCATGAAACACCAAATAAAATGTTGACGTAGTTTTACTTTTAGGTTTCTCATATGTTATAACTTAACTCAGATTGATTCTTGAGTCTTCAAATTGTCCTTCATTTAACTCAGTGACATTTTCCTAGCCTCCTGTTAATGAAGCATATAGGATAGCTTTATTTAAAATTTAGAGCAATAGGTCTATTTTGGCTGTTTTTCTTTTTCATTTATGTTTTCAAACTTTTGCAATCGTTAGCAAACTGAAAGCCTTCTAAGTAATCAAGTTTTCATTAGAAGTGGTATAAAATTCTTAATTATGTTGTGTTAAGAGCAACGCTGCCAGAGAATGACCCTGACCTTTACAATGGCTGAATTGCTTTTTGGCCAGCACTTGGAAAATCTGTATTGACTTGCAAACCTTAAAGAGGTCGTCAGTATTCACATTACATTAAGTGGGGGCGCTCAGGAATCAAATACACCCCTGAGCATGAAATGAGAGCGAATGGGCTTTTAGTTTCCTTTCTACGCCATTGCAAACTATCTAGGCCAGTTTAGTCACCAATCACAGGGCTGTTTGGTGGTACCTCTAGCTATTACAAGAAGATAGGGCTATATGTGTCCTCCCTCCTACATAACCTCACCACTTTGTGGTGTGTTACAATAAAAGCAAATCTAAAACAGTTATCTTACACGACAAGTTTATTAGCAAGCAGGGCTTCTGGAAAGCTTGGGAAAGTTCCTTTTCTGCTCTTAAGTAACGCCACAAACACCTTGACTAAAAGGTTTACAGTGAAGCAGAAGCAATGATATTCTGAAAGCAGAATTAAACCAATTTGCCTGGTTGGATCAGGCAACAGTCATAAACGTGTGTGGAGTCCCCCCCCCCTGGAGGGGGAAAGTACAGAAGCAAAGAGATCTCTAGTCCTGAGGTACTATCAAAAGTCATTATTTTGCAGGATCTGTCAGATTCTTACACTTCATTGCATGCATTTTGCCTCTAAAAGTGTAGGCAACCACCTACTTTTCAGACTGCGTTCACCGATGAAAGATTACTGTAATATCCCTTATGCTGATGAACACTCTGGCATATATTTAGATAAGTGTTTAAAGCATCTGCCTAGCCACCTGGTTGGGGTGCTTCAAATAATATGTAACTTACCCTCAGAACACGATTGAAGTTAAATTACACAGCACACATATATTACACAGTTTATATTTAAAGCATTTTAAAGTAAATTATTGCATAATAAGTAACAGTCAACAATAAATTCTTCCATCTTTTGCATTACTTTTTTTTAAACCTGATTGAAATGGACTATTGGCCTACATCCAATGTTAAATGTTCTGTGCATTGAACATTTAAAGGCATGGTGGGGCTGGGTTCAGTGACTTACACTGTAATCCAAGCACTTTGGGAGGCCAAGGCAGGAGGATCTCTTAAGGTCAGCAGTTCAAGACCAGCTTGAGCAACATAACAAGACCCCCCGTCTCTACTGCCAAAAGAGAAAAAAAAAAAAAAAAAAAAACATGATGGAATAGCTATTGGATCAGGTTACAAAAAGCAATTTTTAAAAATCAGCTAACATCTAAGAAAAATCATTTTGCCTTTACTCCCTCTCCCAAAATCCTGTTTTTACTCAGTAAACACCTAAGCCCACTCAAAAATGTTCTGGATTGTCATTTTCTCACATCCTTTAGCACCTCCTTAGTTTTGGGGAGGAGATCTGAAGGCCTTGAAAGAAGTGGGAGAGAAAAGGACCAGCATGTGAACAGAAGGGACAGGTTTTGTTTGTTTGTTTGTTTGTTTTGGTTTTTTTAAGACAGAGTCTTGCTCTGTTGCCAGGCTGGAGTGCAGTGGCGCGATCTCGGCTCACTGCAACCTCTGTCTCCCGTGTTCAACCGATTCCTCTGCCTCAGCCTCCTGAGTAGCTGGGACTACAGGTGCACACCACCACACCCGGCTAGTTTTTTGTATTTTTTAGTAGAGACGGGGTTTCACCATGTTGGCCAAGATGGTCTCAGTCTCCTGACCTCATGATCTACCTGCCTCAGCCTCCCAAAGTGCTGGGATTACAGGTGTGAGCCACTGTGCCCGGCCTAGAAGGGACAATTTTATTATAAATATTTTGTTAGTAATTAGTTCCTTGGTTACTCTCAATTGGGTTATGTTAGTTTGATTAAAATTGTAGAGATAAAAAGTAATTTTAGAAACTAAGAAATACAAAAATTAGGCGTGGTGGGGAGTGCCTGTAATCCCATAACTCCTCTGGAGGCTGAGGCACGAGAATCTCGAAACCGGGAGGTGGAGGCTGCAGTGAGCCGAGATTGTGCCACTACACTCCACCCTGGGCAACAGAGCGAGACTCTGTCTCAAGAAAAAAAAAAAACTAATGCAAAGATTTTTTTTTTAGAAGTTTTAAAATTCTGTTTGAAAATATACACAGGTCAGGCATCATGGCTCATGCCTCTAATCCCAAAACTTTGAGAGTCCAAGGTGGGAGGATCGCTTGAGCCCAGTAGTTTGAGACCAGCCTGGGTAACTTACGGAGACCCTGTCTCTACAAAAATTAAAAAATGAGCCATGCATGATCGTGCATGTCTGTAGGTCTCAATCACTTGAGAAGCTGAGGTGGAGGATCACTTGAGCCCAGAAGGTTGCAGTGAGCTGTGATTGCACCACTGCACTCCAGCCTGGGTGACAGAGCCAGGCCTTGTCTAAGCAAACAAACAAAAAACTAAAAATTAAAGTATACACTAAAAAAAAGGACTGACAATCACTTTTGAATTATTGGATCTCTAAATACCTTGTGGAAGAATAAAAAGAGAAGGTCAGAAAGCAAGGTGCTAATGTTGGAAGCAATAGAAAAATGAAGAGCCAGCATCTGGAGTTACACTTAGGTGGTTAAATACCAGGTTTGCCAGTGATTAACCGTGGGAAGCTTGGTAAATGACTTATGTTCTCCGTATCTGGATATTTGCGTTGCTAAGTGGGAGAATAATACTCATCTCATGGGGTTTTCTTAATTATCAAGGTTGAATAAAATGAGTATAAAGTTTCTCAGTAATTTTTCAATAAATATTAAAACTTTTATATTTAAGGCTGGGCACGGTGGCTCACGCCTTTAATGCCAGCACTTTGGGAAGCCAAGGCAGTCGGATTACCTGAGGTCAGGAGTTCAGGACCAACCTGGTCAACATGGTGAAACCTCATCTCTACTAAAAATATGAAACTTAGTTGGGCATAGTGGTACACATCTGTAGTCCCAGCTACTCGGGAGGCTGAGGCATGAGAATCGCTTGAACCTGGGAGGCAGAGGTTGCAGTGAGCCAAGATCGCTCATTCCAGCCCGAGTGACAAGAGCAAAACTTCATCTCAAAAAAGAATATTTTATGTTTAGTTTGAGATACTTGTGGAAGACAAGGCGTCTGAGAGGCCAAAGAGTGCCAGGAATCTGCCCCCGTAAGTGGGATCTTCACTCTAATAGTGGCCTTGAATGTCATTAGTCTTTTTTTTTTTTTTAAGTAAGATGCCCAGTCTAGGTAGTAGTATACCAAGCAAGCTAAATGGATATGAACTGTTTTCTTCAGGACAGTATTGCAAGTTTAGAATTTGTAATCATTGAGTTGCTACCTTATCACTATTTAATTTCACAATCACTTTCCTTTCCATCTCTCCCAAAATGTTTTCTTTCCCAAAAGAATTTTCATTATTTTTATTTTCACTTATTTGGAGGCTTTTTTGACATCCTTTGACACAATTAATTACCTGTTGGCTGCAAATACAGGGATGGTTAACTGCTTTTCCAGAAGTTAGTTGACACTGGCCAGCCTCCAGGAGGTGCTACAGAAAACTGGAGCAGTGAGAAGTTTCTAAAGCAGTTTCCAAGAGGACTATGAGGCGCATCTTGTTCCAGCTGTGTGTAATGACTCCTTCTCTGTAAGTGGAGCTGCCTTACCAAAAGGTGGTATCAGAAGAGATGGGGCCGGGCACAGTAGCTCACACCTGTATTCCCAACGCTTTAGGAGGCCAAGGCGGGTGGATCACTTAAGGTCAAGACCAGCCTGGCCAACATGGTGAAACCGCATCTCTACTAAAAATACAAAACTTAGGGTATAGTGGCGCACATTTGTAAACCCAGTTACTCTGGAGGCCTAGGCAGGAGAATTGCTTGAACCTGAGAGGTGGAGGTTGCAGTGAACTGAGATTAAACCACTGCACTCCAGCCTTGGCAACAGAGCAAGGCCCTGTTTCAAAAAAAAAAAAAAAATATAATATATATATATATATATATATATATATATATATAGAGAGAGAGAGAGAGAGAGAGTCGGGAAGGTAGGGATTTGGAGGCCCTTGTTTGATGGGAGGGTCAGGAGGGGCATCCTTCAGTGTTTCTCCTGCTAGTTTCAGAGTCATCTTTCCCCCTCAGCATGATTGGCAAGAATTTGCCTCACTGAGCTGCACCTGCTCTACACTGTCATTCAAGCCGTCAACTGACATGACCTCTGGCTGGTAGAATATCAGTATCCCAGGCTTTTGGGTTTGGGGGAGGGTTGGAAAGGCAAGTGGGGGACCCAATATCAATGACTGGTATCATTTTGCCATGGTAGGAACAGTAGAAATAAAATGACACTCAAGGACATTCTTGGTGACCTGTTCCCCCAGGCTGTACATCCCACATTGACGTATCTGAGGGCTCTTGTCAAAAGCCAGCCCTGCCCCAGTATGTGGTGGCCAGAAGTGCCAGGGAATTAACCCCTGGGAAGCAGCTTTCAACCAGTGACAGAGTCTGTAAATATGGCCCCCGCTCCTGCCTGGGGTGTGCTAACTCTTACATGTATATTTACACTCTTGCCCAGAGCTTCTTCACCAGATCAAGCTTCTGTCCATCACAGTGGTAGCTGGCTTTGTAACACTTAATTTTTTGGCTACATTTCCTTACTGAGGTTCCCTTTGCCTCCCAGATAAACTACTTGTACTCACATCCTCATCATAAGGTCAGCCTCCTGGAAAACCTGAACTAAGGACTATCAGGATAATTTCATAAAACAAGTAGTATTTTATCCCTTAAAAATAACATCGCTCAGAATTTTTTTTTTAAATGAGTAAATTTAACTTGAAAAACTCTTAGTGTTCTGTCATTTTGTCACAGATATATACCAGTGAATAATGTTTTCAGCATAATTTCAGTTCTTCTTGGATATAAATTAACACTGGTGAGTGTGTGTTCACTACCACATGGCCATAAACCTGTGACCATCTGTTTCCTTCCCTACCCTTTATGTTCTGTCCGATAGTTCTGAGCTGTTGAATTCTGTTCTCTTCCTTCATGCCTCTGTCCCTCTTCACAGTCCTGAAGTCTCTGATGGCGTAATCACTCCTAACCACTCAGCATTGCCTCTGTGCTGCGGCTACCATGTCTGGAAGAACTGGAGTGTCAAGTTTGCAGCATTTTCTGAAAATCTCAAAAAAATCCAATAGGCAGCCTTTCTAACAACATGATGAATTCAGAATACTATGCAAGTCCTTTTTAAAATAATAAATTGCTCTTATTACTCATACAAATTGCTAGTTGGGGGCAGGGGATATGTTTTTTCATATATTTTCATAGGATTCAAATGGACGTGGTTAGGATATCTGAATAGTTAATAAAATAAGACCTGTGTTTTGTAAAGAAATGTAAAAGCTATTAAGATGTTATATTAAAATGCATTTAAGATACCTAAAATGTACTCAGCAGCTTGTTACAGCTTGCATGTTGTAATTTTTATATCAAAATGCTTTATTTACATTGGAAGAGAAATTCCGTTACAAAACAAAAAAAATGATAGATCATTTCAAAATAGTATTTTGTAGCTAATTTTTAAAATGTTAACTTGGAGCACTATTATAAACACAAAGATGACTCACCAGTTATCTCTTTTATAATATTTTAAGTCTCCAAATGTAAATATTTAAGTTATGATATCGATATTAAGGTAATGTTTTTAGGAGTGGACATATAGGAAATACAAGGCCAAAAAATCTTAGAGGCCCATTTTCTCATGGAAAAATAATCTGTTGCTCATGTTTCCTCAACAGGAAGGAATGAAATGGAAATGTAGCAGAGTTTAAAAATCTCTCTGGAGAAATGCACTAGAGAAGGAAATGGTATTTTATACTAAAGGCATCAGCATTACTGTTAACTTCTAGGCTTCCTGCAAAGAATGGATGTTACCACTCTCTCCTTAACTCCTTGACTCTGTCCAGAGAAGGTTCATGTTTCCTTCAGGTCTCTCATCTAGGCCAGGAGCACACCTACGTACACCTGTGCTTCACTCAGTCTAGAAAACCTGCTTTCCGTAGCCCAGCCACTGCTGTTGGCTCCTGGCCTCCAGTTTAGGAGGAAACCAGCTGTCCAAACTAAGACGCTGTCCTGAAGGCTCCCAGCTCGCTGATCGAGGTCTATGTTTACATTCACCTGCAAACTCCACTCCCCGTTTCTTCCCTGTTGTGACACCCTCCAAGGCTGCAACTTTCATTCATAATGGATTCTTTTACACTTGGTCCAGGTTCTCAACAACAATGGGACTAAAACCCAGAGATTGACAGAAACTACAAAAGTGACCCTGAGACAGGCCAGTGTGCCCAGAGGTTGGCCTGCAGGACTGCCCACAGCATTTGGACGTCAGGCCTCAGCTGCATCTCTGAAGCGCAGGCAAAGGTGCCCAGGGGAAGGTGGAACACCAGCATCTCTACTAACGCTCTGGGGTCCTGCAAAACCCTGACTGTGCCACAGACCTTCTGTACTGTGTCTGTTTCCATGTAATCTAATACATCCTTCTTACAAAGGAATCCTGAGTTACTCTCTTTTGGCATCAGGGAGAGAGAAAGGGAAAAGTCTGACATTTGGTTTAGGATTCAATTCATGCCTGTATGCTGCCCTGCCCCAACTCGGGACTCAGATCACCAAATCCTGGTGGTTTTGTTTTCTAAACATTTCCCCAAAATCTGCCCATTCTGTTCAGTACCCCTGCCATTGCTCCCATCCTGTTCTGTTAGAGGTTGAATTGTGACCTCCCCCAAACCTGCCCCAGGCAAACATGTTGAAGTCCTAAACTCGAGTACCTGTGAATGTGACTACATTTAGAAATAAGGATTCTGCAGATGTAACTGAGTCAAGATGGAGTCATTAGGTTCAGTCTAATTATACAATTGGTGTTTTTATAAGAAAAGGAAAAGTTTGGACAGAGACACAGGGAGAGCATCATTGGGTGACAGATTCAGAGGCTGGAGGGATGCAGTTGCAAGCCAAGGAATGCCAGGGGTCCATGGCCACCACCAGAAGCCGGGAAGTGCCAAGCAGGGGTTCTACTCAGAGCCTCAGAGGGAGCAGGGCTCTGCCAATGAAACGGGAAATGTCCCCCTCGTACCCCTCGAAGGGCGTGCGATGGGGGTGTGGCTAACTTCTTCCTTACCCTTCTGCTCAAAAGCCTAGGGGGGAGCAGGCAGAAGGGCAGGTTGTAGGGCTCCGACCCCACTGCAGTGTCTAGGGATGAACGTTTACAGCTGAAGCCCCAGTGGGCGTGTGTTACAGGGTGCTCTTTTGGTTTAGCCAGCCGTAGGCGGCTTTGTTAGCTCAATTAGACCCCCTTGCCTTATTGCAAGGACAGAGGGCTTTCTGTGTCCTAGGTTCTTGCCTTGGTGTATCAGAAGAATCGGATCACACGTGAGGTTGAAGAATGAGTGCAAGGTTTTATTGAGGGGAAGTAGCTCTCAGCAGATGGAGGATCCAGAAGGGAGATGGTTTTCCCCTGGAGTTGGGCCGTTTGGCAGCCTGGGATCTCCTCCGACCACCCCAGGCAAACTCTATGTTGTTCCACGGTCGATGGATGGCCCGCAGGCGTGCTGGCCTCTGTCGTATGCTCTTTGGTCGGTGTGCTCACGTTGATGGCCTCTCGCCGTCCAGCCGCTTGTGTCTTCTTCCGCTGATGTGCTCCTCTGGATGTCCAGACGCTTGTGTGCCTGCCTGCTAGGGTCTCGGTTTTTTTGTTTTTGTTTTGGAGACGGAGTCTCGCTCTGACAGCAGGCTGGAGTGCAGTGGCGCAATCTCGGCTCCCTGCAACCTCCGGCTTCCGGTTCAGGTGATTTCTTCCGTCTCAGCCTGGGCTCGGGTTTTTATAGGCAAAGGATGGGGGTGTGGTGGGCCAGGATGGTCTTGGGAAATGCAATATTTGGGTGCAAAGGCAGGAGTGCCTGTCTTCACGTAGGCCCGCGGGCTCAGGCCCGGTGGTGGAGCCCTCGCCAGGGACCCGCCCTTCTCCTACCAGCACTTCCTGCCCACTCCGTATCACCAACACCATGAGTTCGGACCGTCCGCCTCCGGAACTGTGAGACAATAAACTTCTGTTTTCAGCTAAGCAGTTTGTAGTGCGTTGTTACAACGTCTCTAGGAAACTAAAGCAACAACTTTGAAGCTAGACTCTGCCTCCATCTGCCCTCGAATCCATTTCCCACACAACCTTCTACAAGGCAAGTTTTCTATCCTATCATTTTCCATCACGGGATCCCCATTGCCACGGCTTCCATATTTAAGTGATCTTTGCGACCCCACGTGATCTGGCCCGGTTCTCTCCTCTGACCTGGTGCATGCTCTGTACCCACTCAGCCTCGGGTCTTTGCTCCAACACACCCTAACTGCTTGTCGCTCATGCTGTTTCTCACCCTTCTTTGCTGCTGCTGTTCATTCTGCATGGAGTCCTTCAGAGAGTCAGATCTGAACCTCAGTTGTATTTGTAAACTGCTGATAATACTCTACCTCCTATGAATGTTTGGAGGGCCAAATGAGGTACTGAATGTACAGATCTTAGCACCATACTTAACTCATAGTAAGTATTCGGTATTTATTAGCTAAATAAAAATATTAATCCTCCAATACTCAATTCGTGTACCTTCAAGAGCCAACCTTCCTCCCCAGAGGAAGGAAGGTACCAATCTAGGTACCCTTCCTCTTTTCTCATGCTAACTTCCGGAATATGTCTCTATCACTGTAGCTGCCACAGTCTACCCCATGTGTATTCATGATTCTCTACTAGATTGAATTCCTTGAGGGAAAAGACTGTTTTATTTATCTTTGGATAATAGTCCCAAATGTCCATCATGGTGCCTGATACACATTAGCAACTTGATCATTGTTTTGATGAATTGAATGAATGAAAATTTCAACTTTTGGCAGCTTTCAAATTAATAATTAACCCTTTAGTTCTTAAATATCTTTTTCTCCATTGGCTTCTGTATCAGTCAAGGCTCAGTGGCAGAAAATAGAAACCACCACAGTGTTTTCAGCAGAGGAGGTTTTAAATGCTTTTTCAATTGCTGAAAGGACTGAAAGAGCTTGCTTTAGATGAGGCCTTCGGGAATGAGTCCACAATCACAGCAGATCTGACCCACTAGGGGAGCTGCTACTGCTCCTACATCAGGAAGATGAGAATTCAGGAGGATTCCCCTGGCTGGAACCACTGACTTCAGCAACATATTTGCCTTAACTGAGATCCAGAGGTCAGGAAGCTACCACGACTGAACGTTCTGCTAGAGCCACACAAGCAAAACATGGATTTCCAGGCCCGCGCCTCTTGTTCCCCCATGAAGCTAATGCCTGGGTGCAGAAGCCCCCTTCCCAAAGTCCAACAACTCCATGACCTTACTTGCTGGTGGAAGTGACCAGAAGTGCTATCTACATCTTCTCTCAAGTCTCATTCGAAAGTGTGTGATTCACAGAGTCTAAACCGTGTCCACACCCTCCAGCTGCAAGGGAACCCAGGGAATATGGTTTTCAGCTTTCCAGCTTCTGTAGTACAGAAAGGCATTTCAAATGCAGGTGGAATGGATGCTGAGCAAGTCATTGCACAGTATTTCACAGTTGCTGGGTCCTGCTGCTGTCCTGTCCTCTCCTTGCCCCAATTCTATCTTCTTTACTTTAGCCTCCCTTCTCTTTCCAGCACTGTAATCCATCCAGTGTAATTTGGCCCTTAACCATCTTCTCTTCCCCCCACAAACAGCCTTGCATAGCGAATGATCTCCTACTCCAGTGCAGACAATCATGAATCCTAATTCCCAGTACTGCCTGACCTCCCTGCTCAGGTTAAGGTGGTTCCGTTGGTCCATCTGGCACACCCTGCTAGCACGTCCCACTCAACCTAAGAGTCACCTTATCATTTACACCCCCAAAATCAACTCCACCTTCTGACATCCCCTTCTTTTAAGCACCACCGTCCCAGTCATCTATGCTTAAAACATCAGCAATCATTCTTTTTAAATTTTCTATTGCACACGCAGTCTCCAAGTTTCATGATGAGGAAGCTTCTTCTAAACTGATTCTACCCTGTTTTCCACTGCTCCTTGCAGCAGCACACCACAGCTGAAATACCTCTTGCTTCAGAAGATTGAAACAGCCTCACAGGCGGATCACTTGAGGTCAGGAGTTCGAGACCAGTCCAGCCAAAATGGTGAAACCCCATCTCTACTAAAAAAAATATAAAAATTAGCTGGGCGTGGTGGTGGGCACCTGTAATCCCAGCTACTCGAGAGGCTGAGGCAGGAGAATCGCTTGAACCCACGAGGTAGAGGTGGCAGGAGCCAAGACTGTGCCATTGCTCTCCAGCCTGGGTAACAGAGAGACTCCATCTCAAAAAAAAAAAAAAAAGAAAAGAAAAGGAAAAACAGCCTTAGCCAGGCACAGTGGCTCAAGCCTATAATCGAGCACTTTGGGAGGCCAAGGCAGGAGGGTTGCTTGAGCTTAGGAGTTCAAAACCAGCCTCGAAAAGATAGCAAGACCCTGTGTTGATAGGTAGATGATTGATAGATAGATAGATAGATGATAGACAGATAGATATTCAGCCTCAGTTGCCTTCTTACTTTGAAGGGTCACTCAATTCAAATGCCACACAGGCCATTATGTGAGGAAAGCAACAGTGTCACTTAGACTTTGAGCTTTCCTCTGCCTAATTCCTGAATTTGCCTGTTACAGGATCATGCAAGAGTGATCCCCATGCAAATTCTCAAGACAAGAGAAAGATCCACCCCCAAGTCCCCCGGTTCTACCAGGAAGTTTTCTTGATTATAGTTTTCCTGTTATCTACCTTCTGCCACTTGTGTTTCTCTATATCAATGGGAGAATATCAGAAATATGGGACAGAGACATCTGGAAGCCTGAACAAATACATACTTATATGTTGGGTCTTACCCTGTTACCCAGACTGGAGTCAGTGGCCTAATCACACCTGACTGCCGCCTTGACCTCCTGGGTTCAGGTGATCCTCCCACCTTAGCCTCCTGGGAAGCTGGGACTATGGGCTTGCTCCACCACACACAGCTAATTTTTTGTATTTTTTGTAGAGATGAAGTTTCACCATGTTGCCCAAGTTGTTCTAGAACTCCTGAACTTAAGCTACTCACCTGCCTCGGCCGCCCAAACTGCTGGGATTACAGATGTGAGCCACTGCATCCTGCTGCCGGACACTTCTTATGAAATATATGTTGAGACAGTGTCTCACTCTGTTGCTCAGGCTGGAGTGCAGTGGTGCAACCATAGCTCACTGCACCTTGAACTCCTGGCCTCTAACAATCCTCCCGCCTCAACCTCCCAAAGTGTGGGGATTACAGGCATGAGCCACCACACCCAGTCTGATCAGTCTCTTACCATCTAATGCATGGACGCTTGCTCAAAACTTCCTGTTGTTTCCCCATAGCTTTCAGCTCATGGAGGCCTTTAAAAGGAGATCCATCAACTGATTTTGACTCCAGGTAGATGAATACTCGTGATCTAAAAAAAGAAAAAGGAAAAGATTATATAACATCTAACACTTTCTTTTATATTCAACAGAGACTCAAAAAAATGCTTGTAAAATTTTTGAATAGTCAGTTTTTTAATGTAAGTCAGAGTTTCTTTCTCTTATGTGGAGATATGAGTAATAAGAATGTTGTTAAGATTTGTTTTATCTCTAAGCTTTGATGAATTTTGAAGCTTAGTGGTAACTGCCTTTGCACATTTGTATCCTGGCCTAGGGAGTTCTAGAAAATCTCCTGTATTCAATAGAGAATACAATTATAATAGCTGTCGTTCATTGTATGTTTACTATGTGCTGGCCGCTGTAGCTGAATATGCATAGCTCCTTTAATCCTATTGTGGTTATTATCCTCTGAGACTTAAAGAAGTAAAGGATTTTGTGAATGTTGCACAGCCCCTAAGGATGTGGCCAGGACTAGAGCCCATGTTTGTCTGCTTCCAGACCCCAAGCTTACAACCGCTGCTGCATCTGTGGTGTGACCTCCAAAATAAGTTCATTGAAATCCATGTGCTCTGCTACATATGAAGAGAATTATTGCTTTAGTTTAACAGTCAATTCCTGGGGTTGGGGAAAGGAGCTGGCAGTTTTAATTAAACACAGAGAGACTGCACAAACAAGCAAATATATTGGAAATAACTGGAGTCAGGTTTCTCATTCTCAGACAGTGTAGTTAGAAATATGAAAAGAGGAAAGGCTAATATAAACCCAATGCTGTCGAACTGGCTTTGCAGGGATTGATGTGAATGCACAGTTTCTAACAGATTGATGTGTACACATATGTGTATGCATGTATTTCTCTCTAAGCTCTGTCTACTGAGAGGGCCTAGAAGCAATGACGATCCCTAGGAATGAACATACCTAGGGCCTAGATATTGGTTACTGAATACCACCCTCCACTAAAGGAACCAAGGCTCTTTGGAGAAATGGCTGATGATAGGCTGGGAACAGGGAAAGTATAAGATGGAATTGTTACATCTTATGTCCCAGAAAGTCAGAGAGTGTTCCCAAAATTATGAAAACATGTCAAAATGACACAGGAACCAGTGCAAAGGTCCTCTAATAGCTAAATCTAGGATAAATTGAGCACCAAAATAATATTGGTAGTCATAGGTTGTGACTCATTGAATAAAAGACAATCTTTGAGGCCATACTGATATAATTAATACGTGAATTAAAAAAGACAAGAAGGAAAGGATCTAATTCACAATTAAATTCCAGGTAATAAATACAGAAAGAATGATGGAATTTTAAAATTACTTTTTGCAGTTACACTAAAATTGACTCAGGCAATAATCGTGACTGAATTCCACAAATGAGTGAGTGAAAATTTGATGAGAAACAGCATGTGGATATTGTCTTAAGGTACCTTTCCACAAAATGCCTAACCTTTATTTATTCAAAAAGCACAAAATACTTATGAGTTAACTTTAAAGTAAGGGAACTTGGCAAATATCATCTTAACCAATGGATAAATGTTAACCCTAGTCTTAGTCATGGGACAAAGACCCACGTGTGCCCTCTCATACAATACATTGAGAAAACATGGCATTTCGGTGTTCCTGCCAAAAATGCATAACCTGAATTTAATGATGAGGAGACATCAGACAATCCCAAAATAAAGAGCATTTTATAAAGTAACAGGCTTGTACTCTTCAAAAATGTTAAAGCTATGAAAGATAAGGGAAGACAGACATTTCCAGATCAAAAGTGACTTAAAAAAAAACCCCACCAACAGCATAAGATCTAATATGACATATACTTCTGGGTTGGCTCCTTTGCCTATAAAAGACCCTATTGGAACAAAAGGCAAAACCAGTGAGGGTCTGTGAATTCACTGGTATGTATCAATGTTAATTTTCTGATACTCAATTGTACTCTCATTAGTTGGGAGACTGCTCTTATTAGGAACTACAGACTGAAGATTTTCTTTTTTAATTTTACTTTAAGTTCTGGGATACATGTGCAGAACATGCAGGTTTGTTACATGGGTATACATCAGACTGAAGTATTAAGGGATATCAGGGTATGTCTGTAATCCTCAAATAACTTAGGGGGGAGCATATATAATATACATGTATTGTACAACATATATATATGTGTATATATGCACATGCAGCAAATGTAAAAAGTTAACAACTGGCAAATTTGTGTAAAGGATATATGCAAATTCTTTGTATTGTTCCTATAATTTTTCTACGAATTTGAAATTACTTCAGAATACAAAGGTTTTAAGAAACCATATGCACACAAGTTTCCAATGATCTCTGTTCCTTCTGCCTGCCATTAACATAAAAAATTAAATGACAATTATGGCAGTTTAAGGAATCTAGTCACAGCTGTGCCATATACCAGAGCTATGACATTCAGCAGGTCAAATAGTAACAATGGTGTGTGTCTACTGAAGTCTTAGTCTGTGTGGAAACAGTGCCCAAATCACTTTATAAACATTACACCATCCTCCCAACAAAGCCAGGAGGCTCAGGGCGCTAAGCACCTTACCCAGGGCTACACACAGCTATTAAGGGGCAGGGCAGGCTGTGAACTCAGGCCCATCTCATGCACTGCTCAGGCTAACTACCTCTCTGTTACACTAGTTTGTAAAAAGACCAAATTGCCCTAGATGACTGCTAATGCTGGCACAAAGATTCTAAAAGATATATTTTCGGGTTTCTTTTCTGGAGACGGTGATTCATTTGGTATGGTGGCAAGGGAGGGCTTGAGAGTCTATGTATTTTTGTTGTTTGATTTTTTGTTGTTGTTGATTTTTTTTATTTTTTTAGAGAGAGAGTCTCACTCTTTCACCCAGGCAGGAGTGCAGTGGCACAATCATAGCTCACTGCAGCCTCCCAAGTAGCCATGACCACAGGTGTGTACCACCATACTGGCAACTTTTTAAATTTTTTGTAGATACAGAGGTCTCCCTAGGTTGCCCAGATGGTCTCAAACTCCTTGGCTCAAGAGATCCTCCCACCTCGGCCTCCTGCAGTTTTGGGATTACAACCATGAGCCACCACGTCTGGCCTGAGATTCTATATTTTAACAGTTGTCCCAGCTGATTCTTGGAATCAAGCCTCTCACTTGCTGTGGTCATGTGTGTGTGTGTGAAGTCTCGCTAGGACTAATTTGTTGAGGTGACATATGAACCCCTCACCTGATATTTTCTCTTAATCTGTGTGTAGGTGACCAGTGTCTTCTTCTTAGCTGTGTTTTGTCGCACAGCAGCACTTCTCATTCTAAAACATCAGCACCGCTCTCTAAGAGGGAACCAGGAAATGGTTTTCTTCATCACTTACATGCAGTGACTTCGCATCCCTGTTCACCTACAACAGTCCCCAGTTAGGCCAGCTCTCCTGCAACAAGTATTGATAGTATCCCCTTTTATTCTTCAAAGGGTCTCTATTTGGATTATACCAGGCTTCTGGAACACCCCCATCCTGATGCTAGCTGTCCCCGCCTCCCAGAGGCAGTCTCTCTCCTATGCACCCTCCAATTTGTCCCACTCTCTAATCAACAGATCACTGACCAGACCATGGCAAACTTTGTGCCCAAGACTTAATAGAACCACTAGACCGTGAGAGCCATTTATAGTCTCACTAAACACCAGTACAGGACTGCCTGGACACTGAAGTAGCTTCATGCATTCTCTCCCTCTGAAAATCACATACACACCGATACTGCTCTTCATGTGAAATTTTCAAGCCCAATTGTTTCCTTGTCAAAGACAGTGCATGTTTGTTTATGTAAAGCCTAAGCATCTTATACGGATGGCCTCTCTCTGTGTCATGATCATTTGACTGTGAAATATAATTCTCTGTAATCTTGCAGCTCAGACAGGTTCTCAGCCTGTGTGCCCTCATCCTCTCTTGATAATGACATCATCACTCACCCTCCAGCTGGAAGTGACAAGGGTTGTCATGACAAAACAAACAGGCTTTGCTGGCAGAGGCTTTTGTATGTGGGTGTGTGTATCCTCTGAGTCTTTGGCTCTCATGGCCGATGAAATCGGCCCGTCTGACATCCTGGAAAGAACAAAAAAGTTAAAAAGTCACAGGCAACATGTCAAGATATTTTAAAAACACACATGAGGGCAAGAAGGCCAGGAAAACGAGGTCCTTGTTCATGCTTCTTCAGCCTGAGGAATCCAGATGTTTAATTATGTAACATTTTCTTCCAATTCAAGATACAAGCTCTACAGATAACATTGAGCTCTGCCAAAGAATATGATTTTTCCTTCTGTTCCTTATCTCCATTTAATTTTTCTGTGATTCAAAATGTGACAAGAACCATTTAAGTGAGCAGAGAGTCAATAATAATATGAATAATAACCGTTCGTTAAGGACCAACCCTTCACCGGACTTGGGGACTCTACGAATCATTTTGAATCCTTCCAACCGATGGTGATATTGAGTATCATTATTCCTATGTTAGAGGTGAAGAAACTGAGAACTGGAAGTAATTAAGGTAGGTTAGTGCCAGAGCTGGGATTTAAATCCATGTCTCCAAAGCCTGGGCTTTGGGCTTATTCTTGTAGAGACAGGAGTCTCTACAAAGAGACTCTATTCCACAGCTAATCCTCACCATTTGTGCTTAACATTTTAGGGATGGGTTGGAAAGAGAATGTTTAAAAAAAAGTGGTTTCAATACCAAGGGAGTCGTACACACTCCTGCATTCACCTCAGCCCTGAGATAACTTAATGAAAAAAGCCAGCACATAAAATCAGCAAGCATGGGCTATAAATATTAACTTTGTTCCTCATTTTGTTCTCCCATGCTGTTCCCATGGAGACATAGCTCCTCCACGTATCTGGAATTCAGGCCGCCCAGGGGACAGGACCAAGAGCAACGAGAGAGGCCCAGTAGAGAGACCAGCACTGTGCAAAGCCTCCACGCCCTGTCTGAGTGGACTCCGTCCTCTTCCTTCTCATTCTCTTTTCCTCTTGCCCATTTTCATTAGAAACTGACAATCAGATGGATTTTGTAATGAGATATGGACTCAAAAAACTAATTCTTCATTTGCAAACATTTTCAAGGCAAAAAAGAAACCTCTGCAGGGACCAGCCATTTGTAGGTGGGGGCAGCGGCCATGGCTCTCAGCAAGGGGGATACTCTCAGGGCTAGGATGCAGCCCTAATCTGGCAGACATCGCTGATACTCATGGGGTCTAATGAGACCTTCCACACCCATGCTTGGCACTTGCTTATTTAAAACATTTATGCTGCAATTTTAACATTGAGATATATTTGATTTCCCATAAGCAATGGGGATTTCTTTTTCTTTTTTTTTGAGACAGAGTCTCACTCTGTTACCCAGGCTGGAGTGCAATGGCGCAATCTCAGCTCACCGCAACCTCCGCCTCCCGTGTTCAAGCGATTCTCCTGCCTCAGCCTGCCAAGTAGCCAGCATTACAGGTGCACACCACCATGCCCAGCTAATTTTTGTGTTTTTAGTAGAGAAGGGTTTCACCATGTTGGCCGATAGTCTCGATCTCCTGACCTTGTGATCCACGCACTTTGGCCTCTCAAAGTGCTGGGATTATCGGCGTGAGACACCGTGCCCAGCTGGGGATTTCTGAAAAACAGAAATCATCTTCAGATAAAACACTGTCATCCAGTGTATCCCCAAATGCTGCCTAGCATTCTACCCCAAATGGGGATTACCAATTTGGCCAGTCTGGCAGTATTTTCTTCCTTGTTTCTAAAGATAGATACGGGGGAAAAATGTTTTAAACTTAGGTCAAAAACTCTGCTCTCTCTCTCTCAAAAAACCAATACCCAGCGTAGAAAAAACTTCTGATAGAAAATGTAATGACTGTGCTACTTGGGAGGCTGAGGTGGGAGGATTACTGGAGCCCTGGAGCTCCAGGCCAGGCTGGGCAACACAGTAAGACTCCATCTCTACAATTTTTTTTTTTTAATTAGCCAAGCATGGTGGCACACACCTGTTGTCCCAGCTACTTGGGAGGCCGAGGCGGCAGGATCACTTAAGTCCAGAGGTTGAGGCTGCAGTGAGCTGTGATGGCTTCAGCCTGGGTGACAGAGTGAGACCCTATCTCAAAAAAAAATTAATTAGTTAACGGGAATATATCTAGGATGTTCTCTCCTAATAAAAGTGTCTGGCACAAAATAACAAAACAAAACTTGGCTCTCCTTCCCTCAGGGACAGTAACTTAACTTGTATGAGAAAGTTCCACCAATTTCATTATATTTTATTTTGTTTATCTATTTATTTATTTGTTTTGAGACAGAGTCTCACTCTGTCCCCCAGCTTGGAGGGCAGTGGCATGATCTTGGCTCACTGCAACCTCTGCCTCCCGGGTTCAAGCGATTCTCCTGCCTCAGCTTCCGGAGTTGCTTGGACTACAGGTGCAAACCACCACACTGGGCTAATTTTTGTATTTTTAGTAGAGATGGGGTTTTACCATATTGGTTAGGCTGGTCTTGAACTCCTGACCTCAAGTAATCCACCTGTCTTGGCCTCCCAGAGTGTTGGGATTATAGGAGTGATCCACCATGCCCAGCCCATGATATTTTAATATTGCAGCTCCATGGGCTTGAAAGTCTCCTCACCACAGGCTAAGCAATGCTGTGGGAAACTGGCACACGCTGTTCACTGCGAAGCTCTCTCCCTCCACCAGACACCTCCTTCCAGGGCTCCCTCTGAGCCCTAATCCTATTCAAGGCCACAGAAACTGGGATTAAACAAACAGCCAACAGAGACATCCTAACCTTCATTTTAACACGGGGTATTTTCTGAACACAACCTATAATCTTTGTTAAGCACTGTATGCCCTGGTCACGGCTCCTCTGACACCAAGATTTATCCTCCCTGAATGTATAACAAAGGGTAGAATGAGAAAGAGAATAAAAATGGACTAAGTCCATTATCCAAGCTTTCAACCTAAATGAAAATCAATCAGGCCTCCGCAATTACATCAGGTAACACTGGCTATGTTGAATCACGTGCTATGTAAACATGGATTTTTTTCAAAGACCTGAGCTGTACTATCCAGAGGTCATGTAAGACCTTTTTGTTGTTGTTGTTTTGTTTTAGACAGGGTCTTGCTCTGTCCCCCAGCCTGGAGTGCAGCGGTTTAATCTTAGCCTCAACCTCTAGGGCTCAATATGGGTTTCGCCTCGTTGCCTAGGCTGGTTTTGGACTCCTGGGTCCAAGCAATCTACCCACCTCGGCCTCCCAAAGTGCTGGGATTACAGGTGTAAGCCACCAGGGCCAGCCCTGTAAGACCTTTAAACAAACTCAATATAGTTCTAGTCATTAAGAGGATCTCAAAGTACAAAAAGCCAGTCCAGTATGGGCACTAATATCTCTCAGCAGTTCTGTGACGCGGCTTGTTGTCGGCTGGAGTATATTTCGCTTTCCTGAGGGTTATTTCAAATGAAGAATCTGTGTCCTTTATTCCTGCAACCATGTCATCATCATCATATTGTCTTCCTTCTTTTCTCTCCTCTTTCTTACGCTTCTTGTCTTTCCCTTCCTCTTCCTCCTCTTCCTCATCTACCCCTCATATTTTATTTATTTATTTATTTTTAGAGACTCAGTCTTACTCTGTTATCATGGTTGGAGTGTAGCGGTGTGATCATGGCTCTTTGCAGACTGGAACTCCTGTGCTCAAACGATCTCCCCGCCCAGCCTCCCAAGTAGCTAAAGCTATAGGCACATGCCACCATGCCTGGCTATTTTTTTAATTTTTATTTTTGTATAGACAGCGAGTGGCAGGGTGGCAGTGGGGGATTGGGAGGGATGTCTCTCCATCTTGCCCAGCCTGGTCTTCAACACCGGGGCTCAAGCTATCCTCCTGCCTTGGCCTCCCAAAGCGCTGGGATTATAAGCATGCCTGGCTAATTTTTTAAAATTATTCTGTTGACACAGGGTCTTGTTATATCTTCCAGGCTGGCCTTGAACTCCCAGCCTCAAGTGATCCTCCTGCCTCAGCCTCCCAAAGTGCTGTGATTACAGATGTGAGCCACTGTACCTGGCCCTAACTTAGATTTCATATAAACAAAGTTACTCTGCTTTTCTGTCCTAACCAATAGTGTTGCAACCAACAAATCCCTTCCACAGCTTTTCACTAGGTACTTGAAACAGGATTCCTCTTTAGACATAAGTAGAAAAAAAACTTGATTTATGCTGGGTGCGGTGGTTCACGCCTGCAATCCCAACACTCTGGGAGGCCAAGTGGGTGGATCACCTGAGGTTGGGAGTTTGAGATCAGCCTGGCCAACATGGTGAAATCCTCTTCTACTAAAAATACAAAAAAAATTAGCCAGGTGTGGTGGCAAGTGCCTGTAATCCCAGCTACTCAGGAGGCTGAGGCAGGAGAATCACTTGAACCTGGGAGGCAGAGGTTGCAGTGAGCTATCATGCCTTTGCACTCCTCCCTGGGTGACAAGAGCAAGACTCCATCACAAAACAAAACAAAACAAACCTCCTCAATTCATGCCCAGGAAAAAATGTTAATGCCTAAAGTTCAAATTCTCATTGAGTTTCAGCAGATTTTCAACACTAGAAACATGTCTATAGAAGTTTCAGTGTTGACCACGACACAGGTTTCTCATTAAACTTTATTTTAATGCTTCTCAAAATTCTGTGGCAGAGTTTTTGCCAAGTTGTTTCCACTTATTTATGTATTTATTATTTTGAGACAGGGTCTGGCTCTGTCACCCACTCTGCAGTGGCACAATCATAGCTCACTGCAGCTTTGACTTCCCTGGGCTCAGGTGATTCTCCTGCCTCAGCCTCCCGAGTAGCTGGGACTACAGGTGTGTGCTACCACACCTGACTAATGTTTGTGTGTGTTTGATGTAAAGATGAGGTCTAGCTATGTTGCCCAGGATGGTTTCAAATTCCTGGGCTCAAGTGATCCGGCTGCCTTGGCTTCCCCAAATGCTGGGATTACAGGTGTTAGCCACCATGCCCAACCTACGTTGTTTCTATTTAAAAGGACTGATTTTAAAAACTAATAACTTAAAACTGACACACGCACAAACACATATACACACCTTGTGTGATGTGTGGTCTACAAAATATTCTCCTTTCCTTTTGAAGGTTTTACAGTGCATTTTTATATCAACCAGTCGTTTACGATCAAGCTTAAATGGCCTATTGAGACAGAGTTCTGAGACCATTCTTCCACCACTGGGGGCAGGTATGAGGGATACTATATTCACTTAGTCTGTTGAGCTTCCCAGGCAGACTCAGTGACTTTGCCAGCTCTGGCAGGCTTCTTGTGCACTGCTTTGATGACACCCACAGCAATTGTGTGTCTCACATCATGAACAGCAAAACAACTCGGAGGAGAATAGTCGGAGAAGCTCTCAGCACACGTGAGCTCGCTAGAACGACATCAATGATGGCAGCATCAGCTGAGTCCAAGAATTTGGGGCCATCTTCCAGCTTCTTCCCAGAACAGCAATCAGTCTCCTTTTCCAGCTCAGCAAACCTGAGATCGTGCCACTGCACTCAGCCTGGGCGACAGAGCGAGATTCCGTCTCCAGAAAAAAAGATGTTTGCTGCGGATTTTTTTGTGAGTAGCCTTTATCAGATAAAGGAAATTATTTTCTAGTACCAGTCTCCTAAGAGTTTCTGTGGTGAATTGATGGTGCATTATTGTAAGAGCCTGAAAGACACAGCCTTATACTCATAAAGATGTAGGAAGTAAAACAGAGACCTGTGTAAGTATGTGAAAGAAGGCACCTTTTTACTTTGTCCTTAGTTGAAAATGGTATAGACTACAGATCACAAAGTATCTATTCTATTTATAGTGACAGGGTCTCACTCTGTTGCCTAGGCTGGAGTGTAGTGGTACAGTCATAGCTCACTGAAACCTTGACCTCCTGGGCTGTAGCTAGGACTGCCAGTGTGCACCACCACACCCAGCTTACCTGTAAACATTTTGTAGAGGTGAGGTCTTGCTATGCTGCCCAGGTTCAAAATATCTGTTTAAACTGAACAAGCTGAGCAAGAGACTCTAGGTACCAGTTATCTGTTTTCCTAGTATTAAAATACCATTAAAAAGAACATAGTGTTTTTTAAAGCCTTCAAGCTTCAATATTTTGATAAGATTTTGGTTGTTTTTATCCTGGTATAAATTTCCAATAGTAAGAATGGTGAAAGGAAATTGTAAAGCAAACTGTATCTAACAGCAGCACTACCATGTCTCCAAATCTCCAGAAGGTGGAGGCAGTGAGCCACTTGAGATTTCAGCCCAACAGGTTTTTCTGCCTTCGAAGGCCAGTAACCAACTTGAATTGTGCGGAGAAGTTGGCCTATCTAGCCATTTTATCCTCCTTCAATGATTTAATGTGTAGCATTCTCAGACAGAAATAGTCCTCACTAAAGCAGTGTTTTGTAAGGGGTGCTTCTTCCCCTGGTTTTGATCTCACTGGTCTACAATGCTTGGATAGGATCCACTCAATCCACGTAAATATAAAAATATCTGGAAGAGCTCGTTGCTTTGGACTAATGGCAACAGGATTCATTTGAAACAACTAACCTGACACCATTGAATGACTGAGTAAACATGTAAGTATAATGCTATACAATCGCCTCAGTCTGTTCAGGCTGCCGTTACAGAATACTATGAACTGGGTGGTTTAAATAATATAAATTTATTTTTTTCACAGTTCTGGAGGCTGGGAAGGCCAAGATCAAGGTGCCAGCTGATTCAGTTCCTGATGAGGGCTCTTTTCCGGGCTTGCAGATGGCCCCTTTCTCACTGTGTCCTCACATGTTAGAGAGTGAAAGAGAGCAAGCTCTCTGGAGTTGCTTCTTATAAGGGTACCAATCCCATCATTAGAGCCACACCCTCATGACCCCATCTAACCCTAATTACCTCTCAGAGGCTCCATCTGGAAATACCATCACATCAGGGGTTGGGGCTTCAACTTGTGAATTGAGAGAGGGGAGCATAAGTGTTCAGTCTGTAATAACAGCTAACTGCAAAGATGTACAGAGGGTTGCTCAGGAAGGAGCTGGCAAAGCTCTTAGCTCTACTGAAGAGAATTGATCTATTTCTGGTCCAGTGGGGATTCTTTTCTTCCCCTGTTTCTCTGCTGTGTGTCTGAGCCTTTTTCTGTCCTCTGCCATCTGTCCTGAACCTGGAGAATTCGTTTATCAAGTTTCTTATCCCTTATAACAAAAAGGTTTTAATCTTCCTTCTACCTACTCTCAGATATCACTTTAAACTCAAATTTTAATCACACTGTGGCTAAGTGGGTTTACTTATTCCAGAAACTTTGCAAAATCCGAACCACCTGCTTTTCTTGTTTTTCACTGGATATCAAAGTTCACTTAATTATAATCCTTGGTCACAACTCACTTTTTTTTTTTTTTTTTTAAAGATGGAGTCTCACTCTGTGGCCCAAGCTGGAGTGTAGTGGCGCGATCTCGGCTCACTGCAACCTCTGCCTCCTGGGTTCAAGCAATTCTCCTGCCTCAGCCTCCTGAGTAGCTAGGATTACAGGTGAGTGCCATCACACTCAGCTAATTTTTGTATTTTTAGTAGAGATGGAGGTTTCACCATGTTGTCCAGACTGGTCTTGAACTCCTGGGCTCAAGTGATCTGCTCACCTAAGCCTCCCAAAGTGCTGGAATTACGGGTGTGAGCCACTGCACCTGGCCAACTCACTCTTATTATTGACTCATGAATGTCCATTTCTTCTCTTTCTCTTCTCATCCTTGTATTATTATTACATAGTAAGCATCCATGAATCCATCTTTCATTATAAACACTAAGACTTTGGCAATATCTTACCTTTACTTATGTTCTCTTTCCTCTTCTCTTTTCTTGCCTTCCTGGGGTACCACAATCCAAAGACCAGCATTCATCAGTCTGTCGTTTTCTTTCTATGCAGTTTCTTCACTCAACTATATGAATTTCTAAAAAATATACTTTTCCATTTTTATGAAAAGGATAGTATGCTGTATGTAAATATGCTAAAACTTTTTAAACTTCATATGGATATGATTCATCCATATTGTTGCAAATTCATCCATATTGTGGCATGTTGCTATATTTCATTCATTTTGGTTGCTTTATTCAAGGCTGTAGCGAGCTGTGATAGTGCCACACCAGTCCAGCCTGGGTGACAGAGTGAGACCCTGTCTCTAAAAAATAAATTTAAAAAAATTCCCTCTATGTGTTTTATGCATGTTTTGCTAGAATTTTTTTCTAGGCTCTTGATATTCTCTGAAGTATTACAAATGATGTCTTCTTTCTAATTTCAATCTCTAGTTGTTCGTTGTTCGTTGCTGGTGTTTGGAAATGCAACTGTCTTGCTAATTTGCTAACCTTTCCTATTTCTAATATATCATCTGTAAATTCTTTTTTTTTGCCGGGGGGCAGGATGGGATGGGTTCTTGCTCTGTTGCTCGGGCTGGAGTGCAGTGGCACTATCAAAGCTCACTGTAGCCTCAGACTCCCGGGCTCAAGAGATCCTCCTGCCTCAGCCTCCCCAGTACTTGGGACTACAGGCATGAGCCATTGCATTTGGTTAATTTTTAAATTTTTTGTAGAGATGAGGTCTCGCTATGTTGACCATGCTTGCCTCAAACTCCAGGCCTCAAGTGATTCTCCTTGATCCACCTGGATCCACCTCCAGGTCTCAAGTGATACTCCCAAAGTATTAGGATTACAGGAGTGAGCCACCATGCCTGGCCTATACATTCTTTTGTTTGTTCTGTGGAAATAATAATGCCATCTATAAATAAAAATGGTTTATCTTTATGATTCTAATTTTTTTATTGCTATTGAGGAGTGGTAAGAGTGAACATCTTGTTTCATACTTGTTTTAAAGAAAATATTTCTGGTTTTCCCATATAGAATGATGTTTGCTTAAAGGCTTTTCATAGACTTTTTTTTTTTTTTTTTTTTTTTGACACAGAGTCTCGCTCTGCTGCCGAGGCTGGAATGCAGTGGCACAATCTCGGCTCACTGCAACCTCCCAGATTCAAGCGATTCTCCTGCCTCAGCTTCCCTAGTAGCTGGGACTACAGGCTGGCGCCACCATGCCCAGCTAATTTTTGTATTTTTAGTAGGGATGGGGTTTTACCATGTTGGCTAGGCTGGTTTCGAACTCCTGACCTTGTAATCCACCTGCCTCAGCCTCTCAAAGTGCTGGGATTACAGGCGTGAGCCACCACGCCCAGCCTTATAGACATTTTTATGAAGTTAAGGAAATTGCCTATATTTCTGATTGGCTAAAAGTTTGTATTATGACTTTATATTGGATTTTATCAACATAAACCTTGAGATCATTACAAATCTTCTCTTTTTCTTAATCTGCTATTATGGTCAGTTATATTTATGGTTTTTCTAATATTAAACTAACATATGTGACCCCGCGAGTGGCGGGCACAATAACAAACTCTGGAGGGTCGCACATGGGTTCGAGTTGTCATTGCTGGGGTTGTTCTGTCATGCCAGGAGGCTCTCTGAGATTGGGGCCCGGTCACTACCTCGTCGGCTGGTGTGATGGCGTTTCTCTAAAGTATATGGGGGGTGCTGAGTGCCCTGGGAAGGTCTGGAGCGGAGCTGTGCTCTGGCTGTGGAAGTCAACTGCAATCCCCCCTTCGGTTTTGTGTAGTTACCGAAATGGTTTTCATCTGCCTTGGCAAGTTATCCAAAGAAACCTCTAAGTTCTTACCTTCGATTTTCTAAAGAACAACTAGCCATATTTAAAGCTCAGAACCCAGATGCAAAAAATACAGAACTAATTCGAAGAATCGCAGAGTGTTGGAGGGGAACCTCCCGATTCAGTGAAGAAAATATACAAAGATGCTTATAGGGCAAACTGGCAGGCATACAAAGAAGAGATAAGCAGAATTCAAGAACAGCTAACTCCAAGTCAGATTATATCTTTGGAAAAAGGAATCAGGCACAAACATTTAAAAAGGAAAGCTATAATAAAAAGAGAGCGTTAACACTGCTTGGAAAACCAAAATGAACTTGTTCAGTTTATAAGGTTTATGTAGCTGAAACCTTCCAAGAAGCTCAGGATGGTTCACTGCAGGCAAAGCTGAAGACTGTAAACGAAAACTGGAAGAAATCTGTCTGGTTCTCTAAAGAAAGTATATATTCAGCTTGCTGAAGATGATAAAATTCGTTATTATAATGTAATGAAGTCTTGGGAAGAACAGATGATTGAAGTACGATGAAAGGATTTTTCTACATCGCAAAATAAAGCGATCACCAAAAGATGACACTGAGCAGTGTTAAAAGTAGAAGACTGAAATGTGTTCACAATGAATAGGCACAGGAAACCAGTTAGGTCTCCATACCTGAAGCTATTGTAAAATTAGAAAGGATAAAGTTGGTAAACCTTTTATATTCAATTTCTTTTTCTTCAGCTCATGGACTTCTGCCAGTGCAATACTTGCTTTGGAAAACCTAGATAAAGGTTTATGCAAAATTTATTTTGTGTTGAGGAACTACTGAGGATCAGAGAGTAATCCATGCAGATGTGAATCATTTTACCTTTGATAAAGGTAAATCAGACTATGAAGGTTTTTTTTTTTTTTTACAAAGGATGATGACTATGGAAAGAGTATTCTTGTTTCCTTATATTATGGAGGCAGGAGTTTCCTTTTCAAAATTGCTGCAAGTTGTAGAAGCCTCGGTGTTCTGTGATATAATTGTGCATTTTTCAAAAAGCAGCCAGAACTCATCTAGGTAAATTCCAGTTCCTAGGTATAATTCATATTATATTCAGAGCTGATGGTTTTACACATAAGTGATTGCTGGTTTCAGTTGCAACTTTTTATAAAAGGGACTGAGAAATTCATAAACCATTTTCTCACTGTCTCTTTCTAAAGTCAAAACTAAGAAATTGTGTACCAGCTCTATGCATATTATTTTATGTTGCACAGAATAAGAATTTTAATCTTTAATTTTACATGTCCTAGTTATATATTTTCAGATCAAACATTTGTTTTACAACTTTTCCCTTCGTATAAGTAAGGAATTAGAGTATTTTTTTCTGAATTATTTTCTCTGACACGAGTATATTGATCCAGAAAGAAACCTTGTATTGTACACATTTTAAAATGAGAAATCTAAAAAATGAAAAGTCCTCACAGTCTCTGGAATTTGAAACACTTTGCATAACATATAAGAGCCTGTATAAGAGACAGCCAGCTATGGCCTGTGGACCAAATCCAGCCTGCTGCCTGCTTTTTATGGCCTGGGATCTAGGAATTTTGTTTCTAATTTTAAATATTTTTTAAAAGACTTTTATAATACACAAAAATTAACATGAATATTTTGTGTCCATAAATAAAGTTTACTGGAACACGACCAAGATCATTCGTTTACTCCTTGTCTACGGCTGCTATCTGTTACAATGGCAGAGTAGCTCCCATAGAAATTATAGCCCCACACAGCCTGATATTTACTGTCTGTCCATTTACAGAAAAAATCTGCCAACCCATGGTCTATAGTATAGTGTGATATGACTACTGTTCCAATGTATTGAGGTATTGGGATAGGTTTTTCAACTGTTTTCAGATGTTCTTGTTTTAGGATCATTGTCACTTTTTTTAATTTATTTATTTCACTTTTGGTGCATACTATAACTGGCACTTCTCCCCATGTTATCCCTCCCCACCCTCCCCTCCCTCCCCACCCCCCATTGTCTCTCCCCTACCGCCCCCCACAACTGTCCCCTGTGTGTGTTGCTCCTCTCCCTGAGTCCACATGTTCTCGTTGTTCAACACTCACCTATGAGTGAGAACATACGGTGCTTGGCTTTCTGTTCTTGGGTCAGTTTGCTGAGAATGATCATTTGCAGATTCATCCAAGTTCCTACAAAGGACACGAACTCATCATTTTTTATGGCTGCATAGTATTCCATGGTGTATATGTACCACATTTTCTTTGTCCAGTCTATCATTGATGGGCATTTGGGTTGGTTCCAGGTCTTTGCTATTGTACACAGGGCTGCAATGAACATACGTGTGCATGTGTCTTTATAGTAGAACGATATATAGTTCTTTGGGTATATACCCAATAGTGGGATTGCTGGGTCAAATGGAATTTCTATTTCTAGATCCTTGAGGAATCGCCACACTGTCTTGCACAATGATTGAATTAATTTACACTCCCACCAACTGTGTAAGAGTGTTCCTATTTCTCCACATCCTCTCCAGCATCTGTTGTCTCATGATTTTTTAATGATCACCATTCTAACTGGCGTGAGGTGATATCTCAGTGTGGTTTTGATTTGCATTTTTCTAATGACCAGTGATGATGAGCATTTTTTCATATGTTTGTTGGCCTCATATATGTCCTCTTTTGAAAAGTGTCTGTTCATATCCTTCACCCACTTTTGAATGGGGTTGTTTGTTTTTTTCTTGTATATCTGTTTTAGTTCTTTGTAGATTCTGGATATTAGCCCTTTGTCAGATGGGTAGATTGCAAAAATTTTTTCCCATTCTGTTGGTTGCCAATTCACTCTAATGATGGTTTCTTTTGCTGTACAGAAGCTCTGGAGTTTAATTAGATCCCATTTGTCTATCCTGGCTTTTATTGCCATTGCTTTTGGTGTTTTAGTCATGAAGTCCTTGCCTATGCCTATATCCTGGATGGTTTTGCGTATGTTTTCTTCTAGTGTTTTTATGGTGTTAGGTTTTATGTTTAAATCTTTAATCCATCTGGAGTTAATTTTAGTGTAAGGTGACAGGTAGGAGTCCTGTTTCTGCTTTCTGCACATTGCTAGCCAGTTTTCCCAACACCATTTATTAAACATGGAGTCCTTTCCCCATTGCTTGTTTTTGCTGGGTTTGTCAAAGATCAGATGGTTGTAGATGTGTGGTGTTTCTTCTCGGGTCTCTGTTCTGTTCCATTGGTCTATGTCTCTGTTTTGGTACCAGTACCATGCTGTTTTGATTACTGTAGCCTTATAGTATAGTTTGAAGTCTGGTAGTGTGATGCCTCCAGCTTTGTTCTTTTTGCTTAGGATTGTCTTGGCTATGCGGGGTCTTTTGTGATTCCATATGAAGTTTAAAGTGTTTTTTTCCAGTTCTGTGAAGAAGGTCATTGGTAGCTTGATGGGGATAGCATTGACTCTATAGATTACTTTGGGCAGTATGGCCATTTTCACAATATTGATTCTTCCTAACCATGAGCATGGAATGTTTCTCCATCATTGTCACCTTTAAGAGGAAAAAGGTCATCACTACCTAAGCTAAACAAATTGTTGCTTCTCAGTGTCAGCAAGGAAAATAATCTAGTTTCAAATTACATTGCAGTATAATGACAAAGATCCATAGAGTGTGGAATGAGATTATTTTAAAATTATTTATTATGGCTTAGTAAAATGTACCTTTTCCAGTTAGCACATGTCACAAAAACCTCACTGTAGTTGAAAGCCATCTTTTTTTAGCATTTGTTTATCCTTTTAGGAGAGTCAAGCAAAGGTTTTCAAAATCCACACCATCTGTTTGAGCAGAATAATTCCTCTTTCATCATCAGTTCACATGTATAGGACAACTCAATTTATATGTACTTTACATGTTATGCAAAATATTTAGAAATTGTAGATTCCAGATCTCCAGAAAAACTTCGAAGATGTTGATGTCACAAAAAGATGACTTGTTATATGCTGAGCTTGACAAAGGTAGGAATGGAAGAGAAAAATTATAGCTTATGAGGAAAGGTGAAGCTTAAATATATAAAGTTGGATGTTTTAGAATAAATTTTCCCTGCAGCTGCTTCTCGATCTGGATGCAGACAGGACAACATCAGTCATTGGTGAAATAGGATGGGTTTGAGGCTAGAGCAGTTTAGAAGTAGGGGTGAAGAGGAGGAGGTAGGCTAGTGTCTATCACAGGCTTTCTCAATTAGGTTTTCAGGAGACAATTCATAAGTCCCTCTGTCATCTAGAATGGTACTAATTACGTCCAGTCCTTAGGACAATGGAGAAAATCGTAACTCAAATCATTGACTCAGTTCTGTTCTGTTCAGATGAGCTCAGAGAGCACATATGAGCACAATGTGAGTGTTTGTAATGAGTATTATGTCATGAGTGAGATAGAGGAATGAGTTACATGAACATCTCAGGACAAATGCAGCATAAAAAACGTCTTTGTAGTTACCCTGGAGGGAAATTTCCTCTGAGCTCTGTTAACATTAACTACCTATACTATTTTACACTTAGCATTCACATCATACCCTCCCAGATATGTTGGGAAGTTTAGTGTTAAGTATGTTTCTCAAGGACTTAAAACTTAATATAGGGAGGAAAAGCGTAAATAGTGAAAAGAGCTAGAGCAAAACTATTTTATTGTAATATCAAATTATATTTGGTTCTCTGTTCCTAAAATAATGTAATTTTTAATATTTTAAATAATAGGATAATCTGGTTTCCAAGACTTTTTTTCCTCCTGACATCCAGAATACACGCTGGATCCAAGTCTTTCTTAAACATCAGTACATGTGGAAGACTGGCATGCCATATACCAAATGCCATTTAGCTGTAACAGTATATACATATTTTCTGTTATAATGAATAAGAACATCAATAACCAGTGACCACTCATATAAAGCCTTATTATTATGTGTGTGTGTGTGTGTGTGTGTGTGTGTGTGTGTATGTCATTATGTTGCTCAGGCTGGAGGGCATGGTGTGATCTTGGCTCACTGCAGCCTTGAACTCCTGGGCTTAAGTGATCTTTACAAGTAGCTGGGAACACAGTAGGCATACACCACCATGCCTGGCTAATTTTTGTATTTTTTTTTGTAGAGATGTGGTCTTACTATGTTGCCTAGGGTGGTCTCAAACTCCTGGCATCAAGCAGTCCTCCTTTCTCAGACTCCCAAAGTGCTGGGATTATAGGCGTGAGACACCATGCTTGGCCATAAAGCCTTACTATTTTTTTTTTGGGAGACATAGTCTTGCTCTGTCCAAGCTGGAATGCAGTGGTGAGATCATGGCTCTCTGCAGCCTTGAACTCCGGGGCGTAAGAGATCCTCACATCTCAGCCTCCCAAGTAGCTGGGATGATAGGTGTAAACCATCATGCTTGGCTATTATATTTTTAGGCTTTTCTTCCAACGAAGTAGTTGCTGTAGGAGCTGAGCGTTAGAAGGAAAGATCCTGAAGAAATGAAATAAAGCAGGGTGTATACTGTCATGAGTAGTCATACAGTAGTTTTTATACTTTTGTTCTTTGGAGTACCAATATTAGGTTTTATAAAAGTTATTTCATGAGGGGGAGAGAGGGTAATGTTTATTTTACTTTCTGATGTTTACTTAAATAATATTGTGTGCAAATTCAGCTTACTGTAATTCTGTAATTATGCTATTGCTTTTGGCTAACTCCTTTTTTGGAAGTGTCTTTTGTTTGTACAAGGCATATGTTATTTTTTTCTAAGTGCTCTGAATGTGTATACTTAGATTTCTGAATTGAAAAAATTATAGTAGCATACTGTAAGTAGATTTAAAGTAATTAGAAAACTTTATTGATTTTTCTGATGTTTTCTGTACCTAAAATTTATCGCCACCAGGTTGTGCTAAAATCAGCAGGAAGTTTTTATATAGCGAGTGACAATACCCATTATTTCTCTTAATTTTACTAACATTTACTGTAAGAATATTCTCTCCCTCTTTTCTCCACTCACAGCTACTCTCCCTTCTCTTTATAACATCAAGCTATCACAGACAAATCTGAAAATGTGACAAGCACAGACTATGTTGTACGTTTTGAAATTTTAAAGCAGTAATGTTCTTTTAAAAATTGAACTTCTGGAAAGAATAGGAAAATGAATATATTTATTACTTTAAATTTGTAAAGCTTTCCAAACAGAAAGTAAAATCATACAAAGCTAAAACAAACCAACAAACAAAAAACATATGCATGCCTGAGATAAACCCAGCTGGGCAAGGGTATTACCTTCCTTGTGCGTTGTTGAATTTGATCTGCTAATTTTTTAAAGGATTATTGAATCTATATTTATGTGTAAAATAAGCCTATAGTTTTCTACTCTGATAATGTCTTTTCCTGGTTTGATAACAAAATTATGCTAATCCTAAAAAAGGGTAGGGATGTATTTCCCTTTATAGGACAACAGTAAATATGTATTTGTATATTACATATATGTTACTTCCAGTGTTCATATTGACAATAGTTATCAATTTGATTCTTGTCGCATTATATGTGATATGCTGTTCTTGCGAGTAAATGAGGAGGAGCCCCTTCTCTAAGTGCCAGCTGTCAGCCTTGGGTACTTGGCCCGAAGTGTGGGGAAGTGACTATTCCAGGTAGTCATTCTTCACCTTTTGTCCTCAGTTACCACCCCTTCAGGGTTTGTGCAGTTGACTGATGTTTCCCCTGAGGTCACCTGCAGCAACAGTCAGTCACCACAGGTGCAAGACAGGCACTGACTGAAAGAAAAAGGAGGAGGAAAAGCGGGTTTTCTCTTATTCTTCTCTTTCCCTTCCCTATATTTATTTATCCTCTCCTTTCTTTCCCTGAAAAGTAAATGACTTTTGGATGGTAACAGTGTTTTCCTGACTGTGGTCTATCAGGAAGCATGCCACATCTTCGAATCCCTTCAGGTTCTCTAAATTTAGCAATGCAAGGGGAATCCCCACCCAAGAGCCAGCGCAGGAGGCAAGTTTCCCGACAGGAAGTCGGTTTTGTTTCACCATCTCCGCCTGGGTATCTCTGTTGAATCCCCAGTGCCACTTCCCTGTAGACTCTAGGGAGGCTTGACGCACCTACAGGTACTGTACAAGTCCTTTAAACCTCTACTGTTGTTACTCATTTCCTTTAGTTTGTGTTTGGTCACTTTATCGACTGCTCCTACAATTTACAATAATAGTAATGATAATAGTAGTTATGGAGGTAGTAGTACTATAAATAGGGGTAGTATTACCCCTGTATTATTATTATTGTTATTTTGAGACAGGGTCTCTCTCTGTTGCCGAGGCTGGAGTGCCGTGGCACGATCTCTACTCACTGCAACCTCTGCCTCCTGGGTTCAAGTGATTTTCATGCCTCAGCCTCTGGAGTAGCTGGGCTTACATGTGCCTGCCACCATGCCCGGCTAATTTTTGTATTTTTAGTAGAGACGGGGTTTCACCATGTTGGCCAGGCTGCTCTCGAACTCCCACCTCAGCCTCCCAAAGTGCTGGGATTACAGGCATGAGCCACCGCGCCTGGCCAGTATTACCCCTATATTACATTGAGGGGCTAGTCTGTGCCAGACACTATACTAAGTGCTATACATGGAGTATTTAATTCGTATATATGTATGAATTTAGAACTTTTTGGATTTTAGTAAGGTAATATATCGCATATACTATATAATATGCAACACAATCAGTAGGGTCTACAAGTAACAACTTATAATCAAGTAAATGTGTGTATTTGTAGTGAAATGTGTGGCTATAGTAAATTACATAGAGACTACAAGTAGCCTCAAATCATTTCAGATTAGGTCTGTAACCAAATGAATCCAGGTAAGACTGGGTTTTGGCACCAAAAGTCTTAGAGAGAAACTTGCAGTTTTTAGAGAATTTTGGATTTTGGATCCACAGGTGAGAAACTGTGGACCTATAGCATAATTATTTCACAGATGGTACAATGAAGACCACAAAAGAGCAGTGAAGATCAGGAAGTCATAGTAATCAATCGAGGGTTATTTCTTTTCCATGTGTGTAACCAGTCATTCAGTACCGTTTATTCAAAAAGACTTTCTTTTCCTCATTTAACTGTCTTGGTGACTCTCAGTTCTAGGCTGTTTATTCTGTTTATGGATCTGTCTGTCCTCGCCCCATTAGCACACCGTCATAACTACTGTGGTTTATACTGAAATCTGAAATCAGGTGGTGTCAGTTTGTTTTTCTTTTTGTTTTGGCTCTTCTAGATTCACTGCATTTTCATGTAAGTGTTAAAATCAACTTGACAATTTCCACAAAAAAATGTATTAGCTATTTTTCGATGATACGATGGTGTGCCTGGAAAACCCTAGAGCATTAATGATAAAATTAATTCGAACAATTGAATAGAATAGCAGAATATAACAATACTATGTGAAAACCAATAACTTTCATATGCACAGGCAGGAACCATCTAGAGATACAATGATAGAGAAAATCCTCATTATAATAGCAACAAACAAGATAAAATATTAGGGATACACTTAATAAGAAATGTGCAAATCTATATGAGGAAAACTTTAAAACTCTGCTAAAAGAGACAAAATTAACTTTGATAAAAGAAAGAAAATTTAATATTCTGATAGGATGACTTACTCTCATGAAGTCAGTTTTCCCTAAATTAATTTGTAAGTTTTAACTTAGCCTCCACCTCAACTTCAAATTCTAACTTTTTTTCATGAAGCTAGACAAGTTGATACTTAACTTCATATGAAAAAATAAACATGCAATAATAGAGAACACTAAAAAAAATCTTTGAGAAGGGACGAGCCTAGTAGCCCTCCCAGACTGAAACCACACTATAAAGCCTTTATAATTGGAACAGTATGGTATTGGCACATGATATACAGGGACACCAGTGGAGTAGAATAGATAGTCTAGAAAAAGACCCAAACTCATATGAAACTTTAGTACTGTAAATGATAAAGATACCATTTCAAGTTACTGGGACCAAGAAAGAATTTTAATAAATGGTTTTAAAACAACTGGTTAAACATTTGGAAATAAATAAAATTAGATTTATATTTCACATATATAAGAATAAACTTATTTCTCTTATAAGAATAAGCTCCAAATGGATCAGAGATCTAAATGTGAAAAATGAAAAAATTTTTAGACTGGGCATGGTGGCTCACGCGTGTAATCCCAGCACTTTGGGAGGCCAAGACAGGTGGATCACGAGGCCAAGAGTTTGATACCAGCCTAGCCAAGATGGTGAAACCCCATTTCTATCAAAAAAATACAAAAAGTATCCAGGTGCAGTGCTGGGTGCCTGTAATCCCACCTACTAGGGAGGCTGAGGCAGGAGAATCACTTGAACCCGGGAGGTGGAGGTTGCAGTGAGCTGAAATAGCGTCACTGCACTCTATCTAGCCTGGTGATGGAGCAAAACTCTGTCTCAAAAAAAAAAAGAAAAAAGTTTTCATTTCATGGGTGTCATATTTACCTTGGGTGTCAGGAAAGACTTTCTCACTAAGACTGAAAGTCCAGATGCAACGAAAGAAAAACAGACAAATGTGATTACATAAAAATAAAAGCTAGCCAGGTGCCATGACTCAGGCCTGTGATCCTGGCACTTTGGGAAGCTGAGGCAGGAGGATCACTTTACCCTGCACTCCAGCATGGGTGACAGAGTAAGAACCTGAAGAAAGAAGATAGAAAGAAAGAAAGAAAAAGAAAGAAAGAAAGAGAGAGAAAAGAGAGAAAGAAAGAAAAAGGAAAGAAGCAAAGAAGGAAGGGAGGGAGGGAGGAAGGAGAAATAAGAAAGAATGAGAGAGAAAGAGAAAGAATGTTTTCAAAATTTTTTTAAATTATTTTTAATATATATTTTATTGCATTTTAGGTTTTGGGGTACACATGAAGAACATGCAAGATTATTGCATAGGTACATACATGGCAATGTGGTTTGCTGCCTTCCTCCCCATCATCTATATCTGGCATTTCTCCCCATGTTATCCCCTCCCCCAACTCCCCCACCCCCCAACTGTCTCTCTCCTAGTTCCCCCCAGTGTATGATGCTCCCCTCCGTGTGTCCATGTGTTCTCATTGTTTAACCCTGCCTATGAGTGAGAACATGCAGTGTTTGATTTTCTGTTCTTGTGTCAGTTTGCTGAGAATGATGGTTTCCAGGTTCATCCATGTCCCTACAAAGGACACAAACTCATTGTTTTTTATGGCTGCATAGTATTCCATGGTGTATATGTGCTACATTTTCCCTGTCCAGTCTATCATCGATGGGCATTTGGGTTGGTTCCACGTCTTTGCTATTGTAAACAGTGCTGCAGTGAACATTCATGTGCATGTGTCCTTGTAATAGAATGATTTATAATCCTTTGGATATATGCCCAGTAATGGGATTGTTGGGTCAAATGGAATTTCTATTTCTAGGTCCTTGAGGAATCGCCACATCATCTTCCACACTGGTTGAACTAATTTACACTCCCACCAGCAGTGTAAAAGTGTTCCTATTTCTCCACATCCTCTCTAGCATCTGTTGTCTCCAGATTTTTTAATGATTGCCATTCTAACTGGCGTGAGATGGTATCTCAATGTAGTTTTGATTTGCATTTCTCTAATGACCAGTGACGATGAGCACTTTTTCATGTTTTTTGGCCTCATATATGTCTTCTTTTGTAAAGTGTCTGTTCATATCCTTCACCCACTTTTGAATGGGCTTGTTTTTTCTTGTAAATCTGTTTTAGTTCTTTGTAGATTCTGGATATCAGCCCTTTGTCAGATGGATAGATTGCAAAAAATTTTTCCCATTCTGTTGGTTGCCGATTCACTCTAATGATTGTTTCTTTTGCTGTGTAGAAGCTCTTAAGTTTAATTAGATCCCATTTGTCTATTTTGGCTTTTGTTGCCAATGCTTTTGGTATTTTAGTCATGAAGTCCTTGCCTATGCCTATGTCCTGAATGGTTTTGCTTAGGTTTTCTTCTAGGGTTTTTATGGTGTTAGGTCTTATGTTGGAGAAGAATGTTTTAAAGAAAGAGAGGAAAAGAAAGAAAAGAGAAAAGAAAGGGAGAAAAAAAGAAAAAAGAAAGAGAAAGGAAGGAAGGAAGGAGACAAGAAAGGGAGAAAGGGAGAGAGAGAAAGAGAAAGAAAGAGAGAGAAAGAAAGAAAAGAAAGAAAGGAAAGGAAGGAAGAAAGAAAGAAAGGAAGGAAGGAAAGAAGGAAGGAAGGAAGGGATTGGGTGCAGTGGCTCACGCCTGTAATCCCAACACTTTGGGGTGGCCAAGGTGGGCAGACTGCTTGAGCCCAGGAGTTCAAGACCAGCTTGAACAACATGGTGATACTCCGTCTCTACAAAAATTACAAAAATTAGTCAGGCATAGTGGTGTATGCCTGTATGCCCAGCTACTTGGTGGGGGTGTCGAGGTAGGAGAATTGCTTGAGACCAGGAGATCAAAAAAAAAGAAAGATATAACAACAGCCCTTAAACAGCTCACTTGTGTTTCTTTTCTTCCTTCTCCTCCTCCTCTTCTTCCACCTCCTTTACATCTTCCCTTTTTTTCATGGTCAGGAATGTCCAACTCACCAGGTCCTCTGCCATTGGTCCTGCGCCTGGCCTAGAGTGGTGAGAAGCTATTTCCCCTCTGCATTACAGATTTTGATGTAGAAAAGATAAATGAATCTGCCATTTCATAATGACTCTTTTTTTAGCAAGAATTTCACTAGACTCAAAAGTGGCCTCTGCAGAACCTCTATTATATTAAATTTTTGCAAAATTTAAAGTATTTTACATATTCAGTGGAGAGCTGTGGGCTTACTGCAAAAACAAAAGAAAGTATAGAAACAGTTCTCCTAGATTTGACTGTCTCTCTCTCTCTCTCTCTCTCTGTCCTTTAAGGGACAGTGTCTTGCTCTGTTGCCAGGCTAGAGTGCAGTGGCACAATCATAGCTCACAGTAACCTCCAACTCTTGGGCTTAAGCAATTCTCCCACCTCAGCCTCCCTCTAATTTTTTAAATTTTTTTGTAGAGCTGGGTTCTTGCTGTGTTGCTCAGGCTTGTCTTGAACTCCTGGTCTCAAGTGATCCTCCCACCTCGGCCTCCCAAAGCACTGGGATTACAGGCATGAGACACTGTGCACAGCTGGTGTGCACACTTAAAAATTATTTATCAAGTATTTTGAATATCTAATACATAGTTTGAACAACAAAAATGAACGTGAGGCCTACCTACTTATGCTGCCACCCACGTGTCCATAATAATAGAAAACAAATGGCTGCAATACACTCTTTTCAGAATATGCCAAGTTTTTAGAGGTCCCAGCATTTTCCACCTAGGAAGAATTCAAGCCCTAAAAAATATGGAGTAATAAACCAGACTTCATACTGAATGAAAAGTTTAGTCTCAAAGAAGTAAAAAAAAAAAAATGCAGACTGTATGTCAATGTGTGTTTGTAAGGGCACCTGTGCATGAAGTCCTGCATCTGTGTATGTGAAATAAGAGAAGTGGGCTGACCCATCAGACTTGATTTCAAAGCAGGAAGTGGGGGCAGAGGGGGACTTGCGGGATCTTTCTGTGGCTTGTTAGTGCCATAGGCCTGCTTTTAAAAATAAGTTGATTGTCAGTGGCTGAGGATGAGGAAACAGGAAAGTCACGTGGAGATGGACGACAAATGAGCACCTAGTATGAAGTAGTAAGAAGCCACCAACTGAAGATGCCAAGCAGAAGGTGGAGCCATTGTTAAAAAAAGGCAAAGAGGCATCTTAAAAATCAAATATTTCCTTAAATAGAACTGGGATAATCAAAATTTCTCATTATTTTGGGAAAGTGAATGTTAAATGTAGTTTTGAAGTAAAGAAAAAGCAAAATAGGCAAGGAGAGGTAGATATTCTACTTTATTCTGGTAAAAATTGGGGCATTTACTAGTGCGTAACAGCAGTACACATAACTAAAGTCCTTGCATTGATAAAATAGTCCTAAAATGGAGGGACCGTGGTGACTTCCAAGAGTTGAGTCTAAGGCAGGGCCACCATATTCTTTCTGCAAAAGGCCAGATAGTAAATATTTCAGGCTTTTGCAAGCCATCTGTCTATTCTCTACTACAATTACTCAATTCTGCTGTTGTATGACAAAAGTAGACTTGTATTATTATACCTAGATGAATGAGCCTGGCTGTGTTCCAATAAAACTTTAGTTACAAAAACAGGCTGCAGGTTAAATTAGGCTCATGGGCTATATATAGTTTTCCCACCCCTGGTTTAAGGCAACATTTAGCCCAGACCACTTAACCTTATGTGTGACTATTACTTTTTTTGTAATTTTCTTTTCTTTTCTTTTTTTTTTTTTTTTTTTTGAGACAGAGAGTCTTGCTCTGATGCCCAGGCTGGAGTGCAATGGCGCGATCTTGGCTCACTGCAACCTCTGCCTCTTGGGTTCAAGTGATTCTCCTGCCTCAGCCTCCTGAGTAGCTGGGATTACAGGCATGTACCACCACGCCCAGCTAATTTTTGTATTTTTAGTAGAGATGGGGTTTCACCGTGTTGGCCATGCTGGTCTCAAATTCCTGACCACAGGTGATCCACCCTCCTCGGCTTCCCAAAGTGCTGGGATTACAGGCATGAGCCACCTCGCCCAGTCTAATTTTTGTATTTTTAGTACAGACCGGTTTTCACCATGGTGGCCAGGCTGGTCTCCAACTCTCGATCTCAGGTGATCTGCCCGTCTCAGCCTCTCAGAGTGCTGGGATTATAGACGTGAGCCACCATGCCCGGCCTTTATTGGATTTTTCAATATGCTTCATTTCATTCTAGTCCCAAGAAAGTCTGATATGACAAGATTATAACAACCAGGCCATGCCTCCTTTCTAGAGTGCCCCGTCTACCTTGAGTTGTCACTATATTTCAGAGCACATTACTCTCTATGTAGTGGGAGGGGCTGAGCCCTGAAACAACAGAACTATTGAGTACTAAGTGGGCAAGGGCATTGAGGCAGTGCTCCATTTATTCCACTTACTTCACAGAGAACAAAGACATTGCTATGGACAATGGTTGTTCAGGAGGCAACTGTCTGCTGGCCGTTTGGGTTAGTTGGCTGTTGAATTTTCAACTTGAAGTGTGAGAGGGAGTGAAAGTCCTGCCTGATCAGAAAGCAGAGCTGTCTTTCCAGGACGGAGTGCCACTACACCTGTCTTCTCAGAATGAACGATAATGACATTCTGAGCAGTGGGGTTTTACTGTAAAATCATCCCTAAATCTGCATCAATTAGAATAAACTGGGATTTGCAACTTTTAACTGCATGGGCAGGCAAAAGTGTCTCACCTGCCCTTCAAGCCACATGCCTCAGGTCTTGGAGGGTTTCTGCTTTGCTTCAGGAGTCTCTCTTTATTCCAAATGTCCTCCCACTGGCCACCTAATCTGTTGCCCATAACCCCTTAACTCCTTTTGAAGCTCTGCTATTTTTCAAGCTCAGTGTGTGGCCCCCACGCTGCCTCTGCCTCTCCTTACTGGAGAACTTGCTGGTATAGACAGATGTTTGCTTATGACACTACCTCTAAACCTTGGTGGATGTTGGCAGTGACTTTCCCCTTTTCATGCATCATTGGCTCTAAAGGAAAGAAGGGAGGGCTGTGGTTCATGCAGATGTCGGGAGGGGAGAGCAGGAAGAGGATGGCAGATTTCAGCTCAATTCTCTCCATCAGTGGAATCCTCAAGGCCTCCCCCGCCTCATGTTGCAAAGGGACACACAACTGCCACTGCAAATATTAATTGTTTCCATTTTCAGATTCATCATATTCCTCCTGTTAAAATGGAGTCATTTCCCTCAATATCAGATCTCTGGAAACAGGCTGACTGTCAGTTCAGGTTGAAAGAATGAATTGCCATAGGTCGGGTGTTCTCTAGAGGGACAGAACTAATAGGATAGATGTATACATAAAGGGGAGTTTATTAAGGAGAATTGACCCATAGGATCACAAGAGGAAGTCCCACAATAGGCCATCTGCAAGTTGAGGAACAAGGAAGCCAGAGTCCCAAAATCTCAAAAGCAGGGAAGCCGACAGTGCAGCCTTCAGTCTGTGGCTGAAAGCCTGAGAGCCCCTGGCAAACCACTGGTGTAAGTCCAAGTGTTCAAAAGCTGAAGAACTTGTAGTCCAATGTTTGAGGGCAGGAAGCATTTAGCACAGGAGAAAGATGAAGGCCCGAGAGACTCAGCAAGTCATCTCCTTCCACCTTTTTCTGTCTGCTTTTTCTAGCTGGGTTGGCAGCTCTGCTTAGATGGTGCCCACCCCAGATTGAGGGGTGGAGTATGCCTCTCCCAGTCCACTGACTCAAATGTTAATCTCCCTTGGCAACACCCTCATAGACACACCCAGGAACAATACTTTACATCCTTTAATCAAGTTGACACTCATTAACCATCACAATGCATTTTCAATAATTCTACCAAAAGCTAGCTAGTTCTCTGGGCTTTTCGTAAGGGCACCAATACACTTATGAGTGCCCCACCCTCATGTCCTAATTACTACCCCAGAGGCCCTACCTCCAAATTCCATCACATTGAGATTAGGGTCTCAACATAGGAATTTTGGGGGCAACACAAACATTCAGTCCTTGAAGGGGTCTTGTCATATTTTTGGCAGTCTCATTTTCCCAGTACTTAGTACAGTCCCTGTTACACAGTAGACCCTCAGCAAATGTTCACTGGACAAATGAATAAATAAATAAATAATCCTATCCCACTATTTGTTCTGTAACTTCAGGAAAATTAAGACTTTATGTTCATAATCTTACAACATTTATTCATTCTTAAGGAAGACTGAAGAATAATTTGATTTCTGTTATTTCTGATCTAGATGCTAAATCCAAATCGGTTCTTCACATCTTCAGAGCTACAAATATCTTATCATTTGGAATGAAAATTTACAAAATTTGTTTTGTTACCACTATCTGTTTCTTTGATTCCTTGTGTTTATTTTCCAAAAGAACCCTAAGATTCTATTTTGGCAGATATTATTTTCATTGCTTTTCTTAATATTTTGGGCATTCACTCTGGTACTATCTATCAAAATAGGTCCTCCCGTCATGTAGAGCAAATGACAGTTTACCCAGGAACACCATTTGCCATTCTCTATATGCATCAAGATGTGTCCATGTTTATAGCAATAAATGTGATCAGAAATGTCTGCTACTCCTAGGTCAAGGATATTAGAAGGAGGTATGCCTCCTGCCTATTCTGTCCTCCATTTGCCAGATAGTAAAAGGCAACAATGAGGCCATAGGAAGGGTTAATCTTATTTGTACCATGCATGGATTGTTTGGCACACTGAACAATGCTCTGCATCCCTTCTCAGAATAATGTTTTATTTTTTAAATTTTAATTTTTATTGTTTTAGAGACAGAGTTTCACTATGTTTCTCAGGCTGGTCTCAAACTCCTGGCATCAAGTGATCCTCCTGCCTCAGCCTCCCACATAGTAGGGATTAGAGGCATGAGCCACCATCCCTGGCAGAATAATATTTTAAAATGCATAAAATAATAGAATTATAAAGGAAATAACTTATATTGAATACGATTATAGAAACATTTAGAAAGTTAGTGATATGATGATATATGTATACATTAGCTCTCTATTGATATATAATAAATTATCTCATACCTTAGTAGCTTAAAATATTTACTCTCTCAAGTTCCTGGGGGTCAGGAATCTGGGAACAGCTAGCTGGGTGGTTTGGGCTCAGGGTATCTCACAAGGCTACAATCAAGATGCCAATTAAGTAGGTAGTTTTTTGGAGGCATTACCTGGGGGAAAGGTCCACTTCCAAGCTCACCCATGGCTGTTGGCAAGCTTCAGTTCTTTGTCATATTGACCTCTCCACAGAGTCGTGGAGTCACTCTCCACAGCCTCTCAGTTATCTCAGGACATAGCAGTTCTCCAAGAGAGGGCACAGAATCTAGATTCAGTACAGTTAATCTCAGAAATGACATCCCATCATTTCTGCCATATTCTGTTCACTGGAAGGGGATTACACAAGGGTATGAATGCCAGGAAACCAGGACCACTGGGAGCTACCACAAAGGTTGCTTACCATAATATGCTTTTAAAAAGAATATTAAAGTAGAGCTCTAGAGGCGAGTATACAACTACTATAATTTTGAAAGTATTCCAAGTAGAAACGATTCTATGAAAAATCTGCAAAATAGTAATGATTTTTTTAAATGCATGATTTTTATTTGTTACAAAGTCGGAAGTACTGGTAATACTTCTGTGGTTTTGCCTACATTCATAATTAAGAGAAATGACAAATTTCAATTTGAAACAGGGATGTAATTTTTTTTTTTTTTTTTTTGAGACATCGAGTCTTGCTCTGTTGTCCAGGCTGGAGTGCAGTGGTGCAATCTCGGTTCACTGCAACCTCTGCCTCCTGGGGTCAAGTAAATCTCCTGCCTCAGCCTCCCGAGTAGCTGGGATTACAGGCGCCCGCCACTACGCCTGGCTAATTTTTTTGTATTTTTAGTAGAGATGGGGTTTCACAGTGTTGGCCAGGCTGGTCTTGAATTACTGACCTCAGGTGATCCGCCCATCTTATCCTCCCAAAGTGTTGGGATTACAGGCGTGAGCCACCATGCCCGGCCCCAAACAGGAATGTAATTTTTCCCATACAAATATAGTGACATCATGCGAGATTGGGAGGGGTTTGAGGGATACAAGAATACCATATTGGGTACAGTGTACACTGCTGGGGTGATGGGTACACTAAAATCTCAGAATTTACCGCTGAAGAATTCATCCATGTAACCAAAAACCACCGGTACCAAAAAAACTACTGAATTAAAAAAAAAACTTATAATGACAGCTCTGGATTCTGTCCATGGATTCTTTGGGAATTGCTAGACCCCTGAGTTCTATCCATGGAGTCACAAGATGGCTTAGGGCCCTGAATCACTGCACAGAGAAAGTACTTACCAACCTAATTCAACTGTCTTGGACTGTTTGAGAAAAGCTTCTATTGCATGTAAACCATTATGTATTTTGGAGTCTATTTTTTACCACAGCCTAGTTTATACTACCTTTGCCAATATACATTTGCTAATTAATTACTGTATTATTACTAATGTCTTCACTTGGTCCTTCAATGTACACTTTTGAGTAAAATTTCAATTTCCTTTTGTGTTAAATTTCATATATGTATCTATTATTATAGAGCATCTCATACCACTAGCAAGTAATGAATTGAATATGTATCAAAGACATATGGAGACTAAATTATATTTTTCCAGTGACTTTTACTCGTTTTTTCTTCCAAGTTTCAGTTTTATGCACCAGATGGTTGCCAGCTGGATCCCTATGAATGAATTATAAATGACCAATAACAATAAGTATTTGTATAGCTCTTGCTCCTGAACAATTATTAAGCATGTGCATGAACTTGTTTCCAAACAGTAAGCATCTCATCATGGGATCAACAGATCATCATGCCATTGACAGAAATATCTCCCTGGAATATATAATGGAGAATGAATGTATTTAGGTAAAGCTACTGGATGGGCTTGTGTGGGCAGAAATTAACCTCATTACAGGACAAAGTTAAGCTTAATAATATAGATTTAAAAAAATAATGGCACAAATGCTAGAAAAACAAAGTCAGGCCTGTGCTTTTACTACACTCTCTAAAATGCAACTTTAAAAATCAGCCAGTGGTACTTTTAACCTAATTAGCCAGACTCTAATATGACAAATTGAATTTTGAAAAATAACTGTCTTGCAAAGAATTAAGCCATTTTTAGGCATATCTATCACAGTTGGTTGGAATTCAGTATATAGGTTCCTTTTAAATGGAAGCAAACAATTTTATGTATATTTTTCTCTTCTTGAACTAAGTACTCCCCTTCATTGCTTGACAGAAGATTCATGCAGCTAAAAGAGGACTATAGGGCATGCTAGGAAAAAAAAAAAAAACAAAATCCCACAAAAACAAATCTAAAAGATTCTCTCTGAAATCAAATATTCTTCTAGAAGCAGTTTACAATTAGGCTTATCAAGATTGTGATTTAGTAATAGGTATTTTATTACATATATATGTATGTATGTATTTTTTAGAGACAGGATCTCTCTCTGTCACCCCGGTTGGAGTACAGTGGCTCACATAGTTTGAACTCTGGGTGTAAATAATCCTCCCGATTCAGCTACCTAAAGTGATGGGATTACAGGCATGATTACACCCATCCTTATTATTCTTCTTTATTAAATGAGGGCTTTTACACTTGATTTGGAAGAACCATACACAAAAAATATTTTAAAAGCCTCTCAGTTTTTAGGTTTCTATTACCTTATACAATTCAAACAAAATTCAATGGTCTACATTTTTAAAAGTTTTTTGGGGGCCAGGCACGGTGACTCACATCTGTAATCCCAGCACTGGGAGGCCAAGGCAGATGGATCACCTGGGGTCAAGAGTTCAAGACCAGCCTGGCCAACATGCTGAAACCCTGCCTCTACTAAAAATACAAAAACTAGCTGGGCGTGGTGGCATGCACCTGCTTGCCACCAGCTACTCAGGAGGCTGAGGCAGGAGAATCACTTGAACCTGGGAGGCAGAGGTTGCAGTGAGCCAAGATTGTGCCATGCACTCCAGCCTGGGCAACAGAGCAAGACTTCATCTTAAAATACAAATCAAACTTTTTTTGCTATTAACATTATAAAAGGAATTTTTATCACAGAAATTTTAGAAAATACAGAAGAGCAAAGAAAGAAAATAGTTTAAAAATTGCCAATAATGTGGCCATTCAATATAAACACTGATTGTTATCATTTTGAGGTTGATTCTTTTGTCTGTTTCTACATAGATAGATAGATAGATAGATGGATAAATAGATAAATTTTTAAATGAGATTTTTAAAATGACTTATTTATTTATTTTTAGAGATGGTCTCCCTATGTCGCCCAGGCTGGAGTGCAACTTCAAGGGGCCCTAAGCCAGAACCACCCAAATAATCACTCTCAGATTTCTGACCCACAGAAGCTGTGAGATAGTAAACATCAAGCTGGTAAATTTGGGGTCATTCTTTATGCAGCAGTAGATAACCAATACATTTGATTTCACTTATTTCTTACTTCATAGGCTGCTCTCAGTCTCCTTTACTGGCTCCGCTTCCTCTTTAACACATCTCTAAATGTTAAGATTCTTAGGGGTTCAGTCCTGGGCCATCTTCTCTTGTCTCCCTGCATTTTTTATCCTATAATCTTATTTTATCTTCTTTTATTTTTTGAGAAAGGGTCTTAGGCCGGGCGCGGTGGCTCACGCCTGTAATCCCAGCACTTTGGGAGGCCGAGGCGGGTGGATCACGAGGTCAAGAGATCGAGACCATCCTGGTCAACATGGTGAAACCCCGTCTCTACTAAAAATACAAAAAAAATTAGCTGGGCGTGGTGGCGCGCGCCTGTAGTCCCAGCTACTAGGGAGGCTGAGGCAGGAGAATTGCTTGAACCCGGGCGGCGGAGGTTGCAGTGAGCTGAGGTCGCGCCACTGCACTCCAGCCTGGTGCCTGGTGATGGAGTGAGACTCTGTCTCAAAAAAAAAAAAAAAAAAAAAAAAAAGAGAAAGGGTCTTGTTTGTTACCCAGGCTGGAGTGCAGTGGTGCAATCATTGACTCACTGTAGCCTCAACATCCTGGTCTCAAGCAATCCTCCTGCCTCAGCCTTCCAAGTAGATGGGACTACAGGTTTACACCACCATGCCTAGCTATTTTTTTTACTTTTAATAGAAACGTGGTCTCTCTATGTTGCTCAGGGTGGTCTTGAACTCCTGGGGTCCCAAATTGTTGGGATTACAGGCATGAGCCACTGCTCCCAGCTTATCCGATAATTTTGAATATAGTCTTTTTGCTTTATCTTGGCTAGAACTCACCTCTTAACCACGAATGCATACATTTAACTTCATACCTTGCCTCTGTACTCTCTGTACTTAAAAGTTTCACACACATATCAAACCTAACATATTCAAAATGGATTTCCTTCCCTTTTCCCAATCTACTCCATTCTTCCCTTCCTTATCAGTCTCTCCAATCTTCTCAATTATTATAATGGTATCAAAATCCACCCAGTTCATCAAGGCCAAAATCTCGGTGGCAACATTATTTTGCCTTAAACTCTGAATCCAATCCATCAGCAAGACCTTACAATCCTATTTCCAAAATACATTTGCAATTATCCACATTTTCCCTTTCTCACCAGGATCATCGTTATGTCACTTAAACTACTAAAACAACTTCCTAACTGGTCTCCTTGCCCATTATCAATCCATTTCTCACACAGCAGCTTCAATGATCTTTTACAAATAGATCATGTCATAGCTTTTATTAAAACCTCTCAATAACTTTCTATCACACTTGGAATGAAATGCAAACCCCTTCGATGCTTTAGAGGCATTGCATAACCTGCCCCTTTCTATCTCTACCCTTATCTTTTTTCTTTTTGAGACGCAGTTTTGTTTTTGTTGCTGAGGCTGGAGTACAATGGTGTGATCTCAGCTCACTGCAACCTCCACCTCCCAGGTGCAAGCGATTCTCCCTGCCTCAGCCTCCCACGTAGCTGTGATTACAGGCATGCACCACCACACCCGGCTACTTTGTATTTGTAGTACAGACGGGGTTTCACCATGTTGACCAGGCTGGTCTCAAACTCCTGACTTCAGGTGATCCAACCATCTCGGCCCCCAAAGTGCTGGGATTACAGGCGTGAGCCACTGCGCCTGGCCTCGGCCCTTATCTTGAACCACTTTCCTCCTGATTTGTTATACCCACTACTACTCTTTCCATTCCAGAAATGAGATATTTAATTCACTCAGGGTGAATTAAAGACTTAAGTAAAACTCAAAACTACAAAAACCCTGAAAGACAACCTAGGTAAAACCATTCAGGACATAGGCACAGGCAAAGATTTCATGACGAAGATGACAAAAGCAATTGCAACAAAAGCAAAAATTGACAAATAGGATCTAATTAAAGAGCTTCTGCACAGCAAAAGAAACTATCAACAGAGTAAACAGACAACCTAGGGAGAAAATTTTTGCAAACTATGCATCTGACAAAGGTCTATAAATCAGCATTTATAAGGAATTTAAACAAATTTACAATTAAAACCATAAAAAAAAAATGGGCAAAGGACATGAATAGGCACTTTTCAAAAAAAGACATACATGCAGCCAACAATCACGTGAAAAAAAGCTCAACATCACTGATCATTAGAGAAATGCAAATCAAAACCACAATGAGATACCATCTCATAGCAGTCAGAATGGCTACTCTTAAAAAGTCAAACAAATAAATGCTGGCGAGGTTGTGAAGAAAAGGAAATTCTTATATACTATTGGTGGGAGTGTAAATTAGTTCAGCCATAGTGGAAGGCAGTATGGTGATTCCTCAAAGCTCTAAAGACAGAAATATTTGACCCAGCAATCTCATTATTGGGTATATACCCAAAGGAATCTAAATCATTCTATTATAAAGACACATGCACACCTACATTCACTGCAGCACTATTCACAATAGCAAAGACATGGAATCAATCTAAATGGCCATAATAATGAACTGGATAAAGAAAATGTGGTACATATGTACCACAGAATACTATGCAGCCATAAAAAATAATGAGATCCTGTCCTTTACAGGGACAGGGATGGAGCTGGAGGCCATTATTCTTAGCGAACTAACACAGAAACAGAAAACCAAATACCACATGTTCTCACTGATAAGTGGGAGCTAAATGATGAGAATACATGGACACACTGAGGGAAACAACACAGACTAGGGCTTTTAGGAAGTTGGAGGATGGGAGGAGAAGAGGACGGGCATAAACAACTAATGGGTACTACGCTTAATACCTTGGTGATGAAATAACCTTTACCACAAACCCCAGGATGCAAGTTTACCTATGTAACAAACCTGCACTTGTATCCCAGAACTTAAAAGTTAAATAAATACATAAATAAGATCTTTGATTTTCCATCACTTCCTGATCGATAGCAGACTTTGTGTCTGCTTATGTGTGTTGCCTCCCTCACAGAGAGGCAGTTTACCTGGGAGCAGTGTCAGCATTAGATTTCATCACTGCTCCATCCTGAGCACCTGGCTCAGTACATGTAAATGGCATATGTTTCAGGCATATTTGTTGACTAAATAAACAAATGAATACATGACAGGTGAAATCCCACTCTTTTAAAATGCTAGTTCTTTCCCTCTTTTACCATTGGCACTGCCTCCCATGTAGATCTGATGTTATACCCTGTCTCTGCTGGATTTTGAGTTACAACAGAGAAGCAGCAATGATGTCTCATACTGCTTTGTAGTCTGTAATAGCAGTCCCCAACCTTTCTGGCACCAAGGACCGGTTTTGTGGAAGACAATTTTCCCACAGACAGGGTGGTAGAATGGTTTTGGGATGATTTAAGTGCATTACATTTATTGCACACTTTATTTCTATTATTATTACACTGTAATATATAATGAAATAATTAGACAGCTCACCATAATGTAGAATCAATGGGAGCCCTGAGCTAGTTTTCCTGCAACTAGATGATCACATCTTGGCATGATAGGAGACAGTTACAGATCATCAGGCCTTAGATTCTCACAAGCAGGCTGCAACCTAGATCCCTTGCACATACAGTTTGCAATGGGGTTTGCACTCCTGTGAGTCTAAGGCCACCTCTGATGTGACAGGAGGCGGAGGTGAGTCGGTGATGCAAGTGATGGGGAGTGGCTGTAAATACAGATGAAGCTTCACTGGACTGATGTTCACCTCCTTCTGTGCAGACTGGTCCAGGAGTTGGGAACCCTCGGTCTGTAGTATGTAGAATATGATAGGTGTTCAACAAATCAGTGGTTCTAAAACTTTAGTGTGCATGCTTACCCCCACAGATTCTGCCTCAATAAATGTGTAATGAGACTCAGTTCTCCTCTTAAAATAAACCACCTAGGTCATTCTCATGAGTTGGCTTTTGTATTACACTTTAAGAAAACCAGCATCAGGGCTTGTCAGTATCAATGGTGACTCCCTCTCCAGGGCAGGCTTAATTCTTAGTTCTTTTAAAATAAACAGTGAGGCTGAAATTTCAGCACTCCAAGACATCTGGAGAGGCTCCCCTACCTCACTCCTACCTCCAATACTCTATGCTCTGTATTTCACTACTATTAAGTATTATCATTGGTTGCAGCCCTTTGCTTAGGTGATTTTAGCCTTCTGTGAGATAAATTGTTTTTCTGGATAGAACTGAGGTTTCAGACTTTTTAAGGGGCAAACAGACATATTTGTTGGCAACTGGATAACCGCTTTAAAAGAAGGAGGTGTTCTGTTGCTTTTATAACCTCTCTTAAGGAAGAAATGATTTCTGGGGATGAATCTCATCATAATTCTGTTGCTCCATTTTAGGGGAGTTCCCTCTTTGTTCTTCAGTAGTTACATTAAACAGCAAGCTGGCATAATTTTGGGACAAAGATTTCTTAGGAAAACTTTGAAAAAATTTAATGTTTCATTTGTTTCCATCTTCATGAGAAAGATGCATATTAATCTTGGTGGAACTTAGAAACAATGGTTAACAGTAACATTTTGGTATTTTTCTGTTAGTTTCAGAGTCTTGCTTTGTTGCCCAGGCTGAAGTGCAGTGGCACAATGTTGGCTTACTGTGGCCTCCGCCTCCCAGGCTCAAGCAATCCTCCTACCTCAGCCTCCTGAGTAGCTGGGATTAAAAGTGGGAACCACCACACTCTGCTTTTACTCAAAACTGTGACATGAAGTTCAGGGTTCTTAGCAAACAATAGAAACCAACTCTGGTTAACTCATCAGGAAAAGAAATTTACTGTAAGGATATCAGCTAGCTCAAAGAATCAATTCCTATTTTACCACAGTTAAAATTAAAAAAAGAAATGAGCACAAAGCCTGGAGAGGGATATGCACCACATGGAGGCCATGCAGCAGGAACTACAGTCAAAGTCCGGCCCCATCAGCACTCTAGTTAGGGAATCTTTGTTGGTCACATTTCCTCTGCTGTCTCCTTTTCACTACTGCTGTTGTTCCCAATGCCAGTATTTTCAGGGAGTGGGAGGAGTGGGACTCCAAATACCACCTCAACTTCAATTTCCCCAAATAGGAAAATAGTTCAGATGTTCCACCTAAAAAGATAAACAAAACAAAACAATCAAAACCAGTGAGGTCTTGGAGCTTGCCTTCATGCTAGACTTCCAACTCAATCCTCATTCCTATCTTCTTGTCTTTGTCCTTTTCAGATATTCATCCTTTTCCATTTCTCTTTTTCCTTTTTTTTTTTTTCTGAGACAGAGTTTCGCTCTTGTTGCCCAGACTGGAGTGCAATGGCACGATCTCGGCTCACGGCAACCTACACCTCCCGGTTCAAGCGATTCTCCTGCCTCAGCCTCCTGAGTAGCTGGGATTACAGGCATGTACCACCATTCCCAGATAATTTTTTGTATTTATGGTAGAGATGGGGTTTCTCCACGTTGGTCAGGCTGGTCTTGAACTCTTGACCCCAGATGATCTGCCCACCACCTCGGCCTCTCAAGATGCTGGGATTACAGGCGTGAGCCACTGCACCAACCTCTTTTTCCTTTCTTTTCTGTTGTTTTTTTATTTAGATATAGTCTTGCTCTGTCACCTAGACTGGAGTGCAGTGGTGCGATCTTGGCTCAAGGTGCAACTTCCACCTGCCTGGTTCAAGCGATTCTCCTGCCTCAGCCTCCCGAGTAGCTGGGACTACAAGAGTGCACCACCACACCTGGCTAATTTTTGTATTTTTAGGAGAGATGGAGTATCAACATGTTGGCCAGGCTGGTCTCAAACTCTGACCTCAAGTGATCCGCCCTCTTCAGCCTCCCAAAGTGCTGGGATTACAGGCGTGAGCCACCGCACCTGGCCCATTTCTGTTTTTCAGTGATCTTAAAATCAAACCAAAACAAAAGCAACAACTCTCAAGAAAGGTTTTATAATCATATTCACAATGACATCTCCATGACCTATAAATTAAAATTAGCTTGCCAGGCACGGTGGCTCATGCCTGTAATCCCAGCACTTTGGGAGGCTGAGGCGGGTGGATCACTTGAGGCCTGGACATTGAGACCCGGCTGGCCAACATGGTTAGACACTGTCTCTACTAAAAATACAAACATTAGCCTGGCATGCTGGCGGGAGCCTGTAATCCCAGCTATTCAGAAGGCTGAGGCAGGAGAATCGCTTGAACCTGGGAGGTGGAGGTTGCAGTGAGCCAACATTGTGCCACTGCACTCCAGCCTGGGGGACAGAAGAAGACTCTGTCTTAAAAAAGAAATTAAAATCAGCTTACTAATTTATCTCAGCATTCTTTTTGTATCTTCTTAGCAAGTTTGGTCATTTGTTTACAACTTGTATTTCTTCTTGAGATAATATTCTATTTTTCTGCAATGCCCATTTGTTAAGCGGGCTCTTTTTCCTCTGCTCTTTTCAGCGTTTGTATTTTAATACAAATTTTTATTACAAAGAATGAATCTGTAATGGTGGAATTTCGGGTTTTGAAAAATAAGAATGTGCATAAAACATCTAAATTCAAGAACCTCCTACTTTGGAGATAGGGGACCTAGTTCAAGAGAAGTCTGGATAACTTCCATCCACCAAAGGCTTTGTTCCAAAGGATCTCCTCCTTTGTTACTACCTCAGGTTATGTAAATAAAATCATATTCAATTATATTGTCTAAGATAGATGACTTCATTTTCAACACATGTGCAATAGAATTGCAGAGGGGAGGTTCAAGATAATATCCTAGCCTGCAATTTGGTGTATTTTAAATAAATGAGTAAGAGCTGTCAGCCCTGAGTGCTCCAACTCCCAATATATGCAGAATAGCAGACGTGTATTGAGCCCTTAATTTTTTTTTTAAATTAAATATAGTTCATTCACGCAACATTTACTGAGCATCTGCAAATGCTTGGGACATCAGGACACAACAATGTAAAAAGATTCCTGTGTCCACATCCTGAGGTGGTAACAGAGTGAGGGGACAGACTGTACAACAACAAACTCAGGATTCATTCCGTGAAAATGACGTCGTTTTTCTAGTTGAGCTGGTAAATTGGGTTGTGAAGAAAGAATGCCCTAAGAACAGTGTGAAATTCACAACCAGGGCTTAATACTAGATTCCATTCACTCAGACACCCTGGTTGCTAATTACAAGTCTGAAATCCATCAAGGTAGTTAACACCCCTAAACATCAAAGTAATAGCGGTTTTAGGCCCCATGGAAGAAAGTGCAGCCCAGGGAAGCATTAATAGAAAATGTGCTAAGGCTGTTAAATTCTATTCAAAGCGAATGTGGCCTCCCTATCTGTAATCTTATAATTCTGGCCAACCAAGCTACGTTAGGCTGTGTTCCTCGGCGCCACAAATCATCGTCACAGGCTGAAAGCTCAACTGCTTCGTGCTCTTTATTTTTTATGCCTATGCCAACGTTGCCGATGTGGTAAAGCTGTCACCACGCCGCACGCAGGGCGGCCTCCTCCGGCGCGAGCAGCCTAAGCGGCTTGCGGCCGCTGCGGCGGGGAGCTCCGATTTGATCAGACGTCACTCAGGAAAAGGATTTAGATCGTGGCCATTTTTCGACTAAGTGCGTCTGGCGCATTTAACAGCAAAGCAAAAGCTACTTTCTAATCTCCAGTTAGGCGTCCAAGAGGGAGAAACGTGGCGCTTGCTGGCTGAGGGGAGTAGCAGGTCTTCAGTCACAGCCGCGACCCGCCTCCTGGTCTTTTCCTCAGCGTGGGATTGTCTTTTTGTTTTTGCCCGGTCTAAGCTGGCCCCACAGAAAGAATGGACAGACGAGCTTACTGAGGTAAATAAATAAAAAGTGGGGGGCGGTGGTGAGGTCTAGGGTGATTCCTCAGAACGAGATAGAGACGCCAGCGAATAGCGCCGTGTGACCAAGCTAACTCAGGGCCTAACAAAACACTCGCCCCACTCTACCGCCTGTTGGGCTAAGACCATAGCTACGGGCCAGAGGGCGGGGCCGCCACATCTTCGCGCGAGACCAGCCACGCGATTTCCCAGAAGGCCTCAGGAAACAACTTAATAGCAGCCAGGGAACCGGTCCTGGGCGGAAGGGTGGGCGGGGCTTGCCCGCATATTTAGTGGCACCGGAGGCCACGCCCCAGATCGGAAGTGACGGAGGCGAGCTAGCGCGTCGAAGCTACCTCTATGGTTTTCCTCGCGTTCCTGAGTCGGGAAATGGCCGCTGTGTAGTTACAACGGAGATAAATCCCGGGAACCGCGACTCGGCGTGTCAGGTAGGCCTAGCTCTGTGTTGAAGTTACTCACAGGGCAGTGAAAAGCGAGGACAGGCCATATTTTTGACTCTTTTGTGTGTGGTGACGGGTTGGCGGCGAAAGGAGAACCAAGGAGACGTTGCGCCGTTATTTATGCGTTTTTTCGTCAGCTTCCCTCAGGTTTTCGAGGCACTACAGGCCGAGAAGGTAGGGGGTGGGCTGAGTAGTGTTAACGGCGCGCGCGCGCGTGGTTGCGAATCTGGCTGGAGACCCGGAGCCCGCGCGGCCTCCCGTGCGCGTGCGCATGTCTTCCTCTTCCACCCTTCCCCCATTTCAGCCCGGACCCCTGCGCGCGCCCGACTGAACGCTTCGCGCACGCGCGCTTCCTTTCTTTCCCCGGCCTACGGCGCCGGCGGCGCAACTTGTGTCCGCTTCTCATTGGCTGGGACTGCCACCTTTCTTCCTGGCCTTTGGGCTTTGAGAAAAATAACTGCGACCAGCAGCAAAGTGCATTGGGAGGTCTGCCTGTTTCCGCATGGTCTTTAAAACTCCTCCCCGGCTTGGGACTATCCATCAGTTGATGCCTCGTTTTTATGATTCTGCTCGGTTTTAGGGCTCTGGTCTGTCCCTCGGAGGGTTCTCCGGAGTTAATTTCTGTACCCCTGGCAACCGCTGTTTTGAAGCGAGCGCGCGCTGTTGACTGGTGGTGGGTGCCTAGTTACGGATCCCTAGCGAGGGGTTCGGGTCTTAGCTGGTGGTTCTGAGCCTGGCCCTGCCCCATCCGGCTGAAAGTGCGGTTCTTCGTGAGTACGAGCGAAGCCGAGTCTTCGCAGCAAGTGATTCAGCCCATTAAATTGTGTCAGAAGTGTTGCAGCCACGATTTGGTAGACAGCTGCTGTGAGAAATGGGTGGGAGTGGCGAATTGGACTTTGCCTTCATTTTAAATTCGTGAGTTGGCCTGATTTGCTTTTAAGGTTTATTTCTTCAGAATCAAGCCGAAGTGCCAGCAACTACTTTACTACCTCAGATTTTTTTAAAAAGCATTTTAGAATTGGAAAAAATTAAGACAAATTGAAAGCAAGTGTGGCTAACACTGACGAAAAAGATGAGCTGCTTCAGACTTGTACCCCGTTCCAACAGTGTCTTTTAAATTTTTTGGTATTACAAAGCAAAACAAAATTTCTTGTTCCTCGTGTGAATTCTCATTCCAGTTTGACTCTGGTTGGAATGGTTAGGATACTCTTTAGGCAGTAAAGAACCTTTACGTAGGAGAAACTGCTACAAGGGTTTTGCATTTTTGATCCTAACCAATTCAGGATAATTTGATGGGAGAGATTGTGTCTAAAGTAGCTCGTTGGCGGAAGTTTGAGGCTGCTGTGAGCTATGCTTGTCCCACTGCAGTCCAGCAGGGGCAAGAGAGTGAGACCTTGTCACTTAAAAAAAAAAAATTAGCTCATGTTAAACAACCTTGGAGCATCTTCTTTTAGGGATTTCATACTTTAACCACTACATTGTGGTAAACACTGAAATATCTTCTTTAATTCAGGTAATTAAAATGATGGCAAAGAAAATTGTTTAACCAGAGCCCATTCTTGACTTTGAAGAACAATAGTATTATAAGACTTGGTGACAGACCTGTAAAAAGTCCTACTCACTGGTAGGCTCATGTGTGGTTGAATTATTTATTTATTTATTGTTATTTTTGAGATGAAACGTCGCTGTGTACCCCAGGCAGGAGTGCAGTGGCCGGATCTTGGCTCACGGCAACCTCCATTTGCGGGTCCGGGTCCGGATCCAAGCGATTCTCCTGCCTCAGCCTCCCCAGTAGCAGGGACTACAGGCGCCCGCCACCACGCCCGGCTAATTTTTGTATTAATGGAGTCTCGCTCTGTTGCCCAGGCTGGAGTGGCTCTGTTGCCCAGGCTGGAGTGCAGTGGCGTGATCCCGGCTCACTGTAACCCCCGCCTCTTGTGTTCAAGCGATTCTCCTGCCTCGGTCTCCTGAGTAGCTGGGATTACAGGTCCCCACCACCGCACCTAACTGTTGTATTTTTAGTAGAGATGAGGTTTCACTATGTTGGCCAGGTTAGTGTCGAACTCCTGACCTCAGGTGATCTGCCGTCTGCCTCAGCCTTCCAAAGTGCTGGGATTACAGGCATGAGCCACCACACCCGGCCAGCCTCATGTCTTTATCCAGTTGATACACCAACCAATGAGAAACACAGGATAAAATAAAGTAGATATTATTTTAAAAATTAAATTTCTTTAATACCTAAACAGAGCCTGTCTGTTTAGGTATTTATACATAATGAAATAATACATAATGACCAGCCAGAACATAAATGATCAGAAACCAGCTAGAAAACAATTGATCAGGCTGGGCATGGTGGCTCACGCCTGTAATCCCAACACTTTGGGAGGCTGAGGCTGGCGGATCACCTGAGGTCAGGAGTTTGAGACCAGCCTGGCCAACGTGGTGAAACTAAATGTCTAATAAAAATACAAAAATTAGCCAGGTGTGGTGGTGCACACCTGTAGTCCCAGGTACTCCAGAGGCTGAGACAGGAGAATCGCTTGAATCCAGGAGATGAAGGTTGCAGTGAGCCAAGATGGTGCCACTGTACTCCAGCCTGGAGAAGAGTGAGGCTCTGTCTCAAAAAAAAAAAAAAAAATAAAAATTGATTGAAGCAAAAAAACTGGGCTCAACAAAATACCCAAGGCAAAGCCACCCAAAATGAATTATTTAAGATTACCATTGCAAGCATACTTGATCCCAGTCTTCTTTTTAGCAGAGTCAAGGAGTTTGGTCCTCAGATTGTTGTAAACAAAGTAATGCTATTTCTATCTTTTCAAATCCTAAAAATATAGCCCGTCATGACTATTCCAGTAGACTAGATTCAAATCTGGCTCAGCCATTAACTAACTGCCCAACACTGAACAAGTTACCTTAATCTGTCAGCTTCAATTTCTGCAGATGTTTTAAAAAAAAGGCTACTAATGGTACTTCCTTACAAGTTTAGGATTGAATGAACTAATAATGCCTGTAAACAGCTTAATGTTTGGCCCATGGTACACAATTTAGCATTAGCCATCATTATTGCTAAACCTTGTTTAGGCAGCTTTTCTGCAACCTGTCCACTAAGTTTACCTAAAGTGATTCTTGCATGTAAGGGTACCTTAATATTTTTGATACAGTGTTCATCAGCATCATTTAAAAGTCTTTCCAGACATGCTTAATAAAATGTCTGGGCTGGGCGCAGTGGCTTACGCCTGTGATACCAGCACTTTGGGAGGTCCAGGTGGGCGGATAACCCAGTCAGGAGTTTGAGACCAGCCTGGCCAACATGGCGAAGCCCCATCTCTACTAAAAATATAAAAATTAGCAGGGCATGGTGGCAGGCGCCTGTAATCCTAGCTATTCAGGAGGCTAAGACAGGAGAAACGCTTGAACCTGGGAGGCAGAGGTTGCAGTGAGCTGAGATCTGCCACTGCGCTCCAGCCTGGGTGATGGAGCAAGACCCTGTCTCAACCAAAAAAAAAAAAAAAAGAAAAAGAAAAGAAAAATTAGCGAAACATGGTGGTGGGCACCTGTAGTCCCATCTACTTGGGTGACTGAGGTAGGAGAATTGCTTGAACCTGGGAGGCAGAGGTTGCCGTGAGCCAAGATCGTGCCATTGCACTCCAGCCTGGGCAACAAGAGCGAAACTCTGTCTCAAAAAAATAAATAAATTCATATCCAACAAGTACCCAGAGATGTTCAGCTTAATTCCCTCATGTACTTATTTGTTAAATAACAAATCATTTTAAATTACACAGCTGAATTCAGCTAGTGTTCAACTACTGATTTCCAACCCAAACTTTATGTAGAACTGATAAAACTCTCCGTTTCTAAGTTCTCTCATCACATAGTAAACCTAGTACAGCTTGCTGCCCACAGAAGTTGTTTAATAAATTTAACTGGCTGGGTGCGGTGGCTCATGCCTGTAATCCCAGTGCTTTGGGAGGCCGAGGCAGGCAGATCACAAGGTCAGGAGTTCGAGACTAGCCTGACCAACATAGTGAAACCCCGACTCTACTAAAAATACAAAAATTAGTCAGGCGTGGTGGCAGGGACCTGTAATCCCAGCTATTCAGGAGGCTGAGGCAGGAGAATTGTTGAACCCGGGAGGCGGAGGTTGTAGTGAGCCGAGATTGCGCCACTGCACTTTAGCCTGGAGTTTGAGACAGATTCTGTCTCAAAAAAAAAAAAAAAAGATACTTGAGGCAATTTATTCCTTAACTCTGTATGCAAGTGGAATCTATTAGCAAATGATCTTGGTTGTAATAAAGGAAAGATTAATTTGGCATTTTCAATTCTATATTTGGGTGTTGGCCACATCAGGCACCTTCTAGGGTATTGAAGAGAGAGCACAGGAGTTGGAGTTAGGAGATTTCAGTCAAATTTTGGGTTAACCATTTACATTCCAACTTTGGGCATAAAAAACGGCAAACACATCTTTTGTTTTCTCCCCCAAAGTTGCCCTTTCCCAGATGCTTGAATCTAAAACCTAGAATTTAGGGGCACTAGTGATTTATTTTTCCTCACTCTCTGTACTTCACACTTGTAATAATCCATTAACAAGGCATTTTGGCATTAACACACCATATCTTGGATTTGCCTTTTTTCCATTGTTGTTTATCTTTTATATTGCAACCATCTTAAAATGTAAGTCAGATGAATGACTCACTCAAGCAAGCTCTCTAAGGGTTTCTCAGTGGATTAAAATCCTGACCCCTTTTGCTGATCCTATTTGATCTGGTCCATTTCTCCTCCTCCTCCCTTTATTTCAGACCCTCAGCTCTTTGTTCACATTGCCTCAACCTCCTTACTGGTCTTTCTGTCCTGAATTTGCTAAGTTTGTGTTCTCTGCCTAGTATGCTCTTCCCTCTGTGGATCTTTGCAGTGTTCCTCTCTTAGGCCCAAATGTTACCTCCTTAAAGAAGGCCGAGGACCCACCTAAATAGTCCCCCTGCCCACCTCTCTATGTCAACTTGTACTTTTCCCCACTTGTCCGATGTGGTACTTGTCACTATTTGATGTTTTCTTGTTTTCTGTCTTCCCCTCTCTGAAAACTTCAAGAGAGTAGGGAACTTAATGTCTTACTTAAAATGCTGTATTCCCAACATTAGAATAGTAGTACCTGGCGTGTAAGGCACTTCAAATTATTTGGAGAGTTTAGAGATCTCTGTATTTGAAAGATGGGCTTAATATGCAGCTCATGAGAGAGATTATCAGGATCAAATAAGAGATTATTTAAAGTCACCTAGCACAGTTATTGGCAAATGGTTGGTATTCACATGTTTAGTTTGCTATGATTTGTTGCTGATATCTATTCTCAATTTGGTTTTTGGAAGGCAGGGACCACTTATGTAGATATATTTCCTATAGTAACTAGCATTGTGCTTTGTATGTAGACTTTCAGTTTAAAAAAATTAGCTGAACTATTAGTCTTTGGTACTGACTGATATATTTATTGTGTGTTACGTTTTGTGTGTCATTTTATTTTAGTTCTTGGTGTGGATACCTGAATATAGATTGTGAACAGGAATGTATATCCACTGGTCTAACAGCCTGTGTTCTCTCTCCCCTCAGTTTTTTATGTCTAGTGTTTATTTTCTTTGAACTTCAAAATATCATGACTTGGAGTAAAGAGATCTGGCAGTTGAGTCTTCTGGATATATATAGAAATTAAAATTAGTCTTTTGGAACTGTTTAGGGAAGCATTAGCTAAAATGAGCCTCGTACCATTTCTAGGAGTGAATCAGTAGTATTGACTTTCCAGGTCAGAATAAAGTTTTTATAACAGTACTCCAGTTTAGAAGATTGCCATTTTCTTTCTCTGTCGACTTGGGGTTTTGATATTTTAGAAACTAAACTTGTATGTCCTTGAGAAATCCCTATTTTTTTTCTTACCCAACCTTACTTGGCTTTTTGACTTTGCTACCTTTTTAGTATGTTTCCCTTAATAACTAGGTTTGGATTCCTCCTTCCTAGCCTGAACCTCAAATCTCTCCCCAGTTGTAGGGTCAGGGATATTTTAGGAGACACTATTCTTTTTCGTATTTTTAGTAGAGATGGGGCTTCCCCATGTTGGCCAGGATGGTCTTGATCTCTTGACCTCGTGATCTACCTGCCTCAGCCTCCAAAAGTGCTGGGATTACAGGCATGAGCCACCATGACTGGCCCTGGGAGACGCTATTCATGATTCACCAGTTTAATCTTAACATTTCTTCTTTGTATTTCTAATCTCATTTTATTTTTAAAATTGGATCTTGGTAAGAGTTTCAGATTTCCATTTAAACTTGTTCATGAATTATTTGGGGGCTAGCATATATAAATCTTGTATTCCTTAGTTTCTGTTCCCCTGGTGGTTTTTTACTATCCTTTGCACGCAATTGATGATCATTGAATATTCACAAAGCTAAACTTTTCAGTATTGGTAACTTGAATATTTTGTGCAAAGTTTATTTGCAGAGTAATGATAAATTATTTTAGGAAGAATATTGATTTTCAGTAGATAAGTTGTTTCATTCCTGACTTTTTGTTTGAATGTACATGTATCAAGATGCTTTTAGGCACAGGATTTAAAGTTACTGTGATAGCTATAACGTGGGTTTTAAAATCAGTTTCACATGAAACTAAATTGTGTGAAAGGAAGTACCAAAAGCGAGTAAGTAGTAGAGTATTAAACTCATATTTTAGATGTTATGAAGTAGAGCATTATCAAAATTAACTACAGATTGCTTGCGGCCGCCCCCCCCCCCACCCCCCCCCCCATGGAGTCTTGCTATGTTGTCAAGACTGCAGTACAGTGGCTGTTCACAGGTGTGATCACAGTGCTTTGCAGCCCCAAACTCCTGGGCTTAAGTGATCCTCCTGCCTCAGCTTCCCAAGTAACTGGGACTACATGCATGTGCTACCTTGCCCGGCCACTAAGGTGGCATTGTTTATCTACCTTGGAATTTTCTGATGGAATGACAATATATCATATGTTTTCTATAGCTCTGATTGCTAAAATTAAAATTCAAGTAGTTAAAAAGATGCTGTCAGTTTCATTATACACTACTGCATTGTGATTTACAAAAAGTTGACTTTTAAGCTTTTATGATTGAAAGTTTTCTATTTCCTGAATTAATTTTTCCTTCTCTGAAATCATAAGTGCCTTTATTAGTTTATTGCAGTACCAATTATATGCATTGTAAGTAATTATTGTTTAACATAAATCAAAATAATACATATATTTTTGTCTTTGCTAGGAATTTGAAATTAGAGTTTAATTTCGAAGAGCATTCTCTCCAGGAAGAAATTTTACAGTATCTCAGACACTTCACTTGACTACTTCATCCTGCATAAATCCAAGGTAAGGAGCATTCATTTTTCTAGTTTTCACTTTTGACTTTCTTGAGGAAATGTCACTGCTGAACTGAACTGATGATTCAGATGGAGTGATTAAAAATGATGTGGTCCGAAGCTTTTTTTGTTTATTCTAGTGACCTGTATGAAGTCAGCCAGATGTTAGTTTTAGGAAAAAGATTCTTCTTCTCTCTCCTTCCAGATTGTATACCTGCTTTTTCTATTTCTATAAACACATCTACTAAAAGATTCAGGACGTGCGAAATATTTAAAACAAGATAGAAAGACTCTGCTACTTAACCTGTTTTCCCTAATATAAACAAGAGGAGATTTCATAACTTGTTTCTCCGTACTGTAGGTTTTGGGTAATTCAAATTGATTGCTGCTTATGTGCTGGATGTATTAATTGAATTAAGTGTATCAACTCATTAAGTCCTCTACAAGTCTGTGAAGTAGGTACTTTTTTTTTTTTTCCACTTTACAGTTGAACAGGATCAGAGAGCTTAAGGAATTTGAATTCATGTAGTTTAAATGCAGAGGCCATATTCTTCCTTTTTTTCTAAGTGTATTTTTGCAATAGAGCAGAAGATAGCAATCCCATTTCTTTTGGACTGCTAACTATTTGATAGGTAATGCTTTCTTTCCATTTGTTTTTGAAGTTTCAGGTGTAGCTGTTAAAGCAAAACACAAACATTTAAAAATAAGCTTGCTGCTTTAAAAAATATCCAGGTTCTGGGGAGTGCATTCATTTGATGGTTATTTATTAAATACCTATTGTGCCATGCCACAAGCCCAACTACATCCTGGTGAGAGGAAAAGCCTACACAATTCCTGAATCCCTTAACAGAAATTATCCAAATAGCCTCAAGAGCCAAGAACAGAGATTCTGGAGATAAAGCACAACACAGCATCTCTACCGCTTAGTAAACTTACAGTGTTTCTTTTACCTACTGATTAATACAGTGGAAAAGAATGCTGCCTTATTGCTGGACTGGATCTCCAAAATCATTTGCAACTCTGGTTCTATAGTGTGTCTGATTGTCTCAGAGTGGAATAAAAGTCAATATCTTGAAGGAAATTCGATCACAATGAATGTAAATTACTTGTGTTCTTTAAAAAGTTTGGGAGGGGACAGAATTTTAAAATCAGATAGCAATAGAATGTCACAGTTCCCAGTGGCCTCGATTCCTTACTTTATAGGCTATCAATGTGGTTTTTGCCAAGTTCGTTAAGTTGTCAAAACTACAGTTGCTAAACCAAATTTGTGTTCTCCCAGATAGTAGATCTCCTTATGTTAATGCTAAATTTACTTCATATGTGTTGTGGAATTCATCTGCCTTTTTGAATCCTGAACCTATGTTTTATTTGTCTTTATGTATTTCTTGCTTACTTGGGATTGAGAAGAAGAGTGAGAGAAGATGAAGGTGGTAGTCTGTTAGAGGATAGTTGTGTTTTGAAATGAGCATTTATCTCAAAACATGTTGAATTTGTTATTTCTTTGATGAGGAACTATCCAAGTATTACCATTGCGTCTTCTATAATGGAACTCATCTTAGTACCTCCAAATACGATTTTATTTTATACTGAACAAAGTCTAGGTAGGTAAAATAAGTGCTTTCAAAAATATTTGGTTGTAGGAGATATTTAAGTATTATGGGAATTGTAAGCTGTTAGAAGTTTAGTAAGTTGATTTTTATTGAAATGAATACTTTTTGAGTAATTGAAAGTCTGGAAATATGCAGCAAAAACAAGCTTGAGAGGCTAAGATACAGTCTTATTAATCATTAAAAAGTTGAAAATGTGACATTTGGGATGTATGTGCAGTGATTTGCTATGTATTTTTTCAATTTTGTGTAGAATAGATTGTATAAATCAGTTAGTTCTGACAGTTACTTATTTCTGTACCCATTGAGGTCTGTTACAGTGTTGGATACCATGTAGTGTTTAGAAACGTTAAACTACTGGTGTCACAGGTTTTTTTTCTTGTAGTTCTAATATATCTTTCTTGAAGTAATCCTTCCAATTCTTTATCTTTTATTCTTTTAAAATCTTCCTACCAGAAAACTTCAGGGTGACCTAGGCATTGTCACATAAGTCCACTTTTATTCTGGAGTCATGGGTACTGAGAGCAGAGCCATGGCACCAGCTGTTCAGAAACTTAGTGTCCTGTATTATACTAGGATATTATCTGGTACCCCTTCAGACTGTATCGTATATGTGGAATGGTCAGTTCAGTCTCATTTTCAAGGCTATAAAGCACTGTGATGACAGCCTGGTAGGTTTATTTTTTTGTTAGTATTGTGTTACTATTTTCTTTATGTCATTTGCCTTATCTGTAATACCCTTATTATTTATCTTTCTTACAGAAGAGGTAGGCATTTGTATTGGGCGTGGAATAACACATAACATGCTGCAGTCTGATCTCATTGCTCTTTCTGGCTTCTGCAGAAAGCAGAAGTGCCTTTTTGGATTGAGGCACATAAGTGGGGCAGTCCATAAAAATCTTCAGTTGCATCTTTAATCTACAGTACCTGTCATGCAGGTGAAAACAGTTTTAGTCAGGAATAATAGACTTGTCTTCTGAATACTCATTTGAAAAGGATGGTGAATAATTGCCTTTGAGAAACTTGTAAAAATCAAATTTCATCTGAAAATAAGTAAATGTGAAATTTTAAAAATCATACTGTAATTTTAACCTTTTTGCCCTTTCATTTCACTAGGGGAAAAGAAATGGGTCGCTCCAATTCTAGATCTCATTCTTCAAGGTCAAAGTCTAGATCACAGTCTAGTTCTCGATCAAGATCAAGATCGCATTCTAGAAAGAAGCGATACAGGTGATTTAATGTGCTTTAAATTTTTAAAATAATTATATCAGTGATATTTGTTGAATGCCTGTCATAAACACAGTGCTAAACCCAAAAATGTGTTTTATTCTCAACCCTGTGAAGTGGGTCTATTGTTGTCCTTATCCTTAATCAATAAATTGAGAATGTCCAAGTAACAAGCTCTGATAATTGGCAGTGCTTGAGTTGAAATCCAGTTAGTCTGACTCCAGGTCTCAAATTGTTCTGTGCTAATATATGGTAGGTTTCTTTGTATCTATCCACAATGTTAAGAGTTGAATTGGATAATGCAAGAATTATTTGACAGTAAACGATCTCTGCATATTGTTTTATAGTTTCTCATTTCTGACTTTGATTCTTTGAATTCTAATGAAAGAAATCTTTTTGTTAAAAAATTAACAACTTGGCTGGGCTCAGTGGCTCAAGCCTGTAATCCCAGCACTTTGGGAGGCCGAGGCGGATGGATCACAAGGGCAAGAGATTGAGGCCAACATGGTGAAACCCCGTCCCTGCTAAAAATACAAAAATTAGCTGGGCGTGGTGGTGGGCACCTTAGTGCCAACTACTCGGGAGGCTGAGGGAGGAGAATCGCTTGAACCCGGGAGATGGAGGTTGCAGTGAACTGAGATCTCGCCGCAGCACTCCAGCCTGGGTCACAGAGCAAAATTAACAACTCTGGTTATTTTTCTTTAAATAGTAATACATAGCATAAAAAACAGAAACCAGAAGTTGCAAATGCAAGTGACCATAATCCCATTAAGAATTAATAGTAGTTGATGTTTTTTTCTTTTTTTTTCCCCCCAGGCCTAACTTTACATTATGTATGTATTTAATTAATAGTATCTCACTGATAGAGTTTTGTGTAGTCTTTTGCCCCGTTTAAGTATATATTATGCCATGCCATTAAGTACTCTTTTACAAAATCAGTTTAAATGCTTTCCTAGATGTACTACAATTTGCTAATATGTTCTCATGTGTGATGTGTATGCATGTGTGTATGTATATGTATATATATACACACAAAAAACACATGCACGTGTGTGTGTGTGTGTGTTTGTGCCTTCATTTCTAAGGTCTTTAATGTATTCTCAGTATTTACCTTAGTAGTGAGGCTTTTTGATTGAAAACCATAAACTTTTGTCCAGATGAGGTTTTTTAAAAAGTCTAGCTTTACCTTTACAATTTATTTACATGTTATATTCAACCAACGTATTTAGAATGGTAGGATGGAATACTTTATTTTTCTTGCATTGATATTTATTTCATTTTTAGTTCTAGGTCTCGTTCCAGAACATATTCAAGGTCTCGTAGTAGAGATCGTATGTATTCTAGAGATTATCGTCGCGATTACAGAAATAATAGAGGAATGAGACGACCTTATGGGTACAGAGGAAGGGGTAGAGGGTATTATCAAGGAGGAGGAGGTAGATATCATCGAGGTGGTTATAGACCTGTCTGGAATAGAAGGCACTCTAGGAGTCCTAGACGAGGTCGTTCACGTTCCAGGAGTCCAAAAAGAAGATCCGTTTCTTCTCAAAGATCCAGAAGCAGATCTCGCCGGTCATACAGATCTTCTAGGTCTCCAAGATCATCCTCTTCTCGTTCTTCATCCCCATATAGCAAGTCTCCTGTTTCTAAAAGACGAGGGTCTCAGGAAAAACAAACCAAAAAAGCTGAAGGGGAACCCCAAGAAGAGAGTCCGTTGAAAAGTAAATCACAGGAGGAACCAAAAGATACGTTTGAACATGACCCATCTGAGTCTATTGATGAATTTAATAAGTCATCAGCCACATCTGGTGATATTTGGCCTGGCCTTTCAGCTTATGATAATAGTCCCAGATCACCCCATAGTCCTTCACCTATTGCTACACCACCTAGTCAGAGTTCATCTTGCTCTGATGCTCCCATGCTCAGTACAGTTCACTCTGCAAAAAATACTCCTTCTCAGCATTCACATTCCATTCAGCATAGTCCTGAAAGGTCTGGGTCTGGTTCTGTTGGAAATGGATCTAGTCGATATAGTCCTTCTCAGAATAGTCCAATTCATCACATCCCTTCACGAAGAAGTCCTGCAAAGACAATCGCACCACAGAATGCTCCAAGAGATGAGTCTAGGGGCCGTTCCTCATTTTATCCTGATGGTGGAGATAGGAAACTGCAAAGCTGGGAAGTTCTTAAAAAGGTAAAAACTAAAGTAGAATCTACTAGATTATAATATCGTTTTTGTTCTTTGAATTCTAATTGGAATTGTAAGATGCAAAATCGTTGATATGTGTTTAAGTAGCGGTTTTTACTCTTTCCTTCCTTCATTTTAAGATAATTCCAGATTTTTACTCTTATCTGGTGAACTTTGAAAGCTAAGTGTTTTAATAAAAATTAATTTATCCAGCTACTCAGGAGGCTGAGGTGGGAGGATCTTTGAACCCAGGAGTTCAAGGCTGTGGTGAGCTATGATTGCACCTACTGCACTCCAGCCTGGGCGACAGAGCAAGACTCTATCTCTTTAAAAAAGAACAACACTAATTTCTATTCCTCCTTAATTTTACCAGTTTCGGTCAGTCCAGACTTAAAAGTACAGATGAGGAGAAGCTGAGTAGCTTAGAGCATAACTAATGATATATGTTGTTAAAACGTAAACCTTTCAGAAATTAATTTTGTTAGAGCATTGAATACTTACTTTGTTCTTTTCATTATTAGAATGTGACCTACATACATAATACAGTTATATTGCTTGTTCTTATGTGGCATAAACAGTCTGGCTGTCTATATTTAATGATTTCTGCCTGACTGTACAAAAGATAATGGTGTTTCTCACTGACTAATGACATTTGAAACATACTTTGTTTAAATTTTGATTTCAAGTGTTGCCGAAAGCTTCTAACAATGAAAATTGGTTGCTTCATGTATTGTGATTTGACTTAAAAGTGAGAAAATAGAGGAAACATGCTCTTTATGGGATAGCACTGCACAACCTAGAATTTCTTAGTTTCTATGTAATAGTGCCAGAAACCATTATTTTCTAGAGCAAGTATATATAAACTGTTTTGTGATTTTCATAAGAGTATTAAATTACTGCAACGGTATTTAAATTCTTTGTGTGAACTCTTGTTTATATTAATAGATAAGAAGTGAAATAGTCTGAAATGTGTGTGATAGTTATCAGAATTCTAACATAATGTGTATTATCAATTAGTGGTTCTTAGCTTCAAAATTAATCTTAAATTTAGGCTATCTCTAGAAGTTCATGTTAGTGCAGAATTGTGGATTGTGACTAAATAGGACAGCTTTTTGAGGTTGGCTTTACTTTTTAAACTTAAGAAGTCAAATAGTAAATTTATTTTAAAAGTCAGTACATAAGTTCTATATGGATGCTTTCAATGATTTTAAAAGTGGAATCTGAAAAAGCACTTTCAATAGGGTTATTTTCTCTCTTGCTGGTCCTGAGGGATTGGGCAACACATTTAAATGTGGAAGCGATCTACAATGAATGCAATCCAGAGTTACTATCCTCTTCTTTGCTTATTCGCAGGTTCACAGATGAAGAGTCTAGAGTATTCCTGCTTGATAGGGGTAATACCAGGGATAAAGAGGCTTCAAAAGAGAAAGGATCAGAGAAAGGGAGGGCAGAGGGAGAATGGGAAGATCAGGAAGCTCTAGATTACTTCAGTGATAAAGAGTCTGGAAAACAAAAGTTTAATGATTCAGAAGGGGATGACACAGAGGAGACAGAGGATTATAGACAGTTCAGGAAGTCAGTCCTCGCAGATCAGGGTAAAAGTTTTGCTACTGCATCTCACCGGAATACTGAGGAGGAAGGACTCAAGTACAAGTCCAAAGTTTCACTGAAAGGCAATAGAGAAAGTGATGGATTTAGAGAAGAAAAAAATTATAAACTTAAAGAGACTGGATATGTAGTGGAAAGGCCTAGCACTACAAAAGATAAGCACAAAGAAGAAGACAAAAATTCTGAAAGAATAACAGTAAAGAAAGAAACTCAGTCACCTGAGCAGGTAAAGTCTGAAAAGCTCAAAGACCTCTTTGATTACAGTCCCCCCTCTACACAAGAATCTGGATGCTCGAGAAAAGTCTACCTTCAGAGAGGAAAGCCCACTTAGGATCAAAATGATAGCGAGTGATTCTCACCGTCCTGAAGTCAAACTCAAAATGGCACCTGTTCCTCTTGATGATTCTAACAGGTAATTCCATATTGATGCCCCATAAATACTCTCGGGTCGTTAATATTCCAGTTAATTATCTTACTGTCTGAACATACCATTTTTATATTTAAACCAATGGCATATTTTGTGTGTGTGTGTTATCAATATGTTCCAGACCTGCTTCCTTGACCAAAGACAGGCTGCTTGCTAGTACACTTGTCCATTCTGTCAAGAAGGAGCAAGAATTCCGAACCATCTTTGACCACATTAAGTTGCCACAGGCCAGCAAAAGTACTTCAGAGTCATTTATTCAACACATTGTGTCCTTGGTTCATCATGTTAAAGGTACGCTTAGTATGTTTAGTATTGTGAATTAAATTTCTCTTGCATGCAAATTAACCAATGAGTAATTAATTATGCTTAATAATTCATGTACCCCAGGGCTAGCAGATATACATCAGTACTGTTAAAACTTGGAAAAGTAGTTTCATAGAAGAGTCCCTAGTCTTGCTGTCATTGAAACTCATGAAGATAGTTAATAAAAGCTTATTGAAATGCTGGAGAAATTATACTCTAAAAATCTGTATCATGATAGAACATGATGTAAATCTGTTGAATGCTAAAAGTGTTTAAGTGTGTCATTGTAGTATGTTTGAAGTGCAGAAAGCTTACAGATAATCTTTCATTGCATGCCTATGATGTGATGATAAATCTTGGCATAGATTTATAACAGACAGTATTGTTACTGAATATTAGTATTTCAACTTTTAAAGAAATCAAACTGGAAAAACTTTTTTATGCTTAATCTTTTATAAGTAAAAATCTTAAAATGATAAAATAATTTATCAGGATTTTTAAAGGAAAAAAGTTCAAGAAATTTAGTAGTATATTATATAAATACTGATTACATGAATAGTGACTAATTAGGATCATGATGACACTTCTTTAGGTCCCAAAGATAAGATTGTTTATTTCTACTAAAGTAATGGTGTTTTTATTTTTACCAGTATGTAATTATAGTTTCAGAGTTACTAATAATTTTCAGAGGTTTTTAGGTATGTCTTTTGGGCAATCATGTTAAGTTTTATTTTTGTGTTTAAAAAGCACCTTACTATGAGACAGGTTCTTTTCCAGGAATCTCAAAGGCTGTTGACTTTAAAAATTACTCCCCCTCTCCGCCTTTAAAAAATTTGTGTTTTGACATGAGAACAGCTCATTGTAACAGATGAAACATGCCTCTAGCAGTTCTTTATGCAGCTGATATAGCAGAACAGTGAATATGAAGTGAATTTCTTTTTGGCTGTAATTATTTAAACATGATAATGAGACAGTTTTGCTAATTGGCTCTTAGTAGGTTTGTGAACCAGTTGTTGACCTTATTACTGGTACATAAAATATGAACCATTAACTTTTCAAAAAAATTTTTTTTTTTACCTTTTTTGGACTATCTCCACATTTTACAGTTGCTGAATTTTGAGATCAGGTTTTGATAAATTTTTTCCTTTTTCTTTTTCCTTTTTTTTTTTTTTTAAAAGAACTGTAGTTATGTTTCATAATTGGTATTGTGCAACCGATCTGAACAGCTCTTACTTTATATAGAGCTGAAAATGCCCAGTGATGTTTTCTTTTTCATTGTAACTAGGTCCTGGAATATGTTTTGAAATGGCAAAATCCATGTTTCAAAGTAAAATAGCTGTTGAAAGATACAGGCAAAGTTGAATCTTCTGTCTTCCTGGCAAAAATGGCATAAAAACAGAGTTGCTAGCTCAAATTCCTGGGTTTCATGGAATTATGATTGAGGCTCTACCCTTGTAGTTGCCGTTTCAAGTTTTAATGATTGGTTATGAGACATGTGCTGGATATTGGGCGGTAAGTTGACACAGATGTATGTTGACCTGTTAAGCAGATAGCTTGCTTCATATTGTGACATTTCATAGCTCATGACTTTATGCGTCTTTCTATTTTACATTTACAACATATCTTGAATTGGTTTTAAAAATAGTATTGATATTACTAGTTTGAAAATTGTTTAAAGAGAGACAAAACAGCAATATCAAATGTGCTGTCGAGTTTGCCAAGATGCCAGATTTTTGGAGTAATTACTGAATGTTAATTGATTTTAACATATTTTTCCAATTTGAATGATAGTATTCAGTTTTTTTTGTAAATCCAGTTTTGTTGATATGGCAGCATAGTCACTGATGAAATTTGTTTACTCAAATTAGCTTTTTAGTTAACTCCATATTTTCCTGTTAATTTTTGTTTTCTGCAAATGATGACTTCAAGTAACATCATTGGTGCATATTGGGAAGTTATTAGAACATTCATATATGTTCCTTTTTGTTCTGAGGAAGTAGTATACTAATGAAGTGGAATTAGAGACTCTTGATTTAATCTATTAATTGCTCTTGGATTAGATGTATTGACAGGGACCTGTGAGTAACTTTGGAAGCACTTTCCTGTTGAGGTACAAGAAATTAAAAGAGAAAGGGTAGGAATTCCTTGTAACACTTGATTCTCTTTTGCTAGGTTTCTTGAGTATTTTTATTTTCTTTTTCACCTGCTACATGCCCTTCTGTCACAAACAAATCTTTTAAGGTAAAGTTAACTAATTGGACAGTATTTCTCCTAAATCAACAGAGCAATACTTCAAATCAGCTGCAATGACCCTAAACGAGCGGTTCACTTCGTATCAGAAAGCCACTGAAGAACATAGTACTCGTCAAAAGAGCCCTGAGATACACAGGTATGTATCCTGCTGAATTGGCATATAAAAATGTTGTTTTGATAGGAAGACACTGTTAAAACAAGATTATATTGAAAGTTTGCTATTTGTCTTTGATACAAATATAAACTTTGGTTTTATTCCTCATTTATACTTTGAATAAATATATTTCTAAGTCTTGAAAATTTTATAATTCTCATTTTCTGCTTAGTTGAAAATGGTTGTTAGAACTTGAAATATGAACTCTGCAGTATGGAAATAAATAGTTATCAGTTTGTTTGGTTTTTGGGAGGGGGTGGAGGCCTAGAGAGTAACCTAGAGTAACCTTTGAATTTCTTGTAAGTTTGTGAAATAAAAAATGTTCGGTGAGAGGTAGAACTGTTTTTCATGAAAAAAGCATGAGCATTGAAGTCAGATAGTTGTGTTGAAATCCTCGCTGTGTCTCTTCATTGCATTGTGATAAACAGGTTACTTAATCCCTGGACATCAATTTTTCCATATGCAAAATATGGACAATCATGCCCATTTTGCAGGGTGGCGGTGACAGTGATATTGGCTATGAAGTATCTAACTTGGTACTTTGTACACAGTTGGTGTGGTTTTGGTGATGACTGCTAAAGAAGCACTGGATAGTTTTGATTGATACTGACTTAAAAAGGAAAGGTGCAGAATAAAACCAAAGGTGCACTGAATATGTAAAAATATTGAAGACAGGAGCAAATCCTATTCATACGTGTTTGTTGATGCTTAACATATCTAGTTTAATCAGAACACATTTTTTCTATTTTTGATGGCTAAAATAAGTTTGATGTTTTAAAGGCCAGACTTCTGTGTAAAAATAATCTGGTTGGAGCATTTTAATTCATTCTTAATTGTGTATTAGGAATTAGATGAATAGTCTTGCTGTGTTAAATTAATTGATTGGGAGAGACACAGCTGTCTTTTACTAAAGTGGATAATCATGTGGATGTTTCTGAATTGAAAAGTTAACATGACTAAAGATATACTTTATTTTACATTAAGGAGAATTGACATCTCGCCAAGTACCCTGAGGAAGCATACCCGTTTAGCAGGGGAAGAGAGAGTTTTTAAAGAAGAAAATCAAAAGGTATGTTTTTGAATGTAATTTTTTTCATGTTAAGTTCAGCTTAGTTAATGATATTGTATCAAATACAATTTCTCAAGGCAAAATGTTCTACTTTTAATTCCTAACTACATCGTGGTAGTGTACATACTGTTCTTTGCTGGAAGAAATTAAGCTGACGCTATACTAAATATCTTAAATTTAAACCAGGGGTGTTTTTTCAAAATGCTAATGAAAGGAAAAAAAATAATAGTCCTAAGAAAAGCGTAAAGAATCAGTTGGTAGACAAAGGGTAATTATGAAATCAAATATACAAATTAGAATTTTGAGATGAACTTGATGAGCCAGAGTAAATATTTCTTGATTTGTGTGTCTAAATATCTCTAGGTTCTTCACAGATAAGAAGTAATCCCCATGCTACTGGGCATATTTGATGTGGATTAAGAAATAAACATTCTAAGAACTGATTTACAAATGAACGTTTGGAACAAAGACTATTGTCACTCTTGGAATATTTGGGGATTGGGAGTTAGGGGAATGTCTTTTAAACATGAGAAAGGAGCCTGTGAAAGACGTGGAGGGGTTTTGCTGAGAATGGTTGAGGGGACTCCAAGTATACTCCTGACAATTCAATATGATGTTTGCCACGTAGACTAGTCTATATCTGGCCATAAAATGTCTAGTAGTAGAAATGTGGGGGAAAGGTAGAAAGGGAGCAACTGTTTTGAAGAGATTAGGGGACTTAGAAGTACTACTTGGTTCCAATTCTGCCTGTCACTAAGTACTATCTACATGATATTTGGAAAATAACCTCTTGAACCTTTCTTTTCTAATTAGAAAAATGAGAATGCATCTGTTTTGCAGAGTTGTTGAATAATTGGGTTATTTTGAAAACATAGGCACATTTGTTACTAGAAGCTGTTATGTACAGTGGTAGTATACAGGTTGTCTAATAGGGCATGCTATAAAATTACTAGATGTGGAATGTAGAGCTTACAAAGGTGTTTTTGTGTTTTTTTGTTTTTTTTTCCCCCGTGGGGCATGTTGATCTTGAAAGATTCTGAGAAGTGAATACTTTTTTTGTTTTTTAACTTAATACCTTGAGATCAAAGTTGTTAATTTAGTTTTCCCAACAATTTAGTCTATCCTCGAGCTCTGACAGTGAGTATCTTCTCCTCGTTACTTAGACCAGTTTTTGATCCAGAGGGGGAAAAAGTAGAGATAACTGATGAATGGACAAGAGAATATGACATTGATTTTTACCCTTCATCTTCCTGTCTGGATGAATAACATGTTAATATGTAATTATGTGTATATAGTTTGTAATTTACAAAGTCGTTCCACTTACATTATCTTGTTACTTGTGGACTTGGTAATACTTAGGTGAATAGGAAGTTTTTTTTTGCTCTCGATTAGATTTTTTTCTTTGTGACTCTGGGAACAAATAGGTGAGTAGTTGATATCATTTGGAGATACGTACTTTCAGTTTTATGAATGCTTATGAATATTATAGACAGACTTCCCAGAGTAAATACTACTTAATGTTGAATACTAGCAAGGATGTCCACATTGCTTAGCATCTTACTGATGTATAATTTCTCTTCATTCCTAGATGCCTCTTTCCATCTTCCTAAATTATATAGTATTTGAAAAAGCAATGGAACAAGAAGGAGGTGAATTGTGACGCAGTTAAACTAATGTCCGTTGCAATACCTGAATTGAGAAAGGGCAGTATATGGCCCAAGATACTGAGTACAGGATTGCGAATATCTTTCTGGCTTTGTTTCTACCCTTGTTCAATTTCAATTGGTTTCATTAATCATATTCCACGTGCATGTTATGGAAATTATAGAATTCTTTTTAAGTGTTTTTTTTATTGGGTTGGTCAGATTATTTGGGAAGAGCTTGATCATAATGAGGCTTAAGTAATGAGAACCATTATGTTAGGATCTCTTTAACTTTTTAGGTAGAAGGCTACATCACAACTACAGATTATAACCTGTCATTGTTCAGCTATTGAAAACAGCATTTGGAAGGATGAGGGATGATAATTAATGAGGGTGTGCTGAGTGGAAAAAATATTTGTATCATTTACTGTACAAAAATTTATTATGGATTGTTTTGGATAAAAACCTGTAAAATTCTCAATATAATTAGCTTTTAATAATTTTCCCAGTCCCACTGCACTTTGTGTACACAAATGTTAGTAAAAATAATCAAGTGCATTTTTAAACAAAAACTATATGATAATATCTTATATGATCCATTCTTTGCTAATACTAAAATGCCAATTTAGAAACTGGCATAAAACTTAACTCTATAACGTGTATATATATTTTTCTTCTTATCCCCTGAAATCTGTATTTTACGTCTGTCTTTTATAGGGAGATAAAAAATTAAGGTGTGACTCTGCTGATCTTCGGCATGACATTGATCGCCGTAGAAAAGAAAGAAGTAAAGAACGGGGGAGATTCCAAGGGCTCCAGAGAATCCAGTGGATCAAGAAAGCAGGAAAAAACTCCAAAAGATTACAAAGAATACAAATCTTACAAAGATGACAGGTAATTGTTCAAACTGACTAAGATAGGTTTTAGCTTCTAATTAGCCTTTAATAATTGTCAGCTTAATTGCTTTCAATTTTGACTGTGTAATCGAATGTTTAAATTTAAACAATTAAAATTATTTGTTTTACAGCAAAAATGTATTTGTCTTTTACACGGCTTATGGTGGATGAGGACAAAAACTTTGGAATAGCAAGCTAACACTGAAAAAAAAAATGACAAATTAATGTGTCCTATTATCCAGGCTACATCAGGAGGTTGGACTTCAATGCAGTGCATTTCTAGAAACAGTTTGTGTAAGAACTTTGGTTCGTTATGCTTGATTCCGCACTTTTTCAACTCATAACACCCAGAGTACAAGAATTTTTAAACTGATATCTAGTGGTTTAACATGGGTGAGATGGGGGGAGGAAGGACTAGAAATAGCAATGTGTATTAGTCTTTCAAAATAGTATTTCCATGGAAACTGTTAGCAGTGGTAAGAGTTAACCACAGGTATGACCTTTCGGATGTTGCATTAAATCTTGTAAATTTGATCATCATAGAGTCAAGTTAAATAGGAACACAAAGTATTATAGATAATCTTTTTCCTTGCTATTCATTAGGTAAATGGTGGATTTTGTGTTATTAAATTTATGACTGTTATTTGTAATGTCATATGTTTGTAATTTGCTATAATGGTACTATAGCCCAAACCATACCAACTATTTTCACCCAGGGGTGTACAAACCGCAGTCATTTTGAAACTTGGCCTTAAGAACATTCTTACTTTTTCCTACTCTTCTCTTCCTTTCGTTAAAGTAATAAAAGATGCAAGTTCATTTAAAAATATTAAAGAACTGAACCTTATTCTTGACCTTTACAGACTACTATTTTCCAACTGGCAGGCCCTAGCATGATTTCATTATTGATGTAAAACACATACTGAAGGAGAATGGAAACAGACTGTGTCAAAGTTTAACACCCAGTTATTTTATTTACATAATAATTTCATTAGGGGATAGTGTTTTTGACTTGAAAAATATCTCTTCTATTGTAAGATTCAACAGGGTCTTTATCTTTTTAAAAGTAGCACATTTTTTGTTGTTTTCTTTATTTTGCAGTAAACATAAAAGTAGAGAGCAAGATCATTCTCGATCTTCGTCCTCTCAGCATCCCCTTCTTCACCCAGTTCTCGAGAAGAAAAGGAAAGTAAGAAGGAAAAGAGAAGAAGAATTTAAAACTCATCATGAAATGAAAGAATACTCAGGCTTTGCAGGAGTTAGTCGACCACGAGGAACCTTTGTAAGTGAATAAATTATCTTTGATCGTTTAGTACGAGTTTATCGTACGGTACTGTACATAAGGAAGGTCATATACATGATTTAGAGATTATCTGTTATGTGTGTCATTATTTCTAAAGTCAGAGGTAGTATTGAAACATGAAGTGGTATTTAAAGTGCTGTCTTCATTTAGAAGTACCATTTTGAGATCTAGAAGCATCTGTATAAACTAGGTGCTTTTCTTGACTTTGAGATCGATAACTATCTAGTATTTAAAGACCCAAGAGTCAAGGAAAGTTAATGATTGATGCAACATTTCTTTAATCACTTAGTTTTTGAAAAGGTACTTTAAAACTTTAATAAAACCCCCCCTGTATATTCATCTGTGTATTAGAGTTATATTCATTTTGCCTGCTTTCTTCAAATCTTTGCTTATATGGGTATAAATCATATAAATATTCCACATAGCATATATATTATCCCCATGTTTCTGTAAGTCGTTATAATTATTAAAAATGACTTTATGGTAGTGCATCTTCTTACCTCTTTAATTTCTAGATTCACACTCCTACCTTGAGCAAGTATCTAGTTGGCTATTGGAAGTGTTCATTAATTAGATAATTCGGGAAGGAGAAGAGCTTTGCTTATATGGTGATAGGTATGGCTGAATACTTGGGGCTTCTATGATAATTCAAAGAAATTAGACAACTTTTGGCTAGTAAAAAGGAAAACCAACCTGATTATTTAAAAATATTAGTTCAGGCCATGAAAGTACAGTATTCTAACCCTTAGGTTGATCATTTCTTCTTAACCTACTCAACTTTTAGTTGGTAGAATTTTTTGCCTATGATATAAAATGGCCATCCTTTTCATCCTCAGTGGCTATGAGAATCAGATAGGAAATTAGGGCATATGTTTTTTGTTACTGCAGTAAAATTAGAGTTTGCATGTAACTAAATACCTTTTGATTGCATCACTAAACAACTTTGTTAATGTTAATCAGTTTCGAATTAGAGGCAGAGGAAGAGCCAGAGGAGTTTTTGCTGGGACAAATACTGGTCCAAACAACTCAAATACTACTTTTCAAAAGAGACCGAAGGAAGAGGAATGGGATCCAGAATATACCCCAAAGAGCAAGAAGTACTTCTTGGTGGTGTCTAGACATCTGTGTTTATTTGGTTTGCATTAATTTTCAAAGCATACTAGGTGAATACATTTGAGTACAGATATCCACTATAAGAAGATTCACCGTTATGTGGGAAACCTTTTTTGACATAATTACCCAGATGATTTGAAGTTTTGAAAATGTGGGTCCCTTTAGTCCTGTTCATACTTTCTTGATATTAAACATAGGCTGATCAGGGTAAACTAAAAATATACCTGATTTGTTAGGCACATTCAGAGAACATTATATTATAGTTGAGCTTAATGTTTGTTTTATATCTATCTATAAGACAGTGACAGTTGTAAAAACTTCACATTAAGGTGTATCTTCCATCATAGCTATTTGTTTAAATGAAAGGGAGAATAATTTTTTCAAAGCACGTGTAATTAAGAAATGCAGGGGAGGCTGTCAACTTTCATTGGAGAAGAAAGTTGATGAAAAATTACATTATGGAGAAGTTGCTGCTAGATAAACTAACTTAGTGTTTCCTTATGGCAGAGATGCTTTTCCCTCTGAAATAGTTTTTCAAGGATGAAGCTAGAGGTGGTAGCTGAAGGATTCTCTAAAGATAGGCATTTTTAGCTCTTTGGCATGGGGAAAGGGTCCTTCCTGCCTTATAGAGGTGGACAAGAACATACCAAAACTATTTTCGGAAGTATTCATTTTTTTGTTGTGACTTTTCAGAGAATTGGTGTTTCAGAGACCAGTTCTGAAAACTAGTTGCTTTCATGGAGGAAAATTGTATTGGACTTGAAGAATTGTTGACTTTTTATCAATATATTTGAATAAGCCTGTCAATGTCCATGACATACCTACTTAGTTAGAGGTTATAGCTATGTTTTGAAGTGGATCTCCATTTTGTGTGGAAAAACAATATGTTTGTTACAAAAATACATTTCCATTTGCCCCTTTTTTTGGCATGTTAATGACCAGAACCGAAAAAAAAAAGAGTGCATTATGCATAATGTTTTCTCAAGTTTATGTTTCTTGAGTGGCTTGAATTGACATTCTGGAAAGTAAAAGGCATTTGATTGAGGTATGGAAAAATTTGAAAGATCCATCTACTTTGTGGTTCAAGAATTTATGTATTAACAGACTTAGTTTATGCTAGGTACTAAGGATGGAAAGACAAGTAGGATGTGATTCAAATTTTTGACTTAGACACTAGTAGTAGAGAAACAAACATTCTAAATATATATGGTGGCTTTTTCCACAGAAGGAATAGGTGGGTTTTTGCAAAGGAGAGAGAGTGATTAGGAGAGATTTTTGTAGAGGAACTTCACTTTAATTTTGAGATTAAGAGGTAGGCAAGTGTACTGCACATAGCAGGAGTGAAACAGCATGATACAGAGAACTCTAGTACTCAGATAGCTAGATGGTTGGTATAAGTTTGGGAAAATTGAGTGCAAGGAGCCACAGTGTGAAAAGTCTTAATGCTTTATTAAGAAAATAGAGTTTTAAGCAGAGTTTACAAAAAGCATGATTGTTAAAAGTTAAATTGTTTGAGAAATAATTGAGTCCCTAAACTAAGGGGCTAGAGTTGAGAAAAGTTGAGGTAACATTTATAGGGACTTGATTTCAGGGATGTTGGTAGTGAGAGGAAAGAATCTAAAGGAATCTATAGGAAAGAAGCTCCCTTCAGAAGATTAAGTTCTGTTCTGAACAGGTTGAATTTGAAGTGCCTGGGAGAAACGGAACTGTCCAGTGGATAGTTGCTAATTCAACTTTAAAGAAACAAATACCTAAGTGCTGTAATTTTATAGGTCACAGTTAAAGCTGTGATCAGATCACAGAAGAGATAAAAAGACCAGCATTTAAAAAGTGGGGGTGAAAAGTAAGAGAGAGTAAAAATGTCAAAGAAGTAGACCAAGTATGATAGGTCAAAGAGTTAGGAGGGACTGAGAGGTGAACAAGTAGATAGTAATTGTTTACCACTTTTAACAATTTAATAATGCAAAGTTTAGGCCATTTTTCTAGGGCATTCTCTTAAGAGTCTGCTATCCCTTAACTAGTACAACTCATTTTGGGTTGGCTTTTAATTAGGCAGTAGTTTCATTAAGAAGAGTGTCTGATTTTAAGAATTTAGCCTTTTATAAGTAGGAGTAATATTTTTATATGTTGTTTTTCTGGGTTATATTTAAAAATCTTGGTCTCTGTATAAAACATACAAATTGATTTGCCACAGACTGATGATGTTCACTAGAATATCAAGTAAAATTAACATACTTTTTCCCTTATAAATCAATTCCCAAAGCAAATTATTTTGGTTTACTTAGGAGCCATTAAAATGGCAAATTTGGTTTTCACATGGATAGTTGAATTTAAAAGATTTTGTATCTTACATGTAAAGGAAACTTTCAGACAACTAATGTGAGGGGAAAAGAAAGAAAAATACGATTCAGAAGAAAAGAAGTCTAGACATTCATTCCCTTATGTTCTTTCAGAACGATTGACCAGTGTAAGAGTGCTCATATGGATGAAACACTAATACTTAGTAATAATAGGTAACATTTATTTAGCATTAGGTACTATGCTAGGTGCTGTTCTGAGTGTACTGTATGTATTAATACTTACAAAAGCCTTTTGAGTTGGGGCTGTTATTCCATTTTTATGGATGGAAAAAACTGAGGTACAAAGGTTGAGTAGCTTAACCAGAGTTATGTGACTAGTAGCAGTGGAGTCAGGACTTAAATCCATGTATTGGGCTCCAGAGTCAGGGTTCTGAAAGGCTTGTATATTTGTTGTCTGAGTTATAGTAATCTTTGTTGCATTCTTTTCTGAAATTTCTTATCTCTAAGCTTTGTTTTAAGCAAAGGTATGGTAACGTTTTCAATAATAAAATTCCAGGAAAGATAGAAGTTTTAGTTAGAACCCAAAATTCTATGGAGGGTTGAGTGTGAAGAGTTGGAGCAAGGCAGGTTCTCAGTGTTGAGTTGCCGTCTTCAAGGGAAGAGAAATCCCTGGTTGGGAAGGAGTTTCAGGGTTGGAGTTTTGATAATTAACCCTTTGAAACTTGATCGATCAATGGAGAATAGATGATTTAGGCCTTGGTTCTAATACAGACTCCTTTGTTAACGTGTTCTTAGCTGTGTATAAGTATCCCACTTCTGGCTATTTGTAATCTGAGATAATTAAAATTTAAAAATTTTAATAATGAGATTGAAATCTTTGATATAAAAATTTGAGTATGAAGAGTATGTTTAGCATGAAAAATCTCAAGTAGCTGCCAGGATACCCTATGAAAGACACAGTTTGTTTAGCTGCTGTTGTCTTTACCAAGTTTCAGATAATTGTGTATTAAAAGCAATGGCTAGTTTAACCCTAGTGTCTACCTTTGCCATTGGCTTTTCTATTTCTGCTAACTCCTAGCTACTTGGTATGGTAATCATATACTGCCACCAAGGTATCTGGGAAATGTGTTTTATGGGTGATGGTCACAAGGGGTAGAAGTAAGGGCTAGCTTTGTGACCTTGGGCAAGTTACTTAATTTCTCTGTGCCTCAGTTTCTTTATTTCTAAAATGGGGATAGTAATAGTATTTTAGAAGGTTGTTGTGAGGTTTAGATGAAAAAATACATGTAAAGTGTTCAGAACAGTGCCAGACCCATATTAGGCACTATAAAAACATTTTTTGCCACCGTTTATTTGAGTGCTTCCTTGTCAGACACTGGGCTAGGCACTTTGTACTGATCTGTGTCCCCTCAAGGAACACATTATTAAAATAAGGAAGTAAATTCTAGAGAGGTTGCCCAAAGTAGTTACAGTTTCTGATAAGATTTAAACTCATGCTTCTCCAAAACCTGGAATCCATGGAGTATTACATAAATATCATTAAAAAAACACAGACTTTAAAGTTGGGTATGTTAATGCAATAAGGAAGCATGAAATTATGTAGTTGAGTGGGAATTATTTTTAGTGGCAGACTGTTATAAAGTAGTTTGTTTTGGGTTTGTAATAAACTCTCCTGTCTTTAAATTTACACTTTTGATAGTTCCAAAATTCATTCATTACAGAGTCATGTACACCTCTACCTAATAAGATTTCATTGGTTTGGTGAATATAGATTATTAGCAGTTGGTAAGTTTTCTTTCATATGGTCTGTTAGTTACCCATATAATTGAACTTTTCAAGCTATGAAGGGGGTTAATCAGTTGAATATGTCCAAAGGCACATTCTGTGTTTTGAAAAAAAAAATACTCATATCACATACTATGTAAAAAAACTTTTAGCGGCTTCAGATGGTTGCTCACTACTAGTACTCCATAGATCTACACAACATTTTGTTAGCATTATACCCCTTTTTCTCATAAAGGATCATCAGTATGCTTTATTTTCCATTTTTTGTGGATGACAAAGTCAAAAAATTATTAGCAGTTAATTAAATTACATATAGGGCTCCTTTTTGACCTTTTGTATACATAATACCCATCTCATCTACAAAGTCAAGTACTTTACAGTTTTGCAGATTGTTTTGCTTAATAGAACAATTCATAATTTGGGGAACATCTGTAGTTGAATACAATTAATTAATAATTAAAGCTGGAATGTGATAACTGCGGTACTTCAGATGGATGAAGAAGAGCTGAGTGAGGTGTTAACTCTAGGGACCATGTCATGATTTACCAGTGAAATTCTCTAGTCCAGAACGTTGATATGTGCTATACAGTGATCTAGATTTAAATCTCAGAAGATTTAAAGTCTACTTTTATATGTAAAGTATAAAATAACACCAGTTTTATTTAGTGAATGTTGTTATAATGATTTTTTTTGACTTTCTGCATTTTTATGACTAAAGTAATTTCGTTGGGAAAAGCTGGTTATTTTATCTCATTGCATATGGCCACATGCAATGAGATAAAATAACAAGTGGACTTAGATTGACATACTAATGAAAAAAAACAAAAGTCAGAATTCTGAAAATCAGTGATAATTTAGCAGTTGAGATTCTCCAAATGATTGTCTGGGTGACCCTCAGTGCTTGGGTTACTAAGTAGTAAGATGTAGTTATTCTCTTGATGATGGAATGTATTTTTGTTGAAAAATTCAGTTTTACTGGTTTTGTTTTGTGTTTTAGAATATTGCTAATCTCATACACCCCAGTCTTCAGAAGATTAATACTATGATTTATAATTGGAGAAATGATCATTATCTTTTACAAGAAACACATTTCATTGACAGTTGTTGTTAACCTTTCTGTAGCATGACGACAGAGATGATGGTGTGGATTATTGGGCCAAAAGAGGAAGAGGTCGTGGTACTTTTCAACGTGGCAAGGGCGCTTTAACTTCAAAAAATCAGGTAGCAGTCCTAAATGGACTCATGACAAATACCAAGGGGATGGGATTGTTGAAGATGAAGAAGAGACCATGGAAAATAATGAAGAAAAGAAGGACAGACGCAAGGAAGAAAAGGTATAAGATTTCAACTTGTGATTCTGACAGATTTTTTTGGTATAGGTTTGGTGGGTGAATTAGTTAATTATTTCATTTTTAGGAACAGTTACTAATATGGTTCCTTTTTTATTCTCCACATCTTCTGTTAATCTTTAATTTTTCTCTTTAGGAATAATAAATACGAAGGAAGACTGCAACAGAGAGCAGAACTTGCACCCACCATTTTTTACCTGAAATTTTGTTTTCAAATAAGAATGTAAGCATTTTACTTAAATTTTACTGTTTGCAACTAGTCTATAGAAATTTTGTTTTAAGTCTTCAAATATCTTGAGAAATAGTAGACTGTATGTTGAAAATTGTACTGAAATAAAGTAGAAAATTGTTACGTACCATATTTGTAACTATCAACTTAAAAAAAAAACTTTTAACGTTTTTGTTAATGCATTGTAATTCTGCTTTGTCTATAAGATATGGTCAAGTACAGCTCTGTGAAAGTTCTGATTATCTTCCTTCCCTGTTTGTTAATGTTTTATTCTGAAGTAAACGTTAGCTCTGCATATAAATCCTGGAACAGAAATTGTTTATAGAGACTACACTAATTATTTTAACTGTATACATTTGTTTTAATTTGAACACACTACATTGTAGGGTGACTAATTTTTGAAGTATACCACAGACAAAAAGTTGATACTTTGGTAAACTAAGCTAGTTTAGCACTTAAGCAAATGCTTAAGAAGGTATAAAAAAAGCTTTGCCAATAACTAAAAAGTACAAGCTATTAAAAATTAGATTGAAAAGTTTGAGAAAATTATTTTTACTGAAAGCAAGCAGTGGCCTATAAACATTCTTAGGAGCCTTTTCTATTTGCGTTCAAAATTGAGTGTTCTCTTTCTAATTTGATAGTTTGAGTCATGGTCTTAGATATTAGCTATTTGCGAGAGGAAACTGGTTTGTAATAATGCTGCAAATAGAAACCCCATTCCTACTGAACATCTTAGTTTTAAACAGAGCAAAACCTGTAATCCTGGGGTTGGTATAGAGGAGGTTTATTCTGCAGAATAAGTTGATACATTAGTACCTGATTTTATATCTTACATATTTATTTGAGCTGAACATTAGTTTGTAGTGCATCTGTTAGTAAAAATAGAGAAACATAACATACTTAATAGTATTTTAAGTAAATTGTTTTTCCAATGTCACCAATAAAAGTTTTGGCAGGAAGCTTGTTGCCGCATTGATCTAACTTGGTTTTTTTTTTTCTCCCGTTTCAGTTGCAGTATGTAAAATGGCTTTTTCTTTTCTTCTTAAGGGTTCTATTCTTTAGGTAGATAATTTTTCAGATGTGAATTTTATTTTGTGTCTATATGATAGCTCTTAAAGAAGTGAAAATCTGAAATAGTAAATTTCAATGTTAAGTCTGCTTTATGGGCATATATAGAACTAGACACATTTTATTTGTTAATTTCGTTGTGTGTGTTAAAAGGAGCTAATGCTTATTCTGTTAATGTAAACTTTCGAAGATCCTAAGTGTATTGCTCTTTCATCTTAAACACTTTTGAGGATTTGCAATGCATCTAGCAACCTGGATTACAGCCAGGGACATTGGTTAAGAGCTGAGCTGTTGGAGACAAAACTAAAAGCAACTTCAACATATGTGATGTTTATGGCCTTCAGATCCTTAGTATTGTGTGATTTCCCTCCTTAACATGTCTTTCTGAAATTGTCTATTAAAGCAGAGGAAATACCTGCCAAAGCAAGTATGTATTGCATTAATCAGGACATAACTAATACTGTCCTGTTCAGAATAATATTTACGTGTGAAAGCAACATGGATGTAATCCCCAACTCAGAATTTTCATGATTCTTCTGTATACAAATACATACATAAGAGTTACTTGGTTGAGACATCAAATCTGTGTGCATGACTATGTGCTTATCCACTTAAGACAATAGGTAAAAGATCTGCGAAATTAATAGGGAGTGGGAATAAAGCTACTTAATTCCTGTGGGCAGGTTATATTTTAAGTTCAAATGCATTACTTTAGTTACTTTCATTGTGTTAAACAAAATTGAGGAAAGAGTATGATACCAGAATATAATACTAGACTAGGGTGATTGTGAGAACTCTGTAATAGAATGTCATTGTGGATGTTATCTTTTTCAGATCCAAGCATAGAAAAAGTAGCCTGTATATTTTTTTAAGCCACAGTTTAACTCCACACTTCACGACATTCTTAAAGTTGAATGGTTCCTCTTGGTAAGGATATTTGCTTACAAGTGCTAGGAAATAACTTTTCGATACCTGCATTAACAGACTTTGTTTTGCCTAGAGAAGGCAATAAAAATGAACCAAAGGATATTTCAGAAAGGATTAAGAAAGCTGTTTAAGAAGGCCATGACTCTTTAGGTGTGTATGTGTACCTTTCAGCATCCTAGGAATTTTTATATTAAAAGCAAAATGTTTTTCCAATTACAGTCTACTTCAGGAATTACTATTGTTCCTTTTGTCACAGGTAAAATCAGTGTTGGGAATTATAACTTGAGAAAATATTACCCAGTAAGATTGAATGTAGACGGCTAAACGATTCTTACTCAGTGTGATGTATAATGCAACAGGGACCCTTGTAAATTGTCATATGCCAATAAAATGTCACAAGTAATAATGGCTGTTGTTTTTTTTTTTTTTACCTGTGTCTATTCTATACCACTTAGTTCTATGGCCTGTTTCTAGATTTTTAGAATATCAGCACATCTGTTAGGAAGATTACTGGTGTGGTAAGGCTTGATAAATGCCTTATAAAATTCTTCAAAGCTCGTTACTAATTTTTTTTTTCCTCTTGTTTCCCCTGGGAAAATGGGAAATTTTACAGTTGGTAAATCTAAGTAATCCATTATTTTGAAATAGAGGAATTCTAGATGTTTAGTTTAGTCCTCTTTTTCTTAGGTTAATCTGGGACCTTATCACCCATAATAATATGGTGATTACTTCTCTTCTAAAAACATAGTAGCTAGTGAGTAACTAAAAAGAATTGTCCTTTTACTCACTTTGAGTAAGATCTGATATAATTCTTACCATGTGCCATCCTATCAACTTTAACAAAGCATTTTCACAGAAATTTGTGTGCTAAGACAAACTGACACATTTCTGACTTATACAAATGGTAAATTATCCCTTAAAAATTTTGTGAGAGAGCCAGGTGTGGTGTCTCATGCTTGTACTCCTAACACTTTGGGAGGTGGGTGGATCACGAGGTCAAGAGATCGAGACCATCCTGGCTAACATGGTGAAACCCCATCTCTACTAAACAATGCAGAAGATAGCTGGGTGTGGTGGCATGTGTCTGTAATCCCAGCTACTCAGGAGGCTGAGGCAGGAGAACACTTGAACCTGGGAGGCAGAGGTTGCAGTGAGCTGAGATCACAATCCTTGCACTCCAGCCTGGTGACAGAGCGAGACTTCGTCATAAAAAAAAAAATGTGTGAGAGAAATAACTGTGTGGATGTATATATGCATGTAAAGGGTTGTGTAAGATCATTGGTAGCTTAATTATACTGGATAATTGTTATATAAAAATTTCCTACATAAAAGTATGCTACATTATTAGGGACATTTAAGTTTTCTTATTTTTCTTTTTCTGGGTTTCAACTGGAATCCCTTTGGTGAGGATGTACCTTAAGTTTCCTTGTGGAATAATATACTTTTACATCCAGGAAGAGAAGTATAGAGGCCTTTCTCAGTTTACAAAGTTGCTGAAGAGGGGAAGGCAAATGGAGAAATAAACTTCCTTGACATTGGGATTAATTTGGCTAGACTCAATCTCTTGAGTATACTTTAAAATTAGAAAGTAATATCTGTTATCTGTTTAGAGTTCTCACATAGTTGAAACTAGTTTTAAATCTGTTTCAAATTTTATTGGGGTTGAGACTAAAAATTAGTACACTATTCTAATGAAGTTTAAATGAATAAATTTTAAATTTCTTAGGATTCAGGAATGTATGGAATCTAGTATTTAATTGATTTGAGAGCCATGGAGATTGTGTTGATTTATGAGCTGGACTCCTTTTGTTTTAGAAACTTGCACTAATGATTAACATGTCAGTGATGGTAATGAAACCAGACTTGTACATTTAATTAAGGGTGCCAGTTTTCTTTATGTTACCAAATTATACCTTGAGCCTTTAAAAATGTATCTACAAATTAAAACAGGAATTGTTAGGACAGCGTTCCACCACAACTAGAAAAATTCAAATAATGCGTCTTAAGTGTAATCGGTATATAGGAAAATTTTTCTTACGGATACTTTTGGTGTTTTGCCACAGTGAACTGATTTGTAACACTATTTATAAAGTGCAGATGGTAATATTGAAAATAGAAAAGGGTTGGGTGAGCAGGCTTTAATGCTTTTCCCCCAAGAATCTGAATTGAATTTTTCTTAATCTTTTGGGGTTGGCTAGCTTCCAGATTCATTAATAATGAGCTCTCCCTTTAATAAAAGTACATGATAGTAGTGACAGTACATTTAGGTGGTGTGAAATGATTTACAGTCAGCATGAACTGTGTATTTGGCAATGATAATTCCTTGGTACTGTCATAGTGATTGCAAATTTCATGGACTGCGAAGAGCCACAATAAAGAAAAAACACTCACCCTCCAGAATAGGTTACTACCTTACTGAGTCCATCACTATGGAAAATATTTCAGTCTCTTGTATTAGAAGGGAAAACTAAACTTTCTATTGAGTTCTCAGGATACTTTTAAGGTTGCCATGAAAAGGAATGTTAAATGCACCTCAGCCTCCTGAGTAGCTGGGATTACAGGTATGTGCTACCACACCCAGCTAATTTTTGCATTTTTAGTGGAGACAGGGTTTCACTATGTTGGCCAAGCTAGTCTTGACCTCCCGACCTCAGGTGATTTGCCTGCCTGGGTGTCCCAAAGTGCTGGGATTACAGGCGTGAGCCACCACCCCTGGCCAGAATTTTTTAATTTTTAATTTAATATGCTTCTCACACATCCAGCCGGCAGGATTAATTTATTTTTTACTTTACCAAAACATTTTCCGACTCCAGAATTTTTTTTTGGAAGAAGTTGAATATCACTGCTAAATGTACTTGGGTATGGTGGCTCATGCCTGTAATCCCAGCACTTTGGGAGGCTGAGATGATCACCCAAGGTCAGGAGTTGTGAGACCAGCTTGGCCAACATGGCAAAACCCCACCTCTGCTAAAAATATAAAACTTAGCAGGGTACAGTGGTGCGCGCCTGTAATCCCAGTTACTTGGGAGGTGGAGGCACCAGGTTGCTTGAACCCAGGAGGCAGAGGTTGCAGTGAGCGGAGATCACGCCACTGCACTCCAGGCTGGGTGACAGAGTGAGGCTCTGTCTCAAAAAAAAAAACAAAAAACCAATGATTAACTGATATCAGCATACTATTATTAAAATGGCTTGAAAAAACAGAGTTGTGGAGTAATACCCTCAATATATAACTGACGAATCAGATTTCTGAGTAGTCTAGAGTTCATATACAGCAGTTAAGAGGATTTGTCAGCTGGGAAAAATTACTATCTTTCAGAACTTAATTTGTACTGCTAATTGGAAAATGGGATGTAAAAGTCATGAAAGTCTGATAGAACTTGGAGTGAAAAATGCATGGCTTCTTATTTAAAAGGAAAAAAGTAACAATTTCATTAATGACTTACTGGAAAACTAAAACACATAGTTTTTAGAGTCCTTTCTAGATTTCAAAGTATGCTTTTTTCCCTTGATATAACCTTAAGATTATCTTCATATTTATAAACATGAATATTTGTTCTTTACAAAAGATAGGGTTCAGTTAACAGAACTGAGTTATATAAAATTCTGGAATGTTAGCTTTAGATAGAAAACTAGTTGAGGTGTGGGGGAGATCAGATAATTGGGAAGAAAAGGCATATGGCTTTTCATGTAGTTACAGATTTAGCTGTCTGGTCCTCTCAGGACAATATATCTTAATTTTATCCTGTATTCTCAACTTGGGCAACACTAGAAAATAAGTATTTTGCTAGACAGTCTGTCACTAAAAGGAAAAAGATTCAGAGCTGGAATTGGCCAGTAGTAGCTATATCAAAAAGGGAAATAAGGTATGCAATTTTCAGTATCAAATGAAACCATTTCTGGGAAGCATAACTATTCCTGCTTCCACATCTTGAGATACTTGTCCTTACGTTTTCATTTCGATGTTTATATTACTAGTGTAAGTCTTCCTAGAACAGGAACAGGTTTTCAAATGAGTGTTTCTTGTGACATTTTTTTCTGGTGGCTGAGGACATAATGCAGAGTGTGTAACAGTAATAATAGGCCTTAAAACAGTTGTGTCTGAATATGATAGTGCTCCAGGTATTAGGAATATCTAGCAGAGTAATTGGATTAGGATGTATATTCTTAAAGCAACTGTTACATGTATGTAACTTGCAGGTTTAAAATTCTATATTTTGTTTCACTATTTTGGTAAGTTATGAGCTAGGCACTGGAACAGCAACAAGATAAAGCTTTGTCCTTTTTGTTCTTGCATTATATATGATATATGAAAATATTTTCTTGGTTTATATATTCATAGACCCTATTTTTTGAATGAGCTAGGCTCCAAATAATGGGGTACTAATAGGCAAATCAGGATTCTTTTAGTAACTCTTTGGTACTTTTAAGGATCCAGTTCTCTGTCTTGAATAGAGTTTATCTGTTTAAACTCGCCTCTCCTAAACACTGGGAAGCCTCAAAATTTTAGACACATGGTATGTTGACATGGTTTTTAACATAATTTTCTGGTATCCTAGACAAATCTCAGTCCTGCACTATGTTACTGAATAAGTTGAGAACTAGGTGTGAGTATTGATAGAAGAAAGTAGGTTATGGAGAAGGTTCAAAAGTAGTTCTCAAATAACACTACCCAGTAATAAATTTCATATATGTAACAGCCACAACCTATCTTCAATGTACTGTTGACAGAAGCCATTTGGTAGTCTCAGTTGTCATTAAGGAAAAGGACAGCAGAATTAAGTTAAAATACTATAGTGGGTTGAAAATCTAAGTCCCGCCTGGCTAAGTAATATTTAGGATCATCACTGCATAACAGAACTACACGATATCATAGTGTTAATCCTGAGTCATAAGAGATTAGTTGGAAATGTGTGATTATATTTAATAAAAATTTTGAAAAAGTTTTAAGTTGTGACAAGTGCCTAAAGGGTTAAATATCCATTTGAGAAAATCCATTCTAATACCTCAAAATACCCTGATAATGCCAACTCAGTGCTAAATTGTTTAAAGCTCATCAAGGAGAATGACTTCCTTACATAAGAGGGACTTTAGACAAAAATGGATCTTTTCCTGAGCTAATAGAGTTTCTGGCATAAAGTATTATAATGTGTAATAGGATAAGGTGTAGGAGAAAAATTTAAGTGAGATATACTAAATCTCTCAGTGCTTATCATTTTCAGTATCATACTTTCCTCACATTATTTTAAATGCCAGTTTTTATTCAAAATTTCCAAGTTTAGTATCATAGAAAGTTCCCTTGCCATTTTGCCATTTGAATATTCCAAAAGGTAAAAGATAACTAAAAACCTATTGTTTAAAAGGAAGTAGAAAGGCAGTACAGATTTCAGATGAGGGCCTCAAAGTAACTGGAATAGATATAGAGAGTTTTCACGGTGCACTCATATTTCAGTGTTAAACATGTTCTAGCACTTCAAATCCAGCATTTCACAGCTGTTGTCTTTATGGCTAAGTTTACAAAGTGAGAGGGGGGTAGCAAAAATCAGTAAATAGTAGTACATAACATTGGTATGTGGAAGGAACAAGAATCGTGGAAGTACTTTGTGAATGAGAGGTTTTCAAATACTTTTATCTAGATGCTGGTGACTATGAAATTTACCTCTTAAACTTCTCTCCTGAACTCCATTTTCCCCCTCCCTCTTCCCTGGATAGTTCTGCTGGAACTTCAACACTGCAAACAATTCATCATCTGTACCCTATCCTACTGCAAACTAATATGCTTTCCTTTATCCATTTAGCTAATTGGACATCCCTATAAAGTATGTTCTGTCTTTCCCTCTCCACCACCACACCCTCCACCCAAATATAGATGCTCATCACTGTCCCCAATTGTTGCATTGGTCTAGTTTGGACTTGAACCATAAATTTCATCTTTATATTGCCATCTCTGGGATGTTTTTCCAGTGCAAAATTGTTTTAAAACCAAATTGATGCCTTCCCATTGCCTGAACCTTAGTCATGATGAACTGTAGGAACTCCCTATGAGCTGTTTTTTTGCCGCCTTGCCTTATGCTACTCCTTGTTCACTTACCTATCTAGTTTTACACCATAGCAAAAAGTTTCCAATTCCTTTTTTTTGTTCTGAGGCCATTGAATGCTGCACATACCTTTAGGCTAGCAATTCATTCCACTTAACGTGTCGCTGCCAGAATAAAATTTTAGTGTTTAATATTGTGCATGGCACACATACTGTAGTTATGTAATAAATGGTCCTTGAGTGTATAAATGAAAGAATGATAATTGCTTGATTTAATTTTATGGCCGCTGCTGCTAGAAACAAATACAATCTGGGCTGTCTTGATGTGCTGAATAAGAGTTCACTTTGCAGTGATCAGGAAAGTGATACTGTTAATCTTTCCTTCATTGTTCAAGTCACCTCTGCGTGTTTCGGAGTACCATGTTTAAAGAGAAAATGTTTAATATATTTAAAAAAGAATCTAGGAGCTTTAGGTATGAAGTAGTGTTATGTGAATAGTTGGAAAAAGTAAGTTTACTATAGGAAAATGATTACTGAGATAGGGGTGTGTGTGTGTGTGTGTTTGAGATGGAGCCTTGCTCTGTTGCCCAGGCTGGAGTGCAGTGGCACAATCTCAGCTCACTGCAACCTCTGCCTCCCAGGTTGAAGCGAGTCTCCAGCCTCAGCTTCCACAGTAGCTGGGATTACAGGCACACACCGTCATGCCCGGTTAATTTTTGTATTTTTGTAGAAACGAGTTTTTGCCGTGTTGGCCAGGCCGGTCTTGAACTCCTGACCTCAGGTGATCAGCCCGCATCGGCTTCCTGAAGTGCTGGGATTACAGGCATGAGCCACCATGCCAGGCTGATAGGTTCTTGATAGCTGTGTTCAAATCCTTAAAGGGCCTTCCCAGAGAAGAGACATATTCAAATCACATAGGATCAGGAGACTGGTATTTGATACCTCCTTGTCCGATCTCCTCATTTTAACATGTTACATATTTAAAGGACAAATCAGAGCCAGTAGGTAAAAAATCATAGGTACATAGACTTACTAGCTTAATATAATGAGCTAATTCAATATAATGAGCGAATACTTTACAATTAGATACTCTAAAAAGTGTAACATGCAGCTTGTGAATAGCAAGTTTTCTGCCTGGATCAAACTGGGGGAAGGGAACACAGGAAAACCTCAGAAAGCAAGCCACCATATTTTTGATCACTACTCAGAAACAACAGAAAAGCTAACTTTGTGGTGTCAGAAAAGCTTTCCTGGACCCTATCTCATTCTAAGAGTTCAGGAAAATCTAATTTCATGTAAAAATGAGCAATGAAAAAAGATGTCCAATCAGATAAAAGTTTTTTTGTCACAATGTAATATGAATGCTTTAGTAAACAATGGAGGAAATATCTGAAGAATTTAGAAGAAAGTTGTCAGCAAAGCATTCATGGATGTAGTATTTGACCTGGGTCCCCCCTTGCTACCTAAATCGTTTGGAATATTAAACTATGTTAATAGTGCAGCTTAAACAGTAGTGTTTCCCTTCTCATTCTGGAGGGATGTTTTCATTCTGGCCCTATTTACTGTTTGATAAGAGACTGGGAAAGGGAGGAGGTTATAAAGTGATTTATTCACAAGGGCAAAGGGAAGGACAAGGAACTTGAGAAAATCGTAACTTAGTCCATCTAGGGGTTTTGACCCATCATCCTTTTTCTGCACTTCTTTTCAGCCTTGTCCAGCACAGACTGCTTGGCGTATCACTATATTTGCTATCAATTGTTTTGCTAGTTGCTTAGTCCCAAATAATTCTTTTTCTGTCATCCCACATCTAGTTATTTTATTCAACAAATAGATTGAATGCCTATTATATACCAGGCACTCTTCTAAAGCACTGGGGAAAGATACAGCATGGATCAAAACAAATTCCTGTTCTGGAGTCTACAATTTAGTTTGGAGATAGGGGAAGCAAAATTAAATATACATGGTGATAAGTGCTATAGAGAAAAGCAAATTAGGGTTAGAATGGAGAGAGATGCCGCACTGGCATGTAAGCTCAAGGAGGACAAGGACCTGCCCTGCTCATTAAGCCATTTTCCGTACTTAGAATGGTGTCTGCCGCGTAGTAGATACCCATTATTGGTTGAATGGGTAAATGATGTTGGCCACAGACAAATTCGTTCAAAACTTAACATTTTAAAATTATGTCAGTAGCAGGCACACATCTTAAATTGTTATGTCACTCCGGTGCACTTCTTGCTGAAATTCAGAAGAGGAAGCTATTTGGTATGAAGCCAATAACCTCAACTCAGAAATGAAAATTGGGTTATCACCTGCTAAGAGTTCTCAGCCCGAAGCTTTCAGGAAAGAGCGAGCTTCGCCGCGGCATGTCACTTGAAGCCTTGCCTACTAAGCAGATGTCCATCCTCGGCTAAGCCAGGAGAGTGTCCGGCCCATATGCAGTAGCCTGGATACGTAGGTGTATTTAGTGAACGAACGAATGAACGAATCCTAGCCACTGCAAAGCAGCAAAACCCTCGGGGATAGTGCTTGGCTTCTATTAGTCTCACAGGTATTTTAATATTAGCTGAACAAATGAAATGACCGAAAAATAAATCGTGACTTTGTGTCAGGCGAACTTGGGAAGGCGGGTGCGCTTTGGGTCCAGCTGTATGGGTAACATACTCTGCGAAAGTTATGTGGGGTACGAACTCCGGACTCCAAAGTCCGGCTCACCGGTTTGTACCTAAAACCTTGCCCTGCGCGTGCGCCACCGTCCTAGCGCGACCTGCCCCGCCCGCTAGCTCCTGTTGGCTGTCTCTCGGAAGACCCGCCTCTTGAGAAGGAGAAACAGTCGCTTCCCGAATTGCCTGACATCATGGAATGACCAATCAGAAGCAGGAATCTTTAGTCTTGCCCAATGAGACCGGGTACGGGTCCTGGCCCGCGGAGTTTGATTTCGTCCTGTGATGCGGAAGTAGCTGAGCAGTCCTAGGGACTAGCAGGTGGGTTGGTTGGGCCCGGTAGGAGGTGGGCACGCTTCCCGTGGCGTTACCCTGACTGAGCTTGAAGCTCCAGGGCTGGGCACTGGGTCGACCTCATATTCCTTGGTGAGGGCATTGTTACCGCTTGTGGCCTGCAAGCCGAGGCGCGCGGGTGGAAACTGGGTCGAGGTTTGGGTAGACGTCTGAGCGATCTGGACCAGGAGCGGCGCAGTCTGGAATTCGATTCAGGATTCCTAACGCCCTCCACTTGATGTTCCGGTGATTCCTAGGAGACTCGGCTCCCGAAGAAGGTGAGCAAGACTACCACACTGGGTTTGGAGAGCCCTAGGAAGCTTGTGACCAAAGCGAGGGACGCGATCCGGCTCTGGTCACGGCCTGTTACTAGTTGGGTGACCAATTCACCTCACCTGTCTTGGAATTCATGCTCCTTATTTTAAAAGAGAGAGGAGAGATGGGCGATACTTCGATGTATGTGTGAGAAGAGCTACTGTTCATTTTTTAAAAACGTTGAGTCGGGCCCTTGCCTGCTTTCAAGGGTCGGCTAAACTCACTCACCCGTCTGCTAAGAGTCTCAGCCCAGAGCTTTCAGGAAAGAGCGAGCTTCGCCGTGGCATGTAACTGAAACCTTGTCTACAAGATGTCCAGTTTGTTGTTAATCGGTCTCTATTTACTAGGCCCCTTCATAAGCTCAAACATCCTAGGAGGTTTTAATGTAATTTAGCCAATAAATTGAAATTTCCTTTACAACCATCTCCCTTTCCTCCAGACTTCCCCTTCCTTTCTTTTTTTTTTTTTTGACTTCCTTCAAAATAATGCTGGCCAGGAGAAATTAGTTGATGGTATAATATGTATCGAGAGGACTCTTCCAGGTTATTTAGTACAATTTGTGTGGCATTTATTTGTCAAGAGTAATATTTTCTAAAATTTTTCCCAAAGGCACCAAGAAACATAATGTTTCTTTGAATTGGCTTCTGTATTTTCTTCATCAATGTCTCTCATACTGAATATCTTAAGAGAGATGCTGGAATATTTTGGCGTTCCTGTAGACCAGGTAAATGTCTTTTAATGGATTGAAATGGATCTGTTGTATTTGTTCTTGGGTTTCGTTTTGAAAATGATTTATATGTAATCATTTGATTTAAGGCAAAATTGTTGCTTCTTTTTAGGTGAAACAAAGGTAACTTTGCAATAGTATAGCTTTGATGGTTTGAGTTAGAAAGGGAAAAGATTATTGAGAACATATTTACCTGATAGGACAAATGCCAAGAGAAGATACAAAGGAAGCAAAACATAGACATGATCTTCACAGAACTACATTTATTGCACAGATACATTAAAACCTTTATTTAAGGTAATTTGTAAACCAATTCAATATTTAAACCTCAATAAATCCAGAATAAACCTAATGGAAAGAGGCTGACTTAGGCCTGAGAATTATAAGCTGTGTTAGTCTGTTCTCATGCTGCTAATAAAGACATACCTGAGACTGGATAATTTATAAAGGAAAGAGGTTTAATTTAACTCACAGTTTTACATGGCTGGGACGATTTACAATCATGGCTGAAGGCAAATGAGGAGCAAAGTCACATCTTACATGGTGGCAGACAAGAGAGCTTTTGCAGGGGGAACTCCTATTTACAAAACCATCAAATCTCATGAGACTTACTCACTACCATGAGAACAGTATGGGGGAAGCTGCCCCCATGATTCAGTTATCTCCACCTGGCCCTGCCCTTGACACATGAGGATACTTACAATTCAAGGTGAGATTTGGGTGGGGACACAGCCAAACCTTATCATAAGCAAATCCAATTTTGTCTACTTGTTGAACATCTACTGTATCTAACACAATATGCTTGTTTCTGCAGGTAATACAGAGGAGTAATACATGGTTCTTGTATTTATAATGCTTAAAATATGAGGAATAAGAAACAATAAAGATAACTATAATATGAGATTGACTATAAGGAAGACATAAAATATTATGGGGGCTTACAAAATGAGCCAATCAGCTCTGTTTGGTGGGGTGAATTAGAAGAGAGTAGTCAAGGATAATTTTAAGATTTTTTTAAAGCAAAAGTAAGTTGAAGAATCATGGTGCCATTATTATAAATGGGCATCTTAGTATGAGAAACTAGAGTATGGGGATGAGGTGAGTCAGAGGTGATGTTAGAATATATAAATAGAAATATCCTGCAGACAATTGGATATATGGTTTTTGAATGTAAGAAAGAAAAAGATTCCGTTTTGGGAGTTACCTGCATTGTTTTGATATTCAAAGCCATGGACTTTGATGATGGCAGATGTCATTAGATGTGATTGAAACATTTTGAATTTCAGTAATAGTGAGACTGAAGATAACAGCTGAACATTTGTTTATCATATGAGGTTATTGGTGCCCTTAAGCATTTCTGCAAGTGGAGATGGGACTGTGTTGGAGTAGTCTGAAGAATGTGAGGAAGTGGGATCAGCAACCTTCTTTGAAAAGTTTGCATGTGAAAAGAAACAGAGAGGCCATCAACCTGAAGGTGCAGCAGGATGGAATTTTTGTTTTTATTTTAAAGTTAGAATTAACTTCAACATATTTGTAATCACTCTGGAAGAAGCTTACAGATAGGAAGAAATTTAAGATACACATGAGAGAGTGATCGAGCAATGCCCTTGAGAAGGTGGTTGGGCAGGGGATCTAATTTAAAAAGTCTTGGAAAGGAGAGAGACTGTCCTACCTTAAAGAACAGAATGAAAGTGAGAGATACTGAAAAGAGATTTTTTTTTTGAGATGGAGTCTTGCTCTGTTGCCCAGGCTGGAGTGCAGTGGTGCAATCTTGGCTCACTGCAACCTCTGCCTCCCAGGTTCAAGTGATTCTTCTGTCTCAGCCTCCTCAGTAGCTGGGATTACGAGAGCCTGCCAACATGCCCAACTGATTTTTATATTTTTAGTAGAGATGGGATTTCACCATGTTGGCCAGGCTGGTCTTGAATTCCTAACCTGGAGTGATCTGCCTGTGTTGGCCTCCCAAAGTGTGCCTGGCCTGAAAAGAGATTTTGAATGGAGCTAAGTAAGAGAAATGAAGTTGAGGTATGTCAAGGTGAATTTCTCAGTTTTCTCAGTAAGAGCAGAGACAAGGTCACTTGCAGGTAATGAAGTGATGGTGGTAGGAACTTCAGAGATTGGAGACTGTTCTGGGCAATGTGATGTAGAATCTAACATGTTATGAAGGGATTTCAGAATACCTGTGAGAACCCAGCCGAAGTCATCATGAAGTTGTAGTTTTTCTAAATATTGTCATTTTGTGATTTTTTTTTTTTCCCTAGCTAAGAGTAATTAGGGTAGTTTATTCATTAGCAGTGTGGGAGCACATAATATCAAAAGAATGAACCATTTTTGAGTGACATTGAACATATTACTGAAATAATCAGAAAATCCATACTTGGTAGGAAAATTAGTAAAGTCAAAATGTGGGTGCTAGACCAGGACTAGAGGGAAGATAAAATAATAAGAATGGTGAAGATGGCCAGGCGTGGTGGGTCAAATCCTACCATTTTAAGAGGCTGAGGCAGGCAGATCACTTGAGCCCAGGTTTTCAAGACCAGCTTGGGCAGTATGATGAAACCCCGTCTCTACAAAAAAATGCAAAAATTAACCGGGCATGGTTGTGTGTACCTGTGGTCACAGCTACTCCAGAGGCTGAGGTAGGAGGGTTGTTGAGTCTGGGAGGCGGAGGTAGCAGTGAGCCCTGATCATGCCCCTGCACTCCAGCTTGGGTGACAGGGACCCTGTCTCAAAACAAACCAACCAACCAACAAACAAAAAACCCCTGAAAGCAAACAGCAAAAATGGTGAAGATGGCTACAGGCAATGAAGGAATGAGAGGAAGAACAGGAGTTTGTTAGGATGGAAACTGCTGAGCAAGATAGAAAGGTATCATTTAAGTTAAACAAGAGCTAACTCCTTGGGTGACTATATATGTCATAGGTGGCCCTCATGGTAGCAAAGCCTCTGTGCCTGTGGTTCTTAGCAGGGGCATGCAGATGAATGGTTTACAGAACACTTTAAACATAAATGCTCAATCCTCCAAATATTCTACTATTAATAGGTCTGGGATCTATATCTTCCAGGCTGTACAATCCAGTATAGTAGCCACTGGCCATTTGGGGTTCACTTTTAAGTACTCGAAATATCTGAGTTGAGATCTTCTATAGGTGTAACTATATAGGGATTTTGAAGACTGTGAAAAAAATGTAAAATAATAGCAATATAAAAATACTGATTATCGGTTGAGCATCACTATTTCAAGAATCTGAAAACTGAAATGCTCCCAAAATCCCAGACTTCTTGAGTGCCAGCTTGATGCCACAATGGGAAAATTTTACACCTGACCTCATGTGATGGTTTGCAATCACAACGAAGGTGCACAACCCACAGTTTACTCCGCCTGCCCTTGTTGGTTGTTGCTGTTGTTTAACAGCTGAGATGGGCTAAGACAAGGATTCTGGTGATGCTTCTGTGCTGCTTAGTTGCCCCGAACACATTAGGTTTTCACAGTATTAATAGTATATTTTTTTGTTGTTACCTACTTATGTGTGTATAAGTGTAGAAAATGATTGCTTATCAGTTACACACAAATTCAGAGTCAGAAATGATGGTGATGCCAGACAACTACAGATTGTCCACATGGGTGGCTGAGGTAGTGACACCTTTGCTTTCTAACGGTACAGTGTACACAAACTTTGTTTAATGCAGGTAAGTATTTAAAACATATAAAATTACCTTTAGGCTATGTGTCTAAGGTGTATATGAAATATAAATATATTTCGTGTTTAGACTTGGGTTCCATCCCTAAGATATCTTATTATGTGTATGCAAATATTCCAAAATTAAAAAAAATGTGAAATCCACAACACTTCTGGTTCCAGGCATTTGTATATGAGGGATGCTCAGCCTGAATTTACATATTGAGTGAAATAATACATATTAAGAAAATTAATTTCACTTAGTTCTTTCATGTTTTATGTGGCTACTAGAATATATTTACATGTGTGGCTAGTATTATATTTCTTTTGAAGAACGTATTAGGTGATTCTAGTGTACCCATGGTTGATAACCACTGCCCTGAAGGACTCTAAAGGAATACATGCCTGTCTCTGTCCTCAAAGAGTTCACAATCTAATGGGGGGAAAATAACTGCAAGTGAAACAAAGTCACATGTAATTACGTGTTCTATTATATGGTACTCATTGGAACTAGTTTAGAACTGACTAGAGCTTAGGAAGCTCTTGAGAGTGGAAATAATTAAATTTGTAGTGGAATTTGAATTGAATATTTAGACAGGTGTAAACTGAACCAGCACTGGGACTACAGTTCGATCAGGGCCCTCTGTGGGTGAAGCATGGAAGGTAAGATGCTATATTGGATTGGGTTTAAGACAATAAGGAAGACTGCTTAACTCAAAAGAACTTATATTCCTGTTGATGAATACTGTGATTAATTTGAGTAGGTAGAATAGAACCAAGTGGTAGAGGACTTTAAAGGGTGATTGGAAAGAATGTGGAGTGCATAGATTTTGTTGTGGAGACAGGGCCGACAGAAGTGAAACCTTGTGAGACTAGTTGATGGAACCAATATTCAATGTTAGACTCTGATCAGGTCAGTTTAGAGCTGTTGCCATCTAAAAGCAGAGAATAGCATGACTGTGCAGAAGAATTCCATGTGCTGATGACGTTCAAATCCTTCTTTTTAGACTTAGAAAGTCCTATGCCTTCGATTTTTTACCTGTAGCATGTAGTCTGTATCCCAGTGATTCCCAAACCCAGTTTTCTAATCAGTTTTTGTACTGAGTTCTACAACGGTGTGTCCATTTGCTTTCTGGATATACTGGTCATTGAATGTTTTAACAAGGATTCTAATAGGATGCTACCTATATCTGTTGCTCATAATACACATTGTCTTTGTTACGGGATCTTAGGAAAAATGTCCAATTTATTATGTCATAGTTTTTGGTGGGTGGGGGGTGTTTCCTGTGGTAATGGTTTACACCAGTGTGGGAAGCCCATGCTAAAGGACAAAGTATTATTTGAGTTATAGTAGCAAATTTTCATTTCTCATACCTTTTCCAGCAGATATCTTTCACTTTATGTGACTAACTCTTTGAATTGTGTAGGACCTGATTTATTTATTCCCTTTTTCATTTCTCTTTTAAAGGAAATTACATATGTATACTCTGTATTACCTCACTGCTTGGTAAATTGAAATTGTCAGTTTTTGATTGGGCAAAAGATGGGACTTTTAGCTGGGGAAGAGGATGCGAGTTTTTTGAACCAAGTTTCCCCCAAGATGTTTGGATATTATCAGAAACAGAACAAAATGAATTGTGCTTTTTAAAAGATCTTCCTGGAATGTATTTATGTTTACTACCATCTTGTTTTTAGACAAATATTCATAAAGTTCAATTCTTTGAAGAAAGGCTCTGCCACTCTATATTTCTTTTTAAAAATAAATGTTATTTTGCAGGACTCCCTGTACTTAAAAAAAAATGTCACCGCATCTTTTTTACATCTCCTTTTTTCATACTTATATAAACCTGCTTTATCAGAGTGCATTTTAATTAATACTTTATGTTTAAAATAGGTTTTGCTGATTTGGGAAAATAAAGACTATGGATCAACTAGGAGTATTGTTCGGATTATTGGGAAAATGCTTCCATTAGAACCTTGTCGAAGACCTAATTTTGAGGTAAGTCGGTCAACATAAATTGTTTAAGTACCAAGTACAAAATAATCCTAGGTACTCTTACAGACAACAAAGGAAGAAACGTTTCCTGCAAGCCAAAAACCTTTAGTTTACCCTTTGGAACAAGCCATTTCACACATCATGTTTTTTGTGGTGTTGTTTATTTAAATACAATCATGCATCATTTAATGATGGGGATACTTTCTGAGACATGCCTTGTTCAGCGATTTTGTCATTATGAAAACATCACGGAGTATACTGGCATAAACCTAGATGGTATGTAGCCTACTATGCACCCATGCTGTATGGTATGGCCTGTTGCTTCTAGTCAGCAAAGCTGTACAGCATGTTACTGTACTGAATACTTAGGCAGTTGTTACACAATGGTGTTTGTATATCTAAACTAGAAAAAGTACAGTAACAAGGCAGTAAAAAGATAAAAAATGTTACATCTGTATAGGGCACCTACCATGAATGGAGGATGGGAAGTTGCTTTGGGTGAGCCAGTGAGTGGTGAGGGAATTTGAAGGCTTAGGACATTACGGTACATTACTGTAGACTTTATAAACACTGTACACTTAGGCTAGACTAAATTTATAAAAAATACTTTTCTTCAATAATACATTACACTTAGCTTACTGTAACTTTTTCTTATAAACGTTTTCATTTTTTAAACACTTTTTGACTCTTTTTGTAATAACACTTATTTTAAAACACACATTGTACAGCTACACAAAAATATTTTTTATATCCTTATTCTATAAGCTTTTTTTTTTTTTTTTTTTGAGATAGAGTCTCACTCTGTTGCCCAGGCTGAGGTGCAGTAGTGCGATCTTGACTCACTGCAACCTCCGCCTCCTGGGTTCAAGCAATTCTCTGCCTCAGCCTTCTGATTACCTCCCTTCTGAGGGATTGCAGGTGCCTGCCACCATTCCTGGCTAATGTTTTGTATTTTTAATAGAGTTGGGTTTCACCATCTTGGCCAGGCTGGTCTTGAACTCCTGACCTCGTGATCCACCTGCCTCAGCCTCCCAAAGTGCTGGGATTACAAGCGTAAGTCACCGCACTTGGCCAAGCTTTTTATGATTTAAAAAAATTTTTAATTTTTTGTACTTTTAAAATTTTTTTGTTAAAACTAAGACACAAGCACAGACACATTAGCCTAGGCCTACACAGGGCAGAATCATCAATGTCACTGTCTTCTACCTCTACATCTTGTCCTATTGGAAGACCTTCAGTGGCAATAACATGGCATGGAGCTGTCATCTCCTATGATAACAATACCTTCTCCTGGAATACCTCCTGAAGGACCTTCCTGAGACTGTGTTATAGGGAACTTTTTTTTTTTTTTTTTTTGAGACAAGGTCTTGCTGTCGCCCAAGCTGAAGTGCAGTGGTGTGATCATGGCTGCAGCTTCAATCTCCTGGGCTCAAGTGATTCTTTTACCTCCGCCTCCTGAGTAGCTGGGACTACTAGGAGGTGCGCACCACCACACCTGGCTTTTTTTTTTTTTGGTAGAGATGGGATCTTGCTGTGTTGCCCTGGCTGGTCTTGAACTCCTGGACTTAATTCATCCTCCTGCCTTGGCCTCCCAAAGAGCTGGGAGTACAGGTATGCACCACCATACCCAGGCAACTTTTTTTTTTGAAGTAGAAGGAGTACACTCTAAAATAATAATAAAAAGTATAATATAGTAAATACTAGGTGGTAGGAATATTTCAGTTTCATTATAATCTTATGTGACCCCATTGTATGCAGTCTGTCATCAACCTAAATGTTATTCGGTACATGCCTGTAATGACACTCACAGATGGACAAGTTTGAACAATACCTGAAGAGCTTATTTAATTTGATATTGCATTTTATGATAGATGAAGTTAACCAGGGGAGAGAATATTGCTTAGTGCTTAGACTTTAGCGTAACATTTTCCCCAGTGTTCTTTCTTGCTAACAAGTGCATGTTTTCTATTGAATATCCTTTTTCTTTTTCTTTTGGTTTGTTAACTTATTTAATACCATGGAGCATGTGTCTTCTCCTGACTCCCTGCAGAGCTCTGACTTTTTTTTTCCTTTTTTCACTTTAGTTGATCCCGCTCTTGAACTCTGTAGACTCTGATAATGGTGGATCTATGGTTCCATCTTTTGCTGACATTTTGTGTGTGGCAAATGATGAAGAAGCCAGTTATCTCAGATTTCGGTAATTTTATATGCTTCTCTTGGGAAGTGGGCTATAACCTGAATTCTTGCATCTTGAAGCTTGTTCAGATTGATTGAGCTTTTTTGTTTTGTTTATCTTCAAACTGTGCTGTGTCCTGCAATACCTTCCTAATAAAGAAGACTGGCTGTTTTTCATCTTTTTAGCCAGTTTTTTTAAATGCACATTTAAACCTAACACTAGGCTTAGGAAGGAATGGATATTAAAGGGATGTTAGAATCATATCTTTAGCCAAACTTAGATAGTGTTTACTGTGCACCAGGCGATGATGTTAAATGTATTTCAAATTTGGATGTGTTACTCCTAGGGAGTGTTACCTTACATGTTAGTATATTCAGATACAGGCTCTAAGCACAGTAAGTGTCAATTATTTAAGTATTCTGGCTGATTTTATTATGTATCAAACTGGCACCAATTTTCAAATAATTAAAAGAACATACATTTAACCCTAACATAATCCTGAATGTAAGGCTCTTTATTAACTCATACAAAGAACTTTTAAATAAATTAACTTACCTATGTTTGAAGTTAATAAGTAGAGCAATTGCAGGATGATTATTTTTGTTTTCTAATCTAAAAGCAAGGTTTGTTTTGTTCATTCCCTAGTCACTGACTGATCCTCTATTGAAGGCCACATTCTGTTTATATGGGGAATACAAAGCTAAATAAAATGTTTTGCTTATCTTCAGTGACTCTAGAAACAATCGCCGGGGATAGAGAATAGCTTTTTTTTTTTGAGATGAGTCTCACTCTGTTGACCAGGCTGGAGTGCAATGGCGCGGTCTAGGCTCACTGCAACCTCCGCCTCCCAGGTTCAGGTGATTCTCCTGCCTCAGCCTCCCTAGTAGCTGGGACTGCAGGGATACGCCATCATGCCCAGCTAATTTTTTTTTGTATTTTAAAATAGAGATGGGGTTTTGCAGGTCTCGAACTCCTGACCTCAGGTGATCCAACTGCCTCAGCCTCCCAAAGTGCTGGGATTACAGGCATGAGCCACCGTGCCCGGCCTGAGAGTAGCTTTTATTTTGTTTTCTTGTCTCTTGATTTTCACGTAAGAGTGTAAGAGTTTATTACTCTTTTGATTGGAAATATACCCTCCATTCATTTCTTATTTTTTTCACGCAAAGAAATAGTATATGGAAAAATGAAGAAGAGAAAGTGGAAATTTTTCATCCTTTGCAACTAGTTTGGGATCCACTGTCATCTGCTCTAAGACAGAAAAAAACCGTGAAAAATGATCTGCCTATAAATGAAGCTGCGATTAAAAAAATAGCTGCTCTTGAAGATGAGCTGACTTTTCTTCGCTCTCAGATTGCAGCAATTGTGGAAATGCAGGAACTAAAAAACAGTACAAATTCTAGTAAGTAACGCTAGGATTTTTGTTTCAGTTAGATGATACTCATGGTATAGCCTGTTGCTCATTGGCTACCAACCTGTACAACATAATACTGTACTGAATATAGTACATGTAGTAGCGTACAGGAACAGCAAGTATTTAAGCAAGTACAGTTCTGAATAAGTCCCATGAAAACATTAAATGTATCATAAAAGGATGTTGGATATACAAAATTATATCTGCTGTTTATTCAGAATAAATTAAGACACATTTGTAGTGAGGGGGATGGCTTTGATTTAAAGAAGAACTAGCTATACTATACTAGAAGATTGTATTTTTGTATTAGAAAGTCTCGTCTTCTAAGTAAACTTTTCTAACTATTCATAAAAGCGTTGGAGATTAGAGGAAGAATGCATTGGTTTGAAAGAGGGTCTGGTTTGAGGGATCATATGGTTCTAGGTTTTAGTTATTGCTGCTACACTTCCACCAAGTTGAGTGAGTAATGTTTTCCAGATGATTGTTTTATAAATTTATAGAGATATAACTTGCTTTAAACATATGCACACACACACATACACAAAACGTGTATGTATTTGTGTATAAAATGTAAAGAAATGTAGGTACTGAGTGCTTTTCACAACAGATTTGGATGTAAAGGGTTGTGTGTAAATATAATTGCTACAAATTTTTAAATATATATGTACATATACAAATGCATAAATATGCATATATAATTTGATATATATTTATAGTGTATATAACATAATTTACATAAAACATGTTATATGTTACAATAACATATTTATACATAATAAATAAAATGATATGTAACTACACACAGTTTTCTTAAGCAATAATCATGTTTACCCACAGCCCTTTAGGAGCTAGTCTATTGTGAAAAAGTTAAATACTAAGTATCCATCTTTTAGCTTTGCCTAGAAAATAATATGCTTGTTTCTCCCATGTCATTATAGAGTGAATGCATCAATTAGTATTTCTAACTACAAGTTGTTGATTATGTTTTAGCTTTTTTAAATAGAGGATGAAGTTCAGAGTGTATGTGAATTACTGAAAAAACACATTTTTGTTTGTTTGTTTACAATGCATTCCCCTCCCCACCCCGCTCTTGGACCTAGACTGAAAATTTCTAACTGGATTAAAAATGAATTCACAATTTGGCTTGACTCTTAAAGAAATTACTAAGCAGATGGGATTGATTATCTTTTCTTGCTACCATATCACTACTTTTAGTAGCATTACAGAAACTGCTCCTGTTTTGGTTTAAATAGTGTTATTAATATATATTATGTTAGAGATAATTGTGCATGATTTTTTAATAAACGACTTTGTTTTTAGGTTCCTTTGGCCTGAATGACAAGCCCATTAATTTGGGCCAATTGTCATCATCACGGGCTGCTCATCCGAGTGTGGAGCCAGATCGGTTTCCAAGTTCAGTGTTTTCTTCTCCTCCTCCTCCACCACCACTTCCTCCTCAGTTTTCATCTCTCCAACCATCATGTTTTCCTCCCATACAACCAGGATCTAATAATATTTGTGACTCAGATAATCCAGCTACTGAAGTGAGCAAGCAGAACCCGGCTGCTGCTAAGACCAATTTTAGTCATCATTCAAAAAGCCAGAGAAATAAAGATATTCCAAACATGTTGGACGTTCTAAAGGATATGAATAAGGTTAAGCTTCGTGCAATTGAGCGGTATGTTGTTGTAATTTGAAAAGTGAACTGAAATTTTGTCAATGATATGTTTAGAAAAATTACTGTTTATGAAAATTAACATATGTCTTTTTTCTTACTCTTCTTTACCCCTGAATACCTCTCCCAGAGATAATGACATTCATTTATTTTTGACTGTTTCTTCTTCTAGTCTCTTATCACCATATTTTTGAAACAACATACTTTAGATATTTCTTGACGTTTTAATTATATTGACTTCCAATTACAGGATATTAGGAATATATTTTCTTAGATATTCTACCCAGGACACACACACACATATCTTGCTACGTCTTCCCAAAGTAGTTAAACCATAATCTTTAGTTAAATGAGTATTTGGAATTAATATCCTTATCATAACAGTAAACATCCACAGCAAGCCATTTCTCATATTGTCACCGAGGCTGAAGGGCAGTGTTGAAATTACGGCTCACTGCAGCCTCGACCTCCTGGGCTCAAGTGATCCTCCCACCTCAGCTTCCTTAGTAGCTGAAACTACAGGCATGGGCCACCATACCTGGCTAAGTTTTGTATTTTTTTGTAGAGATGGGATTTCGTTATGTTGCCCAGGCTGATCTCAAACTCCTGAGCTCAAGGGATCCGCCCATGTTGACCTCCCAAAGTGCTGGGATTATAGGTGTGAGCCACTGTGCCTGGCCCCATTTCATATATTTTGACTACATTTTGTTTGTTGAGTTGTTTTTTTTGGAGTTAATAATTGCCTCTCTGAGTTCCATTTGTGTATGTGTTTGTGTGTGTGTGTGTGTGTGTGTGTGTGTGTGGTGAAAAACCTAATGAGCTCTATTCTGTTACCACATTTCTAAGTGTATAAGACAGTATTGTTAACCATAAGCACAATGTCGTAACAGATCTCTAGAGCTTTTTCATCTTGCATAACTGAAATTTTATACTCATGGAACAGTAACTGCTTCCCTCCCCGTCATCCCCTGGCAACTGCCTTTCTTCTTTCTACTTTCATAGTTCAATTACTTTATTTTTTATTTTATTTTATCTTATTTAAAAAAAATAGAGACAGGATCTCACGATGTTGCTTGGGCTGGTCTTGAACTCCTGGGCTCAAGCAATACTCCTGCCTCGGCTTCTCAAAGTACTGGGGTTACAGACAAGAGCAACTGTGCCTGGCCAAGTTTGATTACTTTAGATACTTCATATAAGTGAATCATGCAGCATTTATCTTTTTGTGACTGGCTTATTTCACTTAGCATACTGTATATTCTATTGTATGTATATACCCCATTTCTTAATCCAGTCCTCTGTCGATAGACATTTAGTTTGCTTCCATGTCTTGGCTATTGTGAATAGCGCTGCAACGAATGTGGGCGTGCAGATATCTCTTTGAGATCCTGATTTCACTTCTTTTGGATAAGTTCCCAGAATTGGGATTGCTGGATCAGAGGGTAGTTCTATTTCTAATTTTTGGATGAGCATCCGTTTAGTTCTTGGCGATTCTCCTCGAGGATCCCCCTGTGCTCTGGTTGTAGTCTGCCTTGTTGCTTTCTCTGCCTGCTGCAGTGCCGCTATCCTAAGGGTTTCCTTCACTGATGTCTTGAGCATTCTTTGGCCCTTTTTTCTATGTTACATCACTGATTTCCTAAATGTCATATCTTCCTATAACTTCCTGAGAAATATGAAAGGTAGATTAGTTTAATACTTTGCATGTCTGAAAATGTTCTTTTATTCTTACATTTAATTGCTAGTTCAGCTGCGTGTATAAATAGCATAGAAAATAATTTTTCCTCAGAGTTTTGAAGACATCGTTCCTTGAATTTTCGCTCTTGGTGTCCCTGTCGAGAGGTTGATGTCATCGTGATTCCTAGTACTATGTGTGATCTTTTCTTGCAGCATTTTAGATTTTCTCATTAGTCCTGGTGTTCTAAAACTGCATGTAGATGTACCCTGGAAAGTTCTTTTTAAATTGATTATTCTGGGCACTTATGGGCTCTATCAGTTGAGAGTTTTATGTCCTTCATTTTGGGAAACCTCTTAGAAACATTTCTGATAATTTTCTCTCATTCTGTCTCTCTGTTCTCTCTGGAATTCCTACTTTGAATGCCAGAATTATTCCTCTAGTCTTTGTATCTTTCCTTTACTATTTACTCTCTCTTTGCCTTTTTATAGTACATTTTAAGAACAACTTGTAATTCACCTTTTAATCCTCATTTTCAGTTTTCCCTGCCATCACATTTTCAATTTTTTTTTTTTTTTGAGATGAAGTCTCACTGTCTTGCCCAGGCTAGAGTGCAGTGATACGATCTTGGCTCACTGCAACCTCTGCCTCCTGGGTTCAAGCGATCCTGCTGCCTCAGCCTCCCTTGTAGCTGGGACTATAGGTGCACACCACCATGCCCAGCTAATTTTTGTATTTTTAGTAGAGACAGGGTTTCACCATGTTGGCCAAGCTGGTCTCGAACTCCTGACCTCAAGTGATCCCCTAGCCTCAGCCTCTCAAAGTGCTGAAATTACAGGTGTGAGCCACCATGCCTGGCCCACATTTTTAATTTTTAAGAGCTGTTTCTTTTTCTTCAGATGCTTCTTTTTAAAATCTTATTGCTTTTGTTGGTCTTATCCCACTGACAGTATTAAAAGTGTAGTTTTGTTTTAAGTTTTACTGTTCTTGCATTGCTCTTTTTTTTGTGAGTTTCTTTTTTCCTTAGTTTTGATCTCTGTCTTTAGTTTTGTAGCCTTATGTAAACACTTGGTGATTCTTATTTAAAAATGAGGCAAGGAAAAGCTGATTGCATGTTCTTTGTGTGAGGTGGGCTCATCAACTTGGTGGAGGCGGGGGGGGGGGGGCTTCACAATTTAGTGATTAGGGAGACCTTTTGTTTGCCACACCCCAGAGCTGTATGTCTTTTCTTTAGGGCTACAACATTTTAGAAGGTTTTTCAGTATCCTTCATGGTCAGGAGGGAAGGGGATTACACAGCTGGTGCAAGCCAGGTCATTGGGAGAGCTGAGTGGGGAAAGAGGGCAAGAGAGAAGCGTCTTATTCAGCACACAGACTTTAACTTACACCGTGTGTCCATGCCCCACGCTCTCGCTTTCATCAGCTTTCCAGCTTCCAGCATCTAGTTGCAATTCTTATCTCCTGTCTCCCCATCTAATCTCGCTATCCTTGTGGATATATACATCTTTTTCATTTCTTTACTGTCATCTTAGAAGGATTTCACAAGGGATTTTCCATGTCTACCTGGAAATCCCTCATTGAGGTTTTTGGTGAGAAAATAGATGTCTTTTCTGTATAATAGTGCTAGGACAGATAAGTCAGTTCTGTTTTTAATGAGGTTGTGAGTTTCATCCTTGCATGAGGCAGCTTGTCGAGAAAAAGCTCATGGCTGTAGGTACATGCTTCGTCCCAAATAGGTCTTGTATTAGTGTCATCGGGCTTAGTATCAAACGGTGACTCTGTGACTGTTACCGTCACTGGAAAAACAACTAAAAGGCCAATAGACTCTGCCTCCTGTCCCCCTGTTCTCTCCTGAGTTGCTTCTACAGCTAACTTTGTTTTGTATGTTGCTGAGAAATCAGATGAGCTCTCTCACCTCTTTACACCTACAAATTCCCCATGGAGATCTTCTGCCTTCCATCTTGCTATTGTGGATGAAGTGTCATCATTCATGGCCGGGCTCTTCCTTTGGTTACTGGTTTCCCTTCTCTTTCATCTTTGCCATCATTTCACTTAAAATCAGCCCTTATGCATCATTGAGTCTTCCTTCTTTACCTCGTCCTTCTCCTCATACCTGAGTACTTCCCATCTTCAAAATGCGTGTACTCTCAGCCACTGCTCTGTTGCTCTGTTCCCCCTTTCGGATATGAATTCTTAGTCATCTATAATTTGTTTCCGTCTGTCACTGCTGCCTTCCACCCTCAGTAATGATGTCCGTCTCCCTGACTCCATTGAAAACTGCTTCACCAGCGACTCCATGTGGCTAAATCCACTGGTCTCTTCGCATTGCTTGTCTTACTTGATCCTTGGCAGCATTTGATATAACCCATGGTCCCCACCTCCTTGGAGCACTTTCTTTACTTGGTTTCTGGGAAAGCATACCCCCAGGTTTCCTCTGACCTCATCGGCGATTCCTTCGTATTCCTTTAACTCTTCCTCCTGGGGCTGGTCTTTAAATCTTTAAGTACCTGGTCCAGACGTCAGCCCCCTGTCTTCTCTGTCCGTGCTGTTTCCTTTGGAGAGCTCACCTAGTCCTATGGCTCTAAATACCAGCTGTAAGCTTATGACTCAAACCCTGATTTTTCTAGCCCTGACCTCTCCTCTGAGCCCAGGTGCACATACCCAAATGCCTATTTGACATCTTTATTTGCCTGCCTCAAGGTATCTCAAGTTTCACAGGTCCAAAATAAGACTTTTCCTTCCTACCCGTTCTTATCCATCACCTCGAAAACCTGTTCTTTCCCATGTCTTTTGCATCTCAGCAAATGGCAACACTATCACCCGATTGCTTAAGATCTAGGAATCATCCTTCATCTTTATTTTCCTTTCTGTCTTCCACCCTTCCCATTAGCACATAGCTCAATTCTTTGGACCCTCTTGACCTCCACTGCCATCTCCCCCAGGCTAAGCCCTTTCTTATCTAGCTTAGACTTCCGCAGCAGTCTCCTCAGTAGTCTGCTTTCATTCTTGCCTCCTTATTTATTCTGCAGATAGTGACCAACATGATCCTTTAAAAACTGAAGTCAGATCACGCCATTCTCCTGCTTCAGACTCTTCTGTGGGTTTCCGCTGTGCTTGGAATCAGTTCTAGAGCCCTTGCTGTGCCTATAGGTCCCTCCAGGCTCCAGCCCTCGCTTCTCTCGCTGAGCTCCTCTCCCATGTCCCATGTTGCCTGCTGCACTCCAGCTGCACTTGGTTTCCTTTTCCATTTCTCACACATGCCAAGCTCCTTCCTGACGCACCCCCGAGGTGTTTACACTAAAACTGACCCCGTGCCATTTTCTTAAAGAGGACGTCACTTCCTTAAAGAGGCTTTTCCTGATCATATCTTCATATCTCATCTGAAGCGCTTCTGTCCCTAGTCACTATTACATCTCCATTCATTTACTTATTCATTCATTCATTTGAGACAGGGTCTTGCTCTGTCATCCAGGCTGGAGTGTAGTGGCGCCATGATTCACTGCAGCCTTGACCTCGGCTCAAGTGATCCTCCTGCCTTAGCCTCTCAAGTAGTTGCCTGGCTAATTTTTAAATTTTTTGTAGAGACAGGGTCTTGCTATGTTACCCAGGCTGGTCTCGAACTCCTGGGCTCAAGCAGTCCTCCTGCCTTGGCCTCCTGAAGTGCTGGGATTATAGGCATAAGCTACCGTGCCCAGCTGCTGTTTTGTTTTATTCACAACACTTATTACCATCCAAATGATCCTGCTCACTTGTGTATTGTGTATTGATGATAATCTTGCTGTAAGAATTGGGAGCAGAATACTCCCAAAGCATGAAATGGAGCCAGACGTATTAGTGGGCATTCAATGAAGACTGAATGAATGAACAACCAAACAAATGAACAATTTGCCTTTTTTTTTTTTCACATCAACTCTAGTCCTTTTTTTTTAATTGAAACAGACAAGTGCTGCGTTGCTGTTCCAGAACTCTAGTCCTTTTAAAAGTTATTTATTTGAATTTTCCTACCCATTAGGAAATTAGAAAATTAAAATAATAAAGATCTTCAGTGTAGTCACTTCTGACAAATCTCAGGTTATAACAAGATCATGGCAGAGTCCCAAGCCACATGGGTTCTTGGTTTTCTGATTCTTCATTCATTGTGCCCTCCAGATTCCTTATTCCATTGCAAAAATTTCTTGAAGATTAACTAGATTGTTTTCAATCTCTTGAAGACTAATTGTAGGATGTTGTGCTTGTATTCCTGCTATGTTTGTCAACAAGGAGCTAAAATCACATCAAAGTTTTAATAAATTCAATTTCTTTAAAAAATAGGTCACCTGGTGGTAGACCCACTCATAAGAGGGAAAGACAGAATTCACACTGGGATCCAGTTTCTTTAATATCTCATGCACTTAAGCAGAAATTTGCATTTCAAGAAGATGATTCTTTTGAGAAAGAAAATAGATCTTGGGAATCTTCCCCATTTTCTAGTCCAGAAACTTCAAGGGTAAGCTATACTAATGTAAAATTAATTTTTCAGTTTTCGCAGGTGTACTGTTGATGATACAGCTTTGTGTTCATGTTCTCTTGAAGTAATTGTGCAGAATGGGCTATATAATTGTTTATTAATAGTGCTGATGTTTCTGGGGTTTTTTTGTTGTTAATTTTATATGCTCATTTTCACTTTTAGCCTATTATGAGGTTTTTTTTGGAATAAAATACTTAATTTGAAAAATACTTGTGCATATGTTTATAATGACTTATCTTAGGTGCCAATTTGATGTTGCCATCTGTAGTATGAACTGGGTGTCTGAAACTGAGAGGACCAGGGAAGAATGGGGCAATAGATTTACCCTAACCATATGGAATGTGAATACGACAAGATTTTTCTCAGTCAAATATAAAGACTTTGGATTATTTTGTTGAATGTAATGTTAACTCTGCATGTAAAAAAGCAAGTGGGATTATAGTTATCATTAGTGACAGCACTTACTGGATGCCAAGAAGGACAGACACTGGATTTTAAGCATTTGAGCCTTAAGATTCCTTACTTGAAGTCACTTTTCTTAAATTTAGAAGTAATTCTAATTTTGGGGTGGTTTTCACATGTCTTAATTTAGTTGAGGTAGTATTAATACATAAGAATAAGCCCTGGGAATGAGCGGAGTGTGGAAGAGGGACAGCATCTAAAATCAGCTAGATGGCATCGAGGAAGGACCAACGTCAGCGGAGGAAGAGACTGGAAAACGCAGATGCATTGAGCCCTCGAAGAGTGTAACAGAGCAGGGGGCTTGTTCCTACATTCCCACTCCAGTGTGTACAGCCTTGGAGCTCACCACTGTGTGTGTGTGTGTGTGTGTGTGTGGTGTGTGTGTGTGTGTGTGTGTGTGTGTGTACTATGTCTGATGTTTAGCATGTTGACTTAGAAAATGATATTCTTTTAAATGTAAGAAGAAAGTTCACTTTAGAACTATTACCATAAAAAAAGTGCAAGTCTAAAACAAATGTTTAATTTTAACATCTGTATAGCAATTTGTAACTTGCAAAGTACTTTTTTTACTCATCTCACTTGATCTTCACAGCAGTACCCCCCAGTACCCCCAAAAATAGGTGAATATTACTTGTTTTACACATGAGGAAAATGAGGGGCATTTAATCCCATATCTGAGGGGCAGAGCAGAGACTAGAACTTGGTTTCTTACAATTTCAGGATGTTTGAAAACCTGCAGTTATCTAAGAAAGTCTGGTAGGTGGGACACACTGTTTCCCAGTGATAGTGGGTAAATGAAGTATTACTAGCTTGTCATTTACTGCTTCCTGTTAGTTCAGTGTCTCTTAGCACTTCCTAACCAAGTATTTTAGAGAATCATCTTTTTTTCCTTTAAACATATTTTGTGCACTTAAAGTTCAGGCTGGACATGTAGGGACTCAAATTTTAGTTGCCTAAGAGGTCAGTCTGTGCCACTCAGAGTGTCTCATTCACTTTTGTCTTTGGCTCTGAGCGTAGTGCCTGATACATAGCCAAATAGCTATGTATTATAGCAACACATACAGTAAATAAATATTGTGAATGAAACCTCAAAGGGTCATTTGACCTTTGTCTTGCCATTCTTTTTTTTTTTTTTTTTTTGACATTAGAATAATTTCTGTGTTAATTATTTGCTTTATTTCAGCTTGGATGTCACATTTCACAGTCAGCAGGACAGCGAACTAAAGAAGAAATGGTCAGCACAAAAGCTGTTGACCAAGGTATCAGCAACACAAGCCTTCTAAACTCAAGGATTTAAACTCAACTTAAGGTTAAGCTTTAAACTTCTAAAACATCTTCCCGGATGATAAATTATTCTTAGAAACTGATGTGAACTGTTAAAGGCCAAAAGTAGAAGTATTTAAAGACTCTTCTTGCCAAGTTTTACCTACACTTGCTATGTAAATATGTGTGCCTGTCATTTTTGTTTCCTTTGTTCCTTTTTACATTTACACTCTGTTCTTCTTTACATAGAGCTTAAAATAAACATTCCTTTTGAACTTGATGTGTTTTGTAGCAATTCAGATTCATGTTTTCTCACCACATAGTCTGACCTTTTTTTTTTCTTTCGTGAGAGGGAATTCCATAGGTAGAGTTTCTTGGATAATAGAAATGAAACATAAATTTGCAACAGATATTTTGTCCCTCTTCACCCACATACTAATGTGATATGGAAATTTACATGTTTCCCTGGACCCTTGAGACTGTGCAACAGCCAGGGAGCTGAGGTCGCCTCTTTGGAATGGACTCAGCCCCACCCATTTTGCCAAGCTCTTGACTCTCAGCAAAGCCCAGGTTTCCTACAGTTTTCTCGTTGCTGTGGCACAGGGTTGCTTGCCTGGCCCCACCTCCATTCTCCACCCTTTCTCCTGGCCATGTTCCAGTTAGGAGTGGCTATGTGGCAGTCATCTTATGACCATGAAGAGAAGGCTTAGAATCACAGAGATGACACTGCTGAACTGTTGAACCAACATCAGCAAGATCTATTTCCAGACTTCTTGTCAGAAAGATAAAAATACGCCCTGTGGGTTTTCTGTTATTTGCAGCCAAAAGCATTTGTAATGATACAGCAAGTATAGTAGGTTTTTTTTTTTTTTTTTTTTTTTGAGATTTTTGTGTGCTTATGCTGGAGTGTGGTGGCACAGTCATGGCTCACTGCAAGCTCAAATTCCTGGGTTCAAGTGATCTTCCTGCCTCGGCCTCCCAAAGTACTGGGAGTATAAGCATGAGTCACTGCACCTGTTGTAGTGTAGTTTTGATGCCTGCCTGTTATTCCTTCTGTGCCTTTTTTTTTTTTTTAAGGAGAAAGGGTCTTGCTCTATTGCCCAGACTGGAGTACAGTGGTGTGGTCATGGCTCACTAAGGCCTCCAATTCCTGGGCTTAAGTGATCCTCTTACCTCAGCCTCCTGGGTAGCTGGGACTACAGGCACATGCCATCATGCCTGGTTAATTTTTGTATTTTTTGTAGAGACAGGGTTTCACCATGTTGACCAGGCTAGTCTCAAACCCCTGGGTTTAAGTGATCCACCCACCTCAGCCTTCCAAAGTGCTGGGATTACTGGCGTGAGCTACTGCACCTGGCCTGTGATTTTTTGATATTTCTTATCCAGCTACCAATAGTTTATTTGTTCTTGCTGTTCCTGCCCCTCTTATGTGCTTTCCCCACCCTGACTTTTCTCATTATCCTTGTAATGAGTTTTTTTTTTCTCTTGAAATAACTTTTTTTATTTCCCAAGGCAGGTAGGCTTGCATTTTCAGTTTTCTAGTTCCCTTGTTCAAAAATGTGTAATCAACAATCCCTCAACAACCAGCAGGTATCTTTGGAAGATACTATTGTCTGCCAAGTGAAGTACATTGTTTCTTGACAAACCCCAAGTTGGGTTTTTGATGGGCTTTTCTGTTCTATATTAGAACGAATTTCCTGCCTTCCCAAAGCACATTTCAACACCAATAATGCCTTGGGATTGAGCTGACCTTGTGCTCTGCTGTATGTGGAAGTATAACTCTTGGTACCCGGGGGGACATGACCGTATGCCCTAAAATCCCAGGAAGCCTAAGGCCTTATTTTGGGCTCCTGCTAACTGTTGTGTTCACTTTAGAATTCTTGAGGATCGGGGGACTCAGTTTAGGCCTTCCTCACAAGCCTGTACATAAATTGCCTCATGCCTAAGTGTTATAAAATTCAGATTTGATTGCTTTTAAATTTGATGAAATCTACTGTAAATGCTGAAGCTCTCTCTTGCAAGTTATGTTAATAGCTTCTTTTCCTGACTCTGAAACATTTCTCTGCTTGCCCTGGCAGAGTCCCCTTCTCCCACTTCCTCAAATGCCATGGAGTAGGTTGTATTTCCCTGCAAACTGGCTGTTAGTTAATGCCCTGAAGCTAAGGGGTTTGAGCAAGGACAGTTCACAAGCCATTCTACATCTATTTTATATTTGGAAAAGTTTTTTAAAAAGGGTTTTATAATATAGACTGCAAGAAGTTAATGTTCAAAGTCTTGACTGGTTGAGATGCAGATGATGGTGGATTTCAAGGCAGGAGGGAAGACACGACTCCCTAGGAGTGTGTATCAGAATCTGGAGGGGACCCAGATTGGAAACAGTGACATGGGGCCCTGGGGGAAAGAGGATCAAAAGGTTGTACTTTTACAGTGAAAATGTGTTTGTGCTTTAATTATGAAATCTAAATAAAAATTTCTGACCGTCCATCAAGGTTGCTATAACAAAATACGTAAACAGAGGGGCTTACAAACAATGGAAATTTATTTCTCACCATTCTAGAGGCTCAGAAGTCCAAGATCAAGGTTCTGGCAGCTCCTGAAGTGTCTGCCTATGGCCTTGCTTGTGGGTCATTCCACGGTGACTTCAGTAGCTGCATGGGGAAAAGTAAGTGTGGGTAACTATGGCTGGTTGGTCACAGCTTTGTCCTTTTCTCTTCAGGGAAATTCCTGTGTTTACAAGGACTGAGAGCATGAAGCAGTTATCGCATCATGGAAATGTATCAGGAGAACTGAGTTATCACTTCTCTGGGCCTCAAACTCCTCAACTGTAAAACGAGGAGGCCAAACGGAATGTGCTCCAAGGTCCAATGTACAACGCTAACATCCTATGATTTACTTCCTCCAGTGCAAAAAAGACAATCACAGCTCAGCTGGGTTGCAATTTCAGTGTCTGCCCTCTGTGTCAAATCTGGACACAGTGGGGAAGTAGTCTGTGGGTCCCAGAGAACTTCTGTTACACTATATTTAAGAATAAGCTGTAATTGACCTTTTAGGTGATAAAGCGCTCACTTTGTTTTTTGTTTATTTGTTTGTTTTTGAGAAGGAGTCTTGCTCTGTTGCCTAGGTTGGAGTGCAGTGGCATGATCTCGGCTCACTGCAACCTCTGCCTCGTGGGTTGAAGTGATTCTCCTGCCTCAGCCTCCAGAGTAGCTGGGATTACAGGCGTGGGCCACCATGTCTGGCTAATCTTTATCTTTTTAGTAGAGACAGGGTTTCACCATGTTGCCCAGGCTGGTCTGGAACTCCTGACCTCAAGTGATCCATCTGCCTGGGCCTCCCAAAGTGCTGGGATTACAGGTGTTAGTCACCTTGCCCAGCCATAAAGCTCTCACTTTGAATGGCACTTACCATGTACCAGTGCTGTTCCTAGTGCTTGCCATGGAGGTGTATCAGCACTATGCAATGTAGGTTATTGTTATACTCATTTTACAGATGAGGAGATAGGCATAGAGAGATGATCTCCATCCCAGTACATAGCCCAGATTCTCACAGCTGATTAAGTGTCAGAGCTGGAATTTTCATATTTTTCCCCCCTAACCTGAGCTGCCTCAACTTTCCAAGAAGCCGGGACTACAGGTGTGTGCCACTGTGTTGGGCTTTAAAAGCTGGGATTTGAACGCAGGCAGATTGGTTTTCTAACCCATGTTTTAAGCTCCTAGTCAACAGTTCCCATCTTATACATTTGTTTATCTATTTATATTTTGCTGTATCCCAGAAAGAATTTAAGGCAGCTTACAAGGATATGTATAGCATGGCAAAATAATGGAACAGGAAACTGAAAGAGGAAAAAAAAAAGCTGTCAGGCTGCAGTTCTCTATATTCACCACGAGAGGACAGTATAACACAGAGAGCCCAGGCTGATGGCCCCCTGCTAACCTGTTACCACGTTCCGATGGATATCAAATTTTTAGAAATTATAGAAAAAGCAAGGTTAGATTTAGTATTATCTGCAAAAGCAGCTTACATTAAAGGGCATTAAGAAATTGTAATACAACTATACCCTTGACAGGCCTGAGATTATTCATGTCATTGGTCAATTCAGCAGTTTTCCCAGCAAATACATATTTTGTGAAATCCAATGATGAAAGCCAGGGATACTATTGCTTAATTGCTAAACTTCAGCATTGCAGTGGGATTCTCACAGGTTCTTTAGGTTAAGTACAACTATTTATTTCACTTTTACAAAACAGCCCAAGGCTTATTTTGAATGATATGATTATAGTTTCTGCTTTTATAACTGGTAAAGATTGGTAAATTAGAGTGGTGGAATTTTTATTAGGTATATCATAACTAATACATGCAAATAAGTGCTTCCAAAGATATTGTGCTCATTTAAAAGATTGTTTAAAATACTCGCTTAAAAGACAAATGCCAAGGCAAATTATGCCAGGATGGTGCTTTATAGACCAGAAGGTGAGTACTGCTTCTTGAGCATGGGAGACCACTTTTGAAGTGGGGCGAGGTGGTGCTGCTGTCCATTGGATTCCCACGTGTCATGGGTGGGACCCAGTGGAAGGTAATTGAGTCACGGGGGTGGGTTTTTCCCATGCTGTTCTTGTGATAGTGAATAAGTCTCATGAGATCTGATGGTTTTATAAAGGGGCAGTTTTCCTGCACGTGCTGTCTTGCCTGCCACCATGTAAGACAGCCTTTGCTCCTTTTTTAGCTTCTGCCATGATTGTGAGGCCTCCCCAGCCATGTGGAACTGTGAATCCATTACACCTCTTTTTTTAAAAATTTAATTTTATTTATTTAATTTTACTTTAAGTTCCAGGATACAGGTGCAGAACATGCAGGTTTGTCACATAGGTATACATGTGCCATGATTGTTTGCTGTACCTGTTGTCCCATCCTCTAAGTTCCCTCTTATTTTCCCCCACCCCCTCCCCAACAGGTCCTGGTGTGTGTTGCTCCCTTCCCTGTATCAGTCATACAGTGTTTGGTCTTCTGTTCCTCTGTTAGTTTGCTGAGGATGATGACTTCCAGCTTCATCCATGTGCCTGCAAAGGACATGATCTTATTCCTTTTTATGGCTGCATATTATTCCATGGTGTATATGTACCACATTTTCTTTATCCAGTCTATCTTTGATGGACACTTGGGTTGGTTCCTTGACTTTGCTATTGTAAATAGTGCTGCAATAAACATACGTGTGCATGTGTTTTCATAGTAGAATGATTTATATTCCTTTGGGTATATACTCAGTAATGAGATTGCTGAGTCAAATGATATTTCTGGTTCTAGATCCTTGAGGAATCTCCACACTGTCTTCCACAATGGTTGAACTAATTTACATTCCCACCAACAGTGTAAAAGTGTTCCTATTTCTCCATAGCCTCTCCAGCATCTGTTGTTTCCTGACTTTTTAATAATTGCCATGCTGACTGGCATGAGATGGCATTTCATTGTGCTTTTGATTTGCATTTCTCTAATCAAATGCAAATGACCAATGATGTTGAGCTCTTTTCGTGTTTGTTGGCCACGTAAATGTTTTCTTTTGAGATGTATCTGTTCACATCCTTTGCCCAGTTTTGATGGGGTTGTTTTTTTCTTGTAAATTTGTTTAAGTTCCTTGTAAATTCTGGCTATTAGACCTGATAGGAATATTGCAAAAATTTTCTCCCATCTGTAGGTTGCCTGTTTACTCTGATGATAGTTTCTTTTGCTCTGCAGAAGCTCTTTTTTTTTTTTTTTTTAATGAAGTCTTGCTCTGTCACCAGGCTGGAGTGCAATGGTATGATCTTGGCTCACTGCAACCTTCACCTCCTGGGTTCAAGCGATTCTCCTGCCAAAGCCTCCTGAGTAGCTTTGGGAGGCACCCACCACCACACCCAGTTAATTTTTTTGTATTTTAGTAGAGATGGGGTTTCACTATGTTGGCCAGGATGGTCTTGATCTCCTGACCTCATGGCCGTACTGCCTGTGCCTCCCAAAGTATAGGCATGAGCCACTGTGCCTGGCCAAAAGCTCTTTAGTTTAATTAAAAGCCATTTGTTAATTTTGGCTTTGTTACAATTGCTTTCAGTGTTTTCGTTGCTTATGTCTATGTCCTGAATGGTATTGTCTAGGTTTTCTTCTAGGGTATATATGGTTTTGGGTTTTACATTTAAGTCTCTAATCCCTCTTGAGTTAATTTTTGGAGAAGGTGTAAGGAAGGGGTCCAGTTTCAGTTTTCTGCATATGACTAGTCAGTTTTCCCAGCACCAGGAGATCCTTTCCCCATTGCTGTTTTTTGTCAGATTTGTCAAAGATCAGATGGTTGTAGATGCATGGTGTTATTTCTGAGGTCTCTGTTCTGTTCCATTGGTCTATATGTCTGTTTTGGTACCAGTACTATGCTGTTTTGGTTACTGTAGCCTTGTATAGTTTGAAGTCAGGTAGTGTGATGTCTCCAGTTTTGTTCTTTTTGCTTAGGATTGTCTTGGCTATATGGGATCTTCTTTGATTCCATGTGAAATTTAACGTAGCCTTGCCCTCCCCTCCCCTCCCCTCCCCCTCCTCTCCCCTTCTGTTCCCTCCCTTCCCCCTCCTCTCCCCTTCCCTTCCCCTTTGTTTTCTTTTCTTTTTTTTTTTTTGAGATGGAGTTTTGTTCTCGTTGCCCAGGCTGGAGTGCAATGCAGTGACACGATCTCGGCTCACTGCAACCTCCGCCTCCTGGGTTCAAGCAATTCTCCTGCCTCAGCCTCCCCAGTAGCTGGGATTACAGGCATGCGCCACCACGCCTGGCTAATTTTGTATTTTTAGTAGAGATGGGGTTTTTCTATGTTGGTCAGGCTGGTCTTGAACTCCTGACCTCAGGTGATCTGCCTGCCTTGACCTACCAAAGTGCTGGGATTACAGGTGTGAGCCACTGTGCCTGGCCTAAAGTAGTTTTTCGTAATTCTATGAAAAATGTCTATGGTAGTTTGATGGGAATAACATTGAGTCTATAAATTACTTTGGGCAGTATGGCCATTTTCATGATATTGATTCTTCCTATCCATGAGGATAGAATTTTTCCATTTGTTTTTGTCCTCTCTATTTCTTTGAGCAGTGGTTTGTAGTTCTCCTTGAAGAGGTCCTTCACATCCCTTGTTAGCTGTATTCCTAGGTATTTTATTCTCTTTGTGGCAATTGTGAATGGGAGTTCACTCATAATTTGGCGCTCTGCTTGTTTATTGTTGGTGTAAATAAATGCTTGTGAGTTTTTCACATTGATTTTGTATCCTGAGACTTTGCTGAAGTTGCTTATCAGCTTAAGGAGATGATGGTTTTTTTCCTAAATATAATGTCACATGCAAACAGAGACAATTTGATTTCCTCACTTCTATCTGAAACACTTTACTTCTTTCTCTTGCCTGATTGCCCTGGCCAGAACTTCCAATACTATGTTGAATAGGAGTGGTGAGAGAGGGCATATTTGCTTTGTACCGGTTTTCACAGGGAAAGCTTCCAGCTTTTGCCCATTCAATATGATATTGGCTGTGCGTTTGTCATAAATAGCTCTTATTATTTTGAGATATTTTCCATCGATACCTATTTTATTGAGAGTTTTTAACATGAAGGGATGTTGAAGTTTATCAAAGGCCTCTGCATCTATTGAGATAATGATGTGGTTCTTGTCTTTGGTTCTGTTTATGTGACGGATTACGTTTATTGATTTGTGTATGTTGAACCAGCCTTGCATCCCAGGGATGAAGCCAATTTGATCATGATGGATAAGTTTTTTTTTGATGTCCTGCTGGATTTGGTTTGTTAGTATTTTATTGAGGATTTTCATATCAGTGTTCATCAGGGATATTTGTTTGAAGTTTTCGTTTTTTTGTGTGTGTATGTCTGCCAGGTTTTGGTATCAGGATGACGCTGAACTCATAAAATGAGTTATGGAGGAGTCCCTTCTTTTCAGTTGTTTGAAATAGTTTCAGAAGGAATGGTACCAGCTCCTCTTTGTTCCTCTGATAGAATTCGGCTGTGAATCCATCTGGTCATGGGCTTTTTTTGGTTAGTAGGCTGTTAATTACTGCCTCAATTTCAGAACTTGTTATTGGTCTATTTAGGGACTCGACTTCTTCTTGGTTTAGTGTTGGGAGAGTGTATGTGTCCAGGAATTTATCCATTTTTTCTTGATTTTCTAGTTTATTTGTGTAGAGATGTTTATAGTATTCTCTGATGGTAGTTTGTATTTCTGTGGGGTCAGTGGTGATAGCCCCTTTATCATTAAACCTCTTTTTCTTGATAAATTACCGAGTCTTGGGTGTGTCTTTATTAGCAGCTCATTTTAAAGAATTTACTCAGTTTTCAGAATTTCTGGTAGGAGTGTCAGTAAATCAGTCATAAGACTTTAAAATCATCAACATATGTTGTAATGGATATTGCCTAGATAGGTGTTTGGATCCAAGATTTAAAGTTAGTTTTAACAGATGCTAGAGTAAAATTTGAATAAAGATAAAAATGTTTTTGACTATTTAAGTTAAAAGCAGGTTAGTTTTGACAAAAGCCATTGAAGTATTGCATCAGAAATGCATGTGTTTTCCTGTATTCTTCAAGATGTAATGTATGTGGGACTTCTTTTATACCCATCTGTTATTTTCTACTTGAACTCAATATTATGACCAAATTTAGTCACTAAAAAAGCAGATGGAGGGTAAAATATCACTGATGTTAATTTCTCTGTCTTTAATGGCATGTGCCTGCCACCAGGAATTCCTGACTGCATGAATTGTTAATACTGTTGATAATCAGTTTGAAATGAATGGAAACATTTTGTTCAATTCTGTTGATCTTTGACCATTTAATCTACCATATGCTGTGTTGAGCACTAGATTCATAGTTTTTAGAGCAAGCTTTGTTCTGTAAGAATTCCAACTTTTGTCTGTTTCAACCTGATTTCAAATCTAGAGTTTTAGAAGAACATATTAAATTGATCTGTGCAAATTTACAACAAACTAAATCAGTAAGACAAAACTAAACATGGGCTAAAGACATGAATAGACAATTCTTAAAAGAAGATATACAAATGGCTGACAAACACATGAAAAATTCAAAACATCACTAATGATCAGAAAAATGCAAATCGAAACCACAATGTGATACCACCTTACTCCTGCAAGAATGACCATAACCAAAAAATCAAAAAACAATAGATGTTGGCATGATGTGGTGAACAGCACACACTTCCACACTGCTGGTGGGAATGTAAACTAGTACAACCACTATGGAAAACAGTGTGGAGATTCCATGAAGAACTAAAAGTAGAACTACCATTTGATCTAGCAATCCTACTACTAGCCATCTATGCAGAGAAAAATAAATCATGTTCAAAACAGGTACTTGCACACGCGTGTTTATAGCAGCACAATTCACAATTGCAAAATCATGGAACAACTCAAATGCCCATCAATCAATGAGTGGATAAAGAAACTGGTATATATATGCAATGGCATACTATACAGCCATAAAAAGGAATGATTTAACAGCATTTGCAGTGACCTGGATGAGATTGGAGACTATTATTCTAGGTGATGTAACTCAGGAATGGAAAACCAAGTATCATATATTCTCACTGATATGTGGGAGCTAAGCTATGAAGACACAAAGGCATAAGAGTGATACAATGGGTGATACAAGATTCCGTATCACTAAAGGAAACCGCGGCGTGGCTTCCATCTGTGCCATACTTCCTCTGTATTTGAAACGAGCTCAAATTGATTTTTGATTTTAATTTCTATGAAGGACCCATCTTGTATATTTACATGCTTTGAGGGGGTGAAAATCATTTTGAAAATGAGTCTGAAGCACTCTCGCACACACAGTGATTACCTCCTCCCGTCACTCCACGCAGCTGGCAAAGATCACGGTGGTCACCAGTGTGAGCGGTAGAGGAGGACACTTGGATAAATGTTTTTTTAGTTTTGTTAGTTTTTTGCTTAGCAGTTAGAAGACTACATTGTTGTACTTATACACCTGACTAATCAGCTATATAGTATTTATATACAAGTGATGATACAGATTTGTAACATTAGTTTTAAAAAGGGAAAGTTTTGTTCTGTATATTTTGTTACCTTTTACAGAATAAGAATTATATACGAAAGACTCTCTAACCATCGCACTTGATGTGATGTGACAGGGCAGTCGTGAAGCTGGTCACCTGCCTGCTGCAGTCACTTGTAAACAGGATTTTTATTTTTAGTTGTTTTATGCATGTAATGGACTATGCTCACTTTTAATTTTCTGTCAAATACACACATGCCACGATGACCATTTAGACTCCAGCCATGAGACTGTTCACTCGTGTGTCTGTTCTGTCTCTGCCATGGCCTTGGCAGGCTGCAGGGAAGACAGCTGTGGAAGGTCATTGGTTCTGCCCACTCTCATTCCTTGTTTTGAACTGCTTTCTCCTTTGCAGTTAAGACGCCATGTGCAGGTGGATTCCACACTGCAGACATGAAATAAAAGCTTCGCAAAGGCAGAAAAAAAAAAAAAGTATGATACAATGGACTTTGGGGACTTGGGAAGGGGGAAGAGTGGGAGAGGGATGAGGGATGAAAGTCTACGAATATGGTGCAGTGTGTCCTGCTCGGGTGATAGGTGCACCAAAATCTCACAAATCACCACTAAAGAACTTACTCATGTAACCAAATACCACCTGTACCCCAATAACTTATAGAAAAATAAAATAAAAATAAAATTAAAAAAGAAAATGATCTGTGCATTCTATTAGGGTTGCTCATCTCTTTTTTTTCTGTCTAAAGTTACAGGAAGAAGCTGGGGTAAGTAGAAAGAGCATGCTGAGCACGGGAGACTGGAAAGCTAGCCCCTGCAATGACCCTCATTAGTGAGTCACATCAGCCAAGTCTTTTGTTGTGTTTTGGCCTCAATTTCCTTCTTTATAAAATGAAGACTTTAGAAAAAAATCCTATCACTAAATACTTAGAGAATATATAATGTGTGTTTTTAAAAGCTACATTACTTACCTAGTCTTCTTTATGGTAGCTATACAAATGACTAGGTATTTTGATCTTATTTTGTAAAGTAGACAAATCCAAGATGTCATGTCTATTCTCTTATTTATTTTATTTTGAAGCCTGAAATGTTTTCTCTTGCTCAGTTAATTCATAGAACATCAGTGATCCCTCAAGGACAATGAACCATGAAACATTTCTAATTCATAATTATGCCTGTAATATAATAATAATAAAATTTTTTTTAAGGGATGGGGGTCTTGCTCTATCACTCAGGCTGGAGTGCAGTGGTACAATCATGGCTCACTTCGGCCTTGAACTCCTGGGCTCAAGAAATCCTCCTGCCTTAGCCTTCTGAGTAGCTGGGACTACAGGTGTGTACCACTATGCCTGGCTAATTTTTTATTTTTGTAGAGGTAGGGTCTTGCTCTGCTGATCAGGCTGGTCTTGAATTCCTGGCCTCAAGTGATCCTCCCATCTCAGCCTCCCAAAGTGTTAAGATTAGAGGTGGGAGCCACCGTGCCTAGTCTTGGTTTGTTCTTTTTGACGAAAAATGAGGGGGAACATGAATTTCTGAAGTTTGTTTCTATGAATTCATTGACACTGATATGGTTTGTCTGTGTCCCCACCCAAATCTCATTTTGAATTGTAGTTCCCATAACCCCCATGTGCTATGGGAGGGACCTGGTGGGAGGTAATTGAATCACAGGAGTGGTTACCCTCATGCTATTCTTGTGATAATGAGTGAATTCTCACAAGTTCTGATGGTTTTATAAGAGGCTTTTTCTCCCCTTTGCTCTCACTTCTCTCTCCTGCTACCCTGTGAGGGAGGATGTGTTTACTTCCCCTTCTGCTATGATTGCAGTTTCCTGAGTCCTCCCTGGACATGCAGAACTATGAATCAATAAACCTCTTCCCTTTATAAATTAGCCAGTCTCAGGTATGTCCTTATAGCAGTGTGAAATGGACTAATAAAGACACTTACCATCACCATATACATACTTGTAAGTGTGTGTGCAGGTGTAAGCTGTGTGTAGATAGGGAATTGCATCTGCTTTATTCACAGGTGTGTCTCTGGCATCGAAACAAGGCCTGATTCTAAAATGCTTACTGTCCTCCAGCTACTATGCTAGGTCCTAGAGAGAGAATGAAACACTTTTACAGTTCAGCCCAACTGCATCTCTTGCTTAGCTTAGCTTATGATTATCACGTGTTTTGCTAAAACCTTTCTTATTTGAGAAATCTCCAGCTGGTACAGGACCCAGTCAATTTTCTTATAATGGCCCCCTTCAAGACACTTAGCTAGTATATACTTTGAAGACAAAAAATCATCTTTATTTGGACTACACAGCATTTTTCAGAAGTCCCTGACTCTTTGTAGAGATCTGTGACATCCTTTTTGAAAATACTTAGTATTAAGACTTATGTAGTTCTTTTCTCTTTGAGCTTGAGGAAGGTAAGAATGCTGAATTTAAGTAAAAATGTTAAGATAGTTTCAAAACATTCTAAAGACAAATTTATTCATATAATCATGATAATTCCAACTATAAGGCACCAAGCTCAATATAAGCCTGGAATGAGATAAAGATTTCAAAACCAACACCTCCTCTCAAAACAAACAAGGAAACAATAGAATGCATGCAAATTTATGTTACAATCATATAGGTAATATTTGTTCATAAGAGGAGTGAATTCCATTGTACCTGGAATAATTTAGAGGATGTTTGGAATAGTATATCCATTTGGGAAGATGCAGAGAAGTTTGTATCCAGAGGTTTCACCAGGATGGTGAAGGAGTCAGGATACTGTGTTTTATAAGGAGGAGTTAATGCAATTTGATGTATTTAATTTGAAAGAGGACACTGTTGGGGAACATGGTAATTCTCTTCATATGAGGAGGACTGATTTTATGTGTTGCTTCAGATGGAAGCCCTAGGCTTGTGGCTGGAATTTGAAGGATGGTAGATGGAGGTTCACAGTCAAGAGGGCTTTCTAATACCAAGGGCTGTTCAGCTGGAGTTGGTTGCGTTGTAAGGCTGTGTGCTCCCTGCCATGGCCTCCCTTGGAGGTCCTTTCTGTCCAATAGCTCTAAATATGTGTTGGGTAGAGGAGATAGGCAGAGTGATTGGGATTATGACTGTGGACCACGACCAGAGGGGCTTTGGCCACGACCTCATGGCTCTGTGACCTGGTTTTGAGTTTCATTTAAAATATTCACTTGTAATTGATTAACGCTGATTTTATTTATAGTCATAATAGTAATGACCATGCACAGCAGTTTAGCAATTATATTATGAATGTGCTTATATTCAATATGATGAAAAAGAAAGGTAAACTTAGAATATTTTTGCTGGGCACAGGGGCTCATGCCTGTAATCCCAGAACTTTGGGAGGCCAAGGTGGGTGGATCACCTGGGGTCAGGAGTTCGAGACCAGCCTGGCCAACATGGTGAAACCCCGTCTCTACTGAAAATACAAAAATTAGCTGGGCACGGTGACAGGTAATCACAGCTACTTAGGAGGCTGAGGCGGGAGAATTGCTTGAACCCAGGAGGTGGAGGATGCAATGAGTCGAGATCCTACCATTGCACTCCAGCTTGGGCAAGAAGAGTGAAATTTTGTTTCAAAAAAAAAAAAGGAAAAAGAGAAAAAGAAACAATATTTTTACCTAGCAAAATCAAAGAACAAGGGGAAATATTCTGATTAAGCTGTGTGGAATTTTTAGGAAGCTATCACTGAGTTTTCCACTCAATTTAATTTGAAGCCTACTCTGTTGCTGCATTTTGAAAAGTGACTTCAAGAAAGTAACATTGTCCCTTTTTAAAAACAACTCTCTTTCAAAGGTCTTTTTTTATTTTTTTACTTTTTAAGAGGCCTTAATTAAAGTAAAAGAGGAGTCGAATCAGCCCATTTTCCTTTAAGCTAGATTCTAAGTACATATGCAAATAAAATAAAAACAAGATGGTAATATATAATTAGTTTTAAGTTTATTAACATTTGAATTTCTAATGTTATAAAATTATGTGGTATCCCAAAATTGTGTATTTTAGCCATCAGGTTTCTTGGGGATATTTTTCTGTATTTTCTGAAACAGCATAAGCTTTTTTGCCCCTGATAAAATAATGTTATAGAATGCTTTAAAATCCCAAGGACCTTTCACATCCATGATCTCATTTAATGCTCAAGATAACCTCAAAAACTAAATATTGTTATTGTTCCCATCTTATTCATGGAGATTCTGAGGCTTAGGAGGCTTAAGTGATGTGGGAGGTTGTGATCTGTTCAAGTTTCAGGCTTGAGGCTCAGTGGTTCACTGTCAATCCTACATTCTGCGGGCAGCAGGATGAGGGAGGAACAAGAGTGGGCAAGAAGAGCAGAGGAGAAAGGATTGAACTGTGGTTTGTGAATTACTGCAGGCTCTTGGTTATCTACCTACTTAGCTATCAAACGTGCTGTTTGAGGAAAGCAGCCTTATGACTGTGTAGTTATATACTCTACAGAACAGATATAATCAAGAAATACCTGTTATTTCCATTCTTGAGCCTTATTTTCTCCATCAGGATCAGTTATGTATTTGAGATGCATTGGTAGGGTGAGGTGTTTTAAAAAATGCTCCTTCCAGCCAGCCAGGGGTGGTGGCTCCCGCCTGTAATCCCAGCACTTTGGGAGGCTGAGGCAGGTGGATCACTTGAGGTCAGAAGTTCGAGACCAGCCTGGCCAACATGGTGAAACACTGTGTCTACTAAAAATACAAAAGTTAACCAGGCATGGTGGTGTGTGCCTGTAATCCCAGCTACTAGGGAGGCGAGGCAAGAGAATCATTAGAACCCAGAGGCAGAGGTTACAGTGAGTCAAGATTGTGCCACTGCACTCCGGCCTGGGTGATGGAGCAAGACTCTGTTCTCGAAGGAAGTAAACAACAACAAAAAACCAACTGCTTCCTCCTCCTGCTGCCTACCCATCCCTCTGTCCTGCAGCTCATGCCTCTTTTTCACTTTTACCTGATCCGAGGAGGTGAGAGTCTTGGACATGGTGGCAGAAAGAACCCAAAGCCCTGAGGATCTGAGAAATGTGGAGGTTTCATTTCTAATTTTTCCTGTCACAGTCTTCTGCAAGATTTCCAGCTGCCTTTTAAGCTGGAACATATTTGCTTCACATTGCCCTCTCCCACCTTTTTTATGTTCTTGAGACAAGTTCTTTCTCTGTCACCCGGGCTGGAATGCAGCGGCATGATCTTGGCTCATTTGGCCCTACCTGCACCTTTAGAAGAGATACTTATTCCAGCTGCTAAGAGAAGACAATTTTCTTCATATTATCATGATTGTAATCACATAGAACTTACACTTACAATTTGGCATTTTGCTCTTTCACTGACATTGTAATCTAAACATTTCTCTTGTTGCTACATAGCTTCCCCAACTTTTAATGATGAAGTGATATTTCACTGAAGACACATCCTCTTATGTTCTTATCCATTGCCTCAGTTTTTTTGTTTTTTGAGATGGAGTCTTGCTCTGTCACCCAGGCTGTAGTGCAGTGGCATAATCTCAGCTCATTGCAAGCTCTGCCTCATGGGTTCAAGCAATTCTTGTGCCTCAGCCTAATGAGTGGCTGGGATTGCAGGCATAGGCCACCACACCCAGCTAATTTTTGTATTCCATTTCCCAAATTGTTGAACATTTAGTTTCTTTGTTTTACCTTTTCTACTCTTTTGCTTGTGACTGATCATTAATGAATATCTTAATTTTCACTGGTTCATTAAAATGTTTCTTAAATTTATTTTTTGTATTTTTTTTTTGAGACAGGGTCTCACTCTGTTGCCCAGGCTGGAGTGCAGTGGTATGATCTCAGCTCGCTGCTGCCTTGACCTCCTGGGCTCAAGCAGTCCCGCCACCTCAGCCTCCCAAGTAGCTGGGACTACGGGCACATGCCTGGCTCATTTTTGTATTTTTTTGTAGAGAAGAGATTTTGCCATCTTGACCAGGCTAGAAACTTTTAACTGGAAATTTTAGTATTTTTAAAAGGTATGCTTGGTTTACACATACATGTAAAATACAAACATAGCAAAGAGACAAGTAAGAAGTCCACCCTCCCACCCCGCATTCTCCAGGTGTCCTCTTCAGAGGCAAATGTGGTCATCAGTTTCCCACAGGTCCTTCCAGAGATGGTCTGTGCAAACCCTGTGAGTGGATGTATGTACATCACTTTCTTTTTTATTGCTGCTGCATGGGAATTCATTGCGAGGCTCTGGGGCTGCACTGCTTGCATGCAAGTGCCTTGCTTCCACTTAGAGGAAAGGGCAGTTTTTTTTCCCATCAAAGTGCTATCCACCGATGAAGCCATGTGCCTCCAGGGTTGCAGGCAGTGGAAGGGAGAAGCCAGCTTTATAGATGAGTGCCCTGCATAGCCACATGGCAATGAATTTAACTAGTTATCTGTTGATGGAAATGAGGGTTATTTTCTTTCTTTTTTAAAAATTTTATTATTATACTTTAAGTTCTGGGGTACATGTGCAGAACGTGCAGGTTTGTTACATAGGTATACACGTGCCGTGGTGGTTGGCTGCATCCGTCACCCCATCATCTACATTAGGTATTCCTCCTAATACTATCCCTCCCCCTAACCCCCAACCCCTGCTATCCCTCCCCTAGCTCCCCAACCCCGACAGGCCCCAGTGTGTGATGCTCCCCTCCCTGTGTCCATGTATTCTCATTGTTCAACACCCACTTATGAGTGAGAACATGCAGTGTTTGGTTTTCTGTTCTTGTGTCAGTTTGCTGAGAATGATAGTTTCCAACTTTATCCATGTCCCTGCAAAGGACATGAACTCATTCTTTTTTTATGGCTGCATAATATTCCATGATGTATATGTGCCACATTTTCTTTATGCAGTCTATCATTGATGGGCATTTTGGTTGGTTCCAAGTCTTTGCTAGTGTGAACAGTGCCACAATAAGCATATGTGTGCATGTGTCTTTATAATAGAATGGTTTATAATATTTTGGGTATATACCCAGTAATGGGATTGCTAGGTCAAATGGTATTTCTATTTCTAGATCCCTGAGGAATTCTACAACGGTTGAACTAATTTACACTCCCACCAACAGTGTAAAAGCGTTCCTATTTCTCCACATCCTCTCCAGCATCTGTTGTCTCCTGATTTTTTAATGATTGCCATACTACGTGGCATGAGATGGTATCTCAATGTGGTTTTGATTTGCATTTCTCTAATGATCACTGATGATGAGCTTTTTTTCATATGTTTGTTGGCTGCATAAATGTCTTCTTTTGAGGAGTGTCTGTTCATATCTTTCGCCCACTGTTTGATGGAGTTGCCTGTTTTTTTCTTGTAAATTTGGATTATTTTCTGTACAAACTATAACCATGCACCAACAAATAACTGCCTGCATGCACATGGTGTATCTTAAATTCTCAGAGGTGCAGTTATGGCTAGAATGTGTGCAGTTGCTCACATTCACACTGATGACATAATGGCAGGGCTGGCTGTGGTTGTAGAGTTGCCTGCTTTGGAGGTATTCAAGTAGAGAAGACTCTTCCAGGAGCATCTGAACGACCATACAACATTGTCAGGCTCTGGAGCCAGCTGGCCTGGTTTCGTGGACCCTGACAATGATTTAACCCTTCGGTTCTCAACTTTTTTTCATATACAAACTGGAAAAAATAGTAGCACTCACTGCATAGGGTCATCGGAGTTAATACATGCAAAGTTCCTAAAACAAAGCCTTGATAAGTGCTTAGTAAAGGTTACCTTCTCTCCCCTCCTTCTCTTGCTGCTTGTCTTCCTCATCATTACTATACAGTAATGATGAAAACCACAACAAGACTTTCTGAAAACCACAACAAGGCCTGAGAAACTTTCACATTTTAGGCCCTGCACCTCAGATCAGTGGGTTTCAGATGGAACCAACATTTGTGGTGAGTGCTCACTTTGCTTCTCTGTATAACTTGCCACTGATTTGCTGCCAGAATTTGAGACCCCCTTGGACTTATGCTATTTTCTTTCTCTAAAGGCAGAGTTATTTACTGCCTCTTATCAAGACTGTAGCAACGTGCATAGTTTCAGATGTGTGTGTCTGTGTGTGTGTGTGTGTCTGTGTGTCCCCCTCAGGATTGGGGCATGGGGTGATTGCCGTTGTCTGCCTTGTTCTATGGAGAGCCCACAGTGCAGGTCCAGTTGCCAGGACCTTGCCAATGTACCACTGGCAAACAAGTATTGGGAGGGGAGGAGCAGGTGTCCCCTGCTCACTGACTAATAGGCTGTGGCTCTAGGCCTCACTTTCCATGTTCTGAAAGGGTTTTGGCAGCAATATTAACTCCCAAAGCAACTATATGAGTCCCGAATGTGTCAAAAATAGTGTGCCATTCCTTCTGAGCTTGAGAAAAATTTCTTTTCCTACAGGTAACGACAGTTTTCAGGGTTATAAGGAGAACATTTTCCATGTTATAAGGGCATTATTTGGAAATTAACACATCAGCATTGAGTCGTATAAATATAATTCAAGTAGCAGCCACGAGCCTCTGGAGTCCGGTCAGTGCTGTCTTCCACTTGGAGACTATGGTCTGTTAGCTGCACCCTCCTTACAGCGCGGCCGCCAAGACTACTTGCTCAGGGCTCTGGATTTTTCCATGTATGTTTGTGTCACTTTCACAAAATCAGCATGGGTGTTTGAAGCAGTCAGATTTTCTAGAAGCTGTGTACTTGTTATAGATAGCCTGTGAGTGTTCTGTGAAGTTAGAGAAAGTTCACAGAGCTGCCTTGGCCAATGGGATCTATTTCAACAGCTCTAAATTGCTCTCCCTGTCTGAGCTCATGTCTGGCTCAGAAGACAGATTGTGCCCTTTCTGTGGGGCTTTTGCTTCTTGCTTTTTTCTTTTTCTTTTATGAGGAATGGGAGGGTAGGAGTTCTGTCTTCTTTTTTCTGCATCTCTCAGAGATGTGTGTGAGACAGAAGCAATATCATGACATTTCCCAGTGAATTAATTGCACACATTTTTCTGGGTAACACAAAGTTAACATGGCCTCCAGCTATTGCAGGTCTCATTACATTTCCCAATATATTTCCCAGTGTCCTAAGTGGGGTCATTTTTGTGGTTTGCTTTTGGTTTCACTAGTCTTTTCATGACCGTATGTATTTATTCCCATTGTGATACATAGCTACAATGCAACCTTAGAAATGTGTTCTTATTTTAGGAGCAAACCAGATGTCAGAACCCTATGGTTTTCTTGGTTTTCTATCTGGTAGACATGTGAATGACTATTAATCTTGGGCAGGACAAAATTTTACATGAGAAAATATAAAAAAACAGTGATTTTTCCTGGAAGTCTTAAAAATATTACAAAACAAGGCACTCCCCACCGAGTGAGGCTCTGGGTCACCCCAGCCTGTGTCCACTTTGCTGTTGATAATAAAGGGTACTTTTATGGTAATAATGATAATAATAACATATTTATAAGCATTAAACACAACCTCATTTATCTTCCTAATTGCAGTATGAAGTATTAGGTAGAAACATAAAAATATGTGACCCTTTTTGACCAAAAAAAGAGAGGCAACTTCAAAAGGTTCAACTAAATCATGGCAGAAGGTGAAGAGAGGGGCAGGTGCTAGTGACCAACTCCATCTCCATACTGCAACTCAGAGAGTTAAGTGACACACTGAAGGCCACATGCATTGTCCTATGACAGCGCGGTCTGAAAGCTGGGCCTTGCTTCTGATTCCAGAGCTTCTGCTCCCATGTAGGGCTCCCAACCACTATGTGGTGTGATTGAGACTACCAGCATGGAGTTTCCAGGCTATGGGCCTTCCCATTTGAAAATGGGGGACAGACCTGGGCACACTGGGATGAGTTGGTGACCCTGCCTACTTACTGTCGCCCCAAGGGACACCTGGTGACCGAGTTGCCATCCTCTTCCAGGGTTCCCTGTAGATCCGCTGCTTGCTGACTTGTCTTCTCCCACAAGGGCCTGGAGCTCTAGCCTTGCCAGGCTGCCTCCTCATCCCTCATGCACCCTTAATTTCTATTTTTAAGGGTAAGCCTTAAATCAGAGAGGCCTCCCTTTACAGTGGAAGGAGAGCTGAGCTAGAAATGAGAACCCAAGACCCAGCTCCACATTTTACTGTCCATGGGATCTCAGGCAAGTAATGTACTAATGTCAAGTCCCGGTTTCCTTGGTCATAAAATGGGGGATAATAATTCTTACCCCATCTACTTGGCAGGGTCATTTTGAGGTGCCAATGACATAATGTATGTGAAAAACAAATGGAAAAAAGCAAACATAAAGAAATATGAACTTATTTATCAGTTTGGAGTAAACTTTCTGCATAATTAGATTGGAGGTACCTGTCCAAAGTTTCTAGCCTCAGAGTCGGGATTTGCCTTTTCACCTCTCAGGCCTTTTGCATCCGTCAGGTGTCCCCACCAGCTAATCCTGCCCCAGTGAAGCAGTCATGGTTAAGGAAAGCTCAGCTCTACATCTTGTCCTGATACGGCATCAAAGTCCCCCTTTATTATTACATGATAATAATAATGCCTAAATATCATTATTACTAACTTGGTCTAATTTTCTTTTCTTTTCTTTTTTTTTTTTTTTGAGGTGGAGTCACACTCTTTCACCCAGGCTGGAACGGAGTGCAGTAGCATGACCTTGGCTCACTGCAACCTCTGCTTCCCTGGTTCAAGTGATTCTCCTGCCTTAGGCTTCCAAGTAGCTGGGATTACAGGCATGCACCACCACTCCCAGATATTTTTTGTATTTTTAGTGGAGACAGGGTTTCACCATGTTACCCAGGCTGATCTCAAACAGCTGTCCTCAGGTGATCCACCCACCTTGACCTCCCAGAGTGCTGAGATTACAGGTGTGAGCCACCATGCCTGGCCAACTTGGGCTAATTTGTTGGTTATGTGATGATGCGTTATCTCTTTTACACAAATGTGTTCCTTAAATATGGAGCTTCCTCACAGAGATCTAGAGATTCTTCTGCTTGGATACTTCCTCTGTCATGCTACCCCATCCTCTACCATGCTGGTCTGTGTTATGGACTCTTAGATTTGCAGGCGGACTGAATCACACAGCATGGCCCGCTTCTCCCACCAGCTGTGGAGACTTCCCATTTAGCGAAGGCTCCCTGAAGATGAAGCACTCCAATTATCCCCTTTCAGTGCTTGTACTACTATGGTAACAAAAATATTTTGATTGCTTTCTGTTTCCTTTAACTTTCAGTAGGCTTGGGGCCAATTACATAGTCAACACTATTTCCCTCAGGTGCTGACTACTCTGGGGAGAACTTTGCCCTTTGCCCTTAGTTAGGGATTCAAGGTCCTGTGTATTTGGGCCTGTTGCAGCCTTTCAGCTGTTTATGATTACCTTCAGCTTCATCTCGTTGACGGCTTCACCACCAGGTGAACACAATGGTGAGTTTTGCCCTTACTTGTGGTAAGGCTACTTCTCACACTTTGGTGTAGATTTCTTCCTTCTCACTGACAGTCCCATTTAGATGTCGATATGGTTTGGCTCTGTGTCTCCACGCAAATCTCACCTTGAATTGTAATCTCCATAATTCCCACGTGTCAAGGGCAGGAGCAGGTAGAGGTAATTGAATCATGGGGGTGGTTCCCCCAAGCTGTTCTCGTGATAATGAGTAAGTCTCATGAGATCTGATGGTTTTATAAGCATCTGGTGTTTCCCCTGTTTGTGCTTCTCTTTCCAGCCTCCTTGTGAAGAAGGTGTCTGCTTTCTCTTCTGCCGGGATTGTAAATTTCCTGAGGCGTCTCCAGCCATGAGGAACTGTGAGTCAATTAAACCTTTTATTTTACAAATTAAATTACCTGGTCTTGGGTATGTCTTTATTAGCAGTGAGAACAGACTAACACAGATCCCCTCTCAAAGTCAATTCTAAGGCCCCCATCCTCTGTGAAGTCTTTTTTTATTCCGACCAAGGCAAGACGTTTCTCTTCTGTGAGGTCCTCATTGAATGTTTCCCACATGTCTTGTCTCCCAACCAGATAGCAGCTCCTGGAGGCAATGATTGTGTCCTGTTCTTAGCCTGCCATACATTTCCTGGCGTGTGCTTACTTCCTCAGTGACGTAGGCCCAAGGGCAGTCAAGCATTACTTGCTTTATTCACTCAACAGTTTAATAGCATTTTATAAAAATCCTTCTCACAACACATTTATGAAATCATAGGTTTTTTTTTTTTGGGGGGGGGGTAGAGACAGGGTTTTACCATGTTGCCCGAGCTGGTCTCAAACTCTGGGACTCAAGTGATTCTCCCATCTTGGCCTCCCAAACTGCTAGGATTACAGGTTTGAGCCACCACACCTGGGCTTTAAAATTAAAAAAAATTTTTTTAATTGTAGATTTTTTTTTTTTTTGAGACAGGTTGTCACCATGTTGGTCAGGCTGGGCTTGAACTCGTGACCTCAGGTGATCCACACGTCTCGGCCTCCCAAAGTGCTGGGATTACAAGCATGAGCCACCATGCCCGGCCAATTGTAGATATTTTTAACTAAATTTTGTCACACACTTTTCCTCATCAGTGCAAACATTGCTTTCATCTCACTACTCTGGAAACTTCTGTAGCTTCTAAAATGTGTGAAAAATGTGAAAACATCAACTTTAAGGAATAAAGCTCATAAAACGATTTACAGCCAGAGCATCTGGTTTCCAGATATTAAATCATTTGCCCATGGGTTATTCATTCATTATTTCATTTAACAAACTTGTTAAGCACTGTGGTTTTAGATGTTGAATTTAAAACAGCAAATGGATATTTTCAAGTTGCTCAAAGTGCAGTTGGAGAAACGTACATGTAATCCATGATGAAGATACTGGGTAGGAAGTGTCCTGATAGAGGGTGCTATGGTTGTCTAAAGGAGGACATCCACATCAGACAGAGGTATTGTTATTTGAATTGGAAAAACCCAGAAAGGGTGGGTTGGGGCTGAACTTTCCCAGTGGAGGGAACTTTTGTTGGAAGGCTCGTAGGTGGGAAACAGCATGTGGGCTTTGGAGACCTGCAGGTGTTTAGAATGACTGGAGCCAAGACTGGGAGAATGTGGTGGCTGGCAGGAGGGAAGGTAGGAAAGTGAATGAAGAGAACTCTAGAGATTGGCCAGGTTCAGATTACGAAGACTTAATGTTCTAAACAAAGGAGCTGGATTTTTTTGATGACATGGTTTGGCTCTGTGTCCCCACCTGAATCTCACCTTGAATTGTAATCATCCCCCACGTGTTGTGGGAGGGACCCAGTGGGAGGTAATTGAATCATGGGGGAGGTGGTTTCCCATGCTGTTCTTGTGATAGTGAGTAAGTGTCACGAGATCGGATGGTTTTCTAAAGGGAGTTCCCCTGCATACACTCTCTTGTAAGATGTGCCTTTGCTCTTCTTTCGCCTTCCACCGTGATTGTGAGGCCTCCCCCAGTCATGTGTAACTGTGAATGCATTAAACCTCTTTCCTTTATAAATTATGCAGTCTTTGCTATGTCTTTATTAGCAGCATAAGAATGGACTAATACATATCTGAAAAGCCACAAGAGGAATCATTAGACTGCAAAAAAGGTTAATTACGTTAGCATTTTAGAAAGACTCAGGTTGGCAGAATGAATTGTAGTGCAGTTGACTTTTGGACAACAGGGAGTTTGGGGTGCCACCCCCACACAGTCAAAAATCCACATATAACTTTTGACTCCCCCAGATGCTTAACTACTAATAGTCTACTGTTAACTGGAAGCCTCACTGATAGCCCTCACAGAGGGTCTCTCTCTGTTGTCCAGGTTGGAGTGCAACAGTGTGATCATAGCATACTTCAGCCTCAAACTCCTGGGCTCAAGTGATCCTCCCACCTCAGCCTCCCAAGTAGCTAAATCTACAGGTATGCACCACCATGCCTGGCTGATTTTTAAATTTTTTTGTAGAAAGGATCTTGCTATGTTGGTCAGACTGGTCTTGAACTCCTGATCTCAAGCAATCCTCCTGCCTCAGCCTCCCAAAGCATTAAGATTATAGTTGTGAACCACTGTGCCTAGCCTCAAATTATTTCTTGTGATGCTTTGATAAGATATTATAATCCCCTTAGTAAACAAATTTTAATTACTTAAGACTAAAGACTCCCCGGCCCTTGAATCCCATTGAGTTTGGTTTAGGAAATGGCTCTTTCTCATTATCCCTTCTATAAATTGTGTTAGCCTCTGTTGGCAATCCCTCCCCTACATGTTGTTCACATAATTGGAAATGAGTAGTTACAATTTTGACATGTCAGAATTCTTATAAGAAAAATAGGCGTTATACTTATGGTCAACAGTAATATAGTGTACACTTAAATATTTGTTAAGAGGCTTAGATTTCATGTAAAGTGAGTCTTAATTTGGAAACTAAACTCTGGTTGAATTGGTGCTTGTTGTTAGTGGAATTATCATATTCCCCTTTTGTTTCTAGAGAAGACTGCATGATATACCCTGTCATTCTAAGAGGAAGAAGGCCTTTGCCTATAATGTTAACAGAGGGTGTAGTTGTGTTTGAAATTCTTCACTGAAGCCTCTGGAATAATATACAATAATTCCAGGAAGGCTTGGAAGCTTTGAAACACAAAGATCAATTTCAGGGGAAAAAGAAATATTTTGGTTCTTAGTAAATTATTTATTTATTATTTTTTTTTTTTTTGAGATGAAGTCTCTCCTGTCACCTAGGCTGGAGTGCAATGGTGTGACCTCGGGTCACTGCAACCTCTGCCTCCTGGGTTCATGCAATTCTCCTGTCTCAGCCTCTGGAGTAGCTGATACTACAGGCACCTGCCACCATGCCTGGCTAATTTTCTGTATCTTTAGTAGAGATGGGGTTTCACCATGTTGGCCAGGCTGGTCTGGAACTCCTGACCTTGTGATCCGCCCACCTCAGCCTCCCAAAGTGCTGGGATTACAGGCGTGAGCCACCGTGCCTGGCTGCAAATTCTTAAATTCTAAGAATGGTCTTTCTTACATTAAGGGTTAATAAGAAATCACTGCATAAAGAGGATACAGTCTAAGTGATCTCCTTTTCTTCATGATCTCCACGGCTTTTGGGAGCCAACTCTGATCCGATGAAGAGAGCTTGAGTAGAACCTCTTTTTCTAGCTGTTTTCTGAGCCTCTTTTTCTTTCTCAACTGAGTGTGTCTGGGAACTGGGCACAGAACCTGAGCTTGGATTAAAATCTACATGTTGCTTGATTTGTACCTTAACAGAGGGATTGCCTGGGTTTCCAATGTGTGATTGGAAATGTTCATTAAAAATCACTTGCCTGGCCAGGTGCAGTGGCTCACGCCTGGGATCCCAGCACTTTGGGAGGCCAAGGTGGGTGCATGACCAGAGGTCAGGAGTTTGAGACCAGCCTGACCAACATGGGGAAACTCTGTCTCTACTAAAAATACAAAATTAGCCGGGCGTGGTAGAATCCCAGCTACTCAGGAGGCTGAGGCAGTATAATCGCTTGAACCCGGGAGGCAGAGGTTGCAGTGAGCCAAGATTACGCCATTACACTCCAGCCTGGGCAACAAGAGTGAAACTCCATCTCAAAAAAAAAAAACAACCCACTTACCTTCACCACCGCCACCACCACCTCATCTTCCATATGGATCTCCATAGACTCTTTCACCACAGCCCCCTCTTCCACCGTAATCTCCTCTGCCTTGGAAACCTTTTCTACCACCACCTCCTCTCCACCATCCTTCTCTCCCTCTCCCACCACCTCCCCAACCTCCTCCACTGCCTCCAGCCACCTCTTCCAACCCCAGCCCACCACCACTTCCTCTACCACCACCCCAACCACCCCTTCTTGTCACCTTCTTGTCACCGTCACCTTCTTGTCTCTTTTGCCAAGGGGACGTTTCTGGGGGTGGTGGCTTAATTTCATTAGGCCAGCCTCCCCTGTCAGGCGTGCTTCTCATCAGCACCTTATTCATGGCACCTGGGGTCTTCTCCCAGCTGGCACCACTTCTTATCCTAATCTTGGATAGCAGTGCTTGCTTCTTTATAGATACATTAAACATAGCGTTCGAAATAACTTACTTGAATGTCTTTGAAATAATCGCCGTGTTAGATTCCATGGTGATGTCATTCTCGAATTGGGTTAACATGTAAGAACATTGTTTTTTACTACGAGTTGCTCTCTCAGATGAAGTGATGATTTTTTCCACATTCTGTGTTACCTTGAGCATGTTGTGTCTTTTTAAAAAACAACAAAAATTATTTTTTAAAATGTAAATATTACCATCAAGCTTGGGAAGTGGAAAGTATTTTATTGTCGTGATTGAATTTAGATTGTTACCTGTATTTTGTTCAAGTTTGAGACATATAAATAACCCCACCTGTAATGGAAAGGAATATAGACCGTTGCCTCACCTGAAAAAGAATCACTTACCTTTTAGTGCCCACTTTTGGTCTTTGCTGCTACCTGGGATCTTGTCCCTGATTGAAGAATGACCATTTGGTTAATTGAAGACATATTTCTTTCCATTTTCCAAACCTACCAGGCCTCTCTGTTTCATTCAGAAAACTGACAGGTCTGACGGCCCTCCCTGTGACAGCAGCTGCCTGGGTTCTCGGGTAACCTCTGGGGATGCAGTGTGAAGGGAGATTGAAAAAGGCTAGCTGCGGACCCACATTACCACCTCCAGACTGCACACAGAACCTCCAGCCTCAGCACTGCTGAGCTTGGAGTCCCAGAGTGAGAAGCAGGGGCAGGCTGGGTTCCATTATTTTCTGGTCATCCCTGCTCCCTTAAAGAGCCTGCACCCATCATCCACTCCCAGCCCAGGCTTTCTGGGTGCAGTGCCCTTCACCACTCCCTGGGTACCCGAGTGGAAGTTGCTTCATTCCTACAACCTCCCTGAGACCACCACAGTCAATCCAGACCAAAGGTCATTTCTTTCAACAGCTAAGAGTTTCCCCTTTCTTTTAAGGCTTGGAAATGCATCTGGCGGGGCTATGTGAATCCCGAAGAGCCTCCTCCAATCTACAGGGGGGATAGTGGGACTAATTCCACGGGTAATCTAGTGGCCAGCTTAATCCACTCTACCTCACATCCCTGTAACCCTTGTATATCACCTAAGAGCAGTGATTCCCCTCATTCATTTATCTTCTCCCACATTCTCATGCTCCATGATACTCTGATCCCACCATTTCCTTCCACAATTCTCTTTCCTTTCTGTTATTTTCCCTGAAACTCCCAAACCAGGATATAAACACTCCTACAACCACTGTCTGCACTAGAATTCCTTTATCTGAACCGGTCCCTGACAACACTGCCTTATAGAAGCCTCTCAAATGGAGGCTACTTATTACCAACTGTCCTTCACATCAGTGTTGGGACATGGGATCGGTGTCTGCCTTGCAAGTTACTGCCACGTCTAAACCATTAGTCCTCTGCCCTCGGTGAGGGCTCGAAGAAGCCGAGACCCCATTTCCCTTGGGGTTCTTGCCATAGGTGCTACCACCTCCTATCTGCAGCGTCATTGACATTCCATTCTTTCCACTTCAGTTACTGGAGAAGTTCCAGACTTCTTCTCAGTCCAACTCCTGCCAACACCCTGTGTGACTTCAGTAACCAAGTGGATAACTCATCTGCCACCATGTACTTTTGATTCCTTAACTACAGTAAACTTCTCCATACTCCTGAAGCTGTCTGCTCCCACGGCCAAAGCTCCTGGAGCTGTCCTCACATCAAACCGCTTCACCTCTCAAATAATACCTTCAGACCTCCACAGCCTCCGACCACACAACCCTAACCTTCCAGTCTCTCTCTGGTTCTTTCTTCTCAGCATGTCTTCTAAGGCTCCTTTATCTCTTGATTCTGCCTTTATCCAACAGCTTCTCATCTTCACCGCCTTTTCCACTCAGCTTAAATTACAACTACAATCAACTCCCTTGCCTGGCTGCTCTACTCTGTTTCCTCTGGGCAAGATCCAAACGTTGGAAGAATCTGACTTCTACCTTCTCAGTCTTTGTCTGGGGTCTGAGAGCTGCTGGAGATGCTGCAGGATGTTAGGATGGCTGCGGCTATAAATTCCCGACTTCCAGCACTGGTGCTCTCCACGGTCAGGTGAAGTTTCTTCAGTCAACTCTCTCCTGTGATCTTTCTTCAGTCAACGCTCTCTCATATACAGATATGCTATTGATTTCCTCCCACTTTCGGCCCTTCCATCACCCCCTTCGCTCCAGCAGATGCCTGTGTATTGTACTGGACCCGGAATGTACAGGTCAGCAGACAAAAATTCTGCAACTTTTGCCACAAAATAGACAAACGTAATTGTGTCTCACATGGCCTCATCTCCTTCCCACCTATCACAATGGTGAGCCGACCTCACCTCCAAAGCCTCCTGCTCTCTCAATCCCATCCTTAACAGGAACTGGTGCACCTATCATTTTCTGTATCTTTAACTTTTCCTTATTATCTGCATAACTGCCTAAATATCTCCCTTGGGCACTGCAATTTGCTTTTTCAGTTTCTTGATATGTCTGGGGATATTTTTCATCTCAAACACTTCGACTATGGTCCCTTGGTCAGGAAGAGTTCTTCTCCCCTGCTTCCTCTCCTCATCTCATTCCTTTATATCTCGACTTAGGCATCCCTCCTCTGGGAGGACTTCCCTGACTTCTCCCACACCCTGCAGTGGGTTAGGTTCCCCTTCTGTGTGACCCCACAGTGCTCCTACTTCTCCTGTTATTTCACATATTATGATTTGCTGATTATGAATTCTCCCTAGTTGCTCGCTTTACTGTAAATACAGAGAAGACAGTTATTGTATCCCCAGCACCTAACACAAACTTGGCGCTTCGTGTATATTTGTTGCACAAATGAATGAATGAATGTATCTGGGAAATCAATAATGAAATTGTGAAGAAGGTAAAATGTGGAACAAGAATCATACTGTCATCTCCAGACGGCTGATGCCACTGGGATTTTTAAATGTGTGTGTTTTTTTTTTTTCTGAGCCAGATCTGAAATAGTGAGGAAAGGATGTGGAAGAGAGAAACAGAGATGTGTTTTGTTCCTCCTTCCATGAAACTTCACTCTTCCTCAGACTCTGCCTCCAAATATGCAAAAACAACCACATCTCAAACCTGAAATACTCTGTCTCAATGCTTTCCTTCAGGTGAAATCTGAAATATATGACACACACACACACACACACACACACACACACACATATACATATAAATGCATGTAACACTGCTGAAGTCTGAATTGTCACTGGATTTTTATCAATGTTGATTTCCTGGTTGTAATACTGTAGTACAGTTATACAAGATGTTATCATTGGGGAAAATGGGGTAAACTGGGTGAAGAGTTCACAGGATCTCTCTGTATCATTTATTTTTTTCCTTTTCCTTTTTTTTTGAGATAGGGTCTCACTCTGTTGACCTGGGCAGGAGTACAGTGGTGTAAAACGGCTCCCTACAGCCTCAACCTTTGGGCTCAAGTGATCATCCCACCTCAGCCTCCCAAGTAGCTGGGACTATAGGTGTGTGGTACTACACCCAGCTAATTACAAAAAATTTTCTTTAGTAGAGATGAGATCTTGCTATGTTGCCCAGGCTGGTCTCAAACTCCTAGCCTCCAGTCATCCTCCTGCCTCAGCCCCTATAGTGTGGGGGTTACGGGCATGAGCGATGCGCCCAGGCTATTATTTCTTTCATTTTCATTTTGATCACTGATCCCCAAGTTCTAGCTCTGTGTTATTTCTTACAAGGGCATGTAAATCTACAATTATCTCCAAATAAAAAGTTAAAAAAGGAAAAATATCTTACAGATGTGTATGCAGCGTGTGCATACACGCATGTGTGTGTGTGTGTGTGTGTGTGTGCTGGGGATGGGTAGGAGGTAAAGCATGGGGTGGGTGAGTGGGGAGTATCTAGGTATCCGCAGCTGAATAGTGTCCACTATAGTTTGTGTCCATCCAGAACCTCAGAATATGACCTTACTTGCCAGTAGAGTCTTTGCAGATGTGATTAGTTAAGATGAAGCCATATGAGATTAGGGTGGGCCCTGGTCTCTTGGCTCATGTCCATCTAAGAAGGGAAAACAGACCCACAGGGACGAAGGCCTGTGAAGATGGAGGCAAACATTGGAGTTATGTTGCCACCACTCAAGGACCGGCATGGATTTCTGGCGACCTCTGGGAACTAGAAGAGGGAAGGAAGGACTCTTCCCTGATAGCTTCAGGGAGCTCAGAGACCTGCTGATACCTTGATTTCAGACTTCTCACCTCCAGAACTGTGAGAGAATACATTTTCGTGTTTGAAGGCACTCTGTGGTGATCTGTTAGGTCAGCCCTAGGAAACTCATACTCAGTGACAGGAGTAATTTTGATTCATCTTGGTCATTCTTCCTTAAATGCTTATTTTCCCTCACAGGATACAGAACAGTCAATATAAGCTTACTCCTCTTGTCGGTTCTCCTCCTTGCCTCCTATCTTCATTGACAGTCTCATTTGAATTAGAATAAGAATTGAGTAATCGCTTGCAGCAAACGGAACATAGATGGCACCACTGTTGTTTCTGGTCAATGCCTCCTGTTTACAAGTGTCAATACAGTATGAGGAATGCATAACATCAGCTCTAATGCTTACTATAAATTGTAACCTAGGCAGTAATGCTGTTGTTTCTGAAGTGAAATTAAGCCCCAGTGAACACTTCTTACAAGTCACCTGATTTGTATGGACAAAGTTTGCCAATATACTTGACATCTCATCAGAGCCTTTACCAATAATGCATATAAAAATGTTTAAGTGCGCCTAGAAAACTTAGAAAACTTAGCTCTGACTATACAAAGAAGAAACAAAGATGTCTAGTTAATTGCTCCTGGTTTGCTTGCTAGCTTAAATAAAACTTTATTGACATGTCATACACATTTTAGATACTCAAATTAGGCTACCCACCTCCTCCCACAATCCTAGGCTTTTCTTGATGACATTTGTACATACCCCAGCTCTCAGCAGGTTGAGGTCCTGGCATGCAGTCCTTGCACTGTGGCCTGCCCCCTGTTGAAGGCTCTTCTCATCTCATACTCCTCAGCGGCTGGCACTGTTACCCGCGGACTTCACAGTCTGTGCAGTGATCAGACAATCACCGTGTGGGTAGGGCCCCCCACCTGACTGTCTGACATTTCTGCAGGTTGGTGGTGGGGCTGAACATTCACTAAACCATACTTAAGAACTGGAAACCTATTAATAAAAAAAACACCAAGGCTGGGCACGGTGGCTCATGCCTGTAATCTGAGCACTTTGGGAGGCCGAGGCAGGTGAATCACTTGAGGTCAAGAGTTCAAGACCAGCCTGGCAAACATGGCAAAACCTCATGTCTACTAAAAATATAAAAATTAGCTGGGTGTGGTGGCACGTGCCTGTAATCCTAATGGCAGCTGCTCGGGAGGCAGAGGCATAAGAATCACTTGAACCCAGGAGGCGGAGGTTGCGGTGAGTCAAGATTGTACCACTGCCCTTCAGCCTGGGCGACAGAGCAAGACTCGGTCTCAAAAATACAAACAAAAACAACAGAAAACCCCACACTGATTAGAGTAAAAAAATCTCAACTTTCCCATTAGAGTTTAAGATAAAGCTTCCGATGCCAAAAGGTGTTTTTTTGTTAAGCTATTTCTAAAATAATAAACACATTTTTAATAAGTAAAGTCAGTAGAGTCATCTCAGAAATATTTCAGAACATGTTACATAACTCAAGTATTGAAAGATCAGAACTTTTTGTTGTCTCCATCTCAGTAAGGTTAATGCTTGAAAACTGGTAATTACAGTATAATTCTCACTTATGCTATTTTATAACACTATAGGTCCTTTGTTTTCATGTAGAAGTTTTTCTTTTTTTCCAAATGTGGACTGAGACAGATGTTCCTGAGAAAATGAATTCATTGAAATGTAAAGTCTGACTCTCTGGTTAAAAAAGGCCCAAACTAAATTACAGCAGTGGGAAGAAGGAAGAAATAAGTAACCCCCAAAACTGATCGTACATTTTGATCCATTAGGCTTACTTTGCTGACAACTTTAAAAATGCACATATAATTGCTTACTGGGAAGAAGAGTAGGAGTAGGTTATGTGTAATCTGAAGTGCTTTTAACAAGGATAAAATAAGAGGCTCATCTGCCATTCCCTGTTCTTTTTTTTTTTTTTTTTTTTTGAGACAGAGTCTCACTCAGTCACCAGGCGCTAGGCTGGAGTGCAGTGGCGCGACCTTGGCTCACTGCAACCTCCGCCGCCCGGGTTCAAGCCATTCTCCTGCCTCAGCCTCCCGAGTAGCTGGGACTACAGGCGTGTGCCACCACGCCCAGCTAATTTTTTTGTATTTTTAGTAGAGACGGGGTTTCACCATGTTGACCAGGACGGTCTCGATCTCTTGACCTCGTGATCCGCCCGCCTCGGCCTCCCAAAGTGCTGGGATTACAGGCGTGAGCCACCGCGCCCGGCCTCCCTGTTCTTTTTTAAAGATGAGCACTCGGATTTGTCTGTCTTCTCTTGGATTGTGCATTACAATAGGAGACTCATATTTGTCCCGCAAAGGAAGCAATTTAGTGGTGTTTCTGTAGGTTTCCTTTTCCAGCTGGCTGGAGAAAAACCTAGAGGTCTTTGGATATCAAGTCCTTCAGGGAAATTACTTCTACTGTCACCACTCAGAAGAGTATGCTCATAAACTGAGAGGAGAAAAACTTTGTTTTCTTAAACTGCATTTCTCAAAATGCTAAAGGTCTACCAGATAGCAACTGTGGACATGAAAAAACAGTGTCTGCATTCAAATGATTAGGACATTTATTGTTACAATCGGAGTTTAATTGTATGGATTTAAATGTTAACATATTCTAATGTGATTTTCAATTTGTCAATCAAAAATAAATATGTTCTTTCATTTAAGACTGTGCTATGCTATGGAGAATAGTTTTTTTTTTTTTTTTTTGAGACGGCGTGTTGCTCTATCACCCAGGCTAGAGTGCAGTGGTGCCGTCTCGGCTCACTGCAACCTCTGCCTCCTGGGTTCTCCTGCCTCAGCCTCCCGAGTATCTGGGATTACAGTTGGCTGCCACCATGCCTGGCTAATTTTTGTATTTTTAGTAGAGACAGGGTTTCACCATCTTGGCCAGGCTGGTCTTGAACTCCTGACCTCGTGATCCACCCACCTTGGCCTCCCAAAGTGCTGGGATTACAGGTGTGAGCCACCACGCCTGGCTGAGAATAGTTTTTAAAAGGGTAGTTATCCCCATTATCAAAAAGCTTAGAAGTCAGGTTAAGAGGGGGGATGTAGGAAGATGATGGCTTTTGCCAATACTTAGTGCTTTCTCTGTGCCAGGCATCATTCAAAGGGCTTTCCATGCATGAACTCTTTTAATCTCCAAAACCCTTATGAAATAGATAATATTTTTATCACCATTTTACAGATGAAGAAACTGAGGCACAGAAAGTTTGAAAACTCTCCCAAGGTCAGACACCTACTTAAGTGGTAAAGTCAAGCCATGAACTCGGGCAAGTTAACCACCATGGCAAATTGCACTTCACATTGGGCAGAACGCACACACATGCATCATTAATGATAACACGAAACAGCTGACACGAATGATAAAATGATAGATCATCTGGGCTGTAATAGTTAAGGCATATTTTGTGATATGAAATCGAAGCTAGATCCAAACAAACTGTGTCATCCGTATCACCTTGTTGAAGATGTCCATTAGCACTTGAGAGTTCTGAGAAGCATACAGGAGCCAAACCTATGCATTTAATCCAGTGTTTCCCAAAATTCTTTGACTATGAAGCCATTTTTTAAAGGAAACCATTAACAAACATCTTTCAGCAAAACTTACTTATAAATCCATTGTTTTTCAAAATTCTTTGATTATGAAGCCATTTCCCCCCCCCCAGAGAACACTTAACAAATATCTTTGAGCAAAACCCATGTATTTAATCCATTGTTTCTCAAAATTCTTTGACTACGAAACCACTTTTTTTTTCAGGGAACACTTAGTAAACATCTTTGCGCACACACATTTTTATGCCATTTGGAAAATGTTAGTTTAGAACTGAATTTTAAATTTAAATTTAAATTTAATTTTTGAGACAAGATCTTGTCACCCACGCTGGAGTGCGGTGGCACAATCATAGATTATGCAGACTTGTACTCCTGGTCTCAAGCAATCCTCCTACCTCAGCCTCCCGAGTATCTGGGACCAGCAGTGTGCATCAGCATGCCTGGCTAAGTTTCTGACAGTTTTAGTAGAGGTAGGGTCTTCCTATGTTACCCAGGGCCATCTATTTGCAGAGATTCTCCAGGAGTCCTCAGCCTCTGTTGCCAGTGGCCAGAAATGATCTGATGAAGAGGTGACAAGGGGAAGGGCTACCAGGAAGCGTGGTGGATAGGAATTGTAGGATTTGGGTGGACATCATGAAAACCTGATAGGTTATCACGTTTTGCTTATTTAACTAAGTCTTCTGTCTAGCCAGGGCTGTATTCTTGTCAGCTCTAGGAAAATCTCAAATTAACCAGACCAACTAGTTCTCTTGGGCTGAACTGTGGAGTATTTACTTTAAAATCATAAGAAATAATCCTTTATTTGTCTTTGGTCTTTGTTTGTTTGTTTGCTTTTTAGGGGTCTGGGAGGGGAGGGCAGGGGTCCGGGAGGGGTGGGGTCTCGAAGGGGCAGGGTTTGGGAGCTGTCCTTGGTTTTATCAGTATATCCTTAGCACCTCTGAGTCATTGTCTTTTTTCTTTAATCATTTTTTAAAATAGTTTATTGTCCATAATACAAGGATTATTTTTATGACCGACCTGGCCACCTGTAGATATAATCGCTCTTGGTCTTTGTTAATGCATCTCGTTTTCATTTGCATAAAATTTGGCACAATCTGCAGAAAGTGAAAGATACAGCCTAACTCCCACTTCATAGACATTTTTTTTTCTTAAGTGATGTAGGAATTTACATTTCTTGAGTACTCCCTTTTTGCTAGAAATTGTGCTATACATTTTATGTATGTCATTTAATTTCACCCTCACAACCACCCAGGAGGTTGATGTTACTATCATTTTATACATGAGGAGATGGAGGCTCAGAGATATTAAATAAATTGCCTAGGGTTAGGTAGTTAATGATAATGAGGGATTTAAATTCTGGTCTATCTGACTCCGAAGCCCACAGTTTTTATTTTAAATTACTTTTTACTTATTGTAGAGCTGGGGTCTTGCTGTGTTGCTCAGGCTGGTCTTGAACTCCCAGCCCCAAGTGATCTTCCCACCTTGGCCTACTAACGTGCTGAGATACAGGTGTAAGGCACTGTACCTGGTCCAAAGCCCACACTTTATTATTTTTAAATTATTTTTGTAGATATGGGGTCTCACTACATTGCCAAGGCTGGTCTCAAATTCTTGGACTCAAGCAATCCTCGTGCCTCAGCCTCCCAAAGTGGTAGAATTACAGATGTGAGCCACCGTGCCCTAACAATGCTTTTAAAACACTACTGTGTTGCTTCCTTAAAAGGAAAGAAAATACTAAAGATTATATCAGCACTTTTAATATGGGAATTTGAATTTCAGGCAATGAAATTGCTTAGATGACTAAGACAAGCCAATCTTATTTCAAACCACATCAGCTAAAATTTAAACTTTTTTTCTAATAATCTCTTTGGATTAATTATAAGTTTGATTTCCTAGTGTGAAATCACCAATTCTTCTTCACTATATTTTCTGCCCTGTAAACTCTCCCCATTCTTATTAATGCAAGAATGGCTATTTGGTAAGATTTTGTAATTGAAGGGAGACGCTCTATATATTCAGCATCTACCATGTACCAGAGAGCATGCTTGGTGCTTTTTGTATGCAGTCTCTTTTAATTGCCACACAATACTATAAAATATATTATTGCCTTGAAATAATTTTATAGCAGTTGTTGGTAACTTCTCTCTAGTCAGAGGATAAGTTAGTGACAGAACTAGGATTGGGATCCATTTCTGTCTTGGAAGTGTGTCTGCTTTCTATTCTGTTGTATGCCAGGAGGGAGTGTTAGCTGCATTTGAGCAATCACAGCTGTTTCATGAATTCTCTAAGAAGTGTTCACTGGTAACTCCAGTCTCTGGCATAAGCTTGAATGCTCCTGGAAGGACTGGGTCTTTTTATATCCCAATATTTAGCTCCACATCTGGCACATAGTAGATCCTCAATCAATATTTCTTTAATTGAAATCTAACTGCTCATGTAGGCTTGGCCTATTTGAGAATGTTTCAGCTAGGTTCCCATGTACATTTGAAAGTCATGCCTGACCTTTACATGAAATACTAGTAGGCATTTCTTTTGATTTTATCTTGTGATATAGAACATCCATAAATGAAAAAGTAGCTTTGCATTGAAACATGGGAGTCATTAAGTAATCAGAGGGATTCTGAACACAAATCTTAATAAAATGAAGACAGGAGAATACATAAAGCTACAAAAAAACATTGGAAACATTGGCAGTGTTCTTTTTCTCCTCTGTTTCCAGATGGATTTAGAATACTCAGTCGTTCTGCCTGAACTGTTCTATTGTTCTTCATGGCCTGTAATTCTGAAATGTGAGATCCTATCGTTCACAAATAATTCTTGCACTGAGTCGGCTATGTTTTCACAACTTAAAACATTGTACCTCATTCTCATTCATATGAGAGTTTGACAAATATGAGTCAGAAAAATATTAGGATTCTGGGGAAATGTAGAGCTGAATTGTGGCCCAGTTTCCCTAACTTGGCACTAATGAGCAAGTGATACCTTCATGGACATGGGTGTTTCTGTAGCCTCCAAAGTGGAATGAGTCACGTGGACCATGTTTGCATCTGTGTCCTTTCCTTGAATGTTTCCTGAGCAGTGGCTTCCTTTTATGGAATCCAGTTGGTTGGCTGGTAACATGTTCCTTGATGAGAATTAGGATCTTTTCATCTTGTGATATTTTAAAGAAATGATCTTTATTTTTAATTGTTCATCTAGACATGCCAATGGATATTTAGGCCACATTTTGAGCAAAACTCACAAGGTGGTTTTTTTTTCTTTCCAAACCTCACACATGTATACAAAATGACACAGTTTAACGGGTTTAAAAGAACAAAGCATGAGAAATACAGTGAGATACAAGCTCATAACCAAACCTAAATCAGTGAGCAGATCTGATTCAACATGAGAAAAGATTACAAAACAAATGCTAGTTTTGTAGAAAGCACTATCTGAAGACAAGTTTGCAGGATGCTGCAAGTCCCTTTGTGGGAAGCCATAAGCAGGGAGAAGGAGCCTGGTTTTTACTTAGCCTAGCAGGGAGCTATGGGTAGATCAGGTTTCATAAATAAGGTCCTGACAGTTCATCACTGCTATTAAAAGCAAGAGCAGGTTTTGCCTATCAGGCCTGGCAGTGATACATATTCTCTCTCTGTGTCTTAATTTGATCTTAACTTTGCCATCAGGTTACTACACACAGCCTTTTGATTCCTTTCTTCTCAAGCAATGAAAGTATTAAACTTGGCAAGCCATCTATCGATGGTCCATGGACAAGGAGAACAAGATTGTAAAGATAAAATCTGTGGATGATCCAATGGCTGTGTTTTAACTAGTAACTGGACTCCTGCTGAAATATTGCAAGAGGACCACTAATAGGCAAGAAAAAATACATTCATATTCTTTTTCTTTTACCAACAAATGAGGAACTCAAGAACTCTCCAGACAGTCGAATGAGGGCGGCAGCTGCATTGAGTTTACGCCTAATTTTACTTCAGATTTTTATGTACTTGTAGCTACGTCACAGGCTTACCCATTGGATATTTGGTAGTTTTTGCTCTGTGAGTGCTTCAAGACCTAATTGTAACATAGACACTTTTGCCCTATCAACTTGGAACTACTAAGAACACCTGGAATCTCATTTATCTAAATTATCATATAATTTAAACAAAGCCATTTTTTAGACCCAAGGCAGAAACCCCATTAGCTAAACTAGTGTCTTGTTTCCTAACTCTACCTTTCTTGTCCCCAGCAATTGCCTTCCTTGATTTGACCTCATATACGTTAAAAATAGACTACTCAAAAGCCCTTTCTGCACCATCAAACCAAAGTAAGACTGGTTCGGAAATAGGAACACATCTTACATATTCTCTTCTGGGGCCTCACCAAGCTGAGAGCTGCAGAATACTAAAGTGATACAGAAAATATATCAGAGTTTTACAGAAAAAAAAATACAAAGTTAATGTTAGTTTTCCACAACCTCCCTTTTACCCACATCAATAATTTCAACTTACCATCCACCCATTTCATAAGATCTTCACACTTTCTTTAGCACCATCTGACAATCTCTCCTACTTTAATGAAAATATAACCAACTTTCCAAAATTTCCCCTAGACCTTAATTCTGTAAGCCTCAGTCTCTCTATAGGAACTTATTACAGGTCAATCAATATTTCACTTGTATGTTAGGAGAAAAACCCCCAAAACAGTTGCACTTAGGAAATCAGCGCTAGCTCCCATTCTACCAGCTTGAGGAATAGGTTGATAGTGGCAGAAACAATCATTCTCCCACTACCACACTGTTTAAGGTAAAAAGAAAGGGACATCAGCAATTTTCATCTAACATTAGTTATGCTGAAACTTCTAAAGAAAAGGTTCAATGCACAGCGTTTAGCAGCCTAGAGAAGAATGCTGTAACAAACTGATTTTACAGCCAAGTGTCTGCGGAAAAAATGGCAACGAAATTCCAAGGTGATACTCCTAGCTAAGAGACATAATTAACTACAGTGACCTGCCAGGAAGGTAAAGTCTGCTATACAACTGAAATATTTTCTTTACTTAAATAATATGAACTTCAGCTAAACAGTTGGGTAGTTGTTCACATGAGATTAAGGAAAAGGAAAAATCCAGTTACTACTGACACTAAAGAAATGCACATCAGCCATACACCAAAAGTACTTTGGTACTGTAGCCATAACAGACAAATGTGTGGCATGGGAGCAGGGAATTCCCTGATGGTTAGATGGCAGGGTCATAGAAGGTTTTCGAGACCTGCTATGTCTCCTGTGAGGCTGATGCACCTCCATGTTCTATAACAAGAGTCACATAAACACAGGCTTAGCAGCTGGCTTGTTAAAACATTGCTGCGTTGAAAAGTGACTGATTCAGGCTTGTTGAAGGGTCTCATTAATCTGAGGAAACGATGCTTGGTGCCATAGATTAAACACTATGGTCTCAAGCGGAATGCATGTGAAGTTTCCAAAATGTTTCCTCAAAGACGTTACTCAGTTTTGGTTTGTGACCTTAGCTGGAAAACATACAGATGGACGTGGGAAGGCAGTTGAGAAAGACATCTATGAGGATTTAAGTCGGGCAGCTTTCAGAAGATGAAAGATATTTAAAGTTAAGGCCTTTATCTGCAAACAATAGTATATTAATAAACTCTATACCATATTTACAAATGCATTCTCTTGTATTAAAACTAACAGAATTCTGTTCACAGTGCCATTGTTTGTACAGGTAGCAATCCCATAATACTCATGTATTTTGGCATGGGAATCAGTAGCGTTCGATATTTACAGAAAATGTACATGGGTGAATATAAACATGTCACGGAATCCATAAAAGACAGATTGGCTAATGGTGCAAAGGAATGAACTGTACAGCACCTTCCCTTCGGATTGGATAGGAAACGTGGTTCCTTAAACTGAGAAGATGCCAAGTCTCTGCCCCAAAGTGGCATAATAAAGTCAATAGCAAAACAATGAACCCCTGTTCAAGTTTGGGTACATTGAATGATCTTAGTCCAAAGTTGCAGCTCCATTGTCTAGTGCATCAAATATAAAAGTTAAAAAGATTTATTATTTTTATAATTATTATTATTAAAATAGAAGGTACTTTCACGCTCTCATTTGTGCTCTTGCACTTAAGATCAATATCCTTGGCGTTGCAAATATGCTGGTGTTTCTGTCACACAGATCAGCAGTCAGATGGCAAACGCTCCGGAACTGCTGCCTGGTCCAGTGCGACCCCGGGCCCTGGCGGACAAGGCTGGAGCACCTCGTTCTTCCTCCTGTCGTCTCCTGGAGCAGGGCGAGCCTGCCCGTGGGATCACCCCCACGTTACTGAATGGAGTCGCTCATTTCGGCAGCGAATGCTGAGGTGACAAATGGCTTCTGTACACTTGCGAAAAGGGGAGGCAGGTAAGTGGGAGGAAAGTGGCGTTCCAAAGAGCCCCAGGACAACACCCAGAGAGTGGATGGGCTGCTGGGCAAGGGTTCCCTCCCCCGCCCCACCCCGCGCTGGAGGAGAATGTCGTGTCTGCGTCTGAGCTGGGCCGGCCCTAGGGGCTGTCGCCTTCCCGCGCCGTCCGCTCCTCGCTCTCAGTCCCTTGGCCTGCGTAGTCGTGGTCGGGCCCGCTGCCACTGCTGTCCCTGCTTCTGTGCTGCCTGGGCAACAAGCTCTTCCACTGGTCCTTGTTGTGCGCGAGGTGGCCCAGCATGTTCTCCGATAGCGCGCTGTTGCCCCGTGAAATGGGCCCATTCCCGGAAGAGCGGCTCCACGATGTAGCTCATGAAACCTAGAACAGGCAAGGCCAGGCTCAGCACCACAGGGCAGTGAAACCCGCTCCTTTCTCCCTCCCAAACACGAGTGGGGAACCCCAACACCTGGCTAATTTTTGTATTTTTAGTAGAGACGGGGTTTCGTTGGGTTCGCCAGGCTGGTCTCGAACTCCTGACCTCAAGTGATCTGCCCGCCCCTGCCTCCCAGAGTGCGGGGATTACAGGCCTGAGCCACTGCGCCCGGCCTTATTTAGGTTTTATTGTATTTCCTTGATGTGTAGCTGTGGGGGAGAAAAGGCAAATGTTTTCAGCCTAATAAAAATTTCCAGCTCCAGGGACAGGAAGGCAAGCAAGATAAGGGTGGTTACCTTCAGCCTAGGAGCATAAGATGTGTCATTTTGGGCTTGTCCCTGAATGGCTTTGTGCCTCAGTTTCCTCATTTATAAAAGAGGCTAAAGAGAATGCTAAACCCATAGGGTTGTTACAATTAAATGACTTAATGTATGTACAATGCTTAGAAAGCTCCTGGCACATAGTAAACACCCAGTGAATATTGGCTATTATTATTTGCAGAGGGAGAAAGACATATAAGAAAATATACATATATAAAAGTCTGTGCTGGAGCTAAAGAAGGCAGGTGAGGAAGGGATGCAAAGGGCAAATGACACCAGGAAGGGACACCTCACGGATTTAGATCACCTGAAGAATTCATACCCTTACCCTGTGGGATATCTTTTTCAAGATGATCATTGAACAGTCCTGTCTTGCTTTCAGTTATATTAAATAACTAAGTTTAGCGAATGTTCACTCATTTTGAACACAGATTTTTTACCTGTATGAAAGTCCTGCTTTAAAGACTAGATAAGATTGTTTGATATGAGACTTCTTTGTTTGCACGTCTGTTCTCTTACATATTTCAGATTTGTTGCTTTCTAATCGAGTTTTGCCGTTAATGTGCTTTTCATAATAAACATTTATTTATTAAAAAATAACTTTCAGTGTAAGCCAGAACTGTTGGAATCATCACAAACTTGGACTTATTTAGGTTTTATTGTATATTTCCTTGATGTGTAGCTGTGGGGAGAAAAGGCAAATGTTTTTCAGCCTAACGAAAATTTCCAACAGCAAATCCTGTATGTTTATAGGCATGTGATTTACAGGCTAGATTTGATTATCTTTTTGTTGGACAAACAGCAGACACTTGGCCTTTGAGAATGCCATAGACATGGAAGAGGGATGCCACAATACACAGTATTGTACATTTCTGCATTGTCTCATCTGCTGTGAAATATGATTTAAATATTGTGAAATCATAGTAGAGAACCTGAACTGGAGGGGGGAAAGTTAACCCAGTGACTTGATGTCTGTATTTGGCATTTTGGTAAGGTTGTACAGGGTGTCAGCGGATGAGGACTTCACGTTTTGATTGCTGTTCTTGAATTTTCTTTACCTCCTCCAGAATCTCCATATTTAATTTCTAATATCATTCACCTTCAAAGAGATACTAGATATCTAAAAAGACAGTTTGCAAAATTGTACTATTCCAAACTTCAAAGTACGAATATTAAGTTTACCTCAGTATAAAAAAGTTACAAATCCAACATTTAAAAATCCAACTCTCAAAAAAAAGGAAAAACCTCATTTTCTTTCTGAAGTGACCCTGGCATTATATCTGTGTACTTTTCAGATATGAAGACTTCTTATGCTAGGTAGGAAAATGATTTTAAAGTCTGAATAGACACCAGGAGGCAGTTTTTCAAATTAAGGAAGGCTTCCACATTATCAGATTTGGAAACTCTTCCATCAGTGTGTTCTGCCAACCTCTCTCTTCTCAAGGGATGAGCTGACATTGCTGGGCTGTTGTCCTCCTGGAGGGATGATGGGATGGTGGGGGGTTGGGGGGGAGGAAGGGGGAATAGGGAGGAATGGTAACCTCAGAGTAGACAAGGATTAAAGGAAAACCTCTTTCTCTTCAGCCTTCTATAGATTTCACCAATTAGAGATTCATTTGATTTAATACCTTTTTATTTTTTGTTTTAATTAATTAACTTTTTAAGAGACGGGGTCTCACCCTGTCGCCCAGGCTGGAGTGCGGTGGCGTGATCACAGCTCACTGCAGCCTTTACCCCCCAGACTCAGGTGATCCTTCTGCCTCAGCCTCCCGGAGTAGCTGGGACTATAGGCACATGCCACCACACCCAGCTAATTTTTTTTTTTTTTTTTTTTAGAGACTGGGTTTTGCCTTGTTGTCCAGGCTGGTCTTGAACTCCTGACCTCAAGGCATTTGCCTGCCTCAGCCTCCCAAAGTGCTGGGATTACAGGCATGAGTCACCCTGCACAGCTAATATCTTCCTTTTAAAATGCAGAATTATTTGGTTGAGAGAGGGACGCGTGGAGTTGGGGGAGGAGAAATTAAGCCCTAGTTCCACTTGGGGAGATGTGAATTACTTAAAAAGAAAAATCAGGTCTAAGCCTAGCTGAGAGTGGCACTCAGAAAATTCTCATTTTGGATTGAGGCAGGAAAAAGAAAGGGAACATTTCAGTCAGAGAGGAATAAGGACAGAGGAAATAGCTGCATTACTTATGACCCACTGGAAAAATTGTTGTCTCGGGGGCTAGAGCCTGCAGCATCCACCAAGTTCTGTTTAACTCTTGGGGTTTTTCCAGTTTAGTCTGATCTGTCTGTACCACCCCAATTCCCAACCCTCAATCTCTACGAGCTGGCCGGTGTGAAACAGCCAAAGATTTATGTATTAAGGGTTGTTTTATAATCATCTTCCCTTTCTCTTTATTATTGGTGTGCTGGTGTAGCATCCATAGGATTTTCCTATTTACTCAACCCCCGGCCCCTTTTAAAAGAGGTATCTATGGTAACCACATTTTCCTAAGCTGAAAATCAGGACATATGATCTGACAAAATAAGTGTGTTCTCATGACAACAACAGGACAGAATCTCTGCAATCAGGTCTGTCTCGCAAATCCAGGCTGTGTGCTGAACCACGGGAGTCCTTTTGCTTGGGGGGTTCAAAATGTCATTGACAGTTGCCTGGTAAATTTCTTTCTACCTAGAGCTTAACACAGGGAGTCTCAGGATTAGGACTTTAGTTAGCATCTAATTTTGAATCACGTCTGCAGACCCTCCATGGCTAAAGCAATTGATAGGAGAGAATTGGATCCCAGGAGGCTGAGGCTGCATTTCTGTTGCTGATGCTTTCCCGCCAGTCACCCAGCAATCGTGTATTATCATCTTTTCTGGGTTCTATTTTTTATGCCACCAACCCCAGCTGCCAACTTTGGGGTGGAGGAGTCAGTTTAACTCTGAAAACTACGTAACAATGTTAATGACAATTTGGAAAAAAAAAAATGAATGCCCAATAATCTAACATAACTATTTTGATAGTTGTATATTCCATTAAAATCTTTGTAAGTAGATTTATTTTGTCCTATTTCCTAAGGATGACTTTATGACTCCTTTGTGGGACAGTGGATTAGATTTGACCTTCAGTGATATTATATAATTCTAACTTGCCCTGGTTTTCTTAATTTTCAGCTTTTCAGATGCCCCTTCCCTACCAACGTCAAAACATTAAACCTGAGCCTTGCAAATGTCTGTAGTAGCACCGTGAATGCATTCAGCTGTCTAAAGTCTATGGGAACAGGTACAAAACGTGAACTGGTACATGTTAGGATCAGCGTTTATAAGGAAAAGAGTTAAAGTTCTGAGTTTGGGTTCAATGGAAGGGAACTTCAAGGAAAAAGACTTGTTTTAAAGGTGGGTAGAATTGGTGGAGTGTCTTAAGGTGTGATAGAAATTCTTACAGGAGCAAAAATATTTCCTCCATTAAAGTGCCTAAAATTTCCACAGTTTGATTTGCTTCATGGTCTTCATGACTTATGAGCTCATAACTGATTTGCTTCATAACCTAGATAAAGCAGTAATTATTTTGGATGCATTGGCATCATACCTTGTTTCCCACCATGGACACTTGCAAGAGAGTGTGGTTTTAAGAGAATGAACGTGAAAGTAAGTTTTAAATGAAGGACTAGTGAGACAGGGGGATCCCAGGACCCACCGGGCTTGCAGGCTCTAGGCCTGGAGATTGGGCCCTGGAGACTGGGAGCGAGTGTTAGGGAAGAGGGGTAGAGACCCAAATGGAAGGGTCCTAAAGGCAGATTCTGTGGATTCCCACCTTCAAGCCCTGAAGAGAGTACAAATAGTTGATTCTTGTTACTTTTCTTCTACTCTTTCTGATTTTGACTCTATTGTAAACTACAAAATCAAAATAATACAAGTTAGTTAAGGGCCTGTAACAAAGCTTCGATTCTGTGTTTCATAAGTTCTCAATAGATAATTAGCTAGTAAATTAGTTATAATTAAAGGGTTAATTTGGGCACAGCCATTCAAAGAGATGCTGATTAAACCTCCAGTTCTGATCTTCTGAAAGTTGTGTGTAGATCTTTTCTTTGTGACTTTTGTGAGACGTGCCAAAGGTATTCATTTAAATTTAACACTGAATTTAACTCACCAATTTGTATACTAGGGATGGAATCTTTCTGTTGATTACAAAGAGGACTGATTTCCAGTTCAAATTTCTGTTCAAGTTCACCTAAGAAGAAAGTAAAAAAAAAAAACAAAACACGACACATTGGTAATCTAGAATTTATAAAATGAGTATTAATAATTTTAATGACCTTGTTGGAAGAAGTTATTCTGGGAATTACTGTTTCCTGACTTGTTATCAGTAGGGGCCCTTCAGCACTGACTTGCTCTGCCTTACTTTGGTAGTTTCTATAGAAATTTAAAATACCACAGTGCCAATGACTGTTTATAATGGCTCACTGTAAGCAGGTGTGCCCTAGGACTAGAATAAACTTTTGAACAAGACCTATAAAAACAAGAAAACAACAAATGAGAAATTTCCTCACATGAAATAAAAGTTCTGGCTTTAAGTGACAGGTTAAGAAAACAGGTTTTATCCTTCCTTCTTCCTCCTCCACTAAAGTGCCTAAAATTTCCAGAGTTTGATTTGCTTCAGATCAAACCTAGTTTTGTTTCACCTGAGAACCAGGAACAGGAAGTAGGTAGGAAATGAGGTAGAAGGGCTAGAAAGATCTCATCTGAGCGGCATCTCAGTCTGTAACCACAAAATTAATCCGACTCTTCCATTCTGATTTTTTAGAATTTTACCTAATGAAACTGAAGGTGAAAAAAACTATAAAGGTCCAGAATGGTATTTCTTTTTTCTTTTTGTGACAGGGTCTTACTCTGTCACCCAGGCTTGAGTGCAGTGGCATGATCTCGGCTCACTGCAGCCTAGAACTCCTGGGCTCAAGCAATCCTTCTGCGTTAGCCTCCCGAGTAGCTCAGACGACAGGCATGAGCCACCATGTCCAGCTAATACATATTTTTAAATTTTTAGCAGAGATGAGGTCTCGCCATGTCGTCCAGACTAGTCTTAATCTCCTGAGCTCAAGTGATCCTCCTGCCTCGGTCTTGCAAACTGTTGGGATTACAGCTGTGAGCCCTTGCACCTGGCTCGAAATGTTTCTTTTTAATGCCTCTGTCAGCTATCAGGCTGGTACAAATGTAATTGTATTCTTTGCCATTACTTTCCATGGCAAAACCCGCAATTACGTTTGCACCAAATTAATAAAAGATCAGAGGAGAAATGCATTGTACAAAACTTTATTAAACTACTTCATCAGTCCTTCCTGAATGTAAACATTGTGAGTAATTTTGTGTTGGAAAAAAACAATCTGACTAATCAGTGGAAGAGTTGGTCCTAAGAAACATTAGCTAAGGTTCACAGTTGTGAATCTACTCTGCTAAAGTAGGAGAGATAAAAACACAACATTTATATAGTGATTACTGTGTGCCAGGCACTGTTCTCCGCATTTTACATATGTTAATACAAAAACTGTCAGTTTTTTTAATAAGAGGTAGGCTGTCACTCTGTCACCCAGGCTGGAGTGCAGGGGTGCCATCATAGCTCACTGCACCCTTCAACAGTTGAGCTCTCCCGCTTCAGCCTCCTGAGTAGCTGGGACTACAGGCAGGCACCACCACTCCTGGCTAATGTTGTTGTTGTTGTTTTAATAGAGATAGTATCTCTCTATGTTGCCTAGGCTGGTCTCAAACTCCTGGCTTCAAGTGATCCTCCTGCCTAAGCCTCCCAAAGCATTGAGATTACAGGTGTGAGCCCCCGTACCCAGGTATATGTTAATTAATTTAATCCAAATAACAACCTTATTAGAATCCCCATTTTACAGATGAAGAAATTGAGACACAGGGAAGGTTAAGTATATTGACCCAGTATGTTACTAGTAGGTTATACCAGTAAAGTGGGGAGCCTGGATTCCCGCAGAGGAAGTCTAGCTTCAGAGTGTCTGTACTTAAACATTGAGCTGGAGCCCTACAGAGGCCACAGTTCTGTCATTTTAAGACTGTAGTTCACTTCCTGGGGGCTGTTGTCCCTGGTAATCCTCAAGACTGAAGGGGGAAACCATCTGGGCTTAACCTGAGTGGTTCAGGGTAGCCTGGCCACCGTGACTCTTCAACTCCAGAGGATCATAGCCTTCTGAGGGCAGGACAGGACACCATTTAATATTAAGACAAACCCACCTAAAGCCAGTTCCACTCCTCACCTCCAAATTTCTGTTGTTAGTGATTTTTAGTCAAGCGTGACACTTTGAGGAGTCTCTTTGACTTCTCCCTTCCCTTCACCTTCCATCTCACCTGAGCCTGGCTGGGGACCCTGCAACCTCCCGACTTCTTTCCTCCTCTTCAATCTGGTTTCACATCCTGTTTCTCCCTCTCTCAGAAGACCTTATTTGCCCTCTTTCACTCTACTTTATCCTGGTCTGGTGTGTTGATCATTCATTCTTAGTTGTTGCTTCCTAGCTAGTCTTCTTCCTCCCAGTCTTCTTCTATTTCAACTATGTATGCTGCCTAAATGCACTTTCTGGGATGACTCCCACTGTTGTGTTCTCTATGGTAGCCTGGTGTCCAGAAGCCGCCACAATCCTCTCGTTCTTATCTTCTATGAGACCGAGCTGGTCTATAAGGCAGGGTACATCCCTGCCTCGTGATTTCCATTCCATTCTATCTAGACCAGCGCTGTCCAACAGGACTTTCTGCAATGATGGAGATCTTCTCTACACTGCTCACTGTGGCAGCCCCTTGAAATATGATCAATAAGATTGAGAAACTGTATTTTTTATTTATTAAATTTTAATTTAAATTGAACCAGTCACAAGTGCCTTGTCGTTACCGTACTGGAAAGTGTAGAACAATGCACATCACTTAATATTGAGCTCAGATCCTACCTTTCAAGGCACTGGATCTTCTCCTGTGACCTCTATCATTAGAGGTCTTCCAATGAGATAATTTATTCATTTACTTATTCAACACACTTGTATGTTTCAGACACTTTGTTAGCCAACATAGAGAATATAAAGGGGAATTTTGCATAGTTGCTTTCCTCTAGAAACTATACTAAGTAGTACTTTGAGAGTACAAAGCATAGACCAACTGTAGTTCGTTCTTTGTATTATTCGTAATATCTCCCGTAGGGCTTTGTACATAGGAAAATCACAGTGTTGCTGAGGGTTAGACAAGCCTGGAAGCAGACGTTCAATGAAAAGCTTCTGGGAAGCTAGGTTGGTTGAGATGATATCAATCATTAGTCACAAGAGGACAGAAAGTCTACTTTAAATTTTTTTCAGGGAAAGGAGGGAGGTATATGGTATTTGGAATCCTAATCTCTGTTCTGAGAATATAACAGTTTTTCTAACTCATAGGATCTTGTCTTCTTTTCCCCCTGTGTCCTCAGCCTTGATTTTACGGATTTTCCTTTGCTTAACATCATGAATCACATTAAAGATACTTTGTCCAGGACTGTTAGTAGTCTGTGGAAGCCTCCCTGCCAGGAGCAGGCTGGAATGAGCTGGGATTTGAGTCCAAATCTTAAACTGAAAGATTTATCAAAATGACACAAGTCAACCTTATAGAATTAAAAAGAATTCTGTAGGGAGGACAGGCAGTTTGGATGATCAGGAAGTCTAATCTTCTCTTAAAATAAGCAGAGACTTCTGCTGGACCATAAGCCTATTAAATAAAAAGGACCAGATCTACATTTTCTATTCTTCCTCTGCCAGGAAACATGCCAGAGGAAAGTGCATGGAAGCCCGCCTTTAGTGATCAGTGTTACAGATGTTCTAGGTTTTTCCATCTTATAATGCATGCCTATATTACTAGGACAATAACCACTTTTGAGAAAAGAGGTTTTTTTTTTTTTTTTTTTTTTTTTTTTTTGAGATGGAGTCTTACTCTGTCACCCAGGCTGGAGTGCAGTGGCAGGATCTCGGCTCACTGCAACATTTGTCTCCTGGGTTCAAGCAATTCTGCCTCAGCCTCCTGAGGAGCTGGGACAAAGGCATGCACCATCATGCCTAGCTGATTTTTGTATTTTTAGTAGAGATGGGGTTTCACCATGTTGGTCAGGCTGGTCTCAAACTCCGGCCTCAGCTTCCCAAAGTGCTGGGATTACAAGTGTGAGCCACTGTGCCCGGCCCAAGTAAAGAGATCTTATAGGTTACATTTCTTGGTTGATACCATTTACTGTACCTAGTTGACAACTTTTATTTAATGACCCTATGGGCCTTACTATCTACCTAAGTGACATGGTCCTGCCCAAGGTACTCAGAATCCATATAAGGTACGAGATGAGAAAATAAAAGGTTTATACTGCAGTTGATGCTGACTTGTGTACTTTAATCATGCTGGATGTGATTAAGTCAAAACTAAGTGGGCTAGTGTAGACTCTTTTTCTTTATCTCGTTGTTTGATTTGCAGGGATGGAGATCTTAGCCCCTCTCTCACTGTGCTATTTCAATATTTAACACATAAAACAGTAAAAGTATTGATGATATCTAATCTAAAACCCCCAGCTCCAATTTAATCATATTTCCTTTTGTTTTGCCCTCCTTGAAGATTTTATTTAGGGGCAACTAGAACTGATATTTTAATTTCTAACCAGTTATACTCAATTCAAGTGAAATTATATACAGAGTTGTAGGAGTTAGTTACATGAGCACTTTTATTCTGAGAGAAAGATACGGTGAGCAGAGCCTTCTGGCTCCACATGAGCTCAATCAATTCTTCTTCTGTCTTGGGGCCATCACAATGTCATTGACGCATCTTTCAATGGTGCCTTCTCCAAAAGGCTCACTGTTGCTATTTGACCTCCTCACAGAGCTGGTATGTGGGACACTTCAAGCTTTATTTGTTCTCGGCCTCTCAAACCTGATTCTGTCACTAGCACGAGGGCACTGCTGATGCCTGAACAAACATCCTGCACATTGAAACCAAGCCTGAAGAAACAAGGCTGTATTTAAAGGTTGATACCCCATCCAATAGCAAGATCCTGCTTGCTAATTCATTGCCTTATTTCTGAATGTGGTTAATCTTTTAAAAATTTTACCCTAATTCAGGGCCATTTGTCTTTTGACAGCAAAATTTTCTTCTTCACTGTTGAACCAATATTTGAAAGGAAGAATTCAATTTCTGGTCAGCTGTGTCCAATTTCGTTATTAACTTTGTTTAAGAAAACAAGGAGAAGGAATACAAAAGGAGTCTAAGTCCTTCTGTCAGTGGAAAACATTGACCTCAAATGACATTTAGCCTTTAGGCTGCACTCAGCTCATTAAAATGAAGGTCAAAGTCAAAATCAAACTGTCGCACACATTCTTATATCCACAGAGGAGAGCCACTTATAATCAATGTCCCACTTTCGTTCATTTTTATTTTGCCTCATTGCTACTTGTTTCCGTAGTAAGTCAATACATTAATGTTGTTCATTTTTAACTTTTTCCAAACAAGGGTTGGATGAGTTGCAAGAGAGTTAAAAAGAAAGGTTAGGATACTAAGAGTTGATGAGAGAACAAATGTCATGATAGATGAGCTATTTCCTGTTTTATTAGGATAAATACCTAAAAGAAGACGGGGCAGTGAAATCTCAGCTGCTGGATCACAACTCACCTTGCCTGTAGAACTCTTCACAGACCCTTTCACTCCATTGCTTGCTCATCTCCCAGATTCTACAAGGATTGCAAATGTCGGCACACTTCAAGGCGATCTGAGAAACAACAGGGCAGGGAGAGATTGTCGGCGGATGCTTCTTCAGTTGCAAAAGCACCCCAAGCAAAAGGGGCTGTCAAGACATCAGTCTGCTCATAGTACCAGGCCCATGAGTACCTCCCTGACATGCCTCTTCAGGAAACTGCACTTATTCACCACTACACAAAGCCTGCATTGAGAATGCTGGCTTTATAGCAGTGAGGAGGAGAGACGAGCTACAGTCCAAGGACATGGAGCTTGCTGGAGGAGAACTGGGTGGGCAGGCCAAGGAAAGCCATGGCCTGGCTCCTTCTTAGCCCCACTTCCTGCAGGCAGGGAGGTTGCAGGGTTCCTGACCAGGCTCAAGTGAGGTCATGTGAACCTCACTCTCACAGTAGGCATACTGAAGAACTCCATACATCACAAATTACGCATGTTAGGCATTTATATCTGCCTGTGTAAACGCAGACCACCAGTCAGGCAATGAAGTTGTATCAAACCTAGGAATGCTTTGTTTGCACAGTTAAATTTGGGCCTTCTTGGCTTGCCTAACACTGGTCTGGATCTGGGATGCCAGCTTTTTGTCAGTAATGATGACCCTAGGAGGGTTACCTTGAATTCCCAGAGAAGTAGACTCTCCCTTTTAACCACCAACTGCTACCAAGAGACCAGCAATGCCCATTGGTTTGACCCAATTCCTTGGGATCACAGACCCGATAGCAATGTTGGGGTCTGGAAGAGCCTTGGATCGTATCGAGTTGCAAATTTGGTTGTTTTTATATTTATTTTCTGGTTAGTGGGGGATACCAGTACAGGTTGAAGTAGGTAAGTGTCAGAGAAGCCTTCTCGGGTTTCTGCCTTAAGGGATGCATTTGAGTTAGCAAGCCCTCCTTCTAAAGTGCACATATTCAAGGCCAAATCTTTCAGCTACTCACAACTTGGCTTTAGTCACTCAGATCAGACACCTGGTTAATCCTTGTGGCATTCAGGGACTAGAAGCCTAGTTTGGAAGGAAATAAGGAAGGAGTCATAGTTCTATAGCTGGGAGTAAGGTATTTCCTGGCAAGGAAGGAACACTTTGGACAGCTACAGTGGGTAGCAGGAGAGCCTGGAACAAAAAGACTGCACAATTCAATCTCCAAGTGCTGCTCCATCTCCTCGATCTAGATGAGTCTGGGGTCCATTCATTATGACTTTTGCACCAAAAGAAAAGGAGGAAGACAAGAGAAAATGGAAGATCAAGAAAGAAGGTTTTGGTTTGGATGCCAGATCACATTTTTACTGGTGACATCCACTCTGCCCTGATGTAATTTGTCATATCACAAATGGCTGCCATGAAGTAAAATAGAAAGGAATGGACTTGATTCAATTCAACTTTATTTTTTGCTGCCTAAAAATGAATACCAGAAAAACATGTTTGAGACTCAGATGAAAATAGAAGTTTAGGTAGTAAAAGGAAATAAAGCAATTTAAATAGGTTTAAGGTAAAGGAAGGCTACTTGTTTTTCAATTTGTGTATGTACTATAGTTAATAATATACTTTTGTGTTTCAGAAACAGACTTTTAAAATTGCGTAAGTATCGCAGTAGTTGATTTTACACCAAGCCACAAAATGTGGTAGACCTTTACTGCACGCAGCCATCCAGCAGGATTACTCTGTGATAAATCAGTTACTGAACAAGAAAAATGAGGTATTATCAACTTGTTGACATGAAACCCAGATTTTGCTCGGTTGGGAACCACTTATAATTTTCATGCATCTCAAAGCCTTTACTTAAATAGGTCATTGATCTCATACCATGGGAGATAACTCCCTCTCAAACATGCTAAAATTATTGATCATGGCCCGGAGTGGATTGTTGTTGTTATTTTTTGTATTTTTAGAGACAGGATCTCACTCTGTCACCCAGGCTGGAGTGCAGTGGTGCAGTCATAGCTCATTGCAGCCTTGAACTCATGGACTTAAGCAATCCTCCTGCCTCAGCCTCCCAAGTAGCTAGGACTACAGATATGAGCTACCATGCCCAGCCCACCTGAGTGTTTTTACTCAACAAGAAGAATGGCTTTTACTGTTGTTTACCTGAAGCATAAAGTGCCTGTCCTGTGCATCCTCCAGTCTTAAGTCTTTATTGTGGAGGTGAGCTTTCAATCTGGTCAAAAATTCATTCTGCCTGTTGATGTCTGTTGCCAAGATCAAGGAGCCCAGCTGCTGTTCAATATCCTGTCTGCATCCACAAGAATGAAAGAGAAAACACACAAAGCAAATCCCTTTGATGAGAGTGATTGATTTTCTCATGATCAGGTGGCTTGTAATCTCATTTCTGCCTTTGATTCTGTTTATTACACAAAGTGCCAGTCCTTCGCCCACCAGTTCCGTCCTTGGACAGGAGACATGCCAAGGACGGTACAAAGTAATCGAAACCTTGGAAAACAACGTTGTGGTAGTGTGGACATTCCTATGGGTGAAAAAACTGAAAGGCAAATAGAAATGCCTGCTTTAGGGAGGACACACAAGACTTGCAGAATCGTGAGATTTGTGCTGTGTTTTTAGAGTTCAAACTAATTCAAACATGAAGATTTGCATGGAGAGAGAAAAGGGCATAACGGTAGTAATAACAGTGAAGAGAATAATAGTAAATGGTACCATGGATGGAAAGATCCGTCAGTGGACCACAATACATAGGCCAGAAAGAGATTCTGGAACTTCAAAAACAAAAACTGAGACATTGTCACAAGCCAGTGGGCAAGAGATATATTAGTCAACAGATGGTATAGAGAAAACGGAATATCTTAGATAAAGCAAGTTAGAGCTTACCTCACATATAAAAAGTAATAAAGGAAAGATCCATAAATATTTGTAAAATTTACCTTTAAAAATGAAATATAATTAAGTAGAGTGCATAGGGAATACATATATAGTTTAATGAATAAATAGAAAATGAACACCTTGTAATCACCATTCTGGTCAAGAACATTGCCTACCGGTACCCCAGAGGCCACATTGCCTGTCTCATCACAGCCCCTCTCCTTTCAAGCCCAGAAGTAACCACTTTCTTGCTCTTTGTTTTAATAATTTTCTTTGCTACTTATGATTTTACCACCTGTGAGTGTATCTCTAAACCACACAATTTAATTTTAACTGCTTTTGGACTTTAAGTTATATGGTATGTATTAGTGACTGACTTCTTTAGCTACAAATTATGTTTTTGAAATTCCTTCATGTTGATGTGTAGGCTGTGGTTTATCCTGTTTGTGTGGTTTATCCTCTTTCATTATTATAGTATACGCCGTTGTATAAAACTCCATTGATCCTTTCCATTCTCCTTTCTACTTATCACGGTCACTTGAGGTGTTTCTTAGTGTTTGGCTACTATGAAAAGAGCCACAGTAAATATTCTTATATCCCTCTAGTTATGCATATGCAAAAGTTTCCCTAGAGTCTACGTCCAGGAATGCAATAACTGGACGACAGGGGTATGTTTACCTTCAGTTTACTAGATAGTGCCAATTATTTCCAAAACGATGGTGTAAATTTGAGCTCTCAGCAGTAGCAGATGAGATTGTCATTGTTCTACATTCTTACCTTTTGCATTTTTTGCCAGTTTGATGGGGCCTGTCATGCAACTCACTGTAGTTTTAATATGAATTTCCTTGTTTACTAATGAGGCTGGATACAGCCATGTGTGTTTATTGGCCATGTGTACTACTTCTGTTGTGAAGTTTCTACTCTAGTTTTTATCTATGGTTCTATTGAGTTGTCTTCCTTTTTCTTATTGATTCTGAAGTTCTTTACATATTTTAAACACTGGTCCTTTGTCAGCTATGAGTTGCAAATATTGTGTCTGTGGTTTGTCTTTTAGCTGTCTTTATGATATCTTTGATGAAAGGAAGTCTTAATTTTTATAACTTTTATTTTTAAATTTATAAATAGAGATGGAGTTTCACTATGTTCACCAGGCTGGTCTCGAACTCCTGGCCTCAAGTGATCCTCCCTTGTTGACATCCCAAAGTGTTAGGATTACAGGCGTGAACCATCATGCCACTAAGAAGTCTTATTTTTTAATGTAGCTTAATCTATAAATCTTTTTATTTATGGCTAGTTTTTTCTCCTTTAATAAATTTTTCCCAACGCTGATGAAAAATTTCCCTACATTATATTCTAAAAGCTTTGTAGTTTCACCACTAATGTTTTTGTTTTTAAGCCATACATACATCTTTAATCCAGTTCAGAACATGAAAAATTATATAAAACAGAAAATTCACAAAAGAAATACAAAATATCTCAAAAAATAAAGTGATATTAAATATTCTTGGTTTTAATTTACTTTCTGCTATACTACTATATGATATTATTTCTCCCATTTTTATTGGTGAGGATTAACAGTAACTGCTAAGTAATTTGCTGAATTATTGAAAGACTGTAATACCCAATGCTGTCAATGATATGAAAAAAAAATGGTTCCCCTCATTCTCTGTTAGGGAATATAAACTAGTACAATGTTTCTGGAGGGTAATTTAGGAATCAGTGGAAAAACCATTTGGTGAACATAAATAATTTGACCAATAGTTCATCTATAAATTTACATTAACATGTTAGTAAAGATATATGTTACAAGGTTGCTCATTCTATTGTTATTTACAATAATGAAACATTCCACAGGGAAAAAAATCACAAAAATTTATAATGATATTAGTTAAACAATTACTTAAATTGTATACTCATACTGTACAATTATTAAGTATGATGATGTACAGCTATAGTCATTGACATTGAAAAAGTCATGTTTTATTGTTAAAAATGGAATGCAAAGCATGTAAAGCATCTCTATGGTCATAGAAAATGCAAAGATCTATAAGGGGATTAGGATTGATTTTTATTTTCTTATTCTCAAAATTATATTACTTCTTTGAAAATATGAATACTTACTAAATTTATAATTGGAAAATAAAGTTAGGTGAAATGTTTCATGAATCAAATTAAAAGGCAAACTAAAAACTTCAAGTAATATTTATAACACATAACAAATGGTTACTGTAGTTAATATACAAAGAATTCTAAATAACACTAATAACAAAATAGGAAGATACCAAATATAAAAATGTGTTTTCTAAAGAAATAGCAATGATCAGTAAATATATGAAAAATTTCAGTCTTGGTTGTAAGTAATGGATGCATACTAACTGAATGAAAACCACTTTATATATACATATATATTTGTGTACATATATTCATAAACATGTCAAATTTGCAAATATTTTTAAAGAGAAAGCTCAATTTTGGTGATGGTACATTGGTACATTTTCTTATTAATCCATCAGTGGGAATACAGATAGATACAGCCTTTTGGAAGCACAATTAGATAATACACAACAAGAAATGTAAACATTTAGACCTTTCTGACCAATAATTTTTATCTACAAATATTTCCTGAGAAAACAGAGTATCAAAGCTTGGGATACTGGAAACAACTTACGTTCCAAATGAACGGCAGTAGTTGTGTACAATAATGTCATTTGGCACAATAATGCCGTATGGCTGATAAAATAATTTTAAGTAACAGGTTTAATGACTTGGAAAAAAGTCTTTATAGTAAATAAAAATTATAAAGTTTCCCAGATAACCATATTTTGTTAAAATATGTTTGTATTGAAAAAAGACTAAAAGAAAATAAACTAGGCAGTTTAATGTGAACTATCCTTGGATGGCAGAGTTACTAGTAATTTCAGTTTTCTCTTTTATATCAAGCTGAATCATATGAAAGTGCTAAAAGTCTCCTGTTTCTGGCCCTTAAAAAGAACAATTTTACAGAGTTCAAACTAACACTTTCCTGAATTTTCCTTACTTTCTATAATTAACCTGTCCTACTTTTAAAATCAGAAAAATGACATTAAAGGATTTACCTGAGGTAGAAAAATAATGATTATGATAATGGGTTTTGTTATAAAGTCCTTTCATATATATTATTGTATAACAATTATTCTTCTGGCAAAAACAATTTATAACACTGTGTTCCACAAAGACACGTAAAAATATATTTTTTCATTGGAATCCATAGACATGAAATGAGTTTTAGGAAACAAATACTAATAGTAACAAATAGGATGAACGCAGGTACTGACCGGGAGAAGCCTGGTCACCTAAGAGTCCTTCTTTCCCCTTTCCCTTGCATTTTCTTCTTTCCTGTCCTCGCTATTCTTCCTTCCCTCCTCCTCCTTTCTTCTTTATCTGCCTCTACCACTTACCTCCTCTGTCTTCTTACTTGATTTCTTGCTCTAGTTTTTAGTTCTTATTGCATTTAATTCTTTCAGTCTTTGCAATCTATTATGCTAGTAAAAGGTACAAGTTTTTATTACATGCACAAGAACTGGTTTTATTTAGTTCCAGGGAGTAAAAATTTATCAGAACTGAATTCTTCCTGCAAATTTCACATCCCTCTGGGTGCTAGGAAACAGCATGAGATCAAATCAGATGGCTAGGAACCAACCCATAACCCAGAGTGTAGTGCGTGTTCAGTTGGGAGACACCACTTGGTCCTTGACCTCAAGTTATGTGCCCGTCTTGAAGAAGGGTACAGCAATCTATATAATCTTTTCACAAGGTTTCTTGGGTTCTGGGCACATGTTCATTAAACAGATCAGAATTAGTGGCGGCCTTAGTATTAGCAGCTAACTTGGGGGCATGAGGAAAATGAAGCAATAGCCTCCGATTTAGTAGGACTCAGCCTACATACCACGGCTCTCAAATAGTGAACCAGAAAACGAGTGTCTCCCCTTGTTTGTTTGTTTATTTATTTATTTATTTATTTATTTTTCCCCTTATGTTTAAAGTGCAAGAGACATAAGGTAAATTATTTGGTGAAAAAACTGCTGGGGCAATTTCAATTACTTAGCAAAAGACTTTTTAGAAAAGAATTTCTGACTTCTATTTTTGCTAAGACTGGCAATTAGAAAACGTACTTTTTTGAACTAATTTTAAATCTAGCTTGAGAATGTCTGGGTTCCTTCTTGATAAATATTTATTATTTGGATCTACATAGGAGGACAATTTTGCTAAACTAAAGGACGGGAATTTGGCAAAGCTGAGCATTGATGCTGAAGTGTGTGAAAACTGAGAGCTGTTTATTATCCCTTTTCCTGACTGTAGGTCATTGACTGTGCAAGGCCCTTTCAAAGTGCACAGACAGATTTTGGTTTCTGGGTTGCTGTAACAGACACCAAATCTCCTCTGATAGACAGCTCAGTGCAAGCAGGAAGCACAGCCGGCTGGCTCTCTGCCATTCACACAAGGGGTCCCAAGCCTGCCCTAGAGAAAGTGGCTTATCATTACTGCGTGCACATCAATACGTTTCATCTCGGCAGCACTTACGTCATTTCCTTTGGCAAGTGAGCGAGAAGCCTTGATTCTCGAAGCATACCAATTGTAGAACGCCAGTGGTGATTCTCCAGCACAGACATATTCTAGAAAGAAAGAAAATGAGAGGTATGGACGAGAGGGAAGCCAGATACTGATCTTTCATGCTGAACACAGCTCCATGGACGCCAGCATTTTCCCTCCAGTCAGTTTGTACCTGATGATACAGAGGCAGACCAGAAAAAAGAGGAAAAAAAAACCCCACAGAAGCCAAGATAAAACCACCATGAAGTCTAGTCTCAAGGCTATGATGACGATGGGAGAACAGCAGGGCCCATGCTGACCCTCTGCTGCAGGGGTCATTCACTCCTGCCTCTTCCCCTCTTTCAATAGCTTAGTCAGGCCACACTAATGTAAGAAAGAAAGTGAAGCAGTGAAATAGGTAGTAATGGATACCACGGCACTACAGTCATAGTATAATCCAAGATTAGACTAGCAAACTGGACAGAGGCAAGCCCCACAGCCTCTGGTCTAATCTACTGCACTGATCATTTCTCAACACTGATAAGAACCTCCTAACTCCAAACCACCAGGGTAGCTGGTGACACAGACTCCTGAGTTGCAGTCATTATGTTTCTGATTTGATAGGCTTGTGGTGATTAATTCATATGTACACTAAGGTTTGAGAACCATTATCTTGCAGGCGCCTCTGCCGGTAATTTTCGTGACCAGCACCTTGGCATTTAGCTGATTAAATCTATGGTTTGGAATCTACAATTGCTTCCTTGCTCAATTATCTGTTTCTCCCCTTGAGAGACCTGCGTTATATTCAATCTCTCCCCTGACCTTACTGTTATTTTAAATAATGCTTTTTTATCTGAACGTTTAACCATTTAAATAATGAATATTTCTTATGCTCCATTGCGGTTTGCTCTAATTAGCAAACATTATATCCTTATCACTGACTTCATAGTACAGAATAGAACTCCTCTTGACCTCAGGCAATATTTTATTTGTTTATTTATTCACTCTCCATGTTGTTTCAAGAGTGGGTATAATCTTACAAAACATGTAAGAGGATAGTTGCTATGGTTTGAATGTCCCCTCCAAAACACATGTTGAAACTTAATCCACAATGTGACAGTATTGAGAGGTGGGGCTTTTAAGAGGTGATTGAATTGTGGAGTAATCTATTCATGGATTAATGGATTAGTGGGTTATCATGGAAGATAAACTGGTAGCTTTATAAGAGAGGAAGAGAGACCTGAGCTAACACTTCAGCATGCTCAGCCCCTTCTCTATGTGATGCCCTGAGATGCCTCAGTACTGCAGTGTCCACTAGCAACAAGGCTCTCACCAGATGCAGCCCCCCTCTACCTTGATCTTCTCAGCCTCCGTAACTGTAAGAAATAAATTTTGCTTCCTTGTAAATTACACAGTTTCAGGTATTCTGTTATAAGCAACAAAAAATGGACTAAGACAGTAACATTCAATAAAAAGTGAGAGACACTGTATAATTTCACATATATGAGGTACCTAGAGTAGTCACAGTCTTAGAGACAGAAAGTAGAATGGTGGTTGCCAGGGACTAGCGGGAGGGAGGAACAGGGAATTATTGTTTAATGAGCACAGGGTTTAGTTTTGCAAGATGAAAAGACTTCTAGAGATGGGTGGTGGTTGTGATTTCATATTATAAATGTACTTAATACCACTGAATTGTACACTTCAAAATGATTAAGATGGTATATTTTATATTACATGTATTTTACCATAATTAAACAAAAAGTAAGGGAAAAGAAGCAAGGAAAATAAGATGGTGATTAAACGGAGTTAGGAGTGAGGCTAAAAATCATCCCATCTGTATGCCCCTACTGTATGTATCTGAGGCACCCATATAATGTTCAACTTTTTTAGCAAATGAAGAAAGAGAATCTCTGTTAGTGACACAATCAAGGCTCCATTAGGAAAACACAAGTCAGGAAAGCTGCAAGTATTCTGCATTCTAAAAGGACACATTGATTTATCTCCAAGACTTTGTTATGAGATAAGTTTCACAAGGCTGAGTCTCATACCCGTCTTCTGCTGAGGCTGTCCTATTGCTATTCATTTCACTAATTGCCAAGGAGTCATTATTCTTTATTCAACACTTGACCATGTTTGAAACAGTAATGAAATTTTGTTACTTTTATCAACTGGTCTATTATTTCCTTTTGGGCATGAGCCACACATAACAAAAGAGAAGGTTGATTGGAAATCACATGCTAGACTGATTTGTTTTGATTGTAAAGATTTAGGAGACAAAAGAGTGATAGATTAGTGTGATGTAACAGACGTTCAACCCTGAGACGACATTTAATTCAGTTGCTCATGAGTTCACTTGCAAGACTAATTCAAGTAGATGTGGACATGTGTGCCCTCCCATGAGTTTTTCAAGGGCCAGAAAGCTGTAACAAGACCTGATGACAACTGACACCATATCCCCATGTAGTGGAACAAAAATGTCTAGAAGATGGCCTTAAGCATCGTGATGTATGCCAGCTTGACTTAACATCTTCATTAATAATCTTCCTGAAGACAGAATAAAAGGATACTTGGGAAATTTGCTGGTGAAACCATGTTTGGAGATGAGCACCAGGGAAATGCAAGAAAAGTGGGTTAGCTTGGAAGCTGGCACAGATTAAAAGACAATAGAGTAGATGATTGCCAAACACACCCTTTGTGGAAGAATCATTATGCATAAAAGTGTGTTTTGGCCAGAACTGCAGGGGAAATAGGGGTTGACTGTTTTAATTAGATGTTAGTTTCTAAGCGCACATTGGAATTCTTGCATTTACCTCTGAATCTGGTTCTACTGCTAAAAATGTTGTGGTTTGAATATGTTATGATTGAGTAGATTTAGGTTGTCTTGGGGGAGAAGTCATTGTTTACTCTCAACCCTCATGTCCAACCAGTGTCTGAATCCTCTTGGTTTTCCTATGTAGTGTCACTTGTACCCAATCATTCCTTTCACTGAAGCCACCCTATTTCTAAGTTTTACCATCCTTCTTCACTGTCCTTTCTTAAAGCCATCCTCCTTACAGCTGCCAGAAGTGACTTGTTTGACAAAAATTTTCTACCTTCTCCCTAATCACTGGTTGAAACAAAAATATTTATCAATCACCCACTAATATGCTAGGTGCTGTGGTGTGCATTGGGGGATCCAAGGATGAATAAGACCAAATCTCTGCTCTCAAGGAGCTTGCTGGCCTTCAGTATGATCATGCTCTCCACCTCCCTCAGCGCCCTGTTCCAAACCCCACAATGGATCCCCCGTCCCCTGTAAGACAAATTAAGTTGAATTCCTTATTTTGGCATTCAATACTCTATGAAATTGTCTCAACTATCATTTTTTTCCTATATGTTTGAGATAACTCAATACCCTTACCTCTCCTTTCCAACAAAACTCTTATAGTCCAAATAAATGACATGTGAGTAAGACTATAACTTACTCACATAAATATTAAATTATTAATATATGATGGTGTCCTTTCCTTTTGCCACTCTGATGCCTTCTAAGATGGTTTATTTTTCACAAACACCTCATTCTCTATGTTCACCTATCAAACCAGCACCTGTCTTTCAAAGTTCACTTCAAATACTCCATCCACAAGGCCATCTGCAGTCATTCCAGGCAGAGGCAAATGTGCTCTCTTCTGAGTCTTATACTCCTTTGGATTTTTTTCTGTGGCATTCTGCAAGTCCTGGGTCCTGTTAAACTCAGTCCCATTGATGTGTATTCGAGTTCTTTATGCACTTCCTTTCTTTTACTACGTTATAAGCTAGGTATGAGGAGGCAGCCTACCTTGTTCCTGTTGTACCCACTCAAATCTATGCCTCACACAGAGTTTCTATAAATTTGCTAAGTAAGAGAACAAATTACTTGATTTCATTCAACAAATATATTGAACACTTACTATGTTCCAGACACTGTGATACATGTTTCGAATACATCAGTGAACAAAACAGACAAGGAACTAGTGGTGGTAGAGATGGTGTATTAGTCCATTTTCACACTGCTGATAAAGACTACTTGAGACTGGGCAATTTACAAAAGAAAGAGGTTTAATGGACTTACAGTTTCACATGGCTGGGGAAGCCTCACAATCATGGTGGAAGGCAAGGAGGAGGAGCAAGTCACATTTTACATGGATGGCAGCAGGTGAAGAGAGAGAGCGAGCTTGTGCAGTAAAACTCCCCCTTATGAAATAATCAGATTTCATGAGACTTACTCACTATCACAAGAATAGCATGGGAAAGACCTGCTTCCATGATTCAGTTACCTCCCTCTGGGTCCCTTCCACAACATGGGAATTTCAGATGAGATTTGGGTGGGGACACAGCCAAACCGTATCAGATGGGGGAGAGACAGGCAATAAGCAATAAACAGAATAAATGCTTTATGCTGGAAGGAGCTGGATAGCATATTAGGAGACAGTGAATGCATGGAGTGAAGAGCAGAAGAGTGGGCATCTGAGAGTCCTCACTCTCATATAGTGGGGGGCTGGTGAGGTAGTCATGGGGAGAGGTGAGATTTGAACAAGAGCTTGAAGGCAGGAGGGAGTTAGTCATTCCTGTGTGGGGCAAGAGCATTCTAGAGAGAACAGCTGGAGCAAAGGCCTCAAGGGAGGAGCAAACAGCTGTGAGGTCAATGTACAGTGAGAGATGGGAAGTATGAAGACATCAAGTCAGAGAGGTCATGAGACACCAGATCAGGCATGGCCTTCTGGCAATGACAAATATTTTGGTTTTTATGCTGAGAGAAATAAGGAGCCGCTGCAGGGGTTTGGGAGGTGTAAAATTATATGATTTACATTGAAATAAGGCCACATTGGCTGTATGTTGACAATAGACTTTGGTAGGAGTAAGGGAGGAAACAGGTGGAAGTGGTTTGTATCCATGCCCCCAGCCAAATCTCATGTTCAGTTGTTTTCCCCAAGAGTGGAGGTGGGGCCTGGTAGGAGGGGATTGGATTATGAGTGTGGTTTTTCATGAATAATTTAGTACCATCCTCTTGATGCTGTTCTTGGGATAGTGAGTTTTTACGAGATCTGCTTGTTTAAAAGTGTGTAGCACCTTGCCCCGTGCTCTCTCTCTTGCTCCTGCTCTAGCTGTGTGAGGTGCCTACTCTCCCTTTGCCATCTGCCGTGACTGTAAGTTTCCTAAGGTCTCCCCCAGAAGCCAAGCAGATGCCAGCATCATGCTTCCTATACATCCTGGGAACCATAAGCCAATTTAACCTCTTTTCTTTATAAATTACCCAGTTGCAAATGTTTCTTTATAGCAATGTGAGAAAGGACTAATACACAGATGGAAGGCTGTTTGGGGCAGTAGCACTCATTCAGGTAAGAGGTGATGGAGATGTGAATGGGGGAGGTAACAGCAGAGGTGGTGAGACGTGGTTGATTTCTGGGTTTGCAGGATGACTCCAGTGTTTCTGTATGAGCATAGAAGGATGGAGTGCCCTTTAACTGTGATGGGAAAGCTGCAGTGGAGCAGGTGTAGAGTTCAGTGTGGGCCATGTGGAGTTTGAGGTGCCATTAGACACATGGCAGTACAGTGGGGGATGTCAAATAACCAGAGCAGTAACAACAACAACAAAAGAAAAACACAACAGTCCTGTAAGTGCTGCAGTAATTGGCGGGTTAGAGAAACAACATTACATGAAGGGAAGGATCATGCCAAGTCATCATTTTGATGGCCTTAGATTTAAGAGTAAGCATCAGGTATTCCAGAGACTTCTGTTGGTTCATTCCATATATCTGATTTCCTTTCTTCCTTACTCACTGAACCTCAGTTTTTACATGGGCTAATGGCTATTCAGAATAAACACAGCAATTTCAGCCTCCTTTACAACTAGGTGGGATCATCTGGTGAAGTTTTGATTCATTAAATGTCAGAAGTATTGTGTGAGATTTCTAGGAAGGTGGTTTAAAGCAAAAGTGGACTTATCTGAGAGAGGCTTCTTTTGCTTTTCCCCATTCTATCTTCTCACTGGAATGCAGCAGGAATGGTTTGACCTCCAGCAGCTACCTTGGGCGATGAGGACAAGTGCCCTACCCAAGAGATGATTGTAGAACTAAACAGATCCTGGGTCCCTAATGATTTTGTGGAGCTATTGTGCCTTCCTTGGACTTCCAACTGCCAAACTTCTTTTATGAAGGATAGGAATAAACTTCTCTCTTGTTTAAATCACAAATACACCAAGTTCATTTAAAGTTAGTTTGTCTTCTGTATCATCCTGAAAGAGCTAATGAGAGGGCCTTTTAAATATCTGGATTTATAATAAGGCTTGGTTTGGGCATAGGAAATGATAATAAAGAATTACATAACTTCAACAAGAGTGAGGAGAAATCACCTTAATAAAGTTGGAAACACATACACACATCACACACACACACACACACACACACACACACACATGCGCATGCGAATTTATCTACTTATTTCTGAGATATGCTTGGAAAGCCTTTCTCAGTTCTCTCAACAGAACTGACAGCTCCCTCTTCCAGACTTCCTACACCCACAGGAAACTTCTATCCTAGTGTCTGCAACACCTTGTAACAGCTTTGTTCGCTGGCCTTGCTCCCCACATGTCAGTGGTCTGCTCATTCAGTGAATTTTGAAAAACTATGCTTTCCTCACAGTTTTCAGAGTTGATATCTAAACTTTCAAAAATCATAAATATAAGTGGTTACAAAGATGTTATATCTAGTGTATTAGTGAATGTCAGTATTTTAATATAAAATCATTACATCACTTTTTTGGTATTAAATATATCGAAGGGAGGCTAATAACACTGGCATTTAATGCCCCTTCAGCACTCATTGGAAAAAAAAACCACATGAATAATTTATTTAACTTATTGTTTAAGTCAGAAATATTAAATAAATTCTTTTCCCTCTAGAGCTTATATTTTCATTCTATTTCTCCATAGATTTTTATTTTAATGTAATATAATTTTATATGTAAAAATCTTTTATTGTCATCCTATCATATTTTTTAGCAATGAAAGTAAGTCTAAGGAATCCTGGGGGCAGTTGGGGTTGGGTAGGGGAGGGACAGTGGGGGGGTGGGGGAGGGATAACATGGGGAGAAATGCTGGATATAGTATACACCTAAAGTAAAATTAAAAAAAAAATCCTAACATCAGGCTCTAACTTTATAGTGCAATTGTTATCAGTAAGTCATTGGCCAAAACACATATTTATTGCAAATTTGGAAAAAATAATTATGCTCAAGAATAATAATTTATTGACCATGTGTCTGTTCATGAGATGCATGGGGGAGTTATCATACCTCAGTTACAGGAGACTTCCTTTAATATTTTTAATTGCTCCTCATATGGTTTTGCTGTGTCCCCATCCAAATCTCATCTTGAATTGTAGTTCCCATAATCACCACATGTAATGGGAGGGACCTGGTGGGAGGTAATTGAATAATGGGGGCAGTCCCCAATAGTGAGTGCGTTCTCATCAGATCTAATGTCTTTATAAGGGCCCTTTTCCCTTTTGCTTGACACTTCTCCTTCCTGCCACTATGTGAAGAGGGTTGTGTTTGCCTCCCCTTCTGCCATGATGGTAAGTTTCCTGAGGCCTCCCCAGCCCTGTGGAACTGTGAATCAATTAGATTTCTTGCCTTTATAAATTACCCAGCCTCAGGTATGTCCTTATAGCAGCATGAGAATGGATTAACATGGTACCAAGAATAAGGTGCTGCTATAAAGATACCCGAAAATGTGGAAGTGACTTTGGAACTGGTTAACAGGCAGATGTTGGAACAGTTTGGAGGGCTCAGAAGAAGACAGGAACATGAACTTCCTGGAGACTTGTTGAATGGCTTTGCCCAAAAGATTAGCAGTGATATGGACGATAAAGTCTAGGCTGAGGTGGTCTCAGATGAAGATGAGGAACTTGTTGGGAACTGGAATAAAGGTGACTCCTGCTATGCTTTAGCAAAGAAACTGGTGGCATTTTGCTCCTGCCTCTAGAGATCTGCGGAACTTTGAACTTCAGAGAGATGATTTAGGTATCAAGCAGAGGAAATTTCTAAGTGGCGAAACACTCAGAGGGAAGCAGAGCATAAAAGTTTGGAAAATGTGTAGGCTGATGATGCAGTAGAAAAGAAAATCCTATTTTCTGGGGGAGAAATTCAAGCCAGCTGTAGAAATTTGCATAAGTAATGAGGAGCTGAATGTTAATCACCAAGACAGTGGGGAAAATGTCTCCAAGTCATGTCAAAGGCCTTCATGGCAGCCCATCCCATTGCAGGCCTGGAGGACTGGGAGGGATAAATGGTTTCCTGGGCCAGCGCCCAGGGCTCTCCTGCTCTGTGCAGCCTTGGGACATGGTGCCCTGCACCCCAGCTGCTTCAATTCCAGCCATGGCTAAAAGGGGCCAAGGTATAGCTCAGGCCATTGCTTCAGAAGGTGCAAGCCCCAAGCCTCGGTGGCTTCCACATGGTGTTGAGCCAGTGGGTGCACAGAAGTCAAGAATTGAGGTTTGGAAACCTCCGCCTAGATTTCAGAGGATGTGTGGAAATGCCTGTATGTCCAGGCATAAGTTTGCTGTAGAGGCAGAACCCTCATGGAGAACCTCTGCTAGGGCAGTGCAGAAGAGAAATATAGACTTGGAGCCCCCTCCACAGTCCCCACTGGGGCACTGCCTAGTGGAGCTGTAAGAAGAGGGCCACTGTCTTTCAGACTCCAGAATGGTAGATCCACTTACAGCTTGCACCTGTACACCTGGAAAAGCCATAGACAATCAATGCCACCCTGTGAAAGCAGCTAGGAAGTGGGTTGTACCCTGCAAAGCCACAGGAATGGAGCTGCCCAAGGTGTGGAAGCCCATCTCTTGCATCAGTGTGACCTAGATGTGAGACATGGAGTCAAAGGAGATCATTTTGGAACTTTAAGGTTCAATGACTGCCCTGTTGGATTTTGGACTTGCATGGGACCTGCGGCCCCTTCTTCTTGGCCAATTTCTCCCACTTGGAATGGGTATATTTACCTGTGCCCACACTGTATCTAGGAAGTAACTAACTTGCTTTGATTTTACAGGCTCCTAGGTGAAAGGGACTTGCCTTGTCTCACATGAGACAATGGACTTGGACTTTTGGGTTAATGCTGGAATGAGCTAAGACTTTGGGGAATGTTGGAAAGGCATGACTGTGTTTTGAATGTGAGGACATGAGATTTGGGAGGGGTCAGGGGCAGAATGGTACGGTTTGGCTGTGTTCCTACCCAAATCTCATCTTGAATTGTAGTTCCCACAATCCCCACATGTGATGGGAGGGACCTGGTGAGATGTAATGGAATCATGGGTATGGTCCCCCATGCTGTTCTCATGATAGTGCATGAGTTCTCATTAGATCTGATGGTTTTATAAGGAGTTTTTCCCCTTTACTTGGCAATTCCTCTTCTTGCCACCATGTGAAGAAGGATGTGTTTGCTTCCCCTTCTGCTATGATTTTAAGTTTCCTGAGGCCTTCCCAGCCCTGTGAAACTGTGAGTCAATTAAACCTCTTTCCTTTATATATTACCCAGTCTCAGGTGTGTCGTTATAGCAGCCTGAGAATGGATTAATACAGTTCCTTTGGTATTTTTATACCCAGGTCAGTCTGCAATATGACTTAGAATGAGTCAGACGTATGTCTTTCTTTTGTAAAGTGGAAATAGGGTGACTGTGAAAGGTAAGTGGAAAAGTGGAACTGGCTTGACTGCCCTGCAAGCATATTCCAGGCAGATCAGTTCAAGGACCTGAAAATGGATTCTGTTAACATTATTCATGATTGAGTACCCCTTGGAAAGTCTTCACATATCCCCATGGGCACACATATCCTGTGTGAAAACTGTGGACATATATTGAGGGCAGGGAGCATATCGTATTCATCTTTTTGCCACAGTATGTGGCACAGTGCCACTTAAATAGGTAAATATTTGTTGAACGGGTACTGAATAATTAATATCCCAAACCCCAAAGTTCAGTAGCTGCAAAAGTTAAAAGAACTGTTAAAAAGAGTCCTATTTGAATTTTTGGTCAATATGTGATAGAAGCCAGATTTAGGATCTTCTGTAGGGAAATCCTTAGACTTAGGTAAAATCTACAGAAATTTAAAAATTATTACAGCAATTGGCTCCCTCCCACTTCTCATTCACAGATGACCAGGATTAGGTAAATGATTCAAGAAATAACATGTATCAGCTTCTATTTGTCAATTCCAGGATGCAAGGAGAAGATCATTCTAAGAATTTTTTAATCATTGCTATTCCTTCTGCATGGTTTACACCCTGTGTATTCTTAGTAAGACCACAGTAATCAGCAGGAGTAGCTATTAAATATTCCCTGGACTTCAGAACTGTGCTGGATATTGAGGATATTACAGTGAATGAGTTAGGTGACCAGAAATGTACTATCTGTCTGGGAAGTGGACATCTAATCAGGCAGTAGTGATTGGAGTGAAACATACTGTGATAAGGGAAGTAATAGACAGGAAAAATCACACAGGAGGGGCTTGTAAGATGGATTTTTGGAGAAAAAGAAGGTTTTCAGGAGGGAAATATGTCCAAATTGAGATCAAAGGATGAGCAAGTTAGGAATCAGAGAGTACAGACAACATTCTCTATTGTATATTATGTTTGAGTAAAATGTACCTTAGAATACTACATTTTATTCAAACAGGCAGAAGGAGGAGCATGTGCATGAAGATCTGTAGGCAAGAGGGATACTTTATATCTTGTTTTGTTCTTATCTAGGAATTATCACTTTCTAATAGAAGACATATTTTACTTACTTTCTGTTTCCCCTAGAGAGAGGCAGACATTTTTATTTGTTTTGTTCATCTTCTATACTTCTGCACCTGGCATGTATTGAGCACTCCATAAATATCTGCCGAATGAATAAAGGATTGAGTGATATGTCTGGGAAACTGGAAGTTAAGCCTCGATACATAGAAGCCTGGGAGGGGAATGGTGGGAAGTGAGGCTGGAAGGAATGGCAGGGGTCAGATCAGAACGGGGATGGTAAAATTGGGTTAGGTCATTTGGACTCAATCCTGAAGTGTAGTAGGGTTTTAAGTAGGAATCCATGTGGTCAGATTTGAGTTTCAGGAAACTCCTTCTGTCTTCACAGTGGAAAAAGGGTTGAAACCAGCAAGGCTGAGAGTGGGTGGATGAGAGGATGATGCTGGTGCCCTGAACTAGGGGAGAGGCAAGTGCTGGCGAGCAGGCTTGCACACACTGGGGTTTTCATAGTGAATTGCCAGAGATAAGGAAGCTGTATCCTCCCTAGCAGAGAAGCAGCTCTACTCCTACATACTCATCTTTCACAGAGGCTCAATGACTCATATCAATAAAAGGTAGATTGAGAAAAATAAGAAAAGCATCAGAATTGGTCATGGCGATCTAAACATGTGGTGAGGGGATACCATTTAATATCCTTTGAAGCCCTAGCCAGTTCTAGAATATCACATCAGGTATCACGTCTGTCTGCCTTTAAGAAGCATTGGCTCAGTAATTTCACATTATCCTGATGACAACGTGTTCTAGTGGCTCAAACTCTTCATACTTGCGGTTTTAAGAGTCATCTTCATCCTAAAGTTGAGGGAGTAAGCATCTACCTTTGTGGCAACAAAACCTATTAGAACTTTAATTTGGAAAAAACAAAACCCTTCCAAATTCTAAGGCAAAAGCTTTATTTCCCTTTGTGCGTGAATTATCAAGTATTTTTCACACTAAAAACAAAACAATCCCTTTGTTCGCTAATAACGCACCTGGCTTGTAATACACCACCAACACAGGTTTTCAAATTAAGTCAAGAGGCTCTTTGGCAAACAGAATCTGGCAGAGCAGTTGCTATCTTACAAGGCAGATTTAAACTGTTTTTTCCTCTATTGTATTGGACACTTTCTTTGATTAAAATATTTCAAATGATGATGATAAGCTGAATCTGGGGTACGACAGGAACCAGAGTTAATTGTACATTTTAAATCCAGAGGATACAGAAAGAAAAACAACAGGAACATTGTCTGTGTTTTCATTTTTAATTGCTCATGAAACAAGGTGCAAGACTTGTGGAGATAATGGAGGCTGCTGAGTTCTTCCCTAACAAGCTGAGTGGTCTCCTTAGTAACACTGTGAGAGCCCCAGCCTAGGTGGTCTCAGTGGAATAGAAGCTCCTCGAGCCCTAAACAAGGCCTTGGCCCTTGAAGAAACGATAGCACTGCCTTGTGTAGTGCCTGTTTGAAGATGTCTTTCTCTTGTTTGTTCTGCATCTGCCTAAGACACTGAGCTGAGAGCAGGGAGCGGGGATACCAACTGCTGTCTGCAGGGAAGGCTGGGGTACAGATTGAGGATGGCAGAAACTTTATGGAACAGAAGGTCAAACTGGAGCCTCCTTTTATAATTTTAACACTACTTTCCAAAAACACCTTTCATACTGTAGAAATTGTGAGCTTAGTTTAATCTTTGCAGGTGTTTGTTTGAGGAGGGAGTCATAGGACCACATGGAAGGAATATTCCTCCTGGCTGGGTCAACTTCATGTTTGTGATTCAGACTCATTAAGAATAAAAAGTGGTTCAAAATGCTGATCCCCCCTAAGTGCTTGGACTAAGAAAACTGATTATAAACGTCTGCAAGACATTATAGTATGTAATAAATACAATGTTTATGGAACAATTTTTTGGAGTCATTATTTTAAGGGTGCTCTGTCATGAGTTAATATGTTGTTGGACTCGATTGAAAGGAGTTAAATTTAGTATTGAACTGAAAGTTACTCCTTTACAATTTGTAATTACCAATGTTATATGTGACTTAATGCTTACTTTGCGCAACTGCTGAGCCCACCTTTAAATTTGTGTGTGTAGGGATGGAGGGTGAAGGAACAGAAAGTAAATTCTTAGTTCTATTTCTCACACGCTGTTTTTCCTCCCAGTCCACCCTGGGTACCTGGACTGCTTCCAGTCTGATGAGAGAGGTGCCAAGTGGAAGTGCCTTCAGTGCCTTCATGTTGAACTTGGTTGGCAGTTTAACTAGTGAGTCCGGCCCAGAGAGCAGACTATGGGAGGGAGCCCTCTGACCTGGCCTTCACTCCAGCTTCCCTGCTCTCTCTTTATCTCAGGGCAGAATAACAGGCTGGATGTTATGCAATGATCCTCTTATTTATTAGAACTAAAAGAGCACAGCCAACAGAAGGAGGGAGAGGAAGCCCTCTTCCATTTTATCTCATTTATAGTAAGCCTGGATTGTAGCAAAGTCACGCACAGGGTGTTCTTGAAGCCACATAATTCCTGGCACATCCTCTTTATGGCATTCTTTTTGACCAAATGTGCATATGTGCATGCTTTTTTATTTTTTTGGTGTGTGTGTGTGTGTGTGTGTATATATATATTTTTTTCATTCATTACCATGGTTCTTTTTTTTTTTTTTTGAGGCAGGGTCTCACTCTGTTGCCCAGCCTGGAGTGCAGTGGCACGACCTCCACTCACTGCAACCTCTGCCTTCCAGGCTCAAGCAATTCTCCCTCCTCAGCCTCCTGAGTAGCAGCTGAGATTACAGGTGTGCACCATTCGTGCCTGGCTAATTTTTGTATTCTTAGAGACAACATTTCACCATGCTGGCCAGACAAGTCTTGAACTTCTGACCTCAAATGATCCACCTGTCTCGGCCTCCCATAGTGCTGGGATAACAGGCATGAGCCACCACACCCAGCCCCATTACCATGATTCTTAACATTTTCAGAATCTGCAGCTCATTTTAAAATTTGATGAGAGTAAGTTATAGACCTTCTACCTAGAAAAATGTGCATATGAACATCCTGTGAAAATTTGCAGATAGCTCCCTGAAAGCCCATTTGTGTCTCAGCAAACAGGCCCCAGAGAGGCTAAAAGGCTACATTTCCAAAGATTTTAAAATACCATGTATTGTTAATGGTTTTGCTCAGCTTATATATTTATTATGTAACATGATTGTTTTCCTTTGATATTGTAAACTTCAAGATTTGTGCCAGTTCCTCGTCTATAACTTAATGCAGAGTGAAGATTTCTTGATCCAGGTCATGTCCTGTACAACTAATCTAAAATTACTACAAAAGAGAGCATATGCACTGAATCATGACCTGCACAAGACACTGACCAGAGACGGGGCTGTGATGGCAGGACCAGCCTCAGCTAAAGGCCACAGGGACATTCCATTTTCAGTTATTCTGGAGTTGTGGAATTTAATCCCAAAAGTACATCAGCTCATCCTGCCTCTAATGCCCTTTCATCTCAGCTATTAAAAATGTTACGCACACTTTAAGGCCCAGTTTATAGCATTCTTTTTCTATGTTTTCTTCCACCCGAAACCATCTGTAGAATCAGTTTCTCTTCCCCTGTCTTCCCATCACATTTGTAGCTAAATACTTTAAAGTATCTATCAAGTCTCTCAAACTTTAGATCACTTTTCTTTTTTTTTATTTTTTTATTTTGAGACGGAGTCTCCCTCTGTTGCCCAGGTAGGAGTGCAGTGGTGCCATCTTGGCTTACCGTAACCTCTGCCTCCTGGGTTCAAGTGATTCTCCTGTCTCAGCCTCCTGAGCAGCTGGGATTACAAGCATGTGCCACCATGCCCAGCTATCTTTTGTATTTTTAGTAGAGACAGGATTTCACCATGTCGGCCAGGCTGATCTCCAACCACTGACCTCAAGTGAACCGTCTGCCTCGGCCTCCCAAAGTGCTGGGATTATAGGTGTGAGCCACCACGCCTGTCCTCGATCAGTTTTCCAGAACCCTCTTGTCTGCCTCACTACAATAGGAGGACTGTAGGAGAGCTCTTAGTTTCTTGTACATGGTGGGTGATCAATATGAATTTCAGAGGCAGTATGCATAGTTCTTAGGCAGTTTGGCTCTGGAAACCAAAAAGTTGAGTTCTAATTCCAGTTCTGCTATTAATTATCTGTTTATTTTCAGGGAAAACACTTCAATTTCCCAAGTATCAATTTTCTTCATTGTGGAAAATAGGTATGATAATAGTACCCACCTCACTGGGCTGTTGTGAAGATTAATAACATACTACATCGAAGGCATTTAGCCCAGTGTTTGGATCATAGCAAGTGTTGAATAAAGGTTAGTTTGTTGAACTGAACTTTTTAAAAGAAATTTTCTTCATCTTTTTTACGTTCCTTAGTATAGTTAATAGTGATGGTATATAGCCAAAAATAAAGTTATCATAATTTTTTGATAAAATTGAAATTTGCTTTTATTTTCAAATCCTTTTAAATAATTTTTACTTTCAGTATTTACAAGCCCCAATTTGGCTAGCAAAAGTTTCAGCTTTTATTATAGCCAGCTATATTGACACTGAAGAGACCTGTATGGTGCTATGTGATATTGCTTTGCCTTTAACCTTGTCTCTAAATCTTAAAAGACATGTATCTATAGCCTCCAAGAGATCCTAAGACCAGTTGAACAGGTGACTAATAAAGGTAGTATCCTGAATGTGGTTCCTAGATTTGTACCCCAATTTCTCCCTAGTCATGATCAAAGAGATCCTTCTCGGCTGGGCATGGTGGCTTATGCCTGTAGTCCCAGGAGGCTTATGCCGGTAATCCCAGTGTTTGGTAGGCTGAGGTGGGATGATCACTTGAGGCCAGGAGTTCGAGACTAGCATGGGCCACATAGTGAGACCCTGTCCCTACAAAACAGAATTAGGTGTGGTGGCAGGTGCCTGTAATCCTGGCTACTAGGGAGGCTGAGGTGGAGGGATTGCTTAAGCCAGAATTCCAGGCCGCAGTGAGCTGCTGTGATTGCACTACTGCACTCCAGCCTGGGTGAGCAAGCAAGATCCTGTTTCTGAACACACACACACACACACACACACACACGCACGCACGCACGCACGCGGATCCTTCTGTCCTCTCTTTCCTTACAGGGACAAGGCCAGAGAATTAGAGAATAAATTTACTGCTGGAAAAAAACAGTAGCTTACCCTATTCTAGTAACATCTTTGGATACAAAGAACAGCACAGGTATTCACTCTTTGAAGATTTAAGAAAACAATTTTATCTACATGAGCTAATTCCTCAAACCTTTTTCAAACTGGAATTAAGTTTGCTTGGATTTTGCTCATTTTGAGAATCTGAGTTTGAACAAATGTTTGAGGGCAGAGATTGTGTTTCATTCGTCTTTGAACTTCTAGGACCTGGATAATCAGCCAATATATGCAATAAGTAGTTGCTGATTAAAAATATGTGACTATAGCTGGGTGCGATGGCTCACCCCTGTAATCCCAGCACTTTGGGAGGTCAAGCACATCACCTGAGGTCAGGAGTTTGAGACCAGCCTGACCAACATGGAGAAACCCCATCTCTACTAAAAATACAAAATTAGTCAGGTGTGGTGGTGTATGCCTGTAATCCCAGCTACTTGGGAGGCTGAGGCAGGAGAATCACTTCAACCTGGGAAGCAGAGGTTGAGGTGAACCGAGATTGCACCATTGCTCTCCAGCCTGGGCAATAAGAGTGAAATTCCATCTCAAAAAAAAAAAAAAAAGAAAAAAACGATGTTCATTTTTTTTAAATAAAAAGATGAAAAAAAATGCCATTAGAAATGATCTGCACTTCAAAAGTTTGAGAAAGAAATTAATTTTCCTGACAAAATCTTTAGTATCTGAATCAGAGAGACTGGGGTATTTTTGAGAATCAATTTTTGTTAATCATCAGTGAGCCATGTAGTTCTTCACTGTTAATGAAATTCTACACTTTTTTTCTTGCTTTTATGTCTTTCTTTAATTAGCATATCTCTTTCTGAATTCCTCTCTAAATGAGAACTTATTACACGTTTTTCATATATTACATGTGAAAATGTAGATTTATTTATTTAGAGACAGCGTCTCGCTCTGTCACCAGGCTGGAGTGCAGTGGTGCGATCTCGGCTCACTGCAATCTCTGCCTCCTGGATTCAAGCAATTCTCCTGCCTCAGCCTCCCGAGTAGCTAGGACTATAGGCACGTGTCACCATGCCTGGCTAATGTTCGTATTTTTAGTAGAGACGAGTTTTCACCATGTTGGCCAGGATGGTCCTGATCTCTCGACCTCATGATCTGCCTGCCTCAGCCTCCCAAAGTGCTGGGATTACAGGTGTGAGCCACTGTGCCTGGCCTTATGACCTTTATTTTTATGTACAAATCAGTCAATAGAAGTAGTTACTCTCTGAAACATCATTGGTAGGGTTGATTTGATGATGAGAAATTAGAATCATGTAAGTGTTTACATTATATGGGAATGGACTGAGTAACCAACTTTGTTGACTGATTTTCTTTGTCTAATAAATGACATTTGAAAAAGTCAAAACTGACAGGAGGAAAAAAACTTGTTTGGAGGCTTTCAGTATAGTCATTCATTTTTTTCCCTAGTTAAATATCTGTGTCTTTTCTCAATCAATACATTTTGCTGCTGAGATGGTTTAGAAAATTAAGTTTTAGCTTTTTATTTATCTTTGCTTAATATTTAGGTCATCATCAAAAGTCTTTTTTAGTTCTATTGGCCTGTCTCCTCTATGTGGCCATATCTATCCCAGCTCTAGATGCTGGCTGACAACTCAAGGGAGCTCAGAATTGAAATATTTGCTAGGTAAACACATATGCCTTGGAATACTGATTTATACCTGTGCCCAAAGCTAATCAATTGAATGGAGAAAGGCTTCTTTTCATGTTCCAATTGTACTTTACTGAAAAGGAATGCATCCTCAAGTTGCAAAATCTTGTTTAATGCAGCTGTTTTATGGGCATCTGCCAGGATTTGTTTCAGCACTCAATTTTTTTAAAAAGATCCACTAAAACTGAGATCAGTGATGCTCTTGTGTGAAATGATATTGTTAATGACAGCTGAAGGTATTCAAAGAACTACACTGAAAATTCTGGAAGTAATTCATTTATGATATAGGGCTTAATATCTAAAACAATATTGTAGATAAGAATTCTTCAGGCCAACCTTCTCATGTTGCTCAACTATTTTATAACAGTGAAGTATGCCTATTGTCTTTAATGATGTATCTGTGACTCAGAGGCCAACACACAGTTCAGAAATGGCCCCAGAGACTCAAGTCTGAATTAGGATTGCACCTAGGAAGTATCCATAGCAGTCCTTCAGGAACTGGCTTCAGCTGGCCATTATGTACAAGATAGTCTCCATGGAGACAGATCTTCTCAGACCACGAGAGGGGAGGTTCAAGGATCCTGTTCAACTTAAGACAATTTCACACCTGCTTTGGAGCAAATTGAATTCATTGTATATCCTTGTAATTTAATTTAATCTCCCTTGGGGGATATGCTGGGCCTATTTCAAACCCATGCTGTTTGGATGTCGTCTCCATCATTGAGGCTGATCCTAAAGGAAGGCTGTCTCCATGGGCAAGATTCAGGCTTGAGCACCGGGCCTAAGGCAATTGACCATGCTGTGTCTGGCTCCAGGTTGGGCTCCCTTACCTGATATAGGTTGGCAAGATGGTGGTTAGTTTTTATCAAAAATGGCTGGTTCACCCCTGGGTGGTCCACATCGTGTGCTGCTGCAGCCAGCAATCCAAGCATGATGTCCAGAGGTGTGAGGAAGCTGGCGAGCTGTTAAAAATACCAATTGGGAGATTGATTGGTGTGTTTCCACAAATAGGCTGATAGTCATTTTGGCTAAATCAAACAGAATGAATCATCATGGCATTGTTTAACCGTGTCAGCCAGACCTTTACCCTCTGAAGCATTAAATGAGGTGATAGTCACATAAAATTGCAGGCAAAAAGGAAAGGACTATGTGGAAAACAACTGGGCAAACTCAAATTGTGTAGATCATTCAGGTATCCCCTTCTTCCTACTCCACTCTATTTTGTTTTGCTGTTATGATGGTGTTGCTTGTTGGCAACACTGCTGTTGGGTGGATAGGGAGAAGACAGAGCCTGAAATCAGCCTTGCTCCTAGAGAAAGGTGTAAATGAAGAAAAAAGTTGAAGTCGCAGTGATGGACATATTAAAAAATCATTTGTGAATTTCAACTGTCTAATAGATCTTTGCCACTTTGAAGAAGTGGGCTGACTTGCAAGATCTGCATTTTTAAATGTGTAATAAATAGTGGGAGAATGTATGAGAATCCGTGATTTTCTGGTTAGCTAGGGAAATAAGCAGAGACATAGGAATCCAGTACTAAGTAAAAATACAACTGTATGGGGAAGGTGGGAGAGGAGAAAAAAAATACAACTGTATGACATATTACAAAGTTTGGACTACCTGGAAATTAAAAAAACAAAGCCATTACTGTCCTTGGGATATTTTGCAGGATGAGGCATCCACCACCCAGCTTTATCCTGAGAGTGCCTGTTTGGCATCTGTATATTTAGTGGTTGCTGTCAAAGCATCCGTATATGTAGGAGGATGTTAAAAACAGATTGAACTCAACAGTATTAGAATACAGTTCTCCAGAAACCTTAAGAAAACTTACCCTGTACCTTGTACCAACAGATTTTATACAGCTGAGGACTGTTTAAATCTGGAGTATTGAGCATTATTATGATGTTTTTAATTTTTTAACTTTGGATTGGTTTATTGCATCAGAACATGCTTGCTGAGAGGTCTTTGACATTCACAGGTTTTCTTGGGCCCTGAATCAGGATATCCAGTTGGCTCAGTAGGAAATAGAACATCAGACTTAGGAGCTTTGATTCCATTTGTTGATCAAAACTCATGAGGTAGGAGACTTTCCCCAGCAAAATTCAATGCTGGTGCTGTTTATGGCAAAGACCTAAGACATAGAACTAGTTCTTTGGACCACTGAAGATATCTAAAATGTAGATTATCATAGAGAAGAAGGTTTTTTTGTCCGAATACAGCCTCAAAATATACAAAATATGAAAGAAAACCTCAGATGAGTCCCATCCTTTTTCATGAACATTGTAAGACTTTCAGAGCTGATACTGGAACCTTAATACCGATAATTTGTGTTCACGTTGTTAATGACACATAACATAGTTACTCGGATATGCTGGGTGACTTGGGCCTAGCAGGTAGTTTCCTTGGCATTTCCAGGTGGCTGAGGAGGCAGCTGGGTCTTGCCTTACCTTAGGCTCTTTCAGGTAGCAGTGCATGGCCTGGGTGACATCGGCTGCGTGAACAGCATTGTGATACGGGTTTTGGCTGTGGTAATCTTCTTGAACCATGACTAGGAGGTAAACAGATAACTCAATTAACTAAAACCCAAATAGGAGTGGTATACTAGCTTAGGCTTACTGTGGGTGTTTTTTGCTTAAAAATATCAGCGTCTCCAAAATGTGCAGCCTAGAGATGCTTTAAAAATAAACGTGGTTTGCAAGCTTGGCAGTTCTGCTAGGCTGTTTTTAGCAGAGAGCAGAGATGGACAGCAGAGAGGAGAAAGGCCAAAAGGATTTGTGAGGCCTTGGGATTTCTCACCTCCTTCATAAATCCCCCCCTTTCTAACACTCATAAAGGCTGTGATTCATAGGAAAAATAAATATGTAGGAAAAGGACAACTTTATCTCACACTAGACTTTAATTGAGTATATATTTCTGCCATTTATAAATAATATGCCACAAATGAGATTTCCTTCAAAGAGCCCTAGTAGCATCAGAAGACTGATATCCAAAGACTGGTTTAACACTCGAATAACAAATACCAACGAAAGCAAATCAGGGCTTCTTGGGGCAGAAATTCAGAGTACTGCCTTGATCCAACTGCAGACTCCTTGGATTTATTTCTACCTTATTCAAGTTAGAATATAATTTTTCACGCTCCTGCTGTCTAATGCAAGGCTTAGAGTGCTCTTGGAACCAAGTAGAGACACAGGCAGGGCAATTTTGGTTTGCTATTTATGGAAGACACTAGCCTGCTTCAGCTCATAACCAAGGTGATGCTTAGGATGCAATATATTCAGTGTGTATAGACCATCCTGATTTGCAAGTGTGGCGAGATTCAGCCATTTGCTGTGAATCTGGCTCTGGATTCTGGTGTTAATTCTGTTGTCAAGCCTTTGCATTCTTTACATGTTTTCTGGGTAGATACATGTGTCCGAAGTATCTATATCTGTATCTCCCTTTTTAGACAAATCAAAATTACTTGGTCCTATGCATGGCCATTACTTTGCTCAATCAATAAAAATACAGTCAGCTTGAGGATATTTGGGTTTCTGGAAATGAGCCACGTTGTGGCTGGTTCAAATATTTCTGTTGTGTTGCACATACCTTTTATTCAGCAGGTATATTTTACAATCATATTTAAACCCTCTATCACTTAAGGTCTGTATTGGGCAAGTTACTTCACTGCAAGTTTGCTCAGTTTCCTTCTCTATAAAATGAGGATAGCAATAGCCCTGAGTAAGGATTAAATGTGTTTATTAATATATGCAAGTCCTTGGAAGAGCTTCCAGCAGATGTAAGCACCATAGAAACCTGGTTGTGGCTGCCGTTATTATTGTTGTGCCTGTTATTTTCTTCTGATGGCCTTAGGTCAGCTTCCAAAATCAAAGTACAGCCATATGGCAAGTCAAAAGAAGCCAGAAACATGCCAAATGGCAGAGGAAAGTCTTTTGGTGATTAGAAATGTGCCCTGAAAAATTCACTGGCAGATAAATAAGAATATGCGCAAATTTAAATAAGAAGTGAGGCTGCCTTTTGACACAGAGTAATGGTGGAGTTGAGTGGAAAGATGGCCGACTCCCAAGTCAACAGAGCTAGGCTTGGACTCAGATTCTGCCACTCACTAGCTGTTGGCCTTGGGTAAGTAATGAAACCTCTTTGTACCTCTCCTAAACTATGGGACAAATGGTGATAATAACATTCTACTTGCAGATTTGTTTAAATGGTTAGAAATAACTTGCCAAAAGTACTCTGCTCGTAGTGGGCACTACATACATGGTAGTTACTATTTTTCAAAAGCCTATTGAAAATTTTCAACAACTCATGTCCTGATTAGAATTGTTTGAGGCACATGCTGCTGGAGGTTTGTTAATATGTCAGCAGACCAGTATCTTCTTTGAAAAGTATATGTTCCTGATGGTTTTCTTTATGTATACTTTATTATAAACATAACTACACTTGACCCTTGACCACATGGGTTTAAACCACGTGACTCTCCTTGTACTCAGATTTTTTTCTGCCTTTGCCACCCCTGGGACAGCAAGACCAACCCCTGCTCTTCCTCTTCTTCCTCAGCCTACTCAGTGTGAAGATGATGAGGATGAAAACCTTTAGGATGTTCCACTTCCACTTGATGAATAGTAAATACATTTTCTCTTCCCTGTAATTTTTAAAATAACATTTTATCTGTCTTACTTTATTGTAATAATATAGTACCTAATACATAGAACATACTAAGTATGTGTTAATTAACTATTTGTTATTGGTAAGGCTTCCAGTCAATAGTAGTAAGCTATTAGTAGTTAAGTTTTCAAGAGTCAAAAGCTACATACAGATTTTTGATTACACAGGGGGTCAGCACCCCTAACCCCCCAAGTTATTCAGGATCAACTGTAATCAAGTAAACAATTTTTCAATGATTTAGGATGGACAAACCATATTTTAAAAGATGAGATCATTTAAGATTAATTGGAGGTCTTCATCCATTATCCTATGCTTCTCATTACTTTATATTAAAGAGTATTATGCATTGCCATTATTCATGAGAATGGGACTAGAAATGTGAAAAAAGACTTACCTAAAAATCTGTGTAAGGTCACCATATCTAACTTGAAATGGTGAATAAGTCCATGTGTGTTGAAGAGGTGGCACAGCAGTGTTACCAGGCTGTTTCCTGCAGGAAAACAGTCACTTCCTTTACCTCGTTTTTATCACCACTAAAATATCAAGATTGACAATAAGATCCAAAGTCTCTGTTATAAAGTTTCTCTGATAGAATATTTTTCCCCTTTTGATGTGAAATTATTCAAGTATAGGGCATATTACTATGATCTGGTCCTAGGTTTTTTCTTTTTGTACATGGAAAATTAGTTCAGACCTCCTCCCTTCACCAAAGGCAATGAAAACATTAAGAATTAGAAGGAATTTGCCTACTGAGGTGTCGGGGGATACATAAACACCCACCCACACATGCACATGTATATGTGTATTTTTTTAAAGACACAGCTTGTGGCAACTTGAAATGTTCCTTAAGTCACTTCCAGTTGACTATTCCATTTACAGGTGTATCTAAACCACTGTACTGCTTAATAGTCATAGCCTATTCTTCTTCCCATGGAAAATCACTCAAGAGGAGATCTGACTATGAGCTATTTTAGAATTCAAGTCAGCAGAGATGCAAAATTGAAGCTGTAATGACTTGTAATGATTCAAGAAATATTGTTTATTTAGGTATAATGATTTTGAATTTTAAAAGCACAGACAATGAGACCAATGGAACAGAACAGAGAACCCAGAAATAAATTCATGCGTCTGTAGCCGACTGATGTTTCACAAAGGCACCAAAAACACATTAGGGAAAGGACAGTCTCTTCAATAAATGGTGTGGGGAAAGCTGGATATCCACATGTAGAAGAATGAAATTAGACCTTTATTTCTCAGCACATAAAAAAATCAACACTAAGACTTACATGTAAGACCTGAAACTATGAAACTAGATTCATAGTTTCAGGAAGAAAACATAGGAAAAATGAAATCAATTAGGTGGAAATACAATTTATTTCCCCCTCTTGATTTTGTAGCTATTTATAAATCAATTTCAGAATTTCTTGGATATGTGTGGTGTGTACTTCGTATACATGCGAGGCTCTTTGACTTCTCCTTTGAACTAGTTGTAGCATCTTACTGGATCTCTAGTTAATTGAGTTAAGGAAAATCTCTGACATGTGGTCATTTCATATTTCTCCTCATCAGATCTCCTCATGATTATATTCTCTGTTAAACAAATACCATTTAACAAGTCCTTTTGTTCACAGGTAACTTCATTTACCAGTATCCATTTCTCAGTTGATTTAGGCAAAATGAAATGCAAAATTATGGTATTCATCTCTCTATGGTCTAGTTTGCTTTACACAGTGTAAAGGTCCATTTCATGGTCTTAGGCTGTATTTCTCTCAACTGCATATTGTTAGCCAAGTAATAGAATGATGAGAAAACCATATATAATGACTTAAAGAACAAATCTGGCAAATGATGAGACCTATCAACATCAGCATTAAATGTGATGTCTTTCATTGGCTCTCAAAGCTCATCAGCATTTGTTAATGGCCAGATAAAAATATAATAGGTTTTTAAACACTGCATATTCTCACTCATAAGTGGGTGTTGAACAATGAGAACACATGGACACAGGGAGGGGAACATCACACACTGAGCTTGTCGGGGGGTGGGGGGACTAGGGGAGGGATAGCAGGGGGTGGGGGGATTGGGGAGGGGATAACATTAGGAGAAATATCTAACGTAGATGACAGGAGGATGGGTGCAGCAAACCACCACGGCATGTGTATCCCTATGTAACAAACCTGCATGATCTGCACATGTACCCTAGAACTTAAAAGTATTATAATAAACACACAAACTAAAAAGACAGTATAGAAACAACTGTTCCAATATTTAAAGTGAATAGTAAAGAAATGCCAAAGATATAAAATACATTATGTATATCAGAAATCTATTTAAAGGTTGGCTGAGTTTATAAATCCCATCATCTGCCTGTAAAGAAATGTGAATAATTAAAATTATAAACAGGTCCATAAAAAATATAATAGGCTTTTATTATTTTCTTAAGGTCTTTATAGGCACAAAAATATAAGAAGTGACACCAGTGAGGATGTTTACTTTTCCCTTTGGCTGCAGCCTAAGCTTTTACATTGTTTCCTTCTGATGACGTCAAACATATTTGAGCAATACCAGCAACAGGGAAGACAGCTCACTTAATAAAACTGCACGAGCACCCTGCCCTGTAAAAGTCAGGGCTGATGAGATATGCTTTTGTTTCTAGTTTTCATCAACAATGAACTCCCTACTTTTGAATGTGGCCAAAATATTCTGCAAGAAAAGAATCTAATCTGTGGTTTCTAAATTCCTTTGGGATCATCAAGGTCAGAAGGAAACTGTCTTAAGATTCTAAGGTCAAATTCAGTCCTTATTCTTCATCTGAGTTAATTTTCCCTTACCCTAGTCTTTCTTCAGTAGCTGTAGATTTATGAAAATGGAAAAGAGGGAAAAAGGAATAGCAGTGTTTAAAAATAAATTTTGTTTTTCATGAAATTAATCCCACTTTATGGTGTGTATTTGAGTGAGAATTCTTTTGGGTAACTTACCATTTGTCAAGCGATCAAACAAGAAAATGTCAAAATCCCACATTCCCACTTTGGAGAGCATATGCTGAAAAGGCAAACAAAAAACAGCACGCAAATGAATCACTGGAGACTCAAACATTTACTTTGAGATACAGTGGATTAAATAATTAAAAAGTTGCAAATCCTAGCATACTACCATCTAGTGCAACTGAATAGCTTCTCTATGTCCTACAATAAAATCCAAAGGCCGCGGTATGACACAAAAAGACCTTCACAACACATCAGAAAAATGAAGAGATATTAAGTTATGTTTGAGCTTTAGATTCTGTGAGTCTTTTATCTAAGTCACACAGTATTAAAGGCAGCCCCAGGACTTGGCCTCTGAAAGCTGGACTTGCAGCCCTCTGTCCTTTCCACATCTCACACCCCTTTCTTGAGATATGGCTGCTTAGAGGAGAGACACCACCAAGAGTGCTCTGTCAGTGACATTCCAGGGCTGGGGAAGCGTAGGTTTGTTCTCTTCTCAACAAACAAACAAGCAAACTTTCAAAAATTTGTCCAGTCTCAGGCCTTAAGTTCTTAGGAATGATTTTGTTAGGAATGATTTTTTTTTCCTTTTGGAGATCTATTGGGAATGAGCTCTTTTGACATAATTTGCTGTTCCTTTCTCCAATGGCATATATTAGTAGCCAGCCTGCCTGCCTGCCTGCCTTCTTTCCCCTCCCCTCCCTTCCCCTCCCCTTCCCTTCTTTCCCCTCCCCCTTCTCTTCCTTCTTTTCCCTCCCTCCCTCTCCCTCCTCCTACCTCCTCCTCCTTCTTCCTCTTTCTTTTCCCCTCCCTCCCTCCCTCTCTCCCTTCTTTCCTTTCTTTTCCTTCTTTCCTTCTTTCTTTTTAAGACCTGGTCTCACTCTGTCCTCCAGGCTGGAGTGCAGTAGCATCATCGTACCTCATTGCAGACTTGACCTCCTGAGCTTAAGCAATCCTCCTGCCTCAGCCTCTCAAAGTACTGGGATTATAGGCATGAGGCAATGTGCCCTGCCAGTGGTATATATTTCTTAATAGATACAATTAGTATAATATTACTTAGCATGTAAACTATAAAATCTATCTTCGATCTCTGTATAAACTGGGGCATTTATTGCTGAAATTTAAATTCCTCTGGCAGTTTGGGCTAGACATAACCTGTACATATTTTTCAGATTGTCACACAATTTCTACTCTCAGATCAATGTATTATAAAAATAATTGTGGAATTATTAAAATTTATTCAAATGAATTAAAAATTATGAAAAGGAAAATACAATGCATTAACAGCCTAAAGTAGAATTAAGAGTTGATAATTATTGGGTTATTTTTAGTGTAGCCATTACAATGAGATAATTTAATGAATTAAAAAATTTAGTTATTCTCTCATTAGTAATCCACCAATCCAGAATTTTGCTCTATTTAGTATTGTGCAAATACGTTTTGTACCTTTATAAAAATGAAAATGGCTAGTATGTGTTAGGCATGGGTGTATTAAGCATATAAACATGGTTTACTTCATACACCTCATAAGGGGGGATGTTTTTGTTAATTTCATTTTCTATTAGAGGAACAAGTCCAGAAGTACAGAATAATGAGCTCAGGGTCACAGAGCTCCTCAGAGGCTGAGTAGGACTCCAACCCCAGTGCTATCAGCTGAGGCACATGCTCCTGGTCACCGGCCTACTGTGAGGAGACAGAGGGCAGTCAGCTTACCCTTGCTTGTCCAAGGTAGTCTTCATCCAGCAGGTGGAGAGGGGCTTGTGGTATAATTCCACGAAGCAGCCTTGATGCATGGAAGTATCTTTGAAAGCTTAATAGTCTTTTCACCTTTTTCTTGGTGCCAATCTCCCCTGAGTATGTTGTATCTGTGAAAGTCATCAAGTCAAGAAATTTGTATATTTAAAAGAGCCAGTTTTCTCCACTCTGTAAAAATATAATGTATTATAAAGCGGAGAAATTTAAAAGATGCTCTCTATGCTTTTAAGAACATGGTCTATTGAACTCTACATTTGAAATGCTCCATGAACATACCTGACATTTCTTTCTTTTTTTTTATTTTTTACTTATTTATTTTTTGAGACAGGGTCTCACTCTGTCATCTAGTCTGGAGTGCAGTGGCGCAATCTTGGCTCACTTCAACCTCTGCCTCCTGGGCTCAAGCGATCATCCCATCTCAGCCTCCTGAGTAGTTGGGACTACAGGCATGCGCCACCATGTCTAACTAATTTTTATATTTTTTGTAGAGACGAGTTTTTACCATGTTGCCCAGGCTGGTCTTGAACTCCTGAGCTGAAGCTATTCACCCACCTTGGCCTCCCAAATTGCTGGGATTATAGGAGAAAGCCACCACGCCCGGCCTACCTAATATTGATATTTCTTATATATTACACTTACTAAAATGTCAAGGTGTTTCAGAATGTAATTTTGGAAGGCCATGAAATATATGAATTAATAATTTCATTTTCTTGTTAATGATGCTGGTATGCTAAGTGAAATTCACACACTTCTGCATGCATTTGAAATGAGCAGTTATTCTTTTTCTACTATAGTGGAATGGAACTGGAGACTCAAACATTTAGACCAAGTTCTAATCCCACACTCTGACTAGTATGATGAACTTTTCCACCTAATTAGAAGAGCTGTGACTACACCAGTTTACACATGAGGAAATGGTTCCGAATGTCCCAGGAACATCACTGGCAAAGGAACCAAAAATCTTAGCACGAAGTGAACTGGATGCCCTGATAAGAAGCAAGGATGTTTACTTCCTAACGGTACCTTCTTTTTTACTGGTTGCCATAAAAATCTAATCTTAACTGCAGAGATTTTTTTTTTTTTTGAGAATGAGTCTCGCTCTGTCACCCAGGCTGGAATGCAGTGGTGTGATCTCAGCTCACTGCAACCTCCGTCTTCTGGGTTCAAGCAATTCTCTGCCTCAGCCTCCTAAGTAGCTAGGATTACAGGCGCCCACCAGCATGCCCAGCTAATTTTTGTATTATTAGTAGAGACAGGGTTTCATCATCTTGGCCAGGCTGGTCTTGAACATCTGACCTGATCCACCTGCCTCGGCCTCCCAAGTGCTGAGATGACAGGCATGAGCCAGCATGCCTGGCCACCAGTAGAAATATTTTAATACTCATTTCACATGTGTCTTTCAAAACTTGACTGTTGACATCACAGTGATTGTCCAGAAATACCCCAAACACATTTGAATGTCTGTCAAGATATTTCTTATCTCAGCTGAAATTATATGAATCACTCTAGGGCCACGTTAGTGACGTCTGCTGCCAATTTTGAATGTAGAGTCAATTTAACAGTCTCGTAGGAAATGTGCAGCTCATATGTAAAGTAATTTTGGCTTCTGTCCTACCTTCTCCCATCTCCCCCTTTCCTCTATGGAACTCAAAATCACAACAGATGGCAGAGGCAGAGGAAACAATGGGTGCTCCCTGATGGCAGTGAATGACCAAAATCAGTTGTTATTTAGGTTGCATTCTGCATGCAAAGGCATCATTTAAGGGCAGGCTACTGGTGGACCAGGTCTGGAAAGGTTTGATTTTATATATGTTGTATTTAGACATCTATTGGAGATGCAGGTGAGCATGGCAAGTAGAAATAAATGGACATAAAATCCAGAGCTTGAGGGAGAAGACTGGGTTTGAGATAAAAACTTGAGAGTTGTCAGATGAGATTACCTAGGGAGTAAGTATACATACAGATGAGAAAAGGATCAAAGTCTGAGTTTTGGACTCTACCTCAACTTTACATGGGTATAGAGAAAAGTAGGGAAAATTCAAAGGGACTGGGAAGGAGTATCCCATTGAGGACAAAGGAAAACCAAGAGACCATCATTTTCTAGAAGCTTCATGAAGACTGTATTGGCAAAAGGAAGGTGTGATCATCAAAATTAAATGCTGCTAATGGGTCAGGTACCATGAAGACTGAGACTTGGCCATGAACTACACAAAGTACTTGAGCACATTTTATTGTGTGCCTAGACGCAGCCACACCCTAGAGCAATGAGCATATCTAGCACCCAGATTTTTGTTTTCAAATATGACTTTTTGCTAATAGGAACCAGATTTATCTTGGTGAAATGGCCAATTCTAAGGCTAGGATGGAAAATGTACCAGATAAACTGTAGCATCTTGTTATACCAGAAAATAAGGGAGAGCTAAAAAAATGATGGAATCATTTAAAAATGATAGAAGTGTGGCAACATCAAGGGGTCTCTGAGAAAATATGGGAACATTTGAGCCTCAAAATGAATAACGAAAGAATTATAAACTATTGGCTGAAGTAAGAACCAATGAGTTCATACCGGTGGTAAGGTAAGTAAGTAAATACATAAGGAAAAGTGAAATCTCTTCCTTGCAGAATGTACCAACCAATAAATGTAGAAGAAATAATAGAGTTGGAAGATTACCATTTTGCAGTCAATATGGTAATAACTGATTCAGTGAATAGCAATTGGTTACTATTCACAAATTTTGACTAAAATATTACTAAACTAATGATGCCATGAGCTGGAGACACTAAGTTTAGATCTGATTTTATCTTTACAGCAAAGGCCAGAATCATTAACAGATACTAAAATTATTAAGTGAAAGTTTAAAAAGCAATAGGGCAATTACCCAGTATCAAAGCATTTACCCACAGAAGACTTATTAATCGGAGAAGAAAAAAATGTGTAAATTTTAGTGGAAAAATGCAGAGGGGGCATCATCTTCCCTAAGTAATCCAAGTTAATACCACTGGAAACTGACATCATGCTCTCCCTGATATAATGCATTGAGGATACAACATCATACATACTGTGTTCCTGCCCAAAATGCATATTTGATTCTGATAAAGAGGAAACAGAAAAAATCATTAAAGGACACTTTACAAAATAACCAGCCCGTACACTCTTAAAAAATGTTGATATCGTGAAAGACAAAGACACCTTACGTATTGTTTCATAATAATGGATACCAGAGACAGTGCGCTAAATGCAACGCATGACCCTTAGCTGGATTCTGGATCAGAAAAAAATTTCATAAATGATGTTATTAGGACAATTTTGGATTTGGATTTATGCATGAGACATTAGTGTTATATATCTAGATATATAACACTAATGTCTCATGCATAAATCCAAATCCATGTTAAACTTCTTAAATGTGATAACTGAAGCGTGGTTACAAAAGAATGCCTTCATTCTTAGAAAATACATGCTGAAATATTTAGTAATAAAGTGGCATAATATGTATAATAAAGTGTTAAGAAAAATGCATAGCAGTAAGGCAAAGATTGCAAAAGAACAATTGGTGCATATGGAGAAAGAGTATATGAGTATTCTTGCAGATTTTTGATTCATTGAAGTTATTTTATGATAAAAAGTTTAAGAAGAGAAAAAATGTGAAGACAAAGTTTGAAACAATATGAAGTGTTGACCACTCTTTTAAGGAGTTTTGCTACATGGAAAAGTAAAGAAATGTAGCAATAGCTCTATATAGAATGAAACCAATTATTCAATAAACAAATTATTCTGGTGGTATGTATAAGAAAAATCTAAAAGAAAATATCTATAGATGATCTTTTCCTTTTTTTCATACTCTATAAAAATTCCCCCATTCCAAAATACTAAAGAAAAGGTGTTAGGTAGCTGAAAGTATACCTACATTTATATAATAAACTCAGAAGAAGCAAGTAACATGACCCTGAATGATGGGAAAATGCCACAAACATAGCAAACTGAAATGATGGATTATTTCTTAAACTTCTCTTTAGCTTTCCAAGTAGTGTAGTACTTTGGGAAGATTCATAGCTAAGATAATGACATTGAAATTAAGTGACCTATCATAAGTGTAGATGATAGGAAATAATGGCTACTATTCAGTAATTTTGACTGAAATATTACTAAACTAATGATGCCAGCAGTTGGAGATATTTAGATCTATTTTTATCTTTACAACAAAGAAGAAAACAGCAAGATTCCTTACCTACTTTCTTCACCTGGAGTCAAATGAGTAAGAGTAATAGTTCAGTGACATAACAGAATGCAGACTTCTTTTGATCTTTATTCAAATTTTTGACATATTGTTTCTCATGACTTTTTTTGGTTTTTGTTTTGATTTTTAAAAATATTGCATTTATTCATAAAAATTACAAATTAAAAAATTAAAAAAATATTGCATTAAGATATGATACATCTTGATCACTGAGTTATTTGGTACTCCCCTACATTTTAAGTAAGGCCAGTGTCTCATTCCCCTCACTCTATCCTGTCTTGCATCTTTTTTTTCAAATTAAAAAAAAATAATAGAGATGGAGTATCACTGTGTTGCTAGGGCTGGTGATCCTCCTGCCTGAGCCAACCATACATGCTGGGATTGTAAGTGTGAGCTATCACGCTTGGCCAGTCTTTGAAGCATAAACTCAGATGGTGTTAAAAAAAAATACAATAATAAAATAAAGCTAGCCAACAAACCTCTTCATAATTTTTTATGATGCTTTGTAGGTTAAAAAAATGTAGCATATAATGTCTTTCCCCACAAAAATGTTCAAAGTTTTTGAACAAATTGGTCATCATGATGTGTGTAGTCTTTGTGTAGTTTCAAACCTACTGCCTCAGATGGGCAAGTAGGTATCTGACAAGTTGCAGTGTTAACTGGTGGCCGATATTTTCTGAAATACCAAGGCAGGGCAGGACTACTCCATTTAACTTCTATCTGGGTTGTCCTTTGATTAACAAGAAAAGGATTCAGAAGCAATGCTACATAGTCATTTGTGAAAACAGTAGCACTTAATTTTCTTATTTAAGGACATACATAAAGCTAACTGGAAAAAGCCGCCTCAAGGTAGCTTTCTAAAGGGGATGAACGTGCAACAATCCAAGAAAATAAGTTTATTTAAACTAACATTAATTATCAATCAAGTGTCATTTTGTGTTTTGTGAGACAATGAAAAATGAAGATATAAGAAGCTGAAGATATAGTTTGGAGAAAAAATTCATATAACAATCTGTGAATAAGGCACCCTCTACATAATAGTACAAGGTCCTCCTTTTTGAAGTATTTAAATGTGTTAATTATTGATAAAGATCTGATATATTTGTTTCCAAAAGGACTTCCACAGCATAGCTACCATATTTACTTTGATAATTAAGGGTATAGTGATACGTATTTCTGGATAGAAACTTAAATGATTAAGTTAAATCTTGCAGATAGCTTAGCTAGGTTCCTCTTGTAAAAATCTAGGGAATGTGAACAGTGTGCCTAGTAATAAAATGACGGGTTTATTTAAGACCTTTATACAGTTTTATAAATCATTACCTAAAGGTAATTACAGTTATCCTAATGCACCTTTGTTTGGATTTTATTGTTTTATGGTTTTCAAATTCTCATTTGGAATAGTTATAAAAAGGTGTTCCAGAATGTTTCATTGCCTTATCTATGTGAGCATTGACCCGAACTATGAAATTCATTTTCTGCTCACTTTTTCTTTTGTAAATATCACAAATATCTACATATTAATGCATTTTTGCACTACTTTGGTACTAATTTTAGGAATACAAAGTTTGTATTGGCACTGCCAGTACAGCAATTTTTAAATTTTACAAGTTGGGATTGGCTTAAATGGAAAAATATGTTAAAATTATTTTTATTTTTGAGTACCTTCTCTATGGCATATTCTCTGTATATGGGGCTAATTTTGGTACTAGGAGAAATCTTAAACCTAGAATAAATATCTGAGATTTAAAAAAGCTTTAAATATATCTATATGATGAGGCTGTTTCTGTCAACTGTATACCTGGTTCCCTGAAATAGGTCTATGCCAACTGTTTCCTGAAGTCGAGTAGTTAATAATTGGTGCAGAAGTAGCTCAGGTGATAGTGAGAACAAAGAAAGCCTTTATGTTTAAACGAGCAGAGCTGGCTGTAAGCACCCATGGAGATCCAACTACGTAAACCTAGTATTAGCACTTTTGAGCATCAGTCCAGCTGAACTTCTTATAATGTGTTATGAAGCCCTACTTTGATAATTATTGAGCTAGTAATTATTCTAATAAAATTTCTTGCTTGCTTAGTGGCTATTCATAGGCTTTGTTTATCTTTCTTTTATAGGATTTTTTTTTAAAGTGACAGTCTTACTATGCTGCCTAGGCTGGAGTGTGGTGGCTATTCACAGGTGCGCAATCATAGTGTGCTACAACCTCAAACTCCTGCCCTAAAAACAGTTCTCTCACCTCAGCCTCCAGAGTAGCTGAGATTTCAGTCATGTACCACTGCACCCATCTGTTATAGGAATTTTTTATATGTCTTGTACTACAGAGTTATTGGTGAACAACTATTACACCCCAAAGTCAGAAACCATTTAATCACCCTTTGTGACCCCTGGTATCTAGCGTATAATAATCTTACATATAATGGAAACAGTAAAAAAATTGTTGATTAAATTTGAATAAATTTTCTTCATTTACAGACACATCATTGTTAAATGCTCTTTTTGAACAATAAGCCAATTGGTTAAATGGAAGATACTAAAACTTGTACATGTTAGTTTTTATAATCATTTTCTGAATCAACCTCAGAATGGAGTTCCAGGGTCCAGGTCCTCTTGCCACTGCCACTGTCCTTTGCTTTTTTTGGTCATCATTTATTTTTCATTTTTTATAATTTTTTTATTTTTAATTTTTGTGGTTAAATAGTAAGTTTATATATATTTATGGGGTACATGAGATGTTTTGATACAGACATGCAATGTGTAACATCACAACATAGAAAATGGGGTATTCATCCCTTCAAGCATTTATCCTTTCTGTTGGAAAAAAGCCAATTTTACTTTTAGTTACTTTTTCAATGTACAGTTATTATTGACTATAGTCACCGTTTTTGTCCTTTGCTTGTTCTGACTTGTGCTATAACACGCAGCTGTGTCTTGTATGTTGCAAACTTCACTCTTACTCACATATCTGACTTTCTTATTAGGCTGTAAGGTTTTAAAGACCAAATTTCTGTTAAACTTTCTTTGAATTTCCACAAAGTCCTACAAGTTACAGGTGTGAAATACATGTTGATGGAATTAAATTACTTTCCTGATGTGTGTGCTCTCATCTAAGTTCAAGAATGCTGAACTCTGGAGAAATCAGGGTGAAATTCTCGTTTTCAATATGCAGGTTTAAAAAACAGGAGAAACTATTAATTTGACTTTAAGTGTCCTAAAGCACAAGTAGCAGATTTACAGCACAGCTCTTCCACTCTTTCACACGTTCTACTAGTTCAGCGTTCACAATCCCTGCAAAATTGGAAGGTTAGTGTGGTCTAGGATGACAGTTTTCTTGAAAGCATACGTGACGATTTTAAGGTGGAAGTAACCTAGCCTAAGATGCAGTCGCCATGTAAAAATAATTTTTACGCAGACTTCTTTAAGAAATTAAAAAAAAACTTAAAGAAGTTGTGTGTAGAAAACAGTATTGACTGATTTCCAGAACTTACAGTATGGACTTTGATGAAGTGCTAAAGATGTCATTCTTTGGATGAGACCAGCGCTCACTTCAATGTATTAAACACTTCGATTTATTTTCATGTGCTTTTAGCAAATTTCATAACTTAGACTTGGTTGTAATGATTTCAGTATTCAAATCCCCCTTTTCACAGTTTAGTGTCTTTAGATATTAAAGTTCCATTTATTCATAAAATAACTAGCTGCCAGAAAACCTTTTAAAATAAAATACTACGTCTCCCCCAGCCTTTCAGAAATCACCAGTGGTCATAAGTGGTCATATTTGTTTATTTCTTCCTGTGTATATTTTCAGTGGTCAGAAAATGATGGGGGAGAAACTGATGACAACCAAATATATTATTTGGCCCTTAACATCAAGTGTGGAGATTTTCTCACATGGGTGAACCTATTTTTAAGACAAAGTCATTATAAATGACTTTGAAATTCTAAGCAATTTAAGGTAAAAAGAAATTAAATTTCTTAATATTTAGGGCATTTGCTAGGCTTAGTTTTTAATAGAAAAGTAAGAAGATCAGTTGTAAATATTAAAAACCATGTAAAAACACACACAACAAAACATCTACAACAATAATAAAACTACCAAAAAGAGAGAGAAAAAAAAGTAAGAAAGGGAGAAAAAAGCCTAAACCAAAATAAACCATCATCTTAAAATTTAATTCGAAGTTGGGAAATCTGTTTGAGTTTAAAGGAACTCAAAAGTTATTTTAAGTTCTCCAAACTCAGGTTTTGAATAGAATGTATCAGAGCCTTATGTCATTAGCTCTTCTGTGTACAAAAAATACTCACGACTTCTTGATGGCTGTCACTAGAAGAAGAGCTTTGTTTCAACATTGCCACCGAGTGGGAGGAGGAGGTGGAGGAATAGGAAAGTCTTCTTAAAGGAAGAGTGAAATTGTTTCTCTCACTCTCCTTTTTAACATGCTCATTTTTTTTCAATTGCCATTTTTCTTTTATGTTCTTGACAGTGAAGGGAAAACCAACATGGCTGATTTGAGTCATGGAATAGAGTGAGCTCCTTCCTAGCTGACTGCACAATGGGTGGGTCACTTGCAGGCAGCACACTCGGAAGGTGTGCAAGAGGATCAAATGCTTGTCTCATTAACCATGCAACATGTGGATTTTTGGCAAGATCTGCCATTTCTAGCTGATTTTTTCTTCTTGCCTACCATAAACTCCATCCCAACAAATGGATTATGAATCTCTGACATCCGGGGTTCAGGGGATGGCTGGAAACTATTGTTTGCTTTTTGTAAGGAGGGGGAAAAAAGGCCTTAAAAGTAAGCTCTTATGGCTTCTCTAGGCAATAGAAAGGGTTTTCGAAATCCCAGTTTAAATGAAACTTAAATGGATTAGTAAGAAGCAGATCAAGTTTCCTCAGTCCTAAAGAAGTAATACGTGCCAGGCGCAATGTGGTTTTATGGACCCCTCCGCTTCTCAGAGTTTGAAATGTTTAGCAAATCCGGAGTTTTGAGGGCAACGGTTTGTGGTGAGCAAATTGAGTGACCAAACTTTCAGTTGATTCTAAGTCTCCAGAGGTTAGAAAGTGCTGCGTTAACTCTCTAGTTCTCAGCATACATTTAAAGCAAGGGGTCTTTTATCTGGGAGATAGGTTTGGACTGTCATGTTTGACTGCAAAAGTTCCAGATGTGTGCTGTAACATACAACTGCTTCTCTCCTGTCACTCTCTCTGCTAGTTTACTCTCTGTCCCAAGATACTGGATTAACCCATCTGAGTGCCTTTAGTCAACCCTTTCAGTCTATCTCACCTACCACCGACAGATTTGTTCCTCAGGCACAACTCCTAACATGTCAGCCCTCTGCTCCGAGTCCTGCAATGGTCCCCCAATGTCTCCTTAATTAAGTTTATATGATTTATTCTGGCATTCATGGCCCTCCACAATGCGAGGCCAACTTTTCCATTTTTATCTCCCATAAGTACCCTGCAGATATTTATGCTTTTGCTGTTTTTATGCCATGACCACCCATAGTCTTCTGTTTCTATCTGGATTCCCACATTCCTTCTCAATTGAATATTCTCCCCACCTGTTGGAATGCTATCAGTCCTTCAGCAGCCCACCTCAAGTATTTCCTCCTGGCCTCCTGGTCAGAGGCATTCAGCTCTCCTCCTGGTATCATAGTAACTTAGTTCTCTTGCTATGCGGCAGATGCTGTGCACTGCTGTAAATCCTATTAGGCTAGGACCATGTAAGCCTGGCTTAAAAGGTGTTTACTGAAAGAAGGAATGAAGGAATGAGATGACTACTGAGTGACTGTAAGCTGTTTTTCTGCCTACTGTAGTGTATTATCTGGCTCATGATAGGTGCTACCATGTAATTGTTGAATTGAAGTAATTGTCCAGAACAGGCAAGATTCATTCATCTAACACATCAGATAATAGGGATGATCCCCCGTATAGAAGAACTTGAACCTCTATTTCTTTTCTGAATTTGTTGGATTTTCCTAAATGATTATAAGTGCATCTTTAGAATAATGGTAGATTAGTACGAACTTTACCCATTGGTAGAGGTGTAGATAGAAACTTTGGTTTCTAAAATCTTCCAGAAAGAAAGCCTTTATGTTTAATTCTTTAGAAAGGGAATGCATTGGAAGCTAATTCCTTTTCCTTTATAGGTTACCAATTTACAAAGGCTGCTTGAATTATATTTTATTGGAGTGGATTCTGTGATTTAATTATGTGGTTTTTATATGTGGTTGGAATATAACTCTTTAAATGTAAATATCTATCCTTAGCTCCTCAGAGAACTTGAGAAATTTACCTGTGCATTGGGATTTCTCTCTTAGGGCCCATAGCTCTCTATGGATTATAGTGACACCTTAGGACTAATCATGTCTGTACTCTTGGTGTAGGACACTCTTAAGGAAGCAGGTTTCATTAAGACATTAATGCCCTGGAAAACTATATATTTTCACACTGAACTAGTTCAGAGAGAAGAAAGAATTGTTTTAGATGACTACTACAGTGTCGACCTGCATGAGTATCTGAATGGTTCCCAAAGATACATCTGATGTATTTCATCTAGAACAAACACACTGGGACTCCTATTCCATGTATTCAATCCATAGCGAGACTAGGGCTTGCGGCTGGGGTGATGAAACCAAAATATTGAGCACCTACTAGGTAATTTACATTTGTGATCCAATTTTCATAAAAGTAGGTATTGTGAAGTTGCTATTAAAATAGATACATCTTACAGATGAAGAAATGAGTTTGGAAAGGCCTAATAATTTACCCAGAGTCACGCAATGGATAAATCACAGAGCAGGGACTAGAACCTGGGTCTTTCTGATCTTGAAGATGATGCTCTGGTCATTATATCCTGCTCTTTTCCAGGAAAGGGCAAACAGTGGAGACATAAGGCAGTCTAGCACAGGACCCTATTTCTCTGGGGAATAGTGATCCAAAATGATGTATCAGCACCCAAAGGATTTTAAGTTCCCTTCCTTTAAAAAAAAGTATAGTGAAGTAGCCAAACTCATAGACTCAGAAAGTAGAATGGTGGTTGCGGGAGAAGTGGAAATGGGAAATCACTGTTCAAGGGATATGGAGTTTCAGTCATGCGAAATGAAAAAATTCTAGAGGCCTGCTGTACTACATTGTACTTATAGTTAACAAGACTACCATACACTTACAAATTTGCTAAGATGGTAGATCTCATATTATGAGTTATTTACCACAATAAAAAGTATAGTAAAACAAAAACAATAAAACGATATTTCTTACTCATTCTTTCTAACTGTGTAATTCATAAATACAAGTGTTTAAAAATCAAAGTTGTAAAGGCTGAAAATTAAACTTGGTATCATTGAACAAGAGAGTGAGAAATACCATAATGCTAATATTGAAAGACAACTTGTAAAATAACTAGAAAACAGCTAGGGAAATAATTTCATAGCAAAGTTTTTAAGCGATTCTACGTGTGTGACTTTCCTATTTCTTTCACTAAATGTACAAATGAAGTATTAGGAAATAAATACTAAATCACTTGTGGGTTTTAAAATTGAACACACATGTCTCACTTGACACTGACTTAATGTGATTTGATTATTATGTTATTACACAAAGAAATTCACAGACATTGGTTAGTGCCTCCAGCTTTGGAAAAGACAAACATTTTTGTTGTGTACATAGAGTGGAGCAGCAGCTTGTGGGGAAGGGAGAGAGTGGGAGGTACTTGGGCAAAGAGGCAGCTAGAAAAAAAAACAAAAATTGCGGGGATGCACACAGGCCTTGTGTTTAACCCTTTGGAGTCAAGCCCTAATGTCACCTGAAATTTTATCTGGAGGGACATCTGTTGTAGAGTCATGGTATCACAGCATAATCCACAATCTTTCCTTGCTTAACATGGCCCATGAGCATTGTCTTCTTTCTTTTTTCCTTTCTCATCTTTTATGTGTTTCCTAAATATCCCTTCCTCCCTTGATAATGTTGCATAATGTATTAATCAGGAATGGCTGTATAATAAATACATAATATTCTTTGGCAGTTGTCAATGAATGAACTGGAAGCGCTTGAGGAGTGAATTGGCTTTTTGTTTTTTGCAGTGTGATGAACACTGGGAAGCCTCCACCAATAAATATCCATAGAACACCTACTCTGTGCAAGGCACTGTGGTACCTGAATATACAGAATTGATATGGTTTGGCCATGTCCTCACCCAAATCTCATCTTGAATGGTAGCTCCCATAATTCCTCTTGTGTTATGGGAGGGGCCCAGTGGGAGATAATTGAATCATGGGGTGGTTTCCCCCATACTGTTTCCATGGTAGTAAATAAGTCTCACGAGATCTGATGGTTTTATAAGGGGGAACCCCTTTCACTTCTCTCTTGCCACTGCCATGTAAGATGTGCCTTTCACCTTCTGCCATGATTGTGAGGTCTCCCCAGCCATGGAGAACTGAGTCCATTAAACCTCTGTATCTTTATAAATGACCCAGTCTCGGGAATGTCTTTATCAGCAGCGTGAAAATGGACTAATACAAGAATATTTGAGTGTTTCTGCCCTCGACTACCCATAGGAAGGTGGTGGGATTGGCTCTTTATCCTCTTGACAGCTTTTGTTTCTACTTCAGCTGTGGCAGGTAAGGAAGGTTTTGTTATAAAAATGCCTAGAAATTAAAATAGTGTATAAGGAAAAAATATGAGAAAGAGAAAAAGATTATTTGTCTAGCAGGTGCTCCATTCTCAAGAAAGTGATGATCTACTTTGCCCCTCACACTTGATGTAGTCAGAAGCCTTTCTTTCCACATGGGATAAAGACAAGATGGCACCTGGTGTAGATGTAGGGGGTGTGGCCAGGTAGAGAGGGCGAGAAGACAGAGCAGTAGAAAAGGAATGAGGAAGGGAGATCAAAAGAGAGGGGATCTTCAAGCACCCATTGGAGGAGGTCTCTGTACCAGTGAAAGGTAGTCTGAGAAGAAATGTAAGAAGTTTTTGGCACCACCCTCTGCATCCCATATGGGTTTGAGGGTTGCCTTCTGTGAGGTTGTATCCTTTCTGGTAATGGACTGGGTCCTGCACACCCTTCCAGATGAGGTAAAGAATCATGGCAGGGATGGAGTGGTTGATCAGAAAAATGTTTTTATTCTTATGACTATGGAAACTATAGAGCTCTAAGAACAAGCTTATGTGTGCCTATATTGGAAAAATATGAATATATACACACCCTGCTAAAGTCACAGTGAAACCCACTCAAATAGGACCTGTGGAGATGCAAATGGCAGGGGATGAAAGTGAGGGGGGAGTACAAATGCACAGAAAAGGATGTGCGCTGTTTGCATTGAGGTTTCTCTTGCCTTCTCTCATCCTAGGTTATTAACACTGCATTGCTCAGAAAGAAGAGTTTAATTGCTGTGTCTGAAGGAGGGGACAGAGAGAAGCAGGAGGTAGAGACCTAGCATTTTAGAATAAACTTAGCTAAGTACTTGTAGAAAGGCCAAAGAGAAGAACTATTCTCAGTTGTCTCAATAGCTCACCCTTCCCATCCTTTCCTTTCCCTTCTCCAAACATTAACCGAGGATTTACTTTGGCTTAGACACTGGGCTGGGTGCTGGTGATGCAAAGATGAGGAAGATACAGCCTCTGCTCCTGGAGAGTTTCCTGTCAAGAAGGGGACCTCACTCCTGTCCTTCCATGCAGCAGCAGCCAAAAACAGTGGCCCTGGGATGGGGAGATGGGAGGGGTGTGGGGGAGGAAATCTCTGCCCTCTCCTGGGACTTCCAGCTGCCCTTCCAGTGGGCAAGTAGTGTGGCTGGATACCTAAGCAGTGCCCTCATGGGGCTGGGATCTCCAGGAGCAGCTATGGTGCTATGACAGTCTTCTCCATTCTCTCTGGTATATGTCCCATCTCCACATAGATGAGCCTTAGCACCGTCCTATTGCTGTATGTGGAGTCTCTGCTAGAGGGGCTGCCAAGCTAGGCAGAGCCTGCAGGCTGTGATGAAATGGAATAAGAAAACTATTTCTGAGGAAAGGCTACTTGGCCCAGAATGTGGTTCAAGGCTTGGTTCTTCCACTCACCACTGTTTTAGGTAAAAGATTGAAATTAACCTACATAGTATATGCTCAATAAAGATTGGTATAGTGTGTATAGACAGCTCCAGTCAGAATGCAACTATCACTCAGAAAGAGTTAGTTAATGAATCAATGAATGCCTTAGCTTGAATTAGTTTGCAATTAGGTAGGCAATGCCAGATGGATAGGTTCTGATGGAAGGGGGCAGAAGGAACAGTCTAAAGCTTGGGGTTCCATCTCAGAAGGGAAGTCATAGGGTGGCTTGGCTTTGGGGGAGAGCAGGAAGGTGGGACAGGGGGACAGAGAGAGGAGAAAGAAGGTGACTGGGTGGAAAGTTCCTACTCTTTTCCCCACGGTGGCTGGTGTGCTGGGCTCCCGCAGCAACCCCACAAAAGCAAAAGCAGTTCAGCAAAGCAGTTCTTCAGCCATATCTGCATTGTCATATTTACTTGTCTTTCTAACCCCCTAAACTGTTAGTTCCTTGAGGACAGGGCCTATGCCTCATTTACCTATAATCCCTAGGGCTTAGCTCAATGGCGTGAGTAAAGAAGGGGTGAAAGTCAAAGGAAAACTCCAACCACTTGGTAATTTTGCCAGGGAGGTTCCCAGTTCTCACAACAAAATAACCAGAGCTAATAATACCTATCATGATTCCAGGTTTACAAGCAGAGAAACAGAGTACCCACAAGTCAAAAAACTCAGGAAAGCACACGTAACAAGCAGAAGAACAGGCATTCAAACAGTTCCCATGCTTCTCATTAACTGATTTTGTTTCTTTGTCTCACGCATTAGAATTAATTTAAAAACATTAGATTCTATCTTGAGCTGAGGCAAGTGTTTTGAGCTTTCCATCTTTGCAAATAAAGCCCTGTGGGTTATTTTTGATTATCAGCTTTCTGTTGAGGGGAATGATATCAAAGGGTCACTCTGGTAAACTGAATAGGGCATACTTGATTTGCACACAGGTGCTAAACTAGCTTTCCCAATGAATAGAAATTGAGCGTCTTCCTCAGAATGCCAGGCCCTAGCTCTTGGTAAAAAGCAAGACCTGCCTAACATTTTCAGTGTACTAGAGGACACCCCTCTCAGTAATGACAAGTGGCAGTCTGCCCTCTTGATGACCTGGTTGGGTTGACAGATTTCACACTGTTTAAGAATGAGGAGTGAGGAGTGTGCTATTTGGAGCCCATCCAGAATCATTCTTCAAAGTGTCAGAAGGATCACAGCAGAGCAAGAAGTTCAGAAGTTAAGTTTAAGGTCTTTCATCCTGGAAAGTTTTCGTTAATGTTTTTCCTCTTTTGCGTTCACCCCAGTGAATGCTGCAGTTGCAAATTTCTCAGCATGACTTGGTCAAAACCCACTCGACCTTATGCCAAGAATCTGTTTTTAAAACTGTGCTGTCAAAATTTGCAGCCCTGAGACGCTTAGATAATGTTAAAACTATCTGATTTTCAGTAACCAGATTTCTAATTATATTGAATTTCAGAATTTTTCAGGAGCCCTCACTCTGAGTATTTTTCTTAAGAGCAACCAAAGTTTCTGAAATTTGTTTTAACAATATTTTTTTTTACCAACTTTAAGCCAAAGTTGGTTTAAAAAAGTTTAAGCCAAAGAAATTTTATAGTTAATAACAAGCCACCAACAATAACACTTCTGTAATAATAACAGAATATTATTGATAATAGCCTTATTATTTTATCATAATCTTTTACGTTTAAGACACGTTGGAACCAAAAGCTATCACTGATGATAAATCAAAAGCCCAAAGGGGCTTAATGAATACAGGCTAGGTAGTAATAATGGATAGCTTAAAAAACAAATAAATCCTTGAGTGCTATTGGGATTTATGAGTTCAATGTGGGAGGCATTACTCCCTAGGAGGCACTGGGGAAATGTTGGGGGCATTTTTGGTTGTCAAAATGATAGAAATGGCCAGAATGGAATTTAATGGAAGGCAGCCAGGGATGTGGGAGGTCGCAAAGTATGTGGGGCTCTTCCACACAGCAGAGGATCGTCCTGTATCACCTTCAGCTTTTTAATGGCTGTCAGGTATTCATATGGGTGAAAAGCCTATTTATAATGATCGGAACCCAGAACCTAACCCCATTTCACTGTTTGATGGATAAGCACAAAGTTTTCTTTTCTTTAAAAAACTTAATTTTTGTGGGTACATAGTAGGTATGTATATATTTATGGGAATCGCAAAGTATTCTTTTGTACAGTTTAAATTTTTTAAAAAAATTTCCAGAGGTTATTAGGGAACAGGTTGTATTTGGTTACATGAGAAAGTTCTTTAGTAGTTGTGAGATTTTGGTGCACTCATCTCCTGAGCAGTGCACACTGAACTCAATTTGTAGTCTTTTAACCCTCAACCCCTCCCACCCTTTCCCCGAGTCCCCAGAGTCCATTGTGTCATTCTCATGCCTTTGCATCCCCATAGCTTAGCTCCCACTTATGAGTGGGAACATACGATGTTTGGTTTCCCATTCCTGAGTTATTTTGCTTAGAATAATAGTCTTCAGGTTGCTGCGAATGCCATTAATTCATTCCTTTTTATGGCTGAGTGGTATTCCATTGTGTGTGTGTATACACACACATGCACACATACACATACCACAGTTTCTTTATCCACTCATTGATTGATGGGCATTTGGATTGGTTCCACATTTTTGCAATTGCAATTGTGTTGCTATAAACATGCATGAGCAAGTATCCTTTTTATGTAATAACCTCTCTTCCTCTGGGTAGATACCTAGGAGTGGGATTGCTGGATCAAATGGTCATCCTACTTTTAGTCCTTTAAGGAATCTCAACACTGTTTTCCATAGTGGTTGTTCTCTTGTACAGTTTTAATACAAATATTTCCTTTTCAGGAGTGTAACTGCTATGCAAACTAAGGAAAGAATGTTGTTTTGGGGGTTGTGGGTGGGAGGAGGGAGTTGTTCCCTTTCTTAGGAAATTACCAGTGGCAAGACTGCTTATGACAGTTGACTGCATTTCCAACATACTACACCTGTATTGATCTGCATTGGACTGTTACATTCACAGGGATTCTGCATGTGGGTGCAATATAGCTTATATCCTTAGGCCTTCTAGGGTGGTTATGCCGAAGCATTCACTTAGTGAAAGCATTACTGGTCATAAGTTGTTTTCTTGTATGTTAAAAGCTAGGGCTTTATGATTTACTTTTGAACTTATGAGAATAAGTAGGCTTTAGATTTCCTTTCAAGAGGGTAAAGGATCTATTAGGGTAGTAAAGATTATAAAATGTGTTATAAAAAGGAGGCGTTGGCTCTGAGAGGGTTAGAAGTCTTTCTACTGGGTAAAAGCATCCCTGGGAAGGGTGTTGTGTAATGGGTTTCTGTCTGAAGCCTGGGAACTCCTTTGCAAGAATGCAGTATTTGCTCTGAGTCTCACTGCTCCAAGTAGAAACTAAGGTCAGAGTTTCCTAAATTTCAGTTATCCATTTGCCTTTAGTATGGTTTTTACCATATCTGCCTATACCACTATTTACATAATATCTTTTCAAGAAATCAAATAAACTTATTTTTACATTTATTTTATTTATTTATTTATTGGAAGGATCTTTGCCCTGTCTCCCAGGTGGGAGTGCACTGGAGCAATTGTATTATAGCTTGCTGTAACCTTAACCTCCTGGGTTTAAGTAATCCTCCCACCTCAGCCTCCCGAGTAGCTCGAACTACATGTGTGCACCACCATGCCTGGCTTATTTTTTAATTTTTTTAAGAGATGGCTCTTCCCAGGCTGATCTCAAACTCCTGTCCTCAAGCGATCCTCTTGCCTTGGCCTCCCACAGTGTGGGATCACGAGTGTGAGTGACCATGCCGGGGCCTTTACTTACAAAGATCTTATATAAAATTAGTATCAATAAAAAACAGATTTGATGTGCTAATTATATTTTTTCTAGTACACATTGAAATATACACGTAATGATTAAAGTAAAAGGAAAAAGGTTGTTTCTGCAACAAAAAGGTCGCCTGTGTTTGCATACCATGCTTTGGGAAATGGTGCTATAAGGGATTAAAGATTTGGAAAATATGACTTAAGGAGAAAGAATGATCTAGTCATACCCTATAATTTTCTTTGTTTAGAAAAGACAAATTCTCCTTTTACTAAAACAAATCCCCAACGTTGCATTTTAAATATGTTTTATCACAAATACAAATAATTTAAAATATATGTAATATACCCACTCCACATATTGATAATCTTCACGAATATGCTGTTTACTAGACTCTTCTTGGAAAAGCTTCATATAATAGGGCGAAATTCCCAGCCGCTGTTGTCAGCATGTTATGTATAATTTAACTTTAGTAAAAATAAATGTGCCATCCCTAGTAACAGATTGTTTTGAATAAATGCCCTCAATATTTATTCATTCAACAAGTATTTGTCGGGATCCTACTATGTGCAAAGCATTGTTCTGGGCTCTAGGATATAGCAATGAACAAAATTAAGCCATTTTCCTCATGGAACTTATATTTTATTCACATAATATGAAAATGAAGGAAATTTTCCATTAGTCTTAAGAAGGAAATAGGTGAGGGCATAGCATTAATCTCCATATGGATTAGATAACTGAAACCTGGCGTCAGGAGTAGTGTACACTTGATACTGCCATTTGGCATTGAGTTTATAAAGCAAAGTGATTTTAATGTTCTTTCATTTGCATAGTTTTTCTAACAATATACTATTTCATTGATGCTTTGCTTATATTTCTCAGTTCCATTTAAAATTGCACTGCACAATTTTTAAAAAAATATTTTTTTCTTTTCAAAATTTCTATTGCTGTCATTTTTCTTCTCAGTATACAAAATTGCACTCCACAATTTGGGTGGAATTTTAAAAGTTTTTAATTCCTCCATCTAAGTTTTAATTTTTTATGTATAATTTAAATTGCCCTGAATTCACCTTTGAGTCACACTTTCTCATTTTTCATGCCATTAATATTACTGATAAATGGTTACCAGAGCCTCTTAATTAGTATTTAAAGAAGTGTAAGTATTCATTTTCTTAAACTTCTCTAAGACACTTAAAAACTAATAACAAAGGGTAATTTAAGGTGGTGAGAGCAGTTCAATAGAAAGTTCAAAAATAAGACACTCACTCTTTTCATCAGACTATGGTGACATGTCTTAATTTCCAGAGAGTGGGTGTTTCTTACATATCCAGCTATTAATGTTAGATAAAATTCACCTATTGTATTACTCTGTTAGTCATTTCCAAACAGCTGAAATAAAAACTCACTGCTTTATTTTCAAAATCCAGGTGGTACCACTGGCCTTAATTGGTTCAGCAAATGGAAATTGCAACAATAAGAAAGCTAAACTCTTCACAAAGATTGTTTTGAAGTTCCAGTTAATAATTGCTGTTTAAAGTAATTGACTCTGAAACATTCTAAGATTCTGAGAAGTCATGAGTCACTGGGGAAGAGCTAAGTTATGCCCCAAATAGCTTTTGTGTTAGGAGTTTTGGATTATGCTATAATTCTTTCAAAACAGGTTATCCTTGTGTGGCAATTCCCAACTAAGGGAATGTTTGACCAGCTAGAGCTTGCTTGTCTTTTAATATGTTAGGCAGCACTTAACTTTGAAGATAGTTCCTTCTGAGACGTTATAATCTAATTGCCTGTAAAAATGATTTTCTATGTGAATATTGAGATAGTTTGGCAGTAGTATGAACAATGTTGACATTCTGGAGACCAAATATTGCCTCTAAAAGAATAATTATTGCTATATCAAGAGGGATAGATATGATAGAGAAAATACTCTAAGAGAAGAGGTCTTTTATATTGGTGTCTTCCAGCTCATTGCAGCCTGGAACTCCTGGACTCAAATGCTCCCACATCAGCCTTCCGAGTAGCTAGGGAGCATACATCACCACACACCCAGCTAACTGTTTGATTGATTGATTGACTGAATGATTGAGACAGGGTCTTGCTATGTTGCCCAGGCTGGCTTTGAACTCCTGGCCTCGAGTGATCCACTTGCCTCAGCCTCCCAAAGTGCTGAGATTACAGGCCTTAGCCACCGCACCTAGCTGGAGAAGAGGTCTTTCAAAGGAAAGGAATTTGTTCACTTTCCGCTGCAACAGCTAAGCAATTAGAACAGTGCCTGGCACATAGTAGGTGCTCAATAAATATCTACTGAGTGAATAAATGAACGAATAAGAATATTCCAGCAGTCTTAGTGTATCTGAACGCTTGCCTGAAGAGCATGCATCCTCAGCTGGGAGAGTGATGGGAGCTACCTGCAGAGAGATGCAGAGAACGATCTCTAGAGTCTACCTGGAAGCTTTGCAACCTGACTATGTCCCAGTAGAGAAGCTACTGGCTTCTTTCTTAGTGCTTCTGTTGCCTCTTGTGTCATTTGACGATAATAATTTACATAGAACCTACCACATTTATGAGAGGAATAAATAATGTTATACATATAAAGTGCTTAGCACATAGAACACTTTCAATAGATATCAGCTAATTTTAGAGTTCCAATATACAATTATAGATTGTACACTGATATTGGATTGAGATCCTGGACTTTCTATGCAACAATTTTGAAACAGAATTTGAATACTAGAGATGAGTTTTTGAGGTTTCTATAAATCATATTATAAAAGCACTCTTGCTCTTAGCCGTAGAGGGTTGGGTTAAGGGATTGCAGAGAGAATGCGTTTTCATTGTATACCCAGGAAAAACTGGTTATTTCTTTGTAACTTAGTTTTAATATTAAGCAGGAGCAACTACTTCCTATATAAGATATGAGGGAAAGAAAATGTGTTTTTCTTTACTCACAGGCCCTCAGTGAAATTGCCATTTAAAAAAAGATTAAATTATAAAGTGGCATTCAAGATAATCCCTGGTCTGGTTCTACCCAACCCTCAACTTTTAGTAAGGGTTTCGACCTAATTTACATCAATTCTGATTCACTTCCTTTTAACTATGCAATACCCACCTTTCAGCACTACACAGCCACCCTAGAATCAGAAGGTGCTTGCCCTTTGAATGTATCCAGCATTTTCCCATGCCTAGTCTTTTTCTGAATGCACTTTAAAAATCTTCTACTGCAAAAATCCAGTCATTGTCCAAATGCCAATGCCATTCTCTCCACAAGGTCCTTCACTAGAATGTCTAGTGGTTTCTCCATAAGAACCTCCTGGCACCTGCCAATGTAGCTGGTGTTTTAGTGAGTTCTGTATCAGCCCTTTCCCAGAATGCTTTTTTCATCCTTTATTTCTTATAGCGCTTATGGCCTGGTACACAGTAGCTGCTCAATAAATGTGAATAGTGTAATCTAGTTTACCCTTTCTCTTTTTTTTTTTTTTTAAAGGGATGATCTTAGGTCTTCCAAGGAGGACTTTCTAAAAATAGATTTTTAGCTTTCTGGTCTTTATCAAGAATTCTCTCCAAAACAGAAAATAAAGCTAATGTGGCAGGGTATAAAATGAAGGAATGAGAAAAGAAAAAAGGAGCTGGGAAATTCTTCTTCCTCACATACAAAAAATTGTCAAAAAATGGTAGGTAGGGATAGGGGATACTGGACTTCTACTTGCCTAATTTCTTGGCATCTCTTAGGAGAAAAGACTAGAATTGCAGGATCCAGAATCACAGGAAAGCAAGGAGGGAACACCTCTCAACTCCTGCCTAGAACTAGCTGCAGTCACAGCTGTCTTCATGTGATGAATGACCAGCAGTGGATGGTCATGTGGATGGGGTGGCTGTGTCAGGGCCCAGACACTGAGGGTCAGGGAAAACTTGTTCCCACTGCTAGACCTTCCTTATAGATGATATTACCCACAGAGCACAAATGAGCTCAGGAAGGAGACGGGAGTCAGAAACAAGGTGATCATCTTTCTTGTTTTTCAGTTTGCGTTGCTAGGGGAGATGTGGGCATGTAGGGAAGGGTGGGAATAGTGGTAGGCTTATTTATATCAGCCCAAGTGTCGGGGGAAAGCTGAAAACAATGGGAAGGACTTAGCTGACCAAGACCATGCCAGGCCACCACATTGCTGATGAAATTTCCCTGTGATGCGTTTGATGACACTGACTGTTGATGGCCAGGTGGAGCACAGAACGATCTCTCTGGGCCATACTGACATACAGTGTCACAAAAGCAAGAACACCAAGCTCTGGTGGCCCCTTGGGCTGCCCCATCTCTACCGCTCTCTACCTGGCTTGCCACTTCATGGAGAAGCTAGAAGTTGTTAGATGGGGGAATTCCTTACTTTTCTGCTGTAAAACCTGCCATTCCCTTCTTTCCTTCTTCCCACCTGCTGTTAGGAGAGCTGCCTTCTTTTCTCAGGCCAGCCATCCCCTCTCATTTTCTCAGGACACTGTATTCCCAGTTATGATTTTTCCGGTCTGTTTATTCCACGGTTCTTTCTCAACTAGATCCTCTTGCCATGATTTCAGCTTGCTTCAATGTCTTGTGAAAAAACAAAACAAAACCACCTTCCCTAGCCTCACTTTTCCAGCCGTCAGTCTCTCTACCACTTTATTTACAACCACATGTTGGAAAGTGATGCTGCAGGCATTGTAGGGGGAGCTCAGTAAATACCTGTCATAGCGAAAGAACAGAAAACTGAAAAGGGTCAATCGGCCATTTTTTACTTCACTGTAAGTCAAGTACTTTGTATTATGTATCCTATGCCTTTCTTAAATGGGAAACTAATATCTATAATAATAAAATACTGTGGCAGGTATTGCGCTAGCACTCTAAGCACACTTACTCACTACTTCCCGCAATAACCTGCGAGGTGTGCACCTGTGAATCTGTCTTTTCTAGCCTGGGAAACCAGAGGACCAGGGATCAGTAGATCAAAGTCCTAGAGTCACTGCTACTGAAATCTAAACCCAGGCAGCCAGCTCTGGAGCCAACACCAATCACCTTCAAGGGGAATCTTTGTATTTTATTTTCCTCTCTTTGCAAGTGTTAAAAGTTATTTTATATCTTTAAGGTAAGGCTTATATAAGGAAGGCCACAGGGTTGAGTAGACAGACAGAATGAAAGAAGAGCTGAATCCTGGTTAACTCTTTCATTACCTTGCAATGAATCACTTGGCCTGTTTTGTTTTTGTTTGCTTATAAAATGAAAAACTAAGCTCAATGATCTTTTGAGTGTCTTCATGTAAAAGCTTTGTGAAATGTAAAGTGCTGTTTAAATGTGAATAAGGACTTTGATCTTGTGCTCTTTGGAATAAATTTCACCTTTAAATGACAAAGTAGCTAGCATACATAGCTTTTGAGAAACACCCAACTTCACAATTTCCAATTAATTTTCCAGTTTAGGCCTGTTAAATAATATTTTCTGGCCTATGGCTGTGATTTCATTTTCTGCATCTTGATATTCCTTTAGAAGAAAAATAAAGGTTCTTTTTCTGGTGGACACTGAAATTTTAAAAAATATCATTTTTTTTCTGATTATAAAAGGAATACTGCTTCCAGCAGGGGAAAAAAAATAGAAAAATAGAAGGAAATAAGAATCATCTAGAAAGAACCCTTGTTTAGGATATTGGCATATTTTTAAAAACATAACTGAGATCTTCTTTTTGGATACAGACCTTTCTATTCTGCTTTTTATCTAACATATTATACACATTTTGAGAAATTGTTTCTTTCCGTGATCCATGGTTTGCACGACAGGAAATAGCCAACTCCCCCTTGAGAAAAATTAAAGCAACTGGTGGCAGTTAGAAATCTGACTTTAACTTGTCACAATAGCGATTCCATTTCCTTCTTCTTTGGGGGCAGCTTACAAGTGTCTTCAGTTGTCACCACCACGCCCCTCTCTTTCTTATCAAAGAACACAAGGTCAGGTGATGAAATGTGCAATTTGTCATTTGGCATCTTCCACCAGAGTGGCAGGAATATTGGAAAATACAGTAGGAATATTGCAAAATCTAATATTTTAGATGTTTAATCACATATTTGCTCATTCAGTTATAGAAATATTTGTTCAGTGACACTGAAGTCATTTAATTCCAAAAGAAAATAATCTAAATGTACTATAAAAATAAATTTTTCATAATTTATGAAAAATATTTAAAAGGAATAATTGTCATATATGTTCCACATAAAAGGAGTATACTGCATCATCTATTGCCTTTGAACATTAAAATTCATAGATAAAAAGGATTATACTCTACTATGCTTAAAAGTTTATGCTCTGCGATTATATGTTTGGGGTTTAAATTCTGGCTTACAAGCTGGGTGATACTGGTTGAGGTATTCCTCCTCTTTTAGTCCCAGTTTTCTCATTTGAATCATCTGAAATAGTAGTGGCTGGTTGATAGGGAGTTTGTGGGGATTAAATAAGTCTATCTCTGCAAAGCATAGATATAATATGTATGCCATAATTGACATTTATCAGTGGTTCCCAAATACCCCTGGAAGGCCCAGAGCCAGGCTTGTTCCTTCAGGTTGCCTGAGGATGTATTGTAAAAATCCTGGGCTCTACCTCCAGAAAGTTAGGTTCAGTGTCGTTGCATTTACAATGTGATGATGCTGTCTGGGAGATGTAGTGGGAGTGCAGAGAGAATGATCAGTTACTCCTTTGGGAGGGTTAAAGAAAGCTTCACAAAGGTCATAATGATGAGGCCACGGCTTGAAGGGTGAACAGATGCTTCCTAGGAGAAGAGGTGGCTGGAGAGAGGTGAACTCAGCAGAGAGAGACGGGACATCCGAAGCTCAACTATATTTATTATGGATCTATTATAAGCAGGGCAAGCTTCTGGGCATATTCATCTCATTGACTTCTCACCACAACCCAATCAGGATGGAATTAAAATCTCTTTGCATATATGTGAACATTAAGTAGTTTGGGCATCTTTTTCAAGCTCATAATATAAGTAGGATTCAAACCCAGGTCTAACTTCCAAGATTATGGTCTTTGGACCATATCTGTGGGCTCCTTCTATTGCTTATGACTTAGTGAGCTTGGAGCTCTGGGTGGGACAACCATAGTAGAAGAAGCAGAGAGGTAACTGTGGTTCAGTTGTGAAGGGCCTCCTTTTTATTTTTAGTATTCACAACAATCCTCCTGTGCTTCCAGGCTTCCAAAAGACCTACAGCCTGGGGACCTTGCCTAAGAGGGCTGCACACCTGGCCTCGCCCACCCTATGCCTGGGATTAAGCACCTCCCAGACTAGAGCTGTTATGGTGGCTGCTGTTAGGTGTAGCGGCATTGACTACTTTCTTCTTGGGACTTTGTTCCATAACTTCTGTGCTCCTTCCTTAGCTTACTTAAAAGTAGTAAGCTACCCAGATGCCCCAAGGCAATTTGGTTTGCTAATTAGAAAGAAAACAAGATATTTTTGATCGTGTGTATGAACCCTGAGATCTCAGTTTGGAAACATGCAAAAGATATTAAGGATGGGACCACTCTCTAGTTTTTCAGACATACAGTAGAATGGGGACCACAGTGCGTCCTTTAGATGTTCTGAAACTTCGAAAGTGGGATGGCAATGAAAAAAGCCCCGCATTTGCTTTATTAATGAGGTCACAAGAGATATGCTCTGCCTGTTTCTGGGTAGGAGGTTGAATTTAATTTTATTGAACAAACAAGTCATTTTAGCTCAGTGATTCATAGGGTAACTTCAGTCAAAAGAAACTTAATTTACTTCTGCTTCCCTCTCTCTCTATATATATATTTTTTGAGACGGTGTTTCGCTCTTGTTACCCAGGCTGGAGTGCAGTGGCATGATCTCGGCTCACCACAACCTCCGCCTCCTGGGTTCAAGCAATTCTGCCTCAGCCTCCCGAGTAGCTGGGACTACAGGCGTGCGCCACCATGCCCAGCTAATTTTTGTATTTTTAGTAGAGACGGGGTTTCACCATGTTGACCAGGATGGTCTCGATCTCTTGACCTTGTGATCCACCTGCCTTGGCCTCCCAAAGTGCTGGGATTATAGGTGTGAGCCACCGCACCCGGCCGCTTCCCTCTATATTTTAACGTCTCCAAAAATCCAAAGAAGCCACTATGCTGAAAATACTCTGAGTGGGTTAGAGTTTCACTCAAGAAAGTGCCGTAGTAGAAAACGGCCATTTCTCTATGTTGTGTTCAGGTGGGTTAGCAAAGCCGCTGGGATCTGACACAAGCCACTTTTGTACCCAATAGAATCCATCATGAGGGAGTGAGGTGGTGCCTGAACTGGAATGTCTAAATAGTTTCTCACAGAGGAAAATGTAGAGTCTCTCACTAAAGGAAACTCATTTCTTTGTGGGCTTTCTCATGGACAATCTTGCAATGCTTTTCAAAATCAAGCTTATTATAAACTAAAAATACAGGGGCCTCTGAACAAAAGTAGTTGGTTGACTTCGTGATGCCTGTTCTGGCCAGATGACTCATGAATGATTATGATTCCCAAGTGGAATTTCCAAAATAGACATCTCCTCTGCGCTTCAATCCCTTATTTCTAGCTTTCTTGTGGACATTTTCACTTTTCTCCTGCAAACTCAACCTGTCCCAGTGGAGCTTACCATCTTTCCCCCAACTCATCCTCTAACTTTCCTGACTGTTGACCTCATATCCATTTTTTCAGATGGCCAGACCACCTCTGGCTCTCCCAATATTCAGTATCCTCAAGTTTTATGTTTTCCTCTACATGAAATCTGTGGAATTAGGCTTTCATCTCTACAGCCATTGCAGTCTGCAGTCTGATTACATTTCTTTGGATTCATTGTGCCTGTGCCTTCTACATATGGATGTCAGTTAATTTTCTCAAAATTTATCTTGTTCATTTTTTCTCAAAATTCTCTAGAGACCCTCTGCTTAATGAAACACGTTTGAATTCTTTATCCTGGCATTCCAAGCCTTTCTCTCTATTTAATGAACTTTATTTACTACTTTTTGGATTTTCTTCCTACTTAATGACTTTATGGCCCAATATGCAGGTCAGTCTCCCTTATAGACAATTCATTACTCAGTCAACACCCTGTCTTCTCTTTCTGGGTTCAGCATAAGACATAAGCCTTCTTCTGCTCAGGGTACTTCAGTAATCTCTGTCTTCTCTTGTCTCTGATTATTGTTATGTCAGTTATTTTAGAATTAGATCATTATTCACTGTTGTATGGTACTTGGTGTAATGTTTATTTATCTTGTCTATGTAATGAGCTTGTTTGCTCTTTGAGGGTAGCAGAATATCTCAGAGTTTTCTTTCTAGCCCTTAGAATTTTCTGCCCAGATACAGCACATAGCAAGTTTTTCCCCCATCTCCCCAGTCCTTGTTGACTTAAAAGGAATTGTTCAGATATTTTTGTTTGGTGTCTCTGGTAGATCCCAGTCCCACTGCTGTCTGAGACAGAAGGTAGCCATTGTACAAAGGCTATCTATCTCAGTCCTGTGGCAGGTGGTGTGGCTCAGAGTACCTTGGTTTCATGGCCTTCTTGGCATAGAGTAGGCATTCTGTTTGTTGAATGAATGAATGAAAACCCAGAGGAAGTACTAGGCTCCCTAACTCAGTTTTCTATTTTTCATCCCTCAGATAAAAAGTAATCCATTAAATGATGTCAGGCAGGTTAACAGAAGGCAATGGCTGTTTTCACTTTTAGCTGTAGAAGGTGAAAACGGTTTCTTTTTGAATGTTTTTTTCGCAGGCATATTTTGAATAATCTTTCCTGACTTCTTTGCTTGGATCCCACTAGAATACCTTGTCTTTCAATAACACTTTTATCTAGTTGAGTAGACTTGCTGACAATATCTTCCTGGTTTCTTAGTCTTAAAGCATATTTTATAATGGCCTTAACAGTTGGCCTTAACAGTTGGCCTTCGCATTCAGCCCTCTTTTATTTCACTGTTGCTTCTATAATCTGTTTGTGTTATAACTCCTCCAGGGAAGCCTTCCTTAATTTCCAAGACAGAGTTAATTATTCCGTTCTTGAATTCCTCTGAATCCCATAGATGCATATATTTCTTATGTATGCTGTTATTATACAGGCATGTATTATTAGATGTATCACACTACATCAAAATTTATTTATAAAATAAATTGTAAATACAGTAGCTTCTGCTACTGTAAATCCCTCAAGGGCAGTGGCCATGTCTCCATCTTTGTATCTCCAGCACTGGTACAATGCCTGTCATAGGAGGTGCTCTGTTGAGGGGGCAGTCATAGGGAGAGTCGGGACATCGCCAACTCTGTCTTCTGCAGTGTAGTGGCATTTCAGTGGCTAACCATCCTGCGGCCCTGGCACTTCCGCAGCTGAAGTGCTGGGAGCTTGCAGCCAGAAGCCCTGAGTGCACCCATGGAGCAGGATCCAGCTGAGCCAGAAAGCACCACGACCACAGCCAGTGCCTTGCCTTTCTTCTAGAGGAAGGTAAATATTGAACTTTGAAATTGTAGGGTGTTACCTTGGCACTCACAAGTGTGAAGAGAAGTCTGAACAAGTCCCAGCGGACACCTCACTTCTCTGCTTGGGGAACATAGGGAGGGGGGATGGGATAGCATCTTCTCAATGTGACTGAATTCCAATCATCCGATGACATTTTAGTTCAGGTTCTTGGCATTTTGTGTAGTTCTTATAGGTGACAGAAAAAAGGTATCTGTAAGGTTGCTGAAAGGCTGTATCTGTCTGCCAAGAACTCTCTCATAGGAAATGAAGTCTGGAAGCAAACAGTCCTTCCATCTTTAAGATGGGGTTATCACTTAGGTCCAGATGGTTTCCAGCATGCTGGGTGGCTTTTGGTCAACAGTCCTTCACCGAGTGTGTTTTATATGTCAGAGAAAGAATGGCTGCAGGGTATAATGTTTTAGACAACAGCTTTAAAAAGCTATTTGAGTCTCTGGGTCACTTCTTCATAAAAAGCTTAAAAAATATATATGTTTGTATCTATTGGTTCCATTTGGGAAATAATAAGTAAAGGAAAATATTTTTGTGGCTCTACTAAATTGACCTCATGCTTGTGCAGTTAAGATGACCCTGACAGGAGAGGCAAGTCTGAAGGAATAGAGGTTTAAAGATCAAGATTAGCAAATTAACAGGCAGGAAAAGCCAAATAGCCAATTAACCTACTACTGCAAAGCCCAGGGGCTGGTCTGGAGCTCTGGGTTCTCTGTGGCAGCGAATACTTGGTGCCCTAAAACCTCAGGCTGAAGCTGTTTCTTTCCCTCAAGCTCACAGTCCCGGAGCATGTTTTCTTTGTATGTCACTTCCTCTGCCGAGCCAGTGTGGAAATCACTTCGTGTTGCTCTGAGATGGTTGCCACGGGAACATCTCAACCTAGTCATTATCTACTCAGGCTGCTGATTATATTAAATCAGGAGACAGAGCTGTAGACGGGGCTGCCTGCTCTGCAGAAGGTTGTAATTGCTTCGAGACTCTCCCCTCTGGGTCCACAAGTCTCGGAACACTCTTCTCTACGTTTTTTTCCTCCTTTGTTTCTCCCCCGGCAAACAGAATTAGTAAATGAAATCAATCTAGAATTAGTAAATGAAAAAATCTATAGGAAATCAACACTGGGAGAATATAGCCGTTACTTTTCCATCCCTCCAGTCCTCTGTGTTGGGACCTCATCTGGAATCAAAACAATTCTCCCCCTTTTCTCTCTGTTCTGGCTGTCTATGCTTAGGCGTAAAGGTAACAATAGTCTTTAAAGAGCTATTTTTCCTGTGTCCCACACAAACGGTGCTGAGGCCACAGTTTCCTGCGACTTATCCGGAGAAGCTTCAAGAAGTTCATAGAGATGCCTCTCTTCTAAATTGTGTAAAATAGAAACAGGAAATGAAATTAGCCTTTAATGAGTCATATATTTCTACTGATTTGGATAGATCTCTTATGAAAACGATTCTCTAATCTTTGTTCCAGAAATGCACATATTATTATTTTTAACTGACAAAAACTGTACATATTTGTGGTATACAACATATTTTAAGATCTATCTATATATCTTAATATGTAGATACATCTATATATATCTATATATCTTAATATATAGATAGATCTATTAAGATATATAGATAGATCTTAAAATACATTGGATACACATATTTTAAGATCTATCTATATAGATATCTATGTATAGATAGATCTTAAAATATGTTGTACATATAGACAGATACACACACACACATTGTGAAATGGTAAGTAAAGCTAAATATACCTCACATACTTATCATTTTTTGTGATGAGATCATTTAAAACCTACTGTTAGCAATTCTTCCAAGTATACATTTGTTATTAACTATGGACATTATATTGTACAATAGATCTTTTAAACCATTCCTACATGTGATCTTTGAGAGACATTAAATTGAAGTACTCTTTTGTGGGAAAATCTATATAAGCAGTTGGTCCTGTAATTTAGTGTCCAAATAAGGACACTGTGGGAATGAAAACACTATTAATAAATACTCCTAAACAACAGGTACAAACTAGGACTATGCCAGGCAAACCAAGGGTCACCTGATATGCAGACAGCAGGTACATGAACACGGTAGTCCTGTGTTTTCCCCTGCCCCAAATACGTGCTTCCCATCCCTGCAAAAGTAACCTCTTCCAGAAGAATGTGCAATTAGAAATTTTAATTTTAAATTGGAATTTAAACAGAGGTTCCCTCTCTGTGTATACTTCTCTTCATAAAAATTTACTCAACGTGAGTCCATTCTTGAAAGTAAAGTGATGGCACTGGAAATTAACAGAAACAAAAGACATAAAGATAAACAGACCAGACTGAATGTGCTTGTGGCTATGTCATAAAGCTCTCTTAAATCTGTTTAAAAAGATCTAAGTTAGGGGTTGGCAACCTTGTTCTATAAAGGGCCATAGGGTGAATATTTTGGGATTTGTGGTGGGGGAGGAGTTGTGGACCACACAGTTTCTATTGTAACTACTTTGCCATTGTTTCAGTGACAGCAGTCATATAAACAAATGGGCATGGCAGTATCACAGTAAAATTTTCTTAACCAAAACGGGCAGGAGAAGGGGACAGATTTGGTGTCTAGTCATTTGTCCATTTCTGTTCTAGTTATCTATTTTAATGCCTAAAAACTTTGTTCTGGTTGAAGACAAGTAATTTTAGATTTTAATTCTGATGTCCCCCACCCTCCTGTGACAGACTGGGACTGTGACTAATGGGACCAATGGGGAAATGCATGGGCCTCACTATTTAGTATATATTTCTGCTCTTGTGTGCTCCAGTGATTCAATGCATATACCAAGGTGGGTGGAAGAGGGACACCCACCCAGCGACACTTTGGAAAGGGGATGGCAGTTGTGTGGGTTTTGCTAAGCATTTTGGAAGGAAGGCTGCAGGGATGCAAAGCTGGGAAGTGATGGCTATGGTGATGTGGTTTTTCCTATAAATGGTTTTAAAAAAATCCTAGATTAGATTTTGCCGTGGGAGAGAGAACAAAACTGCAAGCACCCAAGGAAAATGAAGTTTGGGGTCTGTGCCCACACTGGGAAAGATTTGACTCAAAATTAAGGTAAGTGATCTAAAGAATCACTTTAAACTAGTTCAGCACTTACAGTGCAGAATAGGAATGACCTGGTCAAAAGAAAAGTTCTAGGAGAAAATCCCCAAATGTCCCCAGATGTTTGCCGTTAGGCATAAAGCATACACTAACAACTGAGGCAAACCACAACAAGGACATGAATGATATTAAAGAGAATTAAATAGACAGTATATGAAGTAGTAGGAGATATGACATATATACCTGATATGACTGTGTATACCACAGATGTTCATACCCCCTCTGCTCCATGGTGAGAAACTGCTGTAATTGCAAACTAAGTTAGGAACCGTGGAGGGCGACCACAGTCATGTTACCTGTTCTAGTTTCCACTCACCAACGGGGTATATATATGGTACATTATACCAAGAGGTAAATAGTATCATAAATAAAGGAAAATCTTAGAGGTCTTCATTCCTATCTGTGTTGCTCAGTTAAATACAAGGGATATTAACATTCATAGTTATTTAGTATAATGTTTTTGAGGAGACCCTTTAATAATTGGTAAGTTAACTATAGTTAGTAAGTGATCAATAGCAATTATCTTTAGCATCTTATAGTCTATTTGGGGGTGTATTTGGTATATAAAACTGGAGACAACATATAAAGCAAAATACACTAAAGGAAAATTAATATTGCCTCTGCAATGTTACAGAGGAGACACGAGTGAAAGAGTTATCTGGAATGGATGCTCAGGAGAGCCTACAGGGAATTTCAGGGTGGACGGCCAACACTGTCACTTGATGAATGGAGGAGTGTGAGCACCAAGTGGGGTGAAATGGGGGTGGAGGGGCAGGAAGCATCCAGGGCCAGGGAAATAAGGCTGAGGTTGATCCTCAGAAGTCCTGGAGGATCTCCAGCAGAGGGGAGATGATAGGATAGCAGTTGCTGGCAGATGATCTCTTACATGGTGAACACTATGACACTGAAATGTTATCTGCAGGCTAGGTGTAGTGGCTCATGCCTGTAATCCCAGCATTTTGGGAGGCTGAGGTGAAGGGATCACCTGAGGTCAGGAGTTCAAGACCAGCCTGATCAACATGGAGAAACCCCGTCTCTACTAAAAATACAAAATTAGCCAGGCGTGGTGGCTGGCACCTGTAATCCCAGCTACTCAGGAGGCTGAGGCAGGAGAATTGCTTGAGCCCAGGAGGCGGAAGTTGCGGTGAGCCGAGATCATGCCATTGCACTTCAGCCTGGACAACAAGAGCACAGCTCCATCTCAAAAAAAAAAAAAAAAAAAAAAAAGAAAAAATATTTTCTACAATGAGTTTCTCTTTAAACATCATTTATTTTTGCAGTTGTTTTTCAGATTGCAAATTGTAAAAAAAAAAAAAAAGTGTTACAGAATCCTATAATATAGATAGATATTCCACTGTCCCACCTGCAAAGATAACCACCATTAGCGGTAAAGTTGCTTATTGACACTGGGATTAAAGTTTTAAAATAATAATTGGAAACTTTGGAGTTATAAACAGAAATATCCCCTTATTTTCCTAATTCCTTTGTGGTTGATATTAGAAATCATGAACTGACACTCATCTACTATTGGAAAGAGGCCCTTTGGCTGTTTTCTCCCTCTGACTTTCAAAATGGGATGGTGTTGGAGAGTTCTGGTCTATACGAAACAGAGAAGTGGAACCCCTTGCTCATCCTTGCCTTACTTAGAGAAACCACAAGCCTAGGACCTGGAAATCCATTCAGTCTAGAGACTGTCAAAGTTGTAACTGCTGTGGGTAGCTGGGACAGCTTATTTAGGGTCATAAGGAAAGGTCAGAAAGACCATTAGAGCTCCCACAGGCCATATCCCATGTTGCATTGATCTAATGGTTCAATTCTGTCTTCCAAAAAGCATTTTTGAGGGTAGCAAAGGTTATCTCTAGTGTGGAAAGAATTACTCCAAGTCTCTGTGTCCCTGAAAGTGCTAAAAAAAAACCACAAAAAAAAAACAAACAAACAGAAAACAGGCATTGCACATTGATATGGGAGGTTAACAAGCCAGGAGAAACACAAACATGGCCACCTCCTATTGGTCTTTCAAGGATCGAAGGATCAGAAATAACAAGTTCTAATTTCTCCTAGTAATTTCCAGGGGTTGAAGTAAATCAAATTACCTCTTTAGCTGAGAGTATTTATGTCAAAGGAAACTAATATTCTATGGATATAATCCAGCACTTTGAAATTTATAGATGGGAAGTGATATGAGAACCAAACACTGAAAACCTTGGAGCAAATTGTGAAATTTAACCACTTTCTCTTCCACCTTCCTGACAAGTCTGAAGTGAAGGATGATTGTGATAGTTATAAGATATGAAATCTGGAGAGATGACCCGGTCACTGGTTTGGGTTTGCAAAGGAACAAATAATTATGGACCAAAGGTTGAGCAAAACTCCCGATGAGGAGTGCTTTATGGAGGGGAAGGTAGAAGCCCATGCACTTGTAAGATTCAAAGGAGAAAGCAGCAAGTGCTTTAGATTTTGCCATGGCGAAGAGTTTTTACCAGGAATGCAAGCATATACCTCGAGGATGTATATTAGATAAAGAATTAAGAATTCCATAACAGGTAGGTTACTAAGGGCTACTGTAGAAGAGTTTTCCCTGTGGGGTTTTAAAAAGAAAATGGAATCTCACCTAGTCTAGTTCTGGCTGAAGGCAGAAAGAATGCACTGGAAAATGAGAATAGTAGCTTCCCTGTATAGGGCATCACAGTTTTTGAGACTTTTCATAAAAAAAATTTATTCTTTTTGAGACAGGCTGGAGGGCAGTGGTGCATTCTTGGCTCACTGCAGCCTCACCTTCCTGGGATCAAGCTATCCTCTCACCTCAGCCCCCAAGTAGCTGGGACTACAGGCATGCGCCACCATGTCCAGCTAATTTTTTGATTTTTTTGTAAAGATAAGGTCTGTGTTGCCTAGGCTGGTCTCAAACTCCTGGGCTCAAGTAATTCTCCTGCCTTGGCCTCTCAAAGTGCTGGGATTACAGGCGTGAGCCAGCATGCCCGACCAGAGATTTATACTTTTAACGCTGACCTGATCTCGTTTGACCCTCACTGACGCTCTGAGAGGTAGGGCAGGGCCAGAATTACTTCACTCGTGAGGAAATTCAAAGACAAAGGGTTAAGTTCCAGTTGGCAAAAGAGAGATTCAGGAAGGACGGCAGACCCGGAAGGTTTTGAAGTTCAGAGGGAAATGAGGATATTTTTTTTCTTTTTGAAGAAAACGTTTGTTCCTTTCCAGGTACACTTGATTACTCACTGTTAAGTAGGCGGAAGTCGATGAATGGGTAGGAGCCGCGGCGTTCAGCAGGAAACCCTGACTGACCCCTTAGTCGTACATCTCCTAGAAAACAGAAAATCCAAACAAAGGCTTGAAAACATTGCCACGTGTGTTCACTTTTCCCCCGTAAATCCTCTGTGAAACCAACCCCAGATGTCAGGAGAAAAATGATGCCCTTTCACCATGCTGAAGAGAGTGCTATGTGGAAAGGGATATTTAATGCTGAGTGTAATGAAATTGGCAATACACTAACAAGGAACCACTGGTCTCTTGCATGTGCTTGGAAGACGGGTCTCTGAAAATCACAGCAACTTACAAAGTTCCATAGTCTTTTTGTGCTTCCCAGGATCACAAAGACAAAGCCTCTGAATCCGGAAGGACAAATGGCAGGTTGCACTGTAGCTTTCGTTCTTAGAAGTGTTAATCACCCAGACTGTAATTTCTCTTGGTTCTGGCACAGTTGTTCTCTGACTGGTATCCACCTTCCTTTTTTTCCAGATTGTATCATTGATGTGCTTTAGAATAGGCTCAAAGGCTAGCCTTGCTCTGGGCACTTGGCCACTCTTGCACACAGGACAGTCTGTAGAGTTTCTAGTACTTATTTATTTGTAGGCTTCCTTTAATATCTGTGTTCGCTTTCCTTTTTGGTGTGTGTCCTACCTTTCTGACTAGGGGAGGTAACGGATTAGAGTGGAAAGAGCATGGACTTTAGAACAAGGTAGGCCTTGGAGAAACCTGGCCCAGACCCTCGCTGCCTGTGTGATCTTGGCAGATATATTTCTCTGAGCCTCAGATGCCTCACTTATAAAATGAAGTTAAGACCCACTTCGAAGTGTCCTTGTCAGAGAACCTAAAATACTACTCACTGCCTGGCAATAAATGCTGGTTTACTTCCTTCTAAACTCCTGCAAAGCAGGAATCATGCATATCATGTTATTTACATTTCTCCATGGCACTTTGAATGCTGTCTGGTACTTAGTGGATTCTAAGTGAGTGTTCTCTGTTGACAGGAGTAGAAATAAAGACCAAATTCACCACTTACTAAATATAATAAGGAATCAGAGTAGAGGTGGAAATACATGAGACATAATCTATCTCTCAAAGAACTGAATCAGGGAAGGTTTCAATTCCAGTAGTAATGGGTACACTCCCATAAATCACTTTTTCCCAAACTAAGGTGGCACTGGGGCCCCAGCCTGGGAGCTGAAAGGAAGAACAATCCTCTCTCCTCCTTTCCTAATTCCTGGAGTTACTCAGGGCCTGGGTGAGATCCCCGTGAGCTGCAACTCATGCAACTGATGTGCTTAAAATGTCCCTCACAGATGGGACTTGAGTGTACTTGGGGTTGTAAAGTGCAAGCCATGGGCTCTTGGGCTGTTCTCTGCTTTAAATTTTATATTGGTGCCTTCTTTAATGCTTCACATAATCTGATATTACATTGCCATATTGATATGAAAGAATATTGTAATTTATGCATACATGTTATAAACCAAAGTGAGAGGAAGAGGAAATAGATGGAAAAGTATTTTTATGGGTATGAATGTAAACTTACCTCAATGAGGGTAATGCTGTTAGCTTTAAAACAATGTACTTATGCATTTTGCTATGGGGTGGCTGGTCAATAGTTAAAGGAAAGCTACCAAGAAGAGTTGAAGTGTTTCTCTCTTCTCAGTAGTTGTCTTGAATACCCTATGTTTACAGAGCACTTTCACAATATCACGGTATATTTATTTTCTTGTTTTTCTCACTGGATCTTCATAATAACCCTGTGAGGAGAGGAACCATTATTCTCTTTACTTTATAAGTGAGAAAATAGAGGCTCAGAGAATAATGGTTGTGAAGGACTACTATTTGATCTGTAGTCCCAGGTAAGGACACAAGCCCCTTAAAGTCCTGAGATAGTAAATATTTATGGACTTTAACTGAGCTAAGTTTATGGTGCTTTCAGCTTATAATCACCAGGGCTAGCACTTAAATCTAGGCTGTTAGACATCATAGGCAAAGTTCTCTTTGCAGTACTATTGGTCTCTAAGCTTTGTTTAGAAACACACACCTTGACTGGGCAGGGTGGCTCACATCTGTAATCCCAGCACTTTGGTAGGTTGAGGTGGGTGGATCACCTGAGGTCAGGAGTTCAAGAGCAGCCTGACCAACACGAAGAAACCCCATCCCTGCTAAAATTACAAAACCAGCTGGGCGTGGTAGCGCATGCCTGTAATCCCAGCTACTTGGTAGGCTGAGGCAGGAGAATCGCTTGAATCTAGGAGGTCGAGGTTGTGGTGAACCGAGATTGCGCCATTGCACTCCAGCCTGGGCAACAAGAGCGAAACTGTGTCTCAAAAAAAAAAAAAAAAGAAAGAAACACACACCTTATGGAGTATGTAGGTGTAGACCTGGTTTTTAAAATGAAAAAAGAAATGAAAATCTTAGATCCTCACATAAAAGAAGTTGTAGTTTTGATATCAATTGAGAAAATACAGCATGTTAAAAGGATATAACAGACTTGCTGACTTTAAATAAATTTATGTTTTGTAATGGTAAGAAGAGGGACATACACAGTCAAAACGCATGGGGGAGACTGTATACGTTTTATCTACAAAGCTAGCTGGGCTTGTGGATGTGCTGACCTGTTGCTGTAATCTCGAGGGCTCCTTCCAGTTCACCTTTTGGAAATCACTTCTCCATTAGTATTTTCTTCTCAGCATTACCAAAGAGTTCTTTTTGACTTTGTAGTTATAAGGCTACCGTTTCCCCAGAAAATGTCTATGCAATATCGATGAATGTTTTAATGCCTGTGACAGGAGTCCTCCTGGTGTCTGCCTGAGAGTCTAAGGCAGAGGAGGCCCATTATCATGTAAGGTTTTAGATTTAGGGAAACTGAGGAAGAGTACCCTGTGGCTGAATGGATGAAGGGAGGGCAACACACTGGGAACTTGGGGGGCTCCTGTACTGAGAGGACCAGCATTTTGCCATCTTGGGTAACCTTGGATAAATCAATAATCACTTTGAAGTCCAGTTGTCTAATATTTCAATTACATAAATCATAGCACTTCTGTCTACATTACAGAGTTGTAAGGAAATTATAAGGTATGTGAAAATGTGGTAGTTAACATTCATTGAATACTTACACTGTGCAGCATTTTACATGTATTATCTCACATCATCAACCCAACAACCGAAAGTAGGTATTATTATTTGACTATTTTGCAGATGAGGAAAAAAAGCCAATGGAAATTTGATAATTTGTGTGGGCTCATAGAGCTAGTAAGTGCAGAACTTGTGTTTAAACTCAGAACTGACCTGAAACCTCATGTTCTTAACCACTCTCCTATATTATTAAGATGAAAAGTTGTTTAAACAGATCAGCATTAAATTTTTCTTACATAATGTATGCTTTGATTGCTGTTTGCCAATAAACCGAATATACAGTCATCATGATTTGTGGAAAAAGAATACCAGGAGAATCCCACTCCCTTGATGAGTTCAAGATTCAATCAAAGAGCAGTTCACTGGAAATGGGGCTGTATAAGTAAGACCACAAAATCCTGTTCTGCATCAACAAGGAATCTATTACTTTCAAGTAAGAAAGCAATTGTGAAAAATATTCTTCAGCAGAACTGAAATTAGCTGGCAACAAATTTTCACACTGCATCCTACTTTTGGGAAGAAGAGACAAATGACAATGGAGCCAGATGAGAGCAAAGATACCTAAACAAGCAAACAAACCCAAACAGATCAGCAATAACAACAAATAAGGAAACCACACCTGGAAGATTCCATTTCGGTGCTGACACTGTCCGTAACTACGATTGCACTTTGAGAAGCTGATTCCTCATAAACCTAACAATACCCCTTTGGTGTAGTAAATAATCATTTTCTAAAGGATGAAACCATGTTAAAAATACTAGTAAAGCAGGAGGCAGGATGATTGTAATCATGCTAACAATGCATCTAAGAAATTTCATAACATAAAAACAACTCAATACAAACAAACCAGACTTTCCTGATCTTACGCATTCTATTTAATGGAAGCGCTCATGTAGTAAGATTTATGTTATAACTGCACATTTCTAATATAGAAAGTTTTCTTTCCTTCTCCGTACCTTGAGGAGCCCGTTCTGATACTAAATTGCTTTAATACTGGTGGGAAGAGAGAATTAACTGAGTAACAACAGTCCTCAGAGGAGCAGAGGCCACTGGGCTGTTGTCCGAGGGACAGAACAAGCGGTGTCCTGCCGAGCTGCTTTTCCTGGCCCAGGGTCTCAGGCAATCATCTATTTACCTAAGGCCTTATATCCAAGCTAAACAATTATTTTGACTATTCATTAAGCCCTTGTTTAACTTAAGCAGCTTGTTTTTCTTCTCTTCTGGCAAATGAAAGGTGCTGTGGAAGCTGGTAGGAAGCGTTGACAGCCCAGAGTCATGTCCCCAGTCTGTTCTTATTGTGTTCCAAAAGGAAACAAACAGCAGGGGCATTCTGATTCTGAAAGGGCTGCTTCTTTTTTGCTCCTTCAGGCTGACAACATAACATGTCGTCCCCTGGACTGAAGGCTGCAAACAAGCCCGGAGCTGAATTGTCGCAGGATCCTTGACCCGATGACAGCCCCTCACCCTCCCTGGGGACATGGCTCTGGAATGGACCTCTTGCTTACTTGGCCTCTCGTACTGCCTCTGGTTAATAAAAGCTTGTGCTAGGGAGCAGACGTCTATGTGGCCTCTTATGTAACTGGCAAGGAGGATGGAGACTCTGACGGTGATGACAACTTACAGTCGCTGAAACGTGGGCCATGTGACAAGAACCAGACTCTGGCCCCCGTTGTATTGTGTCAAGGTCATTTCAGGGTGTGAGGAAAAGGTGTCAGAGAGGGACAGAGCAGTAACTACTGTGCTCCCAAGGCATCTGAAATGAATGAAGAAGATAGTGACGTTCTTGGCATAAACAAGTTGCATGAAACATAAGCTAGAGATTCATAGCAGGGGGGTCACTAAGGAAGATGAGATAGAGCTGGTGTCAGAAAGATGAAGTTGCAAAGCAGCCCAAATATGGTGGGAAAGAAGCAGCTCTCACTAAAGGTATTCCTTTGAGCTTGCTGAGCACATTACTAATTCATGTCACTGCTACCACTTGCAAAAGAAAGACAGAGAAAACCCAGATCCCAAATCTCAGACAAGAACTTTCACCATACTGCACGCCTCAACTGGAAGCTTTGTTTATTTCAGCTGACTACTCTCCAAATTAACTAAGTGAACGATTTCTCCTAAGATGTTTATCTGGCCTAAAGAGAGGAGGAAGGTTGTGCAATTTAATCACTCCATAGATTTATGGGATAGCACAAGCAGCCAGTTCAGATAACTCAGGCAGAGATTATTGTTCTGAGTATGGTGATCTTACAGGAGGGACCCAAGATGGCTGATTAGACCCAAATTTCCCCCCCTGTGGATGTTCAGTCCTCCACTTTATTGAGTGAGGCTGGGCCTGTCTCATCACTAAGGACCATGTGCTGAACTGGCTAAATAGGAGGCTTCCTGTCCACTGGCCTGTTTCACTAGCTGACTATTCCTGGGCTGTCGGTGAGAGAGCTCTGCATGTAGAAAAGAGGTAAACCAGGAGTTAGTCATCCAGAAACCACATTTTTGGCAAAAGGAATGAAATATAATTTTCTTTGTGAAAAAATGTTCTTTCTTCTCTTCTAAAAAAAATCTGATTTTTATATCAAAATCAGAGAAAACGGAAATTTAACCAAATTAGAGTTGCCAAATTATACTGTACTACCTTGCATCTTTAGCTTAGAATGATTACTTTGTGACAAATTGCATTTTGGAATCTGAACGCTGCAAAAGTGAATATATAAATGGTAGTGTGTTTATTTTCTAAAGAAGGTAAGGCAGGTTTTTACTCAGACTAGTGTCAACAAGAGCTATCCTCATTTTTGAGCTTGCTAGTTTTTCAGAGGGAAAATGAGAAAAAAGTAAGCTTCAATCACCAGAAACACAGGAGTCTCATAAAAAAAGATATTGAACAAGAAGCAGCAGGAATGCCTAAGGAGAACTTCAAGAGGCTGTAAAAGAACTTAAAAGAACACAAAGACATGTCTTCTTACAAAGTTTGGGTAGAAGGAGAACAACTTGAGGAGTGACCTTGGGGACTTAGGCAATCTGGATCTACCTTCAGTAACAAAAACACGGTGGGAATAAGATTTCGCATCGTTCATGTATTTCTGGAATAATACTTTTCATCTTCAGAATCTCAACAAAGCAAAGTTTGTTGTTTTTTAGAAGTGCATTATATATAAAGTGCTTAGCACAGTGCCTGGCACATAGTTTGCACTCAAATACCAGTAGCTGGGGTTCTTACTTAGTTACCATTCTGATATTCTGAGTTCCTTTCTGCCCTGCCCCCACCCCGGCTACTTGATTGTCAGTGTTTTTAGGAGGATTTTCTAAGTGTCAGGATCTGTTTGAAGGGCTTTATGTGTATGACTGCCTTTAGTCCTCATGACAAACCCCAGACATAGGTGTGTATATCATCCCCCACTGTCCTGAGAAGCACAGAGAGCTTATAAAGTGACCGTATTGGGATTCCAGGCCAAGTGCCCTCGGGAGCCCTTGCTCTCTAAAGCACTCCTGCTCGTGGCCAGCATCTCCATTCTCCACAACAGAGACCAGGGATGACTATGCATGACGTAATTCACAGGTCCCTTTGGTCTTCCCAGGGTATGTTTCTTCTCTCTTTGCTGGACATGCCAGGGTTAATAAAAGTGAGCACCAAAACCATGTCCTGAGGAAAGTGAAACATTTATCCTGGTGCTTCTTCACAGCAACATTATAAGCCCAGGACAACAGCTGTGCTGTGGACCACAGCTTGGGATCTGTGAACCCCCCCCAGTGGTGCGGTTTAGACTATCGGGAGATGCAGACTCCACTGGGATGTGCAGGTGTCTTGCAGGTCAGTAGAACATTTAGGTATGGGAGTTAGCAAAGGAGCCAGTTCTAGGGCAGGCTCAGAGGGGATTCTAGACTAATTCAGTTCATTTCAACAAATGCTTATGCAAAACATTATGCAAAGTGTTGAAAAGTAGGTGAGGAAAAGGGAAATGCAAAAGCTCATAAGATGTCCTCTTGGCACTCAGATAATTAATAATCTAGAAGAGAGTCACATAAGTGAGTCAATGTGGTATAAGCTAGGAGAAGTCTCACTTGCAATGATACTGAAATATTTGGGTTTGGGTTCCTCTCTCAAGCATTGTGAGGCTTTATGATTTTATATGGATGAGTAACTTGAAAATGTCTGGGTTTAAATGACTCCCTAGCAATTCTGTAAAGTGTTCTCATCAGAATTGAAAGAAAATCATTTACTGTTGAATTTTAAAATTAAATATAATTTGTACATTTAAAAGGCCTTCTCCTCCTAGATTGATGATAGAAGATTTGACTTAGACTCTTACACTGTGTCTCCAGTAAGCAGATTTCTCTGAGTATAGGCCAACGATTTAAATTAATAATGCTCTTTTCAGATACGAATGCCATTAGGAAAAGATGTTCTTCTGATCTGTTGAGTGTAAACTCCCCATTGTGAGTGTCCATTTTCTTTGTAGCCTACTCTCTCTTCTTCCTTCCCTCTCTTTGCCTTCTTCCTCTTCTCCTTCCTTACCTCTCTTCCTGTATGTGTATATTTTTCCAGGAACAAAAGAGAGTTATATTGTGTTGTAAAAGTTACAATATTCTTCACCTTGCCAGGGAGGTTGCTGTGAGGTTCCCTTAAGGGACGTTGTTGATCTGAGAGCTGGTAAATGAACAGGAGTTAATTTAAGGTGAACATCTGTTGTCTTGGCTGGCGTCATTAGTCACAGTGCCACACTTCACACTCACTGCTTTAGAGCATACCTTGCATGGTCACCCTGAGTGCAGCAATCTAGGCTGTGGGGGACATATTCAGAGGACCTGTGGCAGGAGGATGGCTTTTCAGAGAGACCATAACAAAGCCAAGTGTGACATGGCAGGGTGAGGCACGGTACAAAATGAGGCTGGAGAAGCGTCAGGATTTTGTAGGATAAGTTCTAAAGGATGACTTTTACAGATGTAGGATGACTAAAGGAGACTTAGGATGACTTAAGAGAATTCCTAAGAGAATTAGAAAGTCATGAAATGATTTTAATGGAATGATAATGCATTCAGGTTTGCATATTAAAAACAACTTTGGGTGCAGTATGGAGAAAGGAATGGAGGGGTAAAGAATGACTAGGTAGGGGATCAGTTTAAGAGTCCAGGTGAGAAAAGACAGTAGTTTGGAGTAGGGTGCTGATACTGGCAGAGGGAAGTGAATAGATTTTAGAGATGTTTAGGAGGTAAAACTGACATGATGTGGTGAGAAATTTCATATGAGGCCTGAGGGAGAGGTAAGTATCAAGGATCATTTCTAGATTTCTGGCTTGCAGATGACTGATTGTACAAGTCACAGAAAAGAGAATTCTAGAAGGACCCATTTTGTGGAAAGAAGTGCACGCACTCAAGAGATTTCAAAGCAAAAACCGCAAGTAGACAGTGGGACATATGGGTCTGCGGTTTAGGGGTAATTTCTGGGATGGAGATACATATTTGTAAATCAAATAAAGCTATGGGTCATCATGAGCTGCCCAGGAAATGATGTGAGAAGTGAACAGGTCTAGCATCCAGCCTTCAGTATCTCTAACATTTAATGACTTGGAGGAGGAGGAGGAGGAGTCTGTAAAGCAGAAGCGGTAGTCACAGAGATAGGAGGAAAAGCAGATTTGTGTCATGAAAGAGAGTGCCTCAAGAGCAAGGGAGTGGTTTCCAGATAGAATGTGTGGAAAAAGCACAAGTCAAATGGAGATTGAACAAAGTCCACTGGATTTAGTTGAGTGACTGAAGTAAGAGAGAGAGAAGGATGGTCCTTTGGGCATCACATGGAGTTGGGGAAAAAGGAAGGTTTTATTAAGGAGCTGATACTTAAACGGATCTTGCATAAGTAAAATTTCAAAAAGAAGCATTTTATTGTATTGGCTTGCAGTTGGTCAGTTATGGTCACTGAAATGACATTCTTAAGAAAACTATGCTGATCTTAATAATCAGAATCCCTAAAAATAATAGTAATCTCTAAAATATTAATATATTATTTGATTATTAATATAGAACATATATATTTAAGTTAATTTAAGGTGAACATATGTTGTCTTGGCTGGCGTAATTAGTCATAGTGCCACCTTCACACTCACAAGTATTCTGCTTTAGAACATACCTTGTATGGTCACCCTGAGTGCAGCAATACCTGTAAATTTTATATATTATAAATTTTCATGACATAGACTGAGGCTAAAACAGTCTCAGTCTATGTCATGAAAATATCTGTAAATTTTTACATGATATAGTGATAACCTGTCTAATCACTTCCTATCTATCGTTAAATAAACTTCAAGAAAAAAAGTACAATGAAAAACCCTGCCCCCTCAAAAAAGTATTCACTGGGAAGGAAAAGATGGGTACATCGATGAGAATAAATGTGATGAGTAAAATAAAATACCAACGAAGTCCTAATATCACTGCATAATTTCTTGTTTATTTTGAACTTTGAATAATTTGAGAGAAGCGTTTTTATGTATTGTTTGTTTTTATGTGCTTCTGAACTTCCTGATTCTGGCCGGGAACAAGGACAAACTTGCCAAATACTGAAAGAAAAGATGTTGCTGATCACGGATAGGAAATACTCCAAGTCCCAGGAGATAGTCTGTTCTTAGGAGACTTCCACATCAAGTCTGCTGACCAGAGAAGGACCATGCAACCACCACACTCACCGCTGGAGCCCACTCAGGACCAGGAAGTATTTGGGAGTTCTTCATTCCAGACATCTGTGCCAACATGACACTTGGGATTCTTTTAAGCTCCAAGTGTTGTTCATTTTTTGTTTTTCAGAAAGGAAACGGATAGCAAAAACTAGACTCAGTCGGGAAGTGGTTGAATTGATTATATTATAGCCATGTTATAGAATGCTGTTACTAAACACAGTAACATATTTCTATAGTAATAGCTAACATTTATTGAACCTTGGTTTTGTGCTAGGTAATAGTTTAAAGTACTTTTCTTGAATTAACTCATGTAATCCTTACAACTCCCTTAGATCAGTGCTATTACCAGTATCATCCTCGGAGAGACAATGCTGTTAAATTACTTTGCCCAGATGACATGGCCAGTGAGTGTGAAGACAGACTGGAAATTAAGGTGACTGGCTCTGCAGCCTGTGCCCTTAACTAATGTGGTGCAATCTCTGTTTAAAGACGTCTTGAGCTGAGCCAAGAGCCATGATCTATTTTACGGGAGGACGAGTATTATTAATACATAGTATTTTGAAACTGTATCACGAAGTAAAAAAAAAATCAATGGCATGAAAAATGATCCATTCCCTCTGTGACCTTGGTAAGTCCTACCCCCTTCTGGACTACATTCAATCTTCTGTTTTGTTAAGTAGGGATCTGCTCTGTATACCTCACAGAAGGTAGGAATCAAAAGAAATCACATGGGTAAAAATGGATAAAACTGCTTTGCCAATCACTTTATAATAAAATTTTAAGAATATTCTTATCGATATTACCATATAAATATATAATACATATAATGTGTTATATAAATTCGATATTATATTATACTTTATAGAGCATATAAATCATACTATTGATACTGTTATAAAAATCTAGGTCAGTGTTAAGTGTGTTTAAAGGGAAGAACGTTATTCTTTGGTATGCAATTAAACATTATGTGAATTAAAGGATGTTATAATCAAATGTAATGGGGAAACATGCAGGTTTAGCAAAGTTAATTTTTTTAATTGTAGAACTTCTCAGACACTTCAGTATGTTAATATGCACTGAATAGCCAAGAAAGTGAGATCATATAGCATTTCTCAAATACATTAGTCTATGAAACATGTTTTCCAAGTTTCTGCTGAGATGATTGTTTTGGGGAAAATAATTAGGTAGATACTGCTGTACATGGAGCACGTGTGTGTGTCAAATGCCTAGAAGTCCCCTAGCTCCATTCTCTGGTATCATCACCCACTGCATCCTTGTCTGTCTGCATGACTAGGTCTATACCTCTGGTTCTAATTTCCTTTTTGGACTGCAGACCAACTGGATGTTTATTCATTCATTCCACAAATATGTTTTTGTTTGCCGACTATGTGCCAGGCCCTGTTCTAGATGCTGGGAATATTGCAGTGAACAAAACAGATAAAATGTGCCTGCCTTTGTGGGACTGAGATTCTACTGGGGGAAGACAGACAATAAACAAAGTCAATAAGTTAATTAATTGTCCTATAAGGAGACAACATAAGTGCTATGGGGGAGAAATAAGCAGGGAAGGGATGAGGGAGGGCTGGGTGGACCGCACTGTGCAGGAGGAGGGTAGGGCTGCAGTTTCAACAGGGCAGGGTCTGAGAAGGCCACAGAGGTGACTTGGAGCAAAGTGTGGGAGGAGTCCTTCAGGATCAGGGAACAGCAAGTCCAGGACAAGGAACATGCCTGGTACTTTCTGGAAACAGCAAGGGGGCTGACATGGTGGAATAGGGAGAGTGGGAATGTGAGGAGATGAGGGCAAGGAGATAACAAGTGTGGAGAAGGAGGTGGTAGTAGGTCTGAACATGTTCTTCTAAAATTCATGTTGAAACTTAATCTCCAATAGGTGGGTATTAAGAACTGAGGCTTTTTGGGAAGTGATTAAGTCTTGAGGGCTCTGCCCTCCATGAATGGAATTATAAAAAAGGTGGAAGGGAGCTGGCTGGCCCCTTGCACCACAAGAGAGGATGCATAGAAGGTGCTGTCTTATGAGGCAGAGAGCATGCTTTCCCCAGACACAGAACCTGTTGGCACCTTGATCTTGGACTTCCCAGCCTCTAGAAGCACAGGCAATACATTTCTATTGTTTATAAATTACCCAGTATTTTGTTATAGCAATCTGAAGAGACTAGACTAAGAAAGGAGGGGAGTGGCAGATAGTTTAGAGACTTACAGCAAAACCTAAGACAGGAGAATTTTGAATGAGAAAGCGATAAGAACTAAGGTTTTTCAAGGATTGCACTGGCTTCTCTGTTGAGAGCAGACTATTGGGGCGTTCTATACATTTAATAGATCCCCAAACAAATGTTTTATCTTTTTCTGTAAACCAAGTCTTGTATTGCATTTCCCATTCCAACTGTGGTAAGTCTTGTTACTGTGCCCCCTTCTCTCTCTGCTCGCTGCTCCCAGAGATGGCCTTCTCACTCAGTGGTATAGACACTCTCCTAGGGCCTATGTGTTCAGGGGCCTCTCTGGAAAAGGGAACTAAGCCACCACAAATATTCTCCTGGCTGCACAGAGAAGGCAGAAAATGGATCATGGCACATGGCCATGGGTCTATTCATTCACACAGTTGTCCATTTTATAAGCATGTAACATACAAATATGCATATTTTAGGGAGAGGTGTATTTTGGAGTATTTTATCTGTAAAATTAAACTGCACCTTGCAAGATATGTCCTTAAATGAAAAACCTTGTAGCATATATTCTTGATATTTGGAAAGGACTATTTGGGAAGCATATAAAATTCAGAACACATTGCCCAGTGGCAGAAATAGCCCTTGAAACCTGCCCTTCTGTGTGTGGGCCTCACTAACTCGTGATAGGATCAGCTGGGTCATATATTAGTGTGCCCAGTCAGGCCTCCACTGTGCATTAAACATACCCCTGACAGGCAGCATTGTTTGTTTACACAGCTGTCATACCGGGTAATTAAACTGAAGTGGAGATACTTTACAGAGATCATTTGATGTGTTTTTTCCCAGCTTGACTGAGGCATAATTGACAGATGAAAATTGTATCTGTTTATGATATACAACATGATGTTGTGATGTGTGTGTGTGTATATACACATATATACATGCACACCCGTTGTAAAATGATAATCACAACAAAGCTAATAAACGTATCATTTCACATAGAAATCTTGTGTGTGTGTCTGTGTGTTGAGAACATTTAGGGTCTACTCTCTAATATTCAAGCATACAAAACATCATCATTGACTGTAGTCTAGAGTTTCAGAATTTATCCATCCTGTCTAACTGAGACTTAGTACCCCTTGAGCAATAGCTCCCCATTTCAGTCTGAGTTTTTTTTTTGTTTTGAGATGGAGTTTTTCACTCTTGTTGCCCAGGCTGGAGTGCAGTGGCACCATCTTGGCTCGCTGCAACTTCCACCTCCCAGGTTCAAGAGATTCTCCTGCCTCAACCTCCTGAGTAGCTGGGATTATAGGTGCCTACCACCACGCCCAACTAAGTTTTATATTTTTAGTAGAGACGGGGTTCCACCATGTTGGCCAGGCTGGTCTTGAACTCCTAATCCCAAAGTGCTGGGATTACAGGCAAGAGCCACCATGCCAGGCCTTCACTCTGAGTTCTTAAAAAATCAAATCTGCTATATTTCTACCTCTTTGAAAATTTAAACAATTTTTGCTTTTTTCCAGTTTTCTGACAGACACTTTTTTTCACTCTTCATAATTCCACTAGGATTATTGACAGGAGTTTTGCAAACATATCTGCAAATATCCCTTTTTTTGTGATAATTGAACCCAAAGAAACAGTTCTTCATGTCCAAACCCAATTATATGATTTTAATGTTTGAATTTGAAAACTGGAACTGAAAAACTATTACATACATATTGAAGTAATTATTTTGGAGATGATAAATAGCAATGTCTATTCTTAGTCAATGTTCATTGAATACCTATTCTTTTTTTTTTTTTGAGACAGTCTCGCTCTGTCACTCATGTATTATTATATTGGAGATTACTATGACTGTGAGCAATATAAAGTAATGACAGTAATTTTTATGCTACAGGATGATAATCAGGGGGATAATTTCTTTTAGTATGAATTGCTTAGTTTTTCATAAGTGATATGCTGCTGCTTATAGCTTTACTCCTGTATGTATAATTGTAACTGCTGGATGGATTTATGTGCAGTATATAATGTCTTCTACATGGAGCACAAACTTGATACTCTGTATTGCTTATTACTTCAGACATTCAAGATTCTACCATCTGTATCTTTCCAGGGCTCCCCCTCTTATGCACTTTATAACATTCATAAAAAATAGTATTTGATTCCCAGTCTTGGCTGTCCCAGTGCCTGGCCACCCAGGAGGCTGAGGGAATTGAATATTTCAGCACACTGGAGACCCATTCACAGCACATTGGTTGTGAAAACTCTGATCTGCACAATTAATACAATACTACCTGGAAACAAACCTCAAACCTAGCTTACCCTATGTTTGATTTTTTAGAATATATACTTCTTGAGGTTAACACACTACACAGATCAATGTTCAGAGAAAGTTACTACTCATCAACAGCAATTGAGTAAGGTGAGGTGTGGGTCATGGAAAATTTATAGTAAGAGTGAGTAGAAAAAGGGAACCATTATTTAAAACAAATGTTTATATTTCTCTGAACTGACAGGCAGTGACTTAGAAAAAGATAAGCTTTTGCCCACCTTTACCCTTCTAATCACAGGATTCTGCAGTTGTTAACTTATCAATCAGAACATCTTTTATTTTTGAAACTGGCCAGGAACATCCCCCCCTCAGCCCGGTATGGGAGGAAAAAGAAATTAGGCTAACATTCTACTCTGCTTCACAATCATCTATGATCAGTTGTTTTCAATCAGATATTCTAATTTAATTGGACAGGAGTGAATCTGGGCATATTTTTATAGTTTCCCCAGTGACTTCAATAGGGAGATGCTGAGAACCACTGCTAGCTATCTCACTTTGTAACCAAACCGACATTTTAAAGATCTCACCCAAAGCACAAAATAGAGAGGACACATGAGGCAAAAGCAAATAAGGCAGAAAGCAAATATTTGTAATACACATCATCTTTGGTCATTTGTGAACTGTGTCCTGTTGGAATTTGGGCACTTTGGCTAGGGGAATGGATTAGCATTGCTCTGGTGAGTTAGGGGAGGCTTTGTGAAATGAATTGACTTGTAGAATATTTTGAAATGAAAAATGTAGTGATAATTGAGAGTATGAACTTCTTAGAGGTTGGTATAAAGAAATAGGTGGTTGAGTGGTTTGTTTGGTGAGAGATAATTTGGGAGGTAGAGGAGTGAGAGACAGAGACAGGGAGGTTAGGGCATCTGTGGTGAAAACTTCTTGGCCCTTCTAGGAGACTTGGTTGTTTAACAAAACCCAAGGCACTCTGCATATAACCTGATTCAAACTAAGAGGGTAACTGGCGCACTTTTTGTGGATTGGCCAAACCAGAGCCGAGGAAGAACTCTGACAACAACGTGTACTCACACTCAAAGCAAAATGATAACAAAAGTAATACAATGTACTACTGTTGAAAAATATTTATGAGATTAAGAGCACAATAAGATGTAGGTTCGTTTCATATTATTTACTATAGGGAGGGCACAATTCAATTTCTAAAAAAGAGAAAAACCAGGCCATGATACAAAGCCTAATCTTATTTTAATAGCATCTGGAGAGCCATTTCATATCCCAACAATCCCTTCAACCAAAAGCACAAATTCTCTAAATTTCTAAATGAGAAACTTTACATTTGTCATGTTCCTTTGGCAATCACTGATCACCAACTTTATGGAAGACATTTCCCTGGGTCTTTTTTCGACCTCTTAGCATGGCTTACCCCCCCAAATAGTGATGCTCCGCAGGTCAGCCTTTCTCACAGCTACATGAAGGGACCCAAGCTACCCTACCCAATGGAAGGAGATGATCCCTGATTGTATCTCTGATGATTAAAAAAAAGAACAGCCACTTGTGAGTCATTCAAGGCTAACATTAATACAGGACTTTTTGAGTTAGTGGAAAAAAACCCAACCACCTCATTTGGTGTCTTGCAGTATCTCAAAGTGCCTACACAATCGCCAGTAATCACTGTGTGTATCACTAAGACAGAGGGTTGGAAAGACAGATGGCTCTAGGAAAGATTATATGCCTGTGGTGGGGGCAGAATATTGTAGCTCCTACAAAATAGCTAAAAGTGCCTTCTTCAAACACTAGACATAGAAAATAAGGAAGGAGAAAAAGACACACACAAAGAAATGAATATTTAAAATGTAAGTTTTTTAGGGCAAGGCTTCTGCCTAATTATGACCAATAACTGTCATAAATTTGAAATGTTCAATAAATATTTTGCCATTTTATTTTATTCAAGTGTATGTTTTTCCACTTGGGAATATGCCCTTTATAAAGATGCATAAAATGTTCACTTTGGCAAACTCATTTCCATTCATTTCTTGTTTTTCAACATTCGGAAAATCTACAACGATGTCAATATAACATTCTGATTATGTTTTTCAACTTTCCCATTCATTTACTTAGTTTTATGCAAAAATAATATTCAAAAGATGGCCCCAAAGAAAATACGCTGAGTACCAGGGTCATCAAATGAACAATTGCATCTTTCTCTGAGAGGGCAGCTGGGGAAATGGACCAAATTGCAGGAGGTAGAAGCACTTGTTTGTAGTCTCCTCTTTCCCCATTTTTAATAGCATGGAACCATTTATTTATTGACTGCTTGAAATAAATTCAAATAGAAGAACTTTGTAAATGTGCTAGTCTCCGGGATGACCTACCTGATGCCAATCTTTTTTGTTATTTATGAGAGGGCCTCAGAGAGCAAGTCTTCTCTTTATCCAGAGGTTTGTGTTGTTATGAGCTAAAGCCCTTTTGTCTGGAAGAGGCGCTGAATGATAATTCACAAGCTCACAGTTCTCCTAGGACTGAGTTGGGACCTCATCATGTCCCACATTTAAGTGGGCTTCCAGTGTAACAGAAAATGAGGTACCAAGGTTCTCTGAAGAGTTTTTCTTGTGTTTTGCGGTTTCTAGGTGAGCAAGAATATTTGATAGTTCCCTGTGTTTCGCTGTTTTTTTTTTTTTTTTTTTTTGGTGGGTAAGTGGGAAAGGCACCGGCTGGGGACAGGGACCTGAGGAAGAGGATCCACTTCTGGAGTGTTTATTGCTCCTTCCATTTACTTGGCTTCCCCTTCCACTCCCCCACCACCGCCAAATTTTATTACCTCACATTTTTAAATGACAGCTTTATTGAGATAAAATTTACATACCACACAATTCACCCATTTAAAGTGTACAATTCAATGGCCTTTAGTATATTCACAGAATACGTGCAACCATCACCACAGTCAATTTTAGAGCATTTTCATCACTGCAAAAAGAAACCCTGGAGCTTACAGTTGTCACTTTCCTATGCCCCCAGCCTACCGCCCTTAGCCCTAAGCAACTGCTCTTCCACTGTCTATCTCCACAGATTTCCCGTTTCTGGACATATCCATAAATGGAAACAATACAATATACGGTCTTTTGTCCACTTGACTTTTAATCCTATTCTGCCTTATGATATTGGTGGTAATGTTGTCTTCAAAAGTTTGAAGACTTTTAATGTGTCCCTGTTTTATCTCCTTCTAGGCCTGTGTTCCCCCAGATTCAGGGGCACCCAGCTTACTGCATCACTTACAGCACACCTTCAGTGAGTGCTTGTAAATTTAGGAAGTAATTGTTGATGTTTGGCAGTTGTCTGTAATATTTCTCTAAAGAATATCCCATTGCTGCACTCCCCCATTGTGGGGTTGCCTCTTTTCTTTCTCTCCCTGTTTTGGTATAATAATGTTATAACCTGCTACAACTCAGGTCTTGATTTCCTGTGCTGAGTTTTGATGACATCAGTCTCCATCTGCTCCTAGCTTCATCCTGTGCAATTTTTCAGGAACGTTCTTTAGCAGCATTCCTTCTTTCTTGCCTGTTAGATTCCCTGCTCCTTAAATTACTCCCCCAAAATAATAAAATGAAAACCATTAAGAAAAGCATTAGATACTGAATGGACAAGCAGCTTCACAATGGAACTGGAAAGAGATACTAATATATGAGTAGATGCAAAAGAAAGGTATCGAATATTCAGGATGACACAGAGTACTAGAATATTCACCAAGTACAGTTCTTCACTTTCCTCTGGAGAAGATGATACGGTTTAATTAGAAAGCTTTGCATGCCTTAGCATACTGAAAAGCAGGGAGTTGAAGTTATTGCTTTCTAATTGCTTGAGGCCTAAATGCTTTTAGATCTCAAAAACCTGTTTATATAATGCCAAAGTGAAAGTTAACTAGGCCTCATTTTTATGGAAGTGACTTAATTTCCAAGTCAGAATAAATTTTTGGGGAAAATATCTCTTGCTCTTCTTACTTTGTGGTAATCAAATTTAGGGAAAAACTTTTTTTTTTTTTTCTCTGCTTGGAAGTAAAAACATTCCTTAGGGATACATATTTTATTATTTAAAATTTTTCTTATGTCTATCACCATGCAGATATTTTGAGGTACTATTTTTTATTAGCCAAAACTTCTGGTTCCCAGATAGAGAGCTTTAGAAAACTCACTGGTTCGTATCAGATGGTGAATTAGTCATCCTCTCAAGTTCACTTGGATTTGTTCATGTTTGCTCCATTAATCAACATAAGATGCCCAGCCATGCCACAATCAACAATTTAACTATACAATTATTTGTTATAACAATGTAAAGTGAAAGAGAAAGATGGTTTCTCTCCTTAGTGTACTGTCTTTCTCATTCTAACCTACGAAGGAAGAATGGGTAGATAAAGGATAGTGTATAAGTAATGGAAGATATACCTTTGACACATAGAAACAACAAGGCTCTTTTCTAGTTGACTTGTGAGGGCGCTCTCCCCCCCCAGAATCTGGCACACGATGCCCACAGTTTGGGTGGTGATTGGCACATTCTGGTGCCAATGGGAATAACAGCTGGCTTCTCAATATTCTTCTGAAGCAGTTGCTTCGTCTACCTTGGCACCGTATACACACAGCTTTACTTGCTGACATTCTCTGGCTGTTGCTGAGTGTCTAATAACAGTCCTTTCCATTTTGTTTTTTATTCTGAGTAAAATATCTGCATCGTTAATCCTTATTCAAAGGAGATGTAACGAAAATTCACCCTCAGAGAAAATGAACGTTCATAATCAGATTGGTGTCAAGGTTTTTGAAAATTATTGTGGATGTGTTGATGGGGGACAGATAAACTCGATTTTCACATACAACACTATTGGGATGTGTGTCTTTTTGAAAAGCTTCAATATGGGGCCAAAGTGGCTTAAGAGTAGGCGAGTGAAGGAAAAAAAACAGATAGAATAAGAAAATATTTAAAAACCATTAAGAAAGGGGTTTCCTCATTCGGCTTGGGGCTCCCTCCCTCTGTGTCTGTACAGGAGGAGCCTCTTCCTTCTTTCTTGCCTATTCTCTACTCCTTAAATCCTCCCCCCTCAAAATAATAAAATAAGTAAAAACCATTAAGAAAAGCATTAGATACTGAATAGACAAGTAGCTTCACAATGGAACTAGAAAGGCATACTAATATAAGCATAGACGCAAAAGAAAGTTATTGAGTATTCAGGATGACACAGAGTACTAGAATATTCACCAGCTACAGGAGTTATAATTCCAGTTACTCAGACACGCAATCCAAATATGGAAAACAGAATGAGGAGAATTCTCCTTCGATAAAGAGACATTTTGGTGGGAACTATTAGAAGGTACTGCAGAACAACTATCTGTTGGGCAAAGGTTAAAAATACCTACGCAAGAAAGCAGCACAGCCTGGAGAAACTGCGAAACTTGGCCAACAAACCAAAACCCTGAGTATGATGGGCAAACATTCTGAGGGTGAGTAATCCAAAGAACCCACAAAGCTCAGTGCTTAATCATGACCCAAAGGTGTCATGAATTGTGAAATACTGGTTGAGCCTGCAGTGTTGTTGGCCTGTGCTGTTCAATCACACTCTCATCTCCATGTGGCCCAGTGAGTTACGGTACCATGGAGCCAGGGATTAATGTGGGGGCAATGACTTCCCCGGTATTGGAAGTGGAGCTGTCCTGGGCAACGTGTGAGAGCTTTATAAATTCCCTGCACTTCTCAATATTGACTTTTCTTCTCACTACTTTGCCTCCACTCTTTGCCTTCAGTGCTGCATCCCCAGATAGCCAGCAACCTACTGATAAAAGTCAAGATTTCCGTATCTGCCTGCGATGTTAACTGATTCCATCAACCAAAAGTCAGCGAGGCACGGAGCTGTTTCTCTGAACACTCAGTCCCCCTCCAGTGCATTAGAATAGCAAGACAAACTGGGCTACCAGGCTTAGAAGTTTTTGCTTTTGCTTTTCGCAAATCCCCATACATTTCAAAACAGATTTAATACCAGGACAGCACTTTGACATAAGGATGCAAAGCCAAGACACAAAAAAGAATATCCTGACTCATTTTCCATGTGAAGTTTCTAGCAAAAAGCATAATTGTTTTTTTGCCCTGGCTTGAGCATTGAGTGATTCGGCAGGAAGGAGTGGTAGACCTATTTTTCTTTTCCTGTCCCAGAACTGGGAAGCGAAGTCAGACTGTGCAATAAAATGCTGACTAACAAAAAGATCCTGTAATTCTGGTGAGCCAGTTACCACTTTAAGACCCTCTCGAATGTATCTAATACGATAGCGCATTTTGGAAAAGATCTGTCAGGCTCAACCAGGATGGGAAATACTCTAGAATATTCATCTCCTAGATTGGCCTGCTCCATCCCCACCTGGCTCTCCTGCAAGTGCCAGAATGAAGCCCCAGGGGCCAGCCATCAGCTAGGAGTTGAGATCTAGAAGGAAAGAGGGGTGAAGGGAAAAGGTGGAGGGGATGGGTGTTTTGAAGAAAAAAAAGAGGCCATGGAGAATTTTTGGGGTCATTTTTTTTTCACCACCTTGAAACTGAAATGAAATTAACGCCCCACCCCCCAAATTATTTGAAACCAATTCCATTCTTAGACTTGATTTACTAAAGCACAATAAAAAGGTATTCTTAAAGGGAGAACATAAAGATAAATACATTTTAGATGCCTTGGTCTAAGATAAGATTCCCTTATCCGTTCAAATACAATAGGATTACACAGTTATGAGATGGTGTCTGGCAATTTGCCTTTTACATCTAATACTTATAAGAACACTATACTTAAAAAATGTTTCACAACTACCTTTATTAGCTAAGACTTAATTGACCCTTCTGACAGAGACTGCTAGTATTTATCTTGAGTCACAGAAACACAAAGTTTTCTCCAACTATATGGCGTATTAATCATTCAGGTAATAGTGTTGATCTATTTTTACTGCTATTGGGCTGTGTAAAATTTCCCTTTCCTACTCTTTTCTTCCCTTCCTTTATCCCCTTCCCTTTCTAGAGATTCTATTCCTAGAGTCCAACTGTGCCAATATATATTTTTGGCACAGTTCTGCAGATATTTCAGATGAAAGTAGATATCAATTTGCATTAACTAGTAATTTTCCAAGGTATCAATTCGATTGGGGATGGCATAAATTTGGCCATCCTGTGTCAGGGAAAGCTACTCAGTTGCATGGAGGTTAATCTAACTTTAGTGAATTGGGATATTTGGGCTTGGAACCCTATCTCAGAGGGTTGTGGGGCTTCTTGATTTCATATGGATAAATAACTTGGAGAGTTAGGGATCAAAATGGTTTCCTACAGACCTTATATAATGTCTCAGTTGGTAGTTAACTGAAAGAGGAATATTTAATTTTGAAGTCAAATAAAATTGGTACATAGACAAGTCCTTTGCACATAGAACTTTGATTGGAGGATGATTAATTCTTACAACCACTCAAATTTATAAGCAAATTTCAGCAAGTACAGGCAAACAATTTAAATTTACAATGCTAATTTCAGAAATCATTTATTGCTGATATTAGGGAGCTATGTCTCTTGTATCTGATGAGCTTACGGCTTTCCGAAAAAAGGAAAAAAAAGTCAATGTGGGAGGAGAGAGAGGAGGCCCCAAAGAAAATGGTTAGGGAGGAGAGCCAATCATAATTCAGCTGTTCCAAGCCAACCAAAGCATCTGGTTTCTTTAATTTAGTACACTTTATACGAAAAGGCCAGTTTGTTTACACTGTATATTTTGAGTTATTCAAAATATCTTTTCCAAACCATTGGGTTTGCAGCTTCAGGGGGAGGCTTTCAAATGTGGCTGGGAAGTATCCCCATGTCAGTATCACATGGCATGAATAATATGGAAAAAAAAAAAGAAGAAAGCTACAGACATTTTAAGAGTAGTTAGCATGCCATTTCAGACTATTCTGCCTTTCTAAGAGAACTGAAAATGTCCCCAATTCACCCTCTAAAATTCACAGAGAAGCCATTTTTTTCTATATAGGTGGGCATAGATGCAAGTAGTCATGTGCCCATGCTCAGGTACTTGAAGAGGTCTCCATGGGCAGCCCTGTACTGTGTTCCAGGAATACCACCTACCTTTTCACTGAAACAGTGAACTGAGAATGCACAAAGGTATCAAATCCAAGCACTTATTTGGAACCCTCCTCGTAAGAATGTCAGGGTTCCACCCTGTCTTCTGACTGTTCTCTTACAACCCTCTCTCAGTGAGCGCATCACTGATAGGAGTCAGTTATCAATTCTAAGTGACAGCTAAGCAGGGGTCTTCTAACACTGTCTTCCAAATTACCATTCTCACCCCAGACTCCAGTCCTGGATTTCCCAATATTTCACAACACTTCTACCTGGCTGTCCCACTATCACCTGGATGTCCAAAACAGAATTCAGCCTTTTATCTAAACCAATTCCTCTTCGACCTTTATATTTATGTAATTGATGCCATCCTTTTCCTGGGCAAAGAGGTGGCCATCTGGGAGTTAATTTCAACTATCTTTTTCTAGTCTCATATGGCTGTCTGTTGTAGAAAACAAGTGTTTTACTGTTGTTTTCCAACCTTCTTTACATTCTTTCCTCTCCCATTGCTCTCAGTTCATTTGATACTTGAATTACCCAATAACTTCCTGTTTGATTTTCCTGTATGTGAGATTGAAAAGTATATACCTAAAGGCAAATATCAGAAACACTCCTGAATGTTATAAGTAAACAGAGGGACTTTGCTCCATCTAGAAGAGACCCATTCAAGAAACTCATTCATAGCCAAGGCATTTGGCAAGCCATTACACTCACAATGCAACTGCAAGACAGGTTCTTACCCATTTATCTTTTTTGTGGTCCAGGCTAACTGGATGACTGGCCTGAGCTGAACATCACAGCCTTTCCAGTATCTGTTAATATTTGGCAAATCTTGCTGTCCTTTTCAGATGACTAGGTGATCAGCTTATCAATCTTACTTTTAAGGTTAGGTAGAATAACAGAAGTTTAGACAGAGAAAGGTTTGCTCTAATTTCTCCAGTCTCTCCAACGGGGACTGTTTGACCTCCTCAAGTGCCGTCACTGCAGCAACGTATGGAGCAACAGCAACAGCAATGCCCAATGGGAGAAGCAACTGAAAAACAGGAGGCAACAGCTCCATGGTGAGAGGTTGGTCATGAGCACCTAAGGCCTCTGTGTGACACTTCTGTGGCCTATGTAATTCCCATTGACGTCAATTCCACATTATGGATACGTCAGGACCACAGGAAAGAACCTTACATTGCTTCACAAAGTTACTCTCGCTCAAAGCCATGAAGAAATGCTTCTCAGAGTGTGGGCCTCCACCAGCACTGATAAAAATGCAAATTCATGGGCCCTGCCCTGTCTGACTCAGTGAATCATGAATTTTGGGGACAGGGCTCAGGAAGCTGTAGTTAACCAGCTCTCCAAGTGATTCCTATTTATGCTCTAGTTTGAGGACCACTGCTGAAATGTATGATAATAACCATATATGGGCAAACAAACAAAAACATGAATATACAAAGAATATAGGCTAAAGAAGAGTTTGAATGTGGGTTCTATCTATTCCTGTATTTGCAGTGCTCAGCACAGAATAAATCCCCCTAAACACTGTTGACTAAATGACTGAAAGGGTCTCATATAGGCTGATGCCAAAATTCAAAATATCTTACCTAGTAAATGATGTCTTAGATTTCTTTGCCTATCTGTTTGTTTTGAAAGAGTCAGTGAAGTCTAGAAAACAGAACACTAATGTGAGTGGCAAGGCTTTCTAGAATGATGAGAATCAGTTGTGATGCTCGTAGGAAAGTTTGTCCTCTTTTTCTTGTCTTAGGAATGTTAGCATGTATGTCAGAGGCCAGAGTAGATACTCTGTTAATAAACCATTCCCTCCAAACAAAACTTAAAAGACTAGTTTATTTTTTAATCACTCAATTGCCCTTGGAAACCATTCTAATCTCCCTCTATTTATCCAAATGGTCATCAAATCTTGTTGCCTAATATTTATTGGATTCCTCTCACTGGGTCCTTCTAGATCTTCAGTAGTTCCCTTATTTCTGAACCTCTGAGGGACTGTTGTCACCATCGACTGGGGTGTTTCTCTCTCCTCATGTGTGTTCCCTTTCACTCCATCTCCCACAATCATGCCGCAGTAATCTCTCTGAAATGATGACCCTCTCCCTTCATTCCATGTTGAAAGCCCTTCTATGACTGTATCACCTTCAGGATGAAATAAAGGACTCCTCTCCTCATCTGACTCTGCCCAATTCTCCAGCCTTATTTCTTACCACTGTGCTCTTCCAACCTCATTGATTTATTTGTTCCTCTGCAAACATTGTGCTGGGATTTTTCTATCCACCTTCACGGTGTGGCTGATTTAGAGCTATGTTTTAAGACTCAGTTCAAGTGTCCTCTCCTGAAGGAAGCTTTTCCAGACCACATTCCCCTTACCCCTTTTGCAATGGGTACCCTTCCTCCATGCAGCTCTCCATCCTAGTGTTCATCACCATATCTTGCTTCTCTTTCTTTAGAGCTCCTTAAGGACAGGAGCCATTTCTTATTAACGCTTGTCAGCATAGCACTTGGCTCTGTCCCTAGTACATAGCAGCTGCTCAATTAATGTTTATTGAGCAAATAAATGAACAAATTGAAAATAAAACCAGTAATTCTTCCAAAGGCTGCCCCATAGGACAGTGAGTAGATAGAGCTCCATGTCAAATGGATACCTACTAAACAAAAATGGCTCAGAAGCAGAGATACAACAGTTCACAACAAATGAGAAATGATTCCACATCTTCCTACAGACTTCAGACTGAACCATTTTGGGAGCCCATAGAAACTGAAAATCTCTTTTCATGCTGTTAGTTTCTTCTACTCATATTTCTACATTCCTCCTAGGACTGGAGGAAGACGTGCTGAAAGGAAACCCCTGAAGGCCATTGCTGAGAAAGTTAAAATTTAAGTAAAGAAGGAAGAATAAGAAACTGTGAGAATGTTTGTTCTCATTGCCAAACTTTCAGCCTCCAGAGATTTAAAGCTGGGGGGTAGGGGACTTGTGTGAGTTTAGAGAGCATGTAACTTTAGGTGCTTATTCAAACTGAACATAAATTCTAAGAAATTGGAAGTTTATCTTCTCAAATTATTGGAACAGCTTGGAATTTAATTTTGCATTCTGTTCTCTAGGGACACAGGGACCCCAAAAGGGGGGAGAGGGTTATTTATTTGCTCAGCTTGAGAGCGTAACACTGAGCACATGGAGTTTTTCTTCATTTATTTTTTTCCCCCTCCTCATGATAGCATAAGATCTAGAGGAACTGCAGGTGGGGTGGCTGGTTTGGATCCAGTTCCCAGACCTCACTGCTCTTTAATTGTCCTTGTTTTATTTATATTCTGATTATTTGGACTGATTTTCCCAGGCTGACGTAGGATGGGTCCCAATCTACGAAGGAGGACCTACCCTCAAACTCTCACACTCATTCTCAGTGACCAAGAGCTCTCATGTTCCAAGGAAGCTCAGTGTTAAGGGGAGTGTCATTCTGGTCAACAGAACAGCTGGAAGCCATGCCCTTTGAGAAGTCACTGCAAACAGTGGGAAAGTCTTTCTTTTTGTCTTAATCCAAATAGCTGGTCTCTTCAGTTGTGACTTCTGGCTGCTAAAGTTCGGATTTAGTCCTATAGACTGTTGGCAACAGTCGAAGATCAAAGTGCTTGGAAAACTCAGGTGTAGAAATGAAACCTCAGTCCTTAAGCTTTTTCCCTCTCTCTTGTCTCTTTTACATACTACTTATTTTTTTTTTTCAGGACATTTAAACATTCTCACTACCATGTACAATCTAAGATACCTTTTTGGTATCATTATTCATCTGGAACTAGGATGCTAGATACTGAAGTCTACTTTACCATGGAGGTTTGTAAGGGAATTAACTAGACAAGGACTAGAATGGATCTAGCAGGAGTAGAAGGGAAGGAGGCAATGTCTGATCAACAAAATTGTCATATAGGCACTTTTGTCCTTTAAGTCAAATGGGTTGTGAAGGCTGAGTGGTCTTAGTTAAATGTTGGAAAGTCTCCCAAGAATACAATTATTCATCAAACACCTATCCAAAGATGAGCATGGCTCACATTAAGCCCTCACTGGCATGGGATTTCTTTTTCCTGATGAATGAGTTCTTTGAGCACTGCCTTTTTCAGTGGAAAACCCTATCTTCCTTGTAGCTGACTCACAACTCTTTGCCCAGTATTTCTGCAGGAGAGGGCCATGTGCCAGTGCTAAGATGTCAGCCTCATGTGATCTTTCTTTCCTCGATTTATCACTTGGCATCCTGGCACACTCAGCTCACATGTGGCTTGGCACTAGGTTTACATTCAACTGAACTGAACATTCCCTCCAGTAGCTAACCTCAATTCACCCTGGGATGAGATTAGAATCAGGGAGCCTGGCCAGGTTTGAATCAGCAGTGGTGACTCCATAGAATTTCAAATGATCATGGAAACCAATATGCATCTACATGAGCTGGACTGGACTTCCAAACATATTCACATTCTTTACCAAGTAGCCCAGCTTTTCAATAAACAACAAAAGAAAGTATGTCATACATTTGAAAAATAAAAATCCAGGGTTGATAGATCCCTTTTAACACATATTAGTGGAGGAATATTATACAATACCATAATAATTTTAAATATTTACATTTGTAAAATTCTGCCTTTTGGAACACCTCAAAGCTTTTAAGATTAATATTCATTAGGAATACCTTTTCATTTTAAAATACATGTTGAAGTATGTACTTCATACAGGTTAATTAACCTTATATTTGAAATTTTAGTTTTTATCTAAGTAATACTGTACATAGTTTAAAAAGTCAACTAACACTATAAGGTTTACAACAATCCAAAACAGTTCCCCTTTTTCACCACAACCCCAGTCCCTAGTCACATACCCACTGGTAATTACTTTTAACAGTCTCATATTTTTTTGTTATGGTATTTACCTCCAGATTTCCAAATAATATATTTACATTGCTATATCTTGATTTTCAGTTTTAGACATAGAGACAATTAGAAATTTATGCTCCTACACGTTCTTCCTTCATGACCTTCCCTACACCCACAACTTTCCAGTCCCTAATAATTCCAGTTTAGGGTTAAATCACATTTATTATTATAGTCTTAATAATTCACAGCTAATACTCAGGAGGCTGAGACAGGAGAATCACTTGAATCCAGGAGGCAGAGATTGTAGTGAGCAGAGATCGTGCCGTTGTACTCCAGCCTGGGTGACAGAGCGAGACTCCGTCTCGAAAAAACAAAAAAATAATTCATAGCTAATCCACCTTGGATACTATGTTTACATTTTCTTTATTGAAAAAACATACTTCTTTTTGTTTTTAGCTTGCTCACTCATCTGTGTGTTTGAAATAATGATAAAATACAATAATATTGTCAAGCACAACAGATTGGAGATTTTTCTTCGCAGGACTATTCTGCTTATAGATCTACTTCCTATTGCTATTTGTCACTGTCTTCCTGGTCCTTCTCTTTTCTTCTTTCCGGTGCTGGATGATCTCTCTTCCTATCCCTCCTTCTCTCCCCACCTCTCTGTTTATATCCTGATTTTGGTGGAACACATCCTCCAGGCTCCCTGGCACAGGATACATAAGAAGAAAGAGATTGACATCTTGCATACCTGCATATGGTGTATTCTACCCCTCACTTATTGTCAGGGGTCGAGAGAGAAATTTTGTTCGGGGACTCCTAAATATCAATAACCTTAGGTCTTTTCGCTGGGTGACCACTTTCCATGGAGAAAGGCTTTTAGGTGCTGTCATTTAGTACACATCCTTTGCCTTCATTCCTATGACCTTAGAATAATGCGTCACTCCTTCCCCAGGTGTTCCCATTGCCATTGTCCAGAATGGCATACTTTCAACATTATGGAGCACGTTATTAAGTTCAGAAGCTTCCTGACTGACTCACCCTCCTCAGAGAATAAGTCTTAGTCTTCTGCCAGGGTGAAAGGGACTATCTGATTAGATGTGTGGGGTCAGGGAAGAGATCTGGGCGTCTAACTGCAATGCATAAAGACTTTGAACCAATTCTTTTATTTTGAGCATTCTCCCAGCTATCTTGTCTCCTGTCTTTACATTTCATTGCTGCCTTCAATTACTGAGACTTTCTAAGGTTTGGGGGGCACACATTAGCTTATTTTTATGTTTTGAGATGGAGTCTTGCTCTGTCACCCAACCTAGAGTGCAATGGCACGATCTCTGCTCACTGCAGCCTCCGCCTCCTGAGTTCAAGCAATTCCCCTGCCTTAGCCTCCTGAGTAGCTGGGATTACAGGCGACTACCACCACACCTGACTAATTTTCACATTTTTAGTAGAAACAGGGTTTTTAACACATTGGCCAGGCTGGTCTTGAACTCCTGACCTCTCAAGTAATCCACAAACCTTGGCCTCCCAAAGTGCTAGAATTACTGGCATGAGCCACCACACCTGGCTGGATCAATTTATTTTGTTTAGGCTTCTCTCTTCTGCAGGCACTTAGTGATACCAAGAAGTAATAACTCAGTCACTATCCATCTAACCACTTTCCATCTTCCCATTGTACCTCTGGCTGATTGATGTTTCCTTTTCCACTCTTTATTCTTGTGAGTTCATCAATTTTTTATTGTTATTCTATAAAGGCTTTGGGGGATAAGCAGGTATATTCAACCTACCACATTTATCTGCCCTATAAAAAATGGAGACAAAGCATATCATCACTGCAAAGATGCAGAAGTCAAGCCACAGAAAATAAGATACATAATCAAAATCCTAGGTAAAGGAGCAGTGTCCTTAGGGTTAGATTTTGCTTTCTGTTCCTTGACTAGCTGTGCCTCCTCTTGAGGCATTGTTCTGTGAGGACTTGTTATGTAACCCAGGTTGTTCTTCTCAGCAGTGAGTACCTTTCTCAGGGATCACTCAAATAAGAGGAGCTCCAAGAAGAGGGAAAGATTCAAAGGGAAGGGGAACAAGGGAGAAGAGATGGCCATGAAGCAATGTATTGAAGGCACTCTGAATTGCAGCATGCAACCGCACTTCACCCAGACCGAAGTTTTTAAATGATAAAGCAGTACCAGGGCAAATTAGAGCACACGAACCCCATACAGCTGAGCTAGACAATGGGACAGCCAGGATCCTTGGTGTCAAGGGTGGGAGAACGAGGAGCATCGTGTTCCTGAGTGTGTACCAGCTATTGTGCCATTTCTATAACATCTCATTCATTATGTACAAAGAGAAGTCATCAATAGCTCCAAGCAATACAGTTCAACATGCTTTCTTTCTGTGAGAATCTGCAGGGGGTTGGTGGGGGGGGTTTTGCCTAGAACTTTGAAATCTTAGTACATTAGTAATAATTTATATGGTATTACAGCTGTCAGAGAACATCAAGATAATTTTCACATTCCCCTTTTCCTTTAATGCTTTGAAATATTCGAGTCTAAAAATGTCTGAAATATGTTCTTGCTATGTCTAAAGGAAAACAGTCAGGAGAAGACAGTAGGTAAATCACCCAGAGAAACAGAGTGAGACAGTGGCTTGAAAACACTTTATTCATTAACAAAAATCTTGATTAATTTTGTGAAGTTGTTTCAGAAATTTTTCCTTATGAGAGGAAACAACTGAATGATCTTGTGTAGAGAAAAGAAATCTAGTTTCCTTAAATTCCTTTTTGTACCATATGATCCAGAAATCCCACTTCTAGGTATATATTCAGAAATAAGGAATCAGTCTATTGAAAAGATCCCTGCACTCCCATGTGCACTATAACACTATTCACAACAGCCAAGACATGGGAGCAACTTAAGTGTTTACCAGCAGACAAATGGGTAAAGAAAATGTGGGATATATACACAATGGAGTCCTGTTCAGCCATAAAACAGTCTGAGATCCAGTCATTTGCAACAACATGGATTCACCTGGAGGGCATTATATTAAGTGAAATAAGCTAGGCACAGAAAGATCAACTTTATATATTTTCATTTATTTGTGGGTGCTAAAAATGAAACAATTGAACTCATGGAGATAGAGAGTAGAATTACAGGAGAGGTTGGGAAGTATAGTGGGAAGGGGGAAAGGGGGAATGGTTAATTTGTACAAAAATATAATTAGATAGAGTAAATAACATCTAGTATTTGATAGTGCAACAGGGTGACTTCAGTCAACAAAAATTTATCATACATTTAAAAATAACTAAAAAAGTATAACTGGATTGTAACACCAAGAAAAATAATAAATGCTTGAGGTGATAGATATCCCATTTACCTTGATGTGATTATTATGCATTGTATGCCTCTATCAAAATAGCTCATGTACCCATAAATATATACCCCTATGTGCCCACAAAAATTAAAAATTAATACCCCAAACAACAAAAAATTCCAAATTCCATTTTTTTTTTTTTTGAGACAGGGTCTCACTTTGTCACCCAGGATAGAGTGTAGTGGTGTGATCTTGGCTCACTGCAATCTCTGCCTCCTGGGTTCAAGTGATTTTTGGATCTCAGCTTCCCAAGTAGCTGGGATTACAGGCACAGGCCACCACGCCTGGCTCATTTTTTTGTATTTTTAGTAGAGATAGGGTTTCACCATGTTGGCCAGGCTGGCCAAATTCCTTTTTGTTATAGGAACGAGATAGGCATAAATTCTCCACTAAAGAATTAGTTCTAGTGGAAAGAATATGGGAACTAAAATACTTTATTTGCTTCAGATATGGGACTTGGTGAAATTTCAGTTTTCTCTTCTTTGCACTGTACTTTCACAAGAAGTTTTTAGAAATCACATTGAAATTCCAACTGAGAGATATAAATCATCATCAGCCTTTGCCAGTTATACTCTGATATACGTGGGTGATGTATTTCCAAATTTTTTTACTATATGTGGCTGTAAACATGCTGTTATGGGCTAGAGTTTGTCCCCTGCCAAATTCATATGTTAAAGTCCTAATCCAAGCACCTCAGAATGTGATGTATATAGAGATGGGGTCTTCTAAAAGGCAGTTAAGTTAAATGACATTGGAGTGGGCCCTAATTCAATATGACTGGTGCCCTTATATGAAGAGAAAATTAGGACACAGGCCCAGAGGGAAGACAGGAAAAGTGACCTCAACAAGCCAAAGGGAGAGGCCTCAGAAGAAACCAGCTCCACAGATGCCTTGATCCTGGACTTGCAGTCTCTAGAACTGTGAGAAAATAAGTTTCTGTTGTTTAAGCCATTCAGTCTACAGCACTGTGTTATGACAGCCTTAGCTGATAAAGACAGATGCCCCTAATTTTATGTCTCAGTAAAGAAAATATTCACTTTTACTTAATGAAGCCAATCATGTTCTTTACACACAAAGGAGGAGTCTTTCAGATCTGTTACCCCAGGACCCCAGGACCTGTCACAGTGCACGGCGTACAGAGGCACTCCATGCATACGTTGAGTTACAGACTCTCCCTGAATGTCATTCAGATGGAGGGCTTTGCTTGTGGCCCTAGTTGTATGATATGAACAGGCTTCAGTGTGGCCAGCCCTGCCGACACCACCGTCTCAGATAATCCATCAACACTCTTTAGCCCCGAGAGCACACCAAAAGACAGAGAACATGGTCTCTGAGAGGTCCAGCCCCAAGCAACACGACTCCCTGGGGTTTCTCCAAAAACGGAAGGGTGCGTTGAGTGGCTCTTAGCTGTTCCTACCAGGATATACAGGTGAGCCAAGAAAAACCACATGGCCAGCTTTATCAGGAGCTGCTGACAGGCCTGAAAGATCCAAAGCAGACACCTGACCCATGTGACTGTTGTCAGAACACTAGCCACCATGGCAACCAGGCCAGTTTCCATCGCACATGTGTCCCGCAGCTCCAGCGAAAAGGATCAAGAAAGTCAGGATTCTAAATACCAGCAGCATCACCCTGTCAAACCCCCCCCTGAAACCTTCTCAGAAAAGGAAATGTAATGAAAAGATTAAATTTAGCCAGAATGGCCATGTCCAGAAAAGCACTCGGTAGCTCAGCCATCTGTCCAAAATATTCTAACCAACGAGGTGGCCACAGTCTCTTCAAAGGGTCATGGAGCTCTGTAAAACTTGTCTTAAAAACTGATTAAGGTAAACTATTTATTAGAAGACATTGTTTTCTTTCTTAAGAACAACAGAAAAATAAAAAAAGCAGGGCTAGGCAGGGTGGCTCACACCCAGAATCCCAACACTCTGGTAGGCTGGGGTAGGAGGATTGCTTGAGCCCAGGAGTTCACGAGCAGCCTGGGCAACGTAACAAGACCTCATGTCTACTTAAAAAACGAAGTTAAAGTATCAGCTATGCCATGAGCTATCTAACCAGATGCTCCTCTCCCACCATTTCCTCTCACTGTACCCTGTTTAGTTCCTTCACAGAACTTAGGACAATTTTGATTTGCCTTTCTCTCTCCCCTGCCTCCCCAATTTACTTATTTTCTGTTTTCCCCATTAAGATTGTAGCCTCCCAGAGGGCAGGAACTGCATTTGTTGTATTTGTCATTGTATAATCAAGACAAGTTATGGTGCTTGCTACATAATAGATGCTCTGTAAATGTTTGTAGAAGGACTGACTGAATGAAAAAAATGTTAAAAGGGAACTGAGGAAAGAAGCTAAAATATACGTAGTTTTTGTGCTGTGTACTTTTTAAGACACTGTTGTAGGATCACCTCTTTTAATTCTTAAAACATAATAGATGCTTAATAAATATTTTCAGAATGACTGACTGAAGGAAAAAATGTTAATGGAAACCAAGGAAAAAGTTAAACATATTTTCTTGTTACTGCACTGTGTACTCTGTAAGGCACTGTCATACGATCATTTCATTTAATCCCTGAAACATTAGAATGCTGCACTCATTTATTTATTTATTGAGTTGGAATCTTGCTCAGTTGCCCAGGCTGGAGTGCAATGGTGTGATCCTAGCTCAGTGAAGCCTCGAACTTTTAGCCTCAAGCGATACTCCCACCTTAGCCTCCCTGGTAGCTGGGACTACAGGCGTGGACCACTATACTTAGCTAGAGTGATATATTTTTAACATAATTTTTCCAGTGAGAAAACTGACATCCATAGAAGTTTATAATTTCTTGGTGTTTCTGTAATTATGAAATGAACTATCTCTTGGCTCCCTTTCTAGCACTTTGAAAATAAAATTCCCAATATTTCAGAATTAAACTTTTATATATTTATATATACATACACATGTGTGTGTGCATTTCTAGTTTACTTTTCCTCTTGTCCAGCCTTTCTGATGTGTTAGTGATTCTGAACTTTGTGCAATGCTGAGGTGAAGGCTGAGGTTGGCTAAAGAGATGATGGTAGCTGAGCTACAAGGCAGTCTCTGTAATTTTGTTTTCATTGGTTATTTTCAATATATTTATTAGGTTGTTAAAATGAGCCATCTTGACGGGGTCCAGCCAAGTTTCTTACAGTGGAAATGGCACATTAACTATGCAGCTGTCATGAAAGAAGTCAGTACTCTTAGGTGAGTGCCTGTAACTGAAATATGGATGGGCAGTCAAGAGTGGGTCGAAAGGTTCAACATGCTCTTTTCCAAACCTCTCTGGTTTGGAAATCTAACTCGAAACCTCCTGGAGTCAAGGCTTCTGATGAGATTCCTAGAGCTTCTTGGTCCAGGCATGAGTTCCCAATACTTGGGAACGGGCCGACCACAGGGATCTCAGGTCTCCTCATGCTGGCTCTGTTTGGAAGTGCTGAGCTGCATGAAAAGTAGGGCACTTGAAAGACTTTTTAAAACCTCAGCAGGAATTTCAATTGTTCATATGGGCAGGAGTTTGGGTTTGGTTCCTACATAAGCCCAAATAGTTTGTTTTATACTGACTTTAGATTTTTTTTGATTCAAATCTTTGCTTTATTATCATGTAAGAAAATCAATCCATTATGGTATTCTAGTTTGGTCATAATAAAAAAGTCACTATGTTGTAAATTATTAAAAATAAATTTAAAGAATTCCATTCTACATGAGTGTCTATTTTCTAGCATCTTAAAGTATTAAAAAATTTTCAGTGTTTTTTTAAATTAAATGAAGTCATGAAAGAATGACTAAAATGCTATTCTATCTGGATCGATGATTAACTTTTTAAAATAAAGCAGATTAGAGAACACTTAATATTTTTTTCAACAATATTGTCATTTATGAGACTTGATTATGCTAATATTATTTGAGAATGACATATTATAATCATATAAAATGTGAAAAATATAGGCCTGAAAGAAAATTGGGTGTATATTTATAGAGATTAATAAATATTCTAACTGGATATCACTGTGAAATTATAAATAATTTGCCTTTATATAATTGATGGATTTTAACCCAAGAGAATTCAAATGTGTTGGATTTTCTCTCCTGTTCAATTGGAATTCAAGGACTTAATCCACTTTTAATTAAACTGTTCCTGGTGTTGTAAAAAAAAAAATGTATGTTTATCAACTGGTTTTGAGAGTAAACAGGTGTTTCTTAAAATTTGTTTTAAATCTTGCTGCTATTTTTTTAAGATAGGCTTTCATACTTTAAGATACAGTGCCGTTGAATACAGTTGAATATAGTTGAGTTGAGCTATTCAACTGATAGATCCATTCTCTGCCACTTAATATGTATGCTCAGAAAGAGTTGACCCTTGGGGGAATTTCTAATGTTTTGTATTTATCTGTTTAATATGTTTTAAGTTTTGGGGTCTTTTGCACTCATTTTAGCTCAGATTTGCCATTTGAATAACACTTTAATGGTGATTCGGATTAGAGACAGATTCATTGATCAACAGATAGAAAAAGAGATTTGTCATCTTTTAAACTGATTCTTTAAGCACTTTATTTACCATTCTGAATTTTTAACATTAATTTTTGTGACATTTTTACCAAGGCAATTCATCTCTGCATTATTTCCTGATGAAGATATTGTGATTTTAACAGTAATTTAAAACAAACAAAAATTAAAGATAATTTTTTACATTTTATAATTGTATATTATAGAACTGTTTTAAAAAGCTGAAAATGATTCAATTAAAAGACCTAGTTTATTTTAATTGGCTAGATATTAATTTCAAAATTTAGAATAGGCAATAATTGCACTCTTGAATGCCTTAAAAACTCTTCACATTTATAAAGCATTTAAATCAAATGCTTAAAAAAAACAGGTGGATTCAAAGATTTTCTGATTGGCAATTGGTTGAAAAATCT